>BTHU01000001.1:151588854-152857604 GCA_036184795.1 Tokudaia tokunoshimensis
TGACTGGATGGTTGATTTAACAAGGGCCACATTCTTATATCTAACTGACTGTCCTTCCTCTAGAATCCACCTGACCATAGCTTCTCAGTTATGGGTGAGTGCTAGTGAACTCTTCCCCCCATAACAGAATACTGATGTAGTATATTCTTGCTTGTGTTTCCTCTTAAGTAAAACAATAATGTTCAACTTTCAGATCAGTTTCCAGCATCTGCCCCAAGGAAAATAGATATTTTCTACCCCACATAAATGCTGAAAGATTGAGTTTCAAGCCAAAATTCTGGGCAAACTCCCAACATCCACCAAAAATGAGCCTCTCGTGGATTGCTTGGGAAAGCTGGGACCAAAAAAAGGCTTTCCAATAAGGTTACATAAGAAGGAAAAGAGATCTCTGTCAAGCATAATCTGGAAAGATTATTCACCTCTGCACCATTTCACATCCATTTGAAGCCTGCAAGATGTTCCTTGGCAGACACTTAGCCACTTGTGGGCAGGAGGCACAGAACTGACTGATAACAAAATGAACAAAAATCAACTTGATAAGGTGTATCCCCACCTTCAAGGGGCCCACCAGGCATGGGGGGGGGCAGTTCCTCCCAAGGAAAGATTTTCTGGGGTGGGGCTGACCAATTGGTAGAATTGGGTGGTATCCGAGGTGTGAAGATTAATGGGTAGAGGTGGGGAAGTGTTTTTAGATCCCTGTAACTAAAGTACAGATCATCCTCTGCAGATGGAGACCATGCCTGTGGAAGTAGTTTCACTGGGACAAGTGACCAGAAAGGTGGTTTTCAGAATGTGGCCTTTAAGTCATAGCATAAGAGACTTGAAGACTTCCATGAAGTTTAGTCAGGAGACTTTAGAAGGATGTGTGAGAATCTGAGAGAAGACATGAGTGATCGGCTGTGCTTGGTACCAGTGATGCTTGGGAGAGAGGATGTGATCAATTGATTCAAGAATTGAAAGAGAATCTGAGGACAGATAACTCTTTTGTGCTTTCAACTTTTCTTCTTCAACACACTGCTTAGGCTTAGTGAGACGTTACACATTAACAAGTACACACTGCTGCATAGCCACACCTCTTCCCCAGGACATTCATTTCCTGGTGACATTAGGAGATGACCTCTACCATCGTAATGCCTGCTGTTTCTTGTAGGCAACTGACTTGACACTTTTGCCCCTGCTAATATGGTTGAGTGTGAAGTATTTATTAGGGCTGCCTAAAACCATGCAATGTGAGCTCGAGTCTTAGCTCTTTGGTCTAACAGTTTTAAGGAAGGGAACCTTGTCCTCAGGAAATAAAATGGCTACAAAGATTCATCTTTTAAAAATCCCATCTCTGCACTGCATAGAGAGTTAAACGATTGGAAACAGCCTAACTCTCCAGAAAAAGAGGAACAAATAAGCTATGCCACCAATGAAACTTCATAGAGGAATATCTAATAATGTAGGGAAATGTGTTAAATTAAGGAGCAGATCCTAAAACAGTACAATTTCATTAAAATTAAAAGACTTCATAGAAAAAAAGAGCCTACGGGTTCTTTTGGTTGATGGATATTATGAATAACTTTGATTTCATCTTTTGGACTTTTTTTTCTGTTTAATTTTTTGAGACAGAGTCTCTCTAGGTACTCGTGGCTGTCCTGAAACTTACTATGTAGACAAGCCCTGCCTGCCTTAAAGTCACATCGATCTGCATGCCTCTACCTCCCAAGTGCTGGGATCAAAATGGCCGTTCTTACATTTGATGAATCTTCTATAGTGACGATGAACAGGTAAAATTGAATAGCAAATAAATGAGTTTTGAAAAAAATAGTATTCTTGGTAGGTGAGGGGAAATGGTATTTGAAAATTACTTTCATGCAAGAGTGGTAAAATACAGTTCAAAACCATTCCTAGGGACACGGGGTAAGCCCGGCTTCAGAACCTAGATTTGAATGAGGGATTAGCACAGATAAACTCTAGGCTGCTTCACAACTCGAAGGCATCAAACCACGTGATCTGTCGTTTTGGGTAACCACATAGCACCAAACATGGACTGTGTCTGATTACCCATCACAGGACAGATGACTCTCAATCCACGCCCGCCTCTCCTGAAGCGGAAGAGAAGGGTTTCTCACACAAGGTTCATCTCACATCTTCTCTGTTGGGAACATTCTGGTTTTGAGTGACAAATAAAGGTGAGAAATAAGTGTCCAGTAAATGAATTTTTAAAAAGAATATTGCTAAACTCACTGGGCTAAAGATGGACATTAGTATGAGCTCTCACCTTTCGGGAGGAGCAGACTTATAATTCACTTGATTCCACTCAAAAATTATCTCACGCCACATTATTTCATTTATGTTGGCTACTTTGTCAAGTTACAAAAGCTCAGAGACCACATGTTTCTGGTCTCAGTCTCCACTGAGACAGGTCAGGGATCATCCCCTTAACAATGGTTCCACAAAAGTCCCAGGATTTCCTTTTTTCTTGGCTCCTATTTATAACATTGGGATTGGGATTTAGAATGTGCCAACTGCCTGCCCTGCTCCTGCGGTTGTCAATGATGACAGTGGATGGTCTCAGGTACAAAGTTAGCCTTTCCTGGAAGAAACAACCTGAACCAAGAGTAGCAAGACTGATGCTTTCTCAAAGGAAAATCAGGTCATGCCACTAGAGAAGGAGGACACGGGTTCTATAGAGGAAGAAAATGGCAGTTGGGATTCCATATGCAGCCTTAGCGCTTGCACATGTGTATGCCATCAGCTGATAAAGACTGTGGAGTGAAGGAGGGACCAAAGCAAAGCACTACCCTTTCTCCATGCCGAAACTTAAATCTCATGCACTTATGAGAAGGAAACTCATGTTACCTCCCTCCACATCTCTCTGTGTCTGTATATCTCTCTCTGTCTCTGTCTCTGCCCTACCCCCTTTCCCTCCCTCTCTTCTGACAGGATCTTACCACCTAGCCCAAGCTAGATTCAAACTCACAGTCCTCCTGCCTCAGCCTCTCCGGTAGTAGGATTATAGACATGAGGTCACCATGCCCTAAATACAGAAATTTGAACGTGTTTGGGGAATCCCTTTTCCTTCTCCTACATAAGGGGAAATGCTTATATATTCATTTTCTGTGTGGCCTGTGAGAATGTGTACTGGATTAACGCAAGTGAGCATAGCCTCTGAACCTCCCTGTTCTGACCCATGTGCTGTCATTAGCTGAGTTATATTTGATCTTTGAAAGATGACTGTACATTTCTGTGTTTGGTATGTGAAGCTATCCAATTCAACCTTTAATTACTTGATTGTAAAACCCTTTTGCCAGAATAGGCCAGAGCAGCAGGAATTCCATTGCACACCTCTCTGCTAGTAAGATAAGATACATGCTGTGGGTTTTTTTTTTTTAAATTTTCCTTATAGTTGTATTTTATATTATGTTTTTGTTTTATGAATTTGATACAAGTACACATAAAATACTTATTTAAATAGTATAAAGGAGTCTTTCTTCTTTATGGAAGCAACAGCTGCCAGTCGTATTTTGTGTATCTTTGTAGAGATCTGCAAAGCAAATATAAACTCAAGGATATTTGCTTATCACTACAATCTCCTTCCTTTTTTTTTTGTCTTTCCTGTGTCTTGCCTTCCCCCTCCCCCCCCAGCAGTTTGTTCCAGTGTCTGTCCAGTAATAGAACAGATATTCTATTATGAAGATTTACCATAATTGCCTTAACCACTTCTCTAACAATAAATAGTTAACTGATGCAGTCTTAGTAGGGTGCGTGGTGTGTGTGTGTGTATGTGTGTGTGTGTGTGTGTGTGTGCACACGCGCGCACACCGAGTGCATACTCATATGCTGGTGCACGCCCAGACATGTGTGCACATGCATACCATGGCATAAGTTTGGAGGCCAGAAGACAAATTTGTGGAGCTAGTTTGCTCCTTCAATCTTTATGTAGGTCCTAGGGGTAGAACTTAGATCCCCATGCTTGTGAGGCAAACACCTTTACTCACTGAGCCAACTCATGGTTCTGGCACTCTCTTCCTCTTACACCAATAAGACTTTTCTGCTTCAGTCAATGCAAAGTGTTCTCCCATTTGTTGAAACTACTCAATGAGGAACTTCCCAGTGAATAAGCCACACTAATGACCACCTTGTGTTCCCAGTGAAGCTCCGAATGCCCTCGTCTTCCTAGCTGATAGTGTCTGCCCCCTCCCTGCCTTCCTGCTCCAGAAGATAGTAAGGAAGAGGATGCTATATTCTTGCCTCTCACCATTGCTACTACTGAGAGTAGACTCTGAAGCTCTGGTCGAGTTTGGTTTAAATGAGCTCTTTCCCCAGCCACCAGCTGACCTCTGGTCTGACTATCATCATCTGTGTTCCGAGTGACAGGCTAGGTGGAACAGACCTGGGATGGCTTCCAGAACAGCAGCTGTGGGCAAGGCCAACACAGGAGTCAGCAAGCAGAGTTGGGTACTAGATGCTGGTGATACTGGGTACTGCCATGGGCGCTCTGCTCCTCTCTCAGAAGAGAAATCTTGGAGGTTACCACCTCAGTCAACAAAGTAGCTTAGATTTGGGTATTTTTACATCATGAGCTCGGGTTGAGAAGGTCTTTCATGAGGACTTATAAGATACATAAGTAGTTTATGTATCCCACCGAAGAGAACCAGCATGTACACACCTAACTTGCAAGAGTTCTATCTACATGAGTGCTTAAAACAAAAGGGAAAGCATTAAAGTGTTGTGAGCATGCGTTACGTACGAGTCACTGGATGAGCCTGGGATGAGCAGAAGATACAGCCGTATGTGAGAGCGACTTCACTTGTGGACTGAAACCTTCAGAAAGACTGGAAAGGGGATTGCAAAGATTTGACTCGCCTACAATTTATTTCTGCCAGAAGTGTGAGAGTGTTCACAGAAGGTGGCAATGGGGACAATGAACAAGACACAGGGCAGGGAAGCAGCATCTGAGGAAACCGTATTCAGCAATGCCTGCGTCAAACTCCATACTTGGAATACACTTGCCTTCAAACTTGAGGAATTTTCAAGGTTACAACCGACAGTACATGAATTCCACCCTAAGAGACCAACTTTTACCAAGATCCATGTGAGATCTGAACCCCTCTATGTCTCACCCGAGCTTTCCTGAGGCTCACAGTGGTAAAGCGAAGGCCAATAATCATAAGCCGCAAATAAACAGCCAGTGTAGAGTTCAAAGTCATGAAGTTGGCACAGCCTCAGTGCTCAACCAATGTACTTCATGGCTTCCTCATTCACAGCCCTGTCGCCTACATACTGAAGAGCATGAGCTAGGTCTGAGTCACTGATGGACATTTTTAGTCAAGACACTGGTGTGTCTCAGAACTTTCAGAGAAAACTGGGGCAAATCAAGGCTGCCCATACTGGTAGGTTAACATTTGGTGGTTTTCAAAGGCCCTGAGCTCCACAATTTCCTTAATTGTTTTTCTTTTCTTTGTTCTAGCTCCTTCACTCAATATTCTGTGAATGATCCTCATCCTGAGTTATAGCCCTGGAATAAAGCCTCAAAGACTCAGTGGTATCTTGAATATACAAACCCTCTTCGATCTAAGACCAATCCATCTGCAGTGAACTTTGAATTCTTGGAGTCTTTATTGAAGTCATGAACTCTGAAATCTAAGATGTTAATAATGCCAAAATCACATGCTTTACAAACCCAGTTCACCATTTCCTGGAGGTTGTAAACTGTGGTGAGACTAACAAAGCCAGGGGTGGGTTGTGTCACTACAGCTTTTCCTAAGAGAGGAAAAATTGAAACAGGTAAGAGATAGTGACAGAAAGCTCTCCAAAGAACCAGTACAAATGGCCAGTGAACACACGGAAAGATACTTAACATCAAAAATCAAGAGGGAAAAAAATCAAAGGAAAGAAACACAAGGTGCCACGTCAGTCACTGGGAGATTCATAGTATTTTTTAAAGGTCAACATTGATGAATAAGGCTGCAGGGAATTGGAATCTTCCTACACTGGCTGATGGGACTTGTTCAACCACCTTGAGAAACAGCTTGACTTTAACCTTAAATCGTTAAACACAAATGTTATGTTCCCCCAGTGGGCCGTCTCTCAAGAAACATAGTTCAGGTGTGAGAGTAAACTCCTGTTGTTGGATGTATATAAAAACATTAATCATCAAAGACTTCAAATCTGATCAGTTTCGCACAGTCGCCTAAGGTCCTCCTTCACTTATACAGAATTACTTTTTTCTATAAATGATTGCAAGTTGGTGATCATTTTATTCTGCTTAAAATGTTTAAAACCGACTGTCTGCACAGAGGCCAGGCCAAAGCCACGATGAGCTTGAACTGAGGAACCTGACTCTGCATTTAACTCTTGGGGTGTCCTTCACTTGGTTCCTTCATTTCTCTGAACCTCATTCTCCTCCTTCCTAAAGTGGAACAGCAACGTCGCCTGGAGTGCTAAAACCTGAAATGCCCAGAGATCTGGCCGCCAGCTTCATTGTCTGAGCTTGCCAACTCTGCGCTAGGCCCAGAACAGCAAATCCTAAGAACTCACTCTCGAGAGGTTGGGAATTTGTATCAGTAAAGGAAAAGAAGCATTGGAGCCTTGGTGAGCTCCTTTGGTGCTTTTTCGACGCTTCATGAAGCACCAACATCTCAGGATAGAATGTCTGACTGCTATAGACGTTTTGTATCTCCTTCGGTCTATAAAGTTTATTCCTAATAAACATGGGTGGAGACAGTGGATTATGCTGGAAGTTTGTGGTACAAGTGTCACAGGAATGACCAGATATTTTCTGATTGGACGTAAGATCTGCTGCACACCATAAAAGTCAAGAACCTGTGGCTATACATACAAGGGGAGAACCTATTATTATTACTATTATTCTGCTAAATGGATATAAAGTGACTCCTAATGACTTATTGTAGCCATACACATAGGTTAGTGTATCTCTCAACCTTTGTCAGAGAAGTTTCTTGTAGTAGATGGCAATTAAGACAGACAGACAGACCCATAACTGGTTAAATAGGAGGCTGCAGAGTGCCCATCCCAAATGAAGTATCCATATCATACTCTTCCATGCGAGACTCAGGGATTTCCACAGAAAAGGGGCTTATCAGGTTGTTATCAGCAGTAGATGACCACAAAGAAACAATGTTTTCAAAACACAACACAGCAGTTTTTCATGTGAACTCACAGTGGTTAGAATAGTTGCACAAGACCTATGTAAGTTCAAGTCAGAGAAAATCCCAGTATGGAGCAGGAAAGTGGGCATGGTCCTACCTGGAACTGAGGGGCTATCGGCCATTGCTAGCTTCTGAGAGTCAGAGTAAGTGTTCTTTAAAAATAGACCTAATAAGTCAACTATACTCCAGGCTAGACCTCAAACCCAAGAGTATTTGAGCAGCACATATCCTGTGTTGAAAAAAAACCCGTAATATGTGCTGCTCAAATACTCTTGGGTTTGAGGTCTAACCTGGAGTATAGTGGGGAGGGAGATGGGCGCGAACCTGGGAGGGGATGGGGAAAACGTGATGAATATGATCAAGATACATTGTATGAAATTCTCAATGAACTGATATATTTATTTAAAAAGACAAATAACTGTTGCTCATAACCCAGAAAAATATGAATGTGGTGATTCATCCAGAAGAAAAAAGAAAGAGGAGGTCTATGTTCTCATTCTAAACATTTACTATCTGGATATCCTCAGAGACGGTGAAATAAAACTGCAAGCAATGCAGGTATGGCAGAGTGGAGATAATAACAGTTTTCTCAAGAGGAAGAGGGGAGTTACTGGTTGAGCTTCTAATGGAGTGGAGGCTGTCCTTAGTCTGATGAAGTTACTGATTTGGTGGACTGCTCATCATTATCAAAATATCCCTAGGGAAGCAGGAGGGTCATTGAGTGGTGGAAGCTGGAATCAAATTGAGAGCAGAGGCCCCACTGACATCCACCTGAGCCATTTGTACCTGGGCGTTCCAAACTTGGGGAAGGTAACCACTCAGAGTCATTTGCATTGTCTGCAAAGGGGACAAATTAGCATCCTGCTTATTTCCAGTAATACATTCAGATACTTATCTATATTAGAAAGAGTGGCCTAAAACAAACACTTATAATCTCTGTTTATGCAGGTCAGTGTTCCAGACATGACTTAGCTGGACCTCCATGCCTTAAAGCTATAAGTGTCTAGCTTAGGGAACAGATGATGCACTTTAATGACTTGGTGGTATGTGACTTTTCATCTCAAGAGAATGACTAAGGGAAGATCTACTCCCAAGCTCTCTGGTGTGGTTGTTGAAAAGTCTCAGGCATCCATTTCCTTCCCAGTAGACCTTGTTATAAGGCAACTCAGAACACAGCAGCCAGAGGAAAGAGAAGTGGTGAGAGAGGAGGAGAGGCCACTAGGAAGAGTGAAGACTGTGTGACAGGGAGTCTGTCTTTTTGTGACCTAATCTTGCCATGTTACCATCCTTTGAAAGCCAGCCATCAACCCAGCCCATTCCCAAGGTGACACAGCAGGAAATGAGAACAATATGCCATCTCCTATATTCACAACTTTGCGCCCTTCCTGATCTCGGGCACCAGTCCCAGAAAAGAGCCCCCAGGGTTAAAAGTTCCTGGCAGCAATCGCCTCCTCTCAAAAATTAAAGACAGCTGACAATGACCTATAATGCATTGTTCTCGGACTGCTCTGTGCTTGGCATATTAAGTCAGCAACTTAACCCATGGCTAGAGTTTTTGTTGTTTCAAGAAAGGTTTTTGTTGGCCAGTGAGATGGCTCAGTGGATAAAGGCCAAAACTAACTCTCTAAATTCAATCCCAGGAACTCCCATGGTAGTAGAGAATCAAGGTCTGCAAGTTGTTCTCTGACCTCCATATGCATGTGTATCCATACACACGCAAAGGAGAGAGAAAGAGAGAGAGAGAGAGAGAGAGAGAGAGAGAGAGAGAGAGAGAGAGAGAGAGGAAGAAATAAGGAAAGAAGAAAGAACAAAAGAAAGAAAAAGAAAGAAAGAAAGAAAGAAAGAAAGAAAGAAAGAAAGAAAGAAAGAAAGAAAGAAAGGAAGGAAGGAAGGAAGGAAGGAAGGAAGGAAGGAAGGAAGGAAGGAAGAAGGAGAACCTAGAGAATCGGCTCAGTAGTTAAGAACTAGAACCGCCCCTGCAGAGGACCCCAGTTCCATTTCCAGCGCCCCACATCAGCTGGCTCACAACTCCCTGTAACTCCATGGTGATCTGATACCACTGGGCTCCTTGGCACTAGCAGTATGGACACACATAGAACATGACTTAAAAGTAACAAAAATAGGCTGAATGTGGTGGTGCACACCTTTAGCCTCAGTGCTCAGGAGGCAGAGTCAGGTAGATCTCTTTAAGAGTTCAGGGCAATAGAAAGAACATGTTGCAAAAACAAAACAAAACACACACACACACACACACACAAAAGAAAAAAAACGAAAAGTCACCATAATAATAAACCCTTTATAAAAAGAAAAAATTAATTTAAAGATGGATAGTGTTCGTAGATGTTACATTAAAAAGAGCACAGAAAACTGAAGAAATTTTTCCCACTGTTTGAAAGTTATTGTGTTTCTTTATTATTGCTGTTGTTGGGGGAGGGATAGAGCCCAGGATCTTGCACTTGCTGAGCCAACCCTTTGCAATTGCGCCATAGCTCCAGCGCACAAGGAAACTGTCCGTGCCCTTGATGAACAAGTGAAATTCTCACAGAGCAGAAGCTGGAATGAGGTTCACTTTAATAGAGTACAATTTGCATAAAGGTGAGAAGTAGTTTAATTGATTTGTTGATAATAAATTGTTGAGGGGCAGGAGTAGAGGATTCCCATTTGCAAAATCATGTTTGAATTACACCTGTCCGTCAGGTATGGATTGAAGAATTTGTCAGAAATTAAGGGAAACATCTCAACTACCTATGTTGCATTTACAGTAATGTAAATATTTGACAAGATTTGTATATTGGGACCTGATTGCAGTTGTCATCTTATCCCGCTAATCCCATGCTTGACTGGGTATGACAGAGAGCTACAGGCAATAACTGGCGGAATCTGAGTGTGGTGAAGTCCTGAAGATTTGATGGTGCAGATGTGGGAAAGAGAGCTTCCTAGTATAAGGGAAGACTACACCAACAAAACCTTTAAGTCAAGTGGTTCTTTTTTTTTTTTTTAAGATTTATTTCTTATATGTAAGTACACTAGAGCTGTCTTCAGACATACCAGAAGAGGGCATCAGATCTTGTTATGGATGGTTGTGAGCCAGCATGTGGTTGCTGGGATTTGAACTCAGGACCTTTGGAAGAGCAGTCAGTGCTCTTAACCACTGAGCCATCTCTTCAGCCCCCAACAAAACCTTTTCCTCTACTTTTTTTTTTTTAGGTTAGAGGTGAGTCTTGGAGTCTGACTAGCTAGAAGAAAAGGAATGAGGAGGAGGAGAAGGAGGAGGAGAGGGAGGAAGAGGAAGAAGAAGAAGAAGAAAAAGAGGAGGAGGAGGAGGAGGAGGAGGAAGTTGTTGTTGTTGTTAAAAGATTTGTTTCACCTGAACATTAGTAAAAATGTCTTTCTAGAAAATGAGGGAAACTTTCCCAGTAGCAATTAGGTGGGAGAAATTCTATGCCAGATTAAATGGAGAGGAAAACTGATTGAAGAGGAAAAAGTCACTTTAATAAGATTTGTTCGTGCTGATTTATTTTGGAGCCCACTTGACATCACTGGTGTTGGGGTACCCTTATCTTCTTGGTGTAGAAGACAGGAGGGGGACACGTTCACAAGCAAAAATGTGTTACTTGTACAAAAGGTGATGCAGTCACTGCTTGTAGACAGCAAGGGAGAGAGCAGAGAGTTTCCTGCAAAACTAGATGAAAACTACTTTCTGGACAACCTGAAAAATTCTGTAGAATTTTATAGAGGGTCTGCAAATTTTGAGGAGGACCCAATACATATCTGTTCTATGCCTTAAGCTAACTCCTAGCTGGCCCTGGGGCTTCATTGGGCTGTGTCCCTGCCTACTGTTAGGGAACAGGAAAGGGAGAACAACAGAATGTAGGTCTTACGATTCTAAGCTTAGGATTCTTCTGGTACGTCCTGTACTTAACTTTTTAGAAGATCTAGCTTACCTCAAAGAGAAGGACTGTGTCTAGGAAACCACTTTCCAAAACAACCTCCCACACCACCCCACTTGCCTCTGACACCCTTTTTCACATCACTGTTTCTCGAGGTGTTGCGACAGTTATGTTTGTAAAGGGAGGGAAAGACTTGTCATTTTGTTAACTAATGAGATTTTGTAGAGTAAAAATACAGAGTTCTTCTCAAAATCCATAGCAGCCTTCTACAGCATGAATGTTAGTGTTTGTAATTCCACAGAAATGGCTTCTATGTGAGTATAAGAAACTTGAATAGAGATGCATGGCAAAGGAAGCTTGCTCTTCCTAAATGCATGTAAAATTTATTATACCATTATAATTATTAACATTTTTAATCAGATGCTCTACACAACTTAAGGGGGCATGTCAGAGAGCCAGATACAGTCGTTACATAATTGGTCAAGAACCGGGAAGAATTTGAAAGAGCTGCAGAACTGAGCTGCTTCTCACTCGGCCCTATGATCGGTTGTGACATAAGACTTGGTATCAACTCAGTTGCTGTTGGGGATGGTGCCTGCCAGCTAGAATTATGTGTCATGGGGAAGGCACCACAAGCCATATAGAAGAATGAAGTAATATTAAATAAAAAAAGTTAGAAAAATGATATGGATCAGAGGATAAAAGTAGTATTCAATTATAAGAGAAGCCACTGAAATATACAAGTACTTGGAGACTGAACAACATACTCTTGAACGACCAGTAGACCATTGAAGAAATCAAGGAGGGAAAAAAGTCAGAGAACCAACTGAAAATGAAAACGTGCTCTTCTTGCCTTAAAAACTCCAGGCATGCACATGGGAAACACATAAACAAATGGGAAAAATACAATATACACAAAAAATATTTTTTTAAAAAATAAGTGTAAGACAGCAGATAAATAAATATACTAAGGATAAAAATTACATGATCTTCTCAGATACAGAAAAGGTTTTTTGACAAACATCTATAGTCTTTCATTTTAAAAGCCCTGAAGAAGTTAGGAATAGAACATACCTCAACATAATAAAGATTATATATGACAAACATAGCCAACTTTATACTAACTGGGGGGGGGGGAAGTTGAAAACTTTTCCTATAAATTCAGAAATGAGACAAAGATATTTCAACCAATTTTTTTGACATTTCAAATTTTTTTAGTTCTTCTCTCATATATTACACCCAGCAATTTCCCCTCACCTCATGTCCCTACTTCTCTTTCCCCAAGCACCCCCTCCCACCTACCCACCACCTCCCTTGAAAGGAGAGCAGGCCTCCCAGGGACATCAACCAAACATTGCATAACAAAGTTAGAATAAGACCAAGCACATGCAACCCTGCTGCATCAAGGCTGGACAAGAACCCCAGTAAGGAGAAGAGAGTCTCCCAAGTAGGCGAGTCAGGGACAGCCTCCACTGGCATTGTGAGGATTTCCACAAGAACATTAAACCATAACATATATGCATATGACCTAGGTCAGACAGGTTCCCTCATCTCTCAAGTTCCTGTGTCCCAGTCAGTTGATTTGGGTCATGTTCTCCTGGTATGTGATCCTCCATCCCTCTCCTCTGCCTAACGTCTTGCAGTGGTACTGTGCATCTGTATCCACAGATGCTGGATGGTTTCTCTGGTCTCTTTGATGACAATGATGCTAGGTTCCAATCCCAGCCCACTCTTCAGGCAAGAAAAAGTGTAAGTGGAAGGTTTTGTGCCTAGGTTGGTGTTCAATCCCTCCACCTGAAGCCTTGCCTGGTTACAGAAGATGACTGGAGCAGGATCTGTGTCCCCATCTTTAGGAGTGTTTGCTAAGGTTACTCTCCTCGGTTCTGTGGAGTTTCCACTGTACTAGGTCTCTACCTGCCCCCAAAATGTTCCCCAATTCCAGTAGTTTCTCCCAGTATTTCTCCCCCCCTCACTTGATTCCTCCTTTTCCCAACCCCACCTGCTCCCAGTCCACCCCATCTATTCTATTTCCCCTTCCCAGGAAGATCCTTGCATCTTTCCTTAAGCCCTCCTTGTTATTTAGCCTCTCTGGGTCTGTGTACTGTAGCATGATTGTCTTTTACTTAACAGCTAATATCCATTTATGGGTGGGTACACACTGTGTTTGTCTTTCTGGGTTGTCTTATCCAGTATAATTTTTCTAGTTCCATCCATTTGTCTGCAAATCTCATGATGTCATTGTTTTTAACAGCTGAGTAATACTCCATTGTGTAGATGTACCACATTTTCTTTATCCAGTCTTCAGTTGAGAGACATCTAGGTTGTTTCCAGTTTCTGGCTATTATGAATAAAGATGCTATGAACGTAGTTGAGCAAGTGTCCATATAATGGAATACAGTATCTTTTGGGTATATGCCCTGAAGTGGTATAGTTGGGTCTTGAGGTAGGTCAATTTCTAATTTTCTGAGAAATCACACAACATTGACTTCCATAGTGTCTGTACAAGTTTGCACTCCCACCAGCAGTGGAAGAGTGTTCCCCTTGCTCCACATCCCTATCAGCATGAGCTGTCACTTGAGATTTTTGATCTTAGCCATTTTGACAGGTGAAATCTCAATGTCATTTTGATTTACGTTTCCCTGGAAACTAAGGATGCTAAGCATTTCTTTAAGTGTTTCTCAGCCATGTGCGATTCCTCTATTGAGAATTCTCTGTTTAGATCAGTACCCCATTTTTTAAATTGGATTATTTAGTTTGTTAATGTCTAGTTTCTTGAGTTCCCTATATATTTTGGACATTAACCCTCTGTCAGAGATGGAGTTGGTGAAGGTCTTTTCTCATTCTATAGGTTGTTATTGGTTATAAAGCCAATTGACCCATGATTTTTTGAATTTCCTCAGTTTCTGTTGTTATCGCTCCCTTTTTGTTTCTGATTTTGTTAATTTGGATACTGTCTCTGTGCCCTCTGGTTAGTCTGGCTAAGGGCTTATCTATCTTGTTGATTTTCTCAAAGAACCAACTCCTAGTTTTGTTGATTCTTTGTATGGTTTTATTTGTTTCTACTTGATTGATTTCAGCCCTGAGTTTGATGATTTCCTGCCTTCTACTCTTCTTGGGTGTATTTCCTTCTTTCTGTTCCAGGGCTTTCAGGTGTGCCATTAAGCTGCTAGTGTATGCTGTCTCCCGTTTCTTTTTGGCAGCACTCAGGGCTGTGAATTTTCCTCTCAGCATCGCTTTCATTGTGTCCCATAAATTAGGGTATGTTGTGCCTTCATTTTCATTAAATTTTAAAAAGTCTTTGATTTCTTTCTTTATTTCCTCCTTGACCAAGTTATCATTGAGTAGAGCATTGTTCAGCCTCCATGTGTATGTGGGCTTTCTGTTGTTTTTGTTGCTATTGAAGACCACCCTTATTCCATAGTGATCTGATAGGAGGCATGGGATTAGTTCGATCTTCTTATATCTGTTGAGGTCTGATTTGTGACCAATTATGTGGTCAGTTTTGGAGAAGGTACCATGAGGTGCTGAGAAGAAGGTGTATTCTTTTCCTTTAGGATGAAATGTTCTATATATATCTGTTAGTTCCATTTGGTCCAAGGCTTCAATTAGATTCACTGTGTCCCTGTTTAGTTTCTGCTTTCCTGAATGATCCATTTCAGAGAGCGTGGTGTTGAAGTCACCTACTATTATTGTGTGAGGTGCGATGTGTGCTTTGAGCTTTAGTAAAGTTTCTTTTACGAATGAGGGTGCCCTTGCATTTGGAGCATAGATATTCAGAATTGAGAGTTCTTCTTGGTGGATTTTTCCTTTGATCAGTATGTAGTGTCCTCCTGTGTCTTTTTTGATGACTTTAGGTTGAAAATCAATTTTATCTGATATTAGGATGGCTACTCCGGCTCATTTCCTGGGACCATTTGCTTGTAAAATTGTTTTCCAGCCTTTTACTCTGAGGAAGTGTTTGTCTTTGACACTGAGGTGCATTTCCTGCATGCAGCAAAATGCTGGGTCCTGTTTATGTATCCAGTCTGTTAATCTATGTCTTTTTATTGGGGAATTGAGACCATTGATATTAAGAAAGATTAAGGAATAGTGATTATTGCCACCTGCTATTCTTGTCGCTATCTTTATGTTTGAGTGGTTATCTACTTTTGAGTTTGATGCAAGAAGGTTACTATCTCGTTTTTTCCAGGGTGTTGTTTCTCTCCTCGTGTTGGCAGTTTCCACCTATTATCCTTCGTAAAGATATTGTGGAAAGATATTGTGTAAATTTGGTTTTATCATGGAATATCTTGGTCTCTCCATCTATGGTGACTGAGAGTTTTGCTGGGTATAGTAGTCTAGGCTGGCATTTATGTTCTCTTAGTGTCTGCATGAGATCTGCCCAGGATCTTCTGGCTTTCATAGTCTCTGGTGAGAAGTGATTCGGATAGGTCTTCCTTTATATGTTACTTGGCTTTTTTCTCTTACTGCTTTTAATATTCTTTCTTTGTTTAGTATATTTGGTGTTTTGATTATTATGTGACGGGAGGTATTTCTGTTCTGGTCCAGTCTGTTTGGAGTTCTGTAGGCTTCTTGTACATTCATCGGCATCTCTCTCTTTAGGTTAGGGAAGTTTTCCTCCATAATTTTGTTGAAGATATTTACTGGCCCTTTAAGTTGCAAATCTTCACTCTCATCCATACCTATAATCCTTAGGTTTGGTTTTCTCATTGTGCCCTGGATTTCCTGGATGTTTTGGGTTACACGTTTTTTTGCATTTTGCATTTTTTTTGACTGTTGAGTGGATGCTTTCTATGGTATCTTCTGCACCTGAGATTCTTTCTTCCATCTCTTGTATTCTATTGTTGATGTTTGCATCTATGACTCCTGATTTCTTCCCAAGGTTTTCTATCTCCAATGTTGTCTCCCTCTGTGATTTCTTAGTTGTTTCTACTTCCTTTTTTAGTTCCTGGATGGATTTGCTCAGATCCTTCACTTGTTTGATTGTATTTCTTTAAGATATTTTTGCATTTCCTCTTTCAGGATTTCTGCCTGTTGACCCAAGTTCTCCTGTATTTCTCTAAGTGATTTTTGTGTTTCCTCCTCATGGGCTTCCATCTGTTGATCCTTAGTCTCCTGCATTTCTTTAAGCAATTCTTGTGTTTCCTTTGTAAGGGCATCTACCTGTTGATTCATTTCTTTAAGTGATTTTTGTGTTGCCTCCCTATGGGCCTCCATCTGTTGACCCATATTCTTCTGCATTTCTTTATGCGATTTTTGTGATTCCTTTGAAAGGGCATCTACCTGTTGATTCATTTCCTTAAGCGATTTTTGTGTTGCCTTCTTATGGGCCTCCATCTTTTGACCCATGTTCTCCTGCATTTCTCTAAGCGATTTTTGTGTTTCCTTTGTAAGTGCTTCTACCCGTTGATTCATGTTCTTCTGTAATTCTTTATGAGATTTATTTGTGTCCTTCTTGAATCCTCTAATAGCATCATGAGAAGTGATTTTAAATCCAGATCTTGTCTTTCGAGTGTGATGGGGTATCCAGGACTTGCTGCTGTTGGAGAGTTGGGTTTGGATGGTGCCATATTACTTTGATTTCTGTTAGTAATGTTCCTACATTTGCCTTTTGCCATCTGGTTACCTCTGGTGTTAGTTGGTCCTGCTGTCACTGGCTGTTGGTTGGACCTCCTGTGAGCCTGCAAGGCTATTTCTGCACCCCCCCCCCCGATTCCCGGGATTCCCCTGGCACCGATTGCTGGGGCCTGCCCTGCTCCTGAGTGACTTTGGAGCCCTGATGTGCCTTGCCCCAAGTGATGTTATATTGGGGAGTCCCTGCACATCCATAGACTCAGCGTAGTGGATTCCTGGAGCAGAGGTAGCCAAGGGGAGGCTGGTGCATTCCCGCCCTGTGAGAGTGCACTCTCTCCCAGAGCGGGGGGGGGGGGGGGGAGGGAGGGGGGCCCTCTGCAGGGCAGATGTCTCACAGCAGAGCTGGCGCATAGGTTACCGCAGACCTGCCCAGCTCTTGGGAGCAGGGAGCACACAAGCTGGCTGAGACCCAAGCGATATTATGCTTGATTGTCCCTGTGTCTGGAGGTTTGAGTTGCCCTGTTGCCGGAGCAAAGATGGCGGAGTGCACTCTGCACTCTCTAGGCACAGTTCACTCTGCAGGGCAGATGGCCCACAGCAGAGCTGGCACCCAGACGACCGCAGAGCTGCCCTGCTCTTGGGTGCAGATGTAAGCCCAACAGGCTGTGTCCCAAGCGATGTTATATTGGGGGGTCCCTGGGTACCTGTATCCTCAGTGCAGTCGATCCCCAGAACAGAGGTTGCCAAAGGGAGGCTGGTATGCTCCCGCCCTGTGCGGGTGTGTCTTAATTCAATATTCTTTAAGCTTCCAGTGATATTCTTCACAGAACTAGAAGATCTCACAATCCATATGAATCACAAAAGACACCAAGTAGCAAGAGTAGCTGGAGAACACTGGGAATATCACAACACCAATCTCAAATCACACCACAGATCTGCAGTAACACCACATAAAGACGGACAGACACATTTACCAGTGAAATAGAACTGGGGAAAAACACAAATCCACACAATTGCAGTCATCTGGTGTTTTTTGGTTTTTTCTTCTTTTTTTTTTTTTTGTTTGTTTGTTTGCTTGCTTATTTGAGTTTTGTTTTGTTTTGTTTTTTAACAAAAATGTTAAAACATTCCATTGGAGAAAAGACAGTCTCTTCAGCAATAGTAGAAAGACTAAACTTGATCCCTTTCTCTGTTTATACAAAAGTCCACTCAAAGTCTGTCAAAGACCTTGAGACCTTAAGCCCTGAAGTTGCCAGAGAGGAGCAGGAAGAACAACTTAAGGTGCAGGCATAGGCAAGGACTTTCTGAAAAGAACTCTCCTGACTCAGGAAATAAATCCTGAGAACTGACTAATGGAATTGCCTGTAATTTACAAGCATCTGCACAGAGAAGGAAGAGACAGCCTAGAACGTGGGAAGAAGTCACTGCAACTCCATCTAACCAAGGACTAGTGTATAGACTATAAAGAACTCAAAAAACTAAATGTGAAAAGCCTTCATTGGTAAACTAAACAGACAATTCTCACAGAAGGAGATACAAGCATCCAGTAAACACTTTGGGAATAAAAGTTCAACATCTTTATATGTCATGGGAGTGGGTCGTGGGAAGATATGAAGAAGGTATGCGCAAGCAGTACCTCCATTTTCACAATATTGATTCTCCCTCTCCATGAGCATGGGAGGCCGTCTTATCACCTGGTGGCTTCAGGTTTTTCCTTCACCATTTTAACTTCTCGTTGTGGGGGTCTTTCACTTCATCCGTTACATTTATTTTTAGTCATATATTATGATAAACATGTGAAAATGTCTTAATGAAATCCATTATTTTGTATGCTGGACCTCAAATTCATTTAAACATTCTAAAAGCATCGATGTTTTAAAACCATTACTGGGTTTTTGAACTTTCTGCTCCTTTTCCCGCCATTTAAGCAAGAACATTCTGAACTCAGGCTGTAAACAGAGAAAGCAGGGTCCCCTTGTGATGGTGTTATGAATTTAAAGCTCTCTGAGGACGCAGACTAAACAAAGCACTTGGAGAGAGAGCTCCCAGCCAAATGAAAAAGTCCTCCATGTTAATTAGAGCTAAATGACCTTGTGGAGATACGCTAGGGTGAGAGTCAGGAATGCGTGCTTCTGTGAGCACCCTCAGGAATTTCTGTACACTCTATGGATGGAGAACCAGTGGCTACCTTTGTGGTTCCCAGCTGGCTGCACAGCAGAATCATCCCAGGGTGTGGCATAGTCTATAGCAACCCCCACCCTCATCCAGACAGCTCTGCATCTGGGGGAAGGTGAAGCCCAGGCAGCAGGGTGGTTTGGAGGTCTTGCTTGCTTGTTTTATTTAAGCTTCTTAGGTAATCACAGTGACCAGTATATTGTATACCTAAGAATAAACCTCACGGATGTCAACCTTATTCAGACCCCGCCCCCCACCCACATCCCTCTCACTGGTTCTCTCCATTGCTTATAGCCACTCTTCAGCTTTTATGCCATGTATATGTCTCTCCTTATGTGCTCGTGTTGAAATCTAGATTCGGCGTGATTCTTAGTTCCTATCCAATAAGCCTGTTAAATTTTGAATCATTAAAAATCCAAAGAAGTAAATTACTAGGATAAAATTCAAGGTCGTCTCCCCCATATATATTAGTCTCTTATTACTTTACTTCTAAATTTACTGTGGAGGAGTTACAGGGAGGAGAGAGGTCTTTAGGGTCTAGTCCTTGGCCATAATCACAGATGTCACCTGGCAACTTGCTAGAACTCCTCTCTACATGCTGGCTGAGAACCCTGGACAGTCATTGGCTAGGGGCGTGGAGGTGGAGGGTTGGGGGAAGACCTGTGGTTCGCCAAGCCCTCCCTCCCTGTGGCTTGACCCAGACTAACTCCTGAGAACCAATGGTTATCCATCAGAGAAATTTAAAGCTGCTGATACTTCCACCATTTGATTTAACAGGGTGCATCACTCCCCAAATGGTTATGATATACACAAAATTACAGACAAAATTTAAGAGCCTGTGGGTCTTCAAAGAACTTCCTCAATCCAGGGCAAAACTGTCTCTCTCTAAACTATAGGTGAATAGAGAAAGTGTGTGTGGTTTGAAGACAATACAGGATTCTGAGACTGGGATGATTTTAAGGTTTATGCACATTTGTGTTTAATAGTGTTGGTAACAGTTTTGACAACTATGTTTCTATTAGACCATTGTTTTTTGTTATGAAATGGTCTCACTATATACCCCAGGCTGATCTCAAACTCAAGATCCTCCTGCTTCCCAAGTACTAGGATTACAAGCAATAATATCTTGTCTTTAAGAGACCAAGGATACCTACCACATGACTATAGTTCTGTTTTTAATATTCAGAGACTGAAACAGTATATGAAAACTCAGAAATTAATTTAATAACATTTTAAGTGACTATGAGTTATTCTTCCAGAGCACCTAAAACCATTTAAACAATGTTAATAATTATGTAGAACTATAATTTTTTTCAGAAAATGTATAGGATTTATATAAACCTTTATAATACTTATAGGAGCCTGAAAGATATGGATCATTATGGATTTTGGTCTTGTATTAAAGAGAGAGAAGACTTATCATGTTGGTGAAAGCCACAAACCTAGCACTTGTGAGATGTGGGCAGGAGAATCAGGAGTTTGAGGCCAGCTTTAGCACATAGTAAGTTTGAGGTCAGTCTGAGCCACATGAGAGGCTGTCTCAAAAGACATTCTATCTTTCTACTATCCAAGATAAATTTCTTTTTTCACACTTTGATTTCTTCAAAAGTCATTTTTTGACAGATTTGCTCAATTTTAGTCTAAATAGCATTTCCCCCCTTTCTTTTTTCTTCATTTCTTTAGAATATGTCCTAAAAAGGTCTACATTTCATAAATTATTGAAACAAACTGATAGTTAATTAATTTAACAACTCAAGTCTAATCGAATATTTTTCAATCATTTAAAGTTCTAAGTATAATGTACTAAGTTTTCTGCCGCAATGCTAAACATCTTTTCAAAGAGTCTGTTTAAAGCTAAGCAGTTCAGTCAGTTAATGAGCTGATATCATTTGTTTACCTGACAGTTGACAAATGCAGCTCTTGTCATTGTACTTCCTTGAAATGTGGAATTTCTATAACGATCTGTTTGTATTTTATGTAACATGTGAACATACTAAGAAGTATACATGCACTCAACACTGTACATATATAGAGGCCAGCGGATGGCTCTGGCGAATCGAACTCTGATCATAGGGCTTTGGAGCAAGAATCTTTGCCCACTCAACCATCTCTCTAAATTAATACAAAGATTACTTAATACCTGTGGGCTGGATTCCCCCTAAGATATGGGAGAAGAGCATCCTGTTTGCCTGGGTCATAAATATGACTTTCCCTTTGGGGCAGCTGTTGAGTGGCAGGGTCAATTGTTGGTGTACGACATCTAGTTTTCCTCTGTGGACTGTACTGAACCATTAGTGACAGAGGGATTTCTTCAGAAAGAAGACTCGGGAACAGGAAGACAGGAAATGATCATGTTCCAGAGCTACAACTGTCAGTCAGTAGATGGCATGTCACCCTTACTACAGCCTCCTTCTGCCGATGAAAACTCAGATCAAGTATGAATGTCTTCAACATCTGCGGCCGTTGCCCCAGTTTTTAGCTCTGTGCTCTTGAGCTTCATCTGTTCCTCCAAATACCCACGCATTCCAGTTCTTCAGTCTCTGTAGAGGCAGGCCTTAAATTTTCCATCCTCCCCTTCAGCCTCTCAAATAGACAGAATGACAAGTCTGTGGCACTAGGCCCAACTAGACCGCCTCTTAAGACATTTTCCTAGGGACTGGGGAAATAGTTCAGCAGTTAAAGCTTAAGAAGTTCAGAGCAGATCTCCCAAAGACCCAAGAAAATAATGGGTGGGCATGGTGGTCTACCTGTTCTTCCGATCTTGGTGTGCAGGGATGGATTTCCAGAACAAGCTAGCCATCAAGACTAGCTGGATTGGTAAGTTCTAAGACTGGTCAAGAGACCCTAATATAAAGAATAATATAGAAGAACAATTGAGGAAGATTCCCCACATCAACCTTGATGCATGCAAACATGTATATACACCATATGTACATATCATGAGAGGAAGAAAAAATATTTCCTTGGAGACACAAACACACACACACACACACACACACACTTCACTCACCGGACTTTGGATACCTTAGGACAGTTAATTCTGATTCCTGGACCTGACAAGCATCCCACAATTCCAGTGAAGACCAGCCCCACAGCTAACACTCTGATGAGCATGAAGAGGAAACACACACACACACACACACACACACACACACACACATTCATGTTGCTGTCTGATTGGAACAGCATGTTCTCCCTTCCAGTCTTCTCTCTTCTCCTGTCGTGTCTTCTAAAATCAACAGCAGAGATCTTGGTGATCTGCTGAACATACCATATGATTTCATGCGTATCTCTGCCTTAAATTTTCAAAAACTTCATACCACCCACTTTGGAGAAGAGAGAACTCATAAAGCTCTACCAGTTCTTAAAGTTCCAGGTCATGTTTAATCCTCCTCAAGGAAACGTTGACAATCAGTTCCCATTGTCCTTTGTGCTTCTGAGGATTAGCTGCAGGCCAGACAACAGACAAATATAGCATAAAATACACTTCGATCTCTCGAAGGAATCAAGGTGGTTGCCTCTTAGACCGATTTTTAAATGTTTTTAATTTTTAAAAGTGTCTTTTATTAGTATTAGCTTACTTATGTATGAGGTGGGGTAGGGACACTCCCCCATGAGATGGGAGGAGGACATCACATCTCCTTCCTGGAGCTGGAGTCACAGGAGGTCACCTGACATGGGCACTGGCAACTAAATTCCAACCCTCTTGAACAGCAGCAAGCACTCTTACATGCAGATCCGCCTTTTCAGAACCAAATGCTCTTAATTATAAGCTCCAGTTTACAAGACTCCAAGCTGGAAATTATTGTACATATCTAATGGGGGGTTGGTATGTAAATTCCTATCGGTAGACCCCCACACCATAATAGAAGCCCATAGCCCTGCATCAAAATATTTTTGACATGTATATGCTTTAAGTCAAAGTAAAACAGTTAAGGCATGCCTTGATCATTTTTTACTGGTTCCAAATATGCATTAGTTGAAATGACCAGATTAAAGAGGATCTGTTTCTTGCCTTGCTGTTGCCTACATCTGGGAAGCCTGCTCAGAAGCTGCAGGACAGGACTTCTCAATGAATGGAATGCTACATATGTAAGGAGTTTCAACAATTCAGTTTTTTTTTTCTTCAAACACTTACGCATTACAGCCACCAGGGGGCAACGCGGTTGAATTCCTTAGTCCTGATCATGCATGGGTGGTGCCTCCTTGTTAGATCCTTGATTAAAATAGGTTGAGCACTCCTAACATCTGTTGGGGAACCCGTGACATAAACACTCACCAACGCTGGAATTCTTGTGTTTCCCCCGATGGTTTCGATAAGTTGACTGATTGCAACTTCTCTAAACAAGAAAAGGCTCAACCTTTTTAAGTTTACTCAAACCTCACCAGTTTCTAGAAAGAAAAGAAAGTGGGCAAAATTGGGCCCTTGTGTGAATGTGGTGTGTGGTATGGAGGATTGGGAATCAGTACCTCGAGGTTTACGGTGATGAACATGGTCTTGGAGAGAATGTTAGCACGGGAGCTGTGAAGAATGTAATCAATCATCTGCTCCGGCTACCCTTAAAAGTGTGGTTCCTCCATCTTAATATACACCCCATTTCTTAAATGAATGTAACCTCTTCCCTGTGGGCTGAGAATGATGACAATCACTCAAGTCAAATAGCTTTGACTATAGCAGGAAATCTGTATCCAAATAATTGTGCCTACAATTCATTCCTTGGCAACGCAGAACTGTCAACTCTTAGCTTAGCTACTACGGAGGTAAAATCCTTTGGTGATGTGAGGGACACTGAAGTACAGTCTTATTACAATGAACTAAAAATGTCTAAAAATTGTTCTTAGTTTGGGTTTTGTACCACAGTAAGAGCCAAGATTTTAAGCTCTACTAAAAACAAAACAAACAAACAAAAAGACTATCTTTTTATGTTCATTTAATGACCTGTTCATCATTTTTATGAGTGGTACAAAATATATATTGTGTTGAGTATAATAAAAATAAAAATAAAGGTTGGTTCCTGGTTTACTTTTCTTTGCCTTCTTCCCATGCACAAGCGACACTAGTAAGTAACGCTTCAGATGAAAAGAAAATTGAGCGTCCTTTAGAAGTAAATTAGATGTGGAAGAAAAGAGTCATCCCACGCCTAAACTTCTCCAGCCCTTTCACAGAAAGGAGGTGGGGAGACTGAAGAGGCAGACCTTTAAGGTCTTCTCGGTTCCTTTGAGGGTGCTGCTCTATAGGCCTGTTTGTGTCCTCAGACAGGAAGACAGGGTATGGGAAAGCCAGTGATTGCTCCCAAAGGTGCTGGCAACACAGCGTCTCTCTGGCTTACTCACCCCTGGCACCTGGGTCTTTCCGGAGAGCGGCATCCCATAAAACCGAAAGGCCATGATCCTCCTCAACTGGTATAGTTTCCTCCTCTGGGCCCACCCCGCTGGCAGAAGCGCTGCTGTAAGAAAATGTCTGAGATATATTGCAACGCTCTCTGCTCTCCCATTGCCCATCCTCTGGGTCTAGCCCAGCAGACTTGACATTTTGGTGACAATAAGCAGTAAGTAGCAGTAAGTCCTCTGATCAGTGTGTGATGTCGTTTGTGGGCCGGAAAGGACCGTGACCACAATGTCAGGAGTATGGGGCAGTTAATTGTCCAACTTAAGATTTTCCTTTTTCTTGCTGTAATAATACTGGGGGGAGAAGGGGAGGGTCACACTTTGCACTAACAAGTCAGGTTTGAATCCATCCCCCTCGCTTGGAATCTGGTGAAGCCCCAAATATCTCGATGACCTCATTTGCCAAATGGAGAGAAAAAAACAAAACAAAACAAAACAAAACAAAAAACTAGCTGCCTGAAGCCAGGCCATGATGGTAGCAACACCATCATGATGGGGTGCGGAATGAGCATCCGTAAAGGTTTAAGTACACCCTGGGTTCTGGTACTCTGAGGTCCACATCAGCAAGCCTGGTGGCCTCAAATGCGCTCGCCCTTGACTCAGGACACTCTAGGGTCCAAGAGATTCTTGTCGGATGTGAAATGTGGTGAGAGGTTGTCCTCCCGGGGCCGAGGGCAGAACGCGTGTCAGGCTGGTCCTGGACCAGAGCTGGCGGAGCGCCGGCGGGGAACCCCGCCCTGGCGGCTGCCGGGTCCCCGGGGCTGGGCGCTGCTGGTGGAGCCGACGGGGCGGAGAGGAGTGCGGCGGGAGGAGGAGTAGGAGAAGGGGGCCGGTCAAGGGAAGTGCGACGTGTCTGAGGAGCCTTTTTATACCTCCTTCCCTGGAGCCCGGCAGCCACCGCCGCCATCCAAGTCTCTGCGCCCCGGACCCGGACCCAGACCCGGGCTCTGTCACAACCGCAGCATGTCGGAGGTCAAAAAGCAGAAGACGGTAGGCTGCCAGCCGCCCGCCTGGCTCTCCCCTCCCTCCCTCCCTGCTGACCGGCACCGGGTCCCGCCCTCCCCGGGAGGCTCCCGCGCAGGACTCGGAGCCGAGAGGGAAGACACGGGTGCTCCGGGACGTGCAGGGACGTGGAGCTAAGTCTGCGGTCCCCCTCTCTGGTCCACCCTCGGAGAGCCTCTCGCTGTGAGGAACCTCCGATCCGTAAGGGTCCTGCCCGCCTGAGCCTTCTCGAGTTTGCCAAGTGGCTCCTAACCCGAAACCAGGACCCGATAGGAAAGTCCCTTCTTCCTCCAGTCTTCCCACCGCCCGCCCTGTCTTCCACAGGACCTCCGCGCGCGCAGAGTGGGTGGCGGGCTGAGCTGCTTCTGCTACTGCCAGATCAGATCGCTGGCCACACGTCAGCGACAGCCACCACCGGGGTTCTTCGAACCTTAGGACCTTTCTTGGAGTGAACTTTCATAGAACTGCAATTAGCTAGGAAATTGCATTTCCATACCGGTAGATTTTGACCTGTAGCCTGGTTCTCTCCCTACTGGCATGGGGGAGGGAGGGCGGGGGGGGGGGGAAGAGAAAGGCATCATTTGATAAGTGGTGAGTTTACAGAAGCAATCTCCTTTTAATGGGAAAGATTGGGGTCTATTAAAGTATCTTTCCTCATAACAACTCTTACAAAATTTATATTCTTAAAAATGCCCAACTATATTCCAAGAAAAGTGGAGGGAAATGAGTAATAATCACAGACTCTGAGTCAAGAGGAGCCTTACAGACAGCATTTGGGTCCCCTCAGATGTGGTCTACAAGCCATAATTAAAATCCCACCCAGCTAACCCGCTGCTGAACATTGGCCTCTAACCACCACACTGAGTGTCTCAAATGATTGTGTGTGGGGGGAGGGGTGGTGAATAAATGGGAAGTCCTCTCAAATAATTAAACATAGACTTGGAACATAGTAAGTGTTTATAAATGGTTATTATTCCTATGTGCTACTCATTAGTGTACTTTCGATCATACTGTGCTGGCAAGGGGACTGTGAAGAAGTGGAAAGGGAGGGAAATCAGGGAGTCATCTGGGAACTGGAGGTGTGATGATCGGAAAATGTGGGTCATCTGTGTCCTTGGTGGGGCGTCACACTGGACCAGCGGGAGAGTCCAGGAGGAGGTGGCATCACTATGGGATGGGACAGCAGTTGGAATCTAGCTGCTTCTGACAGGGTAATTTCAAAGTAGAGGGAATCTCAGTAGTGTCTGTGAAGAGTTTTATTGACTCTCACCTGGTCCTATTCCATATGATCAAGTTCTGTGAGTGCTAAGTGGTGTTTCCTGCTGGAGCATCATCTTTTAACGTTGGTGGCATTTTAGTCCCATCTCTTCACTCCCATCAAGAACTTCCAGTTCCATGAAGTATCAGTCAGCAAGTGGACTCTCCTCATGCCTCCAGTTAGAAAGAGTCTGTGAAAGTACAGGGTTGAGGCCCGGGCCTTAAAGGTCTGAGCCAGGAGGCTGTGCCATTACCAGTGAGGAATTTGATCACCAGAGTTTGGGTTTTGTGTTTACTTTGAAATTTTTAATTTATTTTTCTGTTATTGTTGTTGTTGTTGTTGTTGTTCTTCTTCTTCTTCTTCTTCTTCTTCTTCTTCTTCTTCTTCTTCTTCTTCCTCTTCCTACCCCTCTTCCTTCTCCTCCTCCTCTTCTTCCTCCTTTTCTCTCCTCCCTTCCTTCTTTTTCTGGGGCTCTGATCAACTAATACCCTAAGGAGCTAACTGAAAGCAGAACTTCCAAACATTTCCTTAGCCTAAAAATTAATTTCCAACAACCATCCCCAAGTTCCCAAAGGGTCAAAGACTTGCTGTTAGTCCCCCAACGGGCTGGCTTCAGGTCCATGCGAAATCTCTCAACCTGTCAGTGTTAACTCAAACTGTGTTCTGACACCTTACAGAACAGAACGAACCTCCCCACAGAGGTGACCTCTGAACTCAACTGTTTAACTTAAGTGAGTCTTGCCCATCTCAGAAGACAGCCTAGGTAAGGCTTGGACTTGAAGGCACTGACCGTTTTGCTGTTGTGTTGTTCTCCCTGGTTAACTCACCTAGCAGTCACTGCTTCAGATGCTTGCGAAGCCCCTTCTGTGCCTGGTGGTGGTGAGTGTGAAATCCAGGCTGGAAGACATGGACTGCTGACTAGGAAGGCTGTAACCAGCAACCCAAATAGTGCATTAGCAAATTGTTATCAACAATTTTTTTTCTCCTCAAGGTTTTGCCTATTTACTGGGTGAATACAGCCTTTCACAGCATACCAAGTAAACCATAGACTCTAAGTGAAAGATTGCACCAGAATGATCCATCAGCTCTAGGGGGAAAAGAGTGTTCTTTTAATAACGGGAGGTAGCACATCCCTCCTGTGTTAGCCATCTTTGCCATGGAGACCAAAGAAACAGCTGTTGGTCACATCTCTCTTCTACCCCTGACTTAACTCTAGCCCTGGCTAACGTCCAGCACCATCCCCTGTGTAAACAGATACCTGGAGAAGGGAAGGCAGGCTGTCTGAGAAGCCAACAAAGAAGGGAAGGCCAAGACAGGGCTTCTTTTCCTGCATGATTTCCTGGGTTAGCATCCTCGAGACCCACAGATTATGTTCTGAAGTTCTGGAGACAGCCAACTTAAAAGCTATGACTGAGATATTAGGATCTTTTCTGGAGGATGAAATATGTCAGTGTTGGGAGTGAGTGGGAGGGGTCCCGAAGCCCCGGAGGCTCCCTGGGGCTACAGCAATGGTCTGCATTTTCATTAGTCCAAAAATTCTGCACAGTGGTGCTTCACACTGGAAGAAGCTGCCTTTTAAACCACTGCCTAAGTCAAGACATGACTTAGTAGAGGAAGCATCTCTAATGGCGTGGGGAAAGCCAGCCCTTGCTAGAACTGTGCACTCAAATGCACAGGGCTTCCTTCTCATCCCCCACAGCACATTTCACCTTGGAAACCCCGTCCAGGTGAGAGGAACTGCTGGCCGAGCACGATTTAACTTCAGGTCGGTTGAGCAGGTAAAACTAATTCTCACGCTCCTCTCTGCACCTGCTTTGGGAAGTGTCCTTTTTGCTTATTGTCTTCTCATGTGTAAAATGGGATAAGTGTGACTAACATTTGAGACTCCCTCTCATTGTGTACCCAGGCTGGTCTCAAACTCAGTCTTCTTGCCTCTGTTTCCTGAATGCTGGGATTATAGGTTCATGCCACCCTTCGTGGCTGGCTCTGATTTTTATTATGACCACACCGTACTGTTGTGGTTTTGGCAGAAGGAAGAAGAAAGTATGGGTTCCTGGAGGCTGAGTAATGACAATTGACAGAATGTTTAATAAGAGAAAACAAACACAGAATTGTGGAGGTGACAGTCTGAATACTCACCAGGAAAGCCTGAGTAGAAGATACGGGTTAATAATTAGTACAAACACACTTCAGTATCCTGAATGTTGTTCTGCTGATATTTCTGTTAGCCCTGTGGTGAACGCAGGCAATCCCAGTGTAACTAAATATTGGTCTAATTTTCCTCCACCCTCCCTATGCCTTTGACTCTTTCCAAATGGACCTTAGAAATCAAAGTTTTCCAGGTCATGCTGTGATGCCCAGTAATAGGCCACCTATTTGGACCTTCGCAAAGTTAGAGATATTTACCCTTGAGGTAACATCCTTGAGGAAGGACTCACTTTGCCTTATATCACCTTCCTGCTAATATGCAAGGCTCTGTGGTTTTCTTCAGGAATAATTAGGCTTAGCTCAGTCATGGAACCTTCAGGGAATAAGATTCTGAGAAAGGAGCCAGTGATATCAACTCTAGTCCTAAGAGACTTCTGTTTATTTCAAAGCCTGCCACTAAATGGTTTAGAGCTCTCATTAGGTGTCATGTTTGGAAATCTTGGCAGAACTAAGAAAATAAAGGTAGATTAAGTCCAATCTGATGGCAGGTCAGGAGACTTACTGCTGGGTGATTTGTTCTTGTAGACACCGTGATAGCATATGTGTTCAGCACATGCAACACTGCCTGGCACAGAAGAAGTGCCCAGGACATGTAGAATGAATGATTGAACTCAGAGTTACAAAACTTTACCCGTGTCTCGACCTAAAACGTATGGTTTTAGTAGATTCCACACTTGACGCTCTTTGTTCTTATTTGTGTGTTTCTCATTACTGCCCCCTAAAAAAAATTTTTTTTTACAGAGATATGTTGTGGCTGAGTGGCCTTTTTCAGGAAGGACTCGCTTTTGGTCCTGGCTGCACTCCATGACTGGGCTCATTAAGCCATAGTCTCATTGTTTTTTAAAATACCACCCAAGGGGTATGAATTTGAGTTTGAACCTAAGACCCCTTCTTGTGGATACAGCATTTAAAGCAGTTCCATCCACCCTAACACACCCTTCATCCAGCACAGTTACTGTCCTCAGAGGGCTAGAAGGTGGGCTTGCTCTGGCCCACCCTAATTTTCAGGACACAGCTCTTAGAAGCCCTGGGTACCAAGAGAACAAGGGTCTTGTGTGTGCCCTAGGCTCTGATTTCGGTTCTACTTCTACTACCGAGGCTGCTGCAATCAGCTCAAATCTATTCCTGTTGGCTCAGATGCCCCATAAGCCTAAACGTCTCCCCCCAACCCCCCACCCCCCTGCTTGCTCTTTGGAGTCCCATTTTGTTTCAGATTTCAGCCTGGTAGTTTCTTTCCCTATCAAGCATTTTAAGTGATTATCAGGGAAGGGCTAACTTATCACTGCAGGAGACACAGGCCCCATTTCTTTTCTCAATTCCTATTAGTGCTAACATGCCAAGTCCTACCTGTATCTGACCATGCTTGTGTCAATCTTAAAACAAGCAAAATGTTGCATTTTTATTTCTGGGTATATGTGTATTCCTGTGTGAATATAAGCCACATGTATGTGCAGTCCAGGAGAGAATGTCAGAGCCCCTGGAACTGGTGTTACAGGCAGTTGTGAGCTACACAGTGTACCTGTTGGGAACCAAACTCCTCTGTAGGAGCAGTAAGTGCTCTTAACTAATGAGCCATCTCTCCAGTACCCCTGTGCCATTTCTAAAAGGACATAGTCCATGAACAAGAGAACTTGAGTCAAATGAGTTGTCAGAAATAGGAAATTAAATTCTCTTTTCTCTACAAAGATGGGGTAGGGGTTGTTCATGTGGCCTTGGTGGCCTTAATCCTTTGCTATGCTTTCCCCACGCACCCTCTGATTCTCGTCTGAGAATGGTCCCTCCAGGTTCAACATCCCTCCTCCCTGAGCCTGTAACATTGTTGCGTTGTTCTGATGTAACCCTGGGACTCTGGGGAAAACAGATGGAGTTGGATAAGTTCCTTGACATTTCTACACTGTGCTCAGGAGTGTAGGTGGCAATTCCTGCTCCTTTGTGGCCTTGCTGGGACTTTGAGGAGTCCAGGGGAACTACTGTGGTTCACCTAGGACTCTTCCCTCTGAGATCAGAAATGCAACAACTGCCTCGCCCCCTCGTCCTAGCTTGATGAAGAGGATTCCAACCACGCTCCTTTCCTGGTTCACCCTGCCTCTAAGCTCCCCTTGCCCCCTCCTAATAAAGATTAAACAAAACCTTCCCAGAAGGCAGACTGGTTTGTCATAGGCGTAGGGATTTGTGACAAATTAGTTCTTTCCTGTTCCTGCTTTGTAAACATTATTTTCCTCCAAGTTAGGATAAATAGGTACCTAATATAGAAGTTTCTTCTCTCTCTCTCTCTTTCACTCTCTCTCTCTCTCTCTCTCTCTCTCTCTCTCTCGTCATCTTCCTGATGGTACCTAATGTGAGAAGCATGCCCTGTTTTTCTGTGACAACTCTTCCTGTGCTTGTGACTTTACTTGCTGGACAATAATCAGTATCGTGTGAATGACTACCATTTAAACATAGCAAACTCAATCTGTCTAGTACAAATATTAATGTTGGTAATAAAAATATAGAAGCCTGTGGTCTGCTGTAAAACGTTCCTAAAACAGTTATCTAAATGTATTCTGTAAAATGCTGCTTCGTGTGTAAGGTTCATTTCTATGCTGGATTAGCATTAGCTTTAACTAGGTAGTTAATATATCTGCTTTGCATATTTCATTATCAAAATTTTGATTTTTTGCCAGGCATGGTGGTACACATTTTTAATCCCAACCCTGGGGAGACAGATCTCTGTGAGTTCCAGCCTAGCCAGGGCTATACAGAGAAACCCTGTCTCAAAAAAACACAAAAATACCCAAAAAAAAAACCAAAAAACGTTTTTGTCAACTAAGCAACTACATTGAGCATAATAACATGACAATTACTTTCTTTAACCTGGATCTAGTAGATTCATCTTTAATTATTTCCAGACTTACTAATTTTAAACAAGTTTTTGCCCCCTCCCTCCGCCTTATAAACACTCTGCTTCAATCACCAACAATATATGGGCGATTTATACCTTCCCAGTTTCCAGAATGACTGGCGACGTATGGTGCTAGTGATGGGGCTGGAGAGGCAGAGGCTGCACGGCTAAGAGTATGTACCTTTTTTCCATAGGACCCAAGTTCAGTTCCCAGCACCCACATCAAGTGGCTCCCTCCAGCTCCACGACACCCGGGGCTTTCTTCTGCCCCTCGGACAGCCATGCTCATGTGAAACACACATGTAAAATCAAAATAATATTTTCTTATAAAGAGAAAAAGACATTGGTGATTTCCTTCCTTTTCATCTTTTACCTAGCATTTAAAATGCTGAGCAGGTTTTTACATTCCTTGCTGGAGACTCCTTGCTGGGTATGTGACCACTCCTCACCCCCTCCTCCAGTCTTTATGCTGTCCCTTTGAAGTTCCAGTCAAGGTTCTCACTTATTTGCTTATCTGTCGACTATGCAAATATGTATTGAACGAAAGCCAGAAACCGTGTTTGCCACAGTTGAATCTTCTGAAGCCCTACCTTCCTTATTTATAGATTTCAGTCCATTCAAATGGTCTAAGTCTATTTTAAACACAGCGTTTGCTTTTTTCTAAGTGATGTGCCTGTACCCTATCCACCCACCACCTTTATGTTCTTTAAGCCTTCTGTCCCAGAAGTCTTGCCGTGGCCTTGTACCAAAAGCAATAAAATTTCCAACTGACTTTCCTTATATATTTAACCCTTTTTTCCTACAAAGTTAACTCTTACACATGTGATATTGAGGATTGCATCCAGCGCTTCATGCGGGCTAAGAAATCAGAAACTCTCCTACTGATCGATCAGTATCACCAACTGTCTTTTCTCTTTTTGAGTGAGAGTCTTGATAATCTGATAGGCTGTCCTTTAAAAAAAAAACAACAAAAAAAAAAAAACAAAAAACAGCCGGGCGGTGGTGGCGCACGCCTTTAATCCCAGCACTTGGGAGGCAGAGGCAGGTGGATTTCTGAGTTCGAGGCCAGCCTGGTCTACAGAGTGAGTTCCAGGATAGCCAGGGCTACACAGAGAAACCCTGTCTTGAAAAACCGGAAAAAAAAAAACTTAAGTTATCTATACTCTAAAAGTGTGTGTGTGTGTGTGTGTGTGTGTGTGTGTGTGTGTGTGTGTGTGTGCTTTCAAAGACTAGTAACACTGCAGAAAATTAAGAGCCTACCTATCTAATGCCTTGCATTACAACAGAGTTGATGCATAGCAACTGAAAGTTTTGTTAGGCCCAGGAGTCATCCTCCTGGTTGGTAACTTGGTGACACCACTGTTTAACTGGATGCTGGTGACACAGCATATCTCTTGCACTTGTCTCTTATCATATGTCCTTTGAAAATGGCCCTACCCTTTCCCTGCTAGTTTGTCTTGACTTCTAGTCACCAAGAAATGGTTTCCATAAATAAGATAGATATTAGTTCACAGCACTCTCAACTCAAGGTTAGCACTGTATTCTAATATTCTGCAGATAGGAATATCGACCAAGGAGTGGTATTTCAAAGATGTCGTTTGGCAATTCCAAAGTATTCTAGCCAGTTAAACCCTCTCAAGCAATTAAATGTTTTTTTTTAAATAAAAAAAAGAGAGAGATTAGGGCTAGTTGTGACATTCGATTGCTAGAGCGCTTGCCAAATATTTGGAAGCCCAGGGTTAGACACCGGTGGGTGCTGCATAAACTGGACTTAGTGCTCGCAAGTGTGCAATCGCAGCTCTTAGGAGATGAGGGCAGGGAAGTTCAAAGTCAATCCTCAGCTACCAGGTAAGGTCAGCAGGGGGTACACGGACCCTGTCAGAGAGGGAAGGAGGGGGCAAGGACAAAGGGTAGGAGAGAACTGCCTCATGGGCAGCACAGATCAAATCATACTGGGCAAAACTGGACCATGGTCAGTTACCCGCCAGAGCCTCCTTTCCCTCTTATCTGTTAATTCATCCGACGGTTGTCATTTCTCAAGATCATAAAGCATCAGGAAGTTGGTGACAGTGGTCACAAGGCCCCAGGGTAATTCTGCTGAGCTCGCAGGCTCCCCAGAGAACATTTTCTCCCTCATTTACATCACTAATTACAGTTCTCGGTCCATTGGGTCCCTATTACCACAGTGTTTTGAGCGGTTGCTAAAAAATAAGGAAAAAAAATTCATATTCACCCCTTGGTTTAAATAATCTCGGCAAATAAAAACCCAGATAGTCAAACCCTTACCTAGCACCAAACTGGGCCATCCTACACATGAGCTCAATTAGTCCTTTCCAGGTCGCCAACAAATGTATGAACAACAGTCTGCCGGGAGCTTCCTCAGCTGAGGTGAGTCTTTAGAGAAGCACTCACAGAAGCAGCTGAAAGCTTGCTAGCTCTCCATAGTGAAGCTCCTGATTTCACAGAGGGAGCAAGGCTTATTGCCAAGTGGCAAACCCAGTTGGCTCAGGTAACTCATGATATATTAGCACCTCATTTGTACAATATTTTGGCAGCCGTCTATCAGTTATATCTCAAGACAATAATAATGAATTCAAATTAGAGGCATTCCTCAACACTTTTTAAAAAAAAAAAAATAAGTGAGTGGTTATATTCTGTTCCCACTATCGGATACATCTTTCCTCAGGATGATAGAAGTGAAAAAGTTTTCCTCGTGTGGGCAGTAGCTTTTATGGTTTAGCCTTGCTACCTTGCCAGTGTTCAGTGAATATACACAGACTGGTTTGTTTCCATGGAAGCTGGCAAAATGTGAACCAAGTTGTAAGCATAATTTGTAGACGATAAAAGGAAACTAGAAACTAGACCACCAATAGATTTTTTTTTCAGAGTAAGAATTTGACTAGACTAGAATGCGAGGCTTAAGTGTGTGGGCCACCAGACCTCTTTCCATTTCATTGTAAATCAATAAAGAGTGAGTAGAACCCAGGGGTTTATAAAAGGTCTCTCATGTCATGTTGGGGATGGGGGTAGGGATCATTTTCTTCTAGCATAACACAGGGAAGTCAATCTCAGATCAGCATTGCAAGGCTGGGCGCTAAGCAACTCTGGGTTCCCTTTCCTAGGAGTCTGCTGCAAAGAGCATGGAGTGCATGTTTGTTGCACAGGAGGATAATGGCTGGGTCTATTGCATGGAAAAAAACTGGAGGTTTTACTTGGGAAGAGCTGCACTATTTAAACTAAAGGGAGAGTGATCGCTGAGTAACAGCGGCTCTCTCTTTCCATGACTTCACTGTGAAAATGTGGCTATGCGTGCTCGCACACGCACACACACACACACACACATTCACAGACAGACTCACAAACACCACACACACACACGCACACACACACATGCACACATATACACACACACACACACACACACCTGTATTCTTACATACTTTCCTCAGTGTTGAAATGAAGTGTTGTGAACATCCCTTGTGCAATTAATTCTCCTGGAGAACATAAAGTCCCTGGGGATTCAGAAGGGTACACTGTAATTCTGATGGGGTTCAGTAAATAGAAAAAGGGAATAGATTTATGCAGGACCTTTCTAGAAAGTGTCCCAGCTCTTCCTCCAGGTATTCTGTGGAGGAGTTGGCATTCTCAGACTCACTTGCCCTGTTTTCAACCACCCCATCCCCTCCCAGTTAATAGGATATGTATAAAAGATATAACTGTGAGAAAGGAGACTATTTGGCTATTTAATCACACGTTTTAATTTTGTCTTTGTAGGTGAGATTAATGAAGTGAAGAAATATAAAAGATGGGGTCCCACTGAAAATTATTTTCCTTGAGGGCTATTTAGAATGTTGTATAAACTTTAGAAGATGTGGATTTTAGCAAATGCAATTAATAGGCAATAAATATTAGGGTGAATAAGACCCTGTGGCTAGGTTTAGTAACAGTAGTCCTTGGACTCAAACCCAACATTTCACCTTAATAGTACAAGGCCTTATTGTTCCAGTGAATGAATGGGCAAACTCAAGAGTAAATGTCCTTAGAAATAACTACTGTAACTTACATGTAACTCTAGACCTGCCCTTGTTCATTATGTAAGTGCTTCACAGTTGAGCATTCATGAGTTACAAGATCCCAAAGGCCAGCAAGCTCTGAGCCTGTTCTGGGATGTGCTAGAGGTTACACTGGCATTTCCCTGGCTCAGCAAAGAATTTTAGTCTTGCGTGGTTCAAGGAGCCAATGTTATATACACAGCCTGATTCTCAGACCAGATTGAAAAACAAAACAAAACAAAAAACCTTAAGAAAACACACAGAGGTAACCCAGCACAGCCTACAGTGGAACAGCAGCAGGGTGAGTTGTTGGGGTCACCAGGATCCCTGTTAAACTCTAACGGAGGGAGTCCCACATTTCAGGAACCTCAATTTGATGTGTGCACTGTATGTGACAGTGTAACTGTCACCTTGAATTAGAGCAGGGTTCCTCTGGGTGTTTGTGATTCCTCATTTCCTCACACTTGCCAAGACTCTTATTCATGCAATTTACTAATTGTCCCAGCAACAGCTCACTGTAAGCATCTACCATCATAGACGAAGACACTGAAATGTGAAAAGATGAAGCAAATTGTCACCCAATAGATCGTGGAGGAAAAGCCAAGTCTTTACTTCCTCCACTTCCTCTCAGAGCAGAGAGAGAAGCTCCAGCTATCTGAACAGCACTCAGAAGGAAGGACTCACAGTTCACTGTGAACTGGACCATGAAGGGCCCTCATTTTCTTTAGAAGGGTTACAAACTGTTATAAACACATGAATCGATTCCCCCCCCAGTTACACATATTTTTATATAGATCAAACCCAGTCCCTTGCTTCTTTCGGTAACCTAAGTGTTGCTTCTCTATCTTTAGAAGAGAAGGCTTAAGAAAAAAAGTTTAAAAGAGGGGACTTCCTACACAATTCATGGTATATGAAACATGCAAGAAATTCATATTTCAGAGTCCATAAATAAACCTCACCAGAGTACAGGGTGCTCACTCGACAATAACCACAGCTAGTCTCCAATCAGTTCGGCACGGAATCCCCGGATTCCTACAAGGCTCAGATGCATGCTTTTGGAGACCTTAAGAAAAATTTGCCACCTCCTGCTGTGGGCTGTTGGGGTGTTCCGGGTTCAGTTCAGATGTGAGACCCACAGGCCATTAGCGCTGAACTGGAGGCATCTGCATTGGGAGAGCTGATCTGGGCTTCACCATGAACAGCTGGCTAGTTTGTCATTGTTTTTCTTTCTTTTTTTTTTTTAATAATATATACTGTTTTAAATTTTTTGGTGAAACGTTTTCCTGTTTCTTACTAGTATTGTTAAGCTTCATTATTTACAATATTCTCTTCGTAAAGATGTATGGGATGCTCTCTTTTTTTAAAGTGCATTTATAAATAAAGTGCATTTATTTGGCGGGGGGCATGCAGTGCTTTGCCATGGGTGGAGCTCAGAAGACAATTTGAGGGAGTTGGTTCATACCTTCCTCTGTGTATCCCGGAACTTGAACTCAAGTCATTAGGCTCCGTAGCAGACACCTTTGCCCACTGAGCCATTTTGCAAATGTACTTTATAAATCAGTCTTTCTGTAAAGATCCATAGGAGGAATTTCTGTCTTAATGCCGAGGTGAATGTTTTCCTGAATTCTGTGACTATTCAGGTTTTGGATTTTAGATGAGTGCCCGACTGCTGCCCAGAAAGGAAGGTGTGGCTTACTTCATTTTTTTGTGTTGTTTAATCTTCATTTTATGTCTCTGGCTTACTTTCTCTTTTCTTTTCTCTTCTGATTTATGAACATTCATTGTACATTTTAAGGGAACTATGTAGAACACTAAAAGTGTGCAAAAATGAATTATAAATACTTTTGAATTTTAATTCAAATAACAAATGTATTTGAATCTTTGAAGCAGAGCTTCGCAGAGGCTCCCGTTGCTGTCCTGTGTCTAAGAGCTCTTCGCTTTCTGTGGGTTTTTTGGCCTGCACAGGCACTGTATCCATCTGCAGGATCAGAACCCAGTAGGTGAAGTTACTGAGTACTGAGGGTTTTCTGGATGAGTCTCCCACCTTCTCGGAGGTCTTTCAAGAGGGCTCATGACACAGGTCAGAGGTTCCTCACTAGACTCCAGAGAGTTCAAAGCTGCAAACTTAAAAGCAGACAACAAATTTTATACCTATAATTGAAATTTAGCCCATTATAAGCAGAGACAACAAACTATAGCAGTGTTACTAGGATTTATAACCATGTTGCCAATAGAAACCATATATACAGTTGCAGATACTACAGAGTATCTGAGCTCTTTATTATTACAAAGTAAAGATTGTCGCTAAGCTCTCTTTGGACAGCTAGATCTTGTCAATTCATGTTGATAGATAAGTATATTTATTACCTGGCTGTAATTTAAATGCTTTGTAATTCAGATTTTGTTTGTTGCAATCCTTTGTGTTTTATACACTTAGAAACATTTTTTTTTCCTAAGAAGGGGTCCTAGGCTAACAAAGATTTTTTTTCACTGTATTTTATTGAGGCAGAGTCTTATTTTATCTTCCAGGTTAGCTTCAAACTAATGACATTCTCCTGCCTCGGTGCTCTCCCCTTGAAAATGCTAGGTTACAGACATATGCCACCACTCCCAATTTCCAAAGAGACTCCTGATTCACCAAAGAGTGAGAAATATTTGTGTGGGCACGCACATACATTATGCATAGTTTCAGGGGTTCACAGAACTCCCTGATGAGGCCTGCCTCTGAGGACTGCATTTAGTAACAGTTGCTCTATTTACTACTTTGCGTTGGTAGATCGTATGAGGGAGAGATTTATTTACTTTTTTTAAAAAATTACTTTATTTTAGGTGTATGGATGCATTGTCTGCAGATATGTCTGTGTACCACACGCATGAGCTGCCTGCAGAGGCCAGACAAGGGCATTGGAGCCCCTGGAACCAGTGTTACAAATGGTTTGAGCCATCAAGTGGGTGCTGGAAATCAAAACTGGGTCCTCTGGAAGAGCAGCCAGGGCTCTTAACCATTGAGCCAATGCTCCAGGCCCTCGTTTACTTTTTAAGCCCTCATTCACACGATTCCCTTACAGGAACTGACTTACTCTGCCCTCATAGTGCTGCTGCTAAGTGGTACTCACTTAGGATTACCCCTTTCTCCCCTTTCATACAATTCCCTTGGCCAGTATCCTGTGATGCTCAATATTTTCCAATGAAAGTTAAACATCCATCGTTTCACAACTGGATTATAGTTTGTATTAAAAGTATTTTTGTTTTGGATTTTCCAAGATGCTCTGCATCTATTTGTCACCTTTGCCATTGGTAAGAGTTACGAGTGCTAGCACAGATCAGTCACCTAATGCCATTCATGTCATTCTGTGCCTCTATTCATTCAGTCAAGTACATTTATTATTTGTGTACAAAGAAGTCAAAGTTTATCTGGGATTGCATCTACCTGATGGGTTTTGCACTTTCTTCTATCTGTTCACTGTGCTGGTTATCTGATTGAGTCTCTCACTTTACTGAGACCCGGCTGAGAGCACAGAGAGTAGTTCCTGTGTTTCTCCATTCTACCAAGCCTGGATCTCATTCCAGGAGCATCTGACAGGACTGGTCTGTGTTTAAAGTGACAGTCTTTAAAGGCCAATAAGGAAGTTCTTCATTCCAGCCTGGTTTTATTTTTTTATAGAGAAGGGAAGCTCTATGGCATGCCGGGGTCTGGCTAGGTGGTAGCCAGTGGCTTTTCTGTGCTGCCGAATGTCTTCTTTTTCCCTTCCCAGATCTCTTGGGTCAGTCACCAGCTCTGTAATCACCACACTCCTCATAGAAGATGTAAAACTAAACCCCCAGAAGGATTATCCCCAAGCTGGCTCTTGTCCTGTCTCACTGTGAATGAAGGTGTCCTTTCTCCATCTTTCTCTGTAAAATTTCTCTATTCTGCTGTGACAATGAGAAGCGACTTAAGTGAGTAACAGGGACCATTTATAATGGAATGTGCAAGATCTCACTATTGACCCGTCAGTGTTAGGATGGGAATAAATCTAGAAGAATTCTCGTAGCACATATGGCAGATTTAAATGCTAGCGACCACACTGGAAGAACCTTCTGGAGGCAAGCTTGTCTTTCCTCTATGAGTTAGTTTAATACTGGCATTCCTGAAGGAAAAAATACGTAAGTACCTCAAGGACAGAAATATTACTCACTTATGCCTAATACCTGTCATCTAAAATTACTTACAGTGAACAAAATTAACTTATATTCCTTGTATCTTTTCACCCAAATTAATAGGTACTTTAACTGATCATGGTTAACTGTATCTTAGGATGTGTAAAAATTAATGTTACCTTATATAGCTGTGATCTTCAAAAAGGTTATTGACTCTCAGTGCACGAATGGAAAACAAAAGGCAGATATTTAGTGTAGGCTTACCCAGATTAGAAAATTCAAGTTTATAACAATTTTTTTTATTTGTGTGTGTGTGTGTGTGTGTGTGTGTGTGTGTGTGTGTGTAAGAGACACAATGCAGGCCAGAAGAGGTGCCATGCCTTGGAACTGGAGTCACAGGTTGTAATCTGCCACCCAAGATCGGAGCTGGGCATTGAGCTCAGGTCCTCTGGAAGAACAGCAAGCACTTCTAACCACTGTGCCATGTCTCTAGCCCCTTGTATCAATTCCCAGTGCTGAGTTTCTGCTCTCCATGATTACTCACAAGCAGGGGAGGTCAGGAGCCCCCCTGTACCCTTCTTCCTTTCCTATTATTTTGAAGTGAATTTAGTTACACTCTTTTGAAAAACAAATGTGTATGTGAAATGTAAAGTCTATGCTTTCTCTTTCATTTTCCAATATAAATCTCTGAGTGTAAAATGAATATCAGGGTACTTTGGGACCAAATGTGAGAGATGAAACAGCTGGGTATACCAGAACTGGAGCAGATGTAAAGGAAAGACAATTCCTTGCCAAGTCCCTTTCCAACCCTGTGTAGAAAGAAGCAGAACGGATTGCTAAGTAAATTGCCTCCCCCTGGGAAGCTCTGTCTCCTCAGGGTCATCTACCTTGTTGTAAGCAATATAATTCCACATTTTTGAACAGTAGATGTTCTTTTGCGGGGGTTTTTACTGGAAGGCTGAGCAGACAGCTCAGTGGTCGAGACACTCACTTACTGTGTGCCCTGGTTCGATCTCCAGCAAGTACAAAAGAAAGAAAGTTAGCACTGAAGGATCTGCTGTCTTCATAGGGTAACTGCATTCCTTATATAATGTAAATACTGTATGTGCACACGCGAGTGTGGATTGGACTTTGATCCATGCTATATCTAAGTCCAGAGGTCAGTGACAACCAAAAGATGAAGGTTAGAAAACATCCATGTAGCTCAGAAAATAACTTTGTTTTGAAGATATGCTTAGCCTTGATAAATAAGCATAAGCATTTTAAGAAATAGTTTAAAAGTGAAGTTTGCTATAAGAAAGCACAACAACAACAGAAGGTCCTAAAATAAATAACACAGAACTGAAGGAAGGAAATTGGTTCTATAGTCTCAGAATGGCTATGACATGACACTCAGATACTGTAACATGTTTTTAATGTGAAACTGTTTTAGAAGCCAGTGTGATAGTTCAGCACAAGGGCTCTTGGTGCCAAGCCTAACAATGTGAGTTTTATGCCTGGGACAGACATTTTAAAAGAAGAGAACCAACTCCCACAAATTGTGCTCTGACAATCATAAAAATAAATGAGTGAAATAAAAAAGTTTTAAATATTAAAATTTTAAAACAAAAATCAAAAGATAGGTACCCTGAGAAGTAATATGCAGCTCATAGAAGACATGGACTGTTTCCCAAATTATCAAACGCCCTTATAAGTCAATGCTTTCCAAAGTATGCAAACTAATGCATAAAGTGCAGGAAGAATGCAAACATCAGAGTGTGATGTCACATACCCACTCAAGATGAGAAGGAAGGGCGGTCACTGCCAATTTGTGGTGAACCCGGACCACACTGCACAATCCCATCTCAAAAGCAAATAAATAATCATATTTTTAAAAATTAAGGAAAATCAAAGTTTTAGAAAAGAAAATTAAAGTGACTCTAAATATATGAAAAATATCCAACCTTATTTATTTTAAGAAATGAGACTAAAAGAAAGAGATTTGCTTTTTGTTTCTCAGTGGGCAAAGGTAAAAGCTTTTGGCAGCGTGTTCTACAGGAGAGGCTATGAGGGGAACATCTGAATTCACCCCTAGCAGAGCTGTGTATCAACATAGCCTTCATAGAGATTTGGCAAAGCTTGTCAAAATTTAAATTAGTGTGGGTGTCTGTATGTGTGTGTGTGTGTGTGTGTGTCCTTTAAGCTAGCAACTCTTAGCCTAGCATTTGTTTTTTTAGAGATCTTGCAAGTAAGTCACCTACAGTTGTCACTGTTTGATGATGTAGGCACAAGGACATCTTTTGATATCATATAATGCCAAAACGTTGGGAGCAAGGTAAACTTCAATGAACAGTACAATTGTACTGTATACTGTGGTGCTGTGGTAATACATGCGTGGTGTGAACTGATTAAAAATAATGCAATGGGATATTATGCCAATAATAATAATAAGTGCTGGAGACTCTCCAAGCACTTTGATTAGGAAAACGTAAGATGATACCTATTGTCAAGTAACATTTATTTATAAATCCATATGCTATCTCTCAAAAGACAAGGGTGAAACTAACCATGTTCTTACTTCCAGCAGAGACAAGGGTGAAACTAACCATGTTCTTACTTCCAGCAGAAACTAACCATGTTCTTACTTCCAAATTGGCAGTGACCGCCCTTCCTTTTCTTCATTGTTCAAGAAAAATGAAAAATATGTAGAGAAAGTCAATTGACACATGTAAATAACTTTTACACATAATGTATTTATAAGGATATTAGAGAGACCAAGACAAAGATTATGTAAGCAGTCAGGAATGTTGGGAGTCCTCAGGATTTTCTTTTAAAATTTTGTTCTTTGCCAGTTTTTACATGTATACAATATGGGCTGACTACCCTCCCCTGAGCATCTGGCTTCCTCCCACCTCAGTCAATCCAGACTGACTACTTGTCCCTTTAGAAGACTTATGGCTTTCGGTTTTGTTTTGTGGGCCATTTAGTGCAACCAGGGCCATTTCTGAGACCCCTGAATTAGGATTATCCATTGGAGACTGATGGGGTCTCCAGTGGGTATGTAACTGAAGACACAAGTTCTCCCTTGCCCTCTGCTGATAGGTAGCAATTAGTTTAGCAAGGATAAGGCAGGGAGCTGAGATTTTACCCCTTCTATGATGGACTTGCTGTAGTCTCACGGGTGATAACGGAACACATGAACTTTCTGGATCAGAAACACAGGACTTTGCTGCTCATGGCCTGGCAAACCTCCCGATCATCTGCACACGCGCCTTTTCTTCATTCCCAGCCTCCCTGAAGGCAATGTGATCATAATGTTCACATGCCTGCATAAACGCCGAGTTCATTCCAGGAGAGAAGCCACAAATACAACCTCAGCCTGAAACCAGACCTGGAAAAGTAGCCGTTAGCCCCACTCACAAGACGCGCAAGCACACACCGCGCTTCCGAGAGTCATTTGTCCACCTCTTATTTGTGAATGACAGTACGTTCACATACAGAGTTCCAGAAACGTAGGCCAGGCTTAAAGGTTAAAATAACTCTTGGTGCTTTAAGGCTCTTAGCTGAGTAGCATGGGGTGTGTATTGATTTGTTTATGATTAGGTTATTAGCCCTGGATCTTGCATCTCTAACTCAGCTGGGATCAAAGGTCACAGTGATCACAAACTCTACTTTCCTATCTGGCCCACTATTGTAAAGTCAAGTTATTGATCAACTGAGATTAGGAATGTAAATTAATCAGAACCTCCCTCCTTAGTACTAACAATTAACTGCAGCTGTCATCGTATCACCTTGGCACTACCCTAGTTAGGCTCCCAGGTTTGGGAGGTGGCGCCATTATTTTTGTTCTCATTGGAGTGGATCTCTCACGTTTGTTCTCTAACTCAACATCACACTGAAATCTATTTGAAGACTGTGCTTTGCGACTCTGAGCTGAAAACTGGAATTAGAGGTTCAGCCTTGGCTTGGGCACCTGGCTGACAAGCATGTGGCAAGAACAGGCTTTCATTCATCAGTGGAATACAGTGGGTTTCTGTTTCACAGCTTGGGGTGGGCCAGTAGGACCTGTGGTGGGTCTACTAAAGGATGAATTGGCACCCTGTTAGGAAGGTGTTAAGTCCCTCCTGGGTCACCTTGAGATGCCCTGTTTTTGTAGTACCAATGACCCATATTTTATGACTTTTGATTTCAAGGTAATATATACAAATAAAATGTGTAAACTTAAAGTATACTACTCAGGAGATTTTCATGAGGTGAGCATGTTTGTATAACCAGCACCCAGGTGAGGAAACAGAGTACTTCCTACCTCCCTGGTACCTCCCTCCTGATCAGCATGACTGCTTTGAAGCCTCTCAAACAGAATTCACCATGGCAGACTCCCCTGTGTATGTCTCCCTTTGTTTCACATTATACCTATGCAAGTATATCACACGTATTGCTTGTGGGTGGTCAGACTTTATTCCTTTCTATTACTGATTCTCAGCTGGACTGATTTTTGTCCCATCTCAAATGGGATGGAGATGCTGATGTTTGGATTTTATAGTCTTTACAACTGGGCAAGGGAGGAGGTTACTTCTAACCATCCAACAACCCATGCAAGAATTGTCGGGCACAAAACACAACCAGTACTTAGCTGGAGACACAAGTCAGTAGAGTCTCCCGTGATGTGAATGTTTTTCTACTTATTTACCTGTGTATTGCTCAGAGCCTGTCTTGTGTACTCAGGAGCACTGTGAAACCCAGACATGGCTTTGAGATTCCTGAATGCATGCTTACACAGAAATTAAAGAATCTACAGAGCTCCCAGGCACCATGGTGGGTGCACACCTGTAATCCCAGCATTCTGGAGACAAAGGACAGGGTATTGCCAGACTGAGGCTAGCACGGGACATATAATGAGATCTCTGTCTTCAAACAGAAGACTTTCCAGTGAGAGGAGTTGCAATGGTGAAAATAAGTGTTGGGGGTGAAAATGAACTATCGTGTGTGATCTCTTTTGTAGTCGCCATTTCAGAGTTTTCGGAAGGTTATAAGAATTTCGTTGAGATTCTAAATGAGCTAGTCTCACAAGTTTTTCCTCAAAGAATGAAGAAGTCTCTCCTGGCCCACATGCATATGACCATGTGTGTGGCCTGTTCATGTTTGTGTGTGTATACATGTATGCATGTAAGACAGGTCTCTCACTGAACCTGGAGATCACTGGTTTGGCCAGCAAGCCCTAGGGATTCCCCTGCCTCTGCCCTCCCCAGCATTGCCTGGCAGGCATGTGCCACCATGCCTGACTATTTTTATATGTATGCTAAAAAATAAGCTTAGATCTTCGTGTTTGCAGAGCAAGAACTTTATCAACTAAGACATTTCTCCAACCCATAAGATGACCATCACCCCTCGTAGGTGCAGTAAGTCTGTGCCCACGCTCATGGATGGACGTGTGGGCTCACATGCATGTGAAAGCCGGCGTTCGGCATCCAGTGTCTTCCTTGGTTGCTCTCCATCTTAGTTTTCCAGAGTATCTTAGTAAACATACACTCACCCACTGGGCTCCACCAACTAGCCAGAAAGCATCAGAGATGCTCTGACCTCTGCCTCCTGGCCCAGGGGTAAGGGGCACCGCCACAACTGATGGTTTATGAAGATGTTGGGGACCCAAGCGTGGCTCCTTGTGCTTGTGCAACAAGTGATTCACCAGTAGAGTTCTCTCTCCAACACCCAAGGGACTTTCTTTCTTTTTTTTTCTTTTTCTATTTTTTACATATTCTAATACATTTTATTCCAACAATAAACCTGAATGACATCATTCAATTAATTTTTAACATTACGAAAAAATGACAGTGTTTATATTTTATTTTAAAAGATGAAGTCTATGGTTCCTATTTTTTCAGGAAATTAGCACTGACTGAAACAAAACACAGTATCCTTTCATTATCTGAGTAAAAACTTGTTTAACTTTGTGATCAATATTATGACCCATTGAAGTGGCTGAGGGTGTTTTTTATATATTCTAGTAAGTAGCTACTAAGAGAAAAACCTAAAGTCCCATTTTTTGACTTCCTTTTGATATGAGATGTCTATATTAAAATTTCCTTAGTATCCAAATAAAGTATAAACATAAGTATTTTCAATGTATCCATTTAGAGTGTCACACTGAGATGTGACAATGTGTACAAAGATGATAAGAAGTCTGAGATAGGATGCGATATGTCTAAGGGTTGATTATTTTGGCCAAGTCTGTTAACTTATTATCATTTGTTGAACCAGTGTAATATCATGCCTCATTACCTATTACAGTAAAAGAAAAGAATAGCTATCACCTCTGTTAGCAATCAAACTCCTTTTAAAATACTTTTACAGTCTTTAAGTACTGGCCTGTTTTAAATATTTTGTAATAATATCACATGAAAGTATCTGATATCTTTAATATCATTTATAAAATGATATTGAAGCTTGCATTTTTCATCTTATAACTACTCACAATTTACAAAATTATATTCTTAATACTGATTATTAGTATCTCAACAATCGATAGTGTGTGCTGGAAGGGACTTTCTTAAAGATGCTTTCACTGATGGGTAATTTCATACCATAAATCTACTCATTTTAACTAGAAAATCCAACGATTCCTAGAAAAGTGTCGGAGTTGTACAGCCGTTGGCTCAATTTTTGACCCTGCCCACACACCGCGAGTCCCCGGAGCCTTGCGCAATTGTTCCCATTCCTACCCTGAGACCCAAGAAAATGACAGCATTTTCATCTCCGGATATTTCCCTTTCCCATTAGTGGAATGATGGAATATGTGGTCTTCTGAGACTGTCTTAGAGCCGGGTGTAAGGACCTCTTCACCTTATATGGTGGAGTGGATTCCATTGTACAGACAGACTCTCTTTGGTCCAGTTACAGGTTGATAGACATTTGGGTTGTTTCCAATATAAGTTGTTGTGAGGAAAGAGCATCAAGGATTTTGGAACAGAGCTTAATGCTGACACAGCTGGCTTGTTTGGCCCAGGCCCTCTCTTGCTTCCCCTACCAAGCAAACACAGGAAAGTCAGAAGAAAGTGATTTGTGAGGCATTGGTGTCATCAACCTTTATTTTAACTACAGATTGAAATCTTAGTAATCCAATCCTTCATATTCCAGCCTAAAAGTGAAGTGGTCTTCGTTGCCATCCAAAGCCATTCTTGCTTTTTGTCTGTTTTGTTTTGTTTTATAGTGACCAATAGGAGGGTTGGCTCTAAAGCTTCTGGCTGTTAGTAATGTGCCATCTCATACAAGTCGGCAGCCAACCGCACTGGTGAACCTTACAAGCCGGCATTGCCACTTTACCCTTCAGGTTTCAGCTATCCAACCGAGTTAACTATCTATTTGTCATTTCCATTGCATTAATATTCCAGCAAGCACTCAGAAAACCTTGACTTCTATGTAAGTAATGGAGGAGGAAGACTTAGTGTAAATGCCTCATGCTTCTTAAATGATATTTTGATCTGGTCTATTCCGTGAAATTTAGGTTGATTTTTTTGATCAATAACTGCCTTATCCATTATAGAATAAAATAAGATAGACAGAGATGAGGGGAGGGGAATGAAAATACCGCTTAGCTTATCTGTTTCCATTTTGGCATTTGTCTGAGAAAACAAAACAAATCTGTGCTTCAGGTTGGCAGGGATAGCCTGATCCTCAGTTTTCAGAAGCGCAAAGGATAACGCTCTCTCTCCTCTTTCCCCAGTCTTGTACCACACACCTGTTACACTAGCACTACTGGAGAGGTAACAAGACAACAAATTTGAGGCTAACTTGGGTTACACAGTGAGTGCAAAAAAGGCTAGTACTCCATAGCATGCTGGTGTTAGATTTTTTTCATGTTAAAAAAAAAGTTCATTCTGGGAAGATTTCCCACCTCAAGTCCATTGGAATTATTGAAGTTTTAGGATTAAGTCCTTAAAATCATTTTATTAGACAAAAAATATGAAATATGACGTTTAAAAATGTTTCAAAAAAGAAAGAAAATGCTCACCACAAACAAGCATAAAAAAGTAAAGAAAATTCCCACCTCTGGTATCAAGCTGTCTGCCTCGAATAAAGATGTAGACAGTGTGGATTTTAGACGTAGGGGTGGTGACGTTTCTCTGCGTCCTCCCCTCGTAGGTGGACTTGTAGGAACTATCATGAGAAAGAGGGTGTAGGAAATCGTCAGCAGTCTGAGACATTCTGAAGTAGAGCTGAACCTGTAAAGGAGAAGCATCTAGAAGCCTCTCTACTCAGGATTGAAAGCAAAGAGACCTTGAGGCTCCTAGATATCATTTGTGTTTTGCTGTTGGGGTCTGAGGTTATGACCGAACATTTCAAGGTGTGTAGTTGTTCATGTATGACCTAACCCCAGACCCACATGGGCCTACAAGTAGGCTTTCAGAAACTGTGGTCTCACTGGGACTCTGCCTTGGCTCACCAGACTTCTGCCACCAGCCTAGGAGTAGTCTACAGTCCGTGTGCGTTTGCAGTAGGAAGCTAGCCAGCTGCTCCGTTTGCCTGCACAATTGTGGCTTAAAATGTTTTGTCTCTGATGTGGATTCGCGAAGGTTTAATCTCAGGGTGTCATTACCAACTATTTTAAGCTTCTTCCATTTATTCAGATGCAATGACTTTTGTCTATTATGTGGGAGGATAAAGCCAAGCTGTAGCCTGCACAGCCTTCTTGGGCTTATTTACAACCATAGTGGATAAATACACGTCAAAAGTACATGTGTCAATACATTGAGCAACTAGAATTGTTCGGTAGCTTAATTGTGTGATCAGCAAAGATTGAAGCCAGAGTATTGGATGAGTCCTGTTTGAATGTGGTGTTGTTGCTATCTTGAATGCTTCTAGTCTTCACCCTTAGTAGCCAGGTTTGTGTCTGGATTTGGAGGAGTGCGACTGTAAAAAGCTTCCTCTCATCTACACCTCTGAGAGCAGTGATGAGATGTGTCCCTTAAGTTGTTAGACAGTAGGATAGACCATGCCGGCATTACAGTTGGAGCCTCAAAGGTAAGCCTCATTTTTCAGGTTCAAGTCTAGCCTCCTAAGACTGCCCCAGAATCCTGAAGAAGTACTTGTCACATACCCGTGATAGGTCTCGTTTACAGTCTAATACAGTCAGATATTCAGGGTGTCTGCCATAGTTAGAACTCTATGGATTATTTGCTTAGGCTGTTCATGAGGTGTAGATGAATGGAGTCTCACAGTATATGATCTGTGACTATCTTATTGTGGTGACACAGCTGTAAGATCTGTCCTTAACTGTTGTGTCCTTTGGTTACTGTCACTGCTGTGTAGGATTCCATTGCATAGACATCATGGTTTATCTCCGTAGTTTTTTGTGGATTGACAGTTGAGTGCTTGCTGTTTCCATCATTTCTGCTTGTTTCATTGTTTTGATTTGTGTGGCTGGTTTTGCGTATTTCACCAAGTCTCACTCTGTCAGTCACACTAGCCTCAAACTCACAGCAATCCTTCTGTCTCAGCTTCCTGGGTATTAAGATTACAGGCATGAGCTAAAAGGATTCAGGATTCAAGTATGAGGTTTTGGTAGCTCAATGGGGAGAGAAATCTAGCTCCCACAAGCTCATGTATAACTTTGTGTCTTAGGGTTTTACTGCTGTGAACAGACACCGTGAACAAGGCACCTCTTATAAGGACATTTGATTGGGGCTAGCTTACAGGTTCAGAGGTTCAGTTCATTATCATCAAGGCAGGAACACGGCACAATCCAGGCAGGCATGGTGCAGGAGGAGCTGAGAGTTCTACATCTTCTTCTGAAGACTGCTAGCAGACTAGTGGCTTCTAGGCAGCTAGGATGGGGGTCTTAAAGACCACACCCACAGTGACACACCTACTCCAACAAGATCTCACCTACTCCAACAGGGCCACACCTTCTAATAGTGCCACTCCCTGGGCTGAGCATATACAAACCATAACACCTTGTTACTAAAGCCTTGTCTGGAGTCAAGTTTTCTGCCTAAGGAAGGATTCTCAAGTGGCTCCATTTGTTTAACCAATATGTCTGAATCCCCCGGAGTCCTCTGCAGACTCGGGCAGGGTGTCCCATTTTCAAAGCATCACCAAAAGTTGAACCGGCAGGAGACAGGCATGTCTTCAGGCCATGCTATCTTTGCTCCTTCTATATGGTTCTGTCTTTACCACATGGGGAATGAAGAAACCTAAGGACATTTTTATCTTGTTTCAGTTTGTTCTCTTGATGGAGGAAACCCCTCAACCCATGCGGCACATTCCTTTTAATGTTTTTAGGAAAAGAAATGCCAAGTTCATATTTTGTTTTGTTTTGCTTTGTCTATAAAATCTTCACAAAAACATGTTGTATTTTTTTCTCTGTGTTTTGCCATTTCATCCAGAGACACACTCAGGCAGGGATGTCAAGAAGTTTCTGGGACTTATGTGAAGGTTCATGAACTTGTCAGCTTCTGTTCCAGTCACCGCATGATGCGAGGTCCTCCACTCTTGAGCCTTTCCCTGGGCATTTCAGGAAGTTTTCTAATTCTGCTAACGTCCTGTTGGCTTGGTGTAATGACAAGAATTCATGGGGCATCCCAATGCCTCTGCCTGTCAGTAGCTCACACTTTATCCTACCGAAGCTATATGCTTGCTAGGCACCCAGAAGGCATCATGGTCCTTTCTGCCTGAGTTAAAAAATGAGGAATAATTTATTCCTTTATAGATTCCAGTATAGATTTTTTTAAAAAATTACTAACAGAGGTGATTAGGTATCCATGTGTAGGTATGTTTTAATCATTGGGTTTTTTCCAAGCAGTTTATTAAAAGTGTGCAGGCTGACCTCTGTAGAACATTGCCGTTTCCTTCCACACTAGAACCTGTGAGTTGTGCCAGCCAGAAAGGGAAGGGCAGGTTTCCAAAAAAAAAAAAAAAAGATGGGGGAGGGGGAGTCTTTCTCATTGGTTGATAGAGGGGGCGGGTGCTGCAGTAGAAAGTCTGAATTCAGGGTTCTGGAGTGTGAGGTTGCCTCCTCATCCCCATTCCCATTCACACCCGACTCACAGACCTTCACAAACTCTGCAGCCCATTCATTCACCTCCAGGCCAGCAAAGTCAGTTTGTAACTAAGTCCAAGGCCATGTGTAGAGTACTTCTTGGAGGAAGTTACTTAAACTCTGAAGAATTATCATGTCTGCAATTTCAAAATGAACCATAGAAGAGTAAGCCCTTGAGGCCAGGCGAATTGCTCTCCTACAGTGGTGTTGTTACTGTTTAAAGCAGTGAGAAGATTGAGACCAGGAACAGATAAGCATCAGAGGAGACGAACATTGCTTTGAAATCAGTTTCTAAGGACAGAATTTTATCAGTGGCATAAAAGCACGGGTGATCGAGGCCCAGAGGGACCAATTTCAGTGTTCAGAATGAACAAAAGCTGGGGCTTATTTTCTGAGGTTAATCCTTCCATGGATGCTAGATAAGACACCAGAATGTGGGGATGGAGAGATGAGCACTGGTTGCTCTTCCAGAGGACCTGGGTTCAATCTCCACGTGGCAGCTCACGACTGTCTGTAACTCCAGTTCCAGGGGATCCAACATCTTCATTCAAACACACATGCTGGCAAAACACCAAGCACATAAAACAAAAGTAAATACAATCTTAGAAGAAGAAAAAAAAAGAGATATAAGGATGTCTGGTTAAATTTGAATTTCAGATTAATAGTTTCATTCATGTTAAGTATGTCCAGATAGATAACGTATTGAGCATATTATTATTTTTTTTAATCTGGCAACTTTATCCAGGTGTCTGATGTTTTGCTATTACAAGCTCAACAGTTTTTTTTGAGGACTTACTGCTGGTATAGTAGAAAGATTCAGAAGTGGCCTTAGGGGTTGTGTGTCTGGGCTGCTTTCTGAAGCTTCAAATTATTACAATTCTTAGTAAATAGCTGGTGCTTAATAATTTTTATTTTTTAATTTTAAAGGAATAAAATAGCTTAAAAATAGTATGATTCTATAACCAAGGAATAAACACAAAGTTATATATATGAAAAGTTAATGTAACTAGTAGTATGTTTAGGGTTGTAACTGGTTAGTTTACTTAATAAACTAGATCATATAAGTAAAGAATTTAATTACTAAACAGGTCATTCCTACTTCAGTAAGAAGTGATGAATAGCCAGGTTTAAGTAGTGGTTAAATAATAATAGTCTTATCACGATTAATTTATATTCTTCTCTAAAGTTTAAAATGTATTTAATATTATTTATTTGATATAATACACTAATTTATACAGCAGCTTAATTGAAATATAATTATTATACACATATTTTGATATTAGATGTGTTTCTTTTGCTGAGTTTGGAAATATGTAAGTCACCTTTATCAGGTTTTTAGACATAACCTGTATTCAAATCTATAACTATACATACTTTAAAATATTTATTAGCCTGGAGAAACATCTCAGAGGTTCAGGACCCGGATTCCATCCCCAGTATCCACATGTGAGCTTACAACTGTCTGTAACTCCAGGTCTAGGTCATCTGACAGTCTCTCCTGGCCTCCACAGACACCAGGCATATACATGGTACACCTACAGACAAACAGACAAAACACTCATACACAAAAAACAAAAATAAATATATCTTTAAAAATAAAATGTTTATTTTTGAGAATTGTATACATGTACACAATGAAATATGACCATATCTTCTACCCCTTCAACTCCTCCCATATTACCCCAATATACCCCCTCCTAACTCATAAATTTTATTTGTATGTGTGTGCATAACTGTATATTCATGTGTGTGTGTGTGTGTGTGTGTGTGTGTGTGTGTGTGTGTGTGTGTGGTGCATATCTGTGCACATGTGGAAGCCAGTAGGGAATAGTTACAGGTGTTTGCAGGATGCACACCCTGTTAGAGGATGCTGGGATCTGAATTCTGGACCTCATTATTGTATAGCAAGTACTTTTCACTGCTGAGACATCTCTCCAGCCCTCTATCTGGCAAACCAGAAGTACTGCTGTATTTCAGGCACATGAATTCAAAGGCAGATGTGAGCAGAGAAACCCCTAAAAGCAGACAGGTATGTCAGGAAATAACTGGCTGCGACCTACATTTGGGCATATTAGCCAGTGTTTCCTAGCACTGTGCTTACTCTCTGAGATGCTTCATTGCGGGAGTTGGTGTTTAAACAATAAAATGCTCCTACAGTCCTCAGACTGCTTCTCACCAGCTGAGTCAGGACGTCTCGGGGAGGGCCCTAGGAATCTGTATTTTCCACAAGGAGAGATTGAGTAAGGTGGAGAAATGAACTGTCGGCCAAACAAACCCCTGTGGAGTTAGAAGAGTAGTTGTGCAGTGTGTCTGGGGTGCGGAGGGAGGGTAACTGAAGCTTGGCTGTGATGTGTGAGCCACAATGAGTGGGGAAAGAGGACAGTCCAAGCAAGGAGAATTCTGGCCAAGGTTCAGAAAGGAATATCTTGTTCTAGAAAGAATGGGGTTCGTGTGACTGTCTTCAGAAGGACCTGGTATAAGGTGCCATATACCCATAATCCCATCACTGGGAAGCTGAAGCAGGATAAGTCCCAGCTTGAGGCAAGCCTTAAGTGTTTCGACAACAAATGAATGGGGGAAGGGAGATAGGACAGAGGCTGGAAGCTTTAGCTTGTATCCCTACATGAAGTCTATGGCCATTACTCTGAAAGCCACGTGGTCTATCGTAGGATTCGAAGCAAGGGAAATCTCTTACATTGCCAGTAAGAGTACTGAAGAGAGAGAAATGCAAAATTCAGTTTGAAAGGTGTCAGAGAGGCTCCCAGGAACAGCTGGCTAACAGGAGCAGAACTTGAGAATAATTGGCCAACTTTGGTGATAAGAGTTAGAGATAAGCTGATAGCTTTTTAAAAGGAGATTTAAATGTGTCAGGATGACGCCTCTGATGATAAGAATGGAAGAGGCGAAAAGACAAGAGGATGAATTCCATCTTCTTGTGCAGTTTCAGTGGCTGGAGAGAGCTACCGATACTAGTCAGTCAAAGTCTTGGGAACAAGACCACTGAGTGCCCACTGGAAGTCCTGCAGAAACCAGGACAGAGACAACCCTGCTATAAGAGAGGTGGGGTATCTTATAAACAACAGGAATCAAGTTATATCTACACTAAGGAGCCCTTTCAGGGATCGTGAAACTTGGAATCCATGGGCAGGGAAGAGACAGGTGGAAGTGAGAGTAGATGTCCCTCAGGTCTGACCTTTACCACAGAGGAAGGGAAAATCCGTGATTCCACACGCAACTGGAGGTCTCATAATGATCCAGTCCCAGATGCTGTGAAGATTAGGGAACACCCTGCATTTGAACTACCAGAATTGGCGGTAGCTTTTTAAGCATTAGTGAAAGCCTCTTGAAGCCTGGCTTGTGGAGATATAAAATGGGTGCAGATGGGATTCGTGTGCTGTGAAATTAGAAGCTGGGTAATGAAAAAAAAAAAAGAAAAAAAAAAAGAAGCTGGGTAATGTACCTACCTTTCCCTCTTTGAGGAAAATCATACATAATCTGAAGTGCTGGGAAGGAAATCAGCCCTTCACTGGCTTATATGAAGCATTAGGAGTTCTTGGTCATCACCATCTGAAGTTCCCACGAAAGTGGACATTTCTGGTTTCTTTAAAAACTCAGTTGTGTCACGTGATGCTTTTCTGGAAACTGTCTCGTGAGAGGGTGAGTGATGTTTTGCTGAAATGGACGCTTGAGAGGACGTGTGACGATTAAAAAGAATACAAATAGAACCCCACTGACAGGGAAATACCACTCTTGCATTGGGACACTGCAACACTTTGCTAGTCTCCACTTCATAGTGAGATATCCCCCAAAGAACTTGGTATTCCAGCCGCTTCCACTGACTCGTGCTGATTTGGTACAACCTGTGGTTTCTGTTGGGTTGTGCCACTGTTACTGATTTGTGTACGGCATTTGCAATTGGACTGAACTGCTTGTATTCTGACAACAAAGAATAGAGTCACCCCAAGGAACTACTTCTAAATAAGTCCACAACCCCCTTTTTCTATTAATCTTATTATTTCCCTACCTCTGATCAGGGGCCTAGAAGAAAGCTTGAAACATTGAAGAACTCTAAATAAAGTAGGCTTTGAAAAATCTAAGCCTATACCCGACAAATATCAGAGGCTGGGAGTCAATAAATTCTATTGGCTCAGTGGTTCTCACCCTTCCTAATGCTGAAACCCTTTAGTTCCTCATGTTGTGATGACCCCAAACATAAAATTATTTTCGTTGCTACTTCATAACTTTAAACTCCACTACTGTTATGAATCGTAATGGGGTAGCTGACCCACGGGTTGGGGATCACGACAAGGACAGGCATTAATGAGGGAATAAGCACGAGAGACAAGATGTTAATCTCTCAGTTCAGTAAGACCAACAGCATCATGTGCACACAATAGTTAAAAGTGAAGTTGGATTCAGCGGAGACCTTGGGACTTAAGTACGGCTTTAGCTTTAGTGCCCCAGGGTGCTAAACTTGTCCCTTCCTGCATAACTCTGCACAAAAGGCCAGACTGGGTAGTCCGCCAGCTAGTGACAGAGTGGTAATTCCATAGTCCCGCCTCTTCCGGCCTCTGCCTGGTGTGTCTGTGGGCATAGACTTCTCAGAGATCTCTGACAGCACACACACTCCAGGGAAGAGGGAAGAGTCTTTATTTTCCTCTGCGATATTTGGATGATGCTTACACATTGAATTTGCCATTCAGAATTTTCCCATCATGGACACATGTTTTTCAGAACTTGGGGTGCAGAAAGGGGGGCGGAGGGGGGAGAAATACTGTAAAATGCCACGTGCAATGTTTTCTGTTTTTAAAGATGCCCCACTTAAGACACAATTGTGTTGTCATTTTTGTTAAACCTAAAGTATTCAAATTATCATCTGTCTGATGTCAGTGTCTGCTTTCTTATTGGACTTCCAAAAGCTCAATCATCTCCACTGCCAGGGTACTTCCTCTTTAAATCACCATCCTGCTCTCAGAGTAACTATTCAATGAAGCTTCCTTCCGAGGATAGGAACTGGTAAGAAGGATCCATCTGGTCTTCTTACAAAAATTTTAATTTTAATCTACCCTAAAACTTCCCATTTGGCGGGACAGTGGTGTCACATGCCTTTAATCCCAGCACTTGGGAGGCAGAGGCAGGCGGATTTCTGAGTTTGAAACCAGCCTGATCTACAGAGTGAGTTCCAGGACAGCCAGGGCTATACAGAGAAACCCTGTCTCAAAAAAACAAACCAAACAAAAAAAAAATCTAGATTTGGACCATCTCTATATTGTTCAATCACTCTTTGGGCAACGGTTTTAATTTGATTTTTAAGTGAGTTGTCAGCTCTTCTGTCTCAGTTGTTAGCATTGGCATTTTGTTCCTGGAAACCTAATGTGGCTTTGTTTTTTCACAACTCAAAAGTATTTCACAAGTCAAAAGTACTCTTTCAGGAATATGCTTAGCGTGATAAATAGTGCTTTCTCCGAAGTGTTTCCTGAAGGTCCAGATGTCAAATGTCTGTTCTATGGCTACAGCTCTAGAAGAAGGTGGAAAATGTTGGTCCAAAGCAGTTAGGTGATTCAGAGCTGTGCCCAAGGGGTCCAGGGGCCCTGGTCCCTTCTCTCTGCTTCCTGGACTTCATAAAGTGAACAAACCTATGTGTTACATTCTTATCGATATGGTCTGATGCTGCAAGCACAAATTAGCATGGAGGACAAACTCTAAAATCATGTGCCCAAATAAATCCCTTCCTGATAAGACATATCTCCGGAGTGTATCACATACAAGAACACCGAGGGACGTAATCAGTGGATACACTTTATTGTGAAAACTGTACCCATGAGCTCAGATTGAACATGGTCAGTTGTCAACTTCCTTTATCTTTGGACTCCTTATTCACAATCGTTTAGAACCCTATCTTCCCCTGTATAAACTCCTTACACACACATGCACTGTTTTTAAATTAGTGACTTGCCGGGTGTTATAGCTCACACCTTTAAATCCCAGAACTCAGAAGGCAGAGGCAGGCAAATCTCTTTGAGTTCAAGGACAGTCTGGTCTACAGAGTGAGTTCCAGGACAGCCAGAACTCCACAGAGAAACTGTCTCAAAAACAAACAAACAAAAAAAAAAACAAAAATTAGTGACTCTTCTTCACTTAAAACTTCCCTGTCCCCCAGTAATTACGAGATTGGAGCTGACTGTTGAGTATCCAGTGGGTGGTAACTGTACCAAGGTGGAGCGCATGGCCTCTGTGTTCAGCTGCTACCAAACCTTCCTACACAGTTAACAAGCTTTGGGTGAAGCCCCCAGGGGTAACCACAGCAGACAAAGACTCGGAAGGTCAAGGAGAAGAGTTTGTTAAGGAGAATTTGTAAAGAGAGGTTCCCATCTGTGGTAGCTGTTCAAAAGCCGCTAGGCCTTCATTAGGGCCGTGCTCGTCTCTCTTAAGGAAGCTATTAAAGACTAGATACGCAAGGTTAAATGCTGCGCTTATAAATGCTTAGTAACCTTCCATCTCTTTGCCCTGCATGTTAGAGGGACTCAGAGTTCAGGGAACTGGCTCCTAAAGTGTCAGGATTATCAGCTGTGGATTTGCTTAGCGATTGCTTTGGGTTGGCTATTGTTCTGTTGGTTGCAACTTATCTCAGAACTTTCTTTTCCCTGCTTGTCAGGAATCCCTGAAAGCATCATATCTTCTGGCTACAAAATCTTTTTATTTAAAAAAAAAAAACCAAAACATATGACTTACAAGTTTAATGCTGAAAAATCAGAATATAGAAATGAGGGAAGACAATTGCCCCAACGTTCCTGAACCTCAAGATGATTCCTGCTAGCATTTCGCCGTTGATTTTTCAGACTCTTTGTTCTCTATAGCCTTATACATATGTTTAAAAAGTGAATTAAAAAGAGCTGAGGAGATGCCACAGTGGTTAAGAGTCCTTACTGCTCTTTCAGCGGACCCAAATTCCGTTTCCAGCACCCATATCAGGTGCTTACAATCTCCTGTAACTCCAACTCCGGGGGATCCAGCACCCTCCTTTGGCCTTTGGAGGCACCCACACACAGGTGTGCATATATACACTTAGACACAAATAAATAAAAGTAACTTAAAAAGTGAAATTAAAGCTAACCTATTCTGCAAACTGTTTCGCATTTGAACCTATGGCAGGATGCAGTTTCCGGTGGGAACGTGCTGACGTCAAAGGGAGGTGCTGTCCCCGCGTTAATTCACAAGTCTATTTGTGGCTTCTAACTTTATGACTTAAATAACGTTGCTATGAATGGTTTTGAATAAGAATCGCAAATCCACAATTATAATGACAGAGATTCTTTAAAGCCAGGGTGCATCATAGAAAAGTCAGAGGAATGCTTCCATGGTCTCAGAAAAATGTTCGTGGTTTTACTTCCTCCCATGGAACACAAGCCAGAAAGAGGGTGACAAAAGCTTAGTGAAATCCCTGTGTGGGTCAAATTCTAAAGCCAATGGGTGGTTTCCAGGGATGCTGTGGGTTTGTTTGTATTGTGCAAGGTGAGCTAGGGGTGAAGGGAGAACTCGGATACACTCGTTGCTTTTATACATTAGGAAACTTCCCATCCAGTTTCTGGATGTCTCAGTCCACGGGGCGTCCTTCCCTTTGTGAGCCAGCGGTGAGGCTAGCTTGGCTCTGGGACTGCCCCACTCCACCGTGAACATGCTGAAGTCTCTCCCCCAGGTTATTCTCTTCTGGTCACACAATGTCAAGGCTGAGGCTTTCTCTGCCTCACCCTGAGTTCAGAAGTTTCTCTGCTCTCCTTTTTCTGCACCACCAATGAGAGGGAGGGGAGTGTCCATGGAGAGACACTACGCGTAGGTTATGTGATGTGACCTGAATTCGGAAGAGCTCATGAAGTTGACCTTGGGCAAAGGCCTCCGCCCCTTCTGGTAACAAAGTGCCACTCCAAGAGCGCCCAAACAAGGGCAGTCCATTGGGCAAAATGAGGTACCTTTAAACTGAGATGGGTCAGCTTCTGTCATCAGACCTGCAAGACCTAGTCGTCTGTGTGAAATTCATGATTCCATATAAGGTGTTGTCCTATCTCCTGTCTGATATGGTCAAGAGCCCTACTGTCCCAGAGAGAACTCACATCCCCAGAATCTTCTAAATCTGGATGGTTTTAGACTATCATCATGTCTCTGCATGGTTCTCACTAAATCCAACAGCCTACCCCATGTCTGAAGTTTTCTCTGATACTTTATTTAAATAACTATTTTAGTTAAATATTTCACCAACCACAGGAGGGAAGCATCTCGTTATTCAAGAAAGTGGATGGAAGTTCGGGGTAGTTAATAACTCTGTGGATCATAGCACAAGGAGACTCTGAAGTGACTTCCAGTCCAGTCCAGGTTTACTTGGCTCTAGTTCCAACTTTTTTTTTGCTTGTTGAAGGGAAACTTTCTTGGCAGGGACTTTTTTGAAAGAGTGTTCTTTGAGACCCAGTCACCAGCTTTGAGGTTCCTGCTAGGTGATAATGTTAGGCACTGAGGGCAAGACTATGCTCTCTGTACACACAGGGAGGCATGTGCGTGTGTGTGTGTGTGTGTGTTTTACAGAACTGTAGAGAGGACCTTTTTCCAGCCAGAGATTTTCTTTCCAGTGCTTAGAACACCACATGCTTTTCACAGAACTGCAAGGTTTCCAGTGAGGAAGGAGACCTTTTAAACAACCCCACCCCTCTGCAGTTCAAATACCCTCAAAATATTTACTCTATTTGATTTATTTGCCTTTGTAAAACATCAAGATTGATTTTGAAATAAGCAAGATGTTTTGCTGAATCAAAAGAACTCAGTACCTGGCCACTGGAAAATATTTTTGCTTAACTTTGCTATAGTGAAAAAAATGTTTAAAACTCATGATTAAAACACAGCTATAGGAGCTGAGAGATGGCTCTGTGGTTAGGAGTACTGGCTGCTCTTGCAGAAGCTCTGCGCTCCGTTCCCAACACCTACATAAATGAAAGGGCTCACACCCTTTAATTTCAGTTCAAGGGAAGCTAGCGCCCTCTTCTGGCTTTCCAGTGAACTACATGCATGTGGTGCCAATACTGACAAGTATGCACACATATACAGATACATAAAGTAGGATGTTTTTAATTCTTCTTTTTAAAAGTCAGGTATGGGATGGTAGCCCATGTGTGTAATCCCAGCTGCATGGAAGGGAATAACAAGTTCTAAGCCATGTCGGACAGTACAGCAAGTTTCAAAGCCATTTTCCGACAATATCAACTGTATTAGAGGGTACTTACCCAGCATGCATGAGGTCCTTGGATCAAACTCCACCACTGTTAATTAAATAAACGAACAAACACAGTAAATGAGTAACTGACTGGCTTTAAATGAAAAGCTACTGGAGACAGCATCAGTGTCGCATCAAAGTACCCACAAAAGATTAACAGAACGTGAGCTGATTCTGGATTTCTGCCCACATGCCGAGAAAAAATAGCCAGAAAGAGACAGAGTGAACTTTGGGGACTCATTCCACAGGACACTGTTCTCTAATGTCCTGTGGTCAGAAGCTAAGTCCTCTTCTATGAACACACTAGCATCAACTAGTGTGTTCTAGAACTAGTGAGGCGTTCGTTCCTCTGTCTGAAATCTTACATGCTTTTTGCTTCCTTGCCTTTTAAAACACACAGCTAGTAAATTTTACCTATCATGAAATGCACACCCTAAGCGCCTTCAGTGAAGAAAACATAAAGAGCTACCAAGCCTTTCTCAACACAGAAGCGTAGCAGTCACAACGGGCAGTTGCTGTTCGAGTGTGGCTGGTTTGTTTCCCCTGATTTGTGACTTCCTATGAATGGAATCACAGACATCGTTTTCTATAAGACTTCCAGGAGTTGGCATAAGGCCATTCATTCCATTCACGGTGAACATATCAGCCATCCATTCATTTTGGGATCTGAATAATGTTCCACTTTGTAACCTTTCTGCTATTTGATCTGGGTTTTCATCAGGAGTATGTTTGTTGTTGTTGTTGTTGTTTTTATTATTATTATTATTATTATTGATGATGATGATGATGATGACAATCATTTCCAGTGTGTGCTTCTCTCCTTAGGGAACTAGAGATACTTCCATTTTTTTTCATTCATCTTTCCACCCAAATTGATGTCAAGGATTCTGCTGACTTAGTGCCTAGGATTGTCTTAGCACAGAGTAGGAGTCAATGAAGGAGTTCATGAACAGCCTTCCAGCCCTGATAATTTAGACATGGTATCTCAGTTTAGTGACATAGTGTGATTGTTTGTATAGGCTTGACCCAGGGAGTGGCACTTTTAAAAGGTGTGGCCCTGTTAGAGTAAGCGTGTCACTGTGGGTGTGGGCTTTAAGACCCTCATCCTAGCTGCTTGGAATCGAGACTTCCACTAGCAGCCTTCAGATGAAGATGTAGAACTCTCAGCTCCACCTGCACCATGTCTGCCTCGATTCTGCTATACTCCCATCTTCATGATAATGGACTAAACCTCTGAACCTGTAAGCCAGCCCCAATTAAATGTTGTCTTTATAAGAGTTGCCTTGGTCATGGTGTCTCTTCACAGCAGTAAAGCCCTAACTAAGACACATAGCAAAGACAGAATAAGGAGTTTCGAATGCTGTCCTTGAATTATAGAGTGACTGGGTCGCTCTCTCCTGCTACCCTGTCTAGCCCATAGTGTGCTGGCACTGTATCTACCCCTTCCAGGTTCTGACTACATTGGTCTGATGGGGCATCAGGACATCTACTTTTGAAGATTTAGGTAGCTAACTTGTCTGACGCCCCCTCTCTCACCCTGGGTCTTGGCCATCTTTGTGCCCACCTCAGACACCTCTGTTTTGCTTGCTCCTATCAACTGCCCCACAGAGGTGGGCTCTGCCACATTAGCAGGCCTGCTCCCAGTGGCGTGCCCCGCCATTTCTTCACCTCAGGGGTCTTGAGGAGTCTCCTCCTTCCCTCTAGTCTTTGAAGTGAATGGTTACAATCCAATGTCTGCAGTCTCTTGTGCTGGGATACCCCAGCAGTAAGCACCCACGTTTGGATGGGTTTTTGATATTGACAGAACATATTCACTTCATTATCCAGTGTCAACCCCCAGACAGCTCTACCCATAGCCCCTTTTGACTTTTTAGTTTCTAAAGGGTGTAAGCATTGTGTACTGTGTAAAGGTTATCCTCGTGTTTTTCAAAAGCTGATTTCTCTTCCCTCATATCCTGTTTCCACCTGACACAGCATTGTAATGCTTATACCAAGAATCTCCTGGCTCAGGTTTGTGTAAACAATTGCTACCATTTATTCTCTGCCTTCTCAATAAATGCTGATCAATCAAAGGCTGGGCAGAAGAGAGAATAGAACAGAAGCTTCTGCCAGCCTTGGGGAAGGGAGAGAGAAAGACAGACAGAGAGAGAGAAAGAGAGAGAGAGAGAGAGAGAGAGAGAGAGAGAGAGAGGAGAGGAGATTGGCCTGAGGAGAGGGTCAAAGAAAACACCATGAGAAAAAAACATCTGAAGCCCAAAGAGCCAGATGAATAATAATATGAAAATATCATGGGATGGGAGTGGGAGGTAGCTGGATTAGTTTAGGGGGTTATTATAAATCATTTAACTGCCCAGTATTGGGGTGAAGCTTGAAACAAATCTTTGTTTCTCTGTGTGGTTACTTGAAGGGAAAAATAAATAACAGCCAATGGATTAATTTACTAGTTACACTTATATTTTAAAAAATCATTAATTTTACAAAAGGGAGACATAGAAAAGAGGAAACTTGATCTGCTCTGCATATAAATGCTGCCCCCATGTTGTTTAGAGTTTTCTAGGATCCTCTGGGACTTGTTAAAAAAAATATTTCTCTACTCTAAATGTCTGTTAGGCTCGTAGAGGGGCTGGGAGGGTGGCTCATGGGTAAAGTGCTTGACATGCAAACTTGAGGAACAGAGTGTGGATCCCCAGCCCCAGCGCTGAAAAACTGGGTACCCCTTGCCAAGGCTCTGGAGACACTGCCAAAGAGGAGGCAGAAAGAATGAAATGCAGGGCACTGGGAGGACAGATGCTGGAGGACTAGGAGGACAGATGCTGGAGGACTAGGAGGACAGGTGCTGGAGGACTGAGAGGATAGATGCTGGAGGACTGGGAGGACAGATGCTGGAGGACTGGGAGGACAGATGCTGGAGGACTAGGAGGACAGATGCTGGAGGACTGGGAGGACAGATGTGTCCTCCAGACATGGCTCATGTTGGACTCATGAACTCACAGCTGCCCTGGATACCTGCCCAGGATCAAGGCCAATATGGGGGCAGGGAGGGAGGGAGGGTTCACAAGGCCCCACCCCTAACTGAGGAGCTAACTGACAGCTGCTAAGGGAAAAACATCATTCTCCTCTGTGTGTGTGGATGGTCCCATACCCACGTACATATGGGCAGCACTAATAGAATGAAATGGGAGGGAGGGAGAGAGAGAGAGAGAGAGAGGAGAGAGGACTTAAAGTTGGGAGGGAGGGGCTGTGCTGGGGGAATTGAGGGGATTTGGAGGAGGAAATGTGGGTGGATATGATATTTAACTGCATACATGTATGAAATTCTCAAAGAGTAAATAAAAGAACAAAAATTAAAAGCTGGGTGTAACAGCCCCTATCTGTAAGCTCAGGACTAGGGAGACTAAGACAGGAAAATTCAGTTTATCCTTAGAGCTCCTGAGCTCTAAGTTCAGTGGGAGACCTTAGCTCAAAAAATAAGGCAGAATGTAAGAGAGGAGGACACTCAACATTGACCTCTGCCCTCCACCCACGCACACAGCCCTTCACCCATGCACACAGCCCTCCACCCATGCACACAGCCCTCCACCCATGCACACAGCCCTCCACCCATGCACACAGCCCTCCACCCATGCACACAGCCCTCCACCCACACACACAGAGACAGAGATAGGGAGACAGAGACACCGAGAGAATAGATTTCTTTTACTACATCACAGACACAGAAGTCTGTTGATTTACCTGGTTACATTTTATAAAAGTCCACCTCAAACTGTGCTTGCTGGATCACTTATCCTTCCTTTTATTGTTCATCAAACAGTGTGCCTTCCAATCAGAATTTATGGTGAAGATATAATAGTCTGTTACTGGGCTAGGCTGGTATTATCATAACACAAATGTAGATGTATGATGTGTGGATTGGTACATTTTAATTTCTGTTGGGGGGTCTTGAAACCTTACAACAGTCACATGTTGACCTTGGGAAAGTGGAAGAAAACACAGTATGGTTCTATTGAGGCAGTGGCCAGTGTGCTTAGAGACCAAACTCTTATCCATGGCTGAGAGGGAAGAGCCTTATTCGTTTGCTTTCTTTTCATTGTGGGACATTATACACTATAGACATATACACTATAGCCCAGGTTATCCTTGAATTCCAGGAAACCTTCCTGCCTCAGCCTCCCAAGTACTGGAATAGCAGTGTGCACACACTCGAGCATGAGCACATGCACACACACACACACACACACACACACACACACACACACACATTTTTCAAGGAAGCTTTTTAATCCAGCCACATCTGAGTTTGACTCTATTAAGTATTTACCTTGTCACCTGGCTTCACGGGTACAGGATGGGTCAACCGGACCCACTAGAATAACCCTTGCGGCAGGTTATTCTGGGTTTAAGCCCATAGACTGTGAGGAGAATATACATTTATAGAAGCAGACATTTCCCTCCGCCTCCTATAGGTACCCAATTTTAACTACCATGGAATCAGAGCTATGACAGCATCTAAATAGTCGAATTTGAAGAGTCAAAACGGAGATTGTCCCAAAGACAGGGTTTGTCTAGAAAAGGAGGTGTAGCTAGAGAAGGCCAGACACATAATCCTATTACTTAGGTGGCAGACTGTGTTGTACAAGTTATTACCATATCATACAGTACTTCAAAGTTAACTACATTGGGGAAACAAAAATTCTCCTGGTGTACGTGGGGATAAATTAGTGGGATGAAGAAAGTTCAAATACTGGGGGAGGAGGGTGGGACTTTTCCAAATAGGTTTCATAGACACTGTTGTAGACTGCAACTCTGCAACTTAAAGTTAAAACGAGTGTATATGGTCTGTGTAAAGCATTCATATTTTTATTAATCAAATATTATGCTCCATCTTATCTTGTTTTGTAGGACCAGAAAAAATCCACCAATGTGATATACCAGGCCCACCATGTGAGCAGGAACAAGAGAGGACAGGTGGTTGGAACCAGGGGAGGATTCCGAGGATGTACCGTGTGGCTAACAGGTATTAACACGTGTGCACAGACTCATGCATGCGCGTGAACACACCACACACACACACACACACACACACACACACACACACACACCTTTCAAGGAAGCTTTTTAAAAATCAAAACCTGATGTGTGACATGATTTTAAAGAACTCGGTGTTCATTTTTACCTTTGAAGAAGTGAAGCAGAAGGCCATGTAGACACCCAGCTGTTGGTCCTCACTCTCCTACCAGTGAGATCCAGGGTCTGACAGGCTGTGAGAGGCCACTAGCTGTCAGGGACCATTCTTTAGCAGCATGAGATGAGACACGCAGACTGTGACACCTTTCAACTCTAAGGAGCTTCTCCTGTTCAGCCCTAAGTAAATTTCCTGCCACAACAAATGGACTTCTCCTAATTTGACAGGGAATGTTTGGCAGCCTGTCGGGTTACGGATGTTTGGGGCTAGTTCTCTGATGTTTTGATGTTCTGGAGGATAATTCCATTAACAAAGTTAAGAGTCTGTGTGAGAAAGATTGCTAGAAATCTCCTCTTGGCCACGGGTTGTCTTTTGCCTGTAGAAACAGCTTTCTATCTCCGAGATGACCCAGTGACTGTCCCCCGCTTGTCCTTTTTGATCTACAAGTTCTAAAGCTAGAGATTAGCGATGAACTTGCAATTAGACCTTAAGACCCCAGGATAGCCCAGGTCTGACCCTTAACCTGATAGCTGTAGTTGACATAGCCAGGATGTAGAAAGGGAAACCCAAGTTCACTTCGTAGACAGGACTTTCCGGAAAAGGGAGGGGCGCAGAAACAAAAAAACATGTTTATTTGTGCCTGAGAGAGGCACATGCCCTATTGTCCGCTCACTACAGAAAAGGTCTAACCTGAGAGCTGCCAGGAAGAATGTGGCCCTGGGGGACCTGCCTGCAGTTTCTCCTGCTTGTTTTCTGGTTGTTCACGTGCACTGTTTCTGTGTTGTGAGATGGGGTTTCACTGTGAAGCCCAGGTTGGCCCAGAATTCACCGTCCCGCTGTCCTAGCCTTTCTGTGCTGGGACTACAGGGCTATAGTACATACCCAGGTTTGTTTTTTGTTTTTTGTTTTCTTGCTATTCTTGAATTTTTCCTGGTGTTGGTGGTTTCCTAGTTTTATTCACAGCTGGGATTTGCATCAAACAACTTCATCCATCCGCTAACGGGGAGGCCGGACAACGTACTTGGAGCCCCAAGTGCCAGTGTGACTTACTTGCCTGTTGGGATGCCCGCAGTGTTCCCCTAACTCCCTCTGCGAGATGGAGTTTTCAGTAGCAGATGCATCTGTGTCCCCGAGGCTCTGCACTGCTCTTCTTGCTGTCCCACTGAGGGAGCCTACTTCTGTGCTGAGACACTCACGTAAAGGTCATGTTCCCTAATGTGCACTCTTTTGAAAAGAAAAAACAAACCTGGTAGGTTGGAGAGGGGGGAAGTGTAAAGGGTTTATTTCCTCTGACTTTTCTTCTCTTCACCTTTTCCAAATTTACTCTCATGCCTTGGCGTCAGAGGATGTAGACCAAAAGAAACCAATTACTCCAGAGGCTCAGAGTTAGAAGCCCGTCCACCCACCTCAACTCTGTGGCTTTGCACAAGTCATTTAACCTCTCTGAGCCCAGTTCCCTGGCTTATAAAGTGCTGGTGCATATTGGGCCCTGACTCATGGGCGTTGTAGGTGGAGGTAAATGAAACGCAGCATCAATACACTCAGGCCAGAGCCTCCCCCGCCAAGACAGCAATATCCCAGAGGATAGCCAACACTCAGCTACTCGGGGACTGAGGGGAGGCCTTTGCTCCCCAAAAGCTGAGGCAAATGGAAGGAAATTTAAATTTCATTATTCTGATGCAAGAGGACACACCAGAGAGTCAAGGTTCCTATTTGTCATTACCTACCAGCTGACATAAATTCTAAGAGGAATCTGTTACTGAGATCTCTTCAAAAGAAACTGTAGTGATTTGGTAAGGATTCCCAGAACCTTCCGTGGTCATGTCTTCAATGCTCCCCCGTCAGAGTCAAGAGTGTTGACTTTAAAAGGAGACTGAAAACCTAGGGACTTTTTGTTTTCCTCTTACAGATTTCCTCCCTTCTCTCTTCCTGTTTCCTTTCCCCCGAGCTCTGCCCCAGTTTTATCGTTACCTTTTCTATGTGCACATACATGCACTCGAGCATACATACACACAGACATATACACACATACACACACACACACATATACACACATACACACAGGTACACATACACACACACACATACATATATACACACATACACATAGGCACACACACACACACATACATACCCACACACACACAGACACACACATACATACACAAACACAAACACAGACACACAGACACACACATACACATACTTACACACACACACATACACACATATATACTTATACACATACACACAGAGAGAGACACATACACACACACATGCACACACACACATACACGCACATACACACATATACACATACACATACACACACGTACATCTTCTCTAGGCTTTTATTTTTTGCTTTTTTTTCTCTTTCTCTCCCAGTTTTCCCTGTTCCACACTGAGTTCTGTGTGACAGTAGCCTTCCATCTTGGACTATTACTTTGAGCCCTTAGATGATCTGTGCCCCATCCACACGCCCCCCTCAAGTTCTCCTTACCTAGAAAATTATCTAGTGGCCTAATCATGCTTATATTATAGAAGATGCTGTGTCTTGACTTCATTTGCATATAAAACATGAATGATCTTTCAGAGTAGGCACCTAAGAGCTCAGAACTCCTCAGCCTCGGCCAGCATGACCGACCATCTCTGTGTTTTAACAGTCATTTTTGAAACGTCTTGAAGCCCACGGGCAGCAGTTGGGTCTAATGTCTGGAGGGTGTTCAGTGGAATCTACAGGGAGGGGGGTTTGCTAGTCTTCTGGGTGTTGCTCCCTATCTCCTCTAAGTGCTACCAGAAGAGGTAAGTCGGTGGTCACCACAGCTTTGATTTCTCAAAAGCAGCCAGAGTCTCATTTGTATGAACAACTTTCTAATTTTTAAGATGTTTGCAGGCAAAACAGCACATGGTCTATGACCCCAGGTCTCCCTATTTACAAGCCCCATTTGCTCAAAAAAAAAACTTCCAACCTAAAAAACAAATGCAAGTACCAAGTTTTGTACTCTTTCTAGATTTTAATGGTTTTCAGTTAAGCCTAGGGTATTCTCATCATAAGAGTTTAGCTATGTATAAAGGTGCCAGGTTATCTCATGGTTTTTTCATCTTTTGAGGACTTTGGTTTATTGAGAAACCAGCCCCATACTCCTGATCATCCTGTCTCCGCCTCGCCAGCACCGGGCTAACAGGCACGTGCCACCATTCCTGACTTGGTCACTTTTCATCTTAAGTCTTCCTCGCCTGTTCTCCACAGGTCTCTCTGGTGCTGGAAAAACAACCATAAGCTTTGCTTTGGAAGAGTACCTTGTATCTCATGCCATCCCGTGTTACTCCCTGGATGGAGACAATGTCCGTCATGGTCTTAACAAGAACCTGGGATTCTCGGCCGGTGACCGAGAAGAGAACATCCGCCGGATTGCGGAGGTGGCCAGGCTCTTTGCCGATGCTGGCCTGGTCTGCATCACCAGCTTTATTTCTCCATTTGCAAAGGTAAACGATTTGGCCCAGGGCAGGAGCTGACATGCCCATGTCCTCCCTGGGCTGTGGCCCTCAGCCAGCGGAGCAGGGGGGTATCAGAAAGCCACTAGACTTTCACTTTCCCATCCATTCCCCCTCTCCTCATGGGTTCTCTCATTTCCTCTATTGGTTATATAAAGAGAGTTGCCTCACTGCCAGAAGCCAGTGTCCCAGTTGACATGAAGCCATTATGGGTGACAGTCACCAGGAACATGTGGTCAGAGTTGAAAGAGTTGAGCAAGAACTCCACAGTCTGTAATTTCAATTGTCTGAACGAGAATGTTTAGCTAGCCCAAACAGAGCAGCTTCTGTGGGCTTAGAGGGGGCAGAACTGATCGGGCATCCCTGCTCTGGTCTATAGCAGGATATTTCTAGCAAAGCCTTCCTGTGTGTTAAGCGCTCAGCCCTGCTAAGGGGGAGTTGTGTTCTGCAGCTCCCTTTAGGCAGTATGCTTTTTGGAGGGACATCTCTGGGCTTGCCGAAAGGACTCCATCAGGCACACATCTCCTGCTACCCCAAGGGTATTAACTTTGAGAGTACACAGTGTTTGGCCATGAAGAATCTAATTAGGAAATTTTGTCCTAATCCATTTTCTCTTATAACAAAATACCAGATCTGGTCATTTATAAAGATTAGAGGTTTATTTGGCTCCTGACTTTGGAGGCCGCAGAACCCAAGAACAAGGTGTCAGCACCTTTGTTGTCTGATAAGAACCTCATACCTACCACATTTTATGCAAAAAAAAAAGAGCAAGTGTCAGGCTCTCTCAGGCCTGGCCCTCCCCCTCCCAGCTATCCTTGACTCTCTAGAGTCTGCTTCTACTTCCCTGTTGCTGGGTGTATGGGCACACCCTCCACTCTTGCTCTCTTTTTATATTTTTAAACACACAATCTTTCAGGACCGTGAGAATGCCCGCAAAATCCACGAATCAGCAGGACTTCCGTTCTTTGAGATCTTTGTAGATGCGCCCTTAAATATCTGTGAAAGCCGAGACGTAAAAGGACTCTACAAACGAGCTCGAGCAGGAGAGATTAAAGGTAGGAAAGTCGCTAGTAGCACCACTGACAGTTACGGACCCTGCCAGTCTTCTGATTCTGTCTTTGGAAATCTGTCTGAAGCCATACATTCTGTGTCCGGGCTGCAGAAAGCACACACTGAATACACTTCAGAAAGCTCAGTGTGTTCAGAATGGCCATGGCCTCTCGGGAGTATCTTTGAAGAAGGAGTGGTATTCAGAGAAAGAAGACACATGCATCCAGATTTAGGAATAGGCCTCATTGAATTTCTTCTTTTCTTTCTTTTTGTATTCTAATCAGCAGTAGAAGGCTTGGTTTTTGCCAGATGTCATTACTAATGTGAGACTTTCCACACTGAAAATACAGCTGTATCTTTCTTATCTACAGCAAGGGGTCAAGGATGAATGAACATTTTAGTGATAAATCGCATTTTCAGCTTGACACATTATTGCGTTCTATGTTATAGCCCATTGGTTGGCAGCACCCTTCCACGGGCACAGACATGATTTATCTCTCATGCTCCGCAGGGTTTACAGGCATCGATTCAGATTATGAGAAACCTGAAACTCCAGAGTGTGTGCTGAAGACCAACTTGTCTTCAGTAAGCGACTGTGTGCAGCAGGTGGTGGAACTTTTACAAGAGCAGGTAGGAGGGTGGTTCTTGCCCGTGTGTGCAGCGTGTGTGTGTGTGTGTGTGTGTGTGTGTGTGTGTGTGTGTGTGTGTGTATGTGTGTGTTGAAAGATAATCTGAGTTCTTTTACCCCCTTGCCAATCTCATTTGTGACTATTGCCAACTCCATTTCCCACAGAACATTGTACCCCACACCACCATCAAAGGCATTCACGAACTCTTTGTGCCAGAAAACAAAATTGATCAAATCCGAGCTGAGGCAGAAACTCTCCCGTCACTACCAATTACCAAGGTAAGAGAATGCAGACTGGTCAGAGACTCAGGCTTCTTAGAATGTAATATTATAAACTATTATACAATTCCTTTTTAATACTACCTATAGTGTGTGTGTGTGGTGTGTGATATACTATACTGCATGAGTAGAGTCAGGACAACATGTAGCAGTCAGTTTCCTTCTTCCTTTCACCATGTATGGGGATTGAACTCAAGTTATCCGGCTTGGTGGCAAGCACCTTTAACCACTTGTAGGCCCTACAGTTCCTTTGACCATAAGAAATATTGAGTAAAAGTGAGTCTATGAAGACGTTCCCCACCCCCTCGCCTTGCAAGCATATTTGCATAGGACAATTTGCATAGCTCCCCTACACCTTCATTCACGCAGAAATAGAGGCAGGATGCCAGGGATCATTTGTTAGCAATGGCTAAGAAAGTTTGTGTGAATGCTTCTTAGGCAACTGTGGAAGAATACAAAGGGGGAAGCACCAGTTTAAAACAAGAAGAGCTTTTCTGCTGTGTGCCTGCTTGTTCTGTTGATATGTGTACATCCATGACACCTCAGGAAGGGCGCTGGTCCTGGCAGGATGCTTCTATAGACACAAAGGTGATATTGTGAAGAACATGCTTTGGTGACTAGAACTGATTACCACCTCTGTAAAATGACAGCCACCACAGGCAAGAATTAAATAACTAACAGGTCAAAGATAAGTCTTTTGAGAAAGTTTATAACTACAGTCACCTCACACCTTCAGAGGCGTTCTATGTATAACCTCTTGGATAAAGCAGTCATCCCCAAATATATCCTTAGAGACCCATATCTGAGATGCAAAGCCATGTGGGAGACCAAGGCCAAGTGTGGAGACTGTAAGATACAAGATGAGCAAGAACAAGTAGTTCTTCCAGAAGCTTCCTTTGCAGATTTCACCTGCCCCACATCAGGACGACTCTAACCTGAGGAAAGACAGAGGCAGCCAGTTGCATTGATTTCATTGGCTGGAAGACATGATATGTAACCCCAGATACTGCTTATAGTATTTTTATGGATTAATTTTACTTGTACATAAAGATGGTGGTCTCTTTTGCTTTTTTTTTTATTCATTATAAATTTGGAGATTTAATGAGATGGGTTAATAGGGTACTTGCTTTTGGTAATTAGAACCTCACAAATGATTTATGAACGGAGACCCTTGGTTTTGTAAAATGAACCCAAGTGACTCCATACTTTGGGCAGACAAGTGAGTCCATCAAAGCAAGTGCTGTGAGTTCCAGCAACAGAATGGTCTGAGGGGCAGAGAATTTCAGGACCTAATGGGAGGTTCTTCCAGTCATGCGGAAGACAGGAAAGGTTTCAGAGCAGTGACCTGTGTGCTGAGCCTTAAAATAATCCACAGAGCTTCGAGGGTGGTCAAGAAGATCAACATAGCCTTTATCATCCTATCAGCTGAAAGGGTCTGTGTGTTTTGACCACACAGTGCCTTGGAGTGTTGGTAAACTGGTCCCAATTGGGGAGCAAAAGGAGATGGGCATCCCTCCATGACTCCCAGGGGCCTGAGCTTAAAAGGCTTTCATACCATGATAATAACATTGACCTTTATCTTAGAGTCAATGGCTGGTTCAAGTCAGTCAAATGACCAGTAAGTGCATCTAATGAAAAGGGACATAAAACCAATATTTTGTGAGGGGACCAAAAAAAAAAAACCATAAAATTTTTAATTCTCTTGCACATTATGGGAACAGTTACAGCTGAAAGTATTTAAATAATCTCAATTTGGAGTCATGTGATCACTCTTTTATAGGAGCATTCTAGCCTTGTATACACATTGCTTGCTCCTGAATGAGAGATTCATAGAGCACGTGGGAACTTAGAACACAGACAATCTTCCTTCATCCTCCTGCCGACTGAGTAAAAGAGATGGAGACCTGCCCTGGGGGCCAACACCCAAGAGAAAGCCGTGATGGACACACCCCCTTGTTTTCTGTGTTTTCCAGCTGGATCTGCAGTGGGTACAGATTCTGAGTGAAGGCTGGGCCACGCCCCTCAAAGGCTTTATGCGGGAGAAGGAGTACTTGCAAACTCTTCACTTCGACACTCTACTGGATGGTATGTTTTATGTTGGAAAGATTCTCTGGGACTTAGACTGCTGCCTAGGGAATGGCCTAGAAGCAGAATTCTAAGACAGACCAGAGTATACCTTTATCCCTCTGCTGTAACTAAGCATACCCCACAACCTGAAGCCTTTGTTTCTGAGATCAAGTGTCATTCTCATTCCAAAAACACACTTTATTTAAGCCTCACTTGCTGTAACAGGCACTGTTTTGTTTGATTTTTATAAACTCCCTAGAAATTACCCACTTCTCAGAGGAGGACATTCAGCTCAGAATCAATGACTTGCTCACATTTTAAAACTTATAAGCGATGCCCCACGACCACAGTCAGAACTCTTGTCTGGTACCCTTTCTATACCAGGCTGTTCTCCAGGCATCCTTTCCAATGGGCTATAGAAGGTCAGGATACCCAAACAAGGAAATACGGTATTTCTCTTCATATCTTGTTTTTTGACACATGCTAAACACAGCTGCATCAAGGACATATTGGGCTCAGCAACCAGCCCTATCAGAGAGGTTGACTCTGAGTGCTCATCCAGGCTGGAGCTGTAACCATGGGGAAACACACTGAGGGAAGAGGACTCATCCCAAAGGGTGTCTCTGGAAAGAAAAATGCCTGAATGGCAGATAGGGCTGCTGGGGCCAGTGAGGTAAAGGGTCCTTAGCCTGAGAACTGGACCGTAAGGAAGAAAAAAAGCATTTATGTCTTCTGTTTTGAGAAAGGAATGAAAGGAAATGTTCTTGGGTTGAGGGGATGGCTTTTGCTAGAGGTTGCCTATGCTTTACATCAATACATTCAAGATCTACATGGATGGCTCTATGCCAAGGCTCCAGCATGGCTATGTTAAAGACTATGTCCAAGGTTGGATGTTTGTGCAGTTTCCATAACCCCATGCAGGTCATTTCTTGGACTTTCTATGAGACTCACTTTGTTCTTAAATTCTCTGTTGGCTGAGTCTCCGCAACTACTCTACAACTAGAGTCCACTGCATTTACATAACCCAGGATTCAAAGATCTACATGGCTCCCAAATCCTCCTCTGTTTTTATGTATATTAGATGATAAACACAGAGTGCACAGAGGGCTCAGTGGTTAAAACCACTAACTTCTAGAGGACCCATTTCTTAGCACCCACATAACAGCCCAAAACCATCTACAGGGAATCTGACACCCTCTTCTGGCCTTCGTGGGTACTGCACACATGTGGTGCACATACCTGCAGGCAAAACACTCATATACATAAGGTAGAAATATTTTTTAAATTCAAATAAAAAAATAGAGGGCACGGGTCTATAATTCAAGCCAATTTGGAGGATGAAGGACCACATGTTCAAAGGCAGCCTCAATGAGTTAGTGAGACCCTACCTCAAAATAAAAGGGGAAACGACCAGGGACACCACTCTGTGGTAGTATACTTGCCTAGCATTGGTGAGGCCATGGGTCCAATTCTTTGTACTGAACAAAGATATCATGGATATGAGACACTCTGTGTCTTCATTTAGTTTTAGCCTTGCTTGAGGTAGAATTATAATAGTGTGAGCTATGAAGCCAAATTGTTCTGGATTTATTTGTCAGTGACCAACTGTGAACCTACCTAATAAGTAAATTCACTGATGTTAGATCTCTGATGTGCATAGTGGTGGTGATAGTGATGGTATGCATATCCCTGGGATATTGAATGTTTCAGAAAAATGCCCCATGCAATTAGTAAAGTTCCAAACATGCTAATTATTAACAGAAACGAACCCCTGCTACAGATGGTTAAAAGGACTTGGAGACCTGAAGTGGCTTATCTGAAGTCATATCAGCTTGAGTCAGCCCAGATAAGGTCATCAGCAACAGTTCCTTACTGAGCATGCACATAGCAGGCTTCCTGAAGCTTCTGTGGACAGAGAAAAAAGAGTAAACTTATAGAGCCGACAGGTCGGCTTCTCTGCACACGCCGATGGCAGAAGCGCCACATCTCTTTAAACCAACGCATTCTGAATTCCCCAGGCTGTGGCATCTGGGGGAGGTCACTTGAGCCCAATATACTTCCCATGCCATAGTCTCCTTGAAGCCTGGAGTATGGCTTTTAAACTGAGAAACACCTAAGCTCCAGAAAGTGATACATATATCAGACTATATATATCTTAGAAGGCATGGCAAGGTATCATTCATATAGACATTACTTCATCTTTGACAGTTCATGACAGTTTCATGAGTCACTATTGACACTGAAATATTTGTGTAGCCACAGCCATGCAGTCACATGGCTACATCTTTCTACCTCCAAACCATGGATCTCTTGGTTACTTACAATCAGCAAGCAACAGATGTCATTCTCACTCTGCCTCCTATGAAGTATTTTGATAGTTTTAATTTTCTGAAAGGTTCCAATTTAACCCTGAGTATAAAACTATAATTCAGTCTATTTAGTATAAAACCAAAAGAAAATATAATAGCAGAAAAACAAAGTTTCTGCAAAGCAGCTGTGCTTGTGGTATTTATGGGTTTCCATTTTCACATCAATATCTTCTCTTATTTTCTCTCTCCCTGGAAATATAGTTTTAGGGTTGTCACAGGCCCTCCTAGCATAAAAGTTCCACATGCTATTGGGTATTGGGATAAAGAGAACTCCATTATTTAAAGTCTTCATCAGCTAACCTTCCAAGGCAGGGATGCAGGTCCCCACACATCCATCAGTGTTTGCTAAGCACCCACGACTAGAGTTTGAGGTAGGTTATCCCATTTAACCTGAATGAAGATGTTTTAGTCTTTTTAAGGTAGGAAGTGTTACAGAGGGTGGAGATCTCACCTGAAGCTTGCATTCAAATATAGGTTCTGATGATCCCAACACTTGGGTTTACTTTCCTGGGTATGCAGTTAGGTCCTCTAATCCTCAGGCTTCTACATTCTACAGTTGTTTCTGTCTACACATTCTCCCAAAGCCTGGTTTGGAAACCATTTAGCAGGATTTCTGAAATTAAGAGCATGACTGACATGTGTTATAATTATTTCAAACAGATAATCCATTGAACAATGTTTTTAGGGTGCACTGAATAATATTGCACAAAAAATGGTATTACCATATATTTGGTGTCATGTGCCTGTTTTTGAAAACAGCATAAGAAGGAACCGAAAATATGTGCATGTTGCATATGTGAAGTGTCATAATAGGAATTTGTTCCTTGACATTGTTACTTCAAGATTCTTGTGGTGGAGAGCTGAAAACATGTTTCTTGTGTTTATATTTCTCTAGGCATGGTCCTCCGTGGTATGTACTTCACTTTCCAAGTCATTAAATTATTGTAATTAGATATGTCACATTAATTTTTTAAAAAAATTATTAAGGATATAATTTTTAAAAATCCAATTTAACCAGTTGGAATTGCTCAGTTCATAATCCAACCAGTTACAGTAAAATTATACTACATTGTTCTGTTTATTCAAGTACAAACAACAGGAAATTTCTGGATCAGAAACTGTTATATTTGTAGTGTTGAGTTTGGCTGAAATCAGCAGACATGTTTCTAAGTTACCATTGCACACTTAGTTCCTGAGTTCTTTTGAATTTATGATCGTCTAATGAGTTCTGGTCCCCTTTTAGTTTCAGAAATTTGACATTAAAATTTTCTGTCACACTTACAAACCCTTTATAGTCTATGAAGAAATCCACTTTAGATTTAATTTAAAGTAAATGTATCTGGTTGGACTGTGTACGATCATTCCTTGTTGGTTTGCAAGTCTGATTATGCATGGACTTAATTGCAAGCTATCATAATTGATAGTTACAGAACTAAAAATATACACTTACCGGGACTATAAATTTCTACATTGTATCAGAATGAGGTAAAATTCCAAACATATCATTTTTATCATTTTTTTTTAAAAAGCCAAATTATACAATAAATGTTAATTTTATTTTTTGGAAAGAAAATAAATGTCTATGAAGTCAATAAGCAGACCTACGATGGTAAAAAGAAAAGACCTAACAATTGTTTAAAGCAAAAGAAAAATTATTCAATTAGACAGGAAATTATCTGTTGGGTTTCCTATGGTTAAAACAACAATACTCTTCCAAAAAACAAGATAAACCACAATGACCCAATCAAGACAACTCTCAACAGAGCTGAAACACATGAAGGGAATGGCCAAAGGCTCAAGGAATGTTTGAAGTCACAGAGGATGCTCAGATAGCTCAACTGCGGCATAGGTTTCTGTATAAAAACAAACTAGAGGGCATGGAGAGATGGTTCAGTGGTTAAGTCTCTTGTAGCTCTTGCAGAGGACCGGGACTTGATTCCTAGCAACCACGTCGCAGCTCACACCATCTCCAGTTCCAGGGAAGCTGACTCCCTCATCTGGCCTCCTTGAGCACTGTACATACATGGCATACAGTCATACATGCAGGCAAAACACCCAAGCACATAAAATTTAAAAAGTTTTTTATTTTATTTTATTTTTTTAAGTAGAGAAGAATCTATAGACAAGATTTCGTGGTTAAGAGCATGTTCTGCTCTTACAGAGGATGGGAGTTGGATTTCCAGAGCCCATGTTGGGCATCTCACAACCATCTGTAGCTCTAGGTCCAGGGGAATCCAGTGAATGCCTCCAGCTACCATGAACACTCACACTCACCTGTCCTTACCGTACACAGATACGTATAATTTAAAAATAAGTCTTTTAAAACAATGTAGGCTGGGAAAAGGCTGGGACTGTAATTAAGGTAGAATACTTGCCTCCCATGCATGAAGTCCTGAGTTCAATCCCCACTAATGCCCCATACAAACAAACATATATACATACATACACACATACATACATACATACATACATACATACATACATACATACCGACAAGAGCAGAGGAAGAAGATAGGGAACCACATTAAGCACACCATGCCCACACAGCTTTGCTGTCCCGGGCGAATGGGAGCAGTTGGTATTATTACTTAGCAGTAGTCCTGGCCATGTGAGATCACAGGTGAGAGTCTTTTATCTTGAAAAAAGGGCGAGTCCCACATCACTGTGGTGTTTACTAAGCAGAGCCTGCAGCTGGAAAACAACTGTCCTTGGGACATCACTGTTGCTGGCCTACTGCAGGCAGGGCTAGCTTCCTGATCCTCCCTTTGACCTTTGCTTTACAGTTTGCTTTCCTTCCATCTAGTCAAGCCCGTATAATCAGAACGGAGCACGGTGGGGACTCTCTCTCTCCCAGTGGTGTCCTCAGTGTGCCTCCCACAGATAGCATGATTTTTCCTTAGGACTGGAGCATCTCTGAACGTGTTGCTCTTTGTTAGCTCCCCCTCTCCTGGTGGACTTCATTGTGGTTCATCACAGACTTTTATTAATACATACTTTACAACTGTGTTTCCCCAGCAACCTGGGAAGGTAGACGTGGCTACCTTGTTTCTTAAGAAAGCCCCACTTTGAGTTTGGTGTTCTCTGCAAAGGGGCTGGGTGCTCCTACTTCTAGTGATCTTTGAAACAGTTACTTGGACAACAAAATCGTCCTGCATGGTATCTAATCTGCAGCCTGTAAAGGCATCTACCATATACTGCAGGCTTTTATGGCGGACTCGGAGACGGTGCTGCTGGTAGCTGTCGTTAGTACCTGTGAGGTTCTTTTAGGTCTTACTAACTTGAGAGGGTTGGGGAGGACAAAGTGATATCCCTGCTACTGGGTTTCGTAGCTACCAAGCAGTTTTATGTTCCACACAAGAACAACACAGACCTTACCGGTCAGAAGCATTCTAAAGCAATTGACATCTCAGGACTTCCTTGGCTTATGTTTTCTCACACCCACAAATAAGGCAAACGTATTCTCTGGCCCTGGAGGACATCCTCTTTGTTCTGCCTTCCCATTCTCTTCCGAACCCTGATCTCACTCTGAGTCTCTTGTGTTACACATCAAACCGATATGCATACACACACACACACACACACACACACACACACACACACACACATTCATAAATAAATAAATAATCTTAACAACAACAAAAGAGTTCACTCTTCATAGTGCAGTAATGCTAGCACCAAGGTTTTAAAAGGCAATCCAGACGAGGTATATCCATTTTGTCCTCAAAGCTAGGTCACTTTCTGAAGCAATTTACATCAGGAAATTGGTCAAGAAATTCCTATCAGTCCTAGAGAAACCAGAACAGCGGCCTGTCTGTGTTGGCCTTGGGTCTTGATGCCCAGAAGAGGCTTTGGAAGGAGGACTGTACACACATTAGCCATCCCTGAAGAATGCCTCACCTAGAATATGGCACTCACACCTCCTGGGGGTCTTTCTACAGATGGAGTTATCAACCTGAGTATTCCCATCGTGCTGCCTGTTTCTGTGGATGACAAGGCACGGCTTGAAGGGTGCAGCAAACTTGCCTTGATGTACGAAGGCCGGAGGGTAGCTCTATTGCAAGACCCTGAATTCTATGAGCATAGGAAAGAGGAGCGTTGTGCTCGAGTGTGGGGAACAGCCACTGCAAAACACCCCCATATCAAAGTAAGTACAAATCCTTTGCAAGGACTTTAAAAAAACCCTTTTGTGTGTGTAGGTTTGGGGGAGGGAGGTATACTTGTATGTACAGGTATATAATTATTGCACGTGTGTCAGAGGTCCGAGGACAACCTTGGGTATCATTTCTTAGGGTATGTGCCTTCAACCTTCTGTTTGAGACAAGGTCTCTTACAGGCCTGGTGCTTTGCCAGACAGGCTAGACTAACTCACCAGCAAGCTTTCTTCTTGTCGCTTCCTCTCACCATGCCATCGCTGAGACTACGTGCATGGCTTTTTACATGCATTCTAGGGGTCAGAACTCAGACCCTCATACTTACGAGGCAAATATTTGACCAAGTGAACCATCTTTCCAAGTAGACATTCTGTTTGTTTTTATTTTTGTATGTGATATATGTTCATGTGTATGCACATGTGCATGAGAGTGTATATGCATGTATGAATGTAATGTGGAGGTCAGGGAACAACATAGGGTATTGTCCTCAATTGCTCTCTACCTGGTTTTTTGAGTCAGTGTCTCTTACTGGAGCTCAACAGTTTGGTTAAGCTAGCTGGCCAGCAAACTCCAGGACCTGAGCATCTCTGCCTCCCAGGGCCGGGAGGACAACCATGAGGCTAGGTTTGCATGCATCCTGGGGATCCAAACTCAGGTCCTTCCTCTTATCATGTTTATGTAGCAAGACCTTTATTGCCTAAGCCATCTCCCAAAATTCATGGTTGAGAAAAGAAATGTTTGTTTGTTTGTTTCTGAAGCCAGGTATGATGGTAAAACCCATAAATCCCAACACTACAGATTGAGAGGCAAGATCAGAGGTCATCAGTTAAATAGCTAGTTGCCTAGTTTGAGGCTAGGTTTGGTTACAGAAGTTATGTCCAAAAAACAACACAAGCTCCACCCCACCCCCAAAAGTGCATAAGACTAGATGTAATGAACCCAAGCAACCCCTAAAAAAAACTCCGAGTTCATATTCTGTGGCCAGCGAGCAGGAGTCAATGACATCTCTCTATAAACATAAACCAGTACACAGAGTGGCAAAGTTCCAAGAAGATACTACATTGTCATCAGTGGCTGTTCATCTGACTAGGGTGAACGCTCCTCCCTAAAGCCAAATCAGATTCCTCAGCAACTTCTAATGGCAGCTGGTAACGCAGTGGTGGTGAGAAGCTATCAAGGGTTTGCTGGATATAGGTCCAATTGTACTTCCCGTACAATTCTGTGAAACTGAATGCAAATCCATTCTTCATCAGAGACACAGGCATCAGGGTGGGGATGGAGAGAGATACTACTAATCTAATTTTGACTTCTTCATTTCCCCAGCTTGGTTAGCTTTCAAGCTCGTGGGTAACACCATGAGCAGTCAAGCCCCAGAGGGCTCTCAAGGACCTTGTGATAGACAAAGCACACTGCCCTTCAAAATGATGAGGCCAAAATATATTGAAAAGCGTTTCTGGCCCTATGACCTTGAAGAAAATTATATTTTGTAAAAAAAAAAAATTATACTTTCAGTTGTAAATTTGTTGCAAGATAGGAAAGCCATTCTCAAGGCCCAGTTAGTGGCTCCAGGAGTCTTCTTATTCTGAACAGAAAAGTTCAGGGAGCAAAGGAAGCAGCTCTTCCACTTATTGGATACAACCATCAGCCATCAAGATGAACATGTCTTCATGCTTAGGCAGGTCAAAGTCATCTGAAAAGTTTTCCCTCTGACTCTGGCAGAAGGTCTTTGAGATAGCTGCTCCAGGAATATTACATCCTGGCCTTCAATTACATTTCTGACCATTTCTTTTATGATTGTAATCACAAAGGTTTAGGATTTTCTTTCTTCAGTGGCCTGAAGAATAACGGCCTATCATTATCTCTGCTCAAAGATGTCTCCTCCTTAGGTTTAATCCACATGACCTACACCAAAGGCATAAAACTAACCTCAGATAATGCCTAGGGGGAACTTGGGTGACTTTTGTTTTTCATCTTGTCTTGCAATATATATCAGCAGTTATAGTTAGTTTCCTAGAAGCCAAGGAGATTGGTGGTATGCCCTATGTCTTTAACAGTATTGTTAGTGACTATACACTATTGGTCATTGGAGGAGCTAATGGTAAAAAACAGGTCGTAGATAATCAGAGAGAAAGCATTCACCCCATATATATTACACTGGGGTTTCCTAAAGGCATGTTCAGCAAGGAAACAACACATGAGTTTTATTAGGTAAAAGAATTCTTAATTAGCACAGTGAAACTCATACTAATACTTTAACATATGTTTGGTTTTTTTTTTTTTTTTTTTTTTTTTTGGTTTTTTGAGACAGGGTTTCTCTGTGTAGCCCTGGCTGTCCTGGAACTCACTGTGTAGACCAGGCTGGCCTCGAACTCAGAAATCCTCCTGCCTCTGCCTCCCAAGTGCTGGGATTAAAGGCGTGCGCTGGGTAGGAGAGAAAGGCAGACAGACCTCTTTAGGCTACTTCCTGCTGCATGGGGTTCTTTGGGACAAATCCAATCTTCATCATCAGGATGTCGAATTTCTTGTCAAACTGCACCAGCAACCAGGAGCAGCGGGGAGAAGCAGGAGCAGGGCAGTGGCTTCTTGAATATAGCGCCCAAAGCACAGACTACAAAAGCAGAAGTCCAAAGCTGGGACAACCATGAACTGAAACGTTTCTTTGAACTAAAAGACAATAGGGGAAAAATCTCTCTACAGGGTGACTGCTCCAAATCATATTACATCATGAGGGGCCACTCCCACAACCTGGATGTAGTGGCACATGCCTATAACACCAGCACTCGGGGCCAAGGCAGGAGATTGGTGTTTGAGTACAGCCTGGGCTACAAAGTGATAGCATATCTAAAAAGAACAGAAAACTCCTCCAGACCAATGTTAAGTAAAATAACGCACAGTTAAAACGGCAGAGCTGGTGAGACAGCTCTGTGTGTAAAGTGCTGAGTCAAGTATAATAACCTAAGTCCAATACCTGGCACCCACCTTGTAGAACCAACTCCAACAAGTTGTTCTCTCATGTCCACACACTCACACATGCCTCAAAAACTCACACAAACATCATAAAAAAAAAAACCCAACAACTTAGAACAATCTTTCGATCCAGCAGCCCTACATCCTGAAGAGAGATTTGATTTGCACACCCAGTGTTCCTAGCAATCTGAATGTCTACCAGAGGTAATACACAGACACACACAGCATGGAACACCGTTCAGCCTTTAGTGTGAAGGAAATCTTGCTCACTGCTTCCACACAGATAATCCTGAGAAAGTAAAACAATTACAAAAGGACAGTCATGACACAGCTAACCCTGAGGAGTTAGAGAGTGAAGAAAGCTGACTCGTGAGTCACCTAGCAGAGAGAAGGGAGTGATGCGTTGCTCAGGCTCACCTTCCCCACAGGGCAGATTCTGGGTTTATATCCCAGAGGGATTCAGAGGATGGAAGGTTAGGCTAGTGCGATTTTTGTCACATCTGATATTTTCAGTCAACTTGACCTTCACAAGTGAAGCGGGAAAGCATGTGCTCCATCTAGAATCTAGTGCAACCAAAGCATGCAATTAGGCATCCTGTGTGGTACAAACAGCCTCCACAACAACAACAACGAAAGGACGTGGTGCTGAGTTTGAGAAACCTTGGAGGTAATTGTGCAATGGGGTTGGCTCTGTTTTCATGGCCTCCTTTCTAAACTCTGCCCTCAGGCAAACATTGTATCCTTATATTTTCAAATACTAGTACTATACATGACTTTGTCCTCATGGCTTAACGAGAACTTTGAAAAAGTTGACCCAAATCCCAAGGAGTTCCATAACACTCTGGATTCTTAAGGTTCAACAATATACTCGACTGCTGTCTTGGTGAAGCCAGCACTGAAGTGACTTTGATTACCACCCAGTGTAAAGCAGGTCTGCGAAGACTGATGCTGAAACTGTCTCCTGTCATTTCTGGAGAGAGAGAGAGAGAGAGAGAGAGAGAGAGAGAGAGAGAGAGAGAGAGAGAACAACTCTCAAGGTAGCTATGTGTGTAAGGTGCACTGACCATCCCTAGAACTGTGTCCCATTCCCAGGAAGGAAGGTCTGAAATGTTATTATAGCTTACAATTACCTACTCCTTTCCAAGCCATCTGACTAATGCCCTTCTCAGCCTCTCTCCAGAGTCCCCAGAATTAAACTATCTGCAGCTGGAAAAAAAAATCACAGCCCTCCTAGAGCACAAGATAATTATAGTTAATGGCTGTGGACAAACAGGAGCAGCCCTAAATCCCATACCTGGGATTAAAACAAAAACAGATTCAGATGACATAACTGAGTTGTTAAAGAAACCGAAATTCTCACTACAGAGGCTGGAGAGATGGCTCAGTTGGTAAAGTGACTGCCATTTGATCCATCTTTAGTACCCATATCCTAGAACCAGACATGGCAACATTGGGCTGTAATCCTAGCAAGAAAGAACATCTCCGGGTCTTGGTGGCCAAACAGTCTAGCTGAATTGGCAAGTTCCAAGTTCAATGAAAAACCTGTCTCAATAATAAGATAGAGATGGCAAGATTGCTTAATGGGTTTATACACCCTTAATGGGTGACACTTGTATCAAAGCCTAACAACCTGAATTCAATCCCTGAAACCCACATGGTAGGAGAGACCAGGTACCTACAAGTTGTCCTCTAAGGCACGTGTGAGTGTGCAGGTGCACAAACACGCACACACACGAGATTAATTTACAGTTTACAAAACAGTGATAGCAATCAAGGAGGATAACAGATGCTGACCTCTGAACTTTACATGCACACACACATATGATACACAAAAGTATATGTACTCACAAAAAGGAAATGTGCTTAAAAGCTTAACAAGGTAGTAAATGCCTATGATATTATCCCTCAGAAAGCTCAAGCAAGAGAATCCCAAGTTGGGGACAAGCCTGGGCTTCACAGTAAGATCCCATCAAAAAAGAGGGGGTAAGGAGCCAGTATATGTTGTAATATCAAAGACTATCCACAATCACATAAAAAGACTCTTCAAGGCTGAGCAGTGGTGGCTCACGCCTTTAATCACAGCACTTGGGAGGCAAAGGCAGGCGGATTTCTGAGTTCAAGGCCAGCCTGCTCTACTGAGTGAGTTCCAGGACAGCCAGGGCTACACAGAGAAACCCTGTCTTGAAAAACAACAACAACAACAACAACAAATGCTCTTCAAATCCTCTTCCTCCTTGTAGCTACATACCTGCAATTGGATTTTCTTTTTACACATCAGTCAAAGCTCACTGGCTTGGATTAAATGCAGTAGCTATGAAAATCTAGCTGTCTTCTGTTAAGTTATACTTAAGCAGAGGAAAAAAACGGTAAAAGTAATGCCATCCTTCCTATTTTGGGGGAGAGTGGAGAAGGGTATTTAATTTTAACAAGAAACAGATTCATTACTACTTTTTTTTAATGAAAAGCACAAGTATTATTTCTTTAATTTAACAATACAAAACTGTATGTGTTGACTGATACATATTCACATGTAACTTTTTCTCGTATCCACAACTCTGGGTGAATCTAGAGGAATGACTATGATCATCACATAAAGTAAATTGTACTATTTCCAAAGTTTATTCCAATCCATTTCTTCTATACTCCAAAATATCTTCATTGTGTTGTGAGATGAGATGAATCCACTTGAAAACCAAGGTGCCCAAGGACAGCCTAACTTTCACCCGGTTAGGTTTGGCTTTGACTGGCTCCCGGACATAGAACTTTGACCATGTTGAAAAGCAGCTCAGAAGGTGGGCGGGGCCAACAGTCATGCGGCGGTGGGGGGGGTGGGGGAGGGGACCGCCCACCTCATTACTACTTTTAAATGAAGTTGCTCAGTTTCAATTTCTAATATGTTAGCTGATGATATAATCCATATAAACAAAAACTTTGGGAGACAGTCCTCAACTTCTGTGTTGTGTGAATTTGCTGTTGGAACTCAACCAGGGTCTTGTCCATGCTCCCGCTCTGCTACCTCCCTAGCAATTTTTGTTTAGACCACAGGAAGTTACAGAATTAAAAGTTTGATAAAGACTGTTTGAAATGTTGCAGAACAGTAACTCAAGATGGCCAAAATGAAAACCAGGAGGGTTGGGGAGAAGGCTGAGCCAGTATAGAGCCTTCTTGAGGATCCATGCTCAGTCCCCTCAGAACCCATGTAAAATATCCAAGTGCAGCGGCTAGGAAGGTTAAAGACAGGCAGTAATTCCACTGCCAGAGGTAAAGACAGGCAGATCCCGAGGCTCACTGGCCAGGCAGTCTAGCCAAATGTGCAAGCTACATGCTCAGTGAGAAATCCTGTCTCAAAACATAATGTGAAGGGCTATTGAAGAAGTTTCCCAAGTCTGTGCCTCCACACAAATAAGCACTTGCATACAAATATGCAGGCAGGCGTACACACACACACACTTCAAATAAAATAAAAAGTCAGTATAGTTACTATTAACTTCAATGATTTTCCTTCTAGATGGTGATGGAAAGTGGGGACTGGCTGGTTGGTGGAGACCTACAGGTGCTGGAGAGAATAAGGTGGGATGACGGCCTGGACCAATACCGCCTGACGCCTCTAGAGCTCAAACAGAAGTGTAAAGACATGAACGCTGGTACGTGATCAGGCTCTGGAGCATTTGCCAACACTCCTTAGCACTCCACTCTAGTCAGAAAATTTAAGCATTTCAAGAATTGGATTTTTGCTTTTTTCTTTTCCCCTCACCTAGGGGCTAGCATTGAATTCATTATATAGCCAGTGGTAACCTTGAACTCTTGATCCAATTTCTACTCCCAAATGCTGAGATTACAGGCATATGCCTGGCTGAATTGTGTGTGTGTGTGTGTAAAATTTTGCCAAGGGCCATATTAATGTGAGTGATATAGGTCTATGCTGCCACCTAAGGCCATAGTGATGTCTGTGCTGCCAGCAGAGGCCAAATGGGTGCCCATGGTCTGTGCTGCAAACTGACGTCATGTTGATGTCTGTAGGCCATGCTGCTGCCAGAAGCCCTGGTGACGTATGTGGTCCAGGTTGACCCCAAGGGCCTTGTCTGGGTCCATGATCCTAATGCAGCTGGGGCCATGTTTGTGTCTGTGCTGCTGCCAGAAACCATGTGGAAGCCCATGGTCCATGCTCTAGCTGACCGACCATAAGGAGCAAGGAAGCTCTTCTGTAGGGATAGTGATGACTGCAGATGCACAGTTAACAAAGAGGGACAGGGAAGGCTTCTGTGACAACCCTTACCTCCACCCCAATCCTAACTCCCACCCCACAAAATGTAGTATCATAAGCAGGAAGCCATTGAAGAGAACTCCTAAAGTATGATACGGATGCTGAGTTATAGCTCTCCACAACTGATGGCTTCTGGCAGGGGTATGGCAGGGGAATAGCTCAGTTCTATTTTAGGGGCAGGCCACTGAGAGTTTGACCATGTTCCAAAGACTATACAGGTAATAAAAACTGGATGTGCTCAGTTTTTTGTTTAATGTTATTTTTTTAGGGGAAAAGTCAGGAGAAGGGTGGACATCGGGAGAACTAGGAAATGAGTGTGATGGGGGGGGGGTTGATGTGAAATTTCCAAAGAAACAATAAAAATATTATGTTGAAAAAAAGAAGAAGCCGGGCGGTGGTGGCGCACACCTTTAATCCCAGCACTTGGGAGGCAGAGGCAGGAGGATTTCTGAGTTCGAGGCCAGCCTGGTCTACAGAGTGAGTTCCAGGACAGCCAAGGCTACACAGAGAAACCCTGTCTTGAAAAACCACAAAAAAAACAAAAAAAAAAAAAAAAAAGAAAGAAAGAAAGAAAAAAGAAAAAGAAAAAAAGAAGAATCTTACTTTTAATTAGATATGAGGGGGTGTCATGCATGTGTAGGTACTTGTGGGGTCAAATCCCCCAGAGCAGTTCTGGGCACTTTGTGAACTGTCTGACATGGGTGCTGGGAATCAAACTTGGGTCTTCCGAAAGAAATATTACCATTCTGAATCTTGGAGCCATCTCTCCAAGTGACAAGATCTGTTGGTCTGTCTGGATCACAGTTGTGCTACACTCACACGCTGGAGTTTAAATATGCTGGTGCAAAATAATTCCTAAAGTGTATCCGTTAAGTGCAAAAGCATTTGCAGAAATACATACATACATACATATGTATATATATGTGTGTGTGTGTATATATATATATATATAAAATCAATATCACAGTATATGTTGAAAAACAAGAAAATTGAAAAAAAAAATACCTAACCTACTTCTGTCTATAGAGGCATTAAGGTCTCTGGGCATACCAGACTGCCAGTGACACCTCTTGGGGTTTGAGGTGGAACAAGAAAGAAAATCTCTTCACATTTCATTCTGTACATTTTAAGAGAGAAGTAATGATAGGAAGCAACGATTTTCATTGTCCATTTTGGACTTTTTTATATTTCCTAAGTTTCCAGCAATGGAAATATATTAGATTTTAGAACTAGAAAAAAAAAATAGACTTCATGAGTCCGTCATGAGTGCCATTGTTTTCATGATTCATGGAGAAGGTGCGACTGCTTTTCATCTGTAGACTGTAGTCTCCATGCACATTTCTATGTGCTCTATATGTGGGCTTTCATAAAGGTACAAGGGAGCAGGTGAGTGCTGAAGTCTGGGGTTTCCAGAAAAGTGTAGACAGCACCTGTTTTAATTCCTGAGTCATGTTTTCTCCTGTGTGGTTTCCTGTTTCTGCATCCCATCCTGTCCAAGCAATTGAGCTAACCACCCAGGCATATTCTCCCATTATCAAAAGCTAGAAGATTGAAGGAACCGAACAAACTCCAACTCATCTTCCTCTCATTTGTTCTTATAGACAAGCAATATGGCTGACTCTGAACCTTGGCTCTTCCTTCCTAGATGCCGTGTTTGCATTCCAGTTGCGCAATCCTGTCCACAATGGCCATGCTCTGCTGATGCAGGACACTCGCCGCAGGCTCCTGGAGAGGGGTTACAAGCACCCAGTCCTCCTGTTACACCCTCTTGGGGGCTGGACCAAGGACGACGATGTACCTCTGGACTGGAGGATGAAACAGCATGCGGCTGTACTGGAGGAAGGGGTCCTGGACCCCAAGTCAACTATTGTTGCCATCTTTCCATCTCCTATGTTATACGCTGGTCCCACCGAGGTGAGCAGCTCCCTGAGCTGGGCCAGGCACTAAGGACACCAGCTAAGGCTTATTAGAAGCGTAAATATGTTTTGGGAGTCAATTCTTAAAGATTCTACTTTCCCCACCTCAGCTTAACTTTTTCGAGTTTGTACTTGTAAAGATGCTAGAAGCATCAAGTCCAACACAAACACATTGCTTGGAGAATATGGAGGTTGGCATGTGAGTGAGGTAGGTAAATAACACAGCTCAATTGAGTCACAGCATGTCTGTGTTACCTTTCTGTTGATATGATAAAACACCATGACCAAGGCAACCTGAGTTTATATGGGCTTATGGTTCCAGGGCAGTAAGTCTATCACAGCAGGGAAGCTGGGCAGCCAGCAAGTGGCAGGCTTGAGGGCAGGAGGAAGCTGAGAGCTTACATCCTTTATCACAAGCATGAATTGAAGCAGAGAGCAAACTGGAAGTAGATGCATCCTTCTCTCAGCAACACTGTACCACCTAAACCTCCCTGAACAGCAGCACCAAGTTGGGACCACGTGTTTAAACGTCTGAGACTAAGGGCAACCTTTCTCATTCATACCACTAAACTTCAATTTATTAGTTCCAAATGTTCTATATGACTCACCATGACCCAGGAATTGTTTATAAGGTAATTCAGTAATTAGTTCATGTTGGCAGTCAGATAATGACTTAGAACCTGTAACTCACAGAGTCCACTGTAACAGTAAGTATTCTTAATTGCTTGCTTTATTAAGAGACACTCCTATAGCTCCTGACTTTAGAACTCCGGTCTTATCTAATATAACCCAGCTTGACCAGTGCTCGAGGCTTAGACTCATGGACTTCCTCACTACTTTAAAGTGACCTGCCCCTTTCAATCAGTTCAGGAGCAAAATTAAAAGAATCAGGGTAAAGAGGAACCTGTGGACTTGGCCCTTGACCATCATGTCCCCTATGTGATATTCCCCAGGTCCAGTGGCATTGCAGGTGTCGGATGATTGCAGGCGCCAATTTCTACATTGTGGGCAGGGACCCTGCAGGAATGCCCCATCCTGAGACAAAGAAAGACCTATATGAACCTACCCATGGGGGCAAGGTCTTGAGTATGGCCCCTGGTCTCACCTCTGTGGAAATCATTCCATTCCGAGTGGCTGCCTACAATAAAATTAAGAAGGCCATGGACTTTTATGATCCAGCAAGGTAGGTTTCTGGAGGAAAAAAAATTAATTGACGCGACAATTGTCCTGATGAGGGAAAACTTTGACCCTCTGGAAGTCTCCAGTCTACATGCTTCCAATAGGAAAGACACTCGAGTTAGACCTGCTCTTCCAAATGCTGTGTCCCCTAACATTGTTGGCAGAGTCCTCTGCATGTAGTTGTTGGTCCATAAATATTTCTCTTTTGTCTGATGGATATAGCTTACTAGCCGAATACTTGCCTAGCATGTGCACAACACTGGGTTTGATCTCCAGGAACCCCACAGGAAGTTCTTGAGCTGGGTGGGCACAGTGGTACATGCACTAGGGGAGCCAGAGGCAGGGCGATCAAAATTACAATGTCGTCTTTGGCTATATTAAGCTTTAGGCCAGACTAGGCTATATGAAACTCCAAAACAGTAACACAATTGTTTCTTTCCATGGATAAGCCTGATGTATACACTGGGAGTGCCTAGCATTTTAAGTGAAAGGCATGGGGAGAGACAATTTCCAGGGAGCATTCATTGCACACTTCTACCCCATACCAAGTTCACACAAGCTAGTCTCTGGCCTCAAGGTATAAAAGAGCAGGTGTGCAAGAACCACTGTGTAGACACCTGCTTTTATCCCTCCTTTGTTCTCTAAGATTCGGAGCTAAAAACTGAGAGAACTGCCCATTTTAAAACATTTGGCTGCTTACAGAAAAAAATTCTAAAAAAAAAAAAAAAAATCAAAGCAATCTAGCCCCAGGAATTTTTAAAGCAGTCGCTACTTTCCTCTGCTGAACTCTCTGTCGCTGTACTGACAGGCACGAGGAGTTTGACTTCATCTCAGGAACTCGGATGAGGAAGCTCGCCCGGGAAGGGGAAGATCCCCCAGATGGCTTCATGGCCCCCAAAGCATGGAAAGTGTTGACAGATTATTACAGGTCTCTGGAGAAGATCAACTAGGTGCTCCTGGCTCCAGTTTCTTTCTCAAGTGCTCTCTGACGATTTTTCTATTTTTGTGATTAGCTGCTCTGTACTCAACTGCTTCTCGGTGACTTTTTAAAAGTTAGTATTTTGCAATGAAGTAACAAGCTGTGCCTATAATTTAAAACCAACTTCATTATGTCTATGAAACTCACACTGGAGACTAAGTCTTAGGTGAAAACAATATTGTTGTACATTCCAGAATGAAAGCACTTGTTCTCTACTTCATCTCAGCAGGTATGTCTCATATTTCTTAAAAATGTGACTATGTGTCTAGCTGTCTTGCCTAGAACAGAATCAGAATGTACTTCTGCCAGTCTGGAATCCCAATGTCACTTACCAAAAGAAAAAGAAAACACCAATAAATAAATAAATAAATAAATAAATAAATAAAAGAAAAAGAAAAAAAAAAGAAACCATTCTGTCATTTTGAAGGAAATTTGTTTTACATCAGGACTTTTTACTTCACCACTACATATACCCTCACTGTCCAATGTATGAGTTGAAGCAACTGGAAGAAAAATATGTATGAAGATGTGAATTAAATCTTAAAGAACGCTGTAACTTAAGTCTGCCATGAAAATGACACAGTCCAGTAGAGTTCTAATGGTCTTCTATGAATTATAACTCCAGCTTGATGGCACTTTTCAAAAGCACGGTACGCTTTGATCAAAACAATTTCTCCCAGGGACTAAACCATCAGGGTATATTGTAGACTATTTTCCCCCACACTTTGCTGTGGCCATAGTTATTAAAGGGGCACCGATCTGATTGCTGTAATCAAAACCAACCCACATATTAATGAGAAGCTAAAACTTGATTTCTGCAAAGATAAAATCCAAACATCATCTTAGTGAAAATACACATACATAAGCTTTGAGAGTTGCTGAGCACTGTAATACACCAAACTGACTTTAGCAAACACTGCGGACCCTTAAAGTCTGCCCAGACCACCACCCTCCTAAACTAGGGCCCTGCCTACCTTAGACAACACAGTACAGGTTCCGATTCCTTGGAGCTACTTAAGATCTCCTTGAGGATGATAAAAAGCAACCACCATAGAGACCGAAGGTTTAGGGCATCCCAAATTCTTGATGCTATAAGTTTCCAGAAAGAACCTGTTGTGAGATGCCCTTTAATGGCTTATTTTCTAAGAGGGCATTTTGGTATTTTATGCATGGTTCATTGTTAGGAATACATAAAAGACAAAGCATCTTTACATACAGGTTTCTTTGGAAGAGACCACAGGCTGAAAAGAGAAACTGATTTTTTTTTCATACTTCCACTTTTTAAAAAATGCTAGTAAGAGCTCTATGGAGAGTAAGTTATAAACCATGACCACAGCAAAATGAGACTTCAACCGCACAGTGCCTGTGCTCACTTAGAGCTACTCACTGCTGCCTTTAAAACTATGTATTCACTGACAACATGACAGGGTTGTAGTGCCTTACCAAATGAAATTGTGATTTTAAAGACAGTAAAGTGCCTTTCTGCTCTTGCACAGTGTAACGGTTTCATTGTCTCCCTGATACCTGTTCTTATTTCAATAAACCTTTCAAAGACCACGCTAGTGCTTTTGTCGTGTACTGCCTCAGTGGCCACTTTGGGGTGTCACAGCAATGTCTAACTGGAGAGCAGTAACAACTCTCTTCGGGGCACCCTTAATTCACATCGTTTTCACATTTGACTCTCAGATGTAAATGACTCATAGTCTTAGCTGGGCACCTGCTTCTCCGAGGTGCCTGGCTTACTTATGCCCCTCTGCCCAGAATTTCACTCTTAGTGAGGTAACCCAATCACAAAAGAACACACATGGTATGCAGTCACTGATAAGGGGATATTGACCCAGAATCTCAGAATACCCTAGACACAATCCGCATATCAATAGATTTCTAAGAAGATGGAAGGAGAGACCCCTGGTCCTGGAAAGACTGGATGTAGGGGAACGCCAGGACAGAGAAATGAGAGGGGGTTGAATGGAGAAAAGAGGGAGGGAAGGGGGCTTATGGGACTTTCGGGGAGGGAGGAAACGGGAAAGGGGAAATGATTTGGAATGTAAATTAAAAAAAATAAAAATTAAAATTAAAAAAAAAAAAAAGACAATCTAAGGTGATGAAGCCAACGCCCTTGCTCTTAGAGGTACAGATCTTAGGCACACAGCTCTTGCTTCTTCCTGATGTACTTTTTTTTTTTTTTTTAATTTAATTTTATTTTATTTTTTTAATTTACATTCCAAATCACTTCCCCTTTCCCGTTTCCTCCCTCCCCGAAAGTCCCATAAGCCCCCTTCCCTCCCTCTTTTCTCCGTTCAACCCCCTCTCATTACTCTGTCCTGGCGTTCCCCTACATCCAGTCTTTCCAGGACCAGGGGTCTCTCCTTCCATCTTTTTAGAAATCTATTGATATGCTGATTGTGTCTAGGGTATTCTGAGATTCTGGGTCAATATCCCCTTATCAGTGACTTCATACCATGTGTGATCTTTTGTGATTGGGTTACCTCACTAAGGATGATATTTTCAAGTTCTGACCATTTGCCTAGGAATTTCGTGAATTCATTGTTTTTAATTGCAGAGTAGTATTCCATTGTGTAAATATACCACATCTTCTGAATCCATTCCTCCGTTGAGGGACATCTGGGTTCTTTCCAGCTGGCTAAGCTCAATTCTAAGTGGATCAAAGATCTCCACATAAAACCAGACACACTGAAACTAATAGAAGGGAAACTAGGGAAGAACCTTGAACATATGGGCACAGGGGAGAATTTCCTGAACAGAACTCCAATAGCTTATACTCTAAGATCAAGAATAGACAAATGGGACCTCATTAAATTACAAAGTTTTTGCAAGGCAAAAGACACCGTCAAAAAGACAAAGCGGCAACCAACTAACTGGGAAATGATCTTTACCAACCTTACATCCGACAGAGGGCTAATATCCAAGATATACAAAGAACTCAAGAAGTTAAACTCCAGAGAGGCAAGTAACCCTATTAAAAAATGGGGTACAGAGCTCCACAAAGAGTTCTCACCTGAAGAATATCTAATGGCTGAGAAGCACCTAAAGAGATGTTCATCATCCTTAGTCATTAGGGAAATGCAAATCAAAACAACCCTGAGATTCCATCTCACACCAGTCAGGATGGCTAAGATCAAAAACACAGGAGACAGCAGTTGTTGGCGAGGATGTGGAGAAAGAGGAACACTCCTCCACTGCTGGTGGAATTGCAGGCTGGTACAACCACTCTGGAAAGCAGTCTGGCGGCTCCTCAGAAAACTGGGCATGACACTTCCGGAGGATCCGGCTATACCACTCCTGGGCATATACCCAGAGACTTTACCTGCATGCAATAAGGACACATGCTCCACTATATTCATAGCAGCCTTATTTATAATAGCCTGATGTACTTCTAATGGCATCGTGTAAGTTCTCTGCTACTGATCTTCACAAGTATTAGTAGTGTAATAGCCAACCCAAAGCTATCACTTGGAGCTAAGTCGTGGCTCAGCAGGTAGACTGTCTGCCCAGCATGCACAAAGGCCTTGGTTTGATTCCCAACATTGTATAAATTAGACACAGTGGCACATACTTGTTTATTCCAGCATTTGGGAGGTGGAGGCAGGCAGATCAGAAGTCCAATGTTTCCTAGGCTACGGAGTGAGTTTGAAACTAACCTGGGCTGCATGAGATTCAGTCTCAAAAATAAAAAAGATAAAAATGAATGGTATCATTTGTAGTTCCTCTTTGTTTTCTCCCCAGATCACAGTTGGTGGCTCCTATTATCAATTAGTAGGGCACAGGAGGCCAAGAAATGTCTGTGTAGCCGGGCAGTGGTGGCGCACGCCTTTAATCCCAGCACTTGGGAGGCAGAGGCAGGTGGATTTCTGAGTTCAAGGCCAGCCAGGGCTACACAGAGAAACCCTGTCTCGAAAAAAAAAAAAAAAAAAAGAAATGTCTGTGTACATGCATCACTCTTGAGGAAGTACAAACAAATCCTGGAAAGGCATACATAAATCAATCGGTCAGACCTTACATTAGTATTTATCAGGCCCTAGTATTTCTTTCCAACCCATCTGTCCTGCAAGAAATCAATCTTGGTTCCTCAAGAACAGCAAGTTTGCATTTTACCCTCCCCCCATTTCCCACTTTTCTATTAGGCATCTGAGTCTAGCAAGCATTTATATTCTGCATAACTGTCCTTCCAGGCAAGAAACCAGTGAATCTAACAGACAAGCTGTTTAAGGGAACTGTTCAGCTTCTGAATGACTCAAATTTCCACTGCCTACTAATAGGCACCGCTAGAGAACAGGCTGTATAGGGATGCTGAACGAGTACCCACTGATCTTTCCCAACCTGGCATCCACGTAGTTCCTCGGGAAATACTTTTACTGGGTCGCACGCGTGTGTGTGTGCGCGCGCACACACACACACACACACACACACACACACACACACACACACAGAGAGAGAACACAGTTACCAAACAAAGATGAACATTCAAACAGTTCACTATATGCATTCTAAAGTACTAATTTTGGCTTATATTGTTATTTTACTTAAATTATTAAAAATAAATGGGTCACTTTCTAGATTTTGAACATTTTAGCCAGGTTCTAGGGGTGAAAAACTATTTTAATTATAAGGCTAGCAAATCAGAGTGGGGTAACAAAAAACAAAAGCAAAAAACCAAAATCAAACAAACCAAACCTCTTCATTTGGAGAGAAGCCAGCCATTCAGAGGTAAGCTTGGCCTTACCTTGGCAGTATTAGTACAGAGTAGAGTAGTATGAATACATATGGAGCTGTGTGCTTACCTGCCAGGGAGACTTTGCAAGGATGAGGATAATTCTGGAGAGATTGAAGACAACAGTGTACTTACTGGGACAAACTGCAACTGGAAACACACCTATAAACATAAACTGCTGGGCTACAATGCCACTACTTTGGATTTTGTCAAGAACATGCCAGGAGAGGGTCTAGATGTGTTGTATGTTCTCAAGATGACTGGATTCCACTTTTCAGAATTAAAAACAAACGAAAGCTACAAACATCTGAAGGTGGACCCCAAACTCGTCCCAGCTCAAACAAATAAGATGAAAAGGCTGGTGTAGGGGTGAGTAGGGGCTCAGCCAAATCAGGCAACTTGTTCAGTTAAAGACACAGCACAGGTCTAGCGCCACTAGGACTGAAGGATCAGGCAGCGATCTGCCCTTTACCCCGTCGCAGGGAAGGGCTTGTATTCACTGGAAACAAAAACCTGTATTGAGCTTCACTTTCCACAGCTCAGCTCTCCTGTATCCGTCAGCTAGTATAAAAACATTAATAACTATTTTACCTAGCAAGAGGTGGGCATAGTAATAGCAATCTAACTGAAAGAACTTAACAGGACCCCACACAACAATCCTTGGAAGCCTGTCCACAGGAAAGACTCCCTTCTCACTCTCTGCATGCCTCGTGGGTTATCTGTGGCAGTTCACAATCAACTGGCTAACTGCCACTCGTTTGTCCAACACTTTTTAGAATGAACTACCAGTCTCCTTTTGTCCTTAGTCTTAATGTCCAGTAGACCCCTATCCTCAAAACCATCTATTTTAATAATCCAAGGAGTTCTCAGAGCAACAGGCTAATGTAGAGTCCATGAGGGCCAATGGAGGAATAACAAAAGCCTTGAGCAATCTTTGCTAAAAATAAACCTCAATTGGAGGGGGCTGCTTAGCAGTTAAGAGCACTGACTGCTCTTCCGAAGGTCCTGAGTTCAAATCCCAGCAACCACATGGTGGCTCACAACCATCTGTAACGAGATCTGACTCCCTCTTCTGGAGTGTCTGAAGACAGCTACAGTGTACTTACATGTTATAACTAAATAAATAAATCTTTAAAAAAAGAAAAACCCATTTGGAGCTCAATATTTAGAAGGCTGCTTCTTTAGCTCCCCTCTGACGCCAGGCATTCCACCTGCTTCAAGTAAATTATTTTCTAGATTATCTACAGTTGGTTGCTGTCAACAGAATCCTAGTTGGGTATTCTTTATAAGGTTGACTATGGCCTACACATGCCTGTGAATAGGCATAATGGCATATGTAATCTGCAGAGTATCTGATTTCTGAAATCTAATGCATCTTTAAAACAATGTGGTCTACACTATTTCTTGGTTACACATTTACATATCAGTTATCAATTCTTTTTGTTATTTGGTTTAGAACTGCGCCATCACGCTGGGCATTGTGGCACTACGTAAACTGATGCAGGAGTTTCAGGACAGCCTGGGAGACCCTCTCTCAAAAACAAACACCTGAACTGTCATGGTTTATAAACCCTTGTGCTTTATGTGTTCTACACACAGCACTAACATTCATTTCATCTTAGTTCAAAGCACAAAAACTATCTTTTTTAGTTTGTTTTTTTTTTGTTGTTGTTGGTTTTTTTCAAGACAGGGTTTCTCTGTGTAGCCCTGGAACTCACTCTGTAGACCAGGATGGCCTCGAACCCAGAAATCCGCCTGCCTGTGCCTCCCAAGTGCTGGGATTCACAAAAACTATCTAAAAACAGTCTCAAAGCAGATTTATTTTTATTTACATGTGTGCATCATATGAGTGTGGCTGCTTGCAGGAGCCAGGAGTGGGCCTTGGATTCTCTGAAATGGGAGTGACAGAAAACTGTGAGGGAGGGGACTGAGTGCTGGGCATGGACCTTGTATCCTCTGAAGAGCAGTAAGTGCACTCTTAACTGCTGAGCCCTCTTTCCAGTCTCCACAAAAAAAGGTTTAGAATTGTAAATATTAAGACTATCACAAAAATACCCCCATCAGAATTCTAGTAACAATTAGCCATTATTATAAACAGTGTAACAATTACCAGGTTTGCCAGCATGTCTTCAATTGACATTGTGAAAGTACTTTCTTGACTCGATTTCATTTACATAGTAATTCTTATGTGCATCAGCTACCTTAGTAGGTTCAGTTAGGAGACTGTTTCACATGGGTCAGGTCCTCTTAAATATGATTGCAACAGATTTACTACTTTTAAGTGTGTGTGTGTGTGTGTGTGTGTGTGTGTTAGTAGGTAGGTGTGTACATGTGAATGCGGGTGCTCACAGCAGCCAGAGACATTAGATTCATACAGAAATGGAACTCCACTGTGAGCAGGCCAACATGGGTGCTAGGAACCAAACTCAGATCTTCTGCAAGAACAACAGTACATGATACTAACTACTACATCTTTTCTCTAGTCCCTTTGGACAGAATTTTCCCCAAACACAGAAGATTGTACAGCTTTATTTGAGGTACCAAGATAACTCTGGAATTTTATTCATGTAGGCTATACCCTCACCTTTTTGGAATTTTTAACATTCTGACTTTGAGAGGCATAAAAATGTAATTATATAATACCCAATTTATTTCATCCAGAAGGAAGCCATAACCTGTTCACAAATAACCCAATTACAGTAGAAAAATAAGGCCTACCAATGAGATGCTCCTCTCACTTTTATACAAGCAGCTGAGCCTCAAGACAATGTCATCTTGAATTAAACCCATAAATTACAGATGTTAAATAATACTGGTTTATTATGGTTCATGGCAAAATATTGAGATCATTTCAACCCAGCTCTTAATGAGTTTCAGATTTACCTGCAGGTAGGGAGTGGGATTCAGCAGGAAAGAGGTAGTGAAAGTGGACTCAAAGTAAAAACTGACTCAAACACTGAGTTTAAAAATCTCAATTTTAAAAGGCATGGAAACAAACCTATCAGAAGTCATCTAACAGTGAGATTTCAGAGAAACATTGCCCAGCTTTTTCATCTTAGTCCCTAGAGTGTAGGCCTAGAGATGACAGAAATGGCTTAGAGACTAAGACACAGTTGGACCTACAAGACATACATGCTACTGTACAGAGATTACCATCAATAGCATAGTAGCTAGCATTTTCGTAGTAACTGCAAGGCACACCACTGACTGCCTCCATGCTATCGCACTGTCCCTTAAAAGTAGGTGTCACAGTTGCCTCATAGATCGGAACAGAAACAAAGCAGTCAGTCTCAGGGCTGGACTTTAGTGGGAAGTCTGGACTTAAGCCAGAAAGCTTGGTTCTATATTCAATATGTACAATCCAAAGCAAATGCTTTAAAACCTACTAGTCAACCACATATGTGAAATGCCTATCTAAAGACGAATGGAAATTACAAACACTCAAAGTTACTTAAATCATATGAAAATAGTTTATCTGACTTGATGGCTCAATATGCCAACAGGAGTCATGGTTGTTGGGATTAGTGAATTTCTCTTCATCTGGTTTAAACCATAAAAATTCAGTGCTATAATTGGATAATCTGAATTTAATAGATGAAAAAGACAAAGAAGCATACACGTCACTTATTTCTGAACATGCCATTACATTAAAATTAAATTACTAAAACTTATATTTAAACAGAATAAATCAATATTAAAATGTCTGCTATAAAAATGTGAAATCTCAACTGCAATATAAAAACTGCCCAAACACAAATTTTATAAACAACAAAATCTGCAATTTAAGGTAACTGAAAACAATCAAGAACTAAGTGGAAATAAAGAATCAAAAGGAAGGGCCTTTCATTGTAAAGTATAAAAACAGGATCTGTTTCCTGGCATCTTGTATTAGCACTCATTTCCCATCATCTTTACAATCTTGCCCAGCTTGCTTTTCGTTATCCTAAGTAGTCTCCTGCAATCTATAACCCAAAACACAAACGGAGGAAGAAATTTCGTGTCCAGTATGTTCTTGTAAGACACATTACTAGAGAAATTAATTCAATAAACATAGGAGAATTTAGTTTTCAAAGAAATAAATAATAAAACAAAAAGCATTTTTGTCATAGTTTAATCTCTCTGATGATTCAGAAGCACCTTAAGATTGTGCTGTGGCATTATCTTCTTGTTCTGTCATATGTCAAGGTGCCTGAAACAGAATTCTGGCTACTGGAGGTTTGAAAAAAGAAGAGTTTTATACGTGGTTCACACAGCATCAAGTGACTACAGAAACAACACAAGAATTCTGATGTGTATTATTTGTACACATTTTATACTATACTGAGAAAAATGTTAAAGTTGCAAAGTAAGTATCTTTTAGCACATTTAGTAATGACTATTTATATAAACTATCATTTTGTTTGGGTGACCAAATGAAATCTGAACATAATAAAAGAACATATAACTTTCAAATAACATTTATGGAATACAGTTACAGAACTGTTACACTGAGAGTTATATACACATATTAAAGAGTATTGAGGTTTCTCAAACCCATTCTTTTGAAAAGATTTTCAATCCTTCTTAGTGTAATTCCGTATAAAACTTCAAAAAGTCTACTCGGTGTCATAGCAGAATGAGGTGCAATCACTGCTGATCACTGAGCAAATTGTGTTTATTATCTGATTCTCCTGACAATCATTATAATTGAGACACATGTGTGGTTGATTCAACCAACTGCAGAGGAAATTTTCAACTTAAAATCGGCCCAAACAAGTGACAACTAGGAATGGCTGAATCTCACTAGACCTGTCAGACCCTGCCTTAAATCCCAGTTTTGCTACAGACAATGGTGCTTTTGGATTCAGTAGCTGGGGTTAAAAAAAAAAATTCTGAATTCAAACCTATCTACAGAATATAAAAAAAAGTGGATATATACATTTGATATAGACTCATACACACACATTCACATTCATACTCACATATCTAGAAACCAGCACCTAATCACACCCCATTCCTCACTAATGACTCAACAAATCATTTACTACATTAAGACCAGCTTAGACTCTATAAGGCTATAACAGCATATGGCTAAAAAGGTCAAACAAGCACCCACACTCAGGCTGCACTCAGTTCCCTCCTCATGATTTTTGACAAGCAGTAACAACATTTATATAACAGACCGGAGATCTGAGTATATAACCACAAGCCTGGATTTCCCTCACTGCTATACAGATGAGAGCATGTCCCATGAGATCACTGAACCATACAAATGATCTTTACACCTAATCTAAACAAACGTGAGTCAAAACATTCTGAAATGCTGCATCCTTTGATTTCTTCATCTTTTCAATTGCCCGATGCAAGTCCTGCTGCTGCACAGGCCGGATTTCATCTTCATCATGACTAAAATGTAAACAAAACAATCAAATTGCCAAATCTCTTTACAGTCTACCTACCTAAAATATTTTACCAAGATTAAAAAGATGCATGTGCTGAAAAATAAATGTTTTTAATTACACAAGAGTATAACAACAGTTTCTTCCTCCTTCAAGAAACCCAAAGAGAATGATAACACATTGAACCCATTCCAGAAGTTGTCTATATATGAAAGTCACAAGACAGTGTTTTAAGATGTATTTTTTTATTTATTTACTTTTTTGTGTGTGTGTGGTTTTTCAAGATAGGGTTTCTCTGTGTAGCCCTGGCTGTCCTGGAACTCACTCTGTAGACCAGGCCAGCCTCGAACTCAGAAATCCGCCTGCCTCTGCCTCCCAAGTGCTGGGATTAAAGGCGTGCGCCACCACTGCCCGGCAAGATTTATTTTTATTTTACTTTATGTGTATGAGTGTCTGTCTGCATGTACTGTGTGTGTGCCTAGAGCGTGGTCAGAAGAGAGAGAGCGCAGGTTCCCTGGGCTTGGTGTTACAGACAGCAGTGAACACCATGTGGGCGAGCCAGTACACTGAGGCAGTCCCTTACAAGACACCTTTAAAAAGCACTGAGGAGTCTTGATAGTAAAGCCGTAGTAAGTCACTTCACACCGAGTGTAAGAGCAGCACACTTTCAGTAGAGAATGACAGCCACTCAGACAGAAGCAAATTCTAACCAGGAAATAAATTACTCTTGTGAATAGAGAACCAAAATCTAGCGTTCCTAGACATATACTTATATTCACATGTGTGCATAGCATTTTACAAGATAGAAGTAAAACTTAACACCCTTAATTTAAAAAAAAAAAAAAACCAAATAATTCAAATCCCCTTCACTTTACCAAAAACAAAACAAAACAACAAAAAACCCCTGGTATATTCTGCTACTTGGTAGTTTACAGACACTTAGGGAAAAATGTTTCGGGGAAAACAGGATGATTCCAGTCTAATAACCAGATTTTCCCACTGAGATTTTCGGGGCTTTCTACCAGTTTCCCTCTCATTATTAATGTAATTAATTAAACAAAGTTTATATGCTATTTGTTTATTTCTTCTTTAGTTTTTTTCTGCTAGAAGAAAGACCTGTGGAAGGTAGATTTCTGATGATGTTAAAATAGTCCCAACTTGCTGAAATAGCTGGACTTATCCATGGGCAGTACACACATGGGATGCATCTCTCACAGGAGGCAACAGCATGGCGCTACTATCTGGCAGGGACTTCATGCAAAAGTGAATGAGTTTTAAGAGAAGCCTGCTGTGGCACCACACTGTAATAGATGCACGGATACCTCAGGCTGGCCAGTCAGGGTCACATGGGATGAAAACTTCAGAGCAAGAGAAGAGAAGAGTTAACTCCTTTAACATGACTTCAAAGGTATACTGATTTACTAAAAAATTCTTTATCAGAGAGTTGATACTCTGAAAAGATACCTGGTATAGCGCAGCTTCAGGAGAAAGGCCTTTTTAGAATCTTTCTCAAAGGAGTTAATTCAGGGTTAACTTACTTTTGCTGAAATAAGGATGACAAAGTTGATTTCTCAAACCACACTTTCCAAGTGATTTCAAGGGAAATTGATTGACAAGGGAGTCATGTTACATGTTAGTAAGTGCATTACTGCTAAGTTGAAGCCCTGTCTCACTGCCTCATACGTCTTTCTTATGTATGAAGTTTCTGAAAGATACATACTCATTTCTACACAGAAAGGAATTTTAAGGTACAGAAACAATCTATAGATTCTAGAGAACCCTGTTTTCCTAACAAAGAGGGCAAGCCTGGGTTTCTGTGACTCACTCCATTGTTTATCAAATGAAATTCAGCATTTTGCGCCTTAATTATAGAACATCCCCACAACAATTCTTCCATTTCTAGACTTCTTTGGGAAAATGGCAATAAGGGTTGATGAGCAGCTCAGGAGGTAAAGCACTTGCTAGGCCACCATGAGGACCTGAGTATGATCTCACATTTTATTTTCAAAAAAAGGTGGAGTGTGCCTATTATCCCAGGAGTGTGAAGGCTGTGACAGAAGGGTCCCTAGAGCTTGCTAAACAGCCAATCTAGTATAATTAGAGACCTGTGGGTCAGTAAGACCCCGTCATTTCAAAAGCTAAGGTCGTGAGTAGCAGTAAGACACCCAACTTCGGCCTGTGCGCACACACGTGAGCATATATCCATATTCATAAACAAACTCATACAGAAAAATGCCAATAAATAAAAAAGGCACAAGTTGCTAAGTCAATTATCTTTTTCTATAAGTAATCTAGTATAAAGCAAAACAACAATAATCACCTCATCAAAAATGTTTGACAAATACCAGAAATTGTGTCTTCATAGTTACCTTTCTTCTGATGTAGAATTGACATACTCCCTGACACAGAGGAGGGCAGCATCTCGACACATTTCTTTTAGGTCACTTCCTGAAAACCCATCAGTTTCCTGGGCAACTTCTAGAAGATCTACATGTCTATCCACCTTAAATAGACATGAAACATGTTTATAATAAATATTTAAAGTTAAACAAAGTACTTCTAAATATTCATCTGAGAATTAATGTTCAGAATGTCATAACAGTCAAGTAAAGAGAAACAGAAAGCTATTAGTTCCATAAAATTGTAATAAAAAAAAATCTCACTTTCATTATTTGTCATTACAACTGAAACATGTACAAGTGTCTATACTGGGTGTGTCTTTACACTTAAACTTCCTTTCAAGTGTGATGGTACCTCAAAACTAATGCAATTTAGCACTTGGTTTTGTCCTTCCATCTAAGCTTACGAGGTTGGGGAACTTCAAAACACACTAATGTACATGAAGAAAAAAATAAACAATAAAATCAATGTATTCGTGTTTATTATCCACAATCTGGGGCCTCATTTCCAGTGCTAGGTGGCTTATGCATATAATTTTCATTTAATCCTGCAAGTAAGCAGCACGATTTTCATATTCTGTTAATAGTCTGAAGGCCTGACAAGAGTAGACAGGTCATAGAAGCAGGATGTGAAGAGGCAGCAGATGTCCAGCCCTAGTTTCTCCCCTTGTACCCATTTGCCACAATAATTTTCTTCACTTCTGTGGAATGGATGCCACCTTTATTATTCAACTTTTTTCCTTAAAGATTTATTTATTTATTATATATAAGTACACTGTAACTGTCTTCAGACACACCAGAAGATGGCATCAGATCTCATTACAGATAGTTGTGAGCTACCATGTGGTTGCTGGGATTTGAACTCAGGACCTTCAGAAGTCATCTTCTGAGTCACCTGCTGAGCCATCTCTCCAGCCCCTATTACTCAATTTCTAATTATAGAATATTTTGTTTTAAGAATAGTAATTCTGTACAGGGAAAAAAGTAAAGTAAGTTGGGTGCAGTGGTACATGCCTGTTATTCTATCATCCTAGCACTCAGGAGGCAGATCAACAAGCAGGAGGGGAATGAAGGCTAGCCTGGGCTACCTATTAAGTACCAGACCAGCCAGCAGCTGAGGCTATACAAAGCACCTACCTTTGTCAAACAAACAATTTTTAAAAGGAGACTATGAAATTCTTAAAGAATAATTCGACAAATTTTGGCAAGCTGTTCTTTGAAGGTCTAAAATTCTGTGCTGAATCTACCTGGCCCTGCGTTTTTTTTAATTGGGAGATTTAAACATTTTTTATTTATTTAATTTTACAGGTATAAATGTTTTGCCTGTATGATATATGTTCAGTGCGTGTGCCTGATAACCACGGAGGTCAGAGAGATCCTTGGAACTAGAGAAGGATGGATGCGAGCTGTCGTGTGGATACTGGGTCTTCTGCAAGAGCAAGAAGTCCTCTAAGTCACTAAATCATCTCCAGCTCCTTTGGGGAGATTTTTTCCCCCCTTGGGCACTATTAGAGAGTTCTTATTACTAAAACAAATAATGGGGGAATAATGAAATTATAAAGAGAAAGCTTTAGAGTTCAGATCATTGCTTTTGCATAGATAGAAAAGGAGCACATCACGGTGGGCACACATAAAAGAAGCATGCAAGGGACCAAATTGCACAACTCGGATGGAATAGAGAGAGTAAAATGCTGGGTCCCACTGTCCCTCTCAAGGACACATTGACCCAAGACCTCCCACTAGGACTTATCTTTCGAAGAAACTGCCAATTCCCAATAGTGCAAAGTAGGTACCCATTCTTCAACAGATGACCTTTATGGAATGCTTAACATCCAAATTATAGCAAATTATGTGCTCCCCTGGTTTCCAAAGTTTCACAAACATCTCACAAATGCAAAACCTATTCACTCCTTTGGGGAGATTTTTAATACTGTTTCACATTCATTGCTTATTAGTTATAGAGCTGTTTAAATTATTTACCTGTCTTAGTTTGAATTTAATAAGTCATATAAAAAGGTCAGCTACTTCTATACATTTCCTAGTTTAATATAGTTTTAAATCTATGCCCTCATGATTTCTGAATTTCCTCAGTACTATTGTAGTGTCTCCCTTCTCATCTCTGACTTTATTCATTCAGGTCTTCTCTTTCTATTAACTGGACTAAAGGTTTGCTAATCTTCTCAAAGAATGGTTTGTTTCACTGATTCATTGTAGTTTTGATTGTTTGTTTCTATTTCATTAATCTCTGACCTGATCTTAGCTACTTCACTTGGTCCACTGCTTTAGATTTTTTTTTCTTTCTTATTTTTCCAATGTCCTAAAAGGCATCATCAAGTTATTTGAGATCTAATTTTTAATGTAGAAACACAGAATTATAAATTTCCTTCTTTGGACTGTTTTCTTGGATCCCATAGGTTTTGGAATGCTATTTTTATTTCCACTAATTCTAGGAATGTTTTAAGTTTTCTTCATTTCAACAACACATTCATCATTCAATAATGTGTTGTTTGATCTCAAAGAGTTTGTTTATTTTTTGTTTCTGTGAAATTCAACTTTATTCCATTGTTGTCAGATAAAATAAATAAATAAAAGACATTGAGATTTATTGTCCTAATATTTAATTTATTTTAGAGAAACTTCCATGGGCTGCCTGTGTTTGATGAATATTCAGAATTGTAACTTCTTGACAGGTTGTTCCCTCAATCAGTAATAAAGTGACCCTCTAGCTCTTCTGACTAGATATTTTACCACATATTGGAATAGTATTTGCCTGAACTACCTTTTAAGATATAAGAAAGGGGATACTGGAGAGAATACTTCACAGAGAGGATGATAAATATACCAATTATGGGAGGACTGGAGTGTCAGCAGTGAGGAAATAGATAATGTTGAAACACATGGTAAATAATCAACAAAATAACAGGAACCAATACTACTAATGGTCTCAATTTCCCTACCAGAAGACGTAGACTAGCAGACTGGATTTGAAAATTAGATTCTTCTTTTTAATACATCCAAGAATCACACCTTACATACACACTATCTTAAAAAGTAGTTCAAGCAAAAATTAATGACCTTAACTGAATGCTAATTAATTTTTCAGAGGTGGGGAAGACTTGAAAATACGAGACAGTATTAGATCTGCTCTGCAACTACAACCTTCAAATTAGTGTCATCTTCCTTAAACAGATACGCCAAATGAAGAGAAGATGGGTGGGGCTGGAGAGAAGGCTCGGCAGTCAAGAACACTGACTGCTCTTCCAGAGGTCCTGAGTTCAATTCCCAGCAACCACATGGTGGCTCACAACCATCTGTAATAGGATCTGATGCCTTCTTCTGGTGAGTCTGAAGACAGCTACGGTGTACTCATCATATATATAAAATAAATATATAAAATCTTGAAAAAACCCCAAAAAATAAAAATTAAAATTCAGATTTTACTGAAGCAGCACTATGCCTTTGGCATATAAAGAACAGTGAGAGAAACAAGTCATTTGCATGTCAGCAATTAATCTGGGAACATTTATATTTTGCATTAAAACTGATTAAAGGCTAATCCTTATGCTTTCATAAACATAATATAGAATGCTAATGCCTCCATAACCATGACAAATTCTAAAAACTTCCAAAAACATTACTGTGTTTAAAAAAATACTCTACTAAAATTAGTTTAAATTACACAAGTCATTTCTAAGTTTCAATGTGACAAAGATCTTAAATTTCATTATTTATAGTCACATGTAAAATATCTACACTAGCCTACAAGTTGTTTAAAACATTATTAAGTTGGCAGGCATGGTGTCACATGCCTAGACAGGCAGGTCTCTGTGAGTTCAAGGCCAGCCAAGGCTACACAGTGAGACCCTGATGCTACAAACCTGTTGGCCTGGTGACAGTGCGAGTCTTTAATCCTAGCACTCAGGAGGTAGAGGTAGGGATTTCTGAGTTTGAGGCCAACCTGGTCTATAGAATGAATTCTAGGGCAGCCAGGGTTACACAGAGAAGCCCTGTTTTGAAAGGAAAAAAAAAGTTATAAGCTTTCTACTTATGCAACATACCATATCTGTAAATTCCTGTTCATTTGGTAGTTTGTTGAGGCAGGGTCTTGCTATTATAACCCAGGTTAGCCTTCAACTTTCAGTTCTCCTGACTCAACTTCACAAATAGTAAAACGAGGTTGGGTGTACCACCATGACAAGCTTAAATTACTGTAAATTAAATAACTATATTGATTACCTCAACTATCTTCTAATTATTTCTAGGAATGATATATGCACATGAATTCAGAAGACTTTCTAACTCACTGGTTTTTCTTGGACTGATATCCCCTATCTTGTGAAAGATTTACCAAAGACAATGTTTAATTCAAGCAGCACTATAATTATAAAATGGTTTCCTTAAAATAGTTATAAATTATTCAATTAAAAGGCAAAAGCCAGGCTGGAGAGATGGCTCAGCAGTTAAGAGCACTGACTGCTCTTCTGAAGGTCCTGAGTTCAAATCCCAGCAACCACATGGTGGCTCACAACCATATGTAATGAGATCTGACGCCCTCTTCTGGTGTGTCTGAAGACAGCTACAATGTACTTACATATAATAAGAAATAAATCTTAAAAAAAAAATGCAAAAAGTCATTTGTCAGTTTTTAATCTGAGACATAAATTCCTTACCTAGATTAAAGTATTTTAAGAATTTTCCTGAAATTATACCAAAAAAAGAAAAATCACAAATATATGTAGATTTCTTAGAAAAGGCTATCTGGGTTTTATCTTGGTTAATAGTCACAGATCTAATCCTTGTAAACTTATAAATTTTTAAAACTTTTATAACCAGTATATATAATTGCTATAGAGTTGATAAGAGACAAATTCAAGTGATGCTGGAAGGTGGGACCTAAAAGAAGGTGTTTGGTCCATGATCAAACCAATTTTGCAAGTTTGGGATTTTTCTTTATTTTTTTTATTTTTGCTTTCTTTTTGCTAACTTGCCCCTGTGCTTTTGATGAAGTATCAGAATGTGACTGGATATTGTTATCACACACTTGAACTTTCCAACATCCAGAATTGTGAACTAAATAAATCTATTATATTTTATTACAGCAGCAGAAAACAGCCTAACAGGAAACAAATAAGGGCACTGGAGAGATGGCTCAGTGGTTAAGCACCAATTGCTCTTCCAGATGTCCAGGGTTCCGCTTCCAACACTGACACAGTGGCCCTCCAACTGTCTGTAACTCCAATTCTGGGGATCAAACTATCTCTTCCGTCCTCCACAGCATTACACATACATATTACACTTAAATACATGCAGGCAAACCTACATAAATAAATTATACATATATATGCAAATTATATATATATAATTTTTAAAAGGAACTAATTAAAGCACCGTTCCTAAGGAAAACAAGAAAGTTATCAGGCAAAAAGATGTAAAGTCAGAGAGAGATTCACTATCAGAAATAATGATCCATCAAAAAATACTAATTTTTGTTCTTTAGTAATAAGACAAATTGATTCTACAATCCCCATGGGGGTGGGCAGAACAAGTAGGTCTAACAGTACACGACATTCCAGCTATCTCCACATGAAAACAGTGAGAACAAGCACAAAAAGACCCAAAACTGATGCAGCTGATCCAGCCAAGGACAGATTCAAACTCTACTGAGGAAAAGACACTCAGTAACTGGCATGGTGACAGCTGAGTTAGACCCACATTATAGTTTAAGACCCACATACATTTCAAACACATCAAAGATTTTAAAACCTAAGAAAAAGGCCACCCTGATTAGTGTACCTTCCTGATGGAAGAACACGAGCCACCTAAGAAGGAGTCCTTTCCATTTTGACCTCTTCACCACCCCTAACCACACCCCACACAGTCTCCTGACCCAACTACCAAATTGCAAGGACAGCCACTCAAATTATCAGTGAAAACTTGCATTCTGGAAAACAAACAATTTGAAAGAGAGGAAATGGGAAGAATAGGAGATGTGGGTAAATGAAGAAAGAAGCAATTAAGTATAGATTAATAGATTTAGACAACTTCAAACTATCAAAGGCTAGGGATGCTGTTCAGTGATAGTAAGTGCTCAGTCAGCAAGTGGGAGATCCTAGAATAGTAAATAGACCTGAGAAATAAAAAGTACAGTGAAAGATACTGTAGGAAGATGCCCATGCACATAAGAAGATCTAACTGAACTCTGTGAGCTAGGTTTCCTAACACGATACAAAACTGGGAGGAGGATGTGTTTAAGGGAAGAAAACGTGGGCCCTTAAACAGTCATATTTCACTGCATACATGAATAAAATCCCAAAAAATAAAAATTTTTCATGTGGGAGATAATTAGAAATCTGTATACAAACTTAAAAAATAAGTAAAGCCAATGAATCATTACAAATGTTTAGATGAAATATAAATGTGGTTAAAATTTTAAAGTAAAAAGAATCTTTTCCTTTCAAAATACCACTAAAAGATTTACAACAGGCAAATATGAGAAGTGTGGAAGTCACGGGAAAAGTGGGAGGGATCGGATGATGCTGGTTCAAAGAGACCCTTGGAGTTCAAACAGTGACCAGACAACAAGTTTGGCATGGATAGAACTCCATTATTTGGGCTGGAGAGGTGGCTCAGCGGTTAAGAGCACTGGCTGCTCTTCCAGAGGTCCTGAGTTCGATTCCCAGCAACCACATGGTGGCTCACAACCATCTGTAATGGGATCTGATGCCCTCTTCTGATGTGTACAGCTATGGTGTGCATAAAATGAGTAATTCTTTAAAAAAAAAAAAAGACTTAAGAAATAGGGAAACTCATATTTGACAAAGGGCAAATCTAACGCAGCAGTCCTACAAACCTTTATGAAAAATACTGCATTAAAAAAATGGGCGAAATTTATAAGAAAGAGAAGCAAACTCTTACAACTATCTGGCAGTCCACTTTATTTACGTCTCCCTGTGTAGCCCAGGCTGTCCTTGGATGTACCGTCCTCCTCCGTCAGCCTCCTGAACACTAAGTGTCCACACCATTGCTACTGTCATCTCTTTTAAAATCTCACTTCAGTTTTAAAGGTACAACAATAAAGTAAAAATAAGAAACAAAAAAGAAAATCTCTTTAAAAAATACTCTTACATAAGCATAAAATGGTGTGGAAAATGTCACAGTATTTTAACCTGCATATACATTACTCTTTAAAAACTATATCAAATACATGGTACTTAGAGTTATTTTTAACAGTAGAGAGTTTAAAAATAATTAAAGTGAAGTTTAAAGCTACATTATTCTCAGATTCCTTCTTCATTTCTTTCTAAAATGACTTTATAAACAAAAACATATTTTAGGGTGAGATTAAAACATTTTTCTACTTACATTTTCATTTTTCAAGATGAGTTTTAAAATTGCCTCTCTTTGTTTTAGAGCCTAAAATCAGAAAATATTTTAATTAGCAGTCATTTAAAAAGAATACTGAGCAAGTAATTTTTCTATTGCTTTGCCTTTGTAAATTACTGGATAACTGATATGAAATGACAGGCAGGGAGAGGTTAAAACAAGGTATCATATGACACTCTGCAGTAACTATCTGTAGTTAGTTCACTCAATTCTGTTTCTTATTCATGCCTGGAAAATAATACACCCTTAGTATTTATTGAGTAAAAAAAGAAGTATATTAAAATAATAATGTCTTCCCATAGTTTCTTTTTTATTTTTGACACAGGGTGTGCCTAACTGTTTTGGAACTTACTATTTAGACAAGGCTGGACTCGAGCTTTTCAAAATTTCTCTATTCCACAAGTGCTCAGGCCTCAGGCATTACTGCTATGCCAGCTAGTTTCCTACACAATCATACCGTTTTCTTTCTTTTTCCTTCTTTTATTAAATTTATGAAAGTTCACCATCGCAAAACTCCTTTTAAGTCAATTTTTAATTGTATCTTTTATTTATTTTAAAATTTAGCATTCTAAAGTAACTTTTTTCATTATGGCATTTCACAAATGGGCCATTTTCACTAATAATTAGAGGACATGATTAATACACTTCAGTAAAATTTCTGTGTTCATTAATATTCATTAGTGAATTTTTATGTAAATGTTAATAATTTCCCTCCAGTGATACATGATATTTTCATATGAGAGAACAGAAACCACACTTAACTCATTCTATAGAATTACATAAAAGCTGGCTATGCAGGAGAATGCTTCTAATCCCAGCACGTGGAAGGTTGAGGTAGGATCATTTGAACTTCAAGTCATCCTCAACTACACTGAGAAGTCAAGCCAGCCTGGGCTACATGAGAATCTCTCTAAAATAATAAAAAATAGTAGTAGTAGTAATAGTAGTAGTAGTAGTAGTAGTAAATGAAATAAGGATTATCTTACATAAGTAATAATGATGATGATAATGAAATAAAGAACACCTTATATAAAAATTAGATGGATTTAAATTTCATCATAAATTCATTCTTATTAACATTAAGAAAAGATTTTGAACTCACTATAAAATTACATAGTAAATGAAACAAAGTTCTGTTGTTTCCATACCTCATGTTCCTAACAGAAAGGTTAGTTTGATGTATTACATGATCACCAACAACTATTTTTCAGTTAAGTATTTTGCTTGGAGAGGAATTTTAAGGTAAGCCTAAATTCTATGACACTAACACACAAAAGAATCACCCCTAAAATGCATTAACTAAAAATGAACAATGACAAAATTCCAGCTTGTTTGTTAACAGTATACAAATCTAACAAGTTTGATGAAACCTTCTAAAATTCATTTTGATAATGCACACTGTATCACATTGACAGTTTTAATGGCCAACCCTATTTTTATACAACAGGTACACCAAAACTCTTAGCTGTCTTTAGAATTACATTTCAATTTTTAATTTTTTAAGTCTTTAAAAAAAAACATTTATGTTGTAGAGAAGCACAAATGGATGTCAGATTACTTTCTGTAATCTGTTCTCTCTTTCCACCATGTGGGCTCCTGAAACTAAGTCATCAGGCTTGGCTCTAAGTGTCTTTACCCCTGAGCCATCCTGCCAGTCCTACAACTGAATTTCTGATAAAGATCACTAGTGTTGGTATTCAGAGCCACGTAGGTAAACAAATGATCTTTAAACCAGTCTACTATCTTGCCTGAAAACACTAGAGAACGTATGTGAAGCACACAGTCCATGTAAGCCTAGCAGCAGTCTACCTTCCCAGACTGATACATGTTTTCCTCAGTGCTCTAAGTCAACTGCAAACCACCCACTAACCTGCTTCCAAACTCTCTTACCTTTGCTCATTAGGACTGGAAGGTCTTGCTTTTCTTATTTATCTACCTCATTCTCTGTTGTTCCAAAAAACCTTAGTGATTTATCCGGCACTTTTCCAATTGAATGATTTTTACATATATATATATTCCCAGAAGGACCAGAGGTGTTGGCTCTAGCACATAGCTTAGCAGAGCAATTGCACAGAACTCATGACCTTAACCTTAGGAGTTCATTTTCACTCTGTCAACTGAATTTGACAACTGACAGAATATAAGTGGAATGAAGGACTTCTAGCCAGAGGCTATAGTAGAGTTCGGTTAAAAATTCTAAGATTATATATGGAGTTGTAATATTTTTATTATAAAATCTTAAAGGATAAACTATCTAAATTCCCCTAAGTGACTATAAATATAATATGCTGCTCATACAGAACACATCATCATGAGAACTTACTGTTTTCAACATAAAAGCCGACTAAATTCACACCTGTATAAATTGTTTTTTTCTATGGAAAAATCTAGGATGTGAAGAAGTTGTAACAACCTATTCAAGGTTACTTCTTAACAAAAAAAGAATGCTAGAAAAGGGCAGCAATGAAGACAGGTGAGCTCCTCACTCCTGTGAACCAGCACTTTGGAAAGTGGGCCAAGAGTTGGAGGCCAGCCTGCGCTCTGTGGTGGGTTTCAAATTACAGAGTTCCAGGCTCCCTGTGACTGTGTCAAAACCAAATGGAAGTAGAAGAGGCCAGAAGGCACTTACCTTCTTCACTAGCTACAGTACAGTACACAGGTTCTGGAATCACTAACTTGTTAATAATACATCTCAATTGTTCTAGGCTAGGTATTCAGAAAACAATGATCCTTTAACCTCTAGCTCCCAAATTTAATTCTGTCTTAATATAAAACTTTAATTCAGATTTTCTTCTGTATCTTCCTAAGGTAAACTACTAAAGCATGTAGGCAATTTTGAGGTACTTATCTACTTCTTGGGGAAAGAGCAAATGCTCTGATCTTAGGATAAAAATAAGAAAAAAAAGAAAGGCACCAGAGAGGGCACAGCCTACAGGAATTTCTTATATCTTTCTTTTTCAGAAATCCAAAAAACAAAACAATCCTTTTTTATAAGTCACAGATAAAAGCCTGTTTAGAAGGCAATTATTTCCCTCTTCAATACAGTGAAGACTACTTACAGGCTGGTTAATATGAAATCTTGTCGGCATTCTTCTCATTATAGCAGAGTCAAGGTCTTGAGGGCGATTGGTAGCTCCCATCACTATGACCTAAACATATAAAGACAAAGCAGGCATTAATTAGCTAAACCAACAATATTTTCTGAGATCGTTATCATTAGGACTTAAAAGTGGCTTTTAAGCTAATCGTTTAAGAGAAATTTCATGGTAACCAGCATTAGTTAAATGTTTATACGTAAAATTGAATTTAATCATAAAATTAAAATAAACAACTGCATATCTGGAAAAACTAGTGAAAACACTGGATTTCTACTAACTAAAATGTCTATTCTTCAGTTATAAGAACCATTATTGAAGACGTACAATTTTCAAAAACACTTGTATTTCACAAATATGATCAATAAGTATCACCTATAAAAATGCTAATATGATTTGTATTTTACAAAATATGATTGGTTAATAAATGAATACATCTTGGGAGTATGAGTGAAAGACACCCTTTAAGTTTTTTCACAATGTTATGAAAAACCATTGCCCTATAAGTGTGAGGCTTCTGATGGCGGTTAGTGTATTTTAGGTGCTTTCCCTCTGGATTTCACAGCGGCATCTCACAGGACCACCAGCTCCGTGAGTGGTAAGCTAAATTTAAACCTTACAGAATGCAACTTCAAATGAAAGCTGGGAACAAAAACTAGCATCAAACTCCTGGCAAGAGCTATGGGGCAACTCACAGAGGACTGCTTGCCTAGCATATATGAGGCTCTGTGATCACCCCAACCTTCAGAGACAACAGGAGCTTTGAAAGGAGAGGGAAAGAAACATTTTAAAAGAGAAAACTTGCTATCAGTCCTACCAACTTCTGAGTCTATTAGTTAACTTATAAAAAATACAGAAATGAGCCGGACAGTGGTGGCACATGCCTTTAGTCTCAGCACTTGGGAGGCAGAGGCAGGCAGATTTCTGAGTTCAAGGCCAGCATGGTCTACAGAGTGAGTTCCAGGACAGCCAGGGCTACACAGAGAAACCCTGTCTCAAAAAACAAACAAACAAACAAAACAGAAATGAAGAAAACAACTTTAGAGGGTGGAGAGATGGCTCAGTGCTTAAGAGAACTAGCTACTCTTCAAGAGGATCTGAGTTCAATTCCCAGGACACACATAGCAGCAGCTTGAACTGTCACCCAGACATACATGCAGGCAAAACACCAATGCACGTTAAAAAAAATAATTAAAAAAAAGATTTAAAAAGAAATCAACAAAAACAAAGATGTTCAAAACAAGGAAAGGTCTTGGTTTGTTTTTTTTGAAACAAGGTATCATTATGCAGTTCTGGCTGTCCTGGAAGTCTGGCCTCAAACTCAAAGATCTGCCTGCCTCTAACTCCCCAGTGCTTAGATAAAAGGCATGTGCTGCCACACTTGGTGAAAGTTTCTTAAGGGTAGAAATAACCTAATGACAGCATATACCTGCTACATACAAACATAATTTGTTATTATTATTATATGGGAATATACTTATCTAGAATCACTAGTATTATTTCTGCCTGACAGTTTTAGATTTCTCAAATAACTCCAAAGCAAGTTAAAATATATAAATATCTACCAAATTTTATATTATATTTTTTTCTCTTTACATGTAATGATATTTAAAATTGCAGAGCAAAATTACTGTTAATTAACCAAGTCTGCCATCTAGAGGGGGCAAATGTAAGTACAAATACATATTTAAGTTCTACAACATTATGCAAGTCTATGTATGGATCAAATGGTCCTAAAACAAAGTCTTAATCCATTTCTTTTTTTTTATTTCCTATAATTAATTTGATTAAAGTGATAAATTTAAAATGTCTACCAAATGTAAAAGATGGGTAAAAGTGACTTAATGAGCTAATAATAGAATAAGGGAAAAAGTACCGAAGGAGACAAAGACAAGCAGATCTGTAAGTTCAAGTCCAGCACGGTATACATAGTGAATTTCAGACCAATCAGGGCTACAGAGTGAGACCCTTCCTCATTTAAAACAAAAAAAGTATAAGGACATTTTGATATACTGTTAGGAGGAATGTGAACTAATATTCAACAAAGCTTGTTGAAAACTGCAAAAACTACAAAAGGCACCATGTGTATCTACAGCAATGTTCTAAAAAGTAGACACAAAAGCAAAACCTTAAAAGTGTGTTAAGGCCGGGCGGTGGTGGCGCACGCCTTTAATCCCAGCACTTGGGAGGCAGAGGCAGGAGGATTTCTGAGTTCAAGGCCAGCCTGGTCTACAAAGTGAGTTCCAGGACAGCCAAGGCTACACAGAGAAACCCTGTCTCGAAAAACCAAAAAAAAAAAAAAAAAAAAAAAAAGTGTGTTAAGGGCTGGAGAGATGGCTCAGCAGTTAAGAGGGCTGGCAGCTCGTGCAGAGGACTCATATGCATAACAAGACATAAATCTTTAAAAAATAAGCAAATCTAAAGTTATGCCTCAAATCTGTATTGATGGAAATACTGAAAGCACCGTTTTTCTTTATGTCTCACTTCTGTGAAGGGGAAGACTGCATCATTAGTTGCTAAGGTGCCCAGCTGGCATGACAGGTTTTATCCACCTCTTACTACTCTTCTTTTATGACAATACTTTTGCCAGAAAGCTTCCTAACATCAAAGCATTATCAACAGTCTTTGAAAACATAATCTGAAAGAAAAACTGCTTCCCGAAAAAGTAAAATACATTTAAAACTCTGATTCAATGGGCTGGAGAGATGACTAAATGGTTAAGAGCACTGACTGCTCTTCCAGAGGTCCTGAGTTCAATTCCCAGCAACTACATGGTGGCTCACAACCATCTGTAATGAAATCTGACGCCCTCTTCTGGTGTGTCTGAAGAAAGCAATGGTGTATGCATATGTATAAAATAAATAAATAAATCTTTAAAAAAAAACCTCTGATTCAACATTACAAATATAAATTTTAACCTTTTCAACATACAAAAAAGAAAAAGAGCAACACTATCATTTCCTTCTTCAAGTCAAAATACATATTAATGAAAATAGCAATTGTTACTTGTGAAAAAAAACAAAAAACAAAAAAAGTGGTTATGCAAAGTAAAATGCCCCAGCAAAGCTCCCCAGTGCTGAGGAGCTCACTCCATGGATGGCCCTGGGGTCCCCTCCACTGCCTCTGTATAGCCTGCTGTAAACAACTGAGTGCTGAAGTCCAAAAAAGTATAATGCTAATACATCTTCTCTCACACAGCTTAACTGTCCAACCACTCAAACACATTAGGAAATTAATTTGGGGCAGCTTGTAAGTATTTCCATTAATAAACCTTACACTTTATTTTATGGGAAACAGGGTTTCTGTGTAGCCTTTGCTGACCTGGAGTTCACTATACAAACAGGCTTGGCCTCCAACATATAAAGATCCACCTGTGTTAGTCTTCAAGGAGTGGGATTAAAAACATGTCACCAGAACCTGGCTTATTTTTAAGACAGGGTCTTACTATGCAGACATGACTGACCTAAACTCACTAAGTAAATCAGGCAGGCATCATGCTGCAATGATTCTCTTGTTTCAACATTCTACATGCTAAGATTACAGGCATGCACCACTGGTCTACACCAATCTTATATGCTCATTAAAGCCAATTAACAGAAAAATTTCTGTAAGCGTCACCCTCATTTATGTGATTGTCTAACCATTATACTAACTAAAGGCTGCTCCTCCAATTATAAAACTGTGTTTCAAAGAGGTGATGAAAAGGACATGTGATTTCATTTTCTTGAGAATAATATGGTTCTGAGTTCTGATTTATGGTAGGTACTATGATGACATCAAAGGACTCATATGATGTGTACATCAGACACTCTACAGGTCAGAGAAACTTACAAGAAATGGCTATAGAAGGCCAGAGCTCATGAGAAAAATGCTACAGTGTTTGAGAATCCATGAAGTGGAAACAGGTCTGGGCTCTTGGGTAGCAAACACATGTGCCGGGCAGTGGAATAGATCAGCAGCAAGCACACTTATCATCAAGCTTGAGGACCTGAGTTAGGATCCTGTGCGCACACAGTAGAAGGGGAGAATCAGCGACTTCCAGTTGTCCTCTGACTGCCACAAGCACGCTGCACCATGGTTACGCTCTCCCTCACTAAGTTTTTTTTTTAAATTAAAAACACAAATACACAGCACACGTAATCACTGAGACTTCATACCCTACAACTAAGTAACATGGATAAATCTTGAATAAGTTTGTACTAAAAGAATATATGTGGTGTCTGTAATTCCCGTGCTCAGGAAACAAAGGACTTAAAGTTCAAAGCCAATCTAGATAACAAAGAGTTTATCATCTTGACTTTACAGTAGTTTTTTTCCCCTCCACTGAATCTGTATCTAGCATTAAGGCAATTTATTAGCATTGTATTATATATAAAGCCATCAAGGTAGTTGTTCTTTTCCTTGTTCTTTTTATTTTCCTATTGCAATGCTGAGGACTTGAACTCAGGGCCTGCTAGCTAGGTAAACACCTAACTCCATCCCTAGTCCATGACTTTTCCAGACAGGCTTCACTATGCAGCAGAGGCTGGTCTGCAATTGGGGGTCTCGCTGCGTCAGATTCCTAAACATCAGCATTACAGGCTTGTGGGTCTATGCCAGCCAGTTTTGTTTTGTTTTGTTTTGAGGCAGGATCTCACCACATCACACAGGCTAGCCTTAACTTTTGAAATCTTCCTGTTTCTACCTTCCCAGAGCTGGAATTACAGGTAGATGCCCCAACACTCAACCTATCTCTTGTGAAAGTGAAATCAACAATGGTCATTTACCAAATTTGCCTTTAAAAAATACATTACTTTTTAGGTTAATTGTATTCATTTTGTGTGCATGAATAAGTATTCATACATGAATGCACTCATAAGCATTCATGCGTGAATGCATTCATATGCACTGCTTTGCATCCCTACTGAATTCACTAGGACTGGACTCATTTGTGGTTATAAGGCACCATGTGGTGTGTGTAGGGGTGGTTCTGATCCTAAGGTTCTTGATTCCCAATTCGTTCTTGATCTAGCAGTAAAGACGCCATGGGCCAATTGCTGGGTGGAAGGAATAGGCGGGACTTCAAAGTCCCAGCAGGAAGAGTTCGCCATGGTTCTGAGGGAGAAAATTAAGCAGCCATGTGAGATCTCGGGCAGAGAGGTGGCCTGTGGCCGCTCCTACAGGTGGAGGGTTGGGAGTGTTTAGAAACTGAACCTGAGTCCTCTGCAAGAGCAGCCAGTACTCTTAGCTGTTAAACCATCTCACCTCCCCCAATGTTAGAATTTGTTTTTTAAGAATAGTTTATTTGAGGAAAAAGAAAAAGATTAACTAGGAACACCAAATTGAAAATATTCAGTATCATGATAGTGAATCTGTCAAAAATCAGTATTACAGGGAAAAATGTGGGAGCAAAATAAATTATTCGATTGACTACAGTTATAAAATTTCCAGTTTTTTCATGAAACAGGACCTCATAATGTTGCTCAGGTTGGCCTTAAAGCTTTACACTTTCAGTCTCAGCTTCCCGTAGAGCTAGGACAAGAGATGTGGCCACCGTGCACTGCAGGGTCTGTCTTGATTAGTGGCTCCCACAGCAGCACGTGCGAGTGAACACACGGGCAGCTCAGGGGATCAGATCACAGTATTGTGTTTCACACACACCTTTACCAAAAATGGCACAAGTTCAGTTTGGCTTATACTTGCAGGGTTAATTAAGACTACTTGTGAGAAACGGGAAAGGGGAAATGATTTGGAATGTAAATTAAAAAATAAAATAAAATAAAAAAAAAGAAAAAAGACTACTTGTGAAGGGGCTTGAGAAGTGGCTCAGTAGTTAGAGTACTGGCTGTTCTTCGAGGACTCAGCAATTACAATACACTTATACGGCAGCTTCCAACTGTCTATAACTCCTGTTGCAAGGGATCTGACACCCTCATACAGACATATGTACTTAAAACACCAATGTATATAAAATAAAAACAGATTAAAAGAATAATAAATATATTTTTAAAAAAGATTATTTGTGAAGCCTTATTTTTCATTTTAATTTTGTATTCTCCTCTTCAAAAATCTATTCTATATAAAAATTATTTTTTGATATGACCATTGATGAAGCAGTGATTCGAGGGAAATACATATCATTATTGAGTATATGTACTCCGAGGTTCAGAGTCATACAGCAGCAACTATACAGGGAGTATGAGCTCTTCTAGTTATATAAACCTGATGGTAACCATTAAAATGGGTGAAGTTGATAAAAACTATGTTCTTTTGGGTCCTTATCACTTAGCACTAAATATAAAAATAATGAAAAGATTTTTGTTCAGAAGTACAGTGAAAGCCATGTAAGATTCCTACTGATAACAAAACCACGCATGTTTCTGGAAGCTTCTGCTCAAATACCTGGCAGCTGTGATCAGTGTCCAGTCCATCCCACAGACTCATAAACTGAGCTTTCATCATCGCTGTAGCTTCATGGTCAGAACTGGAACGATTTCGTAGAAAAGAGTCTAAAAGAAAATGGTCCTTAACCTTAGTAACTAATGATGGATAGTTTATTCACTATATAATTTAAGACTATTGAAAAAGCTGTGAAGTTCATAAAACAACAAAGAGGGATTACTTATGCTGTTTCAGGTATTATCCTGATAAAGACAATCCTGGTCAATTATTGAGCAAATCAGAACACAATCAGTTCATATTCTTTCTGGCCCAAATACACATTTGTGTCAATATACTGAAGAGATACAAAACAAAGGTTTTAAGATGAGAGGCCAGACAGGGGCCAAGCAGAGTCTTGGGAGAGCTTAGGGGTACAGCCCTACTTTTCCAGAGTCTTGGGAGAGCTTAGGGGTACAGCCCTACTTTTCCAGTTCCCTGAGTCCTCTATGTTCTTAATTATGCCATCATATACTCTCCTCCCCCAATCACACTCTGTTGGTAATAAAAAAGAGAAAATGCCTAAAGTACTATTAAGGGAGAAAATGTAAAACAGAAAATGTTTTATAACCTGTGCGTGCACGCATGTATATATACATGCATAATGATAAAAAGCCTTAAGTAAACAAAATGTAGAAAGTTTGGCTCTTTTAAGACAATCTAGCATTCCCTTTTAAACTATTTTCTATCGTCAAATAAAAAAATTTCATAAAATGCTTTCTTAAAAAGAAGATAAAAATTGGACAATTGGACATGTAACCCAGCACTCAGGAGGCCAAGACAGGAGAACTGTCAGTTCGAGGCCAGGCTGGGATACACTGTGCACTCTAGGTCAGCAAAAGATACAGAGTAAAATCCTCTCCATAAGCAAGGAGGAAGAAAAAGAATAAAAAAATAAACAAATAGAAGGAAAAATTTCTTTCAGAACACCAAAAGATTGAAAAGTATTACATCCTAAGAAGGAAAACAAAATCAACAGTAAAATTAAATCTTGTATTTTCTAGTACAATTCCTATTTCAAGTGGTTTGTTTAGCCATATAATAAATCACTAGCACTACTAAATAACTATCTTTGCACTGAAATCTACAGCTCAAAGTTTATCAATTACAAACCAAAGTAGCAAGAAAATGTGTTAAAGTGTATGAGATACATGCTTTTAAAAAGAAAAAAGAAAAATTCCAAGAGAGCAAGGCATGGTAGTACACACCTTTAAGGCTAAGGCAACACATGGTAACTTTCAAAGTCAGTCTGGGATCTCTTATAGTGAGTAAGTTCAAGAACGGGCCAAGATATATGGCTCCCACATCTTTGAGATCATTTTAAAAACCAAAACAACAAAGAAGCACAAACTACAAAAAAGTAGTACAAAATAGTCCTGCATATTCTGTAGATGGTAATTAAGCATGAGTGTGGGTGTATGTGTATGTACATACTCAAAATTTTAGTTTCATTTTAAGACAGAGTCTCCTTCTGTAGCCCAGGCCGGCCTTGAACTCACACAAACTGAGTGACGGCCTCTTAAGGACGGGGTTACTGTGGTGAGCCACTGTGCCTGGGAAGCTTAGGCTTTATAAAACAAGCAGGTGTGTACAGTGTTTCAAGAGAAAGAATAAAGAGCTTCAAAGATGTACAAAGGAAAGAAGAATTCTAAGGGGCCAGAGGTTACCTACCAGACTGGCAAACAAAAAGGAAAAATTATGTAATAGAAATGAACGTGACTACATTAGCTTTCACAATCAATGAAAATTACGTACTTTCCAGTTAAAGGCAGTTACACTTTTAAGTTTAAAAAAAAATTCAGCTATAATCTTTTTGTTCAAGATATACAGCAAAAATTCAAAATGAGTTAAAAGAGTAAACTGATGAGAATACACACACAAATTGATGATACACACGTAAATCAAAACCACACTACGCACTTTTGTCTCTTTAGAAACATATGTGGAAAAAAATCTATTCTTAAGTGTGTATGTATGTGTGAGACAACACACACATATGCACAAGCGCGCACGCGCGCGTGCGCACACACACACACACAGACAGACAGACACAAGGGTACCTACAGATGCCAAAAGAATTCATCAAATCTCCTGAAATTAAAATTACACCCAAGGTGTGCCCTGAGAACCAAACCTGGGTCCTCCAAAAAAGCAGCAACCAATCTTAATAGCTAAGCCAACATCCCAGCTTCTTTGTCCTCTTTAAACCAGTTTCCTGTTTTGTTTTGTTTTGTTTTGCTTTGCTTTGTTTTGAGTACTGGAGACTGAATATACAGCCTTGCATATGCTAGGAAAGCACTCTCACTAAACTAAATCCTTGGACCTCTCTGGTTTATTTAACCTATCACACCACATAAAATTATGCAATTTGGCAATAATAAATTATATGTAAAAGCTATAATAATTAAACAATATAAGAATATATTTTTAGGCCAGGTGTGAAGGTGCATGCCTTTAATCACAGCACTAAGAGGTAGAGGATGGAAGATATCTTGTGAATCCAAGGCTATCCTGATTTACAAAGTGAGTTCCAGGATAGCCAGGGCTGTTAAACAGAGAAACTCTGTCTTGGAAAATAAAAAAAAAAGAAAAAAAAAAGTTTTTATTTAAAGATTTTAAGATTGACTTGTATTTTTATTTATGTGTGTATGTCACATGTATGGGTACCTACAAAGGCCAAAAGAAGGTACTGGGTTGCCTGTATCTAGCATTACAAACAGTTGTGAGCCACCTGACATGGAGACTAGGAGTCAAACTTAGGTCCTCTGGAGGATTAGCAAGTATTCTTAACCAGTAGGTCAACTTTATAGTCACATAATAATATATTTTAACAAGAACAAAAATATTGAGAAGCCATAAAGTTTGGAGTTCTATGTCTCAGGGCATAGAAGGTTAAATGGGTGCCTGGTAATCTACAGAGTGAGTTCCAGGACAGCCAAGATTGCACAGAGAAATCCTGTCTCTGAAAAAAACAAACGAACAAACAAACAAAGGTAGGAGTCTTTTTTTCTTCTTCTAAGTTGACTGTCCAAATGGGAAAAAAATTAAATTAAATTCCTAACTCGCATTATATGTAAAAAAAAAAGAATCCCTTGATTCTTCTATTAGCGTCCCCAGTTCTGGGACTGCAGGCATTCCCCATGCCCTCCCTCAGTTTAGTGTAATACTTTCAAGAACAAGACATCCCAAGATTAAAGATATTTAGCTTCTAGATATTTATCATAGATAATCATGGATATAAGAAAATATTCACGGGAGCAGCTGGGACGGAAGTCTTCCCTCCTCCATTTGAACTAGGGAGCCAGGTGGCTCCACAGCCTTCTGCGTCTGCTAGGAGAGAGTGATCTCCCAGCAGTGCTTTCACTTCTGAGAGCGGAGGTGAGCTCTCCACCTTCTCTCTGGAGGGGAACAGCTGGGAACGCACAGGGCAAACAATCAGTGGAGTAGCTGGGACAGAGGTCTTCAGGCTGCCATTTGCACCAGGGAGCTGGGCAACTCCACAGTCTTCTGTGCACAGACCCTGCCAGAAGAGAGTTGGTCTCCCAGGACTTACAGGTCCACAGGAGGGACAAGCTCCAGCCAGAGACAGCAAGACCAACTAACACCAGAGATAACCAGATGGCGAAAGGCAAGCACAAGAACCCTACCAACAGAAACCAAGGCTACTTGGCAACATCAGAACCCAGTTCTCCCACCACAGCAAGTCCCAGATACTCCAACACACTGGAAAAGCAAGAGTTGGATTTAAAATCGCATCTCATGATGCTGATAGAGGACTTCAAGAAGGACATAAATAACTCCCTTAAAGAAATACAGGAGAACATTGGTCAACAGGTAAAAGCCCTTAAAGAGGAAACACAAAAATTCCTTAAAGAAATACAGGAGAACATGGGTCAAAAGGTAAAAGCCCTTAAAGAGGAAACACAAAAATCCCTTAAAGAAATACAGGAGAGCCGGGTGGTGGTGGCGCACGCCTTTAATCCCAGCACTTGGGAGGCAGAGGCAGGAGGATTTCTGAGTTCGAGGCCAGCCTGGTCTACAAAGTGAGTTCCAGGACAGCCAGGGCTACACAGAGAAACCCTGTCTCAAAAAAACCAAAAAAAAAAAAAAAAGAAATACAGGAGAACATGGGTCAACAGGTAGAAGCCCTTAAAGAAGAAACACAAAAATCCCTTAAAGAATTACAGAAAAACACAAACAAACAAAAGAAAGAACTGAACAAAACCATCCAGGATCTCAAAACAGTAGTAGAAAAAAATGAAGATATCACAAAGGGAGACATCTCTGGAGACAGAAAACCTTGAAAAGAAATCAGGAGTCAGAGATGCAAGCATCAACAACAGAATACAAGACATAGAAGAAAGAATCTCAGGTGCTGAAGATACCATAGGAAACATTGACTCAACAGTCAAAGAAAATGAAAAAGGCAAAAAGCTTCTACCCCAGAACATCCAGGAAATCCAGGACACAATGAGAAGACCAAAACTAAGGATCATAAGTTAGAAGAGAGGGAAGATTTACAACTTAAAGGGCCAGTAAATATCTTCAACAAAATTATAGAAGAAAACTTTCCTAATCTAAAGAAAGAGATGCCTATGAACATACAAGAAGCCTACAGAACACCAAACAGACTGGACCAGAACAGAAAGTCCTCTTGTCACATAATAATCAAAGCACCAAATGTACTAAACAAAGAAAGAATATTAAAGCAGTAAAGGAAAAATGTCAAGTAACCTATAAAGGCAGGCCTATCAGAATTACATCAGACTTCTCACCTGAGACGATGAAAGCTAGAAGATCCTGGGCAGATCTCATACAGACCCTAAGAGAACACAAATGCCAGTCCAGACTACTATACCCAGCAAAATTCTCAATCACCATAGATGGAGAAACCAAGATATTCCATGATAAAACCAAAGTTACACAATATCTTTCCACAAATCCAGCCCTACAAAGGATAATAGATGGAAATCGCCAACAAAGGAGGGAAACTACACCCTAGAAAAAGCAAGAAAGTAATCTTCCAACAAACCCAAAAGAAAATACCCACACAAACATAAAAATAACATCAAAAATAACAAAAAGCAACAATCACTTTTCCTTAATATCTCTTAACATCAACGGATTCAACTCCCCAATAAAAAGACATAGACTAACAGAAATATTTTACATGTAAATCTTCAGTTTAATCAGAAAATATTTGTAATTCCTCTTTCAATTAATTTAGTAATGTTTTTTATGTCTACCATTTTATCTGCATTATTTTTATGATAATCTTCAATTTTAACATGTTTTTCTATATATTTCTTCTATTTTATCAGAAATGTTTTCCATGTAAATCTCTGAATTTATAAAATGTTTTTAATTCCACCTTCAATTAATTTAGAAAGGTTTTTTATGTCTACCATTTTATCTGTATAACTTTCCATGAAATAGTCAATTTTACATGTTTTTCTATATATTTCTTGATTTTTATCAGAAAGATATATCATACAGACCCTAAGAGAACACAAATGCCAGTCCAGACTACTATACCCAGCAAAACTCTCAATCACCATAGATGGAGAAACCATCTAAGAAACCATCTAATCAGAATTAGAAACCATCTAATCAGAAGATTTCCATGGAAATCTTCAACTTTATCAGAAAATGTTTATAATTCCACTTTCAATCAACTATGGAATCCTTTTATGCCTACCATTATTATATCTATATAAAATTTTCTATGATAATCTTTAATTTTAACATGTTTTCTACATTTTTTACAATTAAAATGTCTATTTTAACATGTTTTTCTATATATCTCTTCTATTTTATCAGAAATATTTTCCATGTAAATCTTCAATTTTATCATATAGTTTTACTTCCTTTTTTAATAAAAGAACATGTTTTTCAAAAAAAAAGAAAATGAAAATATTCACATGTGTAAGTCTACAACATATATGCCATTTGAAATTGAGAAGAGACATCCATCAATCAAATAAGAGAGTAAACAAACTATGACCCATTATTCATCATAGTAATTACATATGTCATATTAGAATATACCTTTTGAGGTTAGCATGGCTCAGAGGTAAAGGCTATAACTGCATAAACCTGGTAGCATGACTTTGATCCTCTGGTGCTGTGTAAAAGTACCAACTCTACCAAGCTGTCCTCTGACTTCCACATGACATAGTCACCCACACAAATTTTTTAAAAATGGGGTTGGAGAGATGACTTAGCAGTTAAGAGCACTTGACTGCTCTTCCAAAAGTCTTCTAGAGGTTTCAATTCCCAGCAACCACATGGTGGCTCACAACAATCTGTAATGGGATCTGATACCCTCTTCCAATATGCATGAAGACAGTGTACTCATATACATAAAATACATGAACAAATAAATCTTTAAAAAAAACACATCTTTTGGTTTTTCATAGACTTAGATAAATACTAAAATTAAATGTTTCTCTACATAGCACCTTTAAACTGCTCACATAGGAAATAGCATACCTATTTCATCAATAAATATGATAGAAGGCTGTAGCTTTATGGCAAGGGAGAAAACAGCAGCAGCCAGTTTTTGAGATTCTCCATACCACTTATCAGTCAGTGTCGAAGGCTGAAGGTTAATAAACCGACAGCCTGCTTCTTTGGCTGTTGCTTTGGCAATTAATGTTTTCCCACAGCCTGGAGGTCCATACAGAAGAACACCTGGAAATCAAAGTTATTTTATTGTTATTACCTTAAAGAAAATAAGGATTTCATTAGTTTACATGCTAAATCAACATAGAACTAATTTCATATACAATAAAAATTTCTCAATATTCAATTCCTCTATTAATAGTAGAAATGCCTTCTACCTTCAGAAGCTGACCTCAGCAGCATCTTGATAATAACCTCTAGGTAAAAGGCAATTTCCACAGACTGTGGCAAACACATTTGCCATTGCTCAGATTCATGTGTCAGCAAAAAGGATATGTCTTTTCCCAGGACTCATCTTCTCTAAAAAGGAACTTTCAGTCAGTACCATTTTAATTTCCAAAGGATAAAATTGCTATCCCCTTTAATCTTTATTGAAAGCAATCTCCCCTAAATACAAAATAAGGTGGTTAATATTTTAACATATTAAGAGATCTTAGCAGGTTAAGGTCTTTTGGCAATCATTACTGTTTCTCAGTTAAATGGGGTAGCATCCCTAAAATTATGGTCCTAGTCATAAATTATCTATAGCCAGGTATGGAATTTTAATCTAGTCTTTCATACTTAAGTTAAAGCTCAGTTTTTCTCAAACAACAGTACTTTAGAAATGACAACATATATACATGTATGTTCAGTTTATTTCAACATGTACATGATGAAATAAACTGAAAGCTTTTTGGAACTATCCAATATTATCTCAAAACATAACAAAAGTTAACTTCAAAACAAAGTGGGTGGTGGTGGCTCATGCCTTTAATCCCAGTGATCAGGAGGCATAGGCAGGCAGATTTCTGAGTTCAAGGCCAGGATGGTCTACAGAGCTAGTTCCATGACAATACATCTTGTCTGGAAAAAAATAAAAAATAAAACCAAAGCAAGAGAAAAACATCTGTGATACATTTTCCCTTCAAAAATACTTTAAATATTTTTAAATGAAAAATTTGAAGCTGTTTCCACAATGTTAACACAATTTTGTCAACAATCTTTTCCTTAAAGTGTCCACATATTTTCTCACTGGTATTAATTTTTTTTAAGACTAAAGTAATATCCATCAATCCAAGTTTAGTCATTTTAAACTAAACTTTCTAAAAAGCTGATTTTAAAGTATAAATCTGTAAGCTTTGTTGTTACCAGTAATTGTTAATATTTTCAAGCAGCCTTGTCTTTTATTGAAAGGTCGCTTGTGCGGTGCAGCTAAAGGGGCTTCACATTCTCTCCTCCTGCCTCAGCCTCCACTGCTGAGACCGCAGGCACCTGCAACCATGCCTGCCTCTTTTCTGCAATTTTTAACTAAGTCATTTAGGTGTTTAAAATGTCTATTGATTTGTTTTGTAGGACAGTCATGTAAAACAATAAAGAATAGCAATGTAATATCATTTCATTTAAAGCCAAAAATACATTTAGAATCACATTTAATGTGGAATGCACATCTAGCTAGTAGCAACCTTTTGCATATTAGTTAAATCTCAGAGTTTTTAGAGCAAAGTGCAGGTACAAAGGGCCCAGGATTTTACATTTTCAGGTACACCATCACTTCACAAATACACATAGTACTTTAAGAATCTGATTTGCTTCAAAGAATTCATTTATCACTTGAATATTTTACCCTTGTGGTATAGCTATGTTAATTTTTAGCAGATTACGATTTTCCAATCCCTCCTCCTCACAGATTACAAACAGTATTCTTAACTACACTAGTGTATAAGGATTAAATGTGTAATGTAAGCTTATAAGTGTCATAGTCTTCTGGTAGATGGAGCCACGACAGATAAAGTACACGTGAGAGATGTCAGTGTCAATGCATGACCAGAGGTGCTGAGTCTCACCTATGACATGAGTGCTATCTTTGGAATAAATTCTCCATTACATGTCTTACTCTCCATTCCTGTATGGATACACTTTCACCAACATTCTAACGGTCTGCTCACATTAGCAGTGAACCTAGCAAAGCATCATCTCTCTGTATCACTCTGTTTAAGTGGTCTCCATGGTGTTAATATGAATACTGGCTAATAAATGAATAGTTCTGAAAGCTAATATAAGACACTGTACAGACTTCTCAGGCTTCTAGTACTAATCTGATATTTCCATAACAAGTGCAACAAATCAAAAATGTTCCATTTTATAAAATCTTAAAAATTTATACTCCCTTTAAAATTAATCCAGTTCATATTTCCAGCTCATTCTTGCAAATGTTGTAAGACACTGACATCTAAAATTGAACTGCTAAGAGGAAAAATAAAATCACTAGAGTTGTGAACCAACAAAATCCTGGCTTTGCTTGAAAATAAAACCAAAAGAAAAGTGTGACTTTAAAAAAAAAATGTTTTTAGACCCAATTTTCCAAATTTCAACTTACTTGTAAGAAGTCAACAAACATTTAAAATAAAGGAATTATTGTACAGTGGAATTCACCAAAATTTCAGAAGTAGAATGAGTAAATATTTTAAACTTCTTTTTGTCTCAGGAAAAAAAGAAGTTCTTCATGAAACAATTCATTGAACATTGAACCTTGGCATTCTAAGAATCTGATTTCATGGAAAACAGTTCCTAAAGGCAATGGAAATTCAATGTTTTTTTTAACCTTCTTAATGCTTAGGCAAATACATATACTAAACATACCTTTTGGAGGCTGCAGAAGTCTGGAATTCTCAAACAAATGTTTCTTTTTGATAGGTAAGATGACTGTGTCTTTCAGATCTGTAATGACATCATCTAAACCTGCTATATCACTCCATGTAACCTGGCAAAAGTTAAAGTCAACATGAATTTCACAACTTATACATATAGACACCCAATGGCAAATCATTTTATAATCTAATAATTACATGTGAATAAAAGGTTAAAGCTGTAGATAATAAGTAAAAACTCTTCATGGGAGTAACCAAATTAATGAACTCTATGACACTGAAAAAAATAATTTAACAATTTCTTATTACTGAACAAAACACTGAGGCTCAGTAGTAAGAGAGCTTGCCTAGCATATGAGGATCTTGCTAGGTTCAATTCCAGCAATGGAAGAACAAGAAGCACATTGCGGGGGGGAGGGGGGAATGACTCAGCGGTTAAGAGCACTGGCTGCTCTTCCAGACGTCCAGAGTTCAATTCACAGCAACCACATGGTGGCTAACAACCATCTGTGAGATGGATCTGATGCCTCCTCTGGTATGTCTGAAGACAGCTACAGTGTACTCACATATATAAAATAAATAAATAAATCCTTATTAAAAAAAAAGAGTTAAAAAAAAAGCACATCACACACAAAATCTGTAATTGAATAAGGTAAGCTCATTCCACTCATGAGAAAGAAATACTGAGAACAATCTTATACAAATAATTTAGCACTGGCTACTAGGGAAGAAGTTACTAGGAATATAATTATATTCATTGAGAACACAATAAGCATTAGTTTTATTTTTTTTAAAGATTTCTTTATTATTATAAATAAGTGCACTGTAGCTGTCTTCAGACACACCAGAAGAGGGCATCAGATCTCATTACAGATGGTCATGAGCCACCATGTGGTTGCTGGGATTTGAACTCAGGACCTTCGGAAGGTCTTAACCACTGAGCCATCTCTCCAGGCCTAGGCATTAGTTTTAGAAACAAGATATATACCCATGAAATTGCCCTTGCAATTTTTATTCATGAAAAGAACTACTGAGCTGGGGAAGAAGAAACACTTGCCATGAAAGCATGAAAACAGGAGTTCAGATCCCTAGAATCCACATGAAAGCAGACTGGCATAGCAACCACCTGAAATCTAAGTACTTGGGGGGTAGAGGCTCTTGGGGAAAAACTGAATAGCTATACTTAGCCAGACCCACATGTGTCTCAATAAAATAGAAAGAGCAATTAAAGCCACCTGATGTGAACCTCTGACTTCTACTATGCCCATGTATATATACCTTGACTTTCATGTTCACACACACATGCAGACATATACACACATGAACTCACATCATATACATACATTCAAATAAATAAGCAAACAAAACGTCAAAACTTTATGAAGAATCTTAGTAAGTTATAAGTAGATACAGATGTAGATATATATGTTGAGATTTGGTCTGTTGCTGTGTATTATAATGCTAAATTCTGTATCACAAGGTCTAGTTGTCTCAAGACAAGTGAATTCTAACATATGCCAGCGTTCATTGTACAAACCTTGCTCCTGACTTTAAAATTATTGGTTAATAAAGTTGCCTACAGCTGGGCAGAAAAGAGGCAGGCAAGGCTTCAGTTCCCAGGCTCGGGGTCTGAGGAGGGGGGAAGGAAGAAGATGCTGTGTGAAGATAGATCATGACAGACCATGAGGGTAGGTCTGTTGGAATAGGAGCAGCCCAGGTAGAACATGGCAAGTGCTATCTTGGGGTTATTAACAGAAAGTAGACAAACTAGCTCAGAGGGCTGTGATGGCTTGTATATGTTCAGCCCAGAGAGCATTAGAAGGTGTGGCCCTGTAGGTATGTCACTGTGGGTGTGTTCTTTAAGACCGTCATCCTAGCTGCCTGAAAGTAAATGTTCTCCTAGCAGCCTTCAGATGAAGATGTAGAACCCTCAGCTCCTCCTGAACCATGCCTGATTAGATGTTGCTATGTTCTTGCCTTGATGATAACAGACTGAACCTCTGAACCTGTAAGCCAGCCCCAATTAAATGTTGTCCTTATAAGACTTGCATTGGTCATGGTATCTGTTCACAGTAGTAAAACCCTAACTAACACAAGGGTTGATATCTACCCAGCTTTTTATGCTTTAAGGCTTATTATAAAGGTTTTGTGTCTTTTATTTGGGAACTAAAAGATCTAAGGTAGGGTAGAAACCTCAAATAATATTTACTGATACATATATATTTTTAAGTAGTATAGAAAAATCTTCTAAGCCATTAATCCCAGCACACAGCAGGCAGAAGCCAGCCTGGTGTAGAGTGAGTTCTAGTTCAGCCAGATTCTACAGAGAAACTCTGTCTTGAACCCCACCCTACCTCACACCCAAAAAATAAAAATCTTCTGAACCTGACTTTTAAAAATAAATGGGAGTAAAATGTGTGCTGGAGAGATGACTCAGCATTTAAGAACAATGGCTAATCTTTCAGAGGATCCAGGTTCAATTCCCAGAAATCCACATGACAGTTCATCTGTAACTCCAGCTCCAGGGTATCTGACAGTTTCTGCCATTAGGCAAGAATGTGGGGCACAGATATACATGTAAGGAGAACATTAATACATATAAAAATAAATACATAAAGGCATAAAAATAATAAATTATGGGGAGATCTTGGTATACAGCTTGTGGTTAGAACTCCTTATTGAGATTTGAGTCTCTAAATTCAACCCCTAGCACTGCACACCCACACCAAAAGAAAAAGAAAAAAGGAAAGAAAATTAAAAATCAACCCAGCCCTCGCTCCAACTAGCACAGCAAATGATCAAGTTAGAGGCAACACTTTGCTATGTATTCACTCTCTTTAAACTTGGGTTAGGAGTCTAAATAAGTAGGCAAATATGAGGAAAAAAATCAGAACACCAGTTGTAATCAAAACAGAATTGTCAACTAGTACATCCTTATTCAGAAACAAATACAATTGTCTCTCCTTTCCCACAAAATGCCGACACTGTAAATTATTAAGTAAAACACAAAGTAGGGGCTTAATTCTAGTGTGTAAATATATATACATACATGCATATATACATATATATATACTACCAATATAGCATTAATGTTAGAGTAAGTATATTCTGTCTATTTATTGCTACATGTACTGCTCCCATCTCATACCTAAGTGTGCAGTTATCACAGCAGACCTGAGACAGTATCTTTAACAAGCTCATCCTACTATTACTATCTGGAAACTCAGATTTGGGGAAATTCCCTACCATTCCTTGACAAGAACAGCTCACTGTGCTTAAACAGCATTAACAGTATGGGTTATGGAGAGTAACTCTTTTCCTTGTAGGAGTATAGAGTTTCGGCACACACAAGGAAAAGAAGTCTGTATGCATAGATCACATCCCGTGGAAACACTAGATTGTGTCTCCAGTCATCTTTCTGGTGGTAACGTTGCACATCACACACTCACATGATGCAATACTGAACACAATCTTGTGATAGCAGCTAGAAAGCACTCTTAGAAACGTGAGCCTGGCTTTCTTCAGGCTCTGTTCCATTTCTCTTTCTATTGCTGCTGTCTTGTATATACTTATTGCAATGAATCACATGTGCCTGCAACCATACTGAGTCCCTCCTCACTCCTAGAAACCCACTGACATTCGTCTTCTAGATCTTTTGACACAGACTGCCAGATAGCCCCCATCCCAAAAAAGGTAAAGGTTAAAAAAGGTAAGATGAAAGATACGCACATGCATATTAAGAGGATCAACTAGATGAGCAGCAATACTCATTTCATATTCTGAAAGCTTCACATTTTTCACACCAATTTGCTTCATCAGTTTTTCCGCCTAAAAAGAAGAAAAGACAAACAACCTTTGTTCTGATATTTTAAACACTGGCATTTCAAAACAGATAAAGAAGTCTGAAGAGCAATGAACAGCAAGATGTAACTCTTCAAGAGATACTCTAGGCTCCTTGTGAATTTTGGGTTCAAAAAAAAGATGACCATACACTCTACTGAAACTAATAATATTTAATCAGCTTTTGATAAAGAAAGGCTGGGCTGACATTGGGGCACAGGAAGAATCTCAGCACTTGGAGGCTGAAGACTGAGTTCAAGGTGGGCATGTAATCCCACGATAGAGGCAGAAGTTGGGTGAGAGGTGGGTGTGCACTCCCAGGGTAGATGCAGAAGGGGTAAGGTCCTCCTCTGCTACTGAGCAAGTTCAAGTTCATCTCGGGCTGCATGAGACCAGTCTCAAAACGTGCGGGCTGTGTGTGTGTGTGTCTGTGTATCTGTGAGAGAGGGGGGTAGGGGAATAGAGAGAGAGGGGAAGAGAGAGAGAGAGAGAAAGAGATAAGATACATAAGTGAAAAGATCAATAAGCTCCAATGGCTCCCAAAAGACCTGGGAGTAGTTTTTTTTCTTTCTTAGTAGGATTTCTGATGACAGTTATAGGTAAGACGTCAAGATAAATGTCCACTGATTTAAAAGTCAAAAACACTGGACAATGCACTTTGTTTCCTTAATAAAGAATCTAAAACAGATATCCAACTTCCTTCGAATTATCAAGGTATCCACAAGAAGTGTACACACGCACATACTTTCTTCTTTTTTTTTTATCCCATGAGCCTTCACACGCATGCATCTGTATAGGAGCAGAGGCTTTTTGCTCTAATAGCTTCTACTTTTCTTTCTTTCTTTCTTTTTTTTTGGTGGTGCACATCCTTTATTTTCTATTTTTTTATTAAATATTTTTATTTACATTTTAAATGGTATCCCCTTTCCTCGTTTCCCCTCCGAAAACCCCCTATCCCATCCCCCCTCCCCCTGCTCACTATCCCACCCACTCCTGTTTCCCTGTCCTGACATTCCCCTACACTAGGGCAATGAGCCTTCATGGGTCCAAGGGCCTCTCCTCTCATTGATGTCCAACAAGGCCATCCTCTGCTACATATGCAGCTGGAGCCATGGGCCCCTCCATGTGTACTCTTTGGTTGGTAGTTTAGTCCCTGGGAGCTCTGGGGGTCTGGTTGGTTCATATTGTGGTTCCTCCTATGGGGCTGCAAACTCCTTCAGTTCCTTGGGTTCTTTCTCTAGCTCCTCCATTGGGGACTCTATTTGTCAGAAACTGGCAGAACGCACATACTTTCAAATTCTGAAATGTTAATATTCTTTTAACAACAAAGATCCAAGCAACTGATGAAAATGAAAATGACATACATGCATATTCTTGAAGCAAGGAAAATAGCCTCAGATCTGTAAGTCCTAGCAATGCAACCAAGTTCTCAGACAAAACTGAAACAATGGTAGACATATCCTGATTTTGCAAACAAGCCAAAATAGTAAATGAATGAACTCAGATTTCAGGAAGTAGGTATAATTGTTTTTTTCTCTTATCATGATGAACAGGCCAAAGTTTAGCATGACGATTAAGTAATTTATCAAGGGCTGGTAAGACAGTTCAGCAAGCAAGTGCTCTTGCCCCCAGGCCTGGCAACCTGAGCTCACCCGGAACTCACATGGTGTGATTCCTCCAAGTTGTCCTCTGACCTCCACACGTGTACTGTGACAGTGGTGAGTAGGCACACATGCACACACCACACACACCACACTCATTAAATGTAGAAATATTAGTAATAATAATTTGCTCTAGGTGAAAAGTTAGCCATGGAAGGGCAGCAGCTGAATTGAAGCCACCCACTCTGTAACTTATACTCTGACCACCATACACATTTGTCTTCTTCTCCACGTAACATGGAGTTTCTGATCACTGTTCTTCAACTCTACATCAACTCTTCACCTACAGACTGAAATTTCAATTAAGTGAACATTTTAAAACTGAGATGCCCTGTTAAACCATGTTTAAAAATGTTTCTAATTTTTCACTTTTATTTTCCTAAAATGCTTTTAATTGTGTAAGATTATGTTGTTTTGCAGGGATATAGCTATGAGGAATTCCTATTATAGAGCCTGTGTTTATAGACAGACACAGTTCATAAGGAAAAACATGCTATTTCCTGAAAAACACTAGGCAGTCACACAATAAACCAATTTCCTTACCCACTGTAGGGTTTATGTCAATGGACAAAGTGTTTTCCAGATTCCTTTACCTCTTGAATATGCATACCTTCTCTTTTACCACTATAAATAAAGCTTTTGTGTCAGCTATTTAAGGTATCTATTTTAGCACTGGTTAAGACAATAACTCATTCTCTCCTGTATGTCTTATACAGGCAAGGCTCAAAACCAGTGAATTTCAACAAGGGACATTTTACTTCCCAGGGGATATTTGGCAATGTCAAAAATGCTTGGCTGTCACACTTGGAGGTGAAGATGGCATGCTACTGCCCACATCTCAAAGAATTATCAGGTCTAAAATGCAGAGTACTGAAACTGAAAATCCCTGAGTTTTTCCTTATTAACTAGTTGCCCTGAAAATATTACTATATATATTTCACAACTCTCTCTCTCTCTTTAATTTTTTCGAGACTCTGTGTAGCCCTGGCTGTCCTGGAACTCACTCTGTAGACCAGGCTGGCCTTGAACTCAGAAATCTGCCTGCCTCTGCATGACCAAGTGCTGGGATTAAAGGCGTGCGCCACCATTGCCCGGCTCACAACTGTCTCTTAATAGCCTTTATCAATATATGGAATTTCCTAAATAATACACTCACTCACACAACACATAGATTGAGAGCCAATGAGATGGCTCAGCAGGTAATTGAGCATGAAGACCTGTGCTTGATCACCAGGACCCACATGATGGAGGGAGACAACTACCACAGGTTGTTCTCTGATCGCCACCACATCTCTACTGCAAGAGTGTGTGGGTGTGGGTGTGTGCATGTAAATTCACACACATGATAAATTTTAAAAGTTTATAGTTTATAGAAACAGAAAATACACAATCATTTACCATGTCTCTCTCCTGCAATAAGTTTCATTTATAGTTTTAGGTTGTGTTGAAACAGTAACAGAAAAGATTTAAAAAAAAGGAGTTAAAGAGATGGCTCGGTCATTAAGGGCAGTGACTGCTCTTTCAGATGACCCAGGTTTGACCTCCAGCACCCACATGGTGGCTCAGGAGCCTCTGCACATCCAGTCCTGGAAAACAGATATCCTTTCTAAGCCTGAGGAATCACCACTGTTATTAGCTGCCAGGGTTATATAACTAAAACATCCAATTACTGGAATTTAAATCCCGGTTTCTCTAATGTGAAAGGCCCAGTCCTGAAGAACTAATGTTTCTCATTTAGGAAAGTAGGACATGATTAGTAAATAAATACAACACTAAAAACTACCTTATAAGTAGCTCCAAAATAACATACCTCATGGACAAGTTATCCAAACTGTCTAGTCTTGACACCATGAAGTAAGCTTCTAACTCTAGGCCACTTTAATAGAAAAACAAAAATGCCTGGGCAACTTACATACTATGGTCTTATCTTTTAACCCTCAATGAAGTCACACTTTCTCATCATCAATGCTCGCCTCTTTTAGAAGGTGGGCCTCACACGCGCTGGGCGTCTCTGGACAGAAAATGAAAGGACTATAGGGGAAGGCGGGTCAAATAAAGAAGGAAACGACCTATGTTAACAGTGCCATGCTGTTTTTTATCCTTTATACCATTTTGCTGCCCTTTTGTGGTTTCCTTCTATGTACAGTACTGTAGTTTTAAATTAAGTAGGCCTTAAAATATTGGTATTTTTGCCTGAGTAGAGAATAGAAAGTAGAAGGCCCAGAAGAAAGCAGAAAAGGGGCTATCACAAGGTAACACTTGCTCTCTCAGGCTCTTCGTCAATCCCAGATGATACATGATATTAAGAGTGAAAGTACAGACGAACTATTAAATTTTAAACAGGTCAGAAGCACGGACATCCTTGGGTGCTTTCACTGACATAGAAGGAACAACAAAAGCAACATATTAAATAATTAACAAGGAGTCTGAATTATTTAGACACCTTTAACATCTTTTTCTTTTATAATTAGTATACGTATTTCTCTCTCTTATGATTGATTGTACTATATAATTCTGAGTTGCCAGCTAATGGTAAAAAAAATTCAGGTCAGGTATTGGAGGTGCAGGCCTTTAACCCCAGTACTCAGGAGGCAGAGGCAGGCTGACCTGAGTTCCAGGACAGCCATGGCTACACAGAGAAACCCTGCCTCAAAAAACAAAATAAGTCTTTAAAAACAAACACATGAACACATACACACACATACACACACACACAGAGAGAGAGAGAGACAGAAAGAGAGAGAGAGAGAGAGAGAGAGAGAGAGAGAGAGAGAGAGAACCAGAAAAAAAAAGCTAAAATGATGAAACTTTAACAAATTCTGACCTGAGAGTTAAACTGATTTCCATGATTTGAGGGGAAAGAGGAGGGATGAATGATGGAGAGGAGTTACACTGTTACATTCAGGTACATAAGAAGTGTCTTAAAAACCAATGCTGAGCATGGCAGGTGGACCTGTGAGTTCAAGGCCAGCCTGGTCTACAAAGAAAGTGTGAAGTGTGAACAAATAGGTCTCTTGATTCTTGTGTCAGAATCAGACAAATGCAATGCAGACAAAAACAAAACAACAAAAACCTCTATATTTTCATTTATCATCTTTCTTCTGATGTTCATTTACAGAGTAAAAAAAGATTTTAAGGATTGATACTGAAAAGATGCAGCAATGGATGATGACGCAAGTTTACACTTATAATCTTAGCTTGGGTAAAGTCTCTGCAGGCACAGCAAGCACGGCTGTCACACCTGCCAGTCCTCATACCTGTTTCTGAGCTTCTACCTTCTGCTTCCTGGTGGGGTCAATCGCATCTACCATCCATTTAATAGTGAAGTATGTTACTGCACCAAATATCGTTAAGCGGAAAATTAAACCAACGACTTCATTCCGACTCAATGGACGAGAAAAGGCTTCAGCATGTACCATCTTGACTGTTAACCTTAAAAAAACACAGAGAAAAGTCACTAGGAAATAACCATATTTGTTAAAATTGGGAGAGAAAGCAGGCTGACCTAAGTAAAAGAAACTAACGTCTAGTCAAAATAAAACACTATCGTTTAAGAAGTATTTCATTTGAAGGAAAACCATGTTAAATAAACACATTAAAAGCCTTTCTTAGAAACTGAAGTAGGTTAGATACGTTTAGTTATAAAATAAATAAACTTATTAAAAAGTTAAGTACATGGCTGGAGAGATGGCTCAGCGAGGTCCTGAGTTCAATTCCCAGAAACCACATGGTGGCTCACAACCATCTGTAATGGGGTCTGATGCCCTCTTCTGGTGTGTCTGAAGAGAGCAAGGTGGTGTACTCATGCATAAAATAAATCTATCTTTAAAAGAAAAAAAAAGTAAAGTACAGATATTATATTACTCTTAGCTTTTAAGTATGTTTTAAAGAACTTGGGAAACAATGATTTTAATGTTAATCCAACTGCAGAAAAAGAGGCTAACAAGAAAATTCTTTACTAATACTAGAATAAAAATGTCTTCTGCTATATATAACAAAACCAGTCATCTGTCTCTCATATGGATGTTTCAAGCTTTTCAAAACCTGTTAAAAATTTAAATATACATTTTCTTTTTTGTTTTTTTTTTTGTTTGTTTTTTTTGAGACAGGGTTTCTCTGTATAGCTCTGGCTGACCTGGAACTCACTCTGTAGACCAGGTTGGCCTCGAACTCAGAAATCCACCTGCCTCTGCATGACCAAGTGCTGGGATTAAAGGCATGTGCCACCACTGCCCAGCAAATATGCACTTTCTTAATTGGTGACACTAAACTTCTTGAACCACCCTTTGCTTCCAACAACAAAGTAAATATGAAACAAGAGAACTTTCAAAAAATTTAAACCAAGAAAATCATGTATTGAAGGACTGGGAATTTAACCTAGCAAGTTTAAGATTCTGGGTTTGGTCAAATGGAGCGGGGGTAGGGAGAGTCTGGGGTTAAAGTATTTGCTTAAAACAACAACTCAACAACAACAACAACAAATCCTGAAAACTATATATCTGACAAGTGGTTAATACTATAATCTATAATGCATTTAAAAACTTAAAACACACACACCACCCAATCACTAAATGATAAACAGTCTAATGAGTTGAATGGACAGTTCTCAAGGGAATAAATACATATGGACAATAAATATTTGAAAGTGTTTAACATTTTTAGCCAGCAAAGAAATGCAAATTAAAACTGTCTTGATATTCCATCTTACCCCAGTCAGACTGGCTAACATCAATTAAACAAATAATGCCAGTGAGGATACGAGGAAGCAGGAATCATATTTATACAATACTAGTAGGTATGACAGCTGCTGCAGCCACTAAGAAATCACTATGGAGATGAATTATATTCCACAAACTCAAAGAACTGTAATTCAGCATCCCAGAGAGATAATTATACAACCATGATTTTTGCTACACTATTCCTAATAGCCAAGATATAGAACTAGTCTAGGTGGCCATCAACAGATCAATATTTAGAGAAAATGTGATGCACAATGGGATTTTAGGGAGCTATAAAAAAGAAATTATTTTCAGGAAAATTAATGAAAACTGGAGATTATGGTAATTAAATAAGCAGGACCATAAAGACAAATGTAAGTTCTCTTAGCAAAATTAGAGTTATGAAGGAGCAACAAAATAATTTTATGGTTGGGGGAGGTTACTACAACATGAGGAACTGTATGAAAGGTAGCAGCACTGAGAAGGGTGAGAACCACAGGTCTACAGGGAAGGAGGAACAAGGGAGGGTATGAATTGATTATATGTGACATGAAAACCAAAGGAGGAGCCAGGCATGGGGCTCGTGCATGTAATCCCTGTGTCTGGGAGGCTGAGGCAGACTGCTATGCATTAGAGGTCTGCTGGAGTACACAGTGAGTCGTAAGACAAGTTGGGCTACCATGAGACCCTAAACACTCAGGAACGGAGTAAAAGGAGGTGATGTGACTGCTTTTAAATATGGTGCATCCTGAGCAACTACAACAATCAGGTTTACAGCAGGAATTAGTTCCAGTGTCAAAGGCAACACTTTCACAAAAACAAGCTTATCAGGAGTGATGTGACATCATACATTTTAGAGGACAGGTATCAATGTCTAACAGCGTCATTAAGCCTTGGCAGGTGCTAGGGGAAGGAAGGATAAGAAAACAATACTCATACATATTAACTCACCTAGAAATAAATAAATCAGAATCTAGACTGCTCAGGTAGGTGCTGAGTGGGTATCACACTGACTAATATCCATGTTCCTTCTACTTCTAAAATAGTTACTTTTCTTACTACTGCTGAGTTAAAATACTTCTCCCTGGCTTCTCTGGAATAGCCCTAACATTTGTTTATAGTTGTGAAGTGAAGAAAAACCTCCCAGTTCTCTCAGCCGCCCTGTTAACAGCACTGTCATACTTGTACAGCATTTACAAGTCAGCGGCCATCCTCGCTACTAGGGGCCATTCACACCACAACTATTTAAACAACTAACTGCAAGCTCTCATTTTGGATAAAGAAACTTTGCTCTAGGATGATAAGTAATTCAGTAAGAACTTAAAGAACATCTACAAAAAAAGAACCTACTATATTTGATATATAATGGCTACTATATAATTACACAAAAGTACAGTGCAATTATATTAATTACTAAAAAAATGGAACTGATTTAGCCACCAAATGATAATTACCTCATGTAACAATTCACAGGATGGCTAAGCATCCACAGTATTATCCATCTGTATGGATTTCAAAAAATAGGACACATGAAAATCAACTTCTCAAAGGACCTGAAAATTTTACTTTTGTTGTCTATATCTCAATAAAGCTGCAAATACAGATGATAATGACCCAACAGATTGGATAAGGGCTTTGTTAACAATCTATGAAAAGTCATGACATTCCAATAAAAAGTTTTGGTTTCAGAGCTGGGTACAGAGTGGCACAAGCCTGTTGAGTCTCAACACTCAGCAGACTTTTAGGAGGACTGAAGAGCCAAGGGTAAGGTTCAAGGCTAACCTGGGCTACATAGGGTTCAAGATTAATCTAAAGTATATAAAACATCCCTGCCTCCAAAACACAAGAGTTTAAATTGGCATGTTGAAATTGCCATCTACTGGGCAGTCACTGAATTACAAGATAAATCAGGGCTATGGGCTCTTCCTAAAGCACATTTCCTGAAAGTCATGAAGACAGTTACAGTTTTTTGTTTTTGTTTATGGAAACAAGGTTTCTCCGGGTAGTCCTGGATGTCTGGAACTCACTCTGTAGACACAGCTGCCCTCAAACTCAGAGATCCTCCTGCCCCTACCTATCAAAATACCACCAACAGAAAAATCTCTTGCTTATATGTCTTCCTATTCCAATCTTAACATTGACTCAAGGCAGACTTAAGACTACTTCGTTTGAGTTAAGGTAGTCCACAGAATGGAAGGATATCTTTGCCAACTGTCTGACTGAAGAGTAATATTCGGAATATATAAAGAACTCAAAAAACTGTCAGGTAATGGTGGATGACGCCTTTAATCTCGGCCCCTGGGAAGTAGAGGCAAGCAGATTTCTAAGTTGGAGGCCAGTCTGGTCCTCAGAGTTCGAGGACAGCCAGGGCTACTCAAAGAAACCTTATCTCAAAAACAAACACAGAAACAAAAGACTACTGCTCATCTATATCCTTAAGTGACTTCAAACTCCTGAAATGAAACTGAAACATTCTGCTTTGTAGACAGTGAATGGAAATATTGTATACAGTCTCCACAGATGAGATATATACCCATCTATCATTCAGAAAGCACTGATAATATCTTTTTAACAAAATATACACATTGCTGGAATTCAGAATTACCTTTAAACGAATATAATTTTTAACTCTTTTCATTTTAAGTCCTGGTTTCAGGGTGGATACCCCATCTCTGAGCAACTTACTAACGTTTATTACTGCAGTATTTCCTAAGTCATTGCAGTGTGCTACAAATGGTCTTTCAACTCAAAGTCCCAGTTCTGTGCCTATTAAGACCCTACAGACGCAGCCTGTGACAATGAATTCCTGCCAGGCTTCTCGTAGAGGGCAGGTCATTATTACATCGGCATGTTCTATGAAAGCATGGCCAGCACTGAAGAAACAACTCCGCCTTTGCACAAAGAGGGAGGAGCAGGGCCAGCACGAGCGGACCGGCTCCTTCCAGCCGCCTTCTTACATGCCTGGTCCTGAGGTCGCCCTGAGCGCCCCCAATCCTCCAATGACCAGGCCGCCAACAAGAGATGTCCTTGCGGGCGAGCGGCCGGAGTCTCCCGCCAGCTGAGACCTGAGGGCTCGCGCGGGGCCGGGCGCCAAGGCGAGGCCCCGGACGCCCTTGGAGGTTAATCCGCTGGATCCGGGGCGGCGCTCCAGTGTGACCGACGCGGGAGCAAGTGACTGTCGGGCTGGTCTCCCCAGGTGAGCGCCAGGCCCTGGGGGACCGGGAGGGATGGGGGACGCACCTGGCCCGGCCCCGCGGGAACCCGCTACTCACCCAGAGGCAGGACCAGAGACGACAGCAGCCTTAGCCCGGCCTCGCACAGGAAAGAAATGCGGCCGTGGAGAGAACGCTTCCGGGGACTGGAGCCCCGCCCCCCCGCACGGAGCATGCGCGATCCCTGCGGAGCCGGTGATGTGCCAACCCCAGGCATGGCGACGCAGTGCAGGGCGTACTACTTTCCCCATCCCACACCTTAGTTAGCACCCGCTGTGCCGAGATATTCAGAAAGGTAGATAGGATGAACAGAGTGCTCCCCAAAGGGCTCCTCTGAGTTCAGCTTGAGAGACTCAGAAACTGAATTGGGAAAGACGCTTGACGCGTGAAATCCATTGCTACTCTGGAGCTGTACACAACCCTGACAGAGGAGCCTTTTACAGAAGGCAAAGAAATGCTTCCCTGGTTTGATAAACTTCCACCACCCGCTGCAAGTCTTCATGCTGCTTCGCAGACGCGCGTGGCCTCACCATCTGCCTTTCGGTTTCTAGGGTGAGCTCACCCTCCTCCCCCATCTCTGCACTGATGACACCTGAAGGCGGTGCCTGAGAATCCTCTGAACGCTTGAGCAGTCAGGCAGACCAGGGAGGTCTGGCAGTTGGGTAAGAATAGGGCATCTGGTGACAGATTTTGCATAGTGATGACTTTTTTTCTTTTACCCCTTCCTCTTGCGAAGTAAGGGACGTGACACCAAGGTTCCGAGGAACCATATCTGAAAGCCAGCCCCTTCTGAATATATACACTACTAGGGAACAAAATAAGTAGACACACTGCCTCTAAACAAAAGGACCATCTTCACTTCAGATAAAGGCAGTGGAACTATGAAGGAATAAGACAGACTTCTTAAGACCTCTTTCTATTCCTGGGGGAGGCAGTATGTTTCGCTCTGTTGTCAGGATTATCTTTTAAGGCTAAAGAATTCTTCAACCAAGCTGGGATTGGTGTCACATGCCTGTTTTTCCGGCATTGGGGTGGCTAAGCAAGGAGGATTGCTTTATACCCTGGACCACATAAGGAACACACTGCTTCCTCCCTCTGCTGACAGTTATAGTAAACGCTGTTGTCGATAGCTGTGGGGAGACACAGCCCAGCAGTGCTGCCAGAGCCTGGAAAGTTCCTTGTTAAAGGACTGTATTGGGGTTCGCTAGAAGAACACAATAGATGGAATGAATAGGTATTAAAAAGAGTTTGGGTGTTTGTTTGTTTGTTTGTTTTAATTTTAGATTGGTTTGCATAGCACAGTCTTGAGTGGTCCAACAGTGGCTGTCCTGGAGGTTATGTGTCTCAGCCGTCCAACAAGACACCAAAAGCTTTAAGGATTCCTGGAGAGCCACTACTAGTCATTAGTCCATGGGAAAAGTTTGCATTCTGATTTCAGTGAAAGAGGCCAGAGTCAGCAGTATAAACAATGGCAGAAACACTAGGTAACTCACGAGTACATGAAAGGGCAAGCAAACTGGATGCAAATCCCTGGGACTCCCTTATGTTTGGGCCAATATCTAGACTGCCCAAGTTTAGAATGAGTCTATCAATTAGCCTAGTCAAGAGAATCCTTCACAAGTATGTGTAGTGGCTTCTCTCAGCAATTCTAGACCTTGTCAGTTCTGTCCATTGAAAATACCACCATCACTGTCACTAGGACCTCCCCTCAGATAAAGTCGGATCCTTGACTATGTATCATCATCAGCAACAGCAGCAACTGTATCATCAGCAGCAACAGCAGCAACTGTATCATCAGCAGCAACAGCAACAACTGTATCATCAGCAGCAACAGCAACAACACACACAAAAAAAAGTTAAGACAAAGTGGGTTTATTAAGTAAAGATACGTGATAATAGTTCTGGTCTAAGCTTGGGGACATGGAAGGTTCAGAAGACAGTATACATGATCAAAATAAAAGTTTCTGCTTATTTCCTTTCCAGTGGATTGCCTATCTCTGCTGTACCCAATGTTTTAATTTAGGAAATTTCTTGCATCTGGGCCTTAAAAGATCAAATTACTGCCCAAAGGACGCTCTATCATACCACAAGGACAATTGCTCAACCGTGTCCATAGCAACTTTGTTCATCAGAGCCAGAAACTGGAAACAAACTAGATGTCTCTCAACATTAGAATGGATAAAGAAAATATGGTACTGGCTGGAGAGATGGCTCAGCGGTTTGGAGCACTGACTGCTCTTCCAGAAGTCCTGAGTTCAATTCCCAGCAACCACATGGTGGCTCACAACCATCTGTAATGCTGTAATGGGATCTGATGCCTTCTTCTTGTGTGTCTGAGGACAGTGATGGTGTACTCACATACATAAAATAAATAAAATCTTAAAGAAAGAAAGAAAGAAAGAAAAGGAAAGGAAGGAAGGAAGGAAGAAAAAAGAAAAAAGGAAGAAAGGAAGAAAGAAAGAAAGAAAATGTAAATGTGGTACATTTACACAATGGTGTAGTACTCAGCTGTTTAAAAAGTGACACCATGGAATTTGCAGGCAAATGGGTGGAACTAGAAGAAAAATTATCCTGAGTGAGCTAACCCAGACCCAGAAAGACAAACATGGTATGCACTCAGTTATAAGCAGGAATTATCTGTTAGTAAAAGATAACCATGCTATAATCCACAAACCCAGAGAGGCAAGGGAATGAGCAGGGATCAGGGGGTTGGGTCCCATGCATCTCCCTGGAAAGGGAAAATAGATTCTGTGAACAGACTGGGGAAAGGGAGGATGAGAACAGGAGGGATCAGACAGAGAGAGAGGGAGGGAGGGAGGGAGGGGGTAGTGGGAGAGATAACTGGAATTTGGGGGCATTTAGCAGTGATGTAGAAACCCAGTGCAGTGGAAACTCCCTGGAATATACGAGGGTGATCCTAGAGAAGACTCCTGGTAATAGGGGACACAGAACCTGAACCAGCCATCTTCTGTAACCAGGCAAGGCTTCCAGTAGTGGTACTGGGACACATTCTAGGTGAATGGTGGTGCAGAACATGTGGGAGTGGCCTACTTGCAGCCCATGTTACCACAAGAGGGAGCCCACACCTAACACTGCCTGGATGCAGGATGGTCAGGAACAAGAGGGTAGATAGCCCGGAGACTGGCAAAAGAAGAGGAGGGGAGGGAGGCAGGAGGAGGAGGAGAAGAAGGAGAAGAAGAAGAAGAAGAAGAAAAAGAAGAAGAAGAAGAAGAAGAAGAAGAAGAAGAAGAAGAAGAAGAAGAAGAAGAAGAAGAAGAAAACCAAAAACACATCGCTGAGATAATTCCTAACAATATTCTGCTATATTCATAGATTGGTAACTAGCCCAATTGCCATCAGAGAGGCTTCATCTAGCAACTGATGGGAGCAGACGCAAAGACCCACAGCCAATATTAAGCAGAGCTCAGGGAAACCCTCAGAAGGGATGGGAAAGGGTCACAGGAGACAGAGGAGTTGAGGACACCATGAGAACATGGCCCACAGAATCAACTAAGCAGGGCTCTTCGGGGCTCAGAGACTGAAGTGACAAACATGGATACTGCATGGGTCTGAGCTAGGTCCTCTGCATCTATGTTATAGCTATGTAACTTGGTGTTCTTGTGGTACTCTTAACAGTGGGGGTGAGAGGTGTCTGACTCATTCATCTGCTCTTGGGATCCTTTGCCTCCTACTGGGTGGCATCATCCAACCTTGATACAATGGGATGAGCCTAGTCTTATTGAAACGTGTTAAACCATGTTTGGTTGATACCCCTGGTAGGCCTGCTCTTTTCTAAAGGGAAAAGGAGGAGGAAGAGGAGGGGGAGGAAGAAGAGAAGGGGGGAGGACGAACAGGAATGGATCTGGAGGAGAAAGAATTGGGAAGAGTGGAGGGAGGGGAAACTTCAAGCAGGATTTAATGTATAAGAGAGTAATAATTTTTTAAAGATATCAAATTACTGGCTTTCTACAAACCACACATGTTCCTTTCCAGAAGTCAAAAAATCAATAGAGGGACCTTAAGTCCAATTAGACTCGATTGGATGCCACCAAGATATAGATGCCACTACTGTACTAAGAGTTACTGTGCCTTGCTGGTCATTTTTGTAGTTCATAGACATCACAACTTGGTAAAACTATTGCTTCTTTCCCCCTGGAACTTTTTCTAATTTTTATTTTTTTAAGTTTTTTGATACATTTCTCTGTGTAGCCCTGGCTGTCCTAGAAGTCATTCTGTAAACTAAGCTGGCTTCCAACTTACAGAGATCCATCTACCTCAGTCTCCCAAGTGCTGGGATTAAACCCCTGTGCCACCACTGCCTGGCTTCTCCTTTGGTAGCTTACATAATGCCTGCCTTCTGGTATCAGGAAAGCTAGTCCTCAGGGAGAAGGCTTTCAGTTCCGTTCCAGCTTGGATCCTCATTGTCTTGGGTGCTTGGTGTCTCCAGCAATACGGACTTAATTTTCAACTTCTAGGAGGCAACCTAAGGTAACAAAAACGCCATGTAATGTTTTGGGAGTCTAGGGGCTTCTTATGTCTGGTATTGAGGGTTTTGTTGGATATTCTATGGGTTTTGGTGGAGCATTGTTAGCCCAGTTGAGAAAGGTTTATTTAAACTATATCTATATTTATATCTATCTACACATCTGTATATGGGCTTATTTGTATTAAGTGTAATTTTAGGTTAAAAAGACTATGATTTTTTATGGCTTTTTCCGAAATCTTTATTGTTCTTTTATCCTTCTCCTTCCCTCTCTTTCTATATGAACTTCCCTCCTTTCTCCCTCCTTTTTTTCCAAAGATTTATTTATTCATTTATTGTATATGAGTACACTGTAGCTGTCCTCAGACACACCAGAAGAGGGCATCAGATCCCATTACAGATGGTTGAGCCACCATGTGGTTGCTGGGAATTGAACTCAGGACCTCTGGAAGAGCAGTCAGAGCTCTTAACTGCTGAACCATCTCTCCAGCCCCCTTCCTCCATCCTTAATTTAGCCCACCCTGATCCTTTTTTATTTCAATGGCTTCTGCAGATACTTCAACTTATGTACTCACATCTGAAGTTTTGCAGTTAGGAGCCACAGATGAGAGGAACATCTGACATCTATCTGAGTCTGGATTACATTACTCAATAGGATCTTTTCTAGTTCCATCCATTTACCTCCAGATTTCATTTTCCCTACAGCTGAACAGTACTCCACTGTGTGTGTGTGGACTACCTTTCCATTACCTAGTCATCAGTTGAAGGACATTTAGGTTGTTTCCATTTCCCAGCTATAGTGATGAGCAAATATCTGTGGGATCGGATGTCAAGTCCTCTGGGAATATGCCAAAAAGTGATGTAGATGGGTCAAATGGTAGACTTAGTTTTAGCCATGTTATTTTCAGAGTGGCCGTACCAGTTTGCAATATCACTAACACTAAAGGGGTCTCCCTTTTCCTTGTAGCCTCTCTACAATTTGTTGTTAATAAAACAAATAATGTTTGCTTTATTATATACTAGGAGAGCAATTCCTGATTGTTCCCTGGTCCCATTGGATTGGAGGACTTTTTCCCCTTTTTCCCATCCTTTCATTTTAAAGTGGTGCCTATCTTTAAAGAGAAAGCTGAGTTCCTTGTAGAGAACAGATAGATGGATTTGGTATCTTGACCCATTCAGTAGGCCTATGTCCTTTGATTAAATAATGGGTGTCATTAATATTTAAAGTTATTGTTGAGAAGTGTATGCTGATTGCAATCATTGTGGTGTTGTTGTTGTGGCTGCTATCCGCATTCTAAGTGCTTCTTTGTGTTTCCGTAATTATAGCTTCTTTCTTTTCCACCACTTGTCGGTTATACTTACTCCTCTCTTCAGTCTGGAGTTTTCCTTTTGAGGTTTTATTTAGGGCTGATCTCTGGATAGGAGTTGTTTGAGTTTGTTCGGCTCATGGAAAGTTTTTCTTACTACTTGGACTATAGCAGACAGTTTTGCTGGGTATCATAGTCTAGGTTGGTAGTTTTAGAATTTGGTGCACATTTAGAAGACCGTTTCTTCTGGCTTTTAAAGTTTCTGGGAGGTCAGTTGTGACTCGGGTTTTCCTTTACACATGATTGTGTGCTTCCCTTCTCCCATCCCCCAGCAGCTTTCAACACACTTCCTTGTTTTGTTCTGCACACTTAGTGTTTTAGCTATAATGTTCTATGAGGATTTTCTTTTCTGGTTTTATCTATTTGGTGTTGTGTACGCTCCTTGTCTCTGTGTGGGTGTGTCTTTCCTTGGTTTGTGGACATTTTCTTCTGTGATCTTGATGAAGATCTGGTCTGTGCCGTTGACCTGGGATTCTTCTCCATCATGTATGGAGTCCTATGATTGGAAGGTTTGGCCCTTTCACAGTATCCTGCATTGCATTTTCCTTACCTGATTTTTATTTTGTTTTGTTTTTTAATTTTTTTCATATTCTTCACTTGTTTGATCTATTTATACTTTATCTTTGAGTTCTGAACTTGCTCTGTAGATCAAACTGGCCTCAGTATCACAGAAATCTGCCTGCCTCTGCCTCCTAAGTGCTAGGATTAAAGGTATGCACCACTACCACCTGGCTCTTTTTTTTTTTTTTTTAAGAAAAATTTTCTTATTTTTTTTATTCTGGTTTGGGGTTTTTTTGAGACAGGGTTTCTCTGTCCAGGAACATGCTCTGTAGAATACGCTGACCTCACCTCACACTCAGAAATCTACCTGCTTCTGCCTCCCAAGTGCTGGGATTAAAGTAATGGGCACCACACCAAACTTCTGAGTATTTCCTCCTCCTCCTCCTCCTCCTCCTCCTCCTCCTCCTCCTCCTCCTCCTCCTCCTCCTCCTCCTCTTTCTCCTACTCCTTTTTCTCCTCCTCCTCCTCTTCCTCCTTCTCCTCTTCCTCCTCCTCCTTCTCCTCCTCTTTCTTCTCCTCCTTCTCTTCTTTCTTCTTCTCCTCCTCTTCTTCCTTCTCTTCTTTTGTTGCTGTTGTTTTAATTTTATTTATTTATTTTATTGTTTTCCTGTTTTAAATATAGGAGCCTAGGAGTGCTCTGTCTGCATTATACTTACATGCCAGTAGAGGGCACCAGATCCCTTTACAGATGGTTGTGAGCTACCATGTGATTGCTGGGAATTGAATTCAGGACCTCTGGAAGAGCAGCCAGTGTTCTGAGCCATTCACCAGCCCTAAACATTTATTCTTAATATTAATTAGTGCATTCTCTTTTTAAGTTCATTGAGTTAGTTTTTATTTGTTTTTAATATTCTTCAAACTCCTTGTTATTTGACTTTACGATTGCTCTTTTAAACTGTGTGTCCTAGGGTTCTTCTAGGTGAATTTCATTGGAGAACATTTCTATAAGACTGGTAGATTTTGAGGAGTTACTTTCATATTATTTGTTTGTTTGTTTGTTTGTTTTTGTGATGAGACCTTGTCACTTGTACTTCTTTTGTTAGCTCCCACAGCTAGTGGGAACATAGCACAGGATTTACCTGTTGGGTTAGACTGGAAGTTTGAATATGGTTTAGGTGGGTTGAAGGCAGGTAGACACAGAGGCTGGGTCAGCATTCAGGATGGGTATTCTGGTCCTAAGCTTGGAGTTTGGGGATAGTGTCAGAAGGGGTGTCCTAACTAGGTCAGGGCAGTAGATGTGGGGCTTGTGCTAGATCTGGGAGCTGGGGAAGGTACATGAAAAGGAAGAAAGGGCCAGTGTACTCACCCTGTTAGATCATGCAACAACAGGTATAGGACATGGACAGCAGAGAGGTTGGATATGGCCCTGAGAAAACCTGTAGGTTGTGGGTGGGTGGCCTGTGCCTGGCTTTTTACATACGACAGACAGGAAAAGTCTGTCAGATCCTGCCAATCCCTTGTGCTGTAAGAAATAATTCTGCCTAAGCCAGTCCACCAGAAATCAGACAAACATGTGAGATGATTCTCAGATGAGTTTAAACCATAGCTTGGGAAAGTATGCCCTGGTGAGTGAGAGCTTTAGTTGTGTTTCTGCAAAAATCTTTACCACTAGAGTCCCAAAGGTCGACCTGTCAGTAATCCAACTAAGATAAAGACACCCGAGCAAACTGCATGTGGTGGCTCAGCCTACAACACCAGCAGCTTCAGAGTCTGAGACATGAAGATCACCAAGGATCTGAGGGCTTTGAAGTCAACCTGTACTAAAATTTAGTCTCAAAACAGAGAAGGAAGGGGGAGGGGAGAAGGATGAGGAGGAAAAGAGAGAGAGATTAAACCACCAAACCAAAACACCCTTTCCATGGTTTTCATGATAAACCTTGGAGTAAAATCCCTTTGGAAGGAAAAATCATCCAGATATCTTTGCAGAGGCAAACACAGCAAACCTAAGTCTACTCATCATTCACTGGAATTCACTTGACAGGGGCTTAGGAAGGAAGACTGAAAGTTCAACACATACATGAAATCATACAGCAGTAATTATGCCACTACAGTTGTTACCTGGTAACCATGGTTCTTATAAAACTACTATAGTATAAAAAATAATCATTGTAATTGGTTTTGACAGGGGAAATTAAATAGTATGGGCAAATAATTAAAATAGAGGAAGAATATGAAGCTGTCCCCAAAGCCACACTGGGCTTTGGGTGTGAGCAAGGGAGGCAAAATTTAAATCTTTCTCTCCTGTAGGAATGGTAAGATGGAATCCAGGCAAACGTCCGAAAACAACACTCTTGGAAGATTGGAATAACCAGGAAGGTAAGTTGATAGTTCCACTCTGTGAAAAGCACAGAGAGTTTAAAAGACAACAGGCAAGTTAAGAAAGCATATTGTTGTAAATCCACTTTCCTTGCTTTTGTGGTTTTAAAACACGGTACATAATTTTCAAAGTGCATAAGGTGAAATATGTAATCTCACACTAGTAGAATAGACTAGTACTAACCCACAATAGCCTGACCTTTCTGCATAACCCTTTTGTCGGTCAGTGCTGCTGACCATTTATCTTTCATAGCTCCTGCTACCCAAAACCACTTTTCTAGAACCTAAGTATTTATTTTAGATCTTCAATATTTTGTTCATTTCTCATACATTACTCAAATTCTACCGTCCCAATGTTACTATCAATGTGGATAACGCCAGAAATGATTACAAAAAAAAAAAAGTATCACGCTAACAACAGCCTCATTAGCAATTTCAAGGCACAGACAAAAGATTAACTGGCCTGGGGTTCTTTTGAGACTTCTTCAATGCCATTCCATGTGGTTCTGTAAATGGGGGAGGAGGTGAGAAAGATTGAATAAGAAGAACAAAGGCGGGATTCTTTAGCCAAAATGAAGGAACCACAGTTGAAATGTTCTCTCCTGCAACAACAGATTGATCAATGAGGCATAAAGCAAGGCCAGATGCTGGGGTTCCAGGATACACTTGACTTCCCATCTTTTATAACCTGGAACAGCTTTAGCTGTAAGTAGGTCACTCGCTTGCTCTCATTTACCTGATTCTAGGAAAAATACCTTTGAAAGCTTTGGAAAAGAGTATGTACTAGTGTTTTGCATTTTAAAAATCAAGCTTATGAAAACCTTAAGGCCCATCCCCATCCAAACACAGCCTTTTCTCTATTAGGTGGTGTAACTGGTAACCTTGAAGCAATTGTGAAACAAATTTAAATGGACAAGAAGTCTTTGCGATTTTATAAACGGAAGTTCTGTCTGTTTCTATCCCGTTCCTGTCTACAGTCCAGTGTGCTCACTGTTGGTATAGTGCTCAACTCACAAAACTCTATGTGGAATCCGCATCTTCTCTTCAGATGTGAACTCTAAGAGAAGGTGCCTAGAGGGTAGAGGGATTTTTTTAAATTTAAACTTTTTTATTGCTTTTTTCTTCTTTCAAATCTGAAATATTTAATTGGGCTTCTCAGATTCCATTCCTGTGGACTTAACCCATGATAGGGCAAGAGGGAAGGAAGGGAGATAGTCCTGGGTGTCAAGGCCTGTGCAGTAGATTGCCTTACTGAGTGTAGCATTATTGCTGACTCAGCAGGATGGATCTGCTCAAGGTAACGTTCTTAGAAAGGAGTCCGTTCTGTCAGGCTACAGAATTTAAGAACATAAGACTCATATATAGCCCTGGGTTTGAACTTTCATCAGGGTGACTTTGGACTTCTGCTCACAGGCCTCAGTTTCCTACATTTAGTATGGGAACAGTACAGTATACATATACTGTGCTATTGGTTTGCACTGAGAAGTAAATGATACAATACATAGAGAATGTAAAGCAGGAGGGGGGGCGGGGTGGCTGTCTCTGACTCTGTCGCCTGCCCTTGGGACCCTTCCGCCCCCCGCCCCCCCAGCTGCCCAATCTAAATGTACCCAATCTTACTGCAACTCGATATGCCAAGCCTGGATGATATCCATGGGGAGACCTCCCCTTTTCTGAAAAGGGAGAAGTGGGGGGAGTGGAGATGGAAGAACTAGGAGGAGAGGAGGGAGGGGAACTGTGGTTGGAATAAAAAGTAAATTAATTAGTTAAAAAAAAAATCATGCAATGAAGTTAACCAAAATAAACCAAACCAAACAACAGCTACAACAATAAAAAAGGCGCACGCCTTTAATCCCAGCACTTGGGAGGCAGAGGCAGGTGGATTTCTGAGTTTGAGGCCAGCCTGGTCTACAGAGCCAGGGCTATACAGAGAAACCCTGTCTCAAAAAACCAGAGAGAGAGAGAGAGAAAGAGAGAGAGAGAGAGAGAGAGAGAGAACACTAAAAACAAAGCAAAATAAAAATGTGAAGTCAATGCCTGACATTCAGCAGGTGACCAAAGTCAACGCTGGTGTGTCATATCATAGACAGACGGCATTTTCATTATGTGATGACATTAATATTCCCTCATTCCCTGAAGTGTATAAGGAGAGTCATTCTCTTACATGTTTCAACTTTGGCATCCTGTCTGAAACATTAAGGTTTGACTTATGAAGAAACCATACACTGTTCCTGTGACCTCTTAGTTCATTATCTTTGATATTTATCTTCCCCTCTTCCCGAGTCTTACTTATCAGTAGGCTTCATAGTAGTGAGAATAGTCTTTCAAAAACTTATAAAATGTAATCTCTATGACCCTAAGGTAAATTTAAAATATTAATATGGGTGTGAGTGCTTACGACTGAAACACAAGGGGATGAGGCAGGAGAATTTTCAGGAGGTCGAGGCCAGTCTGGGCTACCTAGTGAATTCTAGGCTAGTTAATTGAAAAGTTGATCAATCCATAAGAATAATCATGGCTCTTTCTCAGTCTATGGTCAGTGCTATTTATTGGCTGAACAGCCCTTGCTCTGACAGAGTCCTAAAGACATTAAATAGAAGAATGTTAACTCTTTGGACTTAACTTTAGTTGATTTATTATTTTTTTTTAGGCTGAGGTTTGTCTCTGATAAAAATTGACCATTTGCTTATTGGAAAGTTATATAAGTTTTTTGTACTAATTTAGCATATGAGAGTATGACCCTACACCAGATGGTGTTTTAGAACGGAATACCTTGCACTTCATCTTTTATTTCTGCAAACCACAGCCATCTTTTTTTTTTGCCTTCAAAGATAGCGTCAGCGTTGTTATTCAAATAAGAGTTAATCCACCGAAGCTCAACACATTTACTAAAACATTGGTTTGTGGATATGGCACGTGCATCTATATTCATGTTCACATATGTTTGCAGGAGAATGAAGGCTAGTGGTCACCACGGGGTGCCCTCTATCACTTTCCACCTAATTTTCTGAGACAAGGCCTTTCTGGGAGCCCAGAGTTCACTGATTGGCTAGTTTAGCTGGAGAGTGAGCTGCTTCCGGAGTGGAGTCTCCTTGTCTCCACCTCCCAGCACTGGGTTTGCTGGTGCTGGCCTCCTCTGCACTACAGGAGGTTGGGGGGGGGGGATGGTACGGGGGGGTACGGGGGGGAGGGAGGGATGTGAACGCAAGGCCTTGTGTTTGCGTTGCAAACACTTTACTTACTGATGGAGACACTCAACATTTAAAATGTTTTCCTGGCGAGAGAGGGAGACACACACACACACACACAGAGATAGACAGAGATTGATTCAACAATGAATGCATTTCTTCCACATGCAAAACCAAGGGCAGAGTTGACTAATTTCAGGCATCGAAAGCCCTGCTGGGCCTTCTCTTTTCGCCACAGGGAACCGGCAGCCACGCACTGGCCAGCCAAGCTTAAAATCCGCACCCCTCCCTGCTTCTATTGTCATTGTTTCTGGATCAGGGGAATAAAACAGAAGGACGCAGGGAGGAAGACAAAAGGCAAAGCCGGCGACTTGAGTTACAGAACTGCAGGAAACCAACCACACTAAATTTGCAGAGCTGAAAGTCCCATTCAGCTTCAAAATAGTGCACCTGATAGAGTTTCACGAGCCCTTCTACCTTCCTGCCCGCTGCTTGTTGAGTTTAAATACCTCTACCTAAAGCCAGAGGCGTGCTCACGCCCTTTTCTTTGCGTCCCTGAGTTCTCCGGTTTATGAGGAACCAGAAAAGGGAAGGGGTGGTGGAAAAGGAGGCTGAGAGGCTGACTCCACAAGTGTTTTCTTCCCTGAAGTGCTTTGTAAAGAGCTGAAAAGATGCTAGAGACACAGCCATCTAAGAGCTGCTTGCTTCAGAATTCTCTCTAGGTCTCCTCCAGACTCTTGGTCTCTAACCAACCTGTGTTCCAGTCCCATATTTGGGCCTCTTGGAAATAAATATGTCAGTCAGTTTTGTTGCATGTTATCAAAAAGCTTACAATTACAGTGTTTTAGTTTAATGAATAATTCCTTCCTTTGGTGAATAAACCAAGAATGGCAGTGCTTGAACTCACACTCACAACCCCACAAAAGTCTTGGCAAATGTTATATACTCCTCATTCCATAGGAGGCAGGCTCTATGACAAGCGTGTGTGTGTGTGTGTGTGTGTGTGTTCTGTTGGGAATCGAATCTTTGTGAGTTCAAGGTGAGCACTCTACCACCGAAATACATGCCCAGCTCTTATGAAACTCCATTTAAATGTCCCCAAATTCTGTTTCTGCCAAGCCTATGTTTGGTAGATATGAAACATATAGTTTCCTCCACTGAAATGAATAATCTGAAATATGCAGGATGGAGATTATTGCTGCTCTATACATATATTTAGTACACCGATTAGACTGCTAAAGATTATATAATACTATACCACTCTTTCTATAATATTGTGAATTGAAGTTACCAGGAAAAAAAGCCACACCTATGCTAAAGATTCTATTTTATCAGTCTATTATAAAGACTGATTATGATTTTATTATTGTGGAGGGTTGGAATGCTGCAGATCTTGAGCCTAATTATTGTGGACTATCTTTATTGCCATTAGCAGCCATTGATTGTTTGCCTGTGTGTCTGACACATATCCTTTGAACTATCTTCTAAAATCTTTGGAATATGTTAATTTAATAGACCACTGCTTTTCACCAACAGGAAAGCTAAGAATGTCATCAGCTAACATCTAAAGCCTGTAGCAGATTCTGGAAGGGTGACACACACTTTAATCCCAGCACTCAGGATCTCTGTGATCTTGAGGCCAGCCTAGTCTATATAGCAAATTTAGTCAAGGCTACACAGTGAGAAGCTGCTTCAAGTTAGAAAAGAAAGGTTGGCATGGGCCATCTTTCCCCTTGAGAAAGATCCCTGTAGTAGGGTTAGAGAAACGATTAGGGGAGACGTGGCTGTGTATCTAGGGAGGTGGCTGTGTATCTAGGGAGAAAAATTTTTAATCATAGATTCTCAGGGTTGAAAGAAATATTAAATGTTGTTGAATTTTCATCCAAAGTTAGTATAGAATTTCAGTAAATGTGGTGTTTTATAAAAAGATAGAGAAAAGTTAGGGATATGTTTGAGGGAGGCGTGGTATGGTGTGGGGTGAGGAGGTGCCTCTATGGGCCCATGCTGAGGCATCCATTCCCTCTGAGGTACCAGCCACATGACGATATAGTGTAGAATGGAGTTTATTTAGGGCATGGGGAGGAGAGTTGAAGGAGTAGAGACAGAGAAAGGCAGAGAGAGAGAGAGAGAGAGAGAGAGAGAGAGAGAGAGAGAGAGAGAGAGAGGAGAGCACAAGCTTGACTGTACACTGTGCCTGTCACAGTTTTGAGACAGGACTGTAAATGCAGAGCCCTTCAACTAAAGCTTTATTATAGTTATTGATAAACTTAATAAAAAGTTCCCGGTTGTATGAAGATAATTTGGTGCACTGAATCAGTTATAAGGTTAGATAGGGGCCTGTGAAGTAGTATGATTGACAGGATACTTATCTAGCATTCCATACGTGCCATCCACCTGAGTAAATGCTTTATATACATTAACTCGGTTAATTCTCATAACCCTGGGCACTAAGTAATACAATCGTTCTCAGATAAGGAAATGAAAATGATTATAACTGTCTTACTAAATAGTAAATGCCTGTCCTAGTTTGCCCTCCGTTGCTGTGATTAAATACATGGGGAGGAAAGGGTTTATTTCATCTTATAGGTTACACTCCATCATGGAGGGACTCCAAGACAGGAACTAAAGGCAAAGCTTGAAGCAGAAACAATCCATTAGGAAAAGTCTTCTCAGCTTGGTTCCAGACTAGTGTTCAGTTCTCCTTCTTAAACAACCAAAAATGAGAGCCCATGAGGAGTGGGCTGGGCTACATCAATGGACGATGATAAAAATACTTCACAGACAAGCCTGCGAGTCAATCTGATAGAGGCAGTTAGCTCCTCAATGGAAATTGAGGATCTGTGCCCCAAGATGTGTCAAGTCTACAACCACTAATATTAGCCACCACAATACCATGGCAGGACTTAAACCAGAGTCTGCATCTGACTCACTGTACCTCGTTCCTATCAAAACTCAATACATTACACTTTAAAAGAAGTACAGTAAATAAAACTTTTAGATCTATATTGAGAGATTTTATGAAAGCACTATCAGAAGTTATCCTTTTAAAGTTACTTGTGTGTGTATGTGTGTGTGTGCGTGCATTGTGTGAGTGTATGTGTGTGTGTGTGTGTGTGTGTGTGTGTGTGTGTGTGTGTTGTATGAGTGTGCCACAGCTCCTGTGTGGAGATCAGAAGACAAGTCTGCAGAGTGGTTCTCTCCTGCCACCTTTATGTAGGATCCAGGGATCAAACTCAGGCTGTGAGCTTGCATGGCGAGTGCTTTTACTCACTGAGCCAGCTCACTGGCTCTCGAGTTGCCATGGATATGGTGTAGAAGAGTACAAAATGCTGACTGGGAAAAATACCTAACTCCTTTGCTGAGGTGGACCAGTCTTCTAGATGGCTGCATTTTATATTACAGCTATGTAACTGTGAAGAATTAGTCAGTGCCTTCCAATTTTGATGTGTTCAGACAGATTCCTTCAGAAATTCATGCCTAATATTAAAATGGCCACACATGTTTGGTGAGATGGCTTAGTGGATAAAGGCACTTGACACCAAGTCTGAGGACTGATTTGATCCCAGGAGAGAACCAACTGCCTGGTATATTCTTTTGACTCCTCAACGAGCACTATGCATGGGTGCCTTCCCCTCAATGCACACACATACAATAGATATAGATATAGATATAGATATAGATATAGATATAGATATAGATATAGATATAGATATAGTGGTTGTTTGAATATACTTGGCCCAGGGAGTGGCTCTATTAGAAGGTATGGCCTTGGAGGATGTGTGTCACTGTAGGGCTGGGTTTGGAGGCCCTCCTCCTAGCTGCCAAGATGAAGAGGTAGAACTCTCAGCTCCTCCTGCACCATGCCTGTCTGGATACTGCATACTTCCCACCATGATGATAATGGACTGAACCTCTGAACCTATAAGCCAGCCCCAATGAAATGTCCTTTTAAGAGTTGCCTTGGTCATGGTGTCTCTTTACAGCAGTGGAAACCTTAACTAAGACATCTATGTTGGTATCAGGGACTGGGGTATGGCTGTGATAGGCCTGACCATGTTTTTGTTTGGAAGAATGTGGTATGGGATTTTGGATTAGGAAAGCCATGGAATGCTTTAAGAAAGACTTAATGGATCATCTTAATAGGAATATGGAAGACATTGGTGCTGAGGGTGACTTGGAGTCATTCTTATGAAGTTTCAGTGAAGGATGTAGCTGCTTTTTACCTTGTCCAAAGAGTCTCTCTGAGGCAAAAGTAAAGAGATATATGTTAATTGCATTGACAAAGGAAGTCTCCAGAAAGCCCAGCGTAGACTTTGTCCCCTAGTTTACTCTCATGAAGAGTGTATTAATCAAGTGTAGCAAGCTTAGAAAGCAAAAGTACAGACTGTATGATTCAAGTAATAAAAGGGAACCAGGAAGTACAATGGGGCAATAACAGATTGAGTGGTGACCTCTGGGCAAGATCCCACCCACCTAAGCTTATTGCTTATATATTTACAGTTGAACAAGGAATAGTTATAGCATGCTAGGTATTATTACCTGGTTATTGGGTTTTTTCATCTAGACTTGTAATCTGAAATAAACTACAATCCAGAAATGAAGGGCACACCTGCAATGCAGATCTCGAGGCTAGAAGACACAGGCTTCTTGGTCCAGATCTCGAGGAATAGTGGCCTTGAAAAGCTTGGGCCCAGGCATGGTGGTAAAAGCCTTTAGTCCCAGGAAACAGGGGTAAGCAGATCTGAGTTCAAGGCCAGCCTGATACAGAGAAATTTCCAAGTAGAGAAAAACTTAAATCCAGGCTCAATAGACCACATCTTTAATCCCATGCAGATCTCTGAGTTAAAAGTCGGTTTACATAGCAAGTTCTAGGATAGCTAAGCTTAGTCAGAGAATAGATTCATTGAAATCAGAAAATTGGTGGCAATGTAATAAAACAAGGTGTGGAATGTTCCAGGTCCAGCAAGCAACAGAACATGGCAGCTTCAGCCATGTGGCTCTGGCTTTAGAGTCAAGAATAGAAAGGGTTATTGGGATAACCGAATGCTGGTTAGCTGGAGCTAAGAAACTAGTGGTGATTAAAAAGAGACCAGCATCACTGAGATGAATGAAGTCTTTTTGGAAGTGTCTTCTGAGAACACAAAGAAGCTGTGTCCCAGAGATACTCAAGGTTGTACCTCATACTGCAGTTGAAGGAATCACCCAGGTGGTACTGGTTTTGAAGGCATGAAAGAGTCATGGAGAACAGCTGAGCTTGGTACTGTGCGAGGCCATGAAAGGCCATTGGTGAAGGTACAGCCTCAGTTCCAGTTGATGGCCCAGGACTGAAGGGGTCATGAATAGAAGTTAAGGCTTGGTACCACAAAGAGAGCCTATGAGAGGCTATTGGAGATGTGTTTGAACAAGGCTATGGAGGCCAGAGATGTGGTGGCTTGATTATGCTTGGCCCAGGGAGTGCTGCGATTAGGAATGTGGCCTTGTTGGAGTAGGGATGCCCTTGTTTGAGAAGTGTGTCACCATTGGGTTGGGGAGGATTGGACTTTGAGGTTCTTCATGATTCTGCTCTTGACTTCCTTTGGATGAAGATGTAAAACTCTCAGATCCTCTAACACCATACCTGTCTGGATGCTGCCATGCTTCCCACCATGATGATAATGGACTGAACTGCTGAACCTATAAGCCAGCTCCAATGAAATGTTTTCCTTTTTAAGATTTGCCTGAGTCACTGTGTCTTTTCACAGCAATGGAAACCCTAAGATTATATATACTTTGTATGTATAGCTCCATGAATTTTAATACGAGAATAGATCCATAGACACGCCACCTTAATCAGAATACAGATTAGTCTCACTGTTCTAAAACTCTTAATTATCCCTTCTCTTCTACTCCAACATCTGGCAAACACTGTCCTCTATCTTTCTCCATCTATACCTTGATATGGGTTCTGAGGCTCTGATTCTTACATTATCTTCCATATAGACCAGATCATTCTGTTTGGGGAAAAAAAATCTGGAAAACCTCACTGCTAGGTTTTGGAGGTGCTTTGAAATCTGTTCTTCCTAAGTTCACCCTCTACTCCTTATCTTCCCTAGAAAAGAACAGGGTGGAGCGAACCTACTCCATCTTCCCAGAACTTTGGGAGAACTTCATGGTTCAGTTGCTGCAATGGACTGAATGTTTGTAGCTCCTTAAAAGTCCTAAGCTTAAGCCATAGCCCCCAGTGTTCAGGCATTTGGAGATGGACTTTTGGGACATAATTAGGATTAAATGAGATGCTGAGGATGTGGCCCTTGTGGTGGGATGAGTGTCCTTTGAAGCAGGAACAATTGCTCTCTACTCCCTTCCTCACCTTCCATCTATCTGTCTGTCTGTCTGTCTATCTGTCTGTCTGTCTGTCTGTCTATCTATCTATCTATCTATCTATCTATCTATCTATCTTCCTTCTCCTCTCCCCTCCTCTCATCTTCTCTTTTCTTCATAAGGGCATAGAAGAATGTTGGCCATTTGCAAGTCCTCACTGGGAATCAAATCAGCTGTCATCTCCCTCCATCCCCAACTTATCTGTGAGCTTTATCTCTCAGCTGTCATCTTGCAGTGTGGCAATTATGTCACTTAACCTTTAACAGTTTTTTTTCCTGTGGCATCTTGAACACATTAAGGCAATTGTCAGAATATTTACGAAGAAACACATGGCACAATGTATTATGTCTCTGTTCCCAACTCAATTAGTACTTTTTCTTATAACTCTACCTGAACATAATTTATTAGCAGATTACATTTACTGAAATGTCAAGACAGAAAAAAAAAGCAATTCTTTTTAAACTAGACTGCTAGCTTTAGAGATTCAGATGTTTTGGTTTTATCATTGTTGTTTTATGTGTGTTTTTATAAAGGAGGGAGATAGTTCCTATGTCCTAGGTAGGCCTCCAGTTTACTATGTAGCACAGATAACCTTGAACTCTTAATCTTCCTGTCTCTGCCTCCTGAAAGCTGAGACTCCCACCCTGCTCTGTCATATCTAGTGGTGAGGATCGAACCCAGAGTTCCATGACCGTCAAACTCTCTACTATCTGAGTATACTGCCAGCTCCATTTTTTGTTTTGTCTCTAATTTTTATGTATTTCATTTATTTATTTATGGGGGAAGGGGCATGTGTGCACCGTGGCACATATGTAGAGGTCAAAGGACAATTTACAGGAGTAGATTCTCTCTCCAACATCATAGTCAGGTGGTCAGCCTTGGCGGAAAGTGTCTGAGCCCACTCACTGTCTCACCTGCCCTGTTTTGTGTTGAGACAGGGCCTCCCTCTGTAATTCTGGCTGATTTGGAACATGTTACATAGATCAGGCTGGCCTTGGAATTTCTGTGCTCCTCATTTTGTTTACCCAGTGTTAGGACGATTAGTGTGTGCCACCATGGCTCAAACACCCATACATCTATACATACAGTATAATTTCATATTTATTTAGAATACATATATGTGTGCCCACATGCCACATTTTGCACATAGAGGTCAGAGAAGAGTTTGTGGGACTTGAGTCTCTCCACCATGTGGATTCTGGGGATGAAACTTGGGTTGTCAGGCTTGGCAGCAAGTGCCTTTACCTACTGAGCCATCTCGCCTCAAATATTTATGTCTGTTTTGAATTAAGTTACCACTTGACTGAACTTCAGTCCCCTTGATTGATTTGCTCAGTATTTTACTGTAAATAAATAGTAAGTGAACTAGGTCCCATTGGGTTCTATTGCTTTTTCCTTTATATCTTTGAGAAGCTTGAATCAAAGAGAAAATATGGTTAGGAGCCCACAGTCTACTTTCACATATAGCCTGTGGAAATATAATGAGGGTAGTCTTGAATACATACCATTGACATAAAAAAATGAAGAAGTTTGCTTATCTTCTGCAGATAATAGTTTTAGATAAATTCATTATCTGGTGATGTTTGTTTGTAACAAGCTGGCCTGAAATTCACTTTGTAGCTAAGAATGACCATGGATCCCTTGTTAGCCTCCCCCCCAAGTGCTAGGCTGACAAGTTCATACAGCCATGCCCAATTTCCAACACAAGAACTCCTTGACCACACTGAGGCAACTCTAGACACGGTGAGTAACACTGGAAGAATCATTTAGTGGCATGTGCAAGGCCCAGAGCTCAGTCCTCAGCAGTCACAGCAGGACACACCCTCCTAATGGGAGCGGAACTGTGGAACTATACTGGAACCTGGCTAGTGAACCTTATCTCAGTGGCTTGAAAACTCTAGAACCCTGAGCTTTGACACTTAGGCAATCCTTGTGTTATACTCTCTGCTCTCCATCAGGTGGACATATCTTTTTTCCCCAACCCCCTCTTTCATCTCCTCGGCTTCGTTTTTTGTTTGTTTGTTTGTTTTTCTCTTCCTCACAGTGTTCTCATGTGTGAGCTGGGGTTGGTCAACACAGTGGAATTTGAGGAGGCTGCTTAACCTCAAGTGTAGTACCTTTCTTTCTCTGTCCTTTCCTGAAGGTTGTACTTCCTTTCCTGCTTGGTAATGTCCCTCCAGGTCATACTTCACCTTTGCCACTATTGCCCAGAGGACACAGATTAACTGCTGACTCATTTGGAAACCAAAAGGTTATTGCTGGTCCCAGTTGGTGACTAAGAACCAGTTGGTGACTAGTTACTGTACATTCTTCCATGTTAGAGTTTGATTAAGCTCTAATCAAGCTAATGGGACAAGTATGAAATTAAACATATGATTTGTCTATTTCCATATTTCAGATTTCTTTTGAAACCATATCAGTGTATAAGGTCAGGGTGACCTCAAACTTGGGGTGATCCTTTTGCCTCAGTGTCCCCAAAGCTGGGATTTTAGACATGTACCTTCATGCCTGGCTTCATCTCATGGGAAATTAAAGAAAAAGTAGAAAATAACTTCATCAATAAGTTAGATTGAAAGAGTTGTTCTCTTCAATAAAAATAGACCTTCATATTCTGGAGGATTTTGGTTATTTTTTATTGCAGTAGCTGAGAACCTATAAAATTTTGCTTATAATTAATAAATACATGTGACCCCTCTTCCCCTTCAGGAAACAAACTATCAAGTAAGCCTGACACTTCCTCTGTTGTTAATTACTTTAGGAAACAAGAGATGGAATTAGTGATTAAGGTCCTTCTAGAAAACTTCTCATATTGAGCATAGGAAGACGAGGTTTTGAAATACTACTTGATCATGTAAAGAGACATAGGCATAGTTTTACTTTAGGACAACATTTTATCCAGCTGATAAGTTACATTTATATGTTTAAGCTTTGTATTTGAAAAAAAGATAGTCATCGAGTTTATACTGATCTGAGGTCTAGCTTGGTGGTTCATATCTTTAATCCCATCACCCAGGAAGCAGAGGCAGGTGGATCTCTACAAGTACCAGTCCAACCTAGTCTACATAGTGAGTTCCAGGACATCCAAAACAATGTGGATGTCTCAAAACAAACAAATAAACAAACCCAAAACAACAACAAAAGCAAAACAACAGCAAAACCAACAACTGATCTGAGCATTTGTCTGATATGTAAAAACTGGTAGGCATTGGCTGACACACAAGTACCGACATTTATACATGTTTTCATTAAGAAAATCTAGTAGATGTACAAACAGCTTCATTGAAGTAAAAATGAAAAATTAGTAATTATCAGGGATTAAACTAGCTGGTGAGGATAATGTTTTGATTCTAAATGTCTATGTACCTTCTGAAGGAGGCTAGTTGTTGGGGAGCTCACGCTGGTTTGTGTTTTGCACGCTTCAGTGGGGACTAGCATCCTTCTAGTTTGCTGGAGACATATACCAGGAGCTATCTAGTTCATAAGGGAGGTAACATTTGAAGCCAACTCTCAATTAGAACTTTGAATGGGTGGGAGAAGAGGTTGTGGGTATTCTTGCTCATGTCACAATGTTGGACATGATTGTGACATAAGAAAAGCATCCAGCATGTGAATGTGAATGGACTGTCCTTTGAAATACCAACACAGGATTCCAGAGGCAAAAGCAACTCACTTAAGTCCTTAACTGAGACACTGATATGCTGTAAGACTATTTTAATAAAAGATACAAAACTGTCTTTAAAGCCGGGTGCTGGTGATAGTCCCTGTCTTTAATCTTAGCATTTGGAAGGCAGAGGCATGCAGATTTCTGAATTCAAGGCCAGCCTGGTCTACAGAGTGAGTTTCAGGACAGCCAGGGCTACACAGAGAAACCCTGTCTTGAAAAAAACAAACAAACGAAAAACCAAAAGGAAGGCAGATCTCTGAGTTTGAGGTCAGTCTGGTCTACAGAGTGAGTTTCAGTACAGCCAGGGCTACACAGAGAAACCCTGTCTCAAAAAACCAAACAAACTGTCTTCAAGATTTTTTTATTCTAATGTCTTAAAGGACCTTATTTCATTTATTTATTTATTTATTTAATATATGTGACTATACTGTAGCTGTCTTCAGACACACCAGAAGAGGGCATCAGATTCTATTACAGAGGGTTATGAACTATCATGTGGTTGCCGGGACTTGAACTCAAGACCTTTGGAAGGGCAGTCAGTGCTCTTAACCACTGAGCCATCTCTCTAGCCCAAGGACCTTATTTCTTATCACCTATCACATACTTTTTAATAGTAATTCATTATTCAGCCTTTACTGAAGCAGCTTATCAATATCAAACCAGACTATTAAGGTGGCAGCAAAGAATGGACTTTGCTATGGGGTCCACTTAGATCCAACTCAAACACCAGGTCAATGCAAACGACAAAAGTTTACTTAATCAAGCTGCTACTCTTGGGTTTTGTCTTGTGTGTTGTATAACCAATGTTCTGTAAAAAATGCTTCCAATTAATTCCTTATTGGTCAATAAAAGGTTGGGCTTGTGACTGGGCAGAAGACTGGACTTAGACTCAAGTTGGGGAGGGTGGTCTCAAGAGAGAACACAAAGAGAAAGAACACAAGGAGAGAGGAGAGAGAGGAAGTGGCTCCCATCAGACTGGATGAACCAGAAACACGTGGCTAAGAGAAGTGCGCCCTGAGAACAGGGTAATGGTGCAGAAGCAGCCCTGGAGACATCAGATTGGCAAGTGACTGATGTTTGCATGGGTTTTAACAGGTGGAAGAATTAGAATAGCTCAAAATCTGCCCTGCATAGTGCCTACAACTTATCAATAAATTGTAGTATTTCTGTTTACTTGTCATTTATTTGGGATATATACAACCAATAGTGGGGCAAAAGCCCCCAGTGGTTACTGAGGAATAGAAAGATGCATAGCAACTATGCTAGAAAAATAACTTTTTGATTTACTCTACTGATTGATCAGGGCTGCAGAAGACTTAGGAGCTGAACTGTAATGCTCCCTCCCCCAAGCCAGAAGGTTCCAGAGTTTTTAAGTTTGAAAACCACAAATATCTGTGCCAAGTTACTGTTACACTTTTAAACCAATCAGGATTTTGGAATAGGGCCTTCCTTAAGAACATGTCTTCGTGGTACACTTCCTATATGTACTCATTGGTTGGTTTATTCAACTGTGGCACGGTGACTTGCCCACCATTCATGTCTCAACTTGCCAACCAGGATGGCAGTTACCCAGAGAGGTCTCAGGAACTTAAACTTTATTCGAGCCCTGTTCAAAAGGAAGTTTTATTCAGAATAAGGAGCTTCAGTTTGGCTCCTTCTTACAATGTAAAGTACAATACATGCATTCAGTGACATGTTCTATGATGTACCAGATTTGCATCTCTTCCCTCCTTCCCTCCTTCCCTCTCCCCCTCCTTCTCTCCATCCCTCCTCTGCATCCCCCTCTTCCTCTCTCTTTCCCTACAACCCTATCACATGGGTACTATTATTACCCCACTTTAAAGAGGATGTTGGGACACAGAAAGATTACGTAACTCAAATATCTCACAATTGGTAAGTGTCAGTGCAAAATCCCATAGCAGGCTGAGCAGGCCATGAGGGGTAAGCCAGTAGGCAGCACTCCTCCATGGTCTGTGCTTCAGCTTCTAAGTCCACATCCCTGCCTTGGTGCTTACCCTGACTTCCCTTCATTATGGGTTGTGATTCGGACATGCAAACTGAAACTCCTTCTTCCTCAACTTGGTCTTGGTCATTGTGTTTACCACAACAATAGAAACCCTAAGAGGGGGTCAACAAGGAAGCAAAATGTGAAGAGTCTTTGCACATGGCCCCACTGCCATGAACCCCATGGTGTCCTACCCCACCTTGATGGACCAAAGCTGTGACCCCAAGTAAACCTTTCTCCCTTAAGTTGCTTCTGTCAGTCATCTGGTTATAGCAATGCAAAAGTATCTGGTACAAAGCAGAAGCAGACAGGACAGAAAAGGATGATGACAGTGTGTGCAAATATAACCAAAGTACATTATATACAGGCATGAAAATGTTAGAATGAAATTCTTTTTTTTTTTTTAAACCAGGTCAAAAGTACGTGCTGCCATGCCTCATGCTCTGAGTTTGAGGACTGGAACCCACAATGGTAGGAAAACTTGATTCCAACAGTTGCCCTCTGGTCTCCACACTTGCACCTCATGCCTACACTCATATACCACACACTAATAAATAAAAAAATTTAAAGAAAATATTTTGTACAATAAACCCACTAACTAAAAATAGTGACTGACTTCAGAAATGCTTTGGAGGGACTAGAGAGATGCTCGGTGCATAAGAGAAGCATTTGCTTGTCTGAAAAAGAACCCAGGCTCAGCTCCCAGCACCACATGGTGGCTCACAATTATCTGTAATTCTAATTCCAGGGAATTTGATACCATCTTCTGGCCTCTACCAAACCATGCATGTACATGGTCCACATAAATACATGCAGGCAAAACACTAATACACAAAAGTTAAAGTCAATAAAAGTTAAAATCAATAAATAAAAGGGAATGCTTTGATTTGCTTGAAAGAGAATGAAACCATGGAGAAGTGAAGCCCGAAGTTGGAAATTTTTTTTAAATTTTTTTTTTTAAGATTTATTTATTTTATTTACGAGTACACTGTAGCTGTCTTCAGACACACCAGAAGAGGGCATCAGATCCTGTTACAGATGGTTGTGAGCCACCATGCGGTTGCTGGGAATTGAACTCAGGACTTCTGGAAGAGCAGTTAGTGCTCTTAACCACTGAACCATCCTTCCAGCCCTGGAAAAATAGTTACCAACAGATGGCAATCCAATGTAATGTCCATGGCTGCAGCGTGCATTCTGCGGCTTCGTTCTTTCAGATATGTACTCTGATTATTAAGTACACTAATTTGGATGACAAGTCCTCTCCTTTCTTTTCTGCTGATGGAAGTGTACCTGCAAGAAGCCTGTTCACTACTGAGGCTTGCATCTGTCTGGTCTGGTGGACTAACAGGATAAGTCGACTGGGAGAGTACTTGCAGGAGACTGAAAACCCGAGAAAATTCCTCCAGGCAGAGAATTTCAGAAACGATAATACTCAGCTGTAAGTGTAGTGTAAGTGTAGTGTGTGTGTGTGTGTGTGTGTGTGTGTGTGTGTGTGTGTGTGTCATGGTATACATATAAAGATCAGACAACAGCTTGCAGGAGTTGATTCTCTCCTTTTACTATACAAATTCCAGGACTTGAACTCAGGTCTTCATAATTGCTAGAAGTGCATTTTGCCCACTGAGCCACATCTCACAGGCCTTTTCTCCTTTTTCTTGTGATAGCCTTTTGCTTTACTGCCCGCTCTGGCTTTGGACTCCTGGTTGGAAATGATATGTCTATATCAGGCTACTTACTCAGTAAGCCTACACCACACGCATACCTCACGGGACCAGCTATAATCCTATAGCTTTTTATTCCAGTCCTATTTTATTTTTTTTTCTATTTTTTAAATGGTGTCAGTAAGAAAATAGAAATTAATTTTCTCTTCCCCTTCTCCTCCTTCTTCATCTTCTTCTTTTTGAGACAGAGTTTCTCTGTATATCTCTGGCTGTCCTGGAACTTGTCCTGTTGGCCTCGATCTCAGAGATCCGCCTGCCTCTGCCTCCCAAGTGCTGGTATTAAAGTGTGTGCCACCTTTTTTTTTTCTGGTTTAGAAATTAATTTTCAAAATATTCAAATGTTTGAGTACACGTACCTAGATAGAAAGAAAGAGGTAAAGTTGATGTCACTAGGTGAGGAATGTGCTTGCTGTTAATGAACATTGTGTTTTTATAGTCTTACAGAACTCCTGAAGCAATTTGCATGGCCACACAATCAATTCCTTCCTCTGGATGATGTTTGCTTACTTCCCTATTGGACGCTGGGTAGATTGTTGGTATTTCCTCTAGTCATCCTTCCTACGTATGGTGGTTAGACTTTTGTCAACTTGACACAAGCCAGGTTCATTTGGGAGGAGAGGACCTTAACTGAGAAAATGCTTCCTTTGGATTTGTTTGTGCAAGTGTGTGTGTAGGGTCATGTTTTGACGAAAGATTGATGTGAGAGGGACTAATCCACTGGGAAGGGGCCATCCTTGGGCATCCTTGGTCCTGGATCCTGTTAGTCCCACTGGGAAGGAACCACCGCTGGGCAGCTGGTCCTGGATTGACCACTGCTGGGCAGCTGGTCCTGAATCGATTGTGTTAGAAAACAGGCTGAGCAAGCCATGCAGAGCAAGTCTATAAGCAGCATTCCTCCATGTTCTCTGTGTCGCTTTCTGCCTTGACTTGCCTCAGTGATGGAGTGTGATCTGATTTGTATATACCGTATAAATCTCCCGAGTTCCTTTGGTTGTGTTGTTTATCACAGCAATAGAAAGCAAATCAGGATACTACCTAAGAAAAGAAGAACCTACTTCCTCCTCTCCACACAGTCAAGATTCCAAACAGATGACGAGAAAGTCCTCTGCTTCCCAGCTGACTCCTCGGCTCTGTTCCCCTTCCCCCATCTCCCAGTAGGTATAATAACCAAACTGTGTCAGACACCTGTGCTGACGTCACGACCGTGACTACAGTATGATGGTGTTAGACATCCGCTTAGCTCTCTTTGCTTCAGGACCAAGGTTTAGGTGACACCACAGAGCCTGTAGTCTCATGCACCTTTTCGAGTTGTGAGAAGGATGGAAAATGTGAGAAGAATGAGCTCATTTTTATTCTGTGAGCCAGATTTAACCAGAAGTTACTAAAAGTTGAGATATTTCCATGGTGACAAATGGATATAGCTGACTCTTTTTTATCCTGGTTTATAATCTTCTGTCACATGAGAACATCATATTCTGAGATATATATGTGTGTGTGTGTGTGTGTGTGTGTGTGTATGTGTGTGTGTGTGCTATTTATATATATTTATTATCTGTGTGTCTGCCACGGATCACGTGTGACAGTCAGAGGACAACTTGTAGAGGTTGGTTTTTTTCCTTTCAACATGTGGGTTCCAGGGATTGAACTGAGGTTGTCAAGCTTAGTGACAAGTCCTTTTTGAACCATCTCACCAACCCTATGTATGTATGATATATATATGTATATATATATATTAATTTTATGTGTATAAATATTTTGCCTGCATGTTTGTATATGCACCATATGCCCAGTGCCCAAGGAAATCAGAATAAGGTGTCGGATCCCTAGAATCGGAGTTGAAGACAGTTGAGAGCTACCATGTAGGTGCTGGAAACCCTGGAAGAGCAGCATATATTCTTAACCACTGAACTAGCTATCTAGCCATGTTTCTTCTTCTTCTTCTTCTTCTTCTTCTTCTTCTTCTTCTTCTTCTTCTTCTTCTTCTTCTTCTTCTTCTTCTCTCTAGATAGATAGATAGATAGATAGATAGATAGATAGATAGATAGATAGATAGAATTTCATGTATCCCAGGCTAGCCTAGAACTCACTATGTAGCCAAGGATGACTTTGAACTTCTGATTCTCCTGTCTTTACTTCCCAAGAGCTAGGATTACAGGCATGAGCCACCACACCCAGCTATATTCTGCTATACATACTAATGCACATTTTATTTTCTAATTTTTAAAAACACTTTTTTATTATTTTTAATTATGTGTTTGTTTGTGATCGTGTGCAGGTGCTTGAAGAGGTCAGAGGTGTCAGATCCTCCGGAGCTGGAGTTATAGGCTGTTGTGAGCTGCCTGATGTGGGTTTAGGAGATTGGACTTGCTAGCCTCCTCTGGAAGCGCTGTATGCGCTCTTAGCCACTGAGCCGTCTCTTCAGCACCTCTACTTTCTCACTATTTCAAAGAACATATGTAAACATCCTCACAGTGTGAATTTTTGCACGTGTGAAAGTTTTGCTAGAATACGTGTCTAAACCTTTTTGTAGTTTACTCCACAAAACACATTTCTAACACATTTTAGAGTCAGAATTAAGTGAAAATTAAGTTAGAATTGAATTAGAAAGTAGCCTGGCAGTGGTGGTGCACAGCTTTCGCTCAGCACTTGGGAGGCAGAAGCAGGCTAGCCTGGTCTACAGAGCGAGTTCCAGGGCTGTCAAGGCTACACAGAGAAACCCTGTCTCAAAACAAACAAACAGGGCTTGAGAGATGGCTTTGCAGTTAAGAGCACTAACTCTATTTCCAAAGGTCCTGAGTTCAATTCCCAGTAACCTTTTGGTGGCTCACAACCACCTCTAATGGGATCTGATATCCTCTTCTGTCATTCAGGCACCCATGTAGACAGAGCATGAATACAAAACAAAACAAAACACCCACATATAAATTAAAAAAAAAAAACTCTAAAAAAAGAAAGTAATTTATTTATTAACATTTAAAGGTATTTGTTTGTTTGTTTTTAGAATTATATATCTCTGTGTGGATGTGTGTACTTGAATGCAGGTGCCTGTGGGGGCCAGGGACTTCGTTTTGGCTGGAGCTGGAGTTATAGGCAGCTGTGAGCCACCCGCATGCCTTCAGGGAACCTAAGTTGGGTCAAGCACTCTTAACCACTGAGCAAACTATCCCCAACATTAACAGTTAGAAGTAACATTTTTCTTTTTCTTTTCTTTCTTTCTTTCTTCCTTTTTTTTTTTTTGAGCCAATGTCTCCTGTTGCCTAGGTTGGCCTTGAAGTTGCTGTATAGCTGAGGATGACCTTGAACTCTTCATTCCCCTGCTGGAATTACAGCTGTGGGCTACCATGGCCAGAAAAAGTGGAATTGTGGGGCAGTGGTGGTGCACGCCTTTAATCCCAGCACTTGGGAGGCAGAGGCAGGCGGATTTCTGAGTTCGAGGCCAGCCTGGTCTACAGAGTGAGTTCCAGGACAGCCAGGGCTACACAGAGAAACCCTGTCTCTAAAACCAAAAAAAAAAGTGGAATTGTTAAATGTATCCAAAAGCACGTGAATACCACAGTGATTTGATGTTCACCATTATCCTCCAAAGGAAACCCTTCCTTAAAAACTCCCAACTAGGGCTGGAGAGATGGCTCAGCGATTAAGAGCACTGACTGTTCTCCCAGAGGTTCTGAGTTCAATTCCCAGCAACCACATGGTGGCTCACAACCATCTGTAATAGAATCTGATGCCCTCTTCTGGTGTGTCTCAAGACAGCTACAGTGTACTCACATAAATAAAATAATGTCAAAAAACAAAAAAACCAAAAACAACTAAAAGGAATTGTTAGGTATCCCTAACCACAATGCTCCCACATGTTAAAAATTCTGAGTTACTTTATTATTGATTTTTTAACACTTAATTGATAGATCGCAACTTTTAAATGTTGGCTATATTACTATTATTATACTAGCTTTTTGAGACAGGTTTTGGCTATGTCAACTCTGGCTGGTCTGGAATTCACTCTGCAGATCATGCTGACCTGACTTGTGGGTGTCTGTCACCTGTCTCCGTTTCCAGAATGCTGATGTTATAGGTGAGGGTCACCATACCTGGCTGATAATGTTGGTGATCAGTAGGGCTTTAAATATAGATCATATGTCATGTGTGAACCTTGTGTACTTCTATAAGGAGCCAAGACTGGCACCAGATCACCTATTCTTAGTGCTTGCTTTTATTATATAAACACTGGGTAGAAGCATCCAAAAATACACATAGACGGTGAGCGGAAAGACTTGCATTGCCATGTCACTCATTTATTTTCAAACTTTCCAAGTTACTCTCTATATATCACTTGATGGTTTTAGTTCCAATGACTTATCAATGGACAATTTAAATGGACTCTTTTCAATTTAACAGGAAAAACTGCTTTCAGAAGTGTTTGCTAATGAAACAACAAAAACAACAACAACAATAACAACAACAAAACCCATTCAGCTTCTCACTACCAATCATCTTGTTAGTTCCCTGCAGGTTTTACATTCAGAGTTCAGTCCTCTCTCAGCATGCATGGGACCACCCTCTTCATTCCAGAGTCAAGAGTGCTCATGACCCTTTTACATAATGCACAGAATCTACATATAGCCTGTATTTAGACCTCCATATAAGTCAATTTTCCTGGGTATATTTGGTTCATGTTTTTGGCAAATCCACAGGTGCAGAACCCCAGTGTATAGACGCTCACTGGACATTGTTTCAGCATTCAGATACATTTTCTTCTTTACTTTCTTCTTACTTTTCTTCTCTACTATGAAAGAGGAGATGGGGACATGGAGCTAGGACAAGCACTAGACTGGTTTGTAGGAAGACGAGATGTAGGAGCAAATACCCACGACAGTTAAAGATACGGAATCGATGTCCATGGCAGTGAGAGCATGGATGCTCGCTGATGATGCTCCTACTCAGAACTGCTGGGATGGTGTCTCCCAAGTTGTGTAGAAGCTCATTATTGAGGACATTGTCATGCTTCTCAAGACCTGGGAACAGTTGCTTTGGAAATCTCTATGTTTAAGTTGTGTGTAACTTTAATTTATTTTTACTTTATGTATATGTTTTTCTTAAATATATGTTTGTATACTATATGTGTACAGTGTTCATGGAGGCCAGAAGAGGGCATTGGATCCTCTGGACTGGAGTTACAGATGTGAGCTGACATGATGTTCCACTATGGGTGCTGGGAACTGAACACAGGTACTCCAGAAGAACAGCGAGTACTCTTAACTGCAGAGCCATCTCTCTAGCCCCCATATCTTTAATTTTGAGCAACCCTGTCATTACTTTATTTAGGTAACTAGTGACTGGTGAGGGACAGCCCTTCAGAGCTCTGTGAGGCACTTAATTCATTTCTATAATTTGGTTTGTGACAACCTCTGTAAGTATTTCTATTCTCCAGTTCTATATTTGTTTCTTTAAATGTGCCTTCTATATTAAGGAGGAAAGATGGAACTACAGTTCACTTACACTGTGCTCCAAAGCTCAAATGCTTTAAAGTCCTTCTCTGTCCTTTGTAACCTGCAAAGCAAACAGATGTCTGGTGTATTCTGCAGTCTTAGAGAACTAGGGTCAAGATTTCTTGGCCTAATTTATAACACAAACCCAAGCCAAGGATGCTGTCAAAGGAGATTGGTTCTGGAGCAAAAAAATGTTTTTTAGGTTTGCAAATTTCTGGATATAGTTGAAAAGAATAGTACATTTCTATAGTAAAATATAGAATAAATGTATATAATTTTTTTTTCAAAATTAGTATAATGTCTTTTGTAAGACAAGAGAGTTTAATTGAGACAGAGACAGTTTAGCTGGATGTTCTGGTCCATACCTGTAATCCTAGTACAAAGGAAAGAGGACCATGAAACCAGAGCCAGCCTGGGCTACATAGCAAGAACCGGTCACAGAGGGATAATGAACAGATTTAGAAATTTTAATCTGCCAAATTAAATTATAGAAAAGATGATTGATTAATAGCTAAGTTCACCAGCTAATGCTCAAAATTGTAAAATGCACAGGACTTGAAATGTAGACAATCTTGTACCTTACAATCAACAAGACCTCAAGAATACATTAATGTTAATACAAAAAAGTTGTTAATAATGTTAATACAATTAAGTGGCAGAGACCCACAACAGGAAATTGTCTTTTTACTGTATTTAGAAAAGATAGAATTTCCAAGCTGAGTCTGACAACATTAGGCTTTTCTATAGTGTTCTTTCTGAGATTGTTAGCAGTCATAGAAACCTCAGTTACTGTGGGAGTACTGTCAAGGTCAAAACTTATTTTGTGGGTCCTGACACATTGTTTTAATAAAAGACAAGACAAAAACCACCCGAACTGGAAAAGGGCTACAGCTGTTTCCAGCTGTTCTTTGATGTAACCATGGAACTCAATAGTGGTCTATGACTAGGTTCCAAGGTCAGGTTAGATAAAATTAAAGATACCAGCATTTGGGAGGCAGAGGCAGGTGGATCTCTGAGTTCAAGGTCAGCCTGGTCTACATAGCAAGTTCTAGGGAGCCAGGGCTACATAGAGAAACTGTCTCAAAAGCAAACAAACAAACAAACAAACAATATTCTATTCATGACAGAAAAATCAAAGGGCACCAAACAACAGCATAAGGCCATCTTGAAACAGAAGGATGAAAAGAGAAAAATGTAGGGATGAGTGGGAGAGGAAGGAGAGAGAGAGAGAGAGAGAGAGAGAGAGAGAGAGAGAGAGAGAGAGAGAGAAAGGAGGTGGGCATCACACAGGAAAGTGGAGGTATAGACGAAAAAGAAGACAGATGAAAGGTACAACAACAGTTTCTTCTAGCCTTCTCTTGCAAATTTTCTTCATATGTGTACTCATTTTTGTTGTTTGTTTTTGAAACAAAGCCTCATTATGCAGTCTTGGCTCTGTTCTAGAACTCACCAAGTAGACCTAGCTGGCCTGGAATTCAAAGATCCACCTGCCTCTGCCCCACTCCATTAGAGGGAGATTAAAGGTGCCAATATGTGCTGATATCTGTACACAATAGAAGAAAAGAACTGTAAAGAATAAAAGTGGGGGGGGGGGGAAGAGATCTGTTTCTAGGGAGGAGGAATGGTGGGTCACTGGAAACTTTTACCCACATGCATGTAATACCTGAATAAATGCCTTAGCATTTTGAGATTTGGATTTGGGAGTGGGACTAAAAAGATAACAGTCAAACATTCATGGAAAAAAGAGGGTAGGGAAACAGGCTGCTACCACCTTACCCCAGCACAAGCAGGCGTGCTGAAAGCTAAGATCAAACTGGGCTGCCTGAGACTGTTGAGCGCTTTGGAGCACAGATGGCGGCAGCTCGCAGACTCCTCAGCAGGTGGCAGCGTTCGCTTTGTTCTTTGGTGAAGTTAAGCATTTTCTTCCTAAAACCATCCTTTGCATGTCCCTTTCTTTTCTTCTCTCTTCAGTCCTCACTGCTGTCGACTTTCCTCATACATTGGAAAAAGTACTTTTCCAATGATCGTAGGGACTGAGGCAATTCACATTTTCAGGTTTGATTCTTAAGGGTCTCATCCTTGAAACTTAATGTCAGGCTTAACTTGGCAGATAACACATATCACATATCATCCCCATATTAGGTGTCCAACTCTAAGGCTGGAATGCCATGAGAAGCCATCTCTAGTCAAATTTCCCCGTGTTAACTTGCTCAGGTTTGTATAAAAATTGGGTTTTTGTCCCATTTTTGCTTTGTTTTACTAAGCTGGTATTTGGAAACTTCCCACACTCATAAGAATCTGTCACTGAGTCTTGTGTAATAGGAGCACGTTAAACCACTGGTCCTAGTTTCTTTGCTTGTACAAAGCAGTTGGTGGATGAGGGGGGTCCTTGCGATTTCTTCTCCATCTTCCATCCTTGTATCACAGGGCAATCTGTCACCATGTAGGATGGAAGAAGGTTGTGGGATTGTAGAAATACAATATTTCTAGAAGAAAAGAAAACGTTTTGAGCAGAACATTATTAAGAAATACATAGAGCGAAAAAACTAGTTGAAGCAATTGATGGAGAAGAGACAATACTTGGAATAAGACAAAACTTGTATAGCACACAGCATCCCTGTAGCACACAGCATCTTTCCCAGAGAGCATTTACAGCAGCCACTACACAGACCTTTAGGCTCAAATGTTAGAGATTTTTTAGTGATCTCATTTATTTAAAAATGAAATTAGAGTTGATCTTCCTCCCTGGTATTTGATATTCTTTTGATAATAAACATTTATTTTTAGCTTAAATTCTATTGGGATATTTATAATTCTTGGTTGTCAACTTGACAATATCTGGAATGAACTACAATCTAGAAATGGAGAGCTCACCTGTGATCCAGATCTTGAGGCTGGAAGACACAAGTTTTTGACCTGAATCTTGACATAAAGATCTTGAGTATAGTGGCCATGAAAAGCTTAGGCCCAGGCAAGGTAGTACATGCTTTTAATTCCAGGAGACTGAGGCAAGAAAATCTCTGAGTTCAAGGTCAGCCTGGGACAAAGCAAGTCCCAGATCAAGGTGTGGTGGTACACATCTTAACCTGGGCCACACCTTCTGCTGGAGGCCTACATTGGAAGGAAGGACATTGGAAGGAAGATTCATTCTTTGACTGCTTGCACGTACTTGTTAGCACATCTGTTGGAACCTACTTCTACGGAAGATCAGTTTAAACAACTATGATGACTGTAAGTCATCATAACAAATTCCCTTCAAATATATAGAGACATTCCATAAGTTCTGTAACTCTAGAGAATCCTGACATGTATGTATGTATGTGTGTGTGTGTGTGTGTGCGCGCGCGCGCGCGCGCGTGCGCACGTGCGTGCATATGTAAGTATGTATGTATGTATGAAAACAAAAAGGTGATTAGTGTAAAGAACCTTCCATGACTGCTGGGCAGTGGTTACTCATGTCTTTAATCTCAGGAGAGGTAGGCAGATCTCTGAGGTCGAGGCCAGCCTGGTCTACAGAGTGAGTTCCAGGACAGCCAGGCTTACAGAATGAGTTTGAGGCCAGCCTGGTCTACAGAGTGAGTTCCAGGACAGCCTGAGCTACAAAGAGAAACCCAGTCTCGAAAAATAAATAAGGAGACATCAGTTTCTCTCTGGGATGCTCTCCCTTCCTTTTCAGACTTTTGTTTGTTTGCTCAGATATTTTCTGTGTATTTGGATGAAATATTTATCTATGTTTTAATTTTATTTCATTGAATTTTAATGAATACTTTGAGAAATATATTAACTCTAGGGTAAAATTAAGCAACGTATTAAGAAATTATCAGATAAAGGAACAAAATAAAAAAAGAATTGAAAATATTCAGTGGCGGGCTGGAGAGATAGCTCAGTGGTTAAGAGCACTTATTACTCTCCCAGAGGTCCTGAGTTCAATTTCCAGCAACCACATGGTGGCTCACAACCATCTGTAATGGGGTCTGGTGCCCTCTTCTGGTGTGTCGGGAGACAGCTACAGTGTACTCACATATATAAAATAAATAAAATCTTTAAAAAAAAAATTCAGTGGTTAATCAAATTGTCAACTGACAGTGACGGGTCTTCCATGATGGTAATGCTTGGCAGACTTAACTTGAGAAAAGAACTATGAAAAGTTAGGTTTTTAGGAAGAGAATTCTGATCATTGTGGAATGTGGCCACCAATAACCATTTCTCCATTCTTTAAATGCACGTACCTTCTCTGGCATTGGAGGCAGGAGACTCAGAAGTTCAAGATCCTTGCCTGAAGGGGCTGGAGAGATGGCTCAGCGGTTAACAGCACTGGTTGCTCTTCCAGATGTCCTGAGTTCAATTCCCAGCAGCCACATGGTGACTCACAACCATCTGTAATGGGATCTGATGACCTCTTCTGGTGTGTCTAAAGACAGCTACAGTGTACTCATATGCATAAAATAAATAAATAAGTCTTTAAAAAAAAAGGTCACTGTAGGATACAGTGAGTTCAAGACCAGCCTCGGATATATAAGAACTTAACTCCAAAACAAACACGAGTTTTTCAAGAAAATATAGGGGCCCAAGAGTGTCTCCTTAGTTATCAAGAGTCTTAGTGTAAGACATGTAGGACATGGCATCAGGGGTGAACTATATCATATCCTCTTGAAATATATGCCCAGATAGGCTGCATAAGCACAAACTGCACCTACGCTTTTCCTGAGAGCCAAGCTATGGGCTCAGCTTTGGAGCAACTGCATGAAGACAGGGAGGCCCTCAATCAATTCTGGCTATTCCAGCTGAGTTCCTTGACATGTAGGTGAAACTACCTACAGCTGAATAGACCGTGTCTGTCCCTTGATCACATCTGTGAGGAAAGAATTGCTCAGCCTTACCCTTCTCTGAGAACTGTGGGGGAAACAATGATGGTTGCTTCAAGTCGCTGGATTTTACTGGGGTTAGTTGTGAAGCAACAGGTAATTGAGTTAGTTATCAAGCAGCAGCATGGTTAACTTGTCTTTGTGTGCTGTGAAGTGGTTGCAACAGCCCAAAGATTCAAGTTCTCAAAGCTGACTCATCATAGTGAATGTGGACCCAGCTAGCCAGGCATCGCTCTATGCATAAAGCTTAAGGGAAGGAGAGCGTGTAGCAGTCACAAGCGTTTGTTGACTGAATCATTATAAGAATGGCGGTAAGGGCCCCGTCATCATGAGGTTAATATAAGCAGATTTGATCTGTTTTCTTTTCCAAAAAGGTACTCCTTCCTCCAAAGTAGTTGAACATCTAGAAGTACCGTCCATCTTGATTTCATTTCAATGCCACTCCTAAACCTAGACACGTGTGGGCTACTCTGAAACATTTAGTTTCTTTTACTAGAAGTGTTAAAACAGTAAACTATGTTCCTACGGGCTAGAGTTGGAGTTAAGACCAAAGTAGAAGATCCAGCAGTCAAAGTGAACAGAAATAAAATTGTTTTGTGTGTTTCCCCGAGTACCACAGACACAGCAGAGGTCTGGTCTGCTCCAGGACACCCACCCAGTTCAGTCTCTATTTGTCTGAGACTAATGATTTCATACAAAATAGCTCTTGAGACAGGAAAGGTGACAGTACCATTTGCAAAAGCTTTGGGAGAGATTTAGGGTATGGGAAGCTTATAGAGAGGCATTTGAAATTTTCTCTTGGAATACAGTATTTGTATGACTTACAGAGGTGCCTTCTGGAGAAAGCAGGAGAAAACTGTGTTTAAAAAAACAATCATGGGGTGGTAAGATGGCTCAGTGGGCAAAGGTGTATGATATCAAACCCGACAATTGGCACTGGATCCCCAGAAGCTATCGAGTGAAAGGAGAGGACAGACTCTTGCAAGTTGTCCCCTGATATGCACAAATGTGCCATGACCTGTGCACAGTGCCATCATGTACTTGCACAAACAATAGATTAAAAATAAAAACTAAAACAACAAATAACAGAATAAATAAGAGGGAAGCCTTCAGAACTGTGGAAGAACAGGGCAGTTTAAATTCAAAACCAAGTATGTTATCTAATCCATTACATTCTATTATCTAGAAAATGCTTTTTGATAAAAATAGAGACGCTTGCTTAAAAATTAAAGCACTAGACCGATCTCTCTTGTTGAAGGGTCAGAGCTGTGGGGAAGGAGAAAGGCACTACAGCAGGGGGTGGGAGGTGGTGTGGTGTGTGTGTGTGTGCTCACACACCGGATGCTTTTGTCCAGAGCCTACGACAGCACATCAACTATTTATACTATCCACATCCCATTCTTGGTGTCCCACTTATGAAAGAAACCAAGAAAGAATTTTCTTCGGACATCTTTTGCATGTAGTAACAATACAGTTCTGGAATCAGCTGTTAGAAACTATAATTAAAGCTGGTCTATCATACTCACTAATTATTCTATATAGTCAGTCTCCCTGGAGCTTTACATAATTCTCCCTTTGTGATAAGCTTCTCTTTCTCCCTTGGGTGTTCTGAATCCAGACAGGTGAGGAAATGAAGCACTTGGAAAGCAGTGTATTGTAATATCTGTACAGCCAAGTGGACACACACACACACACACACGCATAAATATTTTTTATTGCTATCTGGACTTTTTCCCTCCTTCCCTATTCAGATCCTTTAAAGGAAGTGGGGGGTTCTTTAGAAACTCCCAACAAGACCTGATGTTGTCAGCGTGGCCAGCTGATGTCAGAAGGGCCACACACCTGCCAACACTGTGTGTCTGTTCATTCACCTCTGGAGAGTAGCTGAGCGTGACTGCAGGGAATCAGCTAGCTGGTTTTCAGCTTTCTGCCCTCACTGGTGGCAACTGTGGGCTGGGGCTGCGTTGGTCCAGCACTACAGCGCTGTGATGTGCCTTCCCGTGCGAGTGATGCTCTGGAAAACAGAAGAGGACCCCTTTCCTCCAGCCAGGCATCAGGAAGCTTAGGCAAGAATGTCTGTCTTTTTCTTTAGAGCAAGATTTCCGAGCTTCTTAGACATTCAGAGTAATGTCACACAAGATGCCTCCAGGGAAGAGGCAAAAGAGGGTGATGCTGGTTAACAGGGACTCTGGGGACAGGTACAAATGTGGGCCAGTTCCCCTTTTCAACCTACTTCTCTTGATGTAACTTCATCCTTATTTTCCTCACCCAGCAGTAGTAGACACTCTACTGAGCACAACTTAGGTTTTGACCGTGCATCTCAGCCTAACGCTTTGACACTGGGGATTCTGTGTAAAATAGATCTCCATCTCAGATTAGGCTGCGTGAGCAAAATTTATTTACATCTTTAGAAACCAAATAGAGGCCTCTCGTCTGTTGTTTTCAGATTCCTCTCATTGGTCATCCCTGCCCTCCCTCAACTGACCAGAACCTTGCCCCCAAACAGCCTGCAATAAACATCAACGCTAGCTTAGCTTGAGCTGCTAACTCCTGCGGAGAGATCTTTAAAGGATGCATCTAAATGCAAGGTTTGAGTAGCTTCAGAGAGCTCTAATAGAACTGTAAATATCCCTATTTTAATTAGCAGTCCTGCAGTTAGGTAATGTCCCATAGCTCTCTGAGCCAAGCCTCTCGAGGTTTCTAGGCTTCAGGGGCTGCCTGCAACTATTGCTGTGGACATACGAAATTTTCTTTCTCCTGTACTTCATAAACCCTCAGCTAGCCTTTCCCCAGACACCTACTCGCAATTATTGCAAAGCCGTGATAACTGACTACTATTCTCCAAATTTCTAAAATGACCCAGTGCTCAAGCTTAGGTCTCAAGTCAGGGATACTTTAGGACTCAGATTGTCACTCTGAGAACTAAGTCCCCTGGGAAAAGAACAATAAGGAAGAAATCCCTACCTACATTGGAGTTGATGTCATTTTTCTCCAAGCTCAAGGTGATCGCTGGCTTTGTGGCTGGCTGGTGGGGGAGGAGGGGCTGTACGCTAGTTACCGGCATTTCTGAACCAGCTCTCTCAACCGCGACAGGTCAGCCAATCCCGGCAGTAAGCTTTTACTTGACAGGTTTGTTCTGGGCTGACAGCCATTGACTAGGTGCTCAGATAAGTCACTTGGCTGAGTCTACGGTAGGTGGGGCGCGCTCACCAGTTCAGGGACAGTGACTGGAAGTTCGTTGCAACATCGGTAAGCCCAAGCAGCCAGCAGCAACAGGAGATACCCTTTTGCCCCGCGAGCACAGATCTAGAAAGTGTTCACCTCATTAAGCGAAGGAGATGCGTCAACTCCCCCCACCCCCCAACTAGGGCCCGGCCTCTTCTCCCACGGCTGGGAACGCGCGGTGTGGGCAGATCCAGAACAGGAGTCTCATGTCCCGGCCTTCGGGCTAGCTCTATGGGTTACAAGCGAAAGGGAGGAACAGCTTGGGGACTCTCCGCGTCACCGTGCACAAACCGGCGGCGGCCAGCAGAGAGGGGTGGCGGGGGCACGTGCTTGGATGTGGCTGCTTGTGTAACCAGCTCCCCAGGCGCTTGGCCCCGACAGCGCTCCTGCGGACGGCTCGTGGGTGCTATTCTCTGCTCCGACCCAGGAAGAGAGGGGTCCAGCAGTCCACACGGGAGACGAGGGAGGGGAAGATCACTTATAGAGCAGAGGGGACCAAGCTCCTGCCCCAGGAGCACACAGATAGGGGAATGGGAAATTGGAAAGTTCCCCAACTAGGACCACACGTGACCTCCTCCTGAAAGTAGTTCCGACCGCGGCTCATGTATCCTTCCACCTCGCCTTTGAGCCCTCCCAGGCCTGCTCGCCCCGCCCACTCGCTGGCTGCAGCTTCCGACCGTCCAATACTCCACACCCGGGCTCCGTAACCAGGTCCCCGAACTTGTACGGTCCGACAGGGTCAGAACCTGGCCACAGCGATCCAATTCTGCCGGGTTTTCTTGACAGTCACGAAGGGGAGGGGCGGCTTAGCTCTCTGAAGACGGAGCTTGGCTGTGATCCGGTGGACCCACCGCTGCGGGGAGCTGCGGGGCTCCTCACCGGGCGGTGGAGGGGTGTGCGTGAGGTGCACTTTATTCACGGAGATCCACTTTGTCCAACCAGGGGTGTCCCTTGGGCCCTGGAAACTCAGGGGAGACGTGAATGTACACGCCCCGTATGCACAATCATCGTGCTTGGCTGGGAGCGTTCATCTTTCGGGCAAATGAACCCAGCTGCCTGGGAAGCAAGAGGCGGGGCAGGGAACAGGAGCCCGATGAGGTGACCCACGCGGGAGACACAATAGGAGGTTGTTCTTTGTGCAAAGACTGACACCTTGAGGACACCGTGGGGGAAGAGGTGCGCTATCTAGGTAAAGACTGTCACCGACTAATCCTAGCGAAGCACTTGCAATCTGACCACAGCGCAGGGCAGGGAATGAAAGCCGTTCCGAAGAAACCCAGGGACGGACGCAGGAAGGCTGATCCTTGCCCCTGAGGCTCCTGGAGCACTGGCCAACGCGGTCAGCTAGTCTGATCCACCCGTGAGCGGTCAGCGACCGTGCTCAGCTCACCCTCACTCGGCCACAGCCTGCCCTACCTTTGCCGGGTCTCTCTGCGCCGAGGCCGAAGCCGGCGCAGCTCCCGGAGCGAACCGCGGCTACACTGGGCATGCTCCGCGGCGCTCCCCGCCCCCGGCCCGCCGACGCCCCGCCCCTGCCCGCTCCGCCCCTCCCCCGGCCCGGCGCCCGCCTCCCTCCCGCCTCCCGCCTCCCCTCCCTCCGGCTTCGGAGGCGCCCGGCTCTCCCGGCGGGGCGGCGGAGGGGGCGGGCTGGCCGGCGCACGGTGATGTGGCGGGACTCTTTGTGCACTGCGGCAGGATACGCGCTTGGTCGTCGGGACGCGGCTGCGCTCAGCTCTCTCCTCTCGGAAGCTGCAGCCATGATGGAAGTTTGAGAGTTGAGCCGCTGTGAGGCCAGGCCCGGCGCAGGCGAGGGAGATGAGAGACGGCGGCGGCCGCGGCCCAGAGCCCCTCTCAGCGCCTGTGAGCAGCCGCGGGGGCAGAGCCCTCGGGGAGCCGGCCGGGCGGCGGCGGCGGCGGCAGCGGCGGCGGGCATCGCCTCCTCGTCGTCTGTTCTAACCGGGCAGCCTCTTGAGCAGCTTCGGAGAGAGACGGTGGAAGCCGTGGGCTCGGGCGGGAGCCGGCGCAGGCTCGGCGGCTGCACCTCCCGCTCCTGGAGCGGGGGGGAGAAGCGGCGGCGGCGGCCGCGGCTCCGGGGAGGGGGTCGGAGTCGCCTGTCACCATTGCCAGGGCTGGGAACGCCGGAGAGTTGCTCTCTCCCCTTCTCCTGCCTCCAACACGGCGGCGGCGGCGGCGGCACGTCCAGGGACCCGGGCCGGTGTTAAGCCTCCCGTCCGCCGCCGCCGCACCCCCCCTGGCCCGGGCTCCGGAGGCCGCCGGAGGAGGCAGCCGCTGCGAGGATTATCCGTCTTCTCCCCATTCCGCTGCCTCGGCTGCCAGGCCTCTGGCTGCTGAGGAGAAGCAGGCCCAGTCGCTGCAACCATCCAGCAGCCGCCGCAGCAGCCATTACCCGGCTGCGGTCCAGGGCCAAGCGGCAGCAGAGCGAGGGGCATCAGCGACCGCCAAGTCCAGAGCCATTTCCATCCTGCAGAAGAAGCCTCGCCACCAGCAGCTTCTGCCATCTCTCTCCTCCTTTTTCTTCAGCCACAGGCTCCCAGACATGACAGCCATCATCAAAGAGATCGTTAGCAGAAACAAAAGGAGATATCAAGAGGATGGATTCGACTTAGACTTGACCTGTATCCATTTCTGCGGCCGTTCCTCTTTGCTTTTCTGTCACTCTGATAACGTGGGAGTAGACGGATGCGAAAATTTTCAGTAGTTGGGGTGACTATAACGCTTAATATTGGTTGCATTTCTAGATCGTGTATATTGTGTCTCTTTCAGAGACGCCGTGTATTCAACCTAGGGAGTGTTCGGCTAGACGGAACTCACGCCTGCTTGCAAGTGTCAAGGCACGGATTGGTTTCTTGTCGAGCTCTGTGGTCTCTTCTTAAAATCTATTGTCCGATAATGCATAGTGCTGTACACTGGATTAGCGAGCTCGTCAATCCAGCCTTCTAAATGAACTAAAAAAATAGACGCTTTGGGTTGTGCATATTTCGATTAGATCGTGACTTAGGCCCTAGATCGAGGGTGTAGATCAGATTAAAATGAAAGTCCGTGCTGCACGTAGGCATATTGCCTCAGAATCTTGCAGTGATTGTTTTTAGTTTCCTGGGTTGCATTGGAAGATTTTTCTGAAATGTGACTTGTGGACTGATTTGCATAACTTTATAAGCATAGTCATCTTCAGCATAGACGGTGCACATTTGAGGGCAGAAGTAGATTTGTGTGTTTAAACTGAGGTAATTACAACTTTGGAGCTGTATTTCGAAGTTTTGTAGTTTAAAATCAATTGTGCCAGAATAATGTATCATTGGAGCTTTTAATAGAACTTTGCTAAATTAGACTGTCTTTCCTGATGAGGTGTGGGATAGGATATGAAATTTGCATTTCGGTGGTATGTCCCATTCATTTGGCCTTGCCAAACGTGATAGAATGGAGATCGAATAGTTTTTGATCCCAGATGATGATGTCTGTGTGAGTTCAGGGATGCTACGGCAAATGACTGCAGTGGTTAAACTCAGCTCTCACATGAAATTTAAGTAGTAGCCTAAATTGGCTGCTCATATTTTTTTGTTTCAGGTGCTCTGACCCGTTTTTAGCTTGATTTGTGCAGAACGTCAAGTATAATTTAGCCAGCTAATATCCAGACATACTGGCAAGGATGGGTCTCTAGCTCTAGATTGTAGGTATGCTAGCTAGCTCTCTGCATGCACTAATTTACTGAGTCAGCTTGTTGAATAAGACAGAAACCTAAGAATTTTAACGGTGTATAGTTCTGATTGTTTAAAAGTTAGGCCTTTGTACTTCAAAAGTTCGTGGTTTAAAGCATTTATCTTTGCAGTTTCAGGTATGGTACTGGTTATGATCGGGGTAGGAAAGAGAGCCCTCCTTTTTTTGCAGAGTGGGAAGTATTGACAGAAATTGAGAGCTTTGGGGAGGCCAGCCAGTGTATAAGGTGTGCGAAAACACAAGTTGCAGGTCTGAAGTGACTGAGCCTTTAAATGATTGGGCCTTTTGGTACAACCCAAAATTTTGTTATGTGACTTGTAGCAGTGAACAGTTTTTAGTTAAAATTATGTAATTTCATAATTGGTGATAAAGTATTCTTTGTAAGTTATTTTTTAGTTAATATTAGTGGATATTTTCTTAAGGTTGAAGGGCAGCAGCATACATGTCCTGCTAATAAATCATTATGGAGAGCTTTATTTATTTATTTGTTGAAGAAAAATTTTCATTTGAAAGATGTTTGATGAATTGCATTAGTGGCATATAAAATGCATAGCTAATTTTGATCGAATTTTTTGTTCTGAAATGAAGGTGAAACTCACTGAAAACCTGGCTTCCCACACAGGCTAATTTTCTTTCAAGCTAAAAGTGCAATTTGAAAGGAATCCTTAATTTTCCAGGTTGCATTAATTGAAAAGCTTCGCTCAGGATGGACTTGACCCTTCCGAAAGATAATTGGAGAGCATTCTGAGTGGTCCCTTGCTTCAAGGCAGTTTACTGTCGGTATGAGTTAATGTTAATAACCTTGATCCAGAAGGAACTAGGTATCTATTTAATTTAAAAAAAGAAAAAAAAACCCATTCAAAGAAAAATGTAGAATGCATGGTAGGCAGACTCCAGTCGTATCCAAAGTACACTTCCCCTTTGCTTTCCCCAAAGGAATTCAGGATTATTCTGTAATTTTTTTTTTTTGGTATGAGCAGTGACGTGATTGCAGTTCCTTATTTGATTTCATAGTGCATGGGCTTCTCTGCACGTGCAATTTATGCGGCTTAGAAATCCAAACCTGTACTTTTAGTTTATGGTATGCATAGAAAGCAGTATCAAATATTGCATCAAATGACTAATAACACTTAATTTCTAGAACTGTGGTTTGATCGAGCCAGATGTTGATGTGAAAACGAGCCAGTAGGGGAAAAGTCAGTGAAGACCTCGCTCTTCTGAGAGGTGTGCGCCCATTAGTTTTGATAGGCCAGAGGGCTTGCTTGGTTCTTCATCAGGGTTTTCTGTTTTGGGGGGCAGGGATTAAAATGGTCATTGAAGATTTGTGCTGGGCAATGTGCTTGGCCAAGTTAAACTCCATTATGAAAGTAGTAAGTCGAGTATTTTCATTTGCTGAAGACACAGTTGAATTATTGTAGGAATTTGTTGGTTGGATATTATTCTTAACAGTCTGGAAAGTAGACTTGAGTGTGAGACAGCAAGAGTTAATGTTTTTAAAGCACATGGAAGGTTCAGGCTTCTGGTACAGCTTTTTTGTTTGGTAGATATACTTTTCAAATACTGATCACAGGAATGAATATTAGTACCTTATAGGGAGAATAGTGATTGATATTAGCTGTTTTGTTAAAGGCAGGTGATTGTTGCAAGTAATTATGGTTTTTCCTTGTAAATGATTCTACAGTCTTCATCTTGCCTTTTTTATAGTCATTTGTGTCTTTCCTGAAAAACACTAGTAAAAGTTGCAAATTTCATTTTCCCTGAAACTTCCTTAAGAGGAGTAAAGTGCGTCAAAAGGAGTAATTTTCAGTTATAGATTCAACATAAGAAAAAGAAATTTTATTACTGTCAATTTTAGTTTACAGCAATAGAGTGATGCAGACTGAGATTCCTTATAAAATATTAAATAAAGATTAAATGATTCAAGTTAAATATGATGAATATAATCTGGTTAATTTTAGACATAAATTTAGAAAGTGGAGATTCATAGCCTTTAAAATTTTTATTTTAGTAACAGGAGAAAGGCAGGTAGTGTATTTTCATTTTTGTGTGGAACATTATATCTAATTTATCATACTTAAATAAAATATCTACCTAAGTATTATGAAATAGTTTACGTTCTGGAAATGAATTCAGTTCTTATTTTCAAATGTTACAACATGAGATTTGTCCTTTTTTTGCTGTTCATTTGTTTATAGCTTGACAGCATTTAAACAATTTTAAGCCACTTCTAAGATAGTCACTTTGATGACTTGATTAGAAAATTGTCCATGTAGGAAAAAACAAAGTTTGGACATTCATTTTAGTAAATATTCAGTTTTCAATATTTTATTTTGTATCTCAGTAAGCTCCAAATGGTAGGTAGTGCTTTTATATTGATAACTTATGTAAATTCAGAGTTGGCAAAGATAAGTTTAGAACCCTGAGTATGTAGGTCAGTTTTTAATTTCTGTAGAAATTAAACTTCTATTCCATCTTAGAAGTAGTCTGTTCCACGAGCCAGTGTTAGTTATTAATACAGCTTAAGAAGTTTTCTTGATCCTATTTTTTATTTTTCCATGACAAACTACTACTGGCTCATAAAACAGAAGTTTGACTGCACAGAGCTGGTGGCTTGGGTTTTGTTCCCCTTTCTTCCCTGTGGATAAACTTGATTTTCAGAACCAGCATTGGAGAGTTGGTTTTGTGGTCCACTCTTTTGCAAAGTTACAGGATTTGTTCCAAAGATCATGATTTAGGTATGACACTTTGTGTGCTTATATCAGAAGTGATTTCTATAAATAATCAGTTTTTTCGTAGTTGCTTTGTATCTGGAAGTTGATCAATTTTGAAATTGATGCAGTTGCTGCTTGAGTTATCAGTAATGTTGAATACAAATGAAATAGCTTTTTGTTAGTAAGAATTTGCTGATGTTTTTTATAGGCCTCGCTACTGTTATGTAGCTTTCTTGGAGGCTTACAAGTGTCTTATGTGGGAGGATGGTTCTCTGGTGCTGAAGGTATTGGCAGAGATGAAATTAGGATCCTGGGTTTGATGTCTCACCTTTTCATTTTGTATTCTCTGCTGTGGTTGCAGAAGGGGCTCTATAGCAGTTTCAGCTTCTAAAATAATTTATACTGGACCGAAAAGCCTGTTTCTTAGAGGAACATTACTGTCAGAGTAAACATGTTTAAAGAATGAACTGATTTTGCCTGGGAAGTTGTAATTTTGTTCTGAATAGTCAGGCACACTCTTCTATTGTAACAGTTGGCATTAGGACATTCGCAGACATCTTTAGAGTACTAGACTTAACACTTGTTGGTGGTAGCTTTGGAGAGATAGGAACTGTAGTTGCACCCACTAATAACTTGTATGTGTGGTGTGGAAAAGCTTGTAAATCTGCTGTTTTGTGTAATTAGTCAAACAGTTATAATCAGAAAGCCAACGCTTAATACGAAAAGTGACTCTAACTTAAATATTTGAATTTTTCTATATGTATGTATGTATCAAGTTAACAAATTTACTATTCTGGAAAATGGAGTTTCCCCTTAAAGAACAGACTGCGTTGGAAGACATTTTATAAATTACGTTAAAATATGGCAGGTCTTATCTACACTCTGAAGTTATAATTGTTTATTTTAGTTTTAGGCAGACAGGGTCCCTGTGCTATAATCTTGGCTCTGTCACAGAGCTGGATAACTCTATTCTATTTAATTTCTATTCTATTTAATTTCACTTAGTCTTACTCTACCTGAAATAAGGGAAGGATAATGATGCCCACCACAAAAGTTTATCTAATCCAGCAAGGCAGAGGCAGGAGGCCATTGCTAATCCTAGGCCGGCCTCCAGTGACTGCATAGTTAATTTGAGGTCGACACCGTGAGTTCCAAGCCAGCTAAGGCTCCATAGTGAGACTCTGAATAACCAGCCACCAAATCACATAAATAATCCCTCTACCTTGGTACCTGCCTCATTGTAAATACTTAAATCATAGCTACTGCTCTTAACAATTTCCGATTATTCATGTTATAGGGTGAGCAGGGTTTGTTTATGTATTTGCTTAGTTTGAGACCTAAGCCATTTTAATTGACTAAAGCTATTACCTTTTATTTTAAAATAGGGGAATTTTTTTATTGTAATGTCTGATTTTGCCGTTCATTCATAGTTGCTCAAAGCAACGTTAATTATGTTCATCAAAAAGTTTGTTTTCAACTTTTAAGGAAACATGAAATCTTTCTTATTTTTCTCATAATAACTTTAAGAACTATCTGTTGTAAGATTAAATTTTCTTATTATTCAATATAGATGAATATGAATAGCATGGCATATTTATAATATGTGTGCTTGTATGATACAATACATAGGCATATATGATCTCTGATCTAGCTATGATATATTTGTTCTTATGAAGCAGAGTCGCACCATGTAGCCCTGGCTTGTCTCAAACTTGTGGCCATGCTTGGTCAATATCACAGTTCTTTTTCGCAAAGAATATTCCTCTTTACTAAGAAATACTAAGAAATCGGATTTCTAATGTATAACTCAGAGTTAGGTAAACTCTTACCAGTAAAGCTATATTAGCATTTCCTTTCTGCTCTGCCAGTTCACATTCATTACAGAAGATATGTATGTATATATGTATATATATATATATATACACTCAATACAACCTTCAGTGAACTACTATAAGAATTTAAAGTTAGTGTTAAACCTCGAATCTTGCGCCCATTTTCACACTGGGCCAAGATTTTCAATATAACTAGAACTTTGAAATGGGAAGAAAAAGCTAAAGAGATTTTTTTTTTCTTCCCATACTGTATTATTAAGAATTTACTCATTTATTTGGGATTGGGAGTGGGAGGAACGGAACAGGGGATAAGTGTGTAGGTCAGAGAACAGCTTTCAGGAGTTGATTCTTTCCTTCCTCCCTTTAACACTGGGAATGTCAGTCAGGTTGTTAGGGTAGCAGGAAGTGCCTTTTAGCCCACTGAGCCACTAGAAGCTCTCATGCTTTCTTCTTATCAAGTGGAGGGAAGAGTGGAGTAAGCTTAAGGCCCACCTACCTGCATGTGAGGGGGAATAGTGCTTCCTTCCTGTGCTTCCTTAGGAGTGGAGCCCTTTAATTTCCAGGGGTGTTTCTTATTTGTTTTGAAATGCAGAGTGAATCCTGCTGTAATTATTCATGACGGCGCTCTTGTGATTTTTATTATTTTTTTTTCTGCTGAGTTTTCCACGAGTAATTTAGCTGTGTTTTTTTTGTATAACACATTATAAAATTGAGTTGCATATCTTGATATTCGGACCTACCACATTGTCTGAGCCAGTTTCTGTCTTTCTCCACTGTCTGTGTACCTGTACTATGACAGGCACATAGGTGTTATATCATCAGAGCCCTGCAGTAAAAAGTAATAACATCATGTAGGTTTTCAGGCTGAAGTAGAATAATTTGTTTCCTTCCTTCCTTCACTTCTTTCTTTTTCTTTCTTCCTAGTGATGCAGACCTAAGTTTGTATGTTTGTTTTTGAACCTTTGAGTAGGATGCAGGTACTCAAAGTTTATGTAAGGGTATGAATTCTGCTTTGAAACAGGTTATCTCTTAATGAGATGTATTCCTAAAAGTGAATTATAAAAATCAATTATACTCCATTTAACATTAGAAGCAAATTTTTGCTTTGAAACACATGCAGATTTTTTTCCATTAAATTTTCTCTTTAGTGAGACTTTTTTAAAAAAAGGTTTATTTATTTAATGTGTATGAGTACATTGTAGCTGTCTTAAGACACACCAGAAGGGTACGTCTGATCCCATTACAGATGGTTGTGAGCCACCATATGATTGCTGGGAACTGAACTCAGTAATCAGTCAGTGCTCTTAACTACTGAGCCATCTCACCAGCCCGAGATTTGTTTTTTGAATGTTTGTTTCTCTCAACTAAATATAATTAAAATTTTTTCTTTTATGTTTAGAACAGACTTTGGGAAGATATTATTAAAGTTGTCTTTAGGTCTCCATATTACATTATAGTTTATAGGCTAGCAGTCAACATTGGTGTCTCCTCTGTTGCTCTCTGTCTTGTTTTTGGAGACAGGGTCTCTCATTGAACCTGGAGCTTGCCAGTTTTGCAAGACTGTCTTCTGTTTGTGCCCTCCAGTGCTGGGATTACAGGTGTACACACCACACATGGCTGTGCACACTATACATGGGTGTGTACCGCCATACATAGTTTTGGCATTGGTGCTAGGGCTCTGACCTCAGATCTTTGTGCTTGCATAGTAAAGTGTTTTATCCACTGACCCATTCCCTCAGCTCCCATGCTATACTCATTGAGCTAATAGTATTTACAGGTGCATTATATCAATAGACATATAAGTCCTAAATAGCCTAATGTAGGAAATCCATTGATTTGTTTTGTAGACAAGGCCCAGTGAATTAGAAAGGCAGCCTGATAGAATGCAAAGAACATAACCTGGAATTAGCCAGGCACTGGAATTAGATTACCACCCTAGTTTCCATCTTTCTAATGGGAGGTAAAGCTCTGACTTGTAGGTGTTTGTTTTTGTTGATCTGAACTTTTGGTAATGTCTAGAAACATTTGGTGAGCATGGTCATACCTGAGGTGTAGGTATATTGCCTTAGATTGTGGACCCCCCAAGGTCATCTGTTGCTGGATGGTAAGAGCTGGGCCCAACTATTTTCTGACTATTGTGGGGCTTATGTTTCTCATAAGATCTTTGTCCATTAAAGATATCTCTAATAAGAAAAAAGATTTATTTGACGAGGTCTCATGTCTTTTAGCAGACTGTGGGAGTTTGAGCCTCTGCAGTAGCACTGTTGAGTATCACAGGAATGCAAGGTGGATGTGCACTCAGGTGTTTTTCTCCTTGAGGCTGAGGCAGGAGGATTTTTTTATGTTTGAGGACAACCTCATACTACACCTTGAGTTCTATCTAGGGTCAGCTCAGACATGACTCAAAGGCTTTTTTCCCTGTGTTTGAACAGTTTTCTTTGTAATTGTTTAGGGAGTTACTTTGCTGCTAGTGTCTTTAATGTTACTGTTGTTTAACTGCTTCTTTAGTCTTAGATTTTTTTTACTCTAAACCTTTGTTTCTTCAGATGGGATGAAGTTAAATGTGCTCATATGAAGGGTCAGATTTCTGACAAGGAATAAGAAAAAACAAGGAATTTTTCCAGATGAAGAGAATGGGGCTGTCCTGACTGAAGTTCCCGGGTGCACGTTCACCTGCTTTTCTGAGCCTACATTGTTAGCCTGATTGAATTAAAGTGTCTTCCTTACCAGAAATAAAAATTGGAATTGCCGTGAAGCTTCTGAATTGGGCATGTGAGTTTTCATTAGTCCAAAGATGCACAGAAAACACAGCGGAAAAAGGGACAGTGAATTTCTTGGTTTATTTTTAGGGATCACAAGCGTAATTATAAGTGTTCTATGAATAGATTAGTTGCTATGTTGTTTTTTTTTTGTTTTTCTGTTTAATTTTACAATTTCATTTGCTGCTCACTCTACAACAGAATAAAGTGTCAGGGCTGTATTTTTTAATATCTTAGGAAGCTTAAGTACTGATTGAGAGCTTTGTTCTTGAAGTTAAGGGTTATGTTTAGGTATACTGATAAATGTTTTGAAACTGACCTGACTTGTCATGATAGCTTCATACTCACCAAGAAAAGCAAATAGTATCCATTGCTGTAATTAAATTGAATAGATTAACAGTGTTTAAGTCTGTGAATTAAAAGCTCACTTGCTTACTAAAGAAAATTCCTTTTATAAAGTGATTACTGAGAGAAAAATCGCCGTTTTGTTTGTTCGTTTTTTTATTTCTCCAAAACTTCACATTGTTTTCTAATTCTTGGTGAACTCAAAGAGTTGTCTTGTTCTTTTTGAATAATTTACATAGAGCTTCATAATTGAAAGTATCAAAAATACATATTTACCTATAAATTAAGATTTCTCCATTTTTTTCTCACTGATTTTTTTTATGTAGTGTACTTAATGTTTCAAATAGGAACAATTTTTATGATTCAGATTTTACGAAAACCACAATCTAATAGAAACGAAAAAAAACATTGCAGTATTAGAACTTTGAAATGCCTTCACCTGAAATTACTTCTAGGCAGTCTATTGCACATTTAATACTTAATGTTTATATTACTTTTGTGAGATAGCACATACACATATAATGTTATATGTTACTTATAATATATATTAAATATTTGAGATAAGTCTCTGGCCCATGCTGCCCTGGAACTCATTATAAACATCCTATTTTTCCAGCCTCTCAAGGGCTATGGTTATAGGTTTATATTAGAATTCCAGGCTCCAAATACTTTTGATGTGTTAATTTCATTTATTTTGGAATATTTTGCTGAGTTGAAATTAAAGTGGAATACAAGTAATTTGAACAAACAGTTTTCATACTAAAGTGGGCATAGCTTTGTTTGCTGTCTCTTTGAATTCAGGATTATTGGCTTGCTATGACGTTACAATTGCATAGTTTGTATAATGTGGTTTATATTTGCATAGTTGGCTTGTATTTGTTGCACTATTAATTGATCGATGTGCACTGATAACTAGTACTAGCTTTTGGTAAAAAATCTGCATTTAGCAGTTTGTCAGATTTTATTTTTAAGTCAGATACTGAAAGAGAATCTTTAACCATATCAGCTAACCATTAATTCTTTATTAGTAAAATATATTAATATATTTTGCACAAACTATTTAAAACAGTGATAGAAACATAGTTTTTTATTTTATAAACAAAGTTACTACTAGGTGTGCTCTATGTGTGGCCTGTGACCTTAGCACCCTGGAGGTGTCCTCAAGGACATCAGTTCAGTTACTCTTGGCCATATAGTAAGTTGAAGCTCAGTCTGGACCAGAAGAGACCCTCTCTTAGAAAACTTACCAAACAAAAACAAAAAAACAAATTACTTGCTTATTTTTAAGTACAATCCTTTCCCAAATAAAGTGGAACTTAAACTTGAAATTTTCATCTAGGTGTAAGGTTGCTGTCTTAGGTTCTAATAAAAATTGGTGGTGGCAAAAATATTTTGTTATTGTTTTCTTGTTGCTGCCTGGGGATGGAAGACACAGTCCTGAGTAGCTTCTGTGGACTAGTTTTGTAGGATTTTTGCATGAAATAACAGTAAACTAAAAACTCTTGCATTTTCTTCTACATTATATCCAGATTGTGGTCATGATCGCATGTGTTTGCTTGTTATTACTGCAAAGGTCATAGGTTGTGGTTGTGTGGTGTCTAGATACCCAGGCCTGCCATCTGTTCTTCAAGTGTAGGAAAAAGTTTAAGATAATTTAGTGGTAGTAAGTGGTTTTGACACCTTTGTTTTTGGAATCATTTAATTATACGTTTTTAAGACCTAAGATTAAGTTTTAGGCCTTGGTAAAAATGAAGCTTGGGGTGTGCTGTCATTTGTGCTAAACCACTAAGGGCCTGCTTAAGATCTGAAGGTGCCGCTCCGAGCCGGACTCTGGCCCTCGCTTTACTGACGTGTCTGCGTGCTTAAGCACAAGAACATGGCACTCTCCCTTGACATACTCAGTTACAAGAATGTTGGGGTTTTTAAACTAGGTTTTCTAACATGTTATGTAAGAATTGATAATACAAAACTCGGTGAGGGGACTGATTCAGTAAGCCACTTTAAACATTTCCTTTTCCCTCCTACACCTTCATTTTCATCTGTGTATGAAGGAGCTTCTTCATGTAAACATTTTCTTTTGCACCTTACTTGCATGAACTTGATGCTAGCTACGCTGTATATAAAGTCTTTAAAATGCCTCAATATGGCGCTATACACACACACACACACACACGCGCGCGTGTGTGTGTATATATATATATACACATATATATAAATATAAAATCTGATGAATTTTAGTTTTTTATTATATTTAGGGTTTTTTGATGTGCCAGGTGGTTATTATAAAAATAGTGTTTGAAGTTTAAATATTTGAATTTGTATTTTCAAACCCAACTTTGTACCTGGGGTCTGTAGTTTTTTTTTGAATGTAAGCTTCTTGTCAGGTTAATGTCTGGGAGGAAGAAGGTTTTGTTAGTATAGTTTCTGAACTTTGACTAGAATGATTTTGACTTTCCTTGATCAAGACTAAACTACAGGCCATGATTGCATAGGAGGCAGTGTGTGCATAAATGACCCTTCTCATGTCACATGCAGCTTTTACCCAAATGCTAAGTGTAGAAATCGTTTCCCATTCTGCTTACTTCATGTTTGAATAGCAGGGAGTGTTGAAGGAATTCCTGTCTCATTATTTTCATTTTTATTGCTTCCATTTAACTGGTATTTTTGTCTTTTGTGTATTAAGCTCTCTTTGTGTTATGGCCTTACTGCACAGCTCTGGTTGGCCTGAACTTCACAAGACTCCCACTACCTTTGCCCCCTGGGGTTACAGGATGCTACCACACCTTGGCCAAACCTTGTATATTTCAACATTTTATTTATCAGTTTAAAACGTTGATTTTCTTCTTCTTTGCTTTTTTTTTAAATTTCAGTCTTTTTTTCTATGGTTTTAAAATATGTTCTTTGAACATAAAGATTACAAATTACAAAGGTGCTTTCTTCCACAGTGCCAGTAATTATTTTCTTACAAAAATTGTACCCCTCCAGTAAATTTCTTTAAAATGTAGTTTATTTAAATATGCACCAAAGACTCATTCTTTTCTTTTTTCAAATATTTTTGTATTTTATATGTATGAGTGCTCTGTCTGCATGTATGCCTGCATGACAGAAGAAGGCTTTAGGTCCGATGGTTGTGAGCCACCATGTGGTTGCTGGGAATTGAACTCAGGACCTCTGGGAGAGCAGTCAGTGTTCTTAACTGCTGAGCCATCTTTCCAGCCCCCAAAGACTTGTTCTTACTTTCCATCTATCAATACAGTTAAAATGTTAATAGAAAAGTTTCATATTCTAAAGTGAATTTTGACTAGCATATTTTAAAATATAGTTTCAGAGTTCAGGGAATAATTTTATAATTCAAAGTTGATACAATGATTTAAATGTTTTCAGTGGGAATAAGAATCCTTTTACAATATTAAAACAGGGCAGTTATAAAATCATCAATATGCCTCTTTACTACAGTAATGAATGACAGTATATATGTTTTCATGATTTAAAATCTACATAATTACTTCTGGTTCATTTTATTTTTCTTCAGTCCAAAACAGTTCATTGGGACAAATTTATTTATACTACTTGCAAAAGAAACTAAGTCATTTCCAGATGATTTCTAGGCTGGTAATGTAGGGTAAAGAAATTATTTATTTCATGTATTACATTAAAGTCATATGTAAAGTGAACTAATTCAGCCCACACATTTGGAGTTTTTCTGTTTTAAACAGTCTCAAAGACTTTACTTTGAAGGGTAAATTTTGATTGTTAAAAGCAACGAAAAATTTTGGAATTTTGGCTAAATTGAAGGAGAATGGTCCACTGTCAGGGACACATTGTTTTAGGGCCCTGAATCTCTGCATTCTCAGTGTTGAACTTGCAAAGGCATTGCAGGTGAAATTTTTTTTTTTTAATTTTTCAAGATGCAGCTACTACTAAGTGAATTGGCACTAAATATGACAGGGGCTTTGTTCTCGAGTTACTGGTCCATCCTTTGGGCGCATTAGAATATCTGTCCTGTTGCAAGTTAGAGACCTTAAATGTCTTTTGCATTATTATGAAGTAGCTAAAACTTAGTGTTTTGTTTCTAAGCAGCCTATTGCAGGAGTTAACTTAGAAATTTAACATCAGATATAAAGATTAGAGATAAATCTCTTATAACTTTATGCCAATATTGGATCAATAACAGCTTTAATTTTTATAATCTTTTGTATGTATCATTATGATTTTTTTTCTGTAGACAATTTGGAGTTTGTGTTTGCCTTAGTTCTCATAAAGCTGTTAATCTGCCTAATATATGTTGGGCTTCTGTACTTTTGAAGGCTGTTAGAGAAGTTATATTCATATTTTGTCATTAGTGGTCAATCTTAGATGGTTTTTTTAGTGGCAAGAAAACCAAAGAGACAGCGTTGTGCATGGATGTATGCGTGTGTGTGTGTGAATGTGTGTGAACCAAAAAGAGAGCATTATGTGTGAATGTGTGTGCACTTGGATGTACTTTAACTGCAGTGGAGCTCTGAAACAGGAAATCAGTCTTTTCATATTTTCCAGAGACTTAGGAAGAAGAAGCTATATTAACTCATTAGAAAATAAAAGTTTTTAGAGGCTCACGTATGTAGGCTTGAGCAGTTGTAGGTACATTATTTCATAATTAACTTTTAGGAAGAAAAACTTGGTGGAAAACTAGTAGGGATTGCTAGTAAGCAAGCCATTAGTAAATGTGCCCAATAAACCTTACTTTGGATTTCAGAATTGCTGACTTTATAAGGGACTTGATAAGTTAAACTTAGTTGAAATTCAGAATACTTTATTCATTGAAAAATTGAAAGTTTTTTCATTGAGTTTATTCATATCTGATGTATATAAGATTGGAATCACTTTTTAAAAGATTCTAAAACTTAAGGATTCAATGGGAAAAAAAATGTGCTGGGGATACCAGGGACTCCAAACGTAAGGCATAGCGCTCTACCATTGAGTTAAGGAACCATCCCTTTCTTACTTTACTTTTGAGTCAAATTTTCCTTCACTGACCCAGGCTAGTCTTCAACCCAGGAGGCCTAGAACTTGTGATTTTTCAGTCCCACCCTACCAAATAGCTGGCATTAAAGTCATGTACCACCATGCCAGGTTGATTTTGTTTCAAAAGGTGTTACTGGCTCTTGGGTGTGTGTGGTACCTGTAATCCCGGTACTTAGGGAAGACAGGAGGAACAAGAAGAGTTTAATTTAACTTTCCTCCTGGCAAGTTGCAGACCAGTTCAGGCTAAGACACCCCCCCATTCCCAAAAAAAGAAAATTTGTCACTGGAAATGATGTTAGTTACTGTATATGTTTATATTATTATGTATGTTGTTATTGCATAGCCATTGTCAGTGTTTGATATGGTTGTCTTCACAAATGGAGTTTTTATCTATTACTTTTTGTTTATTTGTGATTTTGTTTTTTAAGACACAGCATTCTATATAGCTCTGGCTGGCCTAGAACTCTATGTAGACACAGCTGGCCCTAAAACTCAAATCTGTCTGCCTCGGCCTCCAGGTGATTACAGGTTTAGACCTCCATGTCTGGCCTAGTATTTTAAAGCTGTTTATAACTACTGTTTTACCAGCCATGCTAAATGTCATTAGTTTGCTTCTGTACTTCTGAATCTTTTGTAGACTATACTTTCTTGTGTGGTTTATTTTCCTCACCTATATTACTGGAACAGAATGAAAACATGTTTTATAGTTGTATTTTAGAGATTCCTTGTCAAGTGTACCAATTTATAGTATTGTTATTAAGTAGAAAAACTATTAGCAATTAAGTTAATTATCAGTTAATGTTTGCATATAGGGTTTGCATATTCAAATTGGCCTTCAACATGCAACCCTCTGGTTTCAGCTTCCTAAGTGCTGGGATTACTGGCATCAGTGCAATGTGCCCTGCCGCCTGAAGACAATCATTTGCAGAGTTTTTGTCTTGTTTAGATCGAGACAAGGTTTTATAACTCAGGCTGGCTAACCTGGAACTTGCTATGTAGACCAGGTTGTCCTGGAACTTACTTCCTCTCAAGTGCTAGATTGTAGATTTGTGCCACCACACCTGATGTGAAGAACTCTAATTATAAAAGCCTCTTAGTTACAACTACAGAGCCCGTTGCAGTTTTATAGATTTAAAGATATTTTCAGATTTCTTACTCAAATCAATTAACAAGGAAGTTAATGAAATACTATTATTTTACATGAGAATGAAACTAGTGTATGAAGCTTAGACATTGAGAGGTTTATCTCAAGTCACCAGCTCTGTGTGCAAAGTTGGTGTTCTGTATCAAACAGAAATATTCCATGGTTAGAATAGGGTCTGCTACCTACTAAACATTTATGTAGTCTATATTCCATTCATCCATCATCCACCCCACCTACCTACCTACCTACCCACCTACTTATCCACCTACCTGTTTATTAAGACAGAGTTTCTCTGAATTGACTTGGCTGCCCTGAAATTCACTCTCTACAACAGGATGGCCTCAAACTCAGAAAAAAACTGCCTGCCTCTGTCTCCAGAGTGCTATGATTAAAGGTGGGAGTCACCACCACCTGGTGTTCACTCTGGTTGTTTTAAAGCCCCTTTAGTCCTCTGTTTTTCTCCCCTCTCTTCTCCTCCCCTCCGCTTTTTTTCCTCCCTCTTTCTGTCTGTCTCCTTCCCTCTTTTTCTCCCTTCCCCCTTTCTTAAGCATTTTTCTTTGTAATATGTAACATGTAAGCTTTCACTGTCGCTGGTTGAAAGCACTCCAGAAATGGTAAATGTAGGTAGGTCTTGATGTCTGCTGACTTGACAAGCCATGATGAGGATTTTCCTTGTTCTTGACTATGACTCCATTTATGTATATATGCCTGAGTAAATTGAACTACTTGCCAGGCGTCCTTTAACCTGTGTCTGTTTTATGTAAATCCCATCCTTTCTGTGTGTCTTTATGAGCTGCATTGGGCTCCTGTTCTGGGTAGATTTCTGTCTCTCCTTCAGTTCTCTGCCTGGACCATTCTAGCCACTTAAGTATATCTTTTCTAATATACATTTTATTTTTTGTGTGTTTGAGTGTTATGCCTGCAGACGTCTCTTCCCCATATTCACTTTGATATGGGTGCAGAGAACCAAACCTGATGCTCTTTCTGCAGGAGCAACATGTTTAGCTGCTGGATCATCTCTCCTGTGTTTTCTTCTGTCGCCAGTGTATGGTAAGGCTCCTGTGAGTGCTACCCAACATAATACTCACTTGGTGATGCTTTCTACAAACTTCCACAGATCCCTCATGTCTTGACAAAGCCATCTCTGCAGTTCCCAAGTGTACCCAGCTCACAGACTTCCATGAAAATCATAATCATGTACTCTCTAAAAAAAAAAAGCTTAAAGCTGGGCAGTGGTGGCACACGCCTTTAATCCCAGCACTTGGGAGGCAGCTGCAGGCAGATTTCTGAGTTCGAGGCCAGCTGGTCTACAGAGTGAGTTCAGGACAGTGAGGGCTATCCAGTAAAATGATTCAGAAGTTGTATTGCTCCTGTCTTGGTTAAACCTCTTTGCTTGCTCTCCCCCACCCCATTACTGAACATAATATAAACAGCACATTTTAATAATTAAAAAAGAGCTATACTTTTAGATGTGATCCTTTTCTTAATTTAGAATAATAGACGACAGGTAATGTTTGTGACATTTAAATGATAATCATTTTATTTGGAACTTTTCTAATTCTTTGGTTGAGATGAATTTATGTCTTCTTATAGTGAGAAAACTTGTTCCTGGTGCAGGAAATGTTATGTCCATATGTGTCTATACATGTACTTAAGACATTAGGAACCTTAAAGCTGTAACTTGACTTGCTGAAGATGCCTGGTCATGTCCTACAGACTTTTTAATTTGTCTCATTTATTCTTGCATGATATTGTTTAGCCTGCCCATCTATATTATTCCTGTAAGTTAGCATTTTTACCCAGAGGCTTTGCGAGTTGGTGTTAAAGATACTTGACCATCACAGATGATGCTCTGCCTTTGTATATCTATGGTCAAAGTCTCAGGGGCTTGGAGATCGATTACTGAGTTATATGTAGAAGGGCAAATATATCCAGAATATGTAGGCAGAGATCTTTAGTGGTTGTTTTAAAGGAGGTGACTTGGTATAGTTGATGTGAAAGTCTTGTAGGTAATTATAAGATGAGAGAGAATTGATGGAGCCTCAGAACAAATGGGAGCTAGAAAGAGGGACAAGATTCATGGAAGTGTAGATTTTTAGTTAATTGGAAATAAATTCTTCCTGAACATAGTGATGGGTTTTTATGTTAACTGGTTTGTAGTACAACTGAAACTAATGGACATATCTAGTATTAATTACATTGAAGAGAAGAAAGCATCTAGGCTTCAGCCTCAGTCGAGTATTATGACATCACAGGTGTCACGGATGAGGTTATCACTGCTGGCAGAGTCTCTGTGTGTGTGATTAGGAACTTGAAGTCTAAGGATGGTTGAGTGACTGTCCAGGTTATATAGCTCAAGGAGCAGACAAGTACATTTGACAACCTTTTATAATTATATCTATAGTGTGAAAAGCTAATGTTTCCAAATGCATGCATAGTTGCATTATTGAATATTCTAGGTATTTCCTTAACTTAATAATTCAGATATTTATCCAAATATTATTGCTATGGGATTTCCTGCAGAAAGACTTGAAGGTGTATACAGGAACAATATTGATGATGTAGTAAGGTAAGCACTCTTCATTTTCTATTTCATATATTAATAAATTATATTGATGTGTTTTATTTAGAAAAGATTCTAAAAACACAGAACAGTATTTGCATTATGATGTAGACTTTGTTTTGTTTGGTAATACTCTGAAAGTTTTAACCTAAAGCATCTGATCGTTCTCAACTGGATGCAATTCACTGGATAAGAACTGACTATATATATATATATAAAATCATGTTTATTTATGTCATGAAAAATTTTTTGTGTTCCATAAGATGCCTCTTGCCAGGCTAGTCTCTGGCTTCTATTACAGTACAAGATTTTGATTTTATATTTGGGTTAGGCCTTGCTTGAGTAGGGTTTGTTTAGATGTTCACACTGAGGCATGGGTGACTGATGTGTTTTATGTAGCACTTATCCCTGTAGTAGTGTTTCATACAGTGATTATGGAGGGACTTGTTGAACATTCAAAAGACTAAATGAAGAGTTTCATAATTTTACAAAATTTCCAAGTGTAATTGTCACTTAGTTCAGAAAAGTGTTTCTCAAGGCCCACTTAAAAATTCTAATTTCAAATAAAAATGCAATTGTATGAGTAAATGAACATTAAATTTTTGTTGCAAACTATAATAGTATTTCAACAGTTCGTTAATACTGAGTCTTGCTATATTTGCTATTCTGGTTCTGAAGTACTTTAATGAATTTAAAAGTTGAAATTCTGGATTATTTCTTTTTTACTCATAAGTGAGTATCTTTCCTGGGACTTTTAACTATTTTGTGATTATACAGATTTAAATAGATGTGAGAGCACTTTGTAACTTACAGAGTGTCATGCAGATGTAGGATGCTTTTGTGGTACTGCATGATTTTATGCCTTTAGATGAGCTAGTAGGCAGTTTTCTAAGTGGTTAATTTTTACTGTATTAAGTTGTGCTCACTTAGATAATTTGTTATAGTATTATTTATGTTTTTTGTTCAGGTTTAAGTTTTACCAACTGTAAAGGTCTACCAAAACAAACACCAGACCCCTTTACTGCTTTGTAGTTTCCATTAAACTTTAGGTTATCCTGTCAGAGGTAACTGTTTAAAAGCCTTTAACAATAGGGAAATAGATTAGGTAGAACACAGTGGAAGGGTACTTAGCATGGCAGGCCCACAGGAACTCAGCTCGATAGTCAGTGATTATGCAGAGAAAATGAAACAGGCCACAGAGAAAAAGAGAGGAAATTTTTGAATTGAACGTTGCAGAGTATGGTAAGTGGCAGTTTGGCCAGATACAGATTACCAGATAATTATTTTCTGCTTTTGTGCAGAATTGTTTGTGTCTTTTATGTAATGCCTCATAAGATACGCTATTTCACATCAATTTTATATTCAGCCAAGGACCAATTTAACCAAACCAAATTCAGCTGTATTGAAAAAGGGTGCAAGTACTTTCTTTTAGTAGAGGGGAATCTTTTCTAGCCATGTATTATTATTGTTCTTTTGACAAATCTGGCATGCTAATTTTATATTGGTTTCTGTTAAGTATGAATTACTCAGTGAGGGTGATTAGATTATCTTTCAGGTTACAATTCCAGTTTCTAGACTTTTACCTCTGGTCATTAGACCTTATACTACAGTAACTTGCCAAAAATATGTTGTCTTGTAAAGTTAGTTTGGTCTTGAGTCTTCTGGTTTCATGATTCCTGTACTTATGCTTGCAAATTAAGAGATTTACACATTCATTTTACAATTAGTAACAAAGACTGAAATTAATTCTATCTAGCTTTATCTATCTAGGTTTTTTTTTTTAATTTAACCTTAGGTGTTTTCTCAGATTTTTTTTTTTTTTAAAAGAAATCTATCTGTATTTTTAGCTTGTTCTTTTAGCTTCTTACTGTAATGTTTTTAGCATAGCAACATGAAGAATCAGCTTGGTATAAAACTGCTCTGTGATTTTTGTTTTGTTTTTTAAGATAAATGACCAGTAAGGCCTGGATAACTTCTGTTTACCAGTTGCCCACCCTCTTTATAGTAAAGGATGAATAGTGACTAGAAAGGAAGATAAGTTTTTTCTTACAAACTAAAGTGACTACAAATAACTTTTTTGTGATTTTTTTTTTTGTTGTTGTTGTATTGTTTGTTTTGTTTTTTTGAGATAGGGTCTAAACCAAGTAAGTAGCCTTGGCTAGCTTGGAAATCCTTATGTAGACCTGTCTTGCTTTGAACTCAGGCATCTGCCTGCCTCTGCCTCTGAGTACTGGGATCAAAACAAATACCATCACATTAGCCCCTACAAATAATGAATTAAAATGCCTTTTAGGATTGACTTCTCCAAAGAACATTTGTGTCCAATATCTAAATAACTGATTACTTCAATTTGTTCACACTATGTTGATATTAGTTTTAATCAATAGTGAGTGCTTCCTTTTGCTTTAAAGTTGCTAACATCTCAGTACAAGTATTTTCATTTTCATATCATCAGGTAGCCTGGAAGAAGCAGGCAATGTAAGAGAGGTTTTGTTTGCCTCATTGTTTGAGAAGGATTTCTGGCTGTGGTGGTTGAGGAGGGAGGGCAGAGGCATTCCATCCCTCTACCCATGGCATCCTGAGTTTGGAGTGTTTAGCAGTAACTCCTCATGGTTGTGGAAGGGAGCAAGCACCAGAGAAATCTTCAGATAATCTACCCCTAGTGACAGATTTCACTTCCAGAAGACTCCACAGCCAGGCTGGGAAGGGGATTTCAGATTGAAACTATAACATCTTTGCTTCTTTATTAATAAAAACTTTTTTTTTTTGCAGTTAATCTTTATTTGCTTTGTCTAGTAGGGTGTCCAAAAGATATTTTAAAATATTTTTCTTTTATCTAATTGCATCTTTTCTTATATTTCCCCCCAAACAAGAAATATTATATAAAACTTAATCTTTGCTATTATACTGTAGCATTACTTGGAGTGAGGTAAACTTAAATTGCAAATATCTTCATGCTTAAATTTTCCTATGTGGAAAGGTTTGGAAAATGTAGTGTGCTGTGATAAGTAAAATCTCATAGTTGAGATCTACACAATTTGAGAAAAAGATTTAGGTTCTCCGTTTGAGATCTGGGATTCCTATAAAGAATGGAAGTGGAAGGACACCAGAGTTGGAATTAGCTTTCTAATTACAGACGATTTTCTTAATCTAAGGAGTGAGCTGACAAGGCAGGGCAGGAGGGACTGTGGAGGCCCCCACAGTGGTTGTTTTTCTTCTTCTTCCTCTTAACTGCTTCCTTTTTTTTTTCCTCCTCATTTTTTGCAACTAAGAGGGGGTGAAAAAAAAACCATGTTTTGTTCTGATACATTATTACTCTTATTACTCTTTGCTTTTTTTGTTGTTTTTTGTTTGTTTGTTTTTTGAGACAAGGCTTCTCTGCATAGCCCTTACTGTCCTGGAACTCACTCTGTAGACCAGGCTGGCCTCGCCTGCCTCTGCCTCCCGAGTGCTGGGATTAAAGGTGTGCACCACCACTGCCTGCATAAATCTAAGCAGTCTTGAATAGATTGGTGCATAGTATGTTTAAGGAACTTACCTTGTGATCTCTTCTGCCCCAATGACTCAGGAAAAAGTAGATGCAACAGAGACAAACTACCTTTTATACAAAATGTTTAGTACAATGCTACCAGGTGTACCTTTCCCCACCTTTTATGTTTTCTCTTGGTTTCCTTTCATAATTTGCTAAGTCTCATCTTCCTAGACAGTGTTTCATGGAGCTCAATTTGGAAAATGTTGAAAATGAAAGAGTTACGTGTACAAAATTGTTTTCTAAGTTTGATGTGTTTTGAGGTTAGGCATGCTATATGACCCAGGCTGACTTTAGTCTAGGCAGGTTTTGAATTCATGATTTTACACTTCCACCTATGGGTGGACAAGAAGCCCAGTTTGATTAGAGCTCAGTCTTATGACATAATGATTTAACAAAAAACTATTACTGTCTTGTATACCCATGTATAACCTGATACAGGTTCAAGAGTCTATTGTTTCTTAGCTGCTAGTGTATATACTTTCTTTCTGAAGAAACATTGCAAGTATTTGTTATTCTAGCATCATTATTGACTATCAATTAAAAATAAGACTTGAAAATATATTATTCAGAGGCCCATAAATAATGAATAGGGAATAATAATAATGATGATAATGGATAGGAAAGACTATTACCTCTGTTTTTCCATTTAATATTTTTTGTTCCTTTCCTCATTTTGCCTTCCTCTTTTCCATTTAAAAAAAAAATAGTGAGTTGACATAACAGTCACTGTTTTGAACTATAATTTGAGTGACATTTAATATTTTCACAGTATAGCCAGAAGTGATGCAGTCACCACTGAACCTTTTTATCCTGAAAGCTGCTGCCTGCCCTTCACTTGTGCTGGCTGACGCCCCTGCTCATGGGGAGCTCGTGTGTCGGACAGTAATCACATTATGGGCACAAACTAGCTTTGCTATTTAGTAGTGGATACTATTTTCTGTACAGTTATTTACTTACTATTATATCTGTTAACTATTGTATAACGAGCTTACATATATCATCTTACTAAGTTTGTAGACTGAATCTAATCCCTGTTTCACTTATATAAGTGCCTTAAAAGAAATTATAATCTTCAGTTGCCACAGCTTGGAAGTAGCAAGAAGCTGAAAGCGGAGTCCATATCTGTGAGATTCCAAAGTTGATTTTTTTCTTTTTTTGTTTGTTATTGTACTTAAGACAAGGTCTTACTATGTAGCTAAGGCCAGTCTTGAACTTGCAGTTCTGGAGGTTGAACTCACAGTCAGTACTAGGAACTTTACCACAGTGCATTACTCAAAGCTGCTTTCCTAAATATCTGTGCTTTTCCTTATGTACATCAAAGGACAAAGTCTAGGAATGCTTGGACAAATCTAGACTATATTTACAAATCAGCAAGCCTCGTGCAAAAACCTGTATTCTAGCATATTTTTAAAAGCTGAAAGAGCTGTAAAAACTGAACTCAACATTCCTGTGTGATGGATCAACTAGGATTGTGTAATGCCCAACCTTTGGCACTAAACAAATTGTTGAGTTACCATTTCTCCATTAAGGACTGTGTCTTAGCTAGGTTTCCACTGCTGTCAAAAGACATGACCAAGGAATATGCTTGGCCCAGGGAGTGGCACTATTAGGAGGTGTGGCCTTGTTGAGGGAAGTGTGTCACTGTGGAGTTAGGCTTTGAGACCCTCTCTTAGCTGCCTGAGGACAGTCTGCTCCTGGCTTCCTTTGGATGAAGATATAGAACTCTCATTCTCCAGCACCATACCTTTCCTGGATACCACCATGCTTCTTGCTGTGATAACTTTCATTATATTATAGCATTAAAGTTGTTATATTTTAATATTACTGTTGTTAATGTTTTACCTTGCCTAGTTTATTCAACTTCATTAATAAATGTGTATAGGGAAAATGTACATACAGTTTGCCGCTGTCCAAAGTTTCAGGCAACCATATGGAAGGAGTGTATATAGTGTAATGCATCATCTGAAGATACATTACATTCTTTGTTAAACTTCAGTGCCATGGATGTTCTCTCATTCCCACTATTTCAGTTTATTTCTCATTTTTGACGGACAGTTTTGCTGTATTTTTTTTTTTAATCTTCTAGGACTTTAAATGTTATTTTCTTACTTCCTTTTCTTCAAGATTTCTGAGGGGGAAGAAATCTGCTGATACCAAGGCTCTGTTGTGACAAGTTGCTTCTCTCTGCCTTTGAGACTGAGTCTTTTTTAAGAAGAGGGTCTTGCCTAGTGCATGCTGGTATGGAGTGCTCTTACATAAGCAAGGGTTTGACATTTGATCCTCCTGCTCCCACTTGGATATTGTTGTGATTTCAGGAGTGCACCACCATGAAAGTTTTATGTCGGGCTAGGGACAGATTCCCAGAGCTCCGTTTGTGTTAGACAAACTCTCTTATCAAATGAGATAAACCCCTAACCTGTCTTTGTCTTTTGATGGATTGATTGCGATCTGTCTTAGTAAGTCTAAGAGTTTTTGTGACTTGTGGTTCATTGAGCCAGAAGTTGTTTATATTCTTTTTTTTTTTTTTTTTTTTTGGTTTTTCGAGACAGGGTTTCTCTGTGTAGTCTTGGCTGTCCTGGAACTCACTTTGTAGACCAGGCTGGCCTCGAACTCAGAAATCCGCCTGCCTCTGCCTCCCAAGTGCTGGGATTAAAGGCGTGCGCCACCACCGCCCGGCTAGTTGTTTATATTCTATCTTTTATCAAATTTGAGAAGTTTTGATTATACTTCTGCACATAATTATTTTTCTGGAACCCTCAAGATCCCTAAGTTAGTCCAGTTGATGGTGTCTCACAGGTTGGTTAATCTCTTTACTTTTCTTCAGTAAATTGCTTTCTGTATTTTGATATTTATCCTCCTACCCTAATTCCTCCCAGATCATCCGTCTTCAGTCTCCCTACCCATGCAACTTTATGTTGTGTCTGGTGTCCCACCCCCCACCTCCCCACCCCCATTCCCCTTCTCCAATTAGGTCCAGTTAGTGTTGGCCAACTCCTACTGGATGTGGAGTGTGGTTTACACCAGTAAAGAAAATTGACTTTCCCTCTCTCCTGGTAGGAAATGCCAATAGCTCCTCAACTAGGGATGGGGCTTTGGTCATCACTTCTCTTTGCTTGGCTTGTGCTTTCACAGGTCTTGTATATGCTGTTAGGGTTGCTGTGAGTTCATATGTGCATCTGCCCTGCTGTGTCTGGAAAGTCACCTATCATCTCTGGCTCTTACAATCTTTCTGCCGCCCCCCTCGCCCCGCTCCATGTAGATCCCTGAGCCTTGAAGGGAAGGGTGTGTTACAGAATCATTTAGGACTGAACATTTTGAAGTCTTTCTTTGCAGGTTGTACTAATTGCCATCTACAAGAAACTTCTCTGATGAGGGTTGAGTCGTGCACTATCTGTCGGTTTAGCAGTAGTCATTAGGAATCATTCTATTGCTGTGTCCACTTAGCATAGCAATATCGGTAGGTTTTCCCTAGCGTCCATGACCAGCCACCGGCTAAGCCTCATTTTGACAATGTTAGATATGGAACAGATCTTAAATCTAATCAAAAGGTGGTTGGTTATTCTTTATTTTTATTCCACTTACTGTACCTTTCAGCTATGGCTAGGATTGCAAGTATGTACTACTGTATTGTTCAATTTAAATTTTTATTAAGATTTTTTTCATATATTTTGATCATATTCTTTCCCCTCCTCCAATTCCTCCCAGATCTTTTCCCACCTCCCATTCCGCCAAATGTTATGTTCTTTTTCTCTTTCCTTCTCAAAAAGCAAAAAAGAAAATCAACAAGAACCAATAAGACAAAAAGTGACAAAATAAAACAGAAAAGCACAAAAAAACATGGAGTCCGTTCTGTGTTGGTCAACTACTCCTGTGCATGAGGACTGACTGGAGTGTAGTTGATATGTTGGAGGAAACCGATTTTCTGTTTCTCAGTAGGTATCAACTGCAAATAATTTCTCGGATAGAGGCAGGGCTTTGTGTCTGCTTCACATTTAGTACTGGGATTTGTTTGATTTGACTTGAGCAGATTTTGTACATGCTGACACAGTCTGTGAGTTTGTGTATCACCCTTGTGTCTGGAAGATGCTGTTTGCTTAGAGTCATTTACTACCTCTAGCTAGCTCTTACCATCTTTCTTCCTCTTCCTCAGAGTAGATCCCTGAACCTTGAGGAGAGGGGTTTGATAAATGCATTCCATTTAGTACTGAGTGCTCCAAAGTGTCTCCATTTGTACGCTGTGTTGATGTATATGCTTAATTTCATGTGGGGATTACTGCCTTAGATCATTCAGTTTCCAGATAAAAGACACAAACCTTTTTATAATTATTTATAATAAGCCTTAATGAGCACTAGAGCTGGGCAGGTATCTACCCTCTAAGCTATTAGTATCTACTTCCTTGTCGGTAGCCTGAATTATAACCTGCTGTGTTCCATCTGGGCCACTCTTAACTCCAGTTGGCCAGCTCTCGGGCCATGTTGTCATGACTCACCATCTTCTCTCTCCACTGTCTCTTTCCTGATCTTGTGCCTCAGACCCCAAGCCTGTGAACCCAAACCTCACATCCCTTTCTTCTGCCCAGCTATAAGCTTTAGGCATCTTTATTCACCAATCAGGGATAACTTGCAAGGCAAGGTTGCATAGCATCACTTGAAGTTTGTGAGGAGCACCTCGTCCCAGAGGCAACCAGGGCCAATATTTAGCATTACAATACATAACAACAGACCCAGCCTCAACAGTTTTAAATTAAGGAGCAAGGTTTGCACAACAAAGATTGGTAAATGTGAAGTTCACTTGTAGGCCTAAATCTGAGTACAGAATTCAACATTGCCATACATAGCAACAGACCAAACCTCAACACATTGTTCATTTGTGGATCTCTGTGTTAATCACCATCTACTGCAAAAAGAATATTCTCTAATGAGGGCTGAGTGAGGCACTCATCTGTGGGGAGAGCAGTATGTTAGGAATATTTCTGTTTCTTTAATAGAATAATAGTAGTAGTAGGTTTTCCCCTAGGCTCATGACTTAAATTCTTAGGTGCTTTAGAAATGGCATGCATGAGTTCTATTTTAAGGAATGCTTCTTAAATCCAATTTTTAAAAAATGGTTGATCATTTCCATAACATTTATGCCAATGTTGGATCAGTATATATGCCTGCAGGCATGCAGGTCTCTGTTGTGGGTCACAGAGTTTGTAACTGGGTTATATTGATGACAATTTTTCTCCTCCAGTAGTGTGCAAGGTACCTTCCAGCACCATGAATGCTAGTCAGTAGTGCTGAAGCCTCTAGTTGGTTAGCTCAGTTTCTCTGTGCTTGATGACACAGTTAGCAGTATCTTCAGCCACAGGAGCTTACCATCTGGTTGTGGAGGAAAGCAGTAGCCTTGGCAGTAGCCATGATGTTGGGGTTGCAAGTATGTGCTATCATACTTTGTTCTTTATGTGGGTTCTGGAGCCCTAAACTTAGACTAACGTACCTTCCTAGTCATGGAATTCTCCTTTTTAAAAAGGTATTTATTTGTGTGTTGGCATGTGTGTACACCATGCCATACCACACTTTTGGAGGTCAGAGGACAACTTATAATTCTTTCCTTTTACTGCATGGTTCCTGGAGATCAAACTTATCTGCAGGTTTGGCGGCAGTTATCTTTTTTGCCTTCTGAGCTACCCATTTTGTTAATGCCCCACCCCTTTTTAATAACTCAGAAGAGGTCATCAGGTCCCCTCAAACTGGAGTGGCAGGCAGTTGTGAGCCCCCATGTGGGTGCAAATGATTGAACCCGGGTCCTGTGGAAGAACAACCAGTGCCCCAAACCACTCAGCCACTCAAACCCCAGTCCCAGAGATCTAAAGTTTGTTTGTTGGGTACTCTAGGACTTTCTAGCTTCCAAAGCTTTGGACAGTTAGTTTCTTTTGTTTATAAATCTAGGTATGCACTGGGTGCATACATGGTGTTTACATGTGTGCTGACTTTCTTTTCAACTTATTTTTCTTTTAGATTGTTTAAACTGCTTTGTTTCCTTTTGTAGATACAGCTTTATAATGCCTTTATAAATTCCTTCTATGACATTAGATTCAGATAAGCGTTGACTACAGAAATTGATGGGTTATATTTTGTTTAGAAATACTGATTAATAACTCTGTTTTTTTATTGTATATAATTACTATATTTTCTATTGCTAGCTCTTAAATAATCAAGAAGTAGCCTTGCTTAAGTTATCAACTAGAAAAGATTTAACATCTGAGGAATTGTTAATTTATCTCCTACTACTTACTAGGCATTTTTCTCTTGGGCAGAGAATAGAGAAGTGAAAGTTTAGGGCTCCCTGCCTTTTTCCTGTTTCCAGCATTATACACCAGTCAAGCCTATGGAATTCTAGTTTCTTTTTGTTCTGTTGCCCTACTCCGAACTTTAGTTGATACTGGTTTTGTGTTCTTCTTATACACCACTTTGCTACTGTCCTGAATTCATCTATGAGCACTCCTTCTGCCATTTTGATGACAATGAATGTATGTTTTAAAACTGAGTTTTGTGAGCTCTCTGCAGCTGAATTTTTTTTTCCCTTGAATAACTTGTTCATTGCAAAAGAGAATTCTGGAGAGTTCTACCAAGTCCATAGCTTTGTTACTGTGATTGCTGTTGCTGTTTTGAGGTGGTGTCTAACTCTAACCCTAGCTGACTTCAAACTCAGTTCTGTAGACCTGACTGTGTTTTACGTGCTGTGTTTACAAGTCTGTGGTGGTAACATGCGTGCAGCATGTCACTCAGTGGGTTTGCTTTTCTTTTCTTTCTTTCTTTCTTTCTTTCTTTCTTTCTTTCTTTCTTTCTTTCTTTCTTTCTTGAATCATCAAAATATGACTTCATGTTTTGTCTTTTAAACAATAACATTTTCCTCTGTGTTTAAAAAAATTAGAATAGTTTATAGTACCTGTGGACTTACAGTTAAATCCTCTCTGTAGTCTTCTTTTAGATTGGGTTGTAGATTCATAAGCTGTTGATGAAGTGAAACATTTGAAAGGCTTTGCAGTTTAGTGTCGTATCTCACTATGCCAGTATTTCCTTCCTTGTCTGATGTAAGCTCTAGAATTACATGAACACTTTCTCCCTGTTTCCTGACATTTCCAGAGTTGTAGTTTCCTTTTAATAATTATTTATAAATGAGAACTAACCAACCATTTCAAGATTTTTTTAAAAAAGAAAAACCTAGCCGGGCAGTGTTGGTGCACGCCTTTAATCCCAGCACTTGGGAGGCAGAGGCAGGCGGATTTCTGAGTTCGAGGCCAGCCTGGTCTACAGAGTGAGTTCCAGGACAGCCAGGGCTACACAGAGAAACCCTGTCTCAAAAAACCAAAAAAAAAAAAAAAAAAGAAAAAGAAAAACCTCAGAAGTTAAAAGGTATAAAGTTCCTAATATTTTGCTGTATTTTTCTTGTAAGTTTATAATGTATTCCAAGGATGTGCCCACTTTGGGTACCTGACTGTGACACAAATGTATTGTGTCATACTGCTTGGTTTTCTTTCTTTAATTGAAAATAAAAAATAGATTTATTTTCATACAATATATTCTGATTATGGTTTCCCCTCTCCGAAACTCCTCCCAGTTTCCCCCACTTCTCCTCCCATACAAATTTATACCCTTTCTGTCTCTCTTATTAGAAAATGGGCATCTAAAAACTAATAAAGTAAAATAAAATAAGATAAAATAAAAGCAAACCAACTGGAATAGGACAAAACTAACAAAGAAGAAAAGCACAAGACGCACATAGAGTCAGAGACAGACATTTGCACACACAGAACTCTCATAAAAACACAACTGGAAACCATACTATATGGCCAAGAGACTATGTTCTTGGTTTTAATTTACACACTCACACACATCCCCTGCTCTGTAAATCTCACAGTGATTAAGCACATTTGGTGCTCATCAGTTTTTCGCACTTCTGAGTCTTCCTGATCTACCCAACTCCGAACGAATTGCCTTCCTGTGTGTGCAGCCTGAGATACCCCTTTACCATCCTTCTTGAGATTCTCACTTCCTTTACAAGTTGGGCTCCCTGGTTCCCAGAACCTATTATCACCGTTCAAGATTTTCTACTCTCAACATCTTTTACAACTGAGATAGTGTATGGGAAACAAATGACTTGTTGTATAACCAGTGCCTTTATTATATACTCACCCATGATTTATAAAATGTCCTATTTAGCATTCTAGGCTGGAAGTAATTTTTTCTGAAAATCAAACTTTGTATAATTGTTTTTAAGAAGCTAGTGTTGTTAATGGCAGTGTCTTTGTTGTTTTGTTTTTATGCTATCTACTTTTCATGCCAACTTTAGGATCTGGTGATAATATTTGGCATTTAGAAATAACATAAAGATACATATGGCTCCATTTGAGGCTTCCCTACCCCCCTCTCCCCCCTTAAAGTCAATTTTATTAGCTATTTATCCCATTGTCTTGGAATCTACATAGTGAATTCAGGTCCAGTCTGGGCTACATAAAACTGTCTTTTCTTGGTTTGACTCTTTCGTTTACTGGCTTTACACCTTGGGCAAGCTTCACAATCTCTTTGAGATTTACTTCCCTTCTCTATAAAACGTAAATTCTATCTCTGTGGTGTTTGTTAGGGACAAGAGCAAGTATACATGTGAAAAATGCTTGATAAACTTTGTACAGGATTACATTGCTATTGTACCTTTCAAATATCTTTTTTTTCTGTTAAGACTAAATTTTAAACTTTGTTTGTTTGTTTTTGAGGCAGGGTTTCTCTGTGTAACCCTGGCTGTCCTGGAACTCACTCTGTAGACCAGGCTGGCCTCGAACTCAGAAATCCGCCTGCCTTTGCCTCTCAAGTGCTGGGATTAAGCTTTTTTTTTTTTAAAAGAAGAGCACATGATTGCTTACGGTTTTCATGGAAGTCTGTGAGCTGGGTACACTTGGGAACTGCTAAGATTGCTTTGTCAAGACATGATTGTAATTTATTGGATTGAAGCATGGATATGAAAACAGTTTTTGATAAAGTCAGCTCTACTTCAGACTGTATAAATCTGTGTAATGCAATAATTATTAATGAATGAGGGATATGTATTTGGGCTATTAATAGTATAGGAGATTAGGGTAAATAAATCTGTTTTAGTCCTGTGCAATATTAATGTAATTTGAAATGTTAGCTCATTTTTGTTAATGGTGGTTTTTTTGTTTGTTTTGTTTTAAGGTTTTTGGATTCAAAGCATAAAAACCATTACAAGATATACAATCTGTAAGTATGCTTTTTTTATTTGTCTCTGTGTTGAAATAACTAAATAAAATTTATTTCTTTGTTGGAGATAAAAATATATTTAAATATTTTTATATTTGAGGAGCTGGATTCCTCAAAACAGTAGAAGTCTGATAGAGAGGATTGTTGGATCTTGAACGTGTGGTGACTGAGGTGTGGCAGGGGTGGCACAGACTCCTGTTACTTGATCTGCTTTAAAAAGACTTGGCGCCTAGCCCATCCTTGAGCCCATAATCATGTGATAATTTGAAATGTAATCCACAGTGGAGCGGAGCTGCTGTTAGTGTTAACGATGGATTCTATGGAGACAGACTCCAGGGTGGATGGACATTTGTTTCCTCTGTGCTTGTTGATCAATGTACTGAAACAGCTATTTGAATATTTTCTGTGTATAACGTAAATAAGTTATGCAGCATTGTTTAGTTATCTAGTGTAGGATTTGAGGGATTGCCCATTAGAATTTACTGGCCTATTTTTAAACCTTTGTTTTCTTTTGCCTTTGGAGTAGCGATGTGAAAATGAGAAAGGAAAGCAAATCATTAAACACCTTTTGTCTTTGAAGACCATTTTTATTTTCTCCAAATACTGAGCATTTTTTAAAAATTTAAAAGACATAAATTACCATTTTTCTATTATGTCCGTTTATTTTCTATGTCTGTTTATATAACAGGAGATTGTTATGCAATGGTAGAATATCAATTAGCAATTAGCCATTTTCTGTGGACTTTGTCAAATATAAGTACAAGTGTTCTCTGGTCTGCTTCCAGTGGTCATTTGAATTGTTACCTAGAAGGATGGAGGATTTTCTGTGTCTTGTTAGAGTTTTCTGTGTCTTGTTGCTTTTGTTCTGTCAGTCTTTAATGATGTTTCTGTTTTGATAAGACTTCAGAGTATTCATGTGCAATAGTTACCAATATTATTTCTCTTTGCTTTTGCTGACTTCAGATTCAGAAAGGTGCAGCCATGGTGAAACATGGAGATGAGTGCTCATAGAGCTAGTTCCAGGCCCTGGCTAGCCTACAGCTCCTGGGAAAGGAGGTGGGAGCAGGAGAGAACAGTAGGCAGAGTAACTGGCCCCACAGGAAGCCTCTATAAAAGACCAGATGTGTGGGCTGTGATCAACTTCTGATACCTTCTTTCTTCTATCCTGCTTGTTATATACCTGTGAGACTAACAAGAGTGTCTGTTTTATTTCTTTTAATTTTAGGATTATTTCTTTGCAAACATAAATTTAAAGATTTTGAAATATTTCCACTGGCTTTTCTACTAATCAAAATCAATAGAAGCTATTTATTAGACCTGGGAGGATGGGCCAAGGCAAGTCAGGAGATTGATAGCAGCGTAATGGTATTTTGAGATATGGCATATAACTCATTTTGGGCAGGTGGTGGTGTGTGCTGGCTTAGGTGGGGTTGCGATCATAAACGGTGGATAGGAGAACCACAAAACTGTTTTGGAACAGCGGCATTTAGAAGGTGACTGAAAAAGGACAAGAACTGTTGAAAGCTGGAATTGATTAAAATGAATCATTTCGGACTCACACTGTCAGGATTGGGGATTTAGAGAGGTCCCAACAGGGAAGGAGAAAGACATTAGAAGACATATTCTGCCTGAGTTGAAATTTTATGCCTGTTTAACATATCCAAAGCACAGGGAGGAAATTCTTTTCATTCCTGTGTATAGTGACTTCCTGCTCATAGAATTTAGGGATTAGGTTTATGCTATCCCCTTTGTTGTATTTTAGTATAGTTAGAGGTGGTAGTGTGTGGGCCTAGGAACTTGAGTTTCTAAGCATTTGGTTCCCAATTTAATGAACTACCTTTTTGTTAGTTGAGAGCAGCCTTTAGTGCATATGAACTTATTCCCTTGACATCTGGAATGGAGGCTTTCAGAATGGCAAAGGACCTGAAGGGGCCTTTTAGCAGTGCCTTCTTATCTTACAGACAGGGAATTAGGCCTAGGAAGTTAAATGAGGTGGCCAAAGACAGGTAGATGCATCATAACAGACTACCCACTGTTTGTACCAGAGTCCCTTTTATTTGTTTGTTTGTTAATTCCTTGTTTTATTTACTTCAAAAGTTTAAACACTTACAAAATCAAGTGTTTTAATTTGAGTACCCCATCTCCCCTGCCTACTACCTGTCTGATTTTAGGCAAGTGAGACTAGCCACAGCAGATGGTTTTGTCTTAGGATAGGAATTACATGTACCTTGTATTTTTTTTTTTTCTTGGAAAATGTAGACGTTTGAAAATCCTAAAGTATTTTTCACTGGACATCTGTATAATTAGTAGTTTGTGAAACCTTTTGTGGCAGCAATGTTGTATATGAATGAAGAACTATCAATGTAAGCTCTCTGATAATCACTAGTTTATCTGTTTATAGCAAAATAATCACTCAATTATTTTGAGAAAGGGCAACATTAGTTAATCAGTTTTATATGAGTGGTTTTTTTAATTTTTTGTTGCTCCATGTTCAGAGAATACAAGATTTAAAGTTTTTATTTTAGTGAATATTTGACATACTTGGCAAACATTTAACTGCATTATTTCTATGTTAAGATTTCCTTTGTAAAACACTGTAGAGTGAAGAAGAGAGCTTCCTGCCATGTAGTTCTATGGCAAGGCCCAGTTGTCTGTGCGCTTATCTTTCTGGTTTTACTCCTCCCCTTGCTTTCTGTTGCTACCTTGGGAAATCTCTCCTTTCCTTGTTTTTTCATTTCTCTTTTCATATAAACCAATTTAAGGTAAGGACAAAAATGTTGTTTGAGTTTTAATTATAAAGAAAAATTTAAATCCAAATTGTTATTTGCTATCTTCCATTTTAGTATGTGGAATGACTTACTGCTAACATGCCATAAGAAATTTAAAAGAAACTCCCATGTGAATTTTGGATATATACCAGAGATTTTAACTAAGGTGGAAGTTTTCTTCTTTACCCTATGACCGTTTCTCTCAAGCACTGCTACACAAGGCAGCCCCAGCATGTCCGCCCTGAAGCCCCTATGTTTGCCTGTAAAGAGCTGCATGCTTTTTTTTTCCTTTCCAAAGTCAATTGCTAGGTCTGTCTGCAGTGACAAATACTGTTCATGTTTGTGCTGTAAAATTTGTCACTGCTTTTTCATTTAAGACTTGAGTGTTTTTGTTATGTTGAATGAAACAGTAATAGAAGTTGTTGGATTTTGTTGAGCAAGGAGACTAAGCGTGAGTTCCTGTCTCACAGTGATTGCATGTTGTGATTAGGAAAGCGTTTTAAGGGCCTTTCCAAATCTTAGCTTTTTCATATATACACATTCTTCATATATACAATGGAGATATAAACTGTCACATGATTGTGAGGATGCAAACATGGATATCAGCTGTAAGGTGTTCATATCCTGTAGACTTCAGCTGTCATTATGTTCCTTTCCAAATCACCACCTTAAATTAACTGATACATGACAACCAGTTTGTAATGGTGATTTTAAGCAGTGCTCATTAAACCAAACTTTTTAGAGTGTTCCGTCTTTCTCTGGGATGGGACTCTCTCCTCTCCCCATCTCCCCATCTTCCCTTTCCCTTCTCCCCTCTCCTCATCTCCCCTCCCATTCCCTTTCTCACTTCACCTCCCCCCACCCCCACCCTTCCAGTTCGTTCCCTGCTTCACCTCTGCTAGGTAATTGTGATCCCTGACCCTAGACCTGAAACCAGGCAACCAGAAAGTGTGGCAAATTGAGAAAACTGACTTGTAGGAGACTAACCTCCAGTTTCTTAGGGTATGTGCCTAGCATTTCCTGAGTGTATCCATGATTCCTGACCATGCTCCACTGTGGGCTCTTCACCACTGCACCTCTCAGAAGAGCACAACCTGGCTGCCCTGCATGGAGTTCTAACACTTGGAGGTGGAAGGAGGAGGGAGTTCAAATCCAGTCTTGGGTCTATGAGATCCTTACTCAGAGAAAACCAAAGAGGGAGGGAGGGAGGGAGAAAGAGAATATAAACGTGCTCTTTTGTGTACGTGTCAGTTTTCTTCCTCCTGTCTCATCTTTAGGTAAGCACACACAAGATTATTTAGCAAGGATGCAAGTCATTATCTAATAAATTTTTTCTTAGCAAAACACTACATCAGGTAATACACTAAAAGAAAAAGATAGTGTGTGTGTGTGTGTGTGTGTGTGTGTGTGTGTGTGTGTGTGTGTGTGATTACAAAAGTTGATTTGCCTCAGGTCTGATCCATAGGGCTATAATTTATGTATAATTTGTTCAATCTTCATGTGAACTGGGTTTTGAAATATAGTTGAGGAGTTGTGCAGATTCCAGATGCACAATGCAGGCCCACAGCTGTTTATTTGGAAGTCTTGGATCAGTTTTATTTCAGTACGTAGAAAATTTCAGTTTTCACAAAAACCGAAAAGCTAAACAAAACAAAAAATCCATATCCTTTGTGTTCACTCTGGTGGATTGGTTAGTACTCAGCAGGTATAAACAGTTAAGCAACCTCAGATTGGGTTCTGTTGGAGTTGAGATTACCTATTTATAACTTTGGGGTTTGAGATGTGGGCTAAGGAGTAATGGAACTTTGTTTTAAAACACTAACTTTTATTTTTCAGTAATTTTTTTTTTTTTGAGACAGGGTCTTATATCCCAGGCTGGCCTAGGACTCACTAAATAGCAAAAGCTAATCTTAAAGATACAATCTTCCCCAGTAACTCTTCCAAAGTGCTAGGATTACAGCCTGTGGTAACACTCCCAGTTTATTTTAATAGTGCTTAAGTGTCTGATTTCGTTAGTAGTTGGAGTTACCAGGATGCTTTTGACCGCACTAATATGTAGGATGCCCTCTTCGGCCTATTGAAATTTATTACATAGCAGTGTTACTGCATAGTAGCAATGATTAGTGTTCTTGAAAAGCTAAGTGTTTGTCTTATGGTGTCAGTATTTTGCTGTCAATGGGTTTTAGATATTTTATTGTGATCTGATATTAAAATTTGTACTCTTGAGAGATCATTGGAAATTATTACTTTCACATACATGAATGTTTACAATTGTTAGTAAGCATTATGTTAATAAGTAAATTAGTATCATTCAGTTGTCTTTTACATTTTCTTTGTTCTTTTTCTCTGTTTTTAACATGTATGTTTTAAATAATGGTTTAAGATTGTATGTGATAATCTGTCAGGTAAAGATAATATTGAGAGTAGCTATTCATAGGTATTTGTGAAATAAAAATTATATTCTAAAGCCGTGTACAGTTTTCATCCAAGAAATTACAGGATCAGTGCAGTTGAATTTGCAGTGTTGCATGTTGATGTCACAAAATGTGTGAACAAATATATGCACACAAATTGCATGCATGTGTTTAATCTTTTTATTAAGCTTTGGTCTCCTTAATTATAAGAATGATTATAGTGCCTACTTCAGAGTTCTTGAAGTTAACTGAAATAGTGACTGTAAAAACCCTTAGCACAATGCTTGGCATGGTAGAAAGGGTGAATAAATGTTGGTAATATTAATACTCTTCCTTCCAAGTGTAAAAGGTAACTTTATGCCACATTTAAACTTTCTTGTAGATGTGCTGAGAGACATTATGACACCGCCAAATTTAACTGCAGAGGTATGTATAAACATAACCATAGTATACTGTATAACTAAAGACCAAGAAACTGTCTTTTACTGCCTGGTGATAATTATCAAGATTATTGAGATAAAAATCTTAAAAATGGGCCGGGCGGTGGTGGCGCACGCCTTTAATCCTAGCACTTGGGAGGCAGAGGCAGGCGGATTTCTGAGTTCGAGGCCAGCCTGGTCTACAGAGCGAGTTCCAGGACAGCCAGGGCTATACAGAGAAACCAAAAAAAAAAAAAAAAAACTTAAAAATGGCCTCTGGCAATTTAAAAAAGTTTATTTAATTTTAGAGTTGTTCTTTAGGACCTATTTTCAGGAAAACTAAATCACAGAAGAGTTGGCGCGGTCCCTAGACTAAACTAGGATAGGAGGGTCTTATTTACGCCTTTCTCTCTCTCTCTCTCTCTCTCTCACCCTCATCTATCTATCTATCTATCTATCTATCTATCTATCTATCTATCTAATCTAATCTAATCTAATCTAATCTAATCTAATCTATCTGCTCAGAATCATGAACCACTAAGGAGTAAGTGAGACAGCTTCCAGAGAGTGTTTCTTTTGTGGGGATAGACAGACCTAGGCTACTGCTCATTAGGAAGCATGCCATGGTTAAAGTTCACTTGACTTTAAATGTAGATTTTAACAGACTCTTGAATGTTTTTGTGTGCCACTGGAGAAATGAGGTTGGGAGCACAGTCAGTCAGATGATTAAGTGGAAGCTGGCCTGCAGCCCCTTCATGATTGTAGTATGCCATTGTTTACCACAGAGCTTTCCTGTCACGGAAAGGAGTAAATGGATTGGTTTTGTACCATTTTATGATGGCTTGCTTCAGGATATGTCATAGTTTTTACATATTAGATAATGTGGCAGATAATTAGAACAGTAATATTGCCAAGATTTTTTTTTTTTTAAATTTTAAGACAGGGTCTCAATGTCCCAGAGTGACCTTGAACTTATTGTTTATCTGAGGGTGACTTTGAACTTGTGATCCCCTGATCCTCCTGCTTTCAACCCCCAAGTGTTAGGATTACAGACTTGTACCACATCCTGTGTGTTTACTCAAAGCAGGGCTGAGCCCAGGGCTTAGCATCTATTAAGCAAGCACTTTGTGAACTGAGTTACATCCCTAGAGTTCATGCCAGGATTTAAGGATCTCAATAGGATAGAATCAAAACAGATACTAGTAAGATAAAAACTAGTAGTGATAGAACTGAAGTCTTGCTTCTAGACAATAGCACCTTGCCTTAAAAACTTAACTCTGCCTATAGAGAACAAAGATGTCTTAGATTCTTAAATCATGTGAAAAAGATCTGAAACCTAATTTGGTAAACTTTACTTCAGTTGTGTGTTTTTCTGTGAGTAATTCATCTCAAGTCATGTATGTATACACAATTATGTTTGTGAGACCATTTTAAAAATAAGTCCCTGAGTAATTTTCTTTTTTCTTTTTTTTTGGTTTTTCAAGACAGGGTTTCTCTGTGTAGCCCTGACTGTCCTGGAACTCACTCTGTAGACCAGGCTGGCCTCGAACTCAGAAATCCTCCTGCCTCTGCCTCCCAAGTGCTGGGATTAAAGGCGTGCGCCACCACCGCCCGGCCCTGAGTAATTTTATTATGAGATAGAAAAGTCAGTCTTTTCCATAGTTGACTCTATTAATAATCTATACTTTAAAGTTAACCTATGTTTTTTAATTAAAAGTTTAAAATTTTCTTACACTGGGATTTATCTTTCTGCAACAGTTGCACAGTATCCTTTTGAAGACCATAACCCACCACAGCTAGAACTTATCAAACCCTTCTGTGAAGATCTTGACCAATGGCTAAGTGAAGATGACAATCATGTTGCAGCGATTCACTGTAAAGCGGGGAAGGGACGGACTGGTGTCATGATCTGTGCATATTTATTGCATCGGGGCAAATTTTTAAAGGCACAAGAGGCCCTAGATTTTTATGGGGAAGTAAGGACCAGAGACAAAAAGGTAAGCTGTTTACTTTTTTCCATCTTTCCTCTTTATGGACCAAGAATTTATTGGGAAGCAGGTTTTCTCCCTATTCCTTTATTGAAGTATAACCAACAAATAAAGTCCGCAACTACTTACAGTACATGTGTGATGCTTTGAGAAATGTTACCTTGTGGTTACACACTTGTATCCACTTAGTGTATCTCATCCCTGGCGTCCCCGTCCTCTTCCTTAGCTGTGCTGAGACCTACCTGGAGTAGGTGCTAGGCTCACGGTATTATGTGCTGTTGACTCTTGCTGCTATTCTGTGTGCTCTAGGTGTCTAGCTCTTATTTTTCTTGTCTAATAGAACTTTTTTGTACATATCTCCATTTAATAAAACTAATACCTATTTTTAACTCATCCTTTTGTTTTGTTGAGATAGGATTTCCCCATAGAGTTGAGGTGGGCCTCTAAAATGCTACCATTACAGAAAACAGAAATGTGCCCAACACTTCCAAAGCTTGTAATCAGTTCATTTAGTTTTTCTCTTTATGTTGCTTTTTTCTGACAATGCTAACAGACTTAACCACTAACTATACTGGAAATCTTTATAAGGTTTAATCAAATAAAAGCACATATTAATAAAAATTGTCCTAGTATTTGAGAGGCATCCGTGAAAATAAAATGGATTTTGATGACAACTTGAATGCTGTTACCTAGTAAAGCACAGTATTTAATTTGATGGTAAATGAAACATTTCCTAATATAGTTAGTTAATTAAAGAGTTATTGGTTATGACTCTTGAAAATGAGTGACGTTTCGTCTGTAGTACTATTGAGAACAAAAGCGAATTCTCGTACTGCTTTTCCTGAGGACCCATTTTGTTAGATAGTGGAAACTGAGAAGAAGTGTTTACTACAAACATTCTCGGCTTGATTCTCTTTCTCCAAGGACAGTGCCTTTATCACTTAAGCTGAATTGAAAAGCTTAGAGTAGCAGTGAATATGGCCCCACACAAGATCATAAACTCACTTAACCTTTGAGTTGTGTTGCAGTCTTTGTGTAGACATTGTAAGTGACAACATCAGTCTGCAGTGTCAAGGGTTGGACGTGGTTGCTCTGGGGAGTAAGACATTTGGAACTTGATTCTAGTATTGAATTTTGACTTGTGTCCCACCCTCTTCTCTCTTTCCTTCTGCCTCCTCTCCATGCTGTCTACCCCTCTTCTAGTCCTTTCTTCCTTCTCCTTTTTTTGAGCCCTGATTTTTATCCGGCTCAGCTTTGGGCCGTGCCCATCACAGTAAGGTCTGTGGCTGCAGCGGTGGTCCTGGGTCCTGTACTTCTCTTTCACCTGCTTTTCTAAACCCTGTCATTGTAACTCTTTTGAGTTTGTATAAGGATATCAAGACTGTTTATTGGTGGGAGTTCATGAAATTACATCTTTAATGCAGTAAAAAAAATCATGAGCTGAAAGTCAGATTTAAGCAAGAAACTCCTCAACTCTGACTCCTGATGAAATGTGTAAATATTTGTTCTGTTATTCGACATGTGTGTTGTATATACATAACCATAAATTGTTGGTAGCTTCCATTTGCCCTCAGACTTAAAAACAGAATATAAAGGAACCCCAACAAATTATGTCTCATTTCTCCCACTTAAAAAATCAATATCCCTTACCTGAGAATAGCAAGTATCTAAATGGGTTGGTTCTGTTCAGTAGTGAAATTTATGAGAGGGCTGTTTTTATATAACTTTTTTAAAAAACAAGTTGAAAGCTTGTCATTATTTGACTCTTAACTTATATCATCTTTGCTCTCCAGTGTTATTTTTACTCTAGAATTGGTGAAAATAAATAATGAAAAGTTATCTCACATATGAAAGAAATATGGAACATATGTATTTTTTGACCAATTAGAGTAGGCTATGTCAGATAAAATCTCTAAGACTAGATACGGTCATGTATTAGTTGTTTTTGCCTTCGAGATCATTAGCTATGGGGCAGGAAAAGATTATGGACCATTTTAGTTTTTAGATTGAAGCATTAAACTGCTTGACAGCACAGCGTTGTCCGGCGCCTGGCTCTCAGCAGGCCTGTGTCAGTGAAGAGCTTTGTTGTCCTCCCGTCTGCTGTGTTGGCAAAGCCCCTTGAGAATCGCTTGAATGTCTTGGCTCCCGTGGAGTTGGGTCTTTCACAGCAGTAGACTTTTCGTGTCAAATCTCGAACACGATATGATTTAAGACTAATGTTCATCAGCATGGGGACTTTTCACAACCATAGAAAAGAGTGTCTTAGGATTAGTGTGATTTTGCTACCCAGTGTGGCAGTGAGTAGCCCGGGCAGAGAGATCATCTACCTTTACTAGTGCAGGGAAACCAGAGGAGCAGTAGTAGGTAAAGGGGCTGCAGAGTGTGGAGGGTTCTTGGGGACGGGGCTGTTCTTAGCCATTTTTATTTAACCTTTTTATTTTTTTAAACAGACAAAGGCTTGTTTTATTTTAATGACTGATCCATGTGAAACCACAGCCAGGCCCCTCTGTACAGACATGGGGGAGGCTTTATTTCTTGGTCTCTTCCTCCTTGGACAGTCTTGATGAGCTCTTCCTTCTTGGCCTGGAGGTGCTCCTCCCTGCACTTTCGTGCTTCCTTGGTCTTAGACCTGCGAGCCTCAGCCTGGTCAGCCAGCAGCTTCTTTCGGGCCTTGTCTGCCTTCAGCTTGTGGATGTGCTCCACGAGAATCCGCTTGATTTTGAGTACGTTCCCTTTGACCTTCAGGTACAGGATGTGATACATATGGCAGTCAGTCTTCTTAGATTCCTGGTATCTCCTGAGAAGCCAGCGCAGGATAGGATCTTCATCCTTCTCACCCAGGTCACCTTCTCGGGCATCTGCTGACGGCAGTTGGCATTGGCCATTTCATTGGTCTCATTAGGGTCCAACCAGCTCTTTTTCCCATAGTGGAGACACTAGAGGCAAGCCTCTTCTGTAGCCAGAGCATACTCATGGCTGCTGATGCAGCAGTGAAAGGCTTTGACTTTTTTACATTAAGATTTTCAATACAATTTTTTGAGACTATAATAAATTATATCATGAGAATGATATATATATATATATATGTATATATATGTATGTATATGTATGTATGCATATGTAATACATCCTGTGGATATATTTTTAGGGCTTACCATTTGGATAACCAGTTGGTATGCTCTTCCCTCTTAGCATTTCTTCATCTAGGGTTTAGCCTGGTCAGCTTTCTCCCATTCTAGCGTGTCTGTTGTCCTCCTTGCTCAGCTCATGTTTGGTAGTCATGTTGATGAGACGTTATGGGTGTAGCTTCTGACATTGCCAGTAGATGATCTCACAGCAAACTCCCTGGTCCTCTGCCTCTTACAGTCTCTCTAAGCCTTCTTCTACAACGATCCCTGAGCTGTAGGTGCAGGTGTTGTGTTGTAGACGGCTCGGTTGGAACTGGTCTCTACAACTCTGTGTTTTGAACTGTTGTGGTTTTCTGCAATGTTCTCCTTGTGCTACAAAGAGAAGTTTCCTTGATGAGGGGTAAGCACTGCACTTATCTGTTGGGATAAAGATAAATTTAGAGTATAGTTATGGATTATGCTGACCTAATTAGTAAATTAGTGGTTGTAGGTTCTCGTTCAAGATACATGACTTCCCTAGCCCTAGGTAGTTGTCTAGGTGTCCAATACCAGGTGCAGTTTCTCTTTCTTCAAGGGGATTAAAAATTTTATTTATCAGTCCATCTGTCTGTCCATCTGTGTGTATCTGTGAATCCATCCATTGTATCCATTGGAGGCAAGGAAATGTCACCATTTTCAAAAAGGACCCTTTTCTTTTAAAGACGCTAAATTATTTGCTGATTAATTATTCATTTGTTTTTATTGTCATGCATATATTGGATGGAAACTTCACATTGATTACACTAAGAATTCAATTACTAGTAAGTGGTACTTCTGATATTTCTATGGCCTGCCTTATATTTTGAGAGAGCAATGTTTTCTTTGGAGAAATGGATGAGAATATTTGACTGAAGTCCTGTGACTCTCAGCCATTTCCTGCCAGGAGCCTCAGCTACTTGACTTTCCTGTTTTGGTTTGTTTGCTTTGTTGTTTTCATTTTTTCTCTCCCTTTCTCCCCTTTTGTGATGGTGAGGATTGAGCCTGTGGCCTTACACATGGACACACATTCTACCAGTAAGCTACATCCTTAGATCTTGTTTGACTGATTCATCATGTTAAACTACATGACCTTTTTGTTTTTCGTTGTTTCTGTTTGCTATTTCAGACAAGGATTTTCACTTGAGACAAATAATGGTTGTGGAAAGGTCTAGGCTTCTCTAAGCTCTGCTGTCACCCATCCTGTCTTTCTTCCTTCACTTCTTCAGAATTGTCAGTGTGTGTAGAGAGTGATGAGATGCTGGGGTAATCTGTCTCATTATGTTCAAGGGTAAGAGCAAAACTCAGGGGTACTTGAACTTTCCTGTAAGTTTCTCTGTTTCCAGGCCAGGTTAGGTGCAGGATACCCATGTCTGACACTGAGGTCTTATGTTAATTTGCCAGTGTAAAGACACACTAGTCATTATAGCCTGGTGCCATCAGTTCTGTTTCCCTCTAGAAGGGAGGAGAGGGTGTTTGTGGAAATGACAAGAAGCCTTGGGAGATGTTACAAAGTAAGGCCAGAGTGAAAAGATAGCTAGGGACGTATTTGTGAGTGGAATGTGAAGCCTGTAGTGTCATTTGGTAAAATATAATAATACCTGTGTCCTCCATAGAACTGTTCTTGGCAGCAGATACCCTCCATCTCTTGCCATTTCTCCCAGGTGAAAATGATAGACTAATGTAAATAGAAGATGCAGAGCTGTGCGAATTGTTAGAGATGTAGCTGATGCATTTGATGTTTAGCCATTGCATTATACTAAGACTCTTTAAGTAATTTAGCATCTTACAGCCACATCCGTAGGATCAACTGTGCTTAGCTGATGCATAATTAATATACCTACACAGTGTTTTGGATAAGTTTATATACAGACCTAAAGGAGAATCCTTATGTTTCCTACCTTTATTCTTAAGATTATTTAAAAACAAGAAAGAATTTATGAACAGATACTGTTGACCAAGCTGTGTTTTACTAAATGGTTGCTTTTGCATTTTAAACTACAATAGCATTAGAAAACCAGACACAGATAAAAGCTTTAAGATATCCCTACCCCAGGAATACTTTATAGATGACATCAACTCCCAGAAAAGTGAACTGTTGTGATCAGAATTTGTGACAGTGTCGGTCAGTTCGTGACAGTGTTTAGAGTACAAACAAGTTCCTTGCTGTGCTGTTAAATTTCTTTGTATATTATCAAGCTTACAGATTCTGAACTGCAAAAGATACTTTGAAACTGTTGAGGATATTACCCATTTACAGGCTATCCTGAAAGGTTCCATATTTATTGCTGATGGTTTTGAAAGGCTTCTCAGTTTTATGCTTTTCTTTACAAATTGTAGTGCTTAATGACCCCCCCAGGTTAAAATCTTGGAGTGTTTAATCTCCAGGTTAAGCTTAATCTCCAGGGAGAGATTGCTTGTTTTTTAAATATAATGCTGTGTATTTCCTTACAATTTTTGCAATTTAATTTTCTCAAAGCTTTTAAATGAGAAAAATAAAATCAATGGCATTTATAAGAAGAGGATGGAACTGGAAGTCATTATTTTAAGTAAAGCAAATCTGATCAGAAAAACTTAAGGGGAGGGAGAGATCTGAAGGGAAGATGGTGAAGGGAAGAGTGTAACCTGCTCCACACATACATACAGAAGAGGAACTATTTAGAGGAGGTGACTCAGAAGGAAGTGCAACGGTACCTCTATGTGGAAATGTCATAGCGAAATGTGCTAGTAACAAAGCATAAACAATAAAACAGGCATTACAAGGCCCCACTGCTTTGCCTGGTGGTCAGAGTGGTAGTGGAACGGTAGATGTGTTTAGCTTGCTTTCCTCTCAAGAAACAAGCTGAGTGTGGTAAAGCTGTTTTAGTACAACTGAGACATTCTTCCTAGAAGAATCTTATAATTAATATAATTGATTACTCAGAGTGTGACAGTGTATACAGTGGAACCTTACTCTCTGCTAGCTAGGAATCCCTCTGGTTACACTTGAGCTACTTCTTGTGTTTGGCGTTTCTGGATTTATACTTTGTGATTGTTAAGTGTAAACTTCTGGAGATTAATACTGAGATCTGCTTTGTAGTTTGTAGGGGATTAATAGTACTAAAATTGTCTGTATTATTTTGCTTATATTCATAATTTTAACTTTTAAGAGAGACCATACGAAGCTAAAGAAATTTGTGTTCTGGTACAGAATCTTCATCTTTCTTTTATGTTAAAGGAGGAGGCACTTGGCCTTTTGTGAAAAAAATTGTAGACTTTGCTTAGCTTCTCAAAGTACTATAATCAGGTCTGGACGTGGTGCAGGTTGGAGATGCAAGCTGATCATGAAATGTAGCGTTGTGTTCTTAATGTAGGAACAGTACTTCAGGTTTTGAATATTGCAATTAAGATCAACAGTTGCCACTTCCTATAAAGAAAAAAATATCCCAAGGGTAAAGTAACTGCTCAAAGGAACAAAGACTCATACCTTTATTCAGTAAAACAAGTATGTTACCCACTTCACTGGGAATTACTTTCTTGAATAGTTGATATTTTGCTTTATGAAAGGGTAGCAAATTATCCAAATCCAAAGTCATTGAGGGTAAATCCCGACTGACCGGATACCCTACCACACACACCACCCTAACCCCGCCTGCTGTAAATTACTTTCTGGGATTGGTTCCCACTTGTTCTTTGCTGTTTGCAAATGCTCTTAGGTTTCAGTGCTGTAATACATAGTTTGTAGTATGTAAACTACAAAGAAAGAATAAGACCTTTTCAGAATGCTAGTGAGTGCAGATTTTGGGATGATTTCCCCAAATGTGAGAGTAAAGGGCACTGTCACTAACCGTCCTTAGTCACTGCTCTCTCCACCCTCTAGCAATGGCAAGTAAAATAATCTTACAACTTATTTTCTTTTATCAAACTTTTAAGGGGAAAGATTGAAAAGATTTCAGTTTTTTTTTCTTTGCTTTCAAATTGGTTATTAGAAAGGTGTGTGTGTTTTGAGTATGAGAGAGAGAGAGAGAGAGAGAGAGAGATTAGCTCACTACCTCAGTTTGTCAACTTTACTAAAATAATAATGCTAAGCTTAATTTCAAGAAATTCCATTATTTTCTGTGAGGAGTGAACTTTTATAACCTCTTATCAAGGTTTTTTTTTTCTGTTTTATTTATTAAATCCCCTCATCGTGAAATTTTCTTGCTTAGTCCTTATTTTTAAACCAAACAAGCTATGGCTACTGTTGTTAAACAAAACAAAAAACTCAGCGTGATTTTCTTGTAATATCAATTATGTGTTCTCTTCTGATGCATACTGTTTTAGATTTGGATAATTCTAGTAGTCCATAGATTCATACAACTGTGCAATTTTATGCTTTGAAAGATTTAAGTGGTTACTTAATACAAAGCCCATCTGCAAAAACCACACCGCCCTAAATCATAGTCTTTGTCACTCAAAACCTGGCTTCTTAATTTTGAACCTTGTATTCTCCCTGTTATACTAAGCTCTACTTAATTTTTTCCTTTTCTTTTTGATTCTTAAAATAGAAACTAACACCAAAAAAAAAAAAAAAAGAGAAAAGTTGCTGTCTTGAATGTTGAGTTTTTCAGTTTTAGGTCAGAGAAACCCAAGAAGGAGAAGACACAGAGGGAGACATTTATTAACTAATATAGCCAAAAAGGTTAGGTTTGGATCTAAGTGCTCAATAGATGTCAGCAATCTCTCCTTTCTACACTCTTCCCTTTTTCTTTCTTGCCTATGTTTATTCAGATAGGCTCTTTGCATGTAATACCAAGCTGTGGTCCCATGGCTTTAGGCTTGCACTCTTGACTAACTGCAATGGGAAAAGAACATCCATTTGACTAGAAGTTCCTAGAACAGGTTCTGATTTCCCTGGTTTAAAGGGTGTACTTTTTTTTTTTAAGATTTATTTATTTTATGTATATGAGAACACTGTCACTATCTTCAGACACACCAGAAGTGGGTATCAAATCCCATTACAGATGGTTGTGAGCCACCATGTTGTTGCTGGGAATTGAACTCAGGACCTCTGGAAGGGTAGTCAGTACTCTAACCACTGACCCATCTCTCCAGCCCACATCTATCTCATTTTTGAACCAAATGTTTTTGCTACTGAGTGGAATCCTCTTACAAAGTCATGTATCTGAATTTAAGAATAGGCCCAACACCTCCAAACCGTGAAACTAAAGAAAATCTAGGTGAGGAAAAGAGTATTATTGGCTAGAAATGATCTCTGTTAACTTTGTCATAGAGATTCTGTAAGTTATAGTTCATAGAACTGAAGCATTAAATATTCCAAACTTAAGAGGTTCTTCATAGAGGGAAGAACTGAATTATGAGAAGTTATGGCTTCATTCAGATCCCATAGCATTCCTGTGTTCAGGTCACCTGAGTCATTTCGGTCCGATACTGCGTTTGCACAAGATTGGCACTCACAGTCCTGCTCGTTTCCTATTAAAGTAGACGCAGCAGGGCTGGCCGCAGTGTGCACTGGGCAGGTAGAGTCAGGAAGATCAGGAGTCAAAGCCACCATCAGATACTGCAGTGTGTTTGAGGCCAGCCCTCCCCCGGGGGAAATTGAGGTTGTAATGGTTGGCTGTGGTGTCACAGAGGCCTGTAATCTCAGCTGTTGGAGCCTGAAGCAGTAGGCTACTCATTTTGAGGCCAGCCTGGGGTACATAATGAGACCCTATCTTAAAACATAAAATATGTGATAATATATACCTTGCAGTGTTATGGGGATAATAGAAATGTGTTTTGAATATTGGAAAGTAGCTACAATAAGTACTGTTTGTTGTCAAAATAGTAATAACCATGTCCTTTTGTTTATTGAATTACTGCCTTGTTATTTATTGTGGTCATTCAGAATGTAGGTTTCCCTCTTCAAGCAAATACTTTTTTAAGTTGAAACATTTATATTATTTACAAGTTTAGACATGGAAAATACTTTCCAGTTCACTAGGAAAGTTTGCTCAAATGGAAAATTACTTCTTTAAGAAATCTAAGTTGTGAAATTACCTTATAGAAGATCATCTAGACTCTGAATGCATGGAAGATGAACATACATTATATACTGTGTTGTTCCATGCTAATCCAGTATAGTAGTCTTATGGAGGTATTATAGATCTCAAAGATGTGTGTCCTCCATTTAAGTCTGTTTTTCAAAGAGCCAGCCAGGCATGGTGGCACACACCTTTAATCCCCAGCACTTGGGAAGCAGAGTCAGATGGATCTCTATGACATACTAAAGCCTGTCACCTGCTTTGGAATTTTCCTAGTGTATTTTTCATTAATTCTTCTTCTTTTAAGCCATGGCTACTTGATGCTAATAACTTTTTCTAAAATTCCAAAGCAGGTAACAGACTTTTAGTATCTGAATAGCATTATAATAAAAGCCATAAAACTGATCAAAGATGTCATTTTACACTAACACAGCAGATACTTCATATGTACACTGAGCTGTTATGAACTTCTGTGCCAAAAAGATTCAAATTTGTTAAGCAAAAGCCAGGAAAGGAAAACAGTGTTAGAAATCTTGAATATACTCTAGGAGGCACAAAGTAAAATATGTACACACTGAAGAAAGTAATAAAACTGGCACCTAAATGCTTCGTGGTACCCACTTACTTAGGTTAATAACTCATTAGACTAAGTAACTACAAATCCCCACAGCCTTGGAAGTAGAACCCTATTACCTGTTCTTGATGACACTGGAGTAGAGCTGCAGTTTAAAGTTTAACTCAAGTCGTTATGGAAATTTAAAGCCGTTTTCTTAAATAATTTTTGAGCCATTTGAAGACTACTAAGATTATTCACTAGTAGAAAATAAAACAGAAATATAAATGAGTGAACTGAGGAAATGGTGAACTATTTGGACTAGCAAATTGAACACTGGCTACAAGAAACAGAGCTGGTGTTTTTTGAATAGTGTGTAGGGTTAAATCTGGGTTTTTGTAACTGACTCAAAGATGAATAACGTAGCACATGTTTGTGTTTAGCTAGGCAGTTAAGTCCTAGCTAGTGTACCAGTGCTCTGGCCTGGCTTTGTGCAGCCTAAGCCTTTGCGTGGTGCAGGCTTCCCTCTGCATCACTACTGCCTGTGAACTCTGTTCACACAGCTGCTGTTGGTCTTTCTGAGTATTGCTTACTTACAGATCAACCTAGCACTTTTCAAAAGGACGAGTGTATAAATGCTTGTGATAATTGGCATCCTTCTCATCGCTTGAGAACACCAGTAATGTTGAGAGCTGTTTATTGCTGCACACAAATGTGAAATGTGTACCAAAAACTGGAGAGCAAGACACATGCCATCTGAACATTATCAGTTACTAACTTGACAAACTGCTGGTATCAACTTGCATTGAGTTTCTTTTAAATAATTGTTTAAAGATTTTGTGATGGGGGTCTCATTATGTGGCCCAGGGGATAACTTTGACCCAGAGTGCCTCATTTTAAGAGCTGGGACGGCAAGCATGTGCTAGCTACCATGTGCTTTATACAGTTACAAATTTGTTTATATTTATAAATATTTATATTTATATTATATTTATAATAAATTTAATTTATATTTATAAATTTTATATAATCTTTTGACTAGAAATAAATTCAGAAATTATTTCTAGTCAAAATTATTAAAATTATTAAATTATTATCAAAATTATTAAAAACAACTGTCCTCATCCATTTCCTGTCTACTGATTCCCCTAACTTGCTTAGCTATATACTACTTGACCTCCATAATTGTCAGTGACAACTTTGCTGCAGTTGCATTAATAAGGTGCTCTAATATGAACTTTACATTACATTCAAACATTAAGGATACTCCTTAATATTAATACTTTGTTACAATTCTTCAAATTAGTGTGGCTTTACTATTTTTTTTAGAAAAGAAAATATTCCATGTGATGGTATTGCGGACCTTTAATGCCAGCACTCAGGAGACATGCAGAGTGGTCTCTGTGAGTTTGTGAGTTTGAGGCCAGCCTGGTCTACCAAGCAAGTTCCAGGACAGCCAGAGCTACACACAGAGGAATCCTGTCTCAAAAAACAAAAAAAAATATAAAGATATAAAATTACACCTATTCAAACTATCATTTCTATAACTGTTACTTAGTATTTATATATTTTTGTTTATTTTAACTTCTTTTGTATAACTGAATTTACTATTTTATCCTCAGGCAAATTCTGTTAAGAAAGTTCATGTTATTCTACTAATTTTTTTAAAGAAGCAAATTTTGTCAGAGTTCAAATATAAGCTTTGACTATTTAGAATGTGATTTTCACCATAGCCAAAATTTTAAATTGCCAATCATGATTTCAAGTGGTTTGTATGTATTTTTGTTTGTTTGTTTTTGTTTTTGAGATGGGGTCTCTCTTTGTAGCCCTGGTTGGCTTGGAATACACAGAGATCCACTGGCATCTTTCTTCCTCCTGAGTTCTGGAATTAAAGTTGTATATTGCTACATACCCATTTTGATACACATATAGAGCAGAGAGACAGGAAGACAGAGAGGAAGAGGGTGCGGCCAGAGTCCATATTCCTGTATCTGCTAGTCATCATATTTCTTTTATACTTCTTAGCTTTTATTCTTTCTGCTTCCCCAGCAGAAGGGTGTTTATGTCTAGAGTTCTTAGCACAATAGAAGTTTAGATGCCATCAGTAAACTAAAGAGCATTTGTAAATACCTTTTTCTTATTATCATAAAATACCCATTTTCTGCAGTTCTGTTTGTTGCGACTTGGCCTCACATAGGTCAGGCTGGCCTTGAACTTAAGATGTTGGTTGTACCCAAGTAATGAGATTACAAGAGGGTACTGATATGCCAAAACTGCTGTTTGTTTTAAACTGTTAGACTTAATGCGTAATATTTGCCTTATATTGATTTTTTTACTAAGTTATATTGTGAATAGAAAAATATTAATTTATTAGTGAATGAATTGTTACACACATGTTGTGTGTGTGTGTGTGTGTGTCTGTCTGTCTGTCTGTCTGTCTAGGGATGATCATATATTCCTTGTATGTCCATCCTTTGGTGTTGTCCATCTTGTTTAGACAGGGTCTCTCATTGGTCTGGAATGCACTAAATAGACTAGGCTAGCTAACCCGTGAATCCCAAGAATCTGCCTGTCTCTGCTTTCCCAGTGCTGAAGTTATAAGCACATGTATGATTACATGGTGCCGTTTAAAAGTGTATATATGCATGGGGTAGGTTGGCTGAAGTGATATAGCTCAGTGGTTTAGAGCGCTGTTGTTCTTGCAGAGGACCCAGGTTAATTCCCAGTACCCACCCAGTGGCTTACAAACATCCGTAACTCCAGTTCTATGGCATGCCTTCTGGTTTCTGTGGGCATCAGGTATACATGTGGCATGCATACATATATGTAGGCAAAACATTCACAAAATACTTAAAGAACTAAGAAAAAACATATACATGGGTTTTGGGTCATTCATGCTTACTGATTGAGCCATCTCAGCCGTGTGTGTGTGTGTGTGTGTGTGTGTGTGTGTGTGTGTGTGTGTGTGTGTGTGTGTGTAAAGGTAGAGATTGATTGATTGGTTCAGCTGCATACTTTTTTTTTTTTTTTTTTACTCTACGGTCAGAATCTCATTTTCTACTGCTTTTTGTGCATAGAAGCAGCACATTTCTCTCTAGTGTGCTGATTCTGATATGCTTTTGCTTAGAAAGTTGGTAAGCGGGTTTGTGAAGACTTATATGCCTAATAAATTCATCTTTGTGAGGAGCCTTGGGTATATGTAGCTATAGTATAGACCATTGGCTGTCTGTTTGAACTCAGTGGTCTTTCCTTATTGGGCTCATAGATCAGAACATTATTTAATATTTGAATAAATGAGGTTTAATAACTACATTTTAAGAATATCAGATATTTTCCTTTCTTTCGTTATTGTTCTTATTTATTCTAATATTAAGTTAGATTTAAATGTTAGCCACTTAAGGAGAAACTTTGGGTTAACTCAGTTATAGCAATTTAGTATAATGAAATTTTTCTTTTGAATTTGACTTCTCCTTTTCTTTTGTTGTTTCCCCCCGCCCCCTTCCCCGTCTATCAGGGAGTAACTATTCCCAGTCAGAGGCGCTATGTATATTATTATAGCTACCTGTTAAAGAATCACCTGGATTACAGACCAGTGGCACTGTTGTTTCACAAGATGATGTTTGAAACTATTCCAATGTTCAGTGGCGGAACTTGCAGTAAGTGCTCTAAATTCTCACCATTCTGTGTGTTGGAAAACTTTTTTTTAATCATATCTAAATATCTATGTAAAAGTTTAGAAATAAATTTACCAGGTTAGAACTTATGTAGGAGTGTATTTCTGAAGTTGGAATTAATTAGTTCAGTTTTTAGCTCATTGGGTTAAGAAAGCTAATACAATGAATTTTGGTGTTCTTAAAGTCATTGATATTTAGGGGAGAAATATTCCATGTTACAACCACCAGAAGCAGTCTCTGTTCTGACAAAATAGCTGAAAGACACTCTGACAGACCAGTGTGAGAATGACCTCCGGCCACGACCAGGTCTTTCATTGTTCACTGTCCTGGGGACAGAAAGAGAGGCTGCTTAGGAGCCTCTTCAAATACATAGAAGGGTGTGTGAGTTGGGATATGTGTTGCTCTGAGGTCCAGCCCTCAACCTGTGACTTAGACATGTCATCTCCTTGCTGAGTTTGCTTGTCAGTAAATTGAAGAAATCTTGATAAGTATGAAGTCATGACACCAGTGTCTGCTTGTAATTTCTCTTACCTTAGCAGCTGTTGGCCTACTTCCCCCCAACCCACTGTCTCATTTTGATCTTGTTTTTCTTTTCCGCTGTTCTTGGCTAGAGTTCTTAGCTACAGAACTCTAGGAATGAGAATCCCAATACCTGGACCCAAAGCAGCTACTTAACGAAGGGAGAATAGATATGTATGGAAAATATATGGAGGAATTTTATGCAGCCCTAGAAGGCCAAGCTGTGATTTTTTTTTTTTTTTTTTTAACACTGAACCGTCTTAAGTGCCACCTGGGAGTGGTCAGTCATGTTTTACACTTAAGATATTTTATTTGTATTTTCAACATAATGTCCTAGTATCAGGTAGATATCACTTATTAGAATCCCTTGATAGTATTTTTGTTTGTTTGTTTTTGTTTTCGAGACAGGGTTTCTCTGTGTAGCCCTGACTGTCCTGGAACTCACTCTGTAGATCAGGCTGGCCTCGAACTCAGAAATCCTCCTGCCTGCCTCTGCCTCCCAAGTGCTGGGATTGAAGGCGTGCGCCACCACTGCCCGGCTTCCTTGATAGTATTTTACGGATGTTTGCAATTTGTCAGTGTAAATTAACTTGTTCTTTCTAAAATAATTTTCATATAGAAAATCAATTTCTTTGTTAGATAGGTGTGATTTCCTATGAGTATGGCAACTTTGTTAAGGGCCCCTGATGTGTTTATATAGCTTGTTGGAAAGGTCTAAGGAACTTTCATACTGATTAATTACCTTAGTATAATTTTTAAAATGTGAGTACAAGGGACAGTGGGCTATTATTGAAAGCAATTGGCCTAGGAACTTCACTACGTTCATTGAGAAGGAAAAAGGATGAGAACTCGTGTTCTTCCTATAGTTTAGGTATTGATATAAGAGCCAAACAAAGGTGGTATGGAGGTAATAAGGAAACGTTCTACTCAGGATTCTCACTAGATACTGACTTTTTGTCAGTTCTTCTTTGCCTGTCTGATTAAATTGTTTTGTTTGGCTTTTAGTCACAAAACATTATGTTTGCATCTCTATATTTAAAAAATAATTGACTACTAAATTCTTTTTAATCTTTAAAATTTTCTAGTTATTTATGTGCTGGGATTTAATACTATATATTGAAGTTATATGAAAATAATAATATGGGAATCATATGCATAAATTATAACTACTATGTTTACAAAAAGGTCTTAGAAACTTAATTTCATGAAGAAAGTCTGTCGCTGGAGAATGCGTGCAGTTTGGATGGCATTAAGTGTAAAGGAAATATTACAGGCAATAGAGATAAGGGGCCTAAGCACAGCAGAAGAGCTGGGCAAGAAATAGAAGATGTGATTGGCTCTCATGGGACGTCATAGACTTGGACTGTTGGTGTCACAATGATTCCAGGGACTTTAGCCATGTTTTAAGGACAGTTCTGTGTTTTACAGACAGTTGTGATGTAGGAAAGGGAGCGCAGCCAGCTCTGTGACTTGGCAAATGCTGCTTGAGCGATGAAGTGCACTTTGTTTGCAGTTCACAAAAGTCCCAGGAAATTGTTTATTTTATGGTTAAAGTAGTTTGTGATGGGTCTTTTGCATAATGTTAATGTAAAGCTTTAATTATTAATATGTTGTTAGAGTCTCATCTTAGAACTTACTGTTTATGAAGTAGCAATTGATTTTCTTATCTGTAGTAGAACTTTAAGGGTTCAAATTGAAGAGCTCCTTACTTGGATTGGCTATGTTTTTACATATTATATTTCTACTGGTTTGTTTTAGATAAGCAGTCAATATGAAGAATTATCATTTTGTGTATATTTCTGTTTATTTTATCATTAAAATAGTTTCTGATAATTTGAGTGTTGAAGACATTTCTTGTGAAATGATGCCATATGTATTTAATTATGCAGATCCTCAGTTTGTGGTCTGCCAGCTAAAGGTGAAGATATATTCCTCCAATTCCGGACCCACGCGGCGGGAGGACAAGTTCATGTACTTTGAGTTCCCTCAGCCATTGCCTGTGTGTGGTGACATCAAAGTAGAGTTCTTCCACAAACAGAACAAGATGCTCAAAAAGGTTTGCAATTCAGTTCTATTGTGTAGAAATAGCCATTCTTTAATGAGTAACCACAGACCTTTTGCTTAAAGCCTTTGGTTAGGAAATTATTCTGCAAGTAGAGACTTTCTCTGCCATCTCCTGAACTGATGACCGTCGTTAGGTTGGCAGACTCTTCATTTCTGTGGCATTGATGAGACATGTAAGCAGAACCACCTACCCCAGCCCCTGGTTTGTTGGCTTTTTTGGTTTGTTCTGTGATCTTATGCAGCACAAGCCATGTTTTACCCATTTGGGTTTATGTTTCTAGAGACTAGACTTTTTATATTGTTTCCCTAGATTTACTGAGTATTTAGTCAGTATTACTTAGTTGAAAGAAATGGCTATGAAGAAGTAATTAAAAAAAAGGCGCGGGGCATGGGGCGGGGGGTGTGGAGGGATGGGGGAGACCCGATACAGTTAGACATACATATTAGGGTTGCTGAGGCCTGAGATACACTTAGGAGGAGAGCTCGGCTGTAGGGAGTGTCCTTGGTGTGAGCATTTATCCTTGGTGTTGGATCCTTAGTTGAATGTGAACATTAAAATGAGTCTTAAGGTATAGAGGAAAACACGAGTTTCGTGCAGAATCAATTCCTCTGAAGCACACAGGGTAGTACCTGGCCAGGAAGGGAATTTCATCTTCTCAGTCTTCAGGGTTTTTATAAAAGCGATAAAAAGAGATCTCACTGTAAAACTTTTCAGTGTCAGGTCGATTTATCAGGCAAGATAATTTCCTTTTTCTAGGATCTACGTAGTAAAAGAAGAAAAATCACAAACTTAACCCAATTAATGTTTTTATCATAGACTAATTTTCTATCTCTCATGAAAAAAAGCTAAATGTAAATATCTTTGAGTTACTGGGATTTTTGTTTATTTTCTGAAACTACAATAAATGTGAGCAAACATTTCAAAATTTAAGTATTTGGAAGGCTTTAGGTTTTTTTCCCTCATCGTTTGTTTGTTTGAGACATGGTCTCTCTGTGCAGCTCTAGCTATCTTGAACTTGATTTGTAGACAAGGCTAGTCTCAAACTCAGAGATTGCTTGCTTCTGCATCCTAAGTGCTGGGATTAAAGGCATGTGCCATCACTGCCCGATATCTCTTACTTCTTGTAAGACTCTGGTTCACATAAATGTGTGTATGTGTGTGTCTGTGTCTGTGTCTGTGTGTTTGTTTGAAGACAGATTCTTACTTTGTAGCTCAAGCTGGTCTGGAACTCACTAAGTAGCCCAGGTTGGCCTCAGATAAAGCAGTCTTTTTTTTGCCTTAACTTCCCAAGTGTTATGATCATAGGCATGAGCCACCTCTCTTGGCTTTATACTGTTTGTAAAAATAGACAATTACCTCACCGTCTCCTTGTAGTTTTAGAAATGTGCTGTTTTTTACTCCTGATCTCAGAAGATTGGATATTTATATTTGTTTATCTTAGATTACTTTCCATAAATTTCCATTTATCATAGTTTTTCCTTACTAATTAAATGCCTGTTTCGATTTAAATAAAAAGTTTGAGAAAATCAATGCATATCAGTGAGCTACATTTGCAAGTTTAAATAATATTACCATGTTTTCTTCTAAGTAAAATATGATTGCCAACTGAACAACTTTGTTAAAATAATTGAGATCAATAAGGTTTTAAAAAGTCTAGAAGCATGGCTCAGTAGTTAGGAGCCCTGGGTGTTCTTCTGGAGGACCCACCCAGGCTTGATTCTCAGCACCCATGTGTTGTCTTAGGGGGTCTGAGTCTCTCTTCTGACCACCATGGACACCGGGCATATACAGGGTGCATATATATATATCCATCCATCCATCCATCCATCCAGGCAAAAATGTAGTTGCCATAGGGAACTTATTCTAAAGTTTCTAGGGCTTCTGTTGAAGTACTAATACCTGATCTTTGCTTGTCTACATATACATCCAGCTTTAGAATAAGAAGTAGTTTTCTTAGGATTTTAAGAAAATTTTAGAAAAGATAACTTAGTGAGTAAGAATATTCCATAAGGTGTTTGCCTTCACTTTAGAATATCAGATAATATATGGTTTATATGTTGACTATTTGTGGTACAGTTTTAAATAAGTGAAATATATCTTTCATTTCTTTCTTTCCTTCTTAGGACAAAATGTTTCACTTTTGGGTAAATACGTTCTTCATACCAGGACCAGAGGAAACCTCAGAAAAAGTGGAAAATGGAAGTCTTTGTGATCAGGAAATCGATAGCATTTGCAGTATAGAGCGTGCAGATAATGACAAGGAGTATCTCGTACTCACCCTAACAAAAAACGATCTTGACAAAGCAAACAAAGACAAGGCCAACCGATACTTCTCTCCAAATTTTAAGGTCAGTTAAAACCACTTTGGGGTGAGAGGGTGTGTTTTATTGTGATTGTGAAGCTGAAGAGCTAGACATTGTTTTAGTATTGTTCAGTGTGTAACATTCCAGAGTGGTTGTGTAGCCTTTCCTTTTCTGTTTATTACTCTACTTACTCTCATTATTTCTTCTTCTCCCCTTTCCCCATCTTGAGTCTTTCCTTTTTAAATTCTTTGATTTATTCTGTTGTATTTGTTTCATTCATATGTAACAAACTCAACCATAGTTTTTTTATTATTATTATTATTATCCTAATATTTAAAACAGAGAGTGACATTCACACGTTAAGTAAACATAGACCTAATATTCAGTGCCTTTGGATCTCAAGTATGTTTTAAGTTTCCTATAGAATCCTCATGTTTTCATTTTTTCCTTTTCTCCAAATTTACATTTCTATCAACCACCTGCTTTCTGATTTGTTTTTTAGATAGGGCTTTGGATATAGGCCCAGGCTGACCTTGAACTGGCATGTCTCTGCCTCACCTTCACCTGGCAACCATTTGCCTTTAAAATGTATTTCTCTCTCGTTTTACTGTTTTACTATTTCTCTGGCAATGCACCTCAGTGCTCGCCTAACATGAGTGATGCCCTGAGTTCAACACCAAGTACTACAAAACAATCAATAAAAGATAAAAGTATAAAAATGTTCTTGTAGATAGAAGCTGTTTTCATTGTCACTGAACAAATATATCAAGGTAAGCACTATGAAGCATGCAACTGGCAAAGATGGTCTGTAGAGAGGGTCGTCTGAGTGGGCCAAGCGCATTTGCATATGTAAATTGTACACTGCCTACAGAACAGCTATTTGGGGAAAGGAGGAAGAGTAGAAATGAGAATTCTGAGGCATGAATGAGCTTGGTTTATTTCAGTGGCTGAAGTCATTTCCACTGAGTCCCAGGAACTCTTGATGTGACTATGTGGAGAAGATGTAATGTGAGCTTTAACCATCCAGTTCACTTCCTAAATTGAGACGGGCTGAGAAACTATGGAGAGGCCATGGGTTGAACTGGCAGCGAGAGGAAATGTGAGCCTCATGGTTAGCGCACATAAGAGGTGGTGGGTTCGGTGGTCTCAAGTAGTGGCAGGGAGCAACGGTAAAATTACTAAAATACTTTGAAGGGAGATTTGTAAAGCAAATGTTGGTTATAAGAAAAACTTATAATGACTTGAATAATGGGAAAGAAATTATAGATCTGATTTAAATCTGGTCTCCTATCAGCTGTTCATCGGAGATTGTGCTTTAGCATGTTGCCTGGACTTCTAGGTTTTATTTCTTTTCCTTTAAAATGGAAATACTTAAGAACTGCAGCCATGCATGTAAAGGCCACTGATCCATCTTCGGACCACTGAGTGGTCTGTTAGCTTCCTCCATTCTTTCATTAGATGAAGATTTTAGAGCTGGTTGACCTTATTAGTCAGTATTGCATAGTGTCACTAATGTAAACATAGAGTTGTCTCAGAGATTGTAAGAGAAATGTTTTGAAACCTAAGCACTTATAAATTGAATTTTGTGATTTAGTGAGTTCATTGCCTTCAGTTTTCACCTTTATAGAATTATACAGTGCTTATGGCTGATGTATTTTAAAAATAGCTCTCAACTCGTCAGTGTGTCTTTCGAGTGCACAGTAGGCAATCTTAAGGTCATCTAAAAAGCAGTACAAAAGAAAAGAATTCATTTTGTTATAGTACTTTCAAGTAAATGTGCAAAACAGAATGTCTTTGCTAATATAGAACTTATTCTAATTGTTCATTTTCATCTTAAACTTTCTTTCTCTAGGTGAAATTATACTTTACAAAAACAGTAGAGGAGCCGTCAAATCCAGAGGCTAGCAGTTCAACTTCTGTGACTCCAGATGTTAGTGACAATGAGCCTGACCATTATAGATATTCTGACACCACTGACTCTGATCCAGAGAATGAACCTTTTGATGAAGATCAGCATTCACAAATTACAAAAGTCTGATTTTTTTTTTCTTATCAAGAGGGATAAAATACCATGAAAAAAAAACTTGAATAAACTGAAATGGACTTTTTTTTTTTTTAATGGCAATAGGACATTGTGTCAGATTGCAGTTATAGGAACAATTCTCTTCTCCTGACCAATCTTGTTTTACCCTATACATCCACAGGGTTTTGACACTTGTTGTCCAGTTAAAAAAGGTTGTGTAGCTGTGTCATGTATATACCTTTTTGTGTCAAAAGGACATTTAAAATTCAATTAGGATAAATAAAAGATGGCACTTTCCCATTTTATTCCTGTTTTATAAGAAGTGGAGACAGGCTGATGTGTATACGTAGGAGTTTTTCCTTTATTTTCTGTCACCAGCTGAAGTGGCTGAAGAGCTCCGACTCCCGGGTTCACGTCCTACCCCTTTGCACTTGTGGCAGCAGATAAGTTTGCAGTTGGCTAAGAGAAGTTTCTGCAGGGTTTTGCTACATTCTAATGCATGCACTTGGGTTGGGGGAATGGAGGGAATGCTCAGAAAGGAATGTTTCTAGCTGGGCTCTGGACCATATACCATCTCCAGCTCCTTAGATGCACCTTTCTTTAGCATGCTCCACTTACTAATCTGGACATTCGAGAGATTGGCTGCTGTCCTGCTGTTTGTGTGTGTGTTTTAAAGAGCATATTGGTGCTAGAAAAGGCAGCTAGAGGAGTACATTTGTATTGGGGTACAGGAATGAGCCGTCTACAGCATCTTAAGAATCCACAAATGAAGGGATATAAAAATAAGGTGGTCATAGATAAGAGACACAGCAACAATGACTTAACCATACAAACGTGGAGGCTTTCAACAAAGAATGGGCTGGAAACAGAAAGTTTGACAATGATTTATTCAGTTTGCTTTCTCAGCTGTAATGAGTGCTCCATCTCCTATGTGATCAAGGCCAGATGCTCTCAGTCCCTGAACCAGTCAACAACTTACATTTATTCTCATTAATTTTCAATCATATACCTACTGTGGATGCTTCATGTGCTGGCTGCCAGTTTGTTTTTCTCATTAAATATTTTGTAATTCTTCACAGGAAATTTCAACTTGAGATTCAACAGTAAGCAGGTTTTTTTTTCCTAGAGATTGATGATGCGCGTCTTCAGTCCAGTGGCTGTCAGATGTCCCACCCCTTTGACCTTACACATTCTATTACAATGAGTTTTGCAGTTTTGCACATTTTTTAAATGTCATTAACTGTTAGGGAATTTTACTTGAATACTGAATACATATAATGTGTATATTAAAAAAGTCATTGTTTGTGTTAAAAAAGAAATTAGAGTTGCAGTAAATTTTCAACACTGCAGGAATAAGGCATTTAAGTTTTTCAGTGGAAATTGTCCTACAGATGCTTTATCAACTTGCTATTGGAAGAATAGATCTTCTTAAATGTGCAGTGTTGAGTCACATCTTATAGTGGTAGAGTTGGGATTAGGGCTTCAATTTCACTTCTTAAATATCATTATATGTTTGATATGCCCAGACTGCATACAATTTAACGCAAGAGTACAACTACTATTGTAATGGTAATGTGAAGATACTATTAAAAAGGATCCCCCCCTCTTTTCCCGGGAATTTGGTGTCTTTCAAATTATATCTTGACCTTGACATTTGAATATCCAGCCATTATATTTCTTAATGGTGTGAAGTCCCATTTTCAATAACTTATTGGTGCTGAAATTGTTCACTAGCTGTGGTCTGACCTAGTTAATTTACAAGTACAGATTGCATAGGACCCACTAGAGAAGAATTTATAGTTTGATGGTAAGTAGATTAGGCAGAATGTCATCTAAAATATCCTTAGAAAATAATGTTGATGTATTTTCCATACCTCATCAGTTTCACTCAACCAATAAAATTTTTAAAATTGTAACAAAGCTCTTAGGATTTACACATTTATATTTAAACATTGATACATGAATATTGACTGACTGTTGATAAAGTGATAAAGTTAGAGACAACTTTTCCTGAGATCTCACCATTGAAATCTGTATACCCCCTTGTCTTTCCTAAAAGCTGAAAGTGGCTGACTAAAATGCAAAGCAGCTGTTGATGTTTTGGAGATAGTGATGAACACTGTTCTTTGTTAGTTTTGGGCACAGCATGCTAAACTATAACTTGTATTGTTCCAATATGTAACACAGAGGGCCAGGTCATGAACAATGACATTACAATGGGCTGTTGCACTGTTAATATTTTTCCTTTGGAATGTGAAGGTCTGAATGAGGGTTTTGATTTTGAATGTTTCAGTGTTTTTGAGAAGCCTTGCTTACATTTTATGGTGTAGTCATTGGAAATGGAAAAATGGCATTATATATATATTATATATATATAAATATATATATTATACATACTCTCCTTACTTTATTTCAGTTACCATCCCCATAGAATTTGACAAGAATTGCTATGACTGAAAGGGTTTTGAGTCCTAATTAAAACTTTATTTATGACAGTATTCACGATTAGCCTGAAATGCATTCTGTAGGTAATCTCTCCCGTGTTTCTGGAATGCTTTCTTAGAATTTTGGATGTGCAGCAGCTTACGTGTCTGAAATGACTTGAAGGCATCACCTTTAAGAAGGCTTACAGTTGGGCCCCATACATCCCAAGTCCTCTGTAATTCCTCTTGAACATTTTTGCCATAATTGTAAAAGGGTAGTTGAATTAAATAGCGTCACCATTCTTTGCTGTGGCACAGGTTATAAACTTAAGTGGAGTTTGCCGGCAGCATCAAATGTTTCAGCTTTAAAAATAAAAGTAGGTTACAAGTTACATGTTTAGTTTTAGAAAATTTGTGCAATATGTTCATAACGATGGCTGTGGTTGCCACAAAGTGCCTCGTTTACCTTTAAATACTGTTAATGTGTCATGCATGCAGACGGAAGGGGTGGATCTGTGCACTAAGCTGGGGGCTTTTACTCTAGTATTCGGCAGACTTGCCTTCTACCTGCCAGTTGAAAAGTTCGATCTGTTTTCATATAGAATATATATACTAAAAAAATCCAGTCTGTAAACCAGCCTTACCCTGACTCGGCCTCTTCAGATGCTCTCGTGCTGTGCAGCAGTGGCTCTGTGTGTAAATGCTATGCACTGAGGAGACACAAATATGACGACGTGTACAGGACAATGCCTCCTACCAACCAGATGTCCATTTGTTACTGTGTTTGTTAACAACCCTTTATCTCTTAGTGTTATAAACTCCACTTAAAACTGATTAAAGTCTCATTCTTGTCATTGTGTGGGTGTTTTATTAAATGAGAGTATCTATAGTTCAAATTGCTTAAATCCATTAAATTGTTCAGTAATGGGCAGCCAAATATGATTACAAAGTTCCTGTATGTTTTTCTATTTTTTTCCCCCACTCCTTGCTATCCTTCTAAGCAAAGCATCTTTCTGTCATCTTGGTAGACACATATCTGTGTCTTAACTCATGGTTAAGAAGAGCACTTTAAGCCTTAGTCATCTCTTAATAAGTTATTCCAGACACAGTAAAAAGTTCGAGGTTCTTGGAAAACGGTGCTTATTTCCCTTTTTATAAAGCCAGATGTCTGAAGATAGCCCCCACTCCCCACCCCAAGAACGGGCTTGATGTCTCAGGTCTGTTCTGTGGCTTTCTGTTTTTTTTTAACTCTGCAGTTGGCCATCAGCACATGGGAGGTTTCATTGGGTCTTGTCCATAGTAGTGGGCTCAAATATAATCTCCTTTCTAATATTCTTAAAGGCTAAGGAGTGAGGCATGTCCTTTCAATAAAACAGTAAGATAACTTGTGTTTTTTGTTTTTTTAGAAGATGTCAATGTGGAGTCTTAATAAACTTGAGAGGTTTTCTGTGACCCATTTAAAATATAAGCTGAGTAGCATGCAATTGTGTAAAGAAATAGGAAGATTGTATGTAGTCACACATTTTCCTTAGAATTCTTAGTTTGATGGGTGAAAACTTGAATATAAAGGTATTTTGATTTACATGATATTTTGATGATATTTGAAAAAAGAAATTTCCTGGCACTTTGCTTTCAGATCATGTCCCCATTGTACTGTAATTTAAGCTGACTTGGTTCAGTGAATGCCATCACCATTTCCATTGAGAATTTAAAACTCACCAGTGTTTAACATGCAGGCTTCTGAAGGGCTTCCAGAGAATCAGACCTATAAGCCCAGTTGATTTACTTCAAACATGAAACTTCAAGTTCCTTTATACTTTGCTAGATAATTTGTGGTACATCTAAAGCATAGTCTTAAGTGGCTTGTGTGTGGATTTTATTAAATGTTGTTAGTGCAGAGAGATATGTTGCTGAGCAGAAACAAGAGTACCCAGTCCAATCTGATGCAGAGAGCAGTCCCTAACATCTGTACACAGAGTAATGGAACACTTGAGGAGTCAAGAGGCTGATTTTCCTATGGAATTCCATTGCAATAGGAAGCCTATTAGTATAGTTCCGTTTACTGTTAGAATACATTTTTATGGATATGCTATAGCTGCTTTTCCATCTTTCAACAACAGGTATCAGGATGTAAGTGGGTAGCTTTAAACTGTGTGAAGATGGCTGGATAGTGTCATCCATAACAACCCTCTGGCTCTTAGTATAGTTGCTCTGTGATATTTTCTGAATATAATACCACAATTCTCATGTCCTTGGGGACATACCCCTTATTAATATATTTTAGTGACTAAGCAATCATTTTTCTGTTTACCCGTGTACATTTTCTCTTTGAAACTAAGATCTGTACTGTGTATGTCTCCAAAACCTTTTAGCTTAGTTTTTAGGAAATGAGCACTGACTGGATCACTTTTTAGTGTAGCAAGTTTTGGGTATGTGCATTATGGAGAGACCTTGCCAGTTCTCTGGACCTATTTGAATGTTTATTGTTGGTGTGAGGATGATAGGTGAATCAGTAAATACAAGTTGTGTTGGTTTAGCAGAGCAAGCTCAATGTGGACGTTTCTCTTTGAAGCACGGTGCCTGAAGCGCACTGTGAGGAGAGAACTTGGTTACCCTTTGATTCCTCTTGCATTTTGCAAACTGTTGCTCAGCAAATGCGTATCTACCTTGCCCCCTAAGCAAAAGCAAGAACTACTGATTTATCACTCAGCCGTCTTCATATGTGTGCTTCTGTGACTTGTATCACACAAGAATCTTAAAAAGTTCACAAATTGTTACCTTTTAGCTCTGAATGTTTAGTATTCTGGTGGGCTTGCAACAAAACAAACTCTGACAGTCATTTGAGAATTTTCATGAAACATTTAGCTGAAAACATTTTATAATTTATGAAAAAAAATGTGTTACCTTAAGAAAATTTTACATATGTGGGAGACATTAACTGCCATATTTAAGCATACTGAATTTTAAATTTAAAATAAAGCTGCATATTTTTAAATGAAATGTTTAACAAAGATTCATATTTTTTGTTTTTTAAGATTAAAAATAATTTATGTCTTTTCATGTGGAATCTCAACTGTCACAATGGTTAGATTATGCAGAATGGAGCAAGGCTTGTAGTGGTTGAGCTTACAGTAAAGTTCTTAATGTTTAGATGTGTTTACTTACTGGCTGTCATGTATACTTTTGAGATTTTCTGCCTGTTCTGTGCAGTTTTCTAAATGATATTCCTACTTAAAAATAGCATTTTAGTACCTATTTTCTGTTTCCATTTAATGGTCCTCATTTTCTATTGAGTTTGCAAGTGTGCACAGTGTGTGTGTGTGTGTGTGTGTGTGTGTGTGTGTGTGTGTGTCTGTCTCTATTTGTGGGGTGTGTATGCGAAAATTAGTTTTGAAAGTGCTAGAATAGAGATGAAACTTGGTTCAAGTAAAATTTTCCCACTGGGATTTTACAGTTTATTGTAATAAAATGTTAATTTTGGATGATCTTGAATATTAATGAATTTGTTAGCCTCTTGATGTGTGCATTAATGAGATATATCAAGTTGTACATTAAACCAAAGTTGGAGTTGTGGAAGTGTTTTTATGAAGTTCCGTTTGGCTACCAATGGACATAAGACTAGAAATACCTTCCTGTGGAGAATATTTTTTTCTTTAAACAATTAAAAAGTTTCATTATTTTTGATGATTTGTTTCTTAGCTTTTTATTCATCGAATATCAATCCCTGCTACGTGTAACAGGTATTTGGAATATATTATTTAGGGACAGAGGAACATCTTGTTCTTATTGGTGAAGAGTTTATACTCCATTAGAGTAAACTACGTAAAAGCTGTGGGGTGTGCTAGGAAGTATGAAGCATCATGCTACATTGTACAGATCTCCAAAGGGAGATGGGCTCCCTCGCATGTCTATCTTCAGAGTTCAGATTCTGTTTACTAGAGTATTTGAGTAAAATAGACATGAAAGTGTAGAGAAACTTCCAAGTAAAGGCAGTGAGAAATCCCTGTTTTTCCCTATGGCAGTGCCCTGAAGTGTGCCATATTGTGTGTGTGTCATGGCTTTGCCAGCCCAATTCTTGAGCTAACACCTGCAGTGGAACTCCTGACGTTTTTCCTCTACTCCCTTTCAACACAAGAAACATTAATATTTTGAGATGGTATTCTAACCAATATGCTTTGACAAACCTAGCTTTCTTGAGCAGCAAAGGGAATTAATAATAAAACCCAACATATTTAGACTAGTTTGTCCAATTAACAGGATGCAAGATGTCCAAATGTTTTTTTGATGAGTAGTTATTGTGGTATGTCAGGCATTGTGGATGCTCGGCATGCACTTGGGTGAACAGCAGTTTCCTGCCTGAAGTTTGCATTCTAGGAAGAAAAATAGAACAAAGATAAATGTGTCAGCTGGAGCTGAGGGACTGCAGTGCTGAATCGGGAATGGCTTCAGCATGTGTGTGGGGTTTCAGTAGACTGTGCAAATTGCACCCAGAAACCTCCGCAGAACTTTACTCAGACTTTTGAGTTTGAAAATTTTTAGTATATCTAAGGAGAGCATTCTGCTGTCTAAGTCAGTTTGGTAAAGCTTATTTAAACAATTGGTTCCTCTATTTAGTGTTCCATGTGTATGTTTCAAAAGCACCAAGTCGTTTTTCAGAAGTTAAAGTTCTACTTTGACCTTAAATAGTTTTGTAATGTTGAAGAGTCATGCCATTTATGATTGGTTGATGGAAGACGAGTTATAAATTTTGAGTTACTCAGGATATGGATATGATTTATATAGCCTGGTGCTATGTATATTAGCTCTTAACTCATAACCAAACATCTGGAAAAATACCATTGTTTTTCCAGTATCAGAAGTATCAGAAGCAGTATTGCCATACAAAGATAAAATCCCCACAACTCCTGCTTCATCTCAAAGATTGGAGCCAAAAGTGTTTAATAATCTGATACAATGGACATTTAAATCATTTCTGTTCATTACATCATTAACATTTTGGTAGTGGCAGGACCCTCTCAGATCAGGCCCATAGACTCGGGTGTGAAATCTTTTATTTATTTCTGTATATACACGTTCACATATGTGGGAGCATGTATGACACATGTATGTGCATGTGGGTGGAGGCAGAGTTTAATGCTGGTTGCCTTCCTTGATGGCTGTTGAGGCAGGGTCTCTGGTGCTTGGTCAAGTGAATGTACTGCCCAGCATGTAGTACTAGGATCCTAACTCCAGTCCTCACGCTCGCAAACAAGCACTTGCCCAGTGACCCATCTCCCCAGTTCCCAGGGAGGAAATCTTGAAAGAAAATGTTGACTTTTTTTTTTAATCCTTGATTTTAAAATTGGTTTAAAAGACTTTGATAGACATCTTTGTTCAGGAAAGATATAAACCTGCTGAGTGAGTTATCCAAGTGCGAGAAAAATTATGTAAATTCAGAACAATTATAAAAACCCTTTGGTTCTGTGTTAACTTAAAATTGATATACAACTCCTGAACTTGTACTATTGGATTTCGAAGAGTAATGTGTTTACAATTCAATAATGTGTATGTCAAAGAACTACAGGGGACTAGGAAGTGTTGAGAGTGGGAGAAAGTCTTCCCCTAGGAAAAGCACACTATGTCTCCACAGTACCAAGTGGTCCACCCTGAAAACACAGGTAACATTGTTATACAGATTGAGCAGGTTGTATTTGGGAATATATGCATGTATATACATATGTACATGTAACAATAGTTAATGAACAAGGGACATGAATCTGAGCAAGGAGAAGTATATGGAAGGGTTTGGAGGGAGGAAGGCAAAGGGAGAAATTATGTAATTAAATTACATTGTAATCTCAAAAAATATGAAAACTAAGAATTTTAATTTTATTTAATGTTTTCCCAAGAATATTATTGGTAGAATATTATTGGTAGCTTGTGGCTACCTTTAACAGTGGAGCCACAAGCTGTTTTTTATTACTTAATTTATTATGTTTGTGTGTTTTTGCATATGCAAATGTTTGCCATGACACTCTGTGTATGTTAGAAGGACAACTTGTCAGGAGTCTGTTCTCTCTTTCCACTATGGAGGTCCCAGGAAGCAAACCTAGGTTGTCAGCCTTGGTGTTCACCTCCTTAGCCTTCTCATCTACCCATACAAGCCATTCTTTAACAAGGACTTCAGTAGGTACAGCTATTGTAAGTCACAAGAGCAATCAGACTTCTTTATGGTAGAAATAATTGGCTGATGGAAAGATTGTATTTTAAGATTATACATGTTCTTGAGGTTTTTTGTTTTGAGAGTTTTTCTTTCCTTTTGAGACAGGGTACTTAGACTGGCATTATACTCACAATATAGTCCTGGTTGTTCTGCAATACATGATCCTTTGGCTTCAGTCTTCCAGGTACGAATACTGGAATTACAGATGTGTTGCAGTGCCCCAGGTTATAAGTGATATATATATTTTAATGTTTTACTCTTTGGTAAAAATGTAGGTATGAGGTAAAAGTTCCCTCTGCCAGCTGTCCATAGGGAAGACTTAAAAGATTTTGCTTCAAAAAATCTAGCAAGATTAAAACAACATCAGAGAGAACATGATTTTCTCAGGTATAAAATCTTGGCTAAGAGGCACTTGAAAGTCTCAAGCAACTTGATTGAATCTCCAAAAAGTTAAACCTCAAAACCTGAAGACTGACTCATTTAGAATTTATAGGAATTCTGTGGTAAGTCAGGTTCTTTACCTGGAAGGCAAAACAGCAGCACAGGGAGGAAAAAAAAAATCAAACTACTGAAGCTGAAGTAAGAGAATGTGTGGCAGGAAAGAAGTGAGGAGAGTCCAGACTGGAGAAAAGGGCAGCCAGAGCTGCAGTGGGGCAGCAGCCAGAGCCTGGTGGCTCTGCTGTGTGTGAAAAGCATACTTCACCTTCCTTTAAGGCGAGGTGATCTCATTCCTGAAACCTTCAAAACGTAAAGTACCCAAGTTCGCAGCCAGGTAGTAAGGAATTGGGTTTGAACCCAGAACAGTCTGGTTTCTGCCACAGTGCCAAGAGACACTGTCTCTTAGAACCAAATACAAACCAGGTGAAAAGCAAAGTTCTGAGATAACTTGTATCGTGGGGTCACTTAATATTCTTTGTTTGTTAGACATAATTTAAACAAACCAGTGTTAGATCTTGCAACACTGGACATCAAAGATAAATGCTTAGGAACTGGGTAGGCAGCTCAGCGGTTAAGAGCACTGGCTACTCTTAACAGAGAGCTCAGATTGGGTTCCCAACACCCAAATGACAGCTCACAGCCTTATGGAACTCATGTTCCAAGCAATCCAATGCCCTCTTCTGGCCTCCATGGGATTGCATGCTTATAGTGTTTCACATACAGTGCAGGCAAAATACTTATCCACATAAAATTAAATCTTTAAAAAAGACAGTTAATCATTTAAGTCATAACATTCTTGGCAGGATACATTGGTAAGGTATAGGCATATAAGGCATATATCAAGAGGCAGAATTTGAACTCTTGACTTGTATGTATGTATGTATATGTATATATATGTATGTGTGTGTGTGTGTATATATATATTGGCCATCGCTGTCCATTGAAAGATGGAGAAAACATTAGTCTGGCTCAAAGTTTGAGAAGCCTTTCATTAGTTTAAACTTAGAAGTTGACCTTTGGGTTTTGGGTTTCTTCTATCATAGCCTCATGGGGGATTGAGAGACCAAGTTAATGAAGAAAATTCCTTAACTTGATGAGTAATGTTAAGACGAAATGTAATTGTGAAGCTGACTGGACTGTGTACCAAAACCCTGTAGAAAGATGAGGTCAGAGAAAACCATCTCTTCTACATCTAGACTGAGTTAAGTTTTTGTTTGATAGATCAAAGTGTCACTGCACTTGGCGGCTTGTTCCATCAGGGTCCTGCCTAAGGAGTGCGTGCCTGGAAACTTCTCCAGACAAGTCCAAGTATTTTTCCCATTGGCAAAAATGGAAATGCCCTCATGAGGAGAGGGGCCAAAAACAGGTAGGAAAGGTGCAGGCTTCCTTCCCACTCCCGATCTGGCACAAGTGCCTAAGGCTCTGGTGGACTTTTTCTCTTGACAGTAGCCCCCTTGCTGGTAGGCTGTTCTAACCAGTTCAAGGCCACGACCACATCAGGACAGGTTTACCACAAACTTATGGGCATTAAGCTTTCTCCTTGTTTTTGTTCAATCTAACCAAGCCGAAGTTAGTGGAGGATGATTCTTCAGAGGCCCTTAAAACTCCCAGCCCTCCAGGAGAAACTGGACTTCAGTCTCCCCAGTCCCCCTTTGCCTTCCAGAGGTTCTTTCTCTGTGTCTTACCATGTGTGTTTTCTCACCCCTAATAAAAGCCTTTCATCAGTCATTAAAGAAAATCTCTACACTAAACATGAAAAGTAACCGTAGGGTTAAATAGGTGTAGGTCTTGTTCCTTTGTCTTAGCTTTTCACTGGAGTTGGGTCCCCCATATAGCCTGGTACCTCAGAGGTGTTGTGATTAGCTAACATGGGAATCCTGTTCTCTGGTTAGAGGGCAGAAAAAAACCTGATATAAGAGCCAGAGAGCATGGTGGGGCTAGAGGTGGGTCACTGGGGAAAATCTATACTAACTAGAAAGGAAATCTTTACTTCCAATTTTGGGACTTCCATGTACCTGAGACTTATTCCCAAGGGGGTTGTATAGAGACAGAGCTCAGGGAATACACCCAAAGTGTCAAACATGCAGGTGATGGATGGATCTACCACTCAAAGTGAGACAGAACTCAGTCTGAGTTTACCAGTTGATTTTATCCATCCATCCATCCCATGCTTTTCTGAAAATAACAGGACCTTTAGTATACACAGTTCACAATCCAATGTTTCCTAATTAGGAAGAACAGGGAAAATGAGATCAACAAGAAAAAGGACAATCGAGAGATGCCAACTGCAGAATTTCCCAGATGGAAATGCTTAGACTAAATCAAATGACGGACAAAAACAGCTCTTGTAATGATTGTGTAATAATCATATTGTAATATGATTAGAAATATACAACTAAACAGAAAGATGGTCTCAACAAGCAAAATTATGTTATTACTAAAAAATTGTGGCATCTGAAATAAGAAAAGAACATACTAAATGGACAATTCAGGAGTGGTAATGAAAAGCCCAGTCAGCAAATGAAGATAACTTGATAAATACCCATTTTAAGAACAGCTTGAGAATCTCTTTTTGTTTTTTATTTTAAAACATTTTTTACTCAGTTGCTTTATGCCCCACTCACTGCCCCCTCCCAGTTAGCCCCTTCCACAATACTTTCCCCATTCCCCCTCCTCTTCTGAGCAGGTGGGGACCCCCCTGGCTATCTCCCCACCCTGGCACTTCAAGTCTCTGTGAGGCTAGGCACATCCTCTCCCACTGAAGCCAGACAAGGCAGCCCGGCTAGAAGAACATATCCCACACACAGACAACAGCAACCTACCCCCAACCCCCGCTCCAGTTGTTCGAGACCCACATGAAGACCAAGCTGCACATCTGCTACATATGTGCAGGAATTGCCTGATAATCTTAAAGGGGACTGTAGCTTTGAAAGGTAATATGTATCTGACTGTAATTAGCTCTAGAGTACTTAATACTAATCTTTGTACTTTTATGTGGTTGCCACAGACACACATGAAGAAGCTCCTGCTGCTTGTGAGTTGCCTTGAGTAAGGAATTAGCATCATCATAAGCACTACCTTGGTGATGGTAAAAATTTCCTGTAAAGATGCTATATAGTTGGGCTGGAGAGATGGCTCAGCGATTAAGAGCACTGACTGCTCTTCCAAAGGTCCTGAGTTCAAATTCTGGGAACCACATGGTGGCTCACAACCATCTGTAGCAAGATCTGATACCCTCTTCTGGGGTGTCTGAAGATAGCTACAGTGTACTTACATATAAGAAATGAATAAATCTTTTAAACAAACAAAAAAAGATGCTATATAGTCTTAAAACAGTAAAGCGTGTTCAAATGCTCCATCTACAGTTTCTGGTTGGATCCAGTGAGTTGTATACCTGCAGTGGGAGCAATTTGGAAACCTAGCAGATCACCACTGGATCACAGTCAAAATTCATCTCCAGAATTGGTACCCAATGGTAGTTTTGCTTGCTGGCTACTGTTAACTCTTTGGTGCAGCCTTGGCAGTCAGACCTTTCCGAATGTGACTTTTTTTAAAAAAAAAGTATATAGATGTCATACAGAAACCAATCTGTCATGTAGATATAATATATGCTTTTCAATAGAAAATACTGTAGGAGAAAAAAGGGCAGAGTTGTGCTGGTTGGCTGAGAAAACATTAAGGCAGGTTTGGGAAAAACTGAGCAATATTTGTATTTTGAGAAATGGCTTCCTAATTAAGGAGTAGAAGGTTTCAAGACCTTGGAGTAACTCTCATTGGTGTATTAGAACCATATAACTTTAGATTTTTTTTTTTTTGCTTTTTAATTTTTTAAATGTATATGGGTATTTTGCCTGTATGTATAACTGTGTATCACATGGTGCCTAGTATCCACAGAGCCTAGATGGTTTTGAACTGCCATGTGGGTGCTGGGAATAGTACTTTGGTCCTCTGGAAGAGCAGCCGCTATTCTCAACCCACTAAGGCATCTTTCTAGCCCCCCAAAATGCACGTTTTACAAGGTGGTATTCTTTTAATGCCTGTGATAATTTTTCTTTAAATGTTCAGCAGTTGCACTTAATTCTTATAAAATAGGAAGTACATTCTATTTCTATCTATGTTATAAATGTGGATCTGAGGAATAGAAAGGTTCAGTACTCTGTTGTGGGTCGCACACCTGGTGCCCGACAGAGCCAGGATCTAAACCCAAGAATTAGAGTTTCAACTTGGAATATACACAAAGGCCCGTGTGCTGAAGCCACGGTCTGCATTCTGTAGTGCTGTTGGGATGTGTTGGAACCTTTCCTATGTGAAGTCTACTGGGAGGACATTACAGCATTTGGGGTGTACCCCTGAAGAGCCCCTTTCCTTTCTGTCCCTTGTTTCTTGGCCATTGTGAACATTCCTTCTCTGTCATGTGTTTTCACCATGATGCATGTAAACTCAAATATAGTTTAACTCCTTTTAAGTTGATCATTATTTCAAGTATGATCGCAAGTTTTGTCACAGTGGTGGGATGCCACATAACACAAGAGGGCCATTTGATGACTAAGCCTCAGTTAATTGTGTATGTGTTAATTCCTAAACAAAGTAAACTTTAATTCCTTAACAAAGTAGACTTTTTCTTTAAGAGCATAGACTTCAAACTGGAATAGGTAGAATTATATTGTCCACAGTGGCTCTGAAACCTAGTTCTCAGCACTTCTTTGCACAGTTGTAATGTCTAAAAGCCTTAAAAAAAAAAAAATCTTTGCCGGGCGGTGGTGGCGCATGCCTTTAATCCCAGCACTTGGGAGGCAGAGGCAGGTGGATTTCTGAGTTCGAGGCCAGCCTGGTCTACAGAGTGAGCTCCAGGACAGCCAGGGCTACACAGAGAAACCCTGCCTCAAAAAAAAAAAAACCAAAAAAAAAAATCTTTGTTAGTCACTCAGCATATTTGAAACTAAAACAGATGTGTGTGTGTGTGTGTGTGTGTGTGTGTGTGTGTGTACATATATATCCAGGCTTCAGGCTGGTCTAGGACTCACTATGTTGCCTAGGCTAACCTAAAGTCACAATCCTTCTTCCTGTCTTGGTTTTCAAGAGCTTGGATTATTGGCATGCACTGCCACGTCCAGCTCAAGTTTCCTAAAAGGTAATTGCAATGTGGAATCAGAAAACTATGATGAACTTTTTGTGCTATTCCCTTATCTTGTTCTATAAATAGATCTGTACTCATGTGCAATTTTGTTACTTCATTAATTATTTGGGAGAAAATGGTTCGATGAGCAATACGTATTTTGGCACTATTCTCTAGAGGAGTAGAACCAGCAGGATATATAGATATATTAAGAAAGGGGAGTCAGTAAACTGGTTGAGAGACTATGGAATGGGTTCAGTCTAGAGAGGCGGAGAGCCTAGCTCAGTCTAGGAAGCTGGGTGCCTCCAGCTATCCCAATCTGTTGCTGATAGCCTAGAAGATTCCCGGAGAGTCGCTAGTCTTCAATCCATGTGGAGTGCTAAAGAAGTTGGAGTTTGATAGAAGCAGAAGATGCAGCAAGAGAAGCAGAAAGAGCATGAAGCCATGCAGGTAGGCGCCATGCCCGTAGGCACCATGCAGGTAGGCGCCATGCCCGTAGGCACCATGCAGGTAGGCACCATGCAGGTAGGCACCATGCCCGTAGGCGCCATGCATCTAAGGTCATGCAGATAGTCACTGTCTTAACCTCTGATCTCTAAATCTTGAAGGTGCCTCCCACTCAAGGAGGCTCTTTTCCCTTCAGTTAATTTGTTCTGGAAATGCCCCCAGAGACCTTCCCAGAGCTTGTCTTTTGTTGATTCCAGATCCCAGTCACTTGACAATCAAGGTTAACTATCACACTAAGTTTTGTACATCTCTCCAGTAACTACACATTTTTATACATTATACATGCATCCATGCATGTATGCATATACACATATATATGTATATATACATATATCTCACACCTGTTATCTCACTACTGAGCTTACTAGAAAAGCCTTTACATATTGAGGCACTCTCAAGTTCATAATGGCAGATCCAAGATTCTGAAATATTATGAAAAGCTCGAATTCTATTACTGGCAACAGATGTCAGTTGTTTTCTGAAAAGGGTCTCAGTGTGGCTCAGAAGTTGTGGCCATGCTTTGAAGATGAATGGCATTAAAGATTTGATTGGGGGAGACAAACACAATCATATTTATCTAAATGGTCCATGCAAATGCTTTCTCACAGTGCTGGGGAATTTGAAAATGGACTCTCAGAATCATGAACAACAGAGTCTGCTGAGTTACGGACAATAGGACAGAGTTCAGGCACACAGAAATGAAAAAAGAATGCCTTTTCTCTCTAGAGAGATGGATTCTAAATAGTGAAGACAGGTATATTTAACATAAATTTAAAAATGGTTTAATATATTTGTTAGCAGGCAGTTTTTAAAAACTCTGGAGAATAATTCAGTGAGTGCCAGCTGGCCATACAGGCCACCTTAAAGTCACCTCAAATTGTATTTTTCCTGTGTGATCATGTATACGGCATGCTACATGACAGATGGACATTATAGTGACACTTATATAACACAGTTGAAAATAGTTTTTATGTAACTTGCATAAAATCCTTTTTATGTAAAGGGGGGTATAATCAGCTCCCTTTTGGTTAAGAGTCTCTACTGCAATCCCTGCCATATACAAAATGTTGGAAGACAGAGAACATGTCTAAGAGACAGGAACAGAAATCTAAGCATCTTCTTTGAGAGCAGAGAAACCCAAATACACCCATGCATCATAAAACATGAGACATCTTCCTTGTGAGAAAACTAGTACTATGTTATATGAGGAGGACATATATGTTATATGTCTGGAACTATGTTTTACTTGCTTGTCTTGTGCTCCATCTCTTAGCCTCTCTGTCCAAATCAGATCATGTTTCATGGATAATGTCTTTCTTTTCTTGTTTACAACACTTAATTCTCTTTTGGATCCTTTCCTGGGGGGGGGAGGGCTACCAATATTTCTAGTTTTAATCTTTTTATTAAAGGAAAAAAGAGCCTTTCTGTTACATTGTATTTAGACATGACTGTTATTTCTTTTTTAAAAACTAAAAACATAAACATTTGTTTTCGCCTCTGCTTTTCCACAGCACGACTGCTCTATTTTTTTCCCTCTGTTCGCAACATTTAGTCATGTGTGGACATTCCAGGTGGCTATATCCTTGCAGCTGAACATTGCAAAGTAAAACATACAGCTGGGCTTCTTAATCTTTCCATACATTAATTCAAAATATCAGAAATAGATATTTCTAGTACACTAATTTTCTCACTCCTGAAGACAAATTTTATATCTTCTCTCCTATTCAACCTATGAAACTTTGGTCATATGCCTATGGACCGCAGTGATGGTATCACCAAAAATCTTTCTAGCTTAACATCTGGTAACCAGTGCATGGGCGCTCTGATGCCTTGTTACAATAGAAGATGTTCTCGTTCATTTCTCTACAAAGGAATAAAGAATACTAGAAATTGCAGAACACAAAAGAAATAGCTCAGAGGTTAAAAGTATTCTGCCTCACTTCCAGTATCTGAGTTTGGTTTCCAATAGATGTTGGGTAGCTCATCTGACAACCTCTTCTGGCCTCTGTAGGTGCCCACACATGTAGCATACATCCACATATGCATAAATAAAAATAAAGATTAAAAATAAAGAATACAGGTAAAGAAGAGAAATTTTCAGCCTCCTTGAAACATAATTGTATTAGGATTCTTCAGATAAATAGGTCCTATAGGATAGATATAGATATATCTTCTCCCATAAATCTTCTAGAGGCTTGGTATATTGCAAGGTAGACTGGCAAAACATAACAGGAAAGCTGATAGCACAAGTTCCATTTTAAAGACAGAACATCATCCCAGCTTGGAACAGGCAGTATGGCTTCTCCATTATTAAAAACAAAACCAAGGGCCAGGTATGGTGACATACACCTTTAATCCCAGCACTTGGGAAGCAGAGGCAGGCAGATCTCTGTGAGTTCAAGAATAGCCTGGTCTACATAGTAACAGAGCTATGGAGAGGGATCCTGTCTCAAACAAACAAACAAACCCAACCAACCAAAACCAAAACCACAAATAAATAACAACAAAAACAAAACCAACCAAATAAATATCCAAAACAAATACAAAACGCTTCCTCTTTGGGGGATGTGATGTATACACATGCACATGTTGCTTTTGTGTTTCTATTGTTTTTGTAAGACAGACTCTCACTATATAGCCCAGGCTTGCTTCAGACAATTCTCCTGCTTCAGCCTTCTGAGTGCTAGGATTTAGAGACTTAAGTTACCAGGCCCAGCAGAATTCTTTTTACTGTCTTCAGGCCTTAGACAGGTTGTGAGTTCCACTCATATTAGAGCAGCTAGACCACCATTCAGACATTAATATCACCCAGAAAAATGCTCACAGACACTCTCAAAACAATGTCTAACCAGATATTTGAACATTCACCACCCAGTGACATTGCCACATAAAATAACCATCATACTCAAAAGCTGGCAGAATTCCTTCCAGACAAGATTTTCTCTTTTGTCCTACTACAGTCTTAGCTGTCTGAAGCACACCCTCATTATGGCAAGCAGTTTGCTTTAGGTACTCTGATACATATGTTAATCTCATTTAGAAAATACTTCATTGCGGGGAGATGACTCAGGAGGTAGGGACATGCTACTAAGGGCTACAGGACCCTCTCACCCAAGTAGAGGCTGGACACAGTCTTATGTGTACCTGTAACACCAGCCTTCATGAGGACAGAGACAAGAAGATCAGGGGGCTCATTGGCTGCCAGCCTCGAAAAAACAAAAATGAAGACAAAACCTTGAGCTCTTGGTTCAGGGAGAAACTCTACCTCAAAGGAACAAGATGTACAGTTATTCAGGAAGACACGTGGCACGCTTTTCTGGTGTCTCTGTATACACAGGCATGTGCAGCACACAAATATTTTAATAAATGTTTTAATAAACAGCTATGCTTCGATTTGACCAAATATCTCAGCAGTATGGCCAGCAAATTTTACATAGAAAATTAAATATTGATTAGTGAGTATTTGGTGATGATGTACTATAAAATTTATGACATTTATAATTAGTGCAGTGATATAAAGACTGGGCAGAGGAGATAAGGTATACAATTGTAAAATTCATATACTGTATTTCAGGTAATATAAGACTTGTAGTTAACTATGATTTTTTTAACGTAAAGTGCAAGTGTCTCAAAAACAATACTACATTGAGAACAAGAAGTCATAGCAGTTATTAGTGAAAATAAGTACAATGATTAAAAAATACCACAGTGATCCAAAAGAAAGTCAGGGAAATAAAAGGGGAGCATAAAGCGTGGAACAATACTAAAGAGGCCATTTAAAATTTGATCATTCCAATAAAAGTCTAAGAATAAACGTTTTAAACCATTCAGTTAAAAGGCAGCAAGTATCCATTTGGAGAAGAAGAAAAATCATAATTATATGTTGTCTACAACTGGCTTTTCATATAGAAATCCAGAGAGCAGGATGAAAGGATGGATTAGAGGATAAGAGTCCTTACTGATCTATTAGGAGGACTGGATCCCGGCAACTCCAGTGGGCAGCTCACAAATACCTGGGATTCCAACTGCAAGGAATCCAATGCCCCCATTCTGACCTCTGTAGACACCTACCTCCCTACACACATGTGCCACACATACACACACACATGCACACACACACACATGCACACACACACATGCACACACACACATGCACACACATACATGCACACACTCACATGCACACACACTCATAAAAATGCAGAAGGGTTCAGAATGAGAAAGCAACAATATATAACTGTGAATCAGAAAATCGAAGTTTCATATTGTTATTAGAAAACATAAACTTAAAAATAAGGAATGTTAAAAAGCTTAAGGAGATCTTAATGGTAAAGATTATAAGAACCCATAGCTACTTTTAATGTGCATACATCTAATAGCAGCATATTAACAATATGAAACAAAAGCTAATAGAACTGACAATAAAAATAGACACATCCACAATTATAGTTGGAGAGAGCATTTATTATAAGTCTGGATTATGCAATATTAATATAAGTTCAAATTAATATAGAAGCACTTTGTTCATCATTAAAATCAGAACATATAGCCAAAAAGCCCATATTTTATGCTGGTGCAATATTTTTACTTTTTTTTTTTTTTTTTGGTTTTCAATACAGGGTTTCTCTGTGTAGCTCTTGCTATCCTGGAATTCACTCTGTAGACCAGGCTGGCCTCGAACTCAGAAATCCACCTGTCTCTGTCTCCCAAGTGCTGGGATTAAAGGCATGCACCACCACTGCCCAGCATATTTTTACTTTTTGACAAATAATATTATATACATTTCAGAACTCCATTTTCTTTGACCATTTTATATTAGTTTCATTATTGGAAGAAAAACTACAGATTAGATAATTTTAAGAAGTGATATCTTCTGTATAACTATCAATATGATAGTTTCTATGTAACTATGATTTGAAATTTGTCAGCAGGTCTTAAGCCCCAAGAAGATGTCACTAGATTTTTTTAAATTGAGTTGTAATATACAGATATGTATTTCATATATTTAATGTATAGAGTGTATGTAGAACAGTCACCACTCCTTTCTAATTTCAAAACATTGACATTATCTGTGTACATGAGTTGTCACTGTACTTTCCTTCACCACCCTGGAAACCAATAATCTCCCTGTAACTTCATCTCCCTGTAGATTTATATTTTGAACATTTCCTATAAGTAGGATCATACAACGTATGGCTTTTTGTCTGCCTACTTCCACTTAGCATGATGTTTTAAGATTTCATGTATTGTACATCATTCCTTTTCATGACTCAAGAAAATGTAGCTTTTGTAGGTATGCCATATTTTGTTGGCATTAGAATTTGAAATGTTCTGCCCAGTTTTCTGAGGAACTGCCAGACTGCTTTCCAGAGTGGTTGTACCAGCTTGCAATCCCACCAGCAGTGGAGAAGTGTTCCTCTTTCTCCACATCCTCGCCAACGACTGCTGTCTCCTGTGTTTTTGATCTTAGCCATTCTGATTGGTGTGAGATGGAATCTCAGGGTTGTTTTGATTTGCATTTCCCTAATGACTAAGGATGATGAACATCTCTTTAGGTGCTTCTCAGCCATTCGATATTCTTCAGATGAGAACTCTTTGTTTAGATCTGTACCCCATTTTTTAATAGGGTTACTTGCCTCTCTGGAGTCTAACTTCTTCAGTTCTTTGTATATTTTGGATATTAGCCCTCTGTCGGATGTAGGGTCGGTAAAGATCTTTTCCCAGTTTGTTGGTTTTCGCTTTGTCCTTTTGACAGTGTCCTTTGCCTTACAGAAACTTTGTAATTTTATGAGGTCCCATTTGTCAATTCTTGATCTTAGAGCATAAGCTATTGGAGTTCTGTTCAGGAAATTCTCCCCTGTGCCCATATGTTCAAGGTTCTTCCCTAATTTCCTTTCTATTAGTTTCAGTGTGTATAGTTTTATGTGGAGGTCCTTGATCCACTTGGAATTGAGCTTAGTGCAAGGAGATAAGAATGGGTCAATTTGCATTCTTCTGCATGTTGACCTCCAGTTGAACCAGCACCATTTGTTGAAAAGGTTATCTTTTTTCCACTGGATGGTTTTAGCTCCTTTGTCAAAGCCCAAAGGATCCTGCTATACCACTCCTGGGCATATACCCAGAGACTTCCCTGGCATGCAATAAGGACACATGCTCCACTATGTTCATAGCAGCCTTATTTATAATAGTCAGAAGCTGGAAAGAGCCCAGATGTCCCTCAACGGAGGAATGGATTCAGAAGATGTGGCATATTTACACAATGGAATACTACTCTGCAATTAAAAACAATGAATTCACAAAATTCCTAGGCAAATGGTCAGATCTTGAAAATATCATCTTTAGTGAGGTAACCCAATCACAAAACAACACACATGGTATGCAAGCACTGATAAGGGGATATTAACCCAGAATCTCGGAATACCCTAGACACAATCCGCATATCAATAGATTTCTAAAAAGATGGAAGGAGAGACCCCTGGTCCTGGAAAGACTGGATGTAGGGGAATGCCAGGACAGAGAAGCGAGACGGGGTTGAATGGGGAAAAGAGGGAGGGAAGGGGGCTTATGGGACTTTTGGGGAGGGAGGAAACGGGAAAGGAGAAATCATTTGGAATGTAAATAAAAAAACTTAGAAAATAATAATAATCAAAAAAAAGAAAATTTATCTTTACTTAATGACAAAAAAATTTTGAAATGTTCTTATTAACAGTAAATGGATGAGTCAAAATAGAACCAGGGGATGTCATCTAGCATGCACCAGAACATAAGCTGTTTTTTTTTTAAAGATTTATTTATTATATATGTAAGTACACTGTAACTGTCTTCAGACACTCCAGAAGAAGGAGTCAGATCTCATTACAGATGGTTGTGAGCCACCATGTGGTTGCTGGGATTTGAACTCAAGACCTTTGGAAGAGCAGTCAGTGCTCTTAACCCCTGAGCCATCTCACCAGCCCCATTTTTTTTTTAAGATTTATTTATTTATTATATGTAAGTACACTGTAGCTGTCTTCAGACACACCAGAAGAGGGCGTCAGATCTCATTATGGATGGTTGTGAACCACCATGTGGTTGCTGGGATTTGAACTCAGGACCTTCGGAAGAGCAGTCGGTGTTCTTAACTGCTGAGCCATCTCTCCAGCCCCCATAAGCTGTTCTTAATTGGAAAGTGTTTATTTTTTAATATAGTTTATAGTCACAGTCTTTATAAGAATATTGGGACATGCGTGAAGCCCGGTTAGGAGAACTAAGTCAGCTACCACTGACTTCCTGTAAGGATGCTCGCTGGTGTGCTTATGAGCTTCTGAGGCTTTTCTCAGAATTAAAATGACCAAGAGACATCAAAACAAGATATTCCAAACTTACTTGTTTTGAAACCGAGGAATGGGGCCAATGACATTCTGCAAAATTCATGGAATTTCTGATAGTTTCGGTGCAACGGGACCAGACCAAGGCAATGAGACTATGGAATCCCGCAGGAACCAGATAGTTTAAGACACCATGGAAGTTCAAAACTAGGGTGGGAAACTTCTCCAATAGTAGGTTCCCAAGTGATCTCTTTAGTGTCAGTCCTTCCTCCTGTGCTCCCTCCTCTACTCTGCCCTTCTCCCCCTCCCCATTTACCCTTCCTCTTCTGTTTTTTTTTTCTTTTAACTCTTTTATACCATTGCATTCTATTCCCCACGACCCCTTGATAATTCCTTGGCTAAATGAGTATTCCAAATGAAACACGGATCTGAATATTCAACCCTTACATCCACAAATGAGAAAAAGCATATGGTTTGTCTTCTTGGGTCCAGGATACCTCACTCAGAATAATTGTCTTTATCCATTTACCTCAAATTTAATTTTTCTTAACACCTGATTAATATTCCATTGTGGAAATGTGCACATATCAAGGCTGTTCTCACTTCATAGCTGTTGTGAATAGAGCAGTAATGAACACGGATGAGCAGGTATTTCTATAGTAGGATATGGAGTCCCTTGGGTATCTATAGATATCCAAGAGTGGCATATCTGGATCATATGGTTGATCCATTTCTAGCATTTTGAGTAACTTTCACACTGATTTCAATAGGGGCTGTGCCAATTTACATTCCCATTAGCACTGAATAAGTGTTCCCTTTCCCCACACCCACCCACACCAGCATTTGTGTGTGTGTGTGTTGTTTTGTTTTTTAGTTCTTTATCTTAGCCATCGTGATTGGGGTAAGATGAAATCCTAAAAAAGTTTTAAATTTGAATTTTCCTGATAACTAAGGATGTTGAACATTTTTTAAATATTTCTCAGCCATTTGTATTTCATCTTTTTGAGACCTTTCTGCTAAACAGAGAGGGGTTTTAGGATCCATTTCATTTTTAATTTCCACGATTTTTTTTTAAATAGGTCATTTCTTTAATGCTAAGTTTTCTTTGTACATTCTAGATACTAGCCCTCTGTCAGATGGGCTAATGTTTCCCCATTCTGCAGGTGGTATTTTTTCTAAATTGATGGTGTCCCCTAACAGAAGCTTTATGAAGTCATATTTATTAATTGTTGGTCCTCCTCAGAAAGTGCGTTCTATGTTAATGAGTTCAGGCATAATGCCTACTTACCCCTTTATCAGATTTGCGCCCTCAGGTCTTATGTTAAGGTCTTGATGTATTTATTTTGTGCACAATGAGAAATAAGAATCTGGTTTCATTCTCTACCTATAGCTCTTCAGGTTAATCAGCACCATTTATTGAAGATGCTGTATTTTTTGCTAATGTGTATTATCGACCTCTCTGTCAAAAATCAGCTGGCTGTAAGAGTATGGACTTATAGGTGTGTCCTCAATCCTGTTCTTTTGATCAATGAATTTGTTTTTAATCCTAGTGACATGCTGTTTTTAATACTATAGCTTTGTAGTATAAACTTGGTATCTGGGATAATAATACCTCTAGCAGTTTATTTGGCTATGTTGGGTTATTCATGTTTCTATATGAAATTCAAGATTATATTTTTCAATTTCTGTGAAGAATTGCATTAGGATTGTGATGAGGGTTGCATTGAATCTGTACGTCACTTTTGATACATAACTTGTATTCATCGGGAAGATTCATCCTGACAGGCTAGTTTTCAAAGTACTGGAAGGTGCTATTCACAGAGGAGAAAAGGAATCAGCAGCCTTATCTAGCTGTGAACTCTGTGAGTTAACACAACAACTGGCCTGACAGACATGACCATTGTTGCAATAGTGGTATGAAGATCACAGGAGTAAATCAATTATTTTCTGCTTGATTTTAAGACCCATCCCACAAGTTAAAGCAGCATTATTAGGGCAAATAACTTGTTGCTAGATAGTAGATGTAGTCTAGGCTAGCCTCAAACTCACAGAGATCCAGCTCCCTCTGCCTCCTGAGTGCTAAGACTAAGCATGTATATCACTTCACCTGGCTTGGAAAATGTATATATTTTGGGAGAAATTCCAAAACTACCCAAATTGAAGGACATAAACCTACATTCTTAGTTCATATATGGGAAGATGAAGCATGCCTGCCCAGGCCAGAAAGAAAGCTCTTACCGTTGACAGAAGCCTCTTCCAAGCAGAACACTGCACAGGGTAAAGGATGGAGCAGGAAAGAGTCCACAGAAGTAGACAGACAGAATCAGTGCTGGCCTTGGGGGTGGGGGTGGGGGTGGGGTAATGCTACCAGCTTCTGCGTCTGGAAACTGAGGAAAGTTTTGAGCCTCTAGCAATGATGAAGCACTGTGGTGTTTTGAGTAGATGGCTACAGTACTAGCAGTCAGGGTGCGCTGTTCAAAATGCTTGTAACTTGATCATCTAAAGGTTTCTGACCTTGAGTTTTCTTATCTATAAAATGGGAATTATATGTCCTTTAAAAAGAGAGTATGATTGTGTACACCTAAGTATGTGTATGTGTATGAAAGTTCATAGACACAGACGCTTAAGAATGTTAGGAGGGCCATTTGAAAGACATTGTCTCGGGTCTTGAAGGATTATCAGAGAGAGTGCACATGCGCACAGAAGAGAGAGGGAGGAGTGGGGGGAAGAGAGAGGGAGAAAGAGGGACAGGGAGAGAGAGAAGAAACTGAGGACTATCAAGCACAGAGGACATAGAAGAAAATAATGGAGACAGTCTCTACACTCATAAGACTTATATTCTTGTGATAAGTAAGAGTTTTCTAGGCAACGAATAGATATTCCTGAGCCACAGAATAGAGTGAGTGGTTGTTTTATATATCAGATGCAGCACAAACGCCATAAAGGCTTTGCACCAATTGTCTTAATTACTAAGACTTGTTTAAAACTTTATTTTTATTTTATGTACACATGTTCTGCCTGTGTGTATGTCTGTGTGAAGGCATCAGATCCCCTGGAACTGAAGTTACAGACATATGTGAGCTGCCATGTGGGTGCTGGGAATTGAACCCTGGTCCTTTGGAAGAACAGTCAGTGTTCTTAACCGCTAAGCCATCTCTCCAGCCCTTATTAAAACTTTTAAAACAGTGATAGGTCCGTTAAGTATGACACTAAAAGAGAATGTGTAATTTTTAAGAGAAATTCAAAGTATGGTAACAAAGTTAAAACACAAGTAGTAATAACTACAATGTGATGCAGAATATCAGAGAAGGGACCACACCAAGGACAGAAAGATTGTATCACAGACAGTTGAGAGAGGAGATGTTGGCATTCGGACTGATTTGTAGGAAACTTAGAATCTTGACATACCTACCTATCTGTGGGAGTAACAGATAAGTTATTCAAACAATTAAAAAATGAAGCCAGAGAAGAGCAATGCTAAGTTATCAGGGGAGAGTTGTGGGGACCTGAGTAGGTCAGTAAGAACCACAGTATCACTTTTCCTTTCCACAGAGTTCAAAGGTTATTGTTTGTAACGAGAACAAAAGCTGATACAATTGAGTACATAATTGCTGGGAGTTGGGCAAAATCAAATTCCTATGTATTTATTTATACCTGGGTGCTCCAGGCTTGTATGTCTCAAAACAAGTGGTAAAGTAGTTTCCACAGGCTGGCCAATATGATGTTTGTGAAGATGTCAAAAATCTCAATTGTAACTGTGGTTTGGAGCCGGAGAATTTGCTCAGTGGTTAAGGGCACTTGTGAAAGACTAGGGTTTAATTCACAGCATTCATATAGAGGCTCACTGTCTCCTTGAGTTATCAAGCATGCAGACAAAACACTCAGGCACATAAAGTAATAAAAATAAATCTAAAAAAATTTTTTATAAGAAAATTTATTTTTTAAAGATAATGGAGTAATTCCCACAATGTAACAAGCATGTTGCTATTTACTGTCAAGAGGGAAAGCTAATGTCTGCAAAGGACGGATGAAAAGGGAAATATAGACAGAATAATCCTCTTTGTTTCAGGAAAATGTAAAGTGGTGCCCCAGGGATTGTTGGCAAACATTATCATCTTTGAAAGTTACTGCTTAACACAAATTCTGGGAAGCTGAAGGCTTCTGGGTAATATGAATCACAAGGAAAGAATGTCTGTTTTGTGGCTGAAACTTTTAAATGGGATATTGGTTGATCTTAGTAAAGAAGGCCAGAGGTCAGGGTTAGTTTAGAAGAATCTTTAGCCTGTACACAGGGTCTCAGTTTTGTTTGGATATCTCTTTTGGCATGTCTGATTAGAATCTTTCAGTCACACAACCCTTTAAAATGTAGAGATTATAGGTGTATTTGTTTACTCACAACTGAGCTTAACGGAGTCTATCCGTTCTTGTATACAAACATTTATTAAGCACTGGGGTGGTTTAAATAAGATTGGCTCCTGTTGGCTCATACATTTGAATGCTTAGGGAGTAGCATTAGGAGGTGAGGCCTTATTGGAGTAGATGTGACCTTATTGGGGTAGATGTGACCTTGTTGGAGTAGATGTGACCTTGTTGGGGTAGATGTGACCTTGTTGGAAGAAGTGTGTCAATGGACATGGGCTTTGAAGCTTCAGAAGCTGAGGCCAAGCCCATTGTCTCCTTGTTCTTGTGACCTGAGGACAGTGATGGAGAATTCTCAGCTACTCTCTAGCACCGTGTCTACCTACATACCACCATGCTCCCCACCATGATGATAATGGACTAAACCTGTGAACTGTAAGCCAGCCCCAATGAAATGCTTTCCTTTATAAGAGTTGTCATAAGACATTGACTAAGACAAGCACAAATAAAAGCTTTTATTATTTGATATTTTCACACATGTATACAAAGAATTTCAGCCATTTCTACTCTGTCTGTTCCTCTTTCTCTCATATCACTGAAGAAAGTGATACCCTTTCTCCAGCCACCACCACCTGTCAATGGTCCCTCAGGAAGAGGTGGGGACTCTTGAGCCCTTCCACCCTCCAAGATGAAATGGTGACACTCCCAGTATTGTGGAGGTCTTGGGTGGGTATCCACACCTGTAGAGAGTTCATGAGCATTATGAAGACATCATGTTCAGGATATAACTTTTCGCCACATATTCCCCATCCTCTTTCCCTACCCTCCTCTTTCATGTTTCCTGAGCCTGGAGAGGGTGATATAGAGGACTAATTGGTTGTCAGCTCGACTATACCTGGAATGAACCACCATTCAGAGATGGAGGCCACACCTGTGACCCAAGTCTTGAGGTGAGAAGACACATGCCTTTAATCCAGATCTTGGAGAGGGAAGTCATACCTTTAATCTGGGGCACACCATATATATGACATACCTCCTCCAACAAGTCCACATCTCCCAATCCATCCCGAACAGTGCCACTCTCTGGGATTCAAACTTTCAAATATATGAGTCTATGGGGGCCATTCTCATTAAAATGGCACAGTCATTAGCAGTCTTACCAGCTGTGAACGAAGTGAGCTCCGGCGATGATTAGCTTGACAGGACACGCCCATTTGTATAATAGTGGCATGAATGTGATGGAGTAACAAGTTGCTCTCTGCTCTGCTCTACTAGAGTGAGCAACCTGTAACTGGTACTGTAAACCTAGTCAAAAACCGGTACTCGGAAAGGTCATAGCCCCTAGTGTGGAATCCACTATTAATTTGCTAAAGGGCCATGTGGTCAAACTGCAGTTTAACTATGGGGAGGCAAGCAGTTTGAAGATTAGTAAGAGAAGAAATTGCTGCTGCCATAGAACAGGACCACAGGCAAAGGGTATCAGGATTATGTAATGAGAAGGAGAACCACCCAGGTACCTGATTGGTGGAGTCAGCCCTGGAGGGAGGAAGAGCCACGGGAGCAGATAAGCCATTTCTGTGGTGTCTGGAACACCTCAGGAGCTAAGGGAGAGGGGAGCATGATTTTGGCTTTCCAAGATCTGGAACTTTTACAGCTTTCACTGGCCAGATTTACTCAGGGCTAGGGGAAGGAGAACCTGGAAAGGAAGTTATATGCACTTTGGAGTGGAGGAGAGAAAGTGTGAGAGAGCTGGTGCCTGGAAGATAGGTGCAGAATCAGTAGTGTACAGACTGTCCAAGCCACTGTCTACAGTCCACTCCGTAGAGCAGCATTTGTAAACTATTTCGTGCTCTGGAGAACATCAGGAAGAAGACATTTGACCTATTTCAAGTAGAATAGGTTTATGTAAGGGAAAGGGTGAGCGGAGAACATGGCAGAAAATCACTTTGCGTAGGGTATTCGAGATCTGAGGGGTTGAGTTTGTGGAAGCTTAGGCTCAGTTCCATGGGGTCAAGCACCAGTGGATGGCTGGACATAGCATAAGGGTAAGGCAGGGAAGTGTTTGGGAATTAATTAGGAGCAGCCTCCCGCTTCTGAGCAGCGACCAGCAGTTAACACTAGCTAGAACTGACATGTGTTATTGGGATTGTCTGCCCGGCTCTCCTGCAGCACACAAAAAAGGAGATTGACCATCTGATGAAAAGGGAGCTAGAGAAGGAAGGAGAGGAAGCCTTGCCTGCCCTGACGAAGCACCCAGTGCAAAGGGAGCCCTATTAATCCCAAGGAAGTAGAATGGGGAGGGTTTGGTGCTGAGGATCTAAATGAGGAATCACAGTGAAGGAGGAAGGGCATTTAATTCCCCAGGCTGCTGCTTGAGCAAGTCAGGGCTAGTGAGGGTCCTGAGAGGAAGAAGGAATTTTCTTTCTCTTTAGATTGCCTCTATCTGTACATCATGTTTCCCTCACAGCCACAACCTCTACCCCTCCCCGCCACGTCCCTTTAAGGATCACATTGATTTGCTGAAGAAACTAGGTTGTCTTGTCCTACGGTCTGCTTTCTGATGATTGCAGAGTTAACACCTTTGTTTCCTTGCTGTGCTTCTCACTGAGAAATCAATATGCACGGAGCTGTCAAACAGAGAAAAGTTCATAAACAATTTTTCTGACTGCCTTGGTGTTAGAATGAGTCGGTATTTGGCCTTAAACCAATAAGCTATCACAAAGCCGGGCGGTGGTGGCGCACGCCTTTAATCCCAGCACTTGGGAGGCAGAGGCAGGAGGATTTCTGAGTTCGAGGCCAGCCTGGTCTACAAAGTGAGTTCCAGGACAGCCAGGGCTACACAGAGAAACCCTGTCTCGAAAAACCAAAAAAAAAAAAAAAAGAAAAGAAAATAAGCTATCACAAAACCAATTTCTGAACATATAAAAATAAAGTTTAAATTCGTATTTATTTCCTCCTTTTCAAGTGTCTGCAGTATACCTGCATGTGTGTGCATATTCACATGGGTATAGGCATATACGTATGGGGGGGGCACATGTGTGTTTGTGTATGTGGAGGTTCAAGGTGGTATCAGTGATCACTTTTGATCTCTCTCTCTTTTTAAAAAAAATATTTATTTATTATATATATATATATATAAGTACACTGCAGCTGTCTTCAGACTCTCCAGAAGAGGGCGTCAGATCCCATTACGGATGGTTGTGAGCCACCATGTGGTTGCTGGGATTTGAACTCAGGACCTTCGGAAGAGCAGTCAGTGCTCTTAACCACTGAGCCATCTCTCCAGCCCCACGACCTCTCTTTTACCTTATTCACTGAGGAAGAGTTTCTTAGTCAAGCCAAGAGCTCACTGCCTTGACTCGTCACTCTGGGCACCTTCTGTGCCTGCCTTCTGAAGCTGGAATCGCTCTGCCCACAGGATATGCCGGCTCCGAGATCCCGACTCTGAGGAGTTTGTCTTCACAATCAAGTTCCACCACAGCCCTGTCTTCTACTTCTGTAAGTGTGACTGTCATTACTATTAGAAGTTGGAAGCCTTATAGAGTAAACTACTCCTTCCTAATATCTGGCTCCACTTGTCCCTGTGGCCAAGGATGGATGCACACATTGACAATATCGATCTCTTTTCGGTTTGATCGAGGTCAATGGAGACATGTTTTAGTTAGATTTCTGTTGCTGTGATAAAACATTATGACCAGGGCAAGACATCAAAGAGATAGTTTCTTAGGGTTTATGGTTCAAGAGGGATCAGAGTTCATCATGGCGGAAGGGCATGGCAGCAAGAACAGGAAGTTGAGCTCATATCTTAAAATGCAGGTGTGGAGCAGAAAGTCATCAGGAAGTGGGGCAAAACTATAAGCCTTCAAAGCCTGCTCAGTAGTGTGTTTCTTCCAGCAAAGACCCACCTCCCAAAGATTCCTCAGTCCTTCCAAAGAGCACCACTAAGCAATGACCAATTGTTCAATTCCTTGAGCCTATGGGAGACATTTTTAATCAAAGCACTACACTTTATCCATGCCCCCGGGGGATATCGTAATGCAAATTGCATCTAGTTCAACTTTAAAATTCCCCATAGCTGTTCATTGTCAACACTGTTTTAAAGGTCTAAGGTCTCTCTGAGACTCAAGGCAATCGATCTCCTCCTCCTCCTTCTCCTGTTCTTTCTCCTCCAACTTCTCCTTCTTCTTTGTCAGGATCTCACTATGCAGTCCTGGAATTCTCTATGTAGACCAGGCTAGCCTTCAAACCCACAGATGTCTGACTACCTCTGCCTCCTGAATGATGAGATTAAAGGCATGCACCAGCATGCCCAGTTTAAGACAGTCTCTTCATCATAACCATTTGTAAAATAAAAAAGCAAATTATATACTTTCTGTTGTGTTTTATAAAATGATAAGGAGAGAGAATATGATTGATGGATGTGCAGTCAGGTGTGGGGGAAGGGAAGGGGGTGCCTCTGTGGGGCCACGCTGAGTCATTCCTTCCCCAAGGGACCAGCCACGTGACAGGACAGTATAGTATAGAATAGAGTTTATTCAGGGCCTGGGGAGGGGAGTTGAGAGGGTAGTAAAGGCAGAGAGAGAGAGAGAGACACACAGAGAAAGAGAGAGAGAGAGAGAGAGAGAGGAGGCAGGAGAGTGGAGGGGGCAAGCAGTCCCTTTTATAGTGAGTCAGGCATACCTGGCTGTTGCCAGGCTGCGGAGCCTAGAAAACATGCTAACACTTCCAACACATAAAAAGCACAAAACATGCATTATCATTCCAAGAGGGAGAGATGGAGGCATGATAAGGGAATAACAACCAAAGCAAGATTGGAATTGAGCAAGTAAACAGCGAATCTCTTAGCTCCAGTTCTGGTAGCAAAGCGCGTGGATGGCTCTTCCCCGCTAGCTTTGCTCCCCACAAAGCACATCCTGCTCTTGGGCTGCTTCTGTTCCCTGTGTACAGGTCTCTTTGGCAGATATCCCATGGCTTTGGCAACTCCAACATTTTCAGGTCTCCACTGAAATCCAGGCTTCACTTTGACCGCTTTATGTAATGGCCTCTCAGGGCGTTTACATAGGAACTTTCTTGCCACACACTGCCTGGCCTCAGTGGTTCTCTCAAACTGTGGAAGAATCCATGACTCGTTTCCTCTTGTCCATACTTCTGAAGTCAGCACTTTATAGGTGATACTGCCAAGTTCCTTCGCCAGCTTGGGGTGGATCCTGGCACCCTTGAATCACATTAGTAGCAGTTTTGAAAATGCTTATTTTGTTTAATTTATGATATGTGAATGGGCATTTCATCTGTATGTTTGTCTGTGCACCACAGGTGTGCCTGGTGCCCACTGGGGCCAGAAGAGTTGTCACATAGGTGCTGGGAATTAACACCCTACCCACCTTCAAGTCCTCTGGAAGAACAGCTCTCAACTCTCTTAGCCCTGGGACAATTTCTCCAGCCCCAAGCAATAGCTATTTTCTTCAACCACTTTCTAGAGATAAAACTCCTTAGGCTGCCTTTCACAAATAGGAAGCTTAGCTTGGGGGTGGAGCTGGGGGTGGGGCTGGGGTGGGGTGGGGGTAGAGATGGCCCGAAGGTCATCCTTCCCATCCTTCCAGTGCAAAGAAGGCTTTTCCTAATGACACTGATGTCCTTGGCAGTTGAGCCCTTCTCTCAGCACAGGCATTGGTGACACCGTGAAGCTTCTCAATGTTCTCTTTCTCTTCAAACTGTACACTCTGTGTTCCTATCTGCCCCTCTACTGCTTTCTCAGTGTACAACTGAGTAAGAGTTATCAGTAACAACCACATCTCAGATTCTTGAAACCTCCTGGGTCAAAGAAATCTGTCCATCGCTTTTAACTTTAGTCCCAGGCACCTTCTCAGGCCCAGGGCAGGAGACAGTCAGATTCTTGGTGGAAATGTCACACGAATAGCCTCTAGCCCGGTTGCTAATACCAGTGCCTTCTGAAACCTCTTGAGCTGGACTTCCGTAGTCTGCATTGGTTTCTTCACTAATACCTTCCAGGCTGCTACTAATGTCCATTTACATTCTCCTTATAGTATTCAACTGCTTTTCTAGTCCAAAGTCCCAAAGCCTTACATTCTGCCAGATCCCAACTCGGTTCTTCACATAAATGCCCCACTCTTGATAGGAACTTCTGTAGTAGCTACTTTTCTGTTTCTGTGATAAAATCCCACGACCATGGCAAAACATGGAAGAAATAGTTTATTTGTGCTTATGGTTCCAGAGGAATAAGAGTCCGTCATGGTGGGGGAGCATGGCAGCAGGTAGCAGACATGGCAGTAGGAACAGGAAGCTGAGAGCCCACATCTTACAGCAGGGATGGAGAAGAGATCGATGAGGAAATGGAGTGAAGCCATAAATACTCAAATTCCCAAATAATCAAATGGCCACAGTGATGTACTCCCTCAGCAAGGCTCTACACCCCAAACAGCGTCACCAAGCGAGGACCAATGTTCAAGTGCATGGGCCTGTGGGGGACATTTTCATTCACATGTCCACAGGAGTAAACTGTTTTGGAGTACTACTTATTGCTTTCTGTTGTGAAGCTTTGAGGTGGCAAAGTTAACATTGTTTAATTTATCCTCACCAGACATGAAAGGATCTCTCCAAAAGGACTGCTTTTTTGAAAGATTCATGGCCTAATGCAATTAATTAGTGGAAAATAACTAAATAAACTAAATTAACTAAATATGCTTGTTAAAAGTGACTTTATTTTTATACATCAGTATACCAAGAAACCCCACAGAGACTGAAATTCATATCTTATCGTTATTTTGACTTCTATTATTTGTAATTTCATATGAATTTTTTATTAAATTTAATTAAAAGTATTCTTTTTTTTTTTCAAAAAGAGGTCTCATTATATTTCTGAAGTTAACCTTGAATTCATGAGCCTTCTATCACAGATGTCTGAATGCTGAGATTTTAGGTGTGTGCTCCTAGCTCTAGCCTAGGGTGTAATAATTCTTGCTAAAAAATACCTAACATAGTTTGCACTTGTAAACTATATAAATAAGTTAATATTCATGAGCTATATTTTCTCTCTTTTTGTGAGGTACGTGCATGTGTGCATGAGCATTCTCTAGTGTGGGTGCACAGGGAGGCCAGAAATTGACACTGGAATGCCTTTTTCAGTTGCTTTTCTATCTTTTGAGACAAGAGTTTGTCACTAAGCTAGGAGTTCAGTATTTTGGCTAGACTGACTTGCCAGGGAGTCCCTGGAATCTATTCCCCTCTCTGGTTGTGAGATAGGTGCCTATTTCAGGGGCTGGAGTTTTCATGAATTCTACAGATCTGAACTCAAGAGCTCAGCGCTTCATGTTTATGCAGCAAGTACTTTACTCACTGGGCAGTCTCCCCAGTCCTGAGACATATTTTCTTATTTAAATAGTTAAAATATTTTAGTAGTTTTTGTACATGAAACAGCATTTCTATTTTTATAATTTTATTCTTTTCGTTTTGAGACAGGCTGGCCCCAAACTCACCAGCCTGAAGTGACTTGGATCTTCAGATATTGATATCTCCACCTTCAAAAGGACTGGTTCCTTAGTCACTTTTCTTATTTCACCATGACTAAGACAGCTTACTTTTTTTTTTCTTGTTTTTTTGAGACAGGGTTTCTCTGTGTAGCCCTAGCTTTCCTGGAACTCACTCTGTAGACCAGGCTGGGCTCAAACTCAGAAATCCGCCTGCCTCTGCCTCCCAAGTGCTGGGATTAAAGGCGTGAGCCACCACTGCATGGCACTTTGTATATTTTAATGGATAGAGTTTCTGTGTGTGTGTGTGTGTGTGTGTATTTATCTCTATATGCCAGAGAGACTGGACCTGGTATGTGTTAGGATTCTGTCTATGCTCCACCCCACAATTACCTAGTACAGCCAGGTATGCCCTTCTCCACAGTTACCTGGCAGCAGCCAGGTAGGCCTGGCTTACTATAAAAGGGTTGCTCAGCCCCTCCTCTCTCTCTTACATCTCTTGTCTCTCTTACTCTCAGCTTCTCTTGTTGCCCCCTCTTGTGCTATCCTCCCCTCCCCTCCCCCCTCTTTCCACGTCGGCATGGTCGGCCTTTGCTTCTCTACTTTCTCCTTCTCTCTGCCTTTACTATCCCCCTTAACTCCCAGCCCATGCCCTGAATAAACTCTATTCTATGCTAGACTGTCTGGTCCCTCAGGGGGAAGGGATGCCTCGGCATGGACCCACTGAGGCACCCCCTTCCCCCACACCGCTGCAGAACATATTCTTTAATCGCTTTTTTTATGATCACAACAGTATGAGCTTTTGAAATACATGTATGTATGTATATAGTATTCAACGTTTTCATCATACAGAAAAATGATATTTTGAAATTAAGAACACATCAAAAGAACATGCTTTTTCTCTATATGGCATGATATAGTAGATGTGCTATCAAGGTTTATGCCAACTTGACACAAGCTAGAGTCATTTTAGAAAAGGAAACCTCAACTGAGAAAATGCTTTTTCTAGACTGGCCTATGGGCCAGGCTGTGGTACATTTTCTTGATTGATGGTAGATGTGGGAGGAGCTAGTTCACTGTGGGCAGTGATGGCCCTAGGTGATAAAAGAAAGCAGACTGAGGACACTGTTGGGAGCCAGTCCATGAATAGACCTCTTCCATGGTCCTGTCTCAGGTCCTGACTCCAGGTTCCTGTCCTTCCTCGGGTTCATGCCCTGAATATGATTTGGAGGTAAAAGTGACACAAACCCTTTCCTCTTCAAGTTGTTTATTGTAAAGTTTTTTTTTCCTCTCAGAGCAATAGGAACCTTAATGAAGGTTATTGTTTGGTTAAGTATAGGTTCAGGGAGTCTAGAAGCAAGAATGAAGCTGGTATTTTGTTGTTGGGTCTTTCAAAGCTGAGGCAGAACACTGGTATGATAGTCTGTGCGAGAATACTCTTAGAGGAACTGTGCGGGAGGCTGGTTACCACAGGCTGGGTAGTAAATGGTTGGTGAGGTAGAGTATGTGTTCTGTCATGCTGATGTAACAAATGTCCAAGACTCCGTAGTTCATAAAAATCAGAAAGTGGTGTTGCATGAGGGACCTGACCCTGACTCCTGAGACCTTCGTAGAACTAATCTTCTTGAGCCCAGAGTGTCCTTCAAGCCTGAGAAAAGACCCAGAAGTGGCAGTCTCCTCAAACAGAATCCTTCATATAGAGGAAAGGGCTTTGTTTGTTTGTTTTTTTGTTTTTGGTTTTTTTTTTTTTGTTTATTTTGTTTTAGAAAATCAAGATTTCTGCATACGCACAGGCTAGGATAACAAAGTAAAGTCAGATTGCTCATTGCCCAGGGGACAAAATGAAGACTGTGACAGTTTGAATGTGGAAGAGGAACACTTGGTTTTCAATAGTGGCATTGCTTCCAGACCTTGTGTATTCTTCATTTGTTCTCAGCCTGTGTGGGTCACAACCATTGGAGAACATGCATTTCTAATGGTCTTAGGAATTGAGATACTACTTAGTAAAAAAATTACTATTATGAAGTTACAATGAAAATAAATTGATCGTTGGGTGCTCCTAAGACCATTGTAGATATGTGTTTTCTGATGGTTTCCACCTGCAGGTTGAGACCCACTGTGAGTGAGGCCTAGCTGAGGGAAATTGACCATTGGGGGGCAGACCTTGAGGGTTACAACCTACCCTATTTCCTGCCTGAATACAGTTTTCTGATTCACTGTGCTTCGAGCTTCCATTGCCATGATCGGAGCCACCAGCTGCCATGCCTTCCCCACTGTGATGGGCTGTATCTCTTGGATTCCAAGCCAAATAAACACCTGCTCCTTGGAGTGTCTTTCATTAGGTGTTCTGTCTCAGCAAGGGAGAAGTAACTAATACAGGAACTGAGCTTTCTGTCTATCGAGCCTCAGGTCTAGGGCCTGGGCTTAGCACTCTGGGAAAAAGTCATTTTCCCCCTAATTTGCCCAGATACTGCTTGGACTAGAAGCAGCCCTGAACAGGCTTAGAAGGTCAGTCCTATTGTTAGTTCTCCCTGGCTTACATGAAGGAAAACACCCTCATGTCTAAGATCTTAGTTTCATGTTCTCGAACATATAGAATGCCATTTCATATCCACAGTCTAGAGAGGGTTTCCTTTGTGTGCGTGTGTTTGTTTGTTTGTTTATTTCTTTGAGACAGGGTTTCTCTGTGTAGCCCTGGGTATCCTGGAACTCACTATGTAGACCAGGCTGAACTTAAACTCAAAGATCCCTCTGCCTCTGCCTCCCAGTTGCTGGTATTAAAGGTGTGTGCCACCACTGCCTGGCTAGGAAGGACTTCTTTCTTTCTTCCCTCAGGATACTATCTTTATTGATTATTTGGGAATTTCATATAATGTACCCCTATCACACTCACTTCCCAGTTCTCCCAGATCTGTCTCCCATCATTGTGATTCCCCCCTTCAAAAAAAAGAAGAAAAAAAAATCCAATTTGTGTTGTTTATATTCTCACTGGATCATGGTTAAATGCCCAGTGGGCAGCTCCTTGAAAAAAACTAGTTCTTCCTCCTCCTCACCCCAACCAGAAACTATCAGTTTCGGAAAAATACACTTCAGCATACTTACCACAGTTTTTAAGAGTTCTCTTTGGTCGGGCAGTGGTGGTGCATGCCTTTAATCCCAGCACTTGGGAGGCAGAGGCAGAGGCAGAGGCAGAGGCAGAGGCAGAGGCAGAGGCAGAGGCAGAGGCAGAGGCAGAGGCAGAGGCCAGAGGCCAGAGGCCTCTTTTCTTTTCTTTTCTTTCTTTCTTTTTTCTTTTTTAATTTCTTTCTTTCTTTTTTTTTTTTTGTTGTTTTTTTTTTTTCGAGACAAGGTTTCTCTGTGTAGCTCTGGCTGTCCTGGAACTCACTCTGTAGACCAGGATGGCCTCGAACTCAGAAATCCTCCTGTCTCTACCTCCCAAGTGCTGGGATTAAAGGCATGTGTCTCCACTGCCTGGCAGCAGGCGGATTTCTGAGTTCGAGGCCAGCCTGGTCTGTAGAGTGAGTTCCATGACTGCCAGGGCTACAGAGAGGAACCCTGTCTCGAAAAACCAAAAAGAAAAGAAAAGAAAAAAAAGAGTTCTCTTTGATAGCTTCCTCTCTAGGCTGTTACTTCTTTAGGGGGTAGGGGTTGTCAAAGAAGCCTTCTACATCTCTCTTTCTCAACTGTGAGTCTGCAATCATTGATATACCACTGCAAAAGTAGCTTCTTTACACTTTCTAGTCAGTGGGAGCACAGATCAAGGACTCCCACATGGTTTCTGGTGATAGCACAGACCACAGACATCCACATGGTCTCCAGTGACAGCACAAATCATGGATATCAACACAGATCTTGGTTGCAGCACGGGTCATGGACACCAGTGTGGCAACATGGGGCACAGATATCAATATGGTCCCTGGAGGTAACCCGGGCCATGGAAATCAACATGGCTTCAGATTGCAGCACAGACCATGGACATTCTCATGACTTTTGGTGGTAACATGAATGACAGACATCAACATGACCTTAGGAAGGACTTCTTAAAAGGCTATTTATTATTATTATTATTTGTAGCTAGTTTATTACCAAGGAATTGTCCTTAGATGAGTCACACAAGAGGCAATATGAAAATATGAATATTATGGGGGGGAAAAATCTATAAAACTCAATAGAAACCAGAAGGGATATAATGGAGTAGCCTGGAGGTGACATTTTAAATCTGGTGAGGACACTGTTATAATCCTTGGCCAACTGGCATAGTCTAAGAACAGTTATTTAGAAAGTGTCACAACAATAGGCATCAACAACTATAAACACATTCCTATTTTTTTTTATCCCTTGCACATTTATCTCATCTGGAGCTGTATTTCATAAAATTAATCCAGTGAATGAATCAATCCAAGCTATGTATATTATGTTGTTAAGTGCAACCTTATCAATAATATTAGATCATAAGATGAATTCAAGAAATACTTAGGCCTCTGTCCCTCTCATGTGCTGGAAGTCAAGGTGTTCTTGATCTTATTTAGGGGGGGAGTGTGGGGTGTGTGGGGGTGTGGGGTGTAATGTGACTTGATCCTAGCACTCCGTAGGTGGAGGCAGGCAGATCTCTTTGTGGAGTGTTCCAGGCCAGCGCGTGCTACATAAGTGAGATGTTGTCTCAACTTTTTTCAATCTTATTTAATTTATTAGCCCTGCTAGTAAAATATTTAATATTTGCCAAGACAACAGACTCTCTCATATTTTTATTTTGAAGAGCATTCACATAATCTTTCTGTTTAATTAATGTGGCAGTTTCTGAAGATTTTTGCTACCTACCCTTATAACCTTTCCTTAAGATTTCACTTCCTCCATTTTAAAATTTGAATGTGTATTGGAATTTGCCAGTGGCCACATAAGCACGGTTAAAATTTGTATCCGTTTCACTTTGATTCATGATTATAGGGTGACAAAGTGTGTTCTACACAGAATACATAAACTAAATTCTGCTTACTCATAACATCACTTTTCTAAAATTCCGCTGCATTCAATTTTCAAGTACTCTATTTGTATCTACCTGCTGGTCAATGAAATTTCTTATGAGTCAACCCTAGATGTGTGTGTAGACCTGTCCTGATCTCGTATTCATTCAGTCTCAGTTCAGGTTCTCCTGTCCTGTTCTGTTCTTCACACTGTCTTCCTTTCACATTTGTTTCTTTTTTTCCAAACTATTATTCATGGTTTCTAATTACAGATGAGGCTTTCTCCTCTTTCCATGGCCCAAAGCATTTATTTTTATAATATGAATAAAAGCAGGGGTGTGCGGGCTGGTAAATCATCTGTGTTCAGTTTGGGATCTTGAGCCAATATGTTTGCTGTTGTGTTCTGGGAAATCTCCCTCCTGTCATCTTTCAGTCTGCCTTGTGAGTTTCTCTTTTTTAAATTAACAGTATTTCTTTTTGTTAATGGTTTTGAGTTTTTAAGTAGACAGTGATGTCACTTGCAAACTTCCTTTCTTGACGCTATATTTTTTTGTTATTTCACTAGCTAGAGAGCTCAGACTCTTAAATGCTTATAGCAGTGGAGGGTACCCTTATGATGCTAATGGAGGTCATTTTTTCACCATGTGTACACATATGGCATTGATGTCTATATAGACGCCCTTATCATGTTTGGGTTATGTTTTGGTTCTTTTTACTGCTACATTATGGATTGGATGTGACATTCTCCCTATATCACCATGTCCCTAAAGTACTGATCTTTAGCTGATCTGCTGTTAGGATATGATTGTCTTACAAAGGGTCTGACCTCAACAGTGGGTTAGTTCACTAATGAGTTTATTACTGGATGGGCTTTTGGATGCTTATGGTTGCTTAGGAGGTAGGACCTACTTTAAGGAAGTGGGTTCTTAGGGTATTTTCCTTCTCTTCCCTTGACCTTCCTTTGGTTTTTCTTCATGATGGAGTGACTGGCTTTGTCCTACCACATGCTCCCTACTGTGAAGTTCTGTCCTACAACAGGCTCAGAAATAAAATAACCAAGTGATCATGGACTTGAAAACTCTGAAGCCTAAACCAGAATAACCTCCCTGTCATCCTCTAGATTTCTCTTCTAGGACCAGCTAAGAAAGAGCAAAATATCTTCATAGTTGGGCATGGTGATGCATGGCTGTGATCCCAGCACTCCAAAAGCGGAGGCAAAAGGATGGAGGGTGTAAGGTGACTGGACTGTATAAAAAGACTGTGGATCTAAAAAGGAAAGGAAAGGAAAGGAAAGGAAAGGAAAGGAAAGGAAAGGAAAGGAAAGGAAAGGAAAGGAAAGGAAAGAAAAACCCATCTTTATCACTTTCCAAAATTTAATTCTTCCTCAAGAACAGGAGTTTGCCAAGACTCGGTGTCCTGTTGTAGACGCCAGGGACATGCTGTAACCACTGGAAACGATGAAACCAACAAGTAGCAACCATGACACCAATGCTGCCAATTTTCACCAATAGTGCTACCTGTTACACCAACAGCACTGCCCATTACACCAACAGCACTGCCTGTTACACGATAGCAACCCCCATTACAGCAACAGCACTGCCTGTTACACAATAGCAACCCCCATTACACCAATAGTGCTGCCCGCTACACAGCACTGTTGTGTAGATACTATTAGATACCAGAACTTCTTGTCACTTCAACATGGCAAGAAGGAGACAATGGCAGAGTTGTGATAATTTTCTCCACACACGGTTCTTGACCATTTACCCACTTTGATTATTTGTTCTTTTAAAAGGGATTTGATTCTGAACTATTCCATATACACATTTGTCCTTAATGCTAAATTCTTAGAACTAAGTCCCAGGATGTCCAACAGCTATGGGCAATTGCTTTTCTTGTGGACACTGATGAATGTGCCCAATTAACTCCTGTACTCACAACTATGTCCACAAAGTTCATCATAGAATTTTCTAACTAAACATAAGGCTAATGGATTATGCAAGTGTGTGTTGCGAGAGGGGTGAGAGGGGGGAGGGGATGGGGGCAGGGTAACTCATTTCTCCTCCCACTTCACCAAAGCTGAACTACCTTTCCATGAGTCTGTGATTATAAAGACCTTTCTTTGTGTTCAACCCACTATTTAAGACCTCCAGGTAAAAAATAAGCCTCCAAAATAAACTACGTAGGCAAGGTTTCCAAATTAGGAAAAACTTTAGAATACTTTTGTTACTTGGTGCTTTGTTCACCGGAGAAAAGCCTCCTGTGACCTTGGGGACAGGGTGGGGGGTGAGGGTTGGCTTGGTGTGGAGGCTCACATTCAAGAGTCTGCATCACCTTCATCTTCTGGGTTGATGACAGCTCACAGCCACCCAATTCCAGGTTCCTTCTACGAGGAGAAGCTGTTCAGGGTGAGTTCTCACGGATATGGTCATGTGCCCCATTTTGTCTCCTACACCTCACACCAGAAGACCTGATTGGCTAGGTGTAGTAGTGTATGCCTACACTCAGCATGCTGGGAGATTTTAGCAAAACTGAGACCTGTCTAGTCTACGTAGCCAGTTTTCAGGCCAGCCAGGGCTCCACAGTGAAGACCCTGTCTCAAAGGGGTTAGATTTGACATAAGATACTGGTGGCACAGGAAATCCACCCTTAGAAAGGCAAGGGAAACGTTAAAGCTCTTTCTCATCAAGCCGTTCTTTCTACTTTAGCTTTCTCCTCAAGGAGAGCTTGATGGAACTGCCACAGGAAGTTCTTGGTGCCGGAAGGATCTCTTCACTCTCCTGACAGAGACAAGGCTCCCTTCCGTTTTATCAGATGCTTATAAGAAACGAGCAAGTACGCTGGGTGGACTGCCTCCCACGTGTCCACCTCTCAAATTAGTCACGGTGATGGGATCACTCACCTTTGTTCAATTTCTCAGAAAATGAAAGAACAAAACAGAAAAAGAGAGAATACATTATAGGGAATGAGACGGCAAGTCAGGTTCAGTTGGTTAAGCGCTTGTTGTGGAAATGTGAGGACCTGAGGTTGAATCCTCAGAACTCAAGTAAAACACTGGGCACGGTTGTGCAGCTCTCTAATCCTAGTATTGGAGAGGCAGACACAGGGGGATCCCAAAACTCACTGACCGACCAGTCTACCCAAATTGATGACTTCTATGCTCAGTGAGAGACTCTGTCTCAAAAACCAAGGTAGAGAAGAAACTGAGGATGTTGACCTCTGACCTCGACAGCACAAGTATGCAACAGTCAAACTCGGATGTGCCAGAAGTCACTTTACAAGGGTTTTCTTGCTAGGATTCATCAGAGCCCTGTTCACTGAGTAGCTTTTCGTGCATCAGTTCTCAACCTGTGGGCCGTGGCCTTTTTGAGGGGAGGGTAAAACGATTCTTTCACAGGGGTAGAATATCAGGTATCCTGGTGGCAGATATTTCCATTACGATTCATAACAGGGAACCAGGAAGGGAAGTAGGGATTAACCTTTGAAATGCCTATGGTAGGTCAAGGAGAGTCAGGGGAGCGGGGGATTGGTTCCCTAACTGCCCGTAAGGGACGTCCTTTTGGATGGTTAGCAGGGGGTAGACATCAGGAGGCCTGCCTGGTTCAAGACCATAAGAAAAGAAAATACTGTAGTTTAAATAAAGAGAGAAAAGCGGGAGGAAGTGAGAAATTTGCTGAATAGCTCACAAGGGCTTGAAAAGAGTCTGCCTCTACCCAGGAAGCAGCTTGCTTGTACTGTTGGAGGCTGAGGGAGTCTTTGGGGAACATGGAGTCCAAAAGGGAGGGGAGAGGGGAGAGGAGGAAGGGTTGAGGGAGGGTGGTCATCCCTGAAGACATCTCGAAGAGTCAGCTGGGGAGTTATGATCAGATTTAAGCACAATTCTTCTTCAGTTTAGGAAGACACAGAAAAGCTGGGCAGTGGTGGTGCATGCCTTTAATCCTAGCACTTGGGAGGCAGAGGCAGGTGGATTTCTGAGTTCGAGGCTAGCCTGGTCTACAGAGTGAGTTCCAGGACAGCCAGGGCTACACAAAGAAACCCTGTCTCGGAAAAATCAAAAATAAATAAATAAATAAATAAATAAATAAATAAATAAAAATAAAATAGGAAGACACAGAAAGATACTTTCGTTATTGCTAAATGTGACTGAATTATTTATGTCTGAGATGAGTTAGCCTATGCCTGTTAAACTCTGTCACTAGATTCTTTGATGTGTTTTAAATATGTACAAACGCTTTTTTAAAAAAATTAAAGAGGATTCAGTTATCCTATGGCTTTATATCTTTGGATTTTCACTGTATTATGAAGACTTTATAATCATAAGTTTGCAGAATATTTCCAATTTGTGTCTCCACATTAGAAAAATCAAAGGTTTAGATTGGATATCTGATAAGGCATTCTTCTCTCCACAGAGGAAAGAAAGAATGAGGGATCCCGGAGGTGATTGCCAGAACAATGATTTTTGAGTGAATTTCGTCGTTTTAATTACTGTTTTATTTAATTGCAAGAGGGTCCTGGGGAAAAAAAAAAGACACCAACAAAAGAAATAATTGTTCCAAGAGTTCCATCTGCACTGCATTCCCCGTCAGAAAGTTCTCATTAAAAAATGCGTTCCCTTAAAAGTAACTCAAAGCAGCTGATGAAATATAAGAGCGTGGAAAGTTTCAAATCCCTGTGCAAATTAGGGTTCATCAAGGAGTGTTTGTCAAAGGCTTGACTCAATGGCAAAGTGTCTGTCGATTCTCAGATCCATGAGCCGGCTCCCATACTCAAATTTAGACACTGGCAGTTTTCTTTCCATAGGTGGGGATTTGCTGGTTGCAATGCTTTTGATGTTTCTAGAGCATTAGTGCTATTTGACTTTCCCCTTTAGCAGGGCCTCCAGATCTTGTGTTTTTCTGATTGGGGCTTGGGGTGGGGTGGGTAGCTAAAGGAAAAAAAAAAAGAAGCATCAGAGGGCTCTTTAAAGGGTGTGAACGGCACGAAAACCATCTGATGCCCGCCCCTCTGAGAAAGGTTAGCACATGTGGTATGAGCATGCCATGTCAGACACCCAGATGAACATATTTGTGCCTTTCCACACGCAGAGTCAGTATTTATTGAATGATGATAATCCTGGCGCTTTCAATCCTGCCTACATTGCTAATCCGGCTGAGGCAAATGTGGGTTCTTCTATTCCCATCTGAATTATTAAAGGTAACTCTCCTATCACACAGCACAGAGAAATATGTGCGCAAAATGCAGTTGGAGAGGATGCAGAGGTTCAAGAGGTTTTAGAAAGTGGGCAGATATAAATGCAAGGTAGGAATGAAGTAGTGAGCGCATACCAGCCCCAGAGACTGTTGCTGTGGAGACCCGGCTGTGGGACAGTCTATGTTGAGAGAGATGGAGCCGACTACAGAGATGAAATGGCAGGACCAGGTTCACGTCCAGGAGGGTGAGTAGCAGGGCAGGCAGCAGTTGGGAGGTCACATCACAGTAAGGGATCAAGCTGAGTTGAAACTCTAGGTACTGGAAATTCTCTGCCTGTCTATCCTTGCACACACACATGCACACACCAGGTATTGGATACTATGTTATTCCTTGCAGTGTTAAATATAGACTTTATGGAATTCAGGTGAGCGAGTTATACCCTTTGCTTGATCTGGTGCATCCAATATGTTCTTGGGCCTGCTTTTTTTTCTGGTATGATTTTAATGTGTTCATGTGGCCCTACAGTCTCCACTCACCTCAATCAATGTACAGAGTTAGTCCCTTTCAACTCCCAAGAATAAGTCAATTTTCAGTCTGTGCTATGCAAGTGGTGCCAGGCAAATGGTATTGTTGGTGAGTTCACGCAGAAGCACCATCAGCCTTCACCCTCAAAACAGAGTCAAAAGCTGCTTGTAAAATGGAGTCTTAGGGCAAGGCACATGCTGGAAAACCACTGTTTTACACAATATGGAATAAGTTATAGCAGGCTCTAGTCTGATCTCAACAGTGTGAAAAACAGCAATCTCAAAATTATCCCCAAACACCAGGTAGGTTTTTTTTTGTTTTTTTGTTTTTGTTTGTTTGTTTGTTTTTTGCAGTCATGCAAAATCAGGTCCTACCTGAAAGGCCTCTAGAGCAAATATTAAAAAACAATGAAACCTGACTAACAATTGTACTACCACGTGGCCTGGCCATCTTTCTGCTGGATACATACCCAAGAGAAGTGAAATTTCTACCTCAGAAAGAAGTGTGCCTGTTCTTTGTCCTTGTAGCAGTCTGCAGTAGTCAAGATATGGGGACAGCCTAAATGTTCATCCGTGGATGAGTAGATAGATAAAGAAACTGTAGCATGCACACATACTCAAATGCACATGCACACACATACCAGCACACACACACACACACACACACACACACACACACTTAAGCTTTAAAACAATATTTTTCTATTTGCACAATATAGCTAAGCCTGGAGGATATTTTGATCAGTGAAATTAGCAGTCACTGAAAGAAAGATAATGCACAATCTTATGTGTGGAATCACAAAGTTCAAATACACAGAGATGGAGAACAAAATGATGTCCATGAGTGGAGAGTTGGCAGGGGTGGGGGATGTGGCCCAGAGGACACAAAATAGCAGGTTTGTAAGATGCACAAGTGTAGAGACCCAACATACAGTATGAGGCGATAAAAGTATTCTGTAGCTGTAAATCTTGTTAGACGAGTAGATTTTAGCTATCCTTACCACAAAACTTGCTCATAAAAAGGACAGTAATTTGGGATGATGGATATATTAATTTGCTTCACTATAGTAGCCGTTTCATTTTCTATACATTTACTACGGCATTGTGTTAAATACCTTAGATATGTGTGATAAAACCAAAGAAAAACAACTTGATGCTATTGGTGAAGATGAGAACAGAAGATGGAGATGACATGAAGCTGACACAAATTCAGACTTGGCCTATGTCTCTTCTCCTGCATACCTGCTATGAACAGATAAGGATTGCCAAAGCCTTAAGATCATAAGTAGTCTACTCAGGGGCAAGGTGAGTGAGTGAGTGTGTGTGTGTGTGTGTGTGTGTGTGTGTGTGTGTGTGTGCGTGTGTATACATACATACACCAATGCAGCTTCCATGATAAAGAACCAAGAACAGGATAATTACCTGAAGCTCTCTAGCACCTGGAAACATTGTTTGATAAATATTAAGTCAACGCTTGAAGAAGGTACTTATTTGTTAGCTAGCAAAAGAAAAGTCAAATAATACTGGCCTAATGAAGGAATTATTTGTTTTATGTCCCAGAAATCCCAGAGTTTGTTGTTTCTGGCTGGGGCCATCCAGGACTCATGATCTGTGTTTTACCTTGTGATCTTCAGCCTTAGGTGTGGCTGTTGCCCTTTCAAAGATTATTTCTGAAAGGCAAGACGGAGAAGGGTGAGGAGCTGGGATTGGTGGGACATACTTGTAATCCTGGCCTTGAAGCTGAGATTGGAGGATTTCAAACTCAATGTCAGCCGGTAGAACAACATTTTGCATTTCAAAATGAGAAGAGGAGGAGGAGGAAAAGAAAGATAAAGAGAAAGAAAAGGAGAGAGGAGAAGAGGAGGCAGAGAGGAGGGAGAGGAGGAGGGAGAGGAGGGAAGGGAAGAGGACATGAAAGGTATATGTGAAAGAGAAGCAGAGGGTTCTTAGAAACCTCAGCATATTCCCCCTTTTAGATATGGATACCAGTACAGTGTCGCTGGGCAATCTCAAGTTTAGAGAAGAAAGCTTAGAGATTAAGCTTGCTAGCTGGGCCTATTTTTATTCTGGGCAAATCTAAAGTTCTGTAAAAAAGACTAATAAAGAGGCCGGAGAGATGAGATGGCTCAAGGGTTCAGAGCTGTGGCTGCTTTCCCAGGGGAACTGGGTTCAATTTCTAGCATCTACATGGCAGCTCAACTGTCTGTAACTCCAGGTCCAGAGGATCTGGCATGCTCACACAGGTAAAACACCAATGAATATGAAGGTAAATAAAAATTTAACAAAAATAACAAAAAGGAAAGAATGGTAAAAGTAATTTGTCACCGTGGGCTGACTCTGACTTTTAAGGAAAAGAAATGGAGGCTCCAAAGATGTTAAAGGGCTCGTTCAATTTGTCCCAAAGCCAGTGAGTGGTAGAGTCAGAGTGAAAATCCAGCAGCGAGGGAACCCACGGCTTTCATTCTGAATTCAGTGCCGATGAGTGGCAGTTCAAATCAACAAGGAGCTTGGCAGTAAGTTCCACGTGGGAATAGATTGGAAGATTTTGAAGAGGTAAAGGTCAGAGAGTAGAACGAGTCACAGAGGAAGACAGTTTCTACTGCTGGAAATGTCTGGGTGCACGGATGCTGACCATCAGAGAGACAAAAATGGAATTTTTCATTGCTTGTTTCCTAAGCTGTTTTACTCCCTGTCACCTCCCCGCCCCCATCATTTAAATGCTCACCCAGATGACCAATTGTTTTAAGTTGGAGATCTGAGAGGGGTTTGCCCCCAAATCTCTCTCAAGTCCCTTACCTTCACCGACACAGCATCTTGCAAACGCAGCTTGCCCTCCCCCCATCTTTGTGCTGGGGAATTAAAATAGCTACCAAGTGGGTCTTATTGCATTCCCCACCCCAACACCCCTAGTAACTTCTCCATTTGAATAGGACCTTTAGGACCTTAAACCCGGTAAGTCAGACCACAGTTCAGCATCTGCTTATGCCCCCTGGTGTTTTTCATTGTACTTAGAACTGAGCCCAGCTGTGTTTCGGCTTAGACCTCAACTCTACTTGTGACCCTGCATCTTTTCAGTCTTCCCCTGAGCGGAGTTCCTTTGCTCACTCTTGGAATCCAATTACCCTCTTTACGCTCTTTACCGTCTTGGGGTGCCTTCTTCTCCCCTGATTCTGCAACTTTGTAAACATTATCTCCTCAGGCAGGCTTCCCCTAGGTGGGCTCTCTGAATCTAATCCCTTTTGTTCTCTGTCAGAACGCAATTTGTTTCCCCATGTTCAAAGATCACCATTTCTATAATATAATGATGTGTTTGCTGACCTGTGTCTGGTCGGTCTGGATGGGGGTTGCATTTATATATCCGTTCCCATAGAGTAGGTGCCGCTTTCTCTTGGATGGATGAATGAACAGATGACAAGATTGAATGAACAGAGGACAAGATTGACTTAGGAAAGTCTCAAAAGTTAGTAGAATGAGTTGCATGCTCGACTAGAGACAAAGCTTCTTAAACCAACCTTTGGCAAAGGGGATCGGTTCTCCTATCTGAGTCAACTCCGAAGGACGGAATGGAGTGAGTCCCTGGAGATCTTCTGAGGGACTAACTGAGGACTTCATGAAGATGATAAAGGAATCGGATGAATCAGGTTGTTAAGGCAACACATTCATGGATTTAACGAGTATGCCTCCACAGGACAGAATTCAGATGGTGACTGGCAATTTCTATTCCCCAAGGGACTTTGGAAAACATGGCCCCAGGTGGCCTCAGGTGAGAGCTCTGCTCCAGTGTCTCTCAGCTCATACCAGCTCCCCTCCACCTCTACTGCTAGCATTTAGCCTGTTCTGCCCGCTCAGAACCAGTCATTCCTTTCTATCAGGGTCTTTATAACTGTATGCGAACTTTTCTAAGTGCCAGAAAATGTGATTGCTCAAACATTACATTACAAATAGTATGAATCAGTTGCTATGTATAGAATGTCTTCCCTCCAATAAATTGTTTTCAACCAGTGAGTTGTGACACCTTGGGGCTGCATATCAGCTATTTGCATTCTGATTCATAACAGTAGCAAAATTACAGCTATAAAGTAGTAATGAAATAATTTTACAATTGCGGGTCACCACAACATGAGGGATTGTATTAAAGGGTCACAGCATTAGAAAGGTTGAAAACCATTACTCTAATATATGCTGCAAGAAACTGCCTGCTTGCTCATGAATTCTCCCAGTAGCCTTCCGCTTCCTCTTCCTGTAAGCAGCCAGAGGTGACCTGTGAAGATGGTTCCTTGACCCAGAGAACCCCACAAAATCATGCAAATCAAGAGGGTCAAACCTTCATGTTCACTTTAAGAACACCCGGGAAACTGCCTGAGTCATCAAGGGTATGCATATTCACAAAGCCACCAAGTATCTGAAGAATGTCACTTTAAAGAAGCAATGTGTGCCATTCTGGTGGTATAATGGTGGAGTCGGGCAGTGTGCTCAGGCCAAACAGTGGGGCTGGACACAGGGACGGCAGCCAAAAAAGAGTGCTGAGTTTTTGCTGCACATGCTTAAAAATGCAGAGAGTAATGCTGAATTTAAGGGTTTAGATGTAGATTCTCTAGTCGTTGAACACATCCGGGTGAACAAGGTACCTAAGATGTGCTGATGAACCTACAGAGCTCACGGCTGGATTAACTCATACATGAGCTCCCCATGCCACACTGAGAGGATCCTCACTGAGCAGGAACAGATCGTTCCATAGCCAGAGGAGAAGGATGCACAGAAGAAAAAGATATCCCAGAAGAAACTGAAGAAACAAAAACTCATGGCATGGGAATAAATTCAGCATAAAATAAATGCAGATAAAGTTTTAAAAAAAAAAGAAAGAAAAGAAAAAGGAACTGCCTGCTTATATGAACTCTGTTTCTGGGTCCATTATCAACAATAAGAATAAGATAGCCACTGATTTTTAGTACTTTCTAAACAGAAGGCATCATGGCAACTCCCTTAAATAATCAAAGCAGCCTTTGCCCTACAGGAGGTAGTGTGTGATATACACTGGGTGTAGCAAACATTGGGATACCTGCTGTAAAACTCAAGGCTTTCATTGTTGCTAAGGGGCATGGTCAAGGTTGTTTCCAGTGTGGGGTTATTCGAAGATTCAGGCAAGGATGCATCATCATAGTCTCAGGTCTCAGAATACTACAGTAGGTCACCTGAATCTTGTGTCACCTGGCAAAAGAAAAGAGAATCACTGAAAAGCTTAAAGTCCAAGACTCTGCCCCTCCCCTATCGACCAGAAATCAATTTTATGGCTCCATCTAAATGCTAGAAGTCAGTGACCAGAAATCAATTCCATGGTTCCATGGAAATGCTAGGAATGTAGGAAGTACTTTCTCATACAACTAGGAGAAGAAATGATTTTTACCTATTTAGTTTCTGTCAAGCAGAGATCAAGTGACTTCTCATAAAATATGCAAATGCAAATCTGGGGCTAAGCTCGTATCAATTGAAAGCTGAGCTGTTAACCTCATGTTTATACCCCCTCCCCCAACGTTTTTTGTTTTGTTGTTTTATCTCATGCTTAGCTACATCCTGAAGAGGTTATGATTGCTTTTGTAGAAGACCGAGGACCAGGTTGAAATGAAAGGACAGAAAAATGGACTCTGTGCTACTTCCTGTGTGAAGTCTATTCGTGTCAACAGCTCAAAGGACACTGTTCCTGCTTAACCAACTCCTGCAGACATGGGGAGACCACACTAGATCTTATCCTGCGGCAGACTGTTTGCGAAACTCTCAGCTGGATGCCTTTCAGCAGCACAAACTGCTCCCCACTGTGGTTTGGAGAGCCCAACCAGTGTAATAGGCATAATTTCATTCTGTGAGCTCAGGTGTGTAGGAAAAGCAATATTTTTTTCCACCTCAGATTGCCACATTGAATTAAGTCCAACATAAGGGCCAATATCTCTGGATGCAGGAGCTTATTGAGGAAATTTTGGAGTTATTGCCGATCCTACTAGCAATACTAACATATTTGGTATTGCCTATGTGTGGGTGAACTTTAGTTCAAGAGGAACCAACTGGTGCCCTCTTTCTGGACTCTTGGGCACCTGTACACCTGTGAGACACACACATAAATAAAAATGCAGTAAAAAAAAGTTTGTCCTTCATTAGCAATGTTTGAAAAGGTCAGGGAGAGAAGGGGATATATATACAATAGTAGGAAAGCAAACGTATTGTTGCGGCTTTTTCCAGGAGTTGCTTCTAAGCCATGGTCTCCTTGCAATGTGTTTAAAGACGTAGATTAGTGTGAGTGTAGGAGGATGCAGAGCACTTGGTTACTGAGGTAAATGAAAGGTCCCAACCAAAACCACACCCATCTTAGTCCTTTTAGGATGGATGCTAACACTGTGGAAGGAAACCTGGACCCAATAATAAGGACAGGGGAGGAACATTTTATCTCCCCCCTGGGGGTGGGGGGGAGATGTATTTTCGTATGAAGTTTATAATCTTTGTCTCATCATAATGACTGTGGAGAAAAGCAAATTTAGAATTACAATCTGCAAGAACTGATTTTGTGAATTTCTCCCTCAATTTAGTTTACCTTTTTATACACGCGTCTCGGTGACACTTAATAAAAATCTATGTCCCAAAAAGTCTACAGAGATTTTCAGCAAAAATAAAATAAAAATTTTAAGGGCTGAGAATGAACTGTTTCATAGATTAATTTGAAACATAACTTCTTAGTGGGACACAAATTAATGATGCGTTTTACAACCAATGGCGTCTTCGTATCAACAGAATAGCTGATTGAGTTCTCACTCCTTTGTGTAATGAAAATTAAATTTCAGTCAGCTTAGCAATCAGTTCTTCATCCCCTCCGCCACCCAGACACAGGAGCTCTTGGAGGCTGTTAAGGCTGGCCAATGTTTTCTCATCTTTTATTTCCTGCTCCTAGTTTTTCCTCTTCTCCGCACGACCTTGATCTTTCAAACTCAGCGGAAGAACAGACTCTTTTATTTCCTGGACACTCATAGACAAGCCCTCTATTGAATATCCCTAATCACCTTTGAAAGTGGGATTATTGTTGGGCCCAGGTGGTGTGTGCCTTTAATACCAGCACTCAGGAGGCAGAGACAGGCAGATTTCTGTGAGTTCAGTCTACAAAAAAAAAAAGTTTATAATCTTTATCTCATCATAACTAGTCACATGCAGACAGGTTAGAGGGAAACGGTTAAAATCACATAAATTGTCAGCTCTAAGATTCTAGCTTATTGATGTTGTATTATTTTCTCTAGTTGTTTTTTGCTACTTAGTTGATGTACTGGTTAGTTTTTGTCAACTAGATACAAGATTGGACATCTGGGAAAAGGCAACCTCAGCTGAGAAAAATGCCTCCATCTGGTTGGCCTGTAAGCCAGGCTACGGGGGTGTGTTCTTGATGAATGATTGATGTGAGAGGACCCAGCCCACTGTGGATGATACCACCACTGGGCAGGTGGTCCTGGGCAGTTTAAGCAAGCAGGCTGAGCAAGCCAGTAAGTGGTGTTTCTCCATGTCCTCAGTTTCTGTCTTGCCGAGTTCCTGCCTTGGCTAGACCTTCAATGATGGACTATGATTGGGGCGTGTAAGACAAATAAACACTTTTCTCCCCACGTTGGTTTTGGTCAGTGTTTTATGTTTTTTAAAGAAAAGCCAATCTAAGATTAAGAAGAAAAAGTAGAATTGGGATTACTAGAAAGACTGCCAGGCTAAAAAAAAAAATCACTATATTTCCCCAGACTTGGTTCAGTCTCTTCTCTTGCCTGTCTTCTGTTGAATACCCTAGAACCATATTAAACTATAAATGCTTGGAGAAGAAATCTAATTGTTACAGATAGAAGAACACCGATCTTCATAAAAGTAAAATCTATAGTACAGAAACTCTCTAGCTCTAACTGTACATTTCCCTTTCATCAGTGGCTACGTTAATGCCCATCTGAGGGTAGTATATGCTGTATGGGCAAGAAATGCTCCATGAGCCTTCACCTCTAGTCTCTAGCCTCTGTGGGTCCTCTTGACTTCTTCTGGTCTTATCACAATAGCTCAGCTTTTATCCATGGGAAGGGATTCGCCATACTTACAACATTCTACTCCAAGGCTTACTTCTGAAGTTTTGAAGATGTGGATTGAAAATCCATGTATTAATTAGTACTCCAGGTCTCCACTGAACATAAAAGTTGCTTTAAGTTGTGTGGTGGGCCTTATTTTAAAGAAACACTCAAGGCTGATGCATAGTTGAAACATTGTCTTCTTTAGGGCGTGACTCTGGGTGGCTAGCTGCTTGTCCAACAATGCCCTGTTCCTCAAGATGTTGGAAACTGTTTTCAGAATCTTTGGCACGTTTTTCTCATCATTGTCAAGGAAGATAAATCCCTTCTTCTTCTTCTTCTTCTTCTTCTTCTTCTTCTTCTTCTTCTTCTTCTTCTTCTTCTTCTTCTTCTTCTCCTTCTCCTCCTTCTCCTTCTCCTTCTCCTCCTCCTCCTCCTCCTCCTCCTCCTCCTCCTCCTCCTCTTCCTCAAGGTCTAGCCATTAAAAGCCAAGCTGGTAGCCTTGAAGCATGCTAAGTAGAGCATGGTGGCCTCAGACTGTGATCTTTCTGCCCCAGTCTTCAGAATGCTAGAATTACAGATGTGAACCACCACACCTGGTCCAGTGGAAGAAGAAAAGTTGTCTTTTTTTGAGAAGAGATTATTTTTTTCTGAGAATTTTAATGGTATTTACAATCAAATGTGAGTGAACAGTGGTGTGAGTGGGTAGATGGACAATATTAAGATAAGCTATTAAGAATGAGAGGACCATCTTCTGAGAGTACAGAATTGAGTTTTAACCACAGCAGGGGCTTGGAGGTGTATAAATCAACTGCATTAGAGGGCCAGATTGATATTCTCAGTCTCCAAAGCAGATGTATATGGATCTAGTCTAAATTCATTGCTTCTTAGTGATATCATTTAGGTTATTTAGATGTCTTATTCACTTTTAAGAATTTCATTCAAAATATTAATTGTACGAGGCACTTTGTTACAGAGGGACGCTTTCATACTTTCATGTGAAAGCATACATTTACATACATTTAAAGAAAACTCATTCTGAGGTTAAGAAGGAAAGTAAGATGCATGTATTAAAATAAACTTTCATAGACTAGCTCAGGGAAGACCCTGCATCTTTTGAAATTATGCCACTTGGTTCTATTTTTTAAATAACACAGACTTTTAAATAGAGAACTTAAAAAGTCCACGGATTATATCACTCAGAAACATTTTTTGTAATCAGTATTTTTAAATAGACTTAGTTTCTTTCTTTCTTTCTTTCTTTCCTTCTTTCCTCCTTCCCTTTCTCTCTCTCTCTCTCTCTCTCTCTTTCTTTTTAGAGTTATTTTAGGTATACAGTGAAATCTAGAAAGAGGTCCCCAGATGTCCCATAAGCCCTTTCCCTAGTGCTCCTGCAGTCTTTACCACAATTAACAGCTAGAGTGATGCGCTTGAGATAGTTATTTGGACACACCATTACTGATCCAGGTTTATAGTCTACATGTGGGATTTACTTGTGCACAGCTTTATGGGTTTGGACAAATTAATAAGGACATGTATCTGCATTACAATGTCCTATAGAGTAGTTTCTCTTCTGTAAAACCCTCTGTGACTCTCTTCTTTGTTATATTGTGATAAAAATATCTTGGGTCTTAGGGTCGCCTGGAAATAGACTCTGAGAGCTCCCTGCTGAGTATGAATGGGAGGGTTCTCTAGGGAGATTGTCCTGCAAGGCGATAGAGGAGGTCTCCCCTGTGCAAGACTGAGTCTGAACCCAAATGCATTTGCAGCCACATTGCCAACCCTGGAGGGGGCGTGTCTAGAGCTGGAAAGACCTTTTTGAATGGCTCTGAACCAAAGTGGGGGTGAAACTAGTATCTTTGAATCCGGGAGGCTTTGGCTTTCCTAGAGGCGGTTGATTTTGGATGAGTCTACTTCCTAGGGCCAAGAACAATTCCCAGTGAGGGATGCAGCTGTGAGCTATTAGCAGCGATATTCCCAGCAGCTGGTGGGGGATATGTGTTCCAAAGAGCAAACTAGGGCAAAGACTGCATTTATTATGCACTACAATGTTGTGCTAAAGTATCGGCCATTTCGCATGCGCAACTTTACAGCCTGTTCATTATTGGTTGATTTTTCTTCTGCGTTTCTATCTTATCATATGCAAGTATGATTTATTTGAATGTCCTCATTGTTGAACAACTAACTTTGACACGTTTTCACTGGAATATGTAATATTGTGATTTTTGGGTGTTTGCAATGTACCTGAATTTAATCTACTGCTTAGCATTGACCAGGTCAGTGTTTTTATTGCCTTTCTTGAGGGCTTTCTATGAGATGCAAATGACGAAACTCCTCTTTTATACTCCTCATAACTCTGGGTTGCAGAGGCTGTTTTTTCGTCTCCATTTTGTAGGCGAGAGAGTACTGAGACACAGAGAGATCAGAAAGCCACAGTAAGTGAGCAAGGAAATTAAGTCACTATATTCAACCAATGCATATTATTTCTTTCTGCCTCATTTTGTGTGTGCGTGTGCGTGTGCGTGTGTGTGTGTGTGTGTGTGTGTCTTTGCTAGGCTTATGTCTTTAAAAGGAATTCCATGGTTAAAGGCCCTGCTTATTTAAAAGTCCTTGGTAAGGTTTCCCAGGCTTCCCCAAATCACTGAGAGCTTCCACCAGTAGACTATGAACGTTTTTATCTTCCTGTAGACAATATCAAAGAACCGGAATCCTTCATTAGAAGTGCTTGATGGCTAATACTAGCACTTTGCCGGGCTCTAACACCACCTTGGAGATAAGCCTCTGGACATATCAGTTCCTAGATTAGGTTAATTGAGATGGGCAGTACCATTAAGTGGTATTCTACCCTAACTGTGAGCAGCACCATTATGTGGTGAGTTAAAGGAGAAAATGAACTGGGCAGTGGCAGTCATTGCTCTCTGCTTCTTGACTGCGGACGTGATGTGACCGCCCGCCTCTACTTCTGCTGCTGTGACGGACTATACTAACACGCATCCAAAATAAGCCTTTCCTTCCTTAGAAACCTCTTCTCAGACGTTTGGTCATAGCAACAAGAAATGCAAGTACTACAGACCAGGCATGACAAAGAATGTCATGTCTTGTCTTTCATCGGGTGTGTGAACTTGACTTTTCTTAACCAGCCCTTTCCTTTCCTAGCGTGCTTAGTTCTTTCAGAGTCAACCTCAAAGGTCTGCTAGAATGGGTGCCTATATTTCATCTGTGAAAATGAATACCTGATAGAGCAGGGGGATGGCCTGGATAAACAATATTGGACTAGAACCTAGCTCTGTAAAGCAAGCAAGACCCTCCAAATACAGGGATGTGCTTTTGACTGGAGCTTCGTCTAACGATTCTTCCCAGGAGGCTTTTAAAGTCCTAACTGAATTGGTTATGGTTAGCTTACAGACAATCGCACCTGGCTCATCCCAGGAGCCTAGCAACAGTGACCTAGGAGTAGATTACATCATCACCTGTCGTCATGTGCTAGCCAGGTTGGAGGAACTGCTCTGCTGTCCCAGCTCTCCTTCTCTCTCCATCTTCTTTCTCTGTTTCCACCTGTTCCCGTCTGGTCTCTTCCTTTCTTCCTCTCTCTTTTCTGTCTTTATGTCTTTCCCTGTACCCCCCCCCCCCACCCAATGCTCTGCCTCTATCCCTTTTCCAGGTCTCCTTCCCCTGAAACAAATCTTTATACTAGACCTGTTATATGGCTTGATTCCTCAGGGGGACACCTTGATCAGGTCTGCTAAGTTGTTCCTGCTGCTGCCACCTTACGTGTGCTGCATTATACAGCATTTCCCTGCATTCATGAGGTGACAAAGATAGGAACTCTTTGGTTTTTTTTTTAATGATTTATTTATTTATTTATTATATGTAAGTACACTGTAGCTGTCTTCAGACATTCCAGAAGAGGACGTGAGATCTCTTTACGGATGGTTGTGAGACACCATATGGTTGCTGGGATTTGAACTCAAGACCTTCGGAAGAGCAGTCCGTGCTCTTAACCACTGAGCCATCTCTCCAGCCGAAGACAGAAACTCTTGAGAAATGTTTTGGAAGACAAGGAGAATTGTCTTGTCTCATTTTAGATCAACTTAGCTGCCCTTTTCTTCAAGGAGACTAACGTCTGGTGTTTCCCAACCCGATGCCCTTGAGGAATTTCTTTGGAAAATGAAGACTTTTTCATCCACTCAATTCTGACCTTTGCCACCCTATTGAACCAAGTTGATTTCCTTACTTACCCCTTTTCCGGTAGACGTCCTGAGGCTTTAATGGGCCAAAGTACGTAAGATAAACAGAGGAATACTTCCACAGAATAAGCAGTCGATAAACACGAACTTTAATTCCCTCCCTTGTAGGATGAATACTCCTAGCTCCTTCGCAGAATGCTGGATCATTGTGTGACTTTTGGGAATCTCAATTTCCTTATCCCAGAAAGCACAGGTTATACCTTACTACAGATTCGCCACACACAGCTTTAACCAGGATCAAATGAGGTAATCTGTGTAAAGTAACTCGCACAGCACCTGGCACAGAGCAGGCGGCCAGTAATTTGTAGCTGGGATTACTTTAAAACCTGTTAATTTACTTTAAGCCAGTTGTTGAAGTGGCTGGGCCGTCTGCGGGAACAGATCATATGCACTTGATTAATTTTCAGCCCTACCGAATGGATCATCTTCCTAGCATTTTCAATGCAGAGTCGCCTCTGTGCTGTTTTGATATTTACATACCCCGCCCTGTGCTTGCCAGGGTTGGTGTAGCTGCCATCCCAGTCCGTTCCTTTGAGTGATGAATGAGAAAACTTAAAACCTGTTCTCCTCAAGGGTTAGATGCACCTAACCCTCAAGAGACTTGAGGCCCCAGAGAATGGGCAGGTTTGGAAGGGGGGTGGGTGGGAGGTGGGGGTTGGGGGTTGGGACATCCTCTTGGAGACCGGAGAGGAGGAATGGGATGAGGAACTGTCAGAGGACAGATGGGAAGGGGGATAACGACTGGACTGTAAAAAAAAAAAAAATAAAGAATAATAATAATTAAAAAAAAAAACCCAAAACAACAGAAAAAGCCTGGCAAATTCCAAGCGTGTAGTACTTTGCAGTGGAGTGTAGTTATGGGGTTGTATGCTATACTCCAGGGCTTCCTCGCTTCAGAGCTGATGAGCCGCCTACCCCTTGCGTTACCTGAGCCCATTGTTCCCATCGCCTATCCCTTTGGAAACTACTGTTACCTGTTTCTATGAGTTAGTCTTCTTCAGGGTACACAGGTAAGCAAGATTATCTGCTGTTTGTGACGGGCTAACTTCCTAAGACACAAACCCCTCTATGTTCATTCATGTTATTTGTAAATGACAAGAATGCCATTTATTTATTTATTTATTTATTTATTTATTTATTTATTTGTCGGGCTCACTGACTTTAGAGAAGGGGTAGACTGTTTATAGAGAGAGAGTGTGTATCCCGCCGTAAGGGTCAGACCAGTGAGCAAGAGTCATCAGGCCATGGTCTGGTCTCAGGCAGCCTCTAGTCCTTTCTCAGGGCCTTAGCGGTACCACTTCCCGTCTCTGCTTTCTAAACGATGTCAGGGGCGCTTCCTCTTGCCTACTGCTCATGCTCTGAAGTTCCTCTGCGCCCCACTAGCAACTCTTCTCTAACCCCAGTTCCTCTTCTCAGGAAGCTTCATCTTTACCAAGTCAAGCCCTGATTACATCTCTAAGCCTGCTCAGCAGGGAAGACATTTTGTGCGCACGTGGCTATGGCTCTAGCCAGTCGAGGGGGAACCTCCATTGCTCCTCCTGCTTTACCACCGCACCTTAACCTCCGTGGACTGGCTCCACCTTTCTGGTACGGCCACTCAGGAACCACTAGTACCAGCCAACATGAACAGTGCAGCCAGCACAGCACAGTGACTACATTATGCATTTTGCTTTTCCCAAATAAAATTTTTCTCAGAAGCTGGGTGGTAGAGGCATATGCCTTTAATCCCAGCACTTGGGAATCAGAGGCAGGAGGATATCTGAGTTCAAGGCCAGCCTGATCTACAGAGTGGGTTCCAGGACAGCCCAGGCTACACAGAGAAACCCTGTCTCGAAAAACAAAACAAAACAAAACAAAACAAAAAAACCCCAAAAACCAAAAAACAAAACAAAAACAAAAAACCCCACCCAAAATAGATAAATAAATAAATAAATAAATATTTTTCCATTAGTGTTCAAACATCATCTTCACTATTAAGACTGATGCAACCCATCATCTCTTATTTTGTATTTATTTGTGAAATGTTCCAGAGCCTGCTGTAGTTTATGACTGTTCATTTATGTGCTTTCTTTTAAGGCCAATGGTCAGTAGTGAATTTTTAAAAAGATTTATTTATTATTATATGTAGGTACACTGTAGCTGTCTTCAGACACACCAGAAGAAGGTGTCAGATCTCATTACAGCTGGTTGTGAGCCACCATGTGGTTACTGGGATTTGAATTCAGGACCTTCAGAAGAGCAGTCAGTGCTCTTAACCACTGAGCCATCTCACCAGCCCCAGTAGTGATTAATATATATATATTATATATATATAATTTATATATATATATATATATATATTAGACATTGCAGATGGTTTGGTTTCAGCTGCCCCTAACTATAGCTGCTTTAGAATGAAACCAGTCCTAGACAGTATGAATGCATCTGCGTTCTTATAAAACTTTACTTACCAAAGGAGGTAGTGAGCTCTAGCAGCCTACAAGCCAGTGTTCCACATTGTATACCCCTGGGGCTTATTTAGTGAGAACTGAGAGTGAAGAGAGCCCTTTACCTGCCGGATGATGTAAGACACAAGAGAGGCTCAGTTCTTTACCTCTGGGATCTCCTATGGAAACCAGACACAGCTGAGGTATGGGTTAGATTCCAGCATGGGCAGCAACAGAGCTCTGTGATTCAAATGGCTCTCAGTTACAGAGGCAGGTCTGGACATCGGGAGTCAAGCTGTCACAGGGATGGGATTTCTCAGGGCTCAGAGGGTCATCTGCTCAACGCCACGCTTTTGGCTTCTGCCGGCTTGCTGGAGAGCCTTGACAATCTTTGGATTGCAGTTGCTCCAATCTTCTGCCTTTGCACGGCTCTGCATATCTTTCAGTAACCAAATACAGGCTTCCCTAAGAAACGACGCAGTCACATAACCGTAGAGTCTACCATGCTCTCATTTTAACCTGTCTCCATAGACTGAGGTCGCATTCAGGAAAAATCACCACTTCAAAATGTCATCTTTTGGGTACACATAAGGTGTTATGCCCTAAGGAGATTTGTGTATTTACTGTGTGTGCTTCTGGGCAGCAGAGGGCAACTCATCTCATAGGATGGTGGGTGAGAGGAAGGAGAGGGTGCAAAACACACCACCATACTGGGCAGCTTCAATGCTCCAAAGCACGAAAGAGGATTCCAGATGAGCGGGCAGCTTTGGCAAATGCAGATAGGCAGGACGGAAAGAACAGAGCAGAGGACATACGTTGGATAACCACCCTGGAACAAGATGGCGGGGCTGGTAGAAGGCACTTCAGCTGATGCAGAAAGACAGTCTACATCAACTATCAGCAACACTACGTAAGAATATCCTCAACACTACCCTCAACACTATATATGAATATCTTCAACACTACATATGAATAATATCCTCAACACTACCCTCAACACCACATACGAATATCCTCAATACTACATATATGAATATCCTCAAGGCTTGCTTGGACAGTGTTTGCTGATGGGGTATGAGAAGCTGAGAGCATGGTTGTGACAAATCAGCATCTGTTAATTCCCTTTTGTTGTTCAGTGCTTGGTGCCTCCTTGTTTCAAGGACACGTTAGTGTCTGAACTGTTACCGTGTGGTCTCTTTCATCACTGACGCTCGTTAGCTCACCGATTCCTCAGGTTTTCTATGCTTCTGTACGTTCTAAGAAAACAATTCAAGGAAATACACCTGAGAGTATTGAGGAAATACTCAATATGTAGTATTGAGGATATTCGTATGTAGTGTTGAGGGTAGAGTTGAGGATATTATTCATATGTAGTGTAATACAAATAATTGCTGAGCAAATGTCTGCTGATAGTAATTTGCAACATGTTTGTCTCATCTGTGGAGAGCATACAGCATCTTATATGTTAGCTCATTTAATCTGCACATCCCTCTACGAGAAACAATGGCCTCCGCTTAATAGCAAAGCAACCGGACATTCATGTGATGGATGAACTAGACCCACGTAGTCCAGCTGCTCTTTTGACAGGAACCTACACTCCCCCTCTCGCTCTCCCTGTCAGACTCCTTGTCTTTCCGTTCTCTTCTTTCCATGGCCTCATGGGCCAATCTGTCTGCACCCATTTTGCTACCCTGCCATCCACTGGTCCTGACTCTTGCTTTTTCTACTTCTTCTTTTTTCTCATTCTTTTCTTACCATATTGGTCCTTCCTTCACCCACCCGATGACTGGCATATTGTTTTTTCCTACACATGGTGTCAGTAATAGATCCAATATTTTAAAGGGCCTTTCTTTTTTTCTCAACAGTAAATTCTTACCAGCTGCATATTAAAACCCAGTCCTGCAGACTTCCTAGCTAAACCAGTCTCTGGTTGGGAGGGAAGAGGATAGTCTACAGGCTACGTATTTAAATATAAAACTCTGAAATGCAGCTGGGTGTGGCAATGCTCACCTTTTAATCTCAGCAGTTGGGAGGCAGAGGTGAGCAGATCTCCACTTTGAGGCCAGCTTGCTGTACATACAGCATTCCAGGCTAGGCAGGGCTGCATAGCAAGCAAATCAAACAAAACAAAACAAAACACCACCCAAAGTCTGAAATGTCATTGTAGTTGAGGCTCTATGAAAGGAAGTTTGGAAAATGCTGAGAACGGTGTTTGAAAACAGCCAAAAGAGGACATTTCTGGTGCCAGTAGCGTAATTTCTGTATTTCAGTCGTTTTGACATTTATCCAAGTCTGACTTTGTCTATAGATCTCGTTAAGAGTCGGAGGTCAAAAATACCTTCCCCAAACGACCCTTTGTGATTACACTGTTAAGTAAACTTAGAACTGTTAAGTAAACTTAGTGCCGACTGGCTGAAATAAAGGCGGTTGACTTGGTTCTTTAGGGAAGCTTTGGAATTTTACAAAAGAGTCTTGAGAGGAATTCTGAGATTATGGTCGCCGGCAAGAGGAGGCTAGTTCCCAAATCTCTAAGTCAGAACAAGTCATATTTGTCTTATAAAGGGTTCTTGAGGCTCACATCTTGACTAGAAAATAAGCACAGAACTTTTGACCATAGCAACCTTTTAGGATTTGGACGTGGCTTTCGTATGCAGCTGTGTGTGTGTGTGTGTGTGTGTGTGTGTGTGTGTGTGTATGTCAGGAATTTTCTAGAGAAGCAAGAAGCACTACTTCAATTCCCATAGATGCTGCTCATTTCCCAGAATGGAAAATGTTCTATTTTTGGCCACAAGAATATTTCTGAAGAAAAAAAAAATGTAAAGCCTGACCATAGTTTCCTATGCGTAGCCTTCTGAGTTTTAAGAGGTTAATACATCCGGGTGAAGAGGGGCCAGCTTTTGCATGTGAGAGTTTAGCAATGGTAAGAGAAAGTGGATAATTTGGAGTCAGAACCCCAGGGGCGGGGACAGTGTAGCTGTACAGGTGGGAGCCTTGACTGGCAAAGGTTAAACTTAAACTCTCAGTGTAGATGGCCAATTGATATGTGTGGAGAAAAAAGACTTCTGTTCTTGTAAAACACTTCAAGAGAGCCATTTGTGATCCGAGTATCTGTAATGAGCCTCTCCTGGTTGTAGCGGAATAGTCACATACACCCCTCCCTTAGCAAGCGGCTTGTTGGCACCGTTGCCTAGTAAAAGGACTTCCAGGGGACCTAAGGGAGCAGCGACTGATCTAAAGAAAGCTGGAAGTCAGCCACAAGGTGAAGTCTTTTTTTTGGCTTTTTCCCAATCAGACACATTTATGGTGAATAGCTGTTGGCTGCCACAGCCTCGAGAGCTCACATCTTTGAGAGAGAAAATGAGAAGGCAGGGGCGTGCATCAGGAGTCATCTGCTTGTGGGTAGCACGGCAGGTTCCCCGGTGTCTCTTCTCATTCAACCCAAGACTCAGCCAGCAGTGCCCCAGGGGCTGGTGGGCTGATCCCAAGGGGTGGGGGAAGGTTGTGCTGAAGTCATTGGAGTGGATGGGCACAGTGTCACAGAAATTCTGGAAGGGAAGCTGTGCCCTTCGGCATTGATTAGGAAGGGCAAGCTTGTGTAGAAGGAGCTGTGTAATTGGATACCCTGCAGCAAACCTGGGCGGGTAAATCCTGTGAGATTGCCTGGGATTTTCTCTCCCATCATGCTGTTGAAATATTCTTGAATTTCAGTTGGGTGTTTCTTTCATCTGATTCAAACGTAGCCCTGGGCCACAGAAGATGCAGCCTTGTATCTGGGCAACATTTAATTCTCAATAGGAAGGGCTGTTCTCATACGGAGATTTGCTATCTTTGGAATAAAGGAATGAAGTGTTGGTGAGAAGACTTGCTATTAGCTGCTTTTCTTTAAGCACAACACTTTTAAGGGACTCTGTTCCTGAAGGTGGCGCCGGCTCCGAGATTGTGCCTTGGGAGCCTGGGTGTTTATCTTCTTGGCTAGCATCTTTTGAATGTGCTAGCCATCCTGCCCCATTGCACCGGTTCACAAATGTGTGCACACTGTACAGGCCGCTTAGATGGCAAGCCAACTCCACAATCTTAAGATTTTTTTTCCTCTCACTTTTTTTTTCCAACAAATATGACTTAAGCTCCTAGGAGGTGCCAGGCAGGAGGGTGAGCCCAAGAGAAGCAGTCTCTGTTGATGCAGTTTGTATTAGTCAACTTTTTATTATTGTGATGAAATAGCAGAGATGATCAACTTAGAAGAAGGAAGAGATTAGGGCAGAACACCAGGCCATATGATGAGCCACGGCTGCTTACGTGGTGATGGCTGGGATAGACACAGACATAGGAAGAAACTGGGGTCCCCTCAGGGGTCAGCTGCCAGTGACCTAACTTTTTCCCATTAAGTTTGATCTCCAGAAGATTCTACTACCTCCCAATACTGTGATGGATCAGTGACCAGCCCTTTAGCATACAAGGCTTGGGGGGAGGAGAGGTCATGCCAGTTCCAAACATAGTCTAATGAGGAGATAGATAATATGCTAGTAGATTTGCATTCTGGGAAATGTTTTGAGGAGCAAGGTACTCAGAGAGGGAAAAATGCTAAATATATTTTAGGAAGAATAGGTTGACTCTGAAAGGGTTGACTTTCAATTAACATGAAGAGAAGCCAGTGGAATAAAGAAGAGATAGAATTGCAATGCTCTGGGCAAATCGATAAGCAATGACAAGGTCCCTAGGCCCCCAGTGATCAGAGTGTAGCATAGCAACTCGCGTATGGCTGAGGGTGGGGCATAAGCCACAGGTTTGTGTAGGACAAGGAAAGGCTGTACAGTTTATCCAGGACTGCTGAGAAGCCCCCGGAGGGCTGCAAATGACATGGGAGCTCCAGTTTTGAAGGGACATTAGCTATGATGGGGAGAACAGATAGGTGGAGGCAAGAGCGAACATTTTGGAAACTGCAGGAGACGGCAGTGGCTTAAACAGGAGAACAGAAACTGCTATACTTCATGCTTGCTCTGTCTCCCTCCACAGACTGCCCTCCTGGGGGCTGACTGACACTTTTGACTAAATTCTCCCATTGACTCTCTCAATATCCCTGGGAAGGGCACCGGGAGTGTAGGATGTTTTTCCCAAGTATCAGACGGTAAAAGGATCTTTCTTGAGATATAGGAACATGATAACGGAGCCAGTTTCTGGCACTCCCAGCCTTAGGGTCAGATGCTCCACAGAGCCTGCCCTGGTTGTCATCTTGGGTTCCTGCTCTCCTTCTGGATCCTAACTTTAGGGGAAAAAGTAGCATTTAAAAGGCAAAATCCTGGCTGAGGAAAATGCAAAGGCAACATAGATGAGAGCATTTATATTTAACCATGAATTAACGGGAGAACCAGTAAATGCCATAGAACTTTTTCTAAGACTACAAGTCAGAAGACAGACAAACAGTTTAACAAAGCAAACAAAACCAACCAACCAACAAACAAACAAACAGGATAAGATTTGTAGAGTTAGATATTAATGGGTTAACCGGCTGTATTTCTTTGGGGTTACCTAGTTGGCCACCCATCTGTGAGGTATAACTCCACTGGGTCACACAGGGAGAGGCACCGAGTCTCTATAAGATTCTTGAATGACCTCTGACAGGTGTACTGTCCATTCCCTACCCCAGGTCCCTTGATTTCCAAGTTCTGGCTAATTTTTATGACACTGCTCCTAGTATTTCCCTGGTATGGCAAACATAGTGGTAGACAACAAGACCATTAGGGAATAAAAATCTTAAAATATAATTCTCCTAGTTATGGTAGTATATGCTTGTAATACTTGCACTTGAGACCCTGAGGCAGGAGAATCTGGAGTTCAAGGTAGCCAGGGTTGCAAAGCGAGACCTAAGCCAGCTTGGGCTACACAGCAAGACTCTGCTACAAACAGTTGAACAAACAAAACACTTACAATGCAACCTCCCTGAGAAGAAGTTGAGATCATTTATTAGACTCTGAGATCTATTAAGCTCCTCTGCCTATCGATACAAAGAATCCTTTTCTAGGCCTAATAAACAACAAATAGCTCCTGCCTTATGGACTTCACAGTCTACACAGAGAGGCAGACATCTAAATGGAAACATTCCAGTTCAAAGTGGTTATGGCCTAGCAGAGACCTGTGGGCTCCCAAGGAAAGTGTGCCCTCATCCTGAGAGAGTGCGGTCAGGGCTATGTAGCAGAGATGCTTTAAGTTTTGCCCAAGGGGACAGGCAAAAAGTACCAGATTGAGCTGGGCTGGGAGGAGGGGGCCATTCAGGCAGGATGTCAGTGACTGGCTTGAGAAATAGTGTGGATGTGTGGAAAGAGACTTGATTGATGTCAGATTTTTAATTTTCTCATCAATTCTCAGAGCTAGTTTCTGAACTCTGCAACTGAGTGGGGCGGGGCGCGGCTGGAACAGCCACAGGGAAAGTCAAAGTCTCCTGGGCAAGCTTGCAAATCTTACTTTAAATATTAGGTCAAATTCTCTATAAAAACCCTATTTAAAACTTTCCGAAAGACTTTGAAGTCCACGAGAAGCAGGAAGTTAATTAGAGTGGCTTTGATATCTTAGGGTATGTTTTAACAGCTGCTTAAGTTTAAACAATAAGAACTTTGTGGTTTGGGATGTGTCTGGGACAGTCAGCAGTGGCCAGCGAGAGGTATCTCCTGCATCTCCGAGCAAGAGCAGTTGGCTTTAATTTTTTCAAAGCGGTCAGGCTAAAAAGTTCTCTAAAGCCCAATAGAGGAACTTCTAATGAGGAAGATCACTCCTAGAGGATGCATTTTAGGGGGTAAAAGATGAATTGGGAAGAGAACAAATGGTCAGTACGTCATCATTGGAGGAGCCTAGAACATGCTTGATCTGTTTCTGGACAATTCTCGTGGGGGTAGATTTAACTAAAGATATCTGTGAACAGCTGCCATTTGTAAAAGGGTCCAAAGGGTCTGACATCTGTGAGGAGTACTTTGATCACCCAAAGAGTCTCCAACCACCTTAAGTTTTCTGAGGATTGCCACCAAGTGGTTAGATTAACACTTGATTGGGTGTCCTGATGACCTAGCTCAGTTTTCTTAATTATACAACACATTTCCAATAAATTCTTCCTCAGACCGTGTCCCTGGTTAGATCTCCTTTGTGTTGGAGAATACTTGGAGAAACCCCAGGATGGTGTGTGTGGCGTGTGGTTTCAGTGCACACAAGAGGGCCTGCTCTAGTGGGCTCAAGTTGCTGCTGGTAGGTGGGATGGTGCTGTGAAGTTAGCTACATCGGGAGATCTAGTGTTGATAGCATAGGAACCTTGATGAGCAAGTTATACTCACTTCCAAATGATAGCTGATTTATTCCCATTTACAGATCAGAGCCTGGAACCTTGGGGGAGCTTCAGTGGCTTATCTGGGTCCTTCTGACCACAAGCCTCTCACCTCCAAGCAATTTATAAAATTCTACCTTGGAACCCTCTTTTCCTCATATGCAAAAATTGAGTAAAAGCATCAAAGCAATCTGGAGAGAAGCGTTTTGTATAACAGGCTAATGAGTGGACGATCGATGACTGGACCATCCCCTTCTAGAGAGATAAAAAAATTATCTTCCTAAAATACCGCTCTGCTGTGGCATCCAATCTTCCAAGGACGTCCCATTTGCCACAGACAAAAGATCCAATTGCTCATCTTGGACAATATATACCAGGCCATATGGATGGGGAAGACTTGGGGCCTAATTGTAACTGGCTTGCTGCTGGCGACCATGAAGATTGCTTCTTTAAAAAAAAAAAAAGAAAAGAAAAGAAAGATGGATGGGATGACCTTGCCAGCAGTACATCTTTTATGAAGAAATGCTTGTACTTATTTCTAAAACGAGACAAAAACCACACGAGGTCACATTCTGACAGGACACATGCTCAAACTGAACGGACTGAGAAATGAGGAACAAGCTCCTCCTAGGATAACCTGATTGTTTTCTGTCAGGTTCAGTTTTGATATAGCAGCTCCGTGAAGAAGAACTTGAAAGTGCTCACTTTGTGGGTAGGATACATTTATTAATGAAAGAATGCTACAAAATGTTCAGACCATGGATAGGGGCCACAGGTCCAGAAGCCAACGCTCCTTTAGTTGTTTTGCTAGACGATAGCCAGAAAACAGTGTAATGGGATTACGAAAGAAGATTCTAGTTTAGGATTACTAAGAGAAGCTCCAGCACACCCCAGACTACCCTTCTCTTTCTGGCTGTGTATCAGTAAGATGAGACTATTGGATGAGGTTTTTCTTTTCATCTCTTAAGTTTGTTTTCTTGGTTAAAAATTTGAGGATGATAATTTGACTACCTCAAAAAGTTATCATATATTTTTGTGGCAATGTGGCTTAAACCCAGGGTTTATGCGTGTGCTTTGCAAGCTCTCTACCGCTGAGTTAATATCCCAAGCCATTTTATGCACTATTTAGAGATAAGATTGATTGTTATCTAAGAGGTTGGCCTCAAACCTGTGATGTTCCTGTCTCAGCCTCGTGAGTAGCTGGGATTACAGGTGTGCACTGCATACCCTGCTTCCTACAGAGTTACCACACAGAATATGTGTAGAAAACTCTCGGTAGGTTGAGCTTCAGTTTTAAGAGAGTGGAGTTACGAAGATGGATGGTGCTGATGGATGCCAAAATGTACATTTACTGTAATGATGATGATGATGATAGCTTCAGTGAGAAAGCTGTCAACAGAGATCTTGGGATACAGTAAATACTCAGCAAATATTAGCTATTTATGATATTACAGTCAAGTCAAGACATTGTACAAATCATTTTATAACATACTCCAAAGCTGTATTCCTGAAAACAGAAATGAAATAATGAAATGTGGTAAAGAAGGTAGTGGGGTTTGGGGTGATGCTCATTTGTTAAAACATTTGCCTTACAATTGAGGGCCCCTGAGTTTGGTACCTAGAACCCAAGTGAAATGCTGAATGTGTTAGTGTATGGTTGTATTCCCAGTACTGAGGAGACCAGAGATAAGAAGATCCCTGGTACACGAGAGTCAACCAGGCAAGCCTAATTGGTGAATTCTCAACCAGTGAAAGACCTTCTTTCAAAGAAAAAAAGTGGATGACTTTTCTGAGGGTGCCATCATAGGCCATCTCTGGCCTCTACACATGTGCACTTGCACATACATACATATGTGCATTCACACACATATTACTACAAATATAAGGAAGTAAGGAAACTTAAACACTCTCAAGGACACAACAGTCTATCATCCTAGTCTGTATTTGTGCAACATGGCATCTTGGACTTAGACAGAATGGAAAGTGATGTGGGTGGACACAGAGGAAGAATACCAAGAAGACAGGAATGAGACTCCTGGCTTGAATGGTTAGAGATAGCTGAGGATGCTCTTACAGTCACGGGGAACTGTTGCATTTGGGAGCTCTCTGTTAGTTGTTTAAATTATCCCTAGGTAAAAATGAACACAAACAAAGAGAACAAAAATCACCTAAAGTAAAAACAAAGCCAGAAAACATCAAGCAATCCCTCATGACAAAGGTTGTAATGCTACTCCCAGTTCACTCCCATCATGCCTTGACAGCAGAAACAGTGTTTTCGAAGACCCAGTTTATCAAGGGTTAAATACCCTGGTGATGAGACTTCAGACTCACAAACATCAGCTTTCCCTGAGGCCAGGTAGAAAATGACCCTCCAGGCTTTATTCTGCTCAGAGACTGCAGAGGTCAGCCTTCCTGGAAGACTCCATTTCAGAGCCATGCCTTTCTGATCCATTAGCTACTAACGTGAAATCCACTGAAGTGTGAAACCAGGCAGTCCAGAGTCTTTTTCTCAGACTACACCATGAATATTGCACAGCTTTCCCCTTCACTCACCAAGAGTAAGCAGTGAGATTGTCTGACTGCTTAGGAAGTCTCTCCCTATCCAAAGCAATGAAGACCCCTTCCCCAAAGAGAAGAGTATGTTAACTGTGTCCTTACACGCTGTGTGACTCTTTTTCTTTTCTTTTCTTTTTTAAAAAAGATTTACTTATTTTATGTATGTGAGTACGGGCGGTGGTGGCGCACGCCTTTAATCCCAGCACTTGGGAGGCAGAGGCAGGAGGATTTCTGAGTTCGAGGCCAGCCTGGTCTACAAAGTGAGTTCCAGGACAGCCAAGGCTACACAGAGAAACCCTGTCTCGAAAAATCAAAAAAAAAAAAAAAAAAAAAATTAAAAAAAAAATTTATGTATGTGAGTACACTGTCCCTCTTTTCAGACACACCAGAAAAGGGCATTGGATCTCATTACAGATGGTCATGAGCCACCATGTGGGTGCTGGGAATTGAAATCAGGACATCTGGAAGAGCAGTCAGTGCTCTTAACTGCTGAGCCATCTCTCCAGCCATCCTACTATGTGACTCTTGAACTAGGGCATGACTTCTAAGTTGGTGCTTGTGTGATAATAAAGAATACAGCAATAACAAGAGGCATTTTGAGCATGGCTGTGGGCTAGGTAGACCACTGGTACCTAATTTACATTATTGCTTTTAATCCTTAAAACTGTTTAAAAATTGATTAATCTCTAGTTTCAAATGAGGAAACAGGCTTGGAGATTAGTGATTTACAGTGAATGGTATATGGTTTTAAACCTACTTGGCTTAAAGGCGTTTTCTTTAGATGCTAAATGGTAGCTTAAAAAGACTTGGCCATAGCATTAATTCTTTATGTTGCAGAACTGGAGCTTTGGGTAAATAAATGGAAAATCTGATCAATGCTCTTGGTGTCAGCTGCCCTGACAGTTTGTGCTCAGTACAGGTCTCTTGTGGCTCTATCTCTAAGATAGGTATTATCCACTGATTTTTGCCTTTCATGTATCATGGTGGAAACGTTTGTGTGGAGTGTCTCATACGTGCTTGTTGACTGACAACCAGCCTTGTGGTTATTGGTTAAGCAATTGGTTCTGGATCAGATTCAAACTATAGCCCTACTACTTACTTGACTTACTTGCTAGATTTGTGATTCTGGGGAAAAAAGTTAATTTATTCCAAGTTTTGCATCTGTAAATGGAGGTAGTAACAGCAATCAACTTATGGGCTATAATGAGACAAGGTCTTGGGATAACAAATGGTTATGTGAGCAGCTTCTCCTAATCAATCTTAGGAAAGTCCACTAAATATTAATTACAGAAAACAACAAGCTAAGCATTTACATGCTGCTCACAGTGATATTTAATTTCCCACCTTTGGTTTGATTCTTTAAGGTTTAAGGAACAATCGTTATATGCTGCACACTGAACAATTATAAATGTCATGGATGCAAAGAAGACTCAAACAATTGTTACTTCTTTCAAGAATATGTGTGTGACTGGAGAGGTGACTTAGGGGTTACTTGTTGCTTTTGCAGAGGACCCAGGTTCAATTCCCAGCATCCTCATGGTATCTCATAGCCATCCATAACTCCATTCCTGGGGAATCTGATACTGTCTTCTGACACCAGGTACACAAATGGTGCACAGACATACATGCAGGCAAACCACAGTACCACAAATGAATAAATAATTAAGAAAGAAAAGAAAGATGTGTGTGGCAGGCTAGCTAATCGATGTATTTGACTCAGTGTGTTTACATTGCATGCCTATTTGGAGCCTGGATGAGGAACATGTATTATTTTGAATCTTCAAGAATAGCAAGCATTACATGTGGAAAGATAAGGAAAACCTTCTATGGAGAGAATAGGTGTATATAAAATACACAGGGGTGGTGTCTTAGCTACTTTTCTATCATTGTAAAAAGACACCATGGCCATAGTAACCTATAAAAGAAAGAATTTATTGGGGGCTGGTTTGCAGTTTCAGAGGGTTAGTCCATAATCATCATCATCATGGTGCGGAGCCTGGCAGCAGGTAGTCAGGCATGGCACTGGAGAAGTAGCTGAGAGCTTACATGCTGGTTTGCAAGTTGGAGGGAGGGAGGGAGGGAGGGAGGGAGAGAGGGAGAGGGAGAGAGAGAGAGAGAGAGAGAGAGAGAGAGAGAGAGAGAGAGAGAGAGAGAGAGAGAGAATGTGCTAGGAATGTCACAGGCATTTGAAACTTCAAAGCCCACCTCCAGTGACACATCTTCTCCAAGAAGGCCGGGCCTTCTGATCCTTCCCAAACAGTTCTACCAACCGAGGATCAAACACTCCAATATTTGAATCTACGCATGCCATCCTCATTCAAACCCTCACAGGTGGGAGGAAGTGGCAAAGTGAGAGGAAGGGCCTGTGAAGGATCTGATGACCTGTTGATGTCACACATACATTTTATTTTGTATGCATTGAGATAATACGAGCCTAGAGGGACTAGAGAGACTAGAGACAGATGAGGGCTAGTCACTTGGACTTCGTTTTGTAGGTTTTCAGGGAGTCACTGAGGGAATTTTAGTGGGTACACTGTGTTGTAGAAGGTGGGGTCAAGAGGGCTGAGGAGGAAGTGGTCGGGATGAAAGAAAGCAGGTAGACCAGATGAGATCCTTTGAAATACAAAATGACCCACACCTGTGAGCTCAAGGTAGGATGGAGGGAAGAAGAGTCAAGCTGAGAAGTGCTCTGGAGTTGAGACTGTGAAACCCTCAGTTTGGATGGGGGAAGGGAGGGAGGTGAGGAGTCCTTGCTCATTACTTCCTGCTGTTTTAAATCCTGATGGATAAACTCCTTCCCTAGGGCTCTCATTTCAGAAGTCAGTTCTTGTTCATGTTTTCAGAAGGATCAATTAGATAATTAGTTTCAAAGGAGTTGGAACCAATTCTAAGTGGTTCTAAACCAGCAAAGGCTGGAGAGCTCCCACAATACCCCACATCTCAGGGTCTTGGTTTTTTGTAAAAGCAGTTTTCTACTGGGTTGGAAGAGGCTGGAGTAAGGCAAATCTCTTTTTCTTCTGGGTTTCATTTCTCTAAGAGACTATTTATTCTCTCCCTGGGGCTGCCATTCAAGTAACCTCTGCTTTCATGAGGACACCATCCCTGTAACAATGTCTGCCGTGGAGCAAGTCCTTAAAATAGGTGATCTGCAGCCAGGATTGTGATGGGATAGTCTGCATTTTCTAGCTCTGTGTCATGGTTCTAAGTATCTGGCCTCAAGTCTGAATTTTTTTTTTTTTTTTTTTTTTTTTTTTTGGTTTTTCGAGACAGGATTTCTCTGTGTAGTCCTGGCTGACCTGGAACTCACTTTGTAGACCAGGCTGGCCTCGAACTCAGAAATCCTCCTGCCTCTGCCTCCCAAGTGCTGGGATTAAAGGTGTGTGCCACCACCGCCCTTCAAGTCTGAATTTTATGTGAAGTTGAAAACAATACTTCCTTTCAAAAAGCCTAAGATTTCCTCCTGCAAGACAGGTGGGGTGGGGTGGGGTGGGGGTGGGGGTGAGGGTGCAGACATGATGATGGGATGTATCCCAAACATGTAGCGCTGGCCCTAGCTCCCCACTTATTTATTAAGCCAGAAAAGGTAGGGTGATTCTGATTTGCTCTCTTCATTCTTGTACCTGAAACAATGCTTTGCATATAGTAGGAATGAGTGTGTTTGAATGTAGGAATGGCAGAACAAATTGTATAATGAAAAGAGGTGGGGAGGGGGAGGGGCTGCTCAGTCAGGGCCTGGGGGTTACAACTGATATTCCCTTGTTTTATTTTTTATATGGCAGAAAGTGCTATGGATTTAACAGAAGAATTACATGACCCGCTATGTTTTTTAAAAATCCACTTTGAGTTGAGAAAGGACTAGAGCCTAAGAGTTGGTGAATGAAGGAGAGATGGGCTATCACAGTGACTCGGTGGGCAGGATCATGGGAGAGGTGGGCTCTCGCAGTAACTTGGTTGGGCGGGATCATGGGGCTAGAGTCACTGAAGAGGGAAAGTGATGAATCTGTGGTTTCGTTTTGAGGAAAGAATAGTAGGACCTTGATGATGCAGATTTTAGAGAGACATTCAGATTGGTTTCCCAATGTATATTCTCCTTTTTTTCCTTCCTTACTAATATAATACATAATATAAATTATGTAACCTCTATAATATAAATATTTGGTGAGACCATAAACTTAATTAAATAAATCTCTATACTTTAACTTTTCCCTGGGGTTGGCAGTATGTATGTTTTTCCACCCAGGAGATGTAATGGAAGACTTGCTAGGCAGAAATGCTGGGAAAGCCCTTTAAAAGGGAATAGTTTCAACTGCTAAATGAATCCACCCCCTCACGCATCTCTCTATTGTTCTTGCTTGAATTCCAGATGGTGGATTGGAGCAGCTACCTTGAGGGCAAGAAGCAATCTTGTTTTTTTATCACTGTGATAATCGCTATGACCAAAAGCAACAAGAGGGGGAAAGGATTTATTCTGCTTATATGTCCCAATCACACCCTGTCACCGAGGGAAGTCAGGCAAAGAACTCAAGCAAAGCAGGAACCCTAGCAGAGGCCATGGAGAGATGCTGTCCCTGGCTTGCTCAGCCTGCCTTCTTACACACTCTAGGACCACTTTTCCAGGAGTGCTATGGTCCACAGTGGGCTTGCCCCTCCCACACCAATCATTACTCAAGAAAACGCCCACAGGCCAGTCCGATGGAGGCATTTGTCCATTGAAGTCTACTCTTCCCAAACAACACTGGCTTATGCCAAATTGACACACACAAAGCAAACAAAAATCATAAAAACCGACCACCACCAACAACAAAAGCTACAACCCAGCAACCAGCACCCCTCTCACTTTACCCTGGATGTCTGTGGACTTTGCTCAGAAAGTAAAATAAAATAAAATAGAAGAGAAGAAAAAAACAAAGAAACCCTCAAAAAACCCCAAAAGTCAAACGTGTTTTGTTAAATCGAAGTGAGTTAAATCTGCTCTCAGCTGCTGAGATCCACAACGATCTATTTACCATCCTGAGACTTGGCATAGGTTTGGCTCTAGGACCTTTTGTTGGTTTTTTTTTTTTTGCTAGTTTAACAGCAGATAAAGATTCACCTCTGAGAGCAAGTCCTAAACTCAATAAGGAAACTCTTAGCTCCAAGTCTAACCTTCCATGATGATGAGTCTCATTTCCTCTGGGAGTGATCTCTATAGCCACCAACTGGATATATGGGAACTGCTTTCCTTGTGAGCTTAGAAGAACGTTAGCTTCCCTTTGTATCAGTCTTCTTATCCAAGCAATGGGTCTGCTGTCCCACTCCGGTGGACTGGGAAATTCACTGAAGTGGCAAACACATCATGAGGAGTACCACAGTGGCTTTCGTCTCTTCATGGTGTGTGTGAATGACAAGCACCACCACCTGTTGGGAGTAAATCCCATCACCCCATCTGCACATGAGCTCAGTAGACAGGCATTATTTATGAACTCCCCATTTTGTAGAAGCGAAACTGGACACACATGTGCACCTGAAGATGTGAACACAGACAGCGCCCCACCCCCGGAATCAACTAGCCAACCCATCAAATAAACACATAAAACAGAAAGAAAAAGCTGCTTTGCAAAAGCGGGGTAGTTGGCAAGTGTACAGTCCTGTACTCACAGACTCACCAAACAGCTGAATGAGACTTGGCTAGGTGACCAGAAAGGGGGCTCTTCAAGAATAATCTTGCAGAAGTGAAAAAAAAAAAACAAAAACCAATGTGGTGCAGAACCCAAGATTTCCATCAAATCAGGCATCAGCGGAGTTGGTAGCTCTGCCCAGAATCACTAAGGGTTTATATGGAAAATGGAAGGAACAGCATGTTCCTGGGGTGAGCTCATGACGGCTGTGAGGTGAAATAAAAGCAAGGGGCAATGAAGCCATGCTGTGTGCCGTGTGCCGTGTGCTAATGCTTCAGCGTAGCACAAGTTGATCCTTGACATTTCTTCCAGGGGTCTTTGGCCTTAGGTGCTGAGAGCAGCAAAGTCCTGGGTAACGAAGACAACCCCCTAATCATTAGGTAATCAACTCATACAGTTGTTCATATTTGATATGCAATCACTTATATACCAACCTCTAGGGATACTGTGGTGCAAAGATGAACAATATGCTGATTTTTATTACACTCTTACTCTGTTAGTGGTTTAGGAGGATAACTGGGAAAATGATTGGTGGACAAGATAATATAGTAACAAGTGGTATGAAAGGAGCCAGATGTGACGGCATGTCATAGCTAGGGCTACCTAAGGTGAGCTGGGGTAATAGTACTACAGCACTAGTGGCCTTGACAAAACTGCAGAATCTCAGGAGATACCCAGACTACTAGTCAGAGGCCCCATTTAAACAAGCTCCCTTCATGATTAATTTGCAAGCTCATGCTTGAGAAGCACTGTGTTTGAAAATGCCCTGGGAGGGGCTTTTAAGGTTATATCTGAGTCGAGCCTGAAGGGAGACTTGGGAGTAGCACATTCCAGACACAGAGAACAGAAAGTACAGGTAACAAAGCTTGGTGTGCTCAGAAAACAGAAAGGCTGCCTTATCTCGGAGCCCTCTTTTTATTTGGCTAGTACCCAGCTGCCAGCCGTCATCCTAAACCTTCCTTCCTCCTGGAGCCTTCCGTTACCCTAACTGTCCCTTCCATAGGACCCATCCCACTCAACTCTAGTCCTTTTGAGACTGGTGGGAATGCCCATTCCCTAACAGGACAGAGATCTTAGGACTGAACAGACACTTTGTAATAATTTTTAATGGCTATTTGAATGAAAACAAGAAACTCAGAAAGATGGCAGAGGCAGGCTCTAAAAGCGGCTTATACTGCAGCTTACTGAGGACCAAAACTATTAATTTCTGAAAGCATCTGGTCTTAGCTTGGTGGGCACCCCCACCTTACTCTTAACGCCATCCCTCCTTGCACACTTCCCTTGCTTCCGACCCTCACTGCTGTACAACATGTGGTCAGATTCTCCTTGACTATTTCCTTTCAGCCAGAGAGTTTGGCATTTCTCAGAGGCTAGCTATGTCCCAAGGAAAGTATGCAGAACCATTTAAGTTGCAATACAATGTAGTCAATTCAGTTGTATAGTTGATAGAAATGACTGTTGTCACTTAGAGAGGTGTTGAATGGGATTCTGGAAGGCTTGGGCAGCTCCACTTGAAGGTCTTTGAGACGGGAAGATGTTTCCTTTCAAATTTAAGGGGATGGTGGTAATTGGGTAATCAAGACAATGAGAGTTGTGAGGGTGGGTTTTAAAAAGTTGTGTGTGTTTCACCTGGGTGCATATGTGAGTGTGCACATGTGCGTGGTTGTTATATGCATGGGCAGACTGAAGGCAACCTCAAGGATTGTTCCTTGGGAGGTTTGCATCTTAGTTTTTGAGGCAGGGACTCTCAATGTAACTGAAACTTACTGATTTGTCTTTGTTGGCTTCCTAGAGAGGCTCAGTCACCCTTCTGTTGCTAATACCTCACCACTGGGATGACAAGTGAAATATACACACATCCAATTTTTTTTTTTTAAGTTACTTTCTCAGACATGGAAAGTTCCTTTTGGGGCATGTTAATATTGACATTACCTAAGACAGATATCTTATAATCTTGCTCATGTGCTTCTAGTTGATCATTCATTTTTTTTTCTTCTAGAAAAAACTCAAGATATACTTATTCATATACATAGGGTGTAACCATCAAAAAAACTGTGTTAGTTCCTGTTTTATTGCTGTGAGGAGACACCATGACAAAGGCAACTTAGAAAGGAAGGTGTTTGATCAGATGTTTGTTTAAAGAATTTTGAAGGTGAGTTCAGGTTCATCAAGTGGTGGGAAGCAGGCAGGTATGACGCTGAAGCAATAGCTCAGAACTTTATATCCTGATCCATAGGTAGAGAGAGGAGGGAAGGGAGGGAGAGGGAGGGGAAAGGGGAGAGGAGGGGGAGGGTGGAGGGAGATAGGGTCTGATGTGGGCTTTTACAGCCTCAATGCCCACATCTAGTAACCTCCTCTTTAATCACAGCACTTGGGAGGCAGAGGCAGATGGATTTCTGAGTTCGAGACCAGCCTGGTCTATAGAGTGAGTTCCAGGACAGCCAGGGCTACATAGAGAAACCCTGTCTCGAAAAACCAAAAAAAAAAAAAAGACCACATCTCTTAAATCCTTCCTTAACAGTCTACCAGTTGGGAACCAAATACTTAAATATATGAACCTATTTGGAGGCTGTTTTTATTCAAACCCACTACAAGAGTCATCTATGGTTTCTTTAGATGTCAGCAAACTTGCAATTTAGAGGGTCCATAGAGGTAGACCTGGAAGCAAAGGGAACTGAGAAGAAGCCTGTGTAATGACCTTGACTTTACAGCTCTTTAGTGTGTTCACTTCCACACGCTCCTGGAGTCCTTCCTGGAATCACAGTATAAGTGGGGATAAGTGAAACAGTTCTTGCTCTAAGAACAACAACAACAAATATGTCTAGGTTTCCGAAAACCTCCATATTGCTCATTTATTTTAGCTGTGGTCTGTGAGTGGGTAGGCAGGGAGAGGTTGACCAAATGGTCTGTAGGGTCCTCTACAAATTTAATGCTTTAGAACAAAAGGATTCAAGATTTGTGGGGAGGAGTTTCATTATAAACAGATCTGAGTTTAATTCTAATTCTTTTGTTAACTTAGAGATCTTCTAAAAATTAATTACAAAAGTCTCCCCTGCACTCCATACCTATTACAGAATACACTATCTCAAATCTTGTCAAAAGATTATGGCGGTTTGCTCTAGGGGCTGTCGGCCAGGTTTCAAATGTTGGTACCATCCAATGGGATTTTAAGACCTCGAAGGTCATGACTTGGAACACTGTCTTATAGTGAAAGACCTGGCTTTTCAGTGTTCATGCTAGGAATAGTTTGAGTGACTATGGGAACTTAAACTTTCCCTGTTGCTGAACTCTCAAGCCCCAACTACTGAAGTGACTTTTCTGATGCAGCACATGAAGATTGGCTCCTTCTGGAGGTCTATTTTTCTTGTTCTCAGGAGAAGAAATGGTCTAAACAATTCTTACAGGCCAACAGTTGAAAAAAATATTTGTTTTGGTTTTGTGGAGCACTTTCCCTATTAAAACATGAACATTTTGAGGAGAAGGGAGATCCCCATTGTGTGGTTTAATTCATTTATGCTGAGCAAATCAATTGTTTTTAGGAGAGACGTTATGTTCAAGAAGGTTATAGAAAGCTTTACTGCCCCTTTCCTTTCAAACAGGAAGTTGCATTTGGTCGAAAGTAAACAAATGTGAACTCGGGAAGGTTTGTTTAGTTTCTAATGCTGACTTCAGGACCTGAGAACCGAGTCTGTTCTTGGCAAAAAAAAAAAAAAAAAAAAAAAAAAAAGAACTGCCTTCTCCAGGATCTATCTAGGCCAAGATATTCTATGCTGAGGACCTGGCCTCTGTGCTCTGGTAAACATCCTCCTCTCCCTCGCCCCCAGAAATGCACTGCGAAGCTCCTTTGCAGCCTTGCTTGCTTATCCGGAACATTCTGGAGCTTACGGCAACTTGGAAACACGCTTTTGGTGGGACATAGCTTCCTGGAGCGTGGCCACTGGTGGAAAAAGCCTGAGGTTTGGAAATCTCAGGGAATCCGAATGCAATTTGGGGTTCTGTGATTTGGGCGTGCCTTAGCCCCTCTTCCCCATGTGACTGCATTTCTGGGACGCTCCTGGGAGACTGTTACTGTTCTACTGGTATATGAGGCTCAGTCCTTCCTAAGATTGAGCTCATGAAACCCTCACAGAAGCCCTAGGAGGAAGGTGCTAAAAAGGCTTAGGGAGGGCGAAGGTCTTTCTACTAGTTCCAAAGACGTAACCACAAAACAAGGCCGTCTGCTCTCTCTGCATCTGGTGTGGAGATTTAAGCTAGTGCAAGATCAATGTTTGAACTCTAGCATGTTACAAAATATTTGGAACAGACCCACAGATATCACGTTAGCGTATGATAATTTACCATGTAGGATTTAGTTTTTAATAAATACGCTTGGTGGTGTCAGCTGTCTGGTTCCAGGAGATATTTAAGGCAGCGGACAGAAACCTGGGCAGGCGTGAGGAGGAGAGGTGGTCTAGCAAAATCTGGGATGCGCCTCTGGTCGAGCAGCGAAGGAGTGGGAATTACACGAAGAACCTTTCAGACTTGGGGAGTGAGAATCAGCTCTCTCTCTACAGAAGTTTCACTAGAAGACACATGAAGACATTCATTGAAAGCACACACAGATCTTCGGTGGACAATAACATTGTGCTCTCTGATTCTTACACGCCTAAAGAGTTATTTGATGAATCTAATACATACAAAGAAACATCGGGCCTGGAACTAATCCTCCCTGGGAGGCACTGGTTAAATTAGTAAATACTGAATCCTAAATACCCCTGTTTCTTCTAACCCCCTTAACTAAGCATTTTCTCTAGAGTTACTATTCTTTTCGTGTACTACTGCTTAGGGGCATCTCTCTACTGTCCTTCCACACAGTTTTACTGACTCACTACAGCTCTGTTATAGTAACTAGGTTAAGCCCATTTCATAGCTAAGAAAACTGATACCAAAGGAGGCTAATTGCTTTAGCCAAATTATATGACATCTTAATGAAGGAACCAACGCACTGACTGTGAAATCCTACCTTCTAGCCACTCCACCACGCAGCCCTTTAGGACAGAATCAGACTTCCCAGAGAGTTTTAAGCTGATTCTGGGGCTTGTTTAAAATTCTTAGAGATCTTAACAGCTTTAAGTCTGGTGGCGATAAAACAGAGTTGAACACCTGGCTGCATTTTCTTTTCTTCAGCCTGACAGGGACCCAGACCTCTCTGGCTTCCCTTATGAAAGTCCCCCAGCCCCTGCTTTGAAGTGTCTCTGTTTTGTTCATTCAGGAGGACAGATCAGCATCTCTCAAGCAAGGGCTGGCTCTGAGCCCATCTCGCTTTTGCAATGAATTTAGCAACATCTGCTTTGCCCATTAAAGTGATTTTTCTCTTCCTGGCCCTGAGCCTGTAGGCTTGCTGCAATTGATTACTGGCCATTTCCTTCCCAAACCAGAGGATTCAGTGAACTCTAAATTGACTTGTTGCTCACTTGTCTCCTTTAGTTCAATGTATATGGTTTACGTGCAAAATGGTCAAACCACTTAGTTCCTGAATCTATAGACTGACGATTCTGGTTAAGCGCAGGGAAGGGGCTATCAAGTGACAGTTCCCATTTTTTGTACATAGTTGCCCAGGGCTGTGGTCACCACTGGGTTTCTTAATTTATACCTAAGGAGGGGGAAGTGGGTGAAGGAATCACCTTGCTTCCAGTTAGGCTGTTGAAGCATGCAAACTATGCTTAAGTCAGGTTATGTCACCATTGATTTAAGACCAAAGTTGACTTGGAACCCTGACTAGGAGATACTTGAAAAACTTAAATCTTTAGTTCTAGAAGTATACCACGATTAGATTTCATTACTTTGAAAATAACAGGGTTCAAAGCCCCCGACACCACCCTGCCCCACATGGTTTAACTTTTATCAAAGCAACGTTGAAGTTGAATAGCTGGCCCACTGTTCCATCTCTTCTCTGATTGGTAGGTTCCTAGTTATCCTTTGAGAGAGTGGGAATGCTGACTTCCAGAAAGCCTGCCTGTCTCCTCATTCACCTCCCTACTCCTAACACCAGCACGCTGAGCACACAAAGTTCACCCCCAGTGATAACATGGGGGGATGGGAAGAATGCATCCTGGGAGGTGACACCTTGACATCTTTGTCCCCCTGAGCTTTCCTGATGTGTCTCTCCTTCCCTGAAGGCTGTAATGGCTTCATATGAAGACTTATTGGTTATTTAGAGAAGTGGAACTCAGGAGTCTCCTCCACCCCACAGGAGGAAAAAAAAAAATCAAAGGAACTCATTACTAACCAAATTGCTTCTGTTTATCAGAGCGGTTAATTTAAAGCTAGGTGTCTAAAAATAAGACAAAAGACAACGTGAATGACTAAGTCAGTAACGGTGGCTGTGGCTTGAGACTGTCTGAGTCATTGCATTCTCTGTTTCTTTGAGAGGATAGTCTCCCTTTTCCACCACAGTGGCTCATGGCACACCCACTATTCTCTGCTGATGCTTCTGAAATGATCATTGACAACACGGCTGCTTATGGCTAGACCAACAGAAGCCTTTTGCAAACATCATCAGCATCAAGTTTGAAGCTCTGTGCCTTTATTTCCGGAACGGATCTCCCATACTGAATTATGACAGCGAGAGATATTAGGAAAGTCAAGAAAGGATAGCTCAGCATGAAACAGAGAGCCGGACCTCCTAACCGATTTGATTGTGAACTGAACCCCCGAAGCAAAAGTGTTAAGAATTCCTAGAGTTTGGAGATTCTGAGAAGGTCTTATGTATTCGATTTTTTGTTTTTTTGTTTTTTTAAATTTAATCCCTGAGCATTGACAGATGGTTTCTTAGGCCTGCTGCTGAACCAGGCTGATGGATCACAGGAGGGGGAAGGGCTTAACTGGGCTTCCCTGGGTGACTTGCAGTTAGGGTGACTTGCAATTAGGGAAGAGACACCCCACATTTTCTCTGACTGTGAGAATTTAACAGAGAAAAGACTGGGAAACAGATCCAGCTGTCTGATTCGGTTTTCACCGAGCACTTACTGGGGTTGACTTTTCTGAGTGCCCTCTCCTCCCTCTCCCTGTAACAAGTGAGACCTGGCTGTGCTAAGTCCGGTTTCACTTCAGCTGCCCATCCCCCGCTGACCATCATTCTTCCCCTTTGCAGGGTTTCTGGACGAAGTGACACAGGACAGGACTTTTCCAGAGAACAGGATCACGCCGAGACTTTTCAAGTCAGGGCAGAGTCTGAAATTCCAGGTGGAATAAAGCTTTTGGGGATACTCTACAGTTCACCACAGTCACCAAAATGACAGTTTACCTTAAGCAAATGCTATCATGTAGCAGGCCTTGGATAGATGGGGCACCTCATCTGAGGTCCTCAGACAGTTTCATGGGCCAGGTTTTATAGTCTCCTTTTATTAATGAAGAAACTGAGGTTCCCGACATTGATTTTCTTCTAGGGGAGGATTGTTGAGTAGGCTGGGCATTATGTGGGCAATGCTGGATACAATAGGAAATGAGATAAACACAGTCCTTCCTTTAGGCAGCTGGCATTCAGCTACTAATTGTGACAGCATCAAGACGGGAACCTTGGTTGGCCTGACTCTAAAGCTTACTTAAAGTCTATGTACAGTTTCTTATAATCTAAGATACGCCCTGGGGGCGTGCTGGAAAGTCAGCCTGCCCAGAGCAAACACTGAGTAGGTAAGATATGAACTGGGTTGACCTTGTAATGTTAGACTGCTATGAATGGTAAACTCACACGGCCAGGCACCCGGTCTGTCTTTTGCCACACTCTCAGCTATCCCTGAATAAGTCTGTGCTGGATAACAGAGAGCTAGCAGTCATATTCTGATTTTCTTTTTGCCTGAGAATGGCTTCCCAGCCTTGCTTTGAGAGCACAGTGTGCGGTACTGTGGTAGGACAGAGGAAGTCTCTGTGCCTTTACACGTAGTGACTTTAATTCTTCTTTTTTTTTTTTTCAGTTTTCACACGCCCCTGCACTTCCTGCTCTTTCCTTCGCCTGGAAGCGGAAGTACTGAAGTACTGAGACAAACTGTTCTTATGGTTTTTAGACGCTGGCTGAAACCAGAAAGACCCAGGCTTCAGAAAAACCACCCCTTTCTAAGTTCTCTAGACAGAGAACTTAGGAGTCAGGGCTGGGTGCCGAGAACTTCAAGTTTCTATTCCTTTGGCTTGTCTGGGCTCAGCAAGGCCAATTAAAAATTTGGTCTTACCTGCAGCTTCAGTGTTCAATAGCAGACACATCATCACTGACTTTCATTTCCCGTTTGTAACTGAATGCATGGGTTGTTAATGAGAGGCAATACTGAAACTCAGTTCTTGATCATATACTGATTTGCACACACAACAAATATTTATCAAACACCTAATGTATCCTTCATAGAGAACCCTTATGAACATTCCTAAAGAGACAGCACAGTGAAGGGGGAAAAAACCCATTTAAGTATGCTTCATGATAGAAGAGGAAATTGCTGTGGTGCTTTGGGTGGGAGAAGACAACTGCTATTTCAATAGGATTGTCAGGAAGATCTGATGGTGCTGAGGGAGCAAGCTATTGAATGCACGGGAAGAGGGTTCTAGGCAGAAAAAAAAATATCAAATGCAAGTGTCCTGAGGCTCGAACTCCCAGTGTGCATAGAACAGCAAGGCATCCAGTGGACTTGGAACAGAGTCAGCAAGGGTCAGAGAGGAAGGAGACAGGCAGAGGAGAAATGGGGTCAGCTGTGCCCTGAAGACTTGAGAACAGAGGAAGTCTTTCAAGGCTGTTCTGGGAGTGAGCTGGGGAACCTCTGGAAAGTTTTGAGCTGAGAAGGGATATGCCCTGATAGTCGCTAGTTGCATTGGCTATTTTTGCAGAAGGGACCTCCAACTGACCTGCCTACACAACAGGAGCAAAGGAGGATGGATGCGAGATATGGTGCCTCCTTCCCCTCCATGGCAAGGTATTGCTCTCATTTCAGTTGAGGCAGAGGGGCCTCTTCCAATGTTAGTGACTATCAGCCCTACCCGCTGCCAGAGGAGGAGATAGCAGGCATGGTTCTAGAAAGTTCTAGAAAGCTTGTACAGGCGTTCCTTCTCCAGGTTCAAGGGGAGCATCTGCCCTTTGCCTTTCCCAGCATCAGCAGCTGCCTGCCTTTTTCATCGTTAAAGCCAGCAATATTTCTCTCCCCTTTCCTTCTTTTGTCAAGAATCCCTCAAGAGTAGAGACTACTTTCTAGGGGTTCCAGATGATCTGGAATAAACTCATCTCAAAACACCCCTGCTACATCAGGGAACATATTCACAGATTCTGAAATCTGTGCGCACGTTTGGAGGGATTATTATGCCTCACATAATTCTGAAGCACTTAATTATTATTACATTTAAGGATCGTGACAACCTAAGGAGAAAAACACTGTTCTAATGTTTGTCCGATGGTGGAATAGTTAGTGCATATCAAGGAAGCTGGAAAAAGCTAGGACAGTTAAAGTCAACCCAACTTATTAAAAAGAATCAATTCAATGAGTTAACTGTGTTAAGTCTTCAGAAAGTATGGGTGTGGGAAGAGGTTGGGGAATGGACAGGCATAGAACACAGCAATTCATCTGTGTGCATTAAGGTCTTTCAATAGAATTTTGAGGATTTTCAAACCATTAATATACTTTGATTCGTGCTAGCCTTGACCAAAAGCCTTGTTCATCTTCAACCTTTGAGTCCCAGTGAAGTGCCTTACCTATCATAGAAACTGAGTTCCTCCATACTTCATGCCTAACTTCAGGAGCTCTAAAACGTTCTTGGCATTTTTGTGGTATTTGTTGCAGCAATTATGGGCTTGGTTCCTGTGCTTGGCTCAGATGGGGGAATACCCAGATGTAGAGGACCCTCCTTACATGATAGCCACAACTGGGAACGAAATATATTCACTCTTATAACCTTGAAATGACTTAATAAGGCAGGATCTATCAGCTCATACTATAACAAAGAAAGCCCAGGGAAGCTGGGCAGTGGTGGCGCACACCTTTAATCCCAGAACGTGGGAGGCAGAGGCAGGCAGATTTCTGAGATCAAGGCCAGCGTGGTCTACAAAGTGAGTTCCCAGAGAAACACTGTCTCAAACAAACAAACAAACAAACAAAAAAGAAAGCCCAGAGAAAAGATTAACTCATCTAATGTGATGTGGATGTTTCTGGTGGCATCTTGGTTGAAATGGAATTCAGTGAGAATTCCTACTTGCATTAGTTTCTTGGGGCTTTTCTTATATTACTTCCAATCCACTGGACTAAAGCAACAAGAGTTTGTTCAAGAGGGCAGACGTCTGACATCAAATTCACAAAGTCATCTGTAGTCTCTCTGGAAGCCTTAGGTGATGTTTCATGCCTTGTCTCTTCAAGTTTCAGTTGGTTGCTGGTATCTATGCCTTATGGGCTTAATAAACTAGAAGCCATTTTCAAGGCCAACATCTTCAAATCTCTCTAGGCTAGGGTTCTGGTTTCATTTCTGCTATTATAATAAAGCACTGCCTAAGCAACTTAGGGGACAAAAAGGCTTATTCGGCTTATGCAGTCTGTTTAGAGAAATTAGGGCAGGGATTTGAGCAAGACTGTGAAGAAGAAAATACGGAGGAATGGTGCCCACTGGTTTGCTTTCAGGCTTGTGCGTAGCTGGTTTTCTTAACTAGTCCAAGACCACCTTCCTAGGGATGGTGCTGTCCATAGTGGGCTGGGCCCTTCAGCATCAATTAATAGTCAGGACAACCCCCACAGATGTGTCCACAGCCAATCTGATCCAGGCATTTCCTCTTCGGATGACTCTAGGCTGTGTCAAGTTGACACAGCTAACTAGATCAGCTAGGTTTTCCTATCGATCTCTCCGTATGTCTCTTCAGCTCTGTCTGTGTCACATCTTCCTTGAATAAGAACCAACACGGTGGTATTTAGGGCCCATTTGAATAATCCAGGACAAACACCACATCTCAATTCCTTCAAGGTGTTCACATTACAAAGATCTTTTTTTTTTCCTATGAATAATGTCACAATTATAAATTCCAGGGGTGGATCAGATATATTTTAGGAACTATTTCTCAGACTTCTGCAATGCTTAATGTTCTCTACGACAACAGCAAGGACACAGCCTTCTCTTTTGATGTTGTTATCTTGATGCTTATGGAAGTAACTTAAGCACCTTATTATAGAGCTTCTTATTAAAATAAAAAAAAACTCTTAATTGTACGTAGAAGCAATTTGTAATTAACCGCTGGTGTCTGATATGTTTCATTTTGCTTTTTCTTCCGTCTCTAAATTTGCTTGTGTGAATGCCACAAGAATAATTCACCTGGCCAACTCTTGTCATTCCCGATTTCCTCTTTGGATCACATCTGGCCCTTCTAAGCTTGGGTGCCTAAGGCACACATTTGCACCCCTACTTGCAAGCAGTCTCTCCATCCCACAGCCTCCCCTGCTGAGACCCACCAGGATTTGTATCGTTATCTGCTCACTCTGGGAGTTTCCTGTCTCTCTCCTAGTTTAAACAAATCTCTTAGTTTAAAGAACCCCCACCCCCCACTGTAATCCCTTTGAGTCCTTAAATTCACACTTTTCTTGTACTTTTATTAGGGAGTCACAGTCACTAAGGCTTTGGTGGCAATAACCTTTACCTCATTTCTAGAGTACAGGCTCCACTCATCCCTTAAGCTCTCAATTGCCCCTCCCCAACACCCCACCATTTCCGTTACTTTATGTTGAATATATTCTGTCCACTCTTCGGCGCTGGGACCATTATTGTCCCCTGATACCTGATTCCAGTAGGCACCTTTTGAGGTTTTCAGGATTTTGTGTCCCAGGGCAAAAAACCAAAAAACAAACAAACAAACCAGACAAAGTCATATGGAGAGTAGCAGAACCAGGAAAGGTTTATTAAGAGTGTACTTCCAAGAGAGGAAGTAGACCAGAGCTGGGAGAAAGGTTAGAAGCTCCACACACACCTGCCTAGCAGATTGGTAGTCATTTGCATAGCACACACCTTTGGTGCTCATGTTTTAAGTCAGCTCTAGAGGATGAGGCCCAAGTGTTCCTCTCTGCCAACTGGCTTCTCTTCTGGGCTAATTTGACCTCACTCTCTGCCCTACTCTCTGGCCACACTCTGAACTCCTGGTAATCATCTGCTTGAGTTGCATTCTATACCCCAGCTGAATCAACAGAAGAAACTTTCTATTCTCTTGTCCCTTCCTGGTCTCTCTGTGCTGGGTGGGCTGGGCAGGCGCTCAAGCAATTGGTCCCTCTTTGGAATGTTGCACGTACACCCTTTCTTTTGTGTCCTTGAAATTCTTCTCTTCTCCCCCCAGCTTATCTCAAACACCATCTCAAATCTCCATGAAGTCTCTTGTGACCTTTCCCCACAGGCGTGACTTATCCCTCCTTTGAGTCTCTTCTCTGGGGCTTTGTACCTCCTTTTTGGGGCTTATCCCATTTTACAGTTATTTGTATGCCTGCCTTTTCTTTCCTATTAAATTATACTCTCCTCAGACCAGGCACCAGATCCTGTTCCTGCTGAGTTCCCCCATGGCCTCAGCACACATGTTGCCTTCCGAATGCTTGGCAGGCACATGTGCCGTCAGAGTCTTACAGTTTGTACCATAGTTGCTTCAGCTCATCGCCTGAGTGGAAGGTTGAGCCAAGGTTCAATGAGGGATCATTAGAACCAATATTATTTTCATGGTCTATGTGCATGTTCATCCTGGTGTTCGTTATCCCAGTGATCTGCAAAGATTATTTTCCTTGATGCTTCATAAACTTGGCTGTTCATTATGTTACTAACACAATATTATTTATTAATATTATTTTGAGTAGACTATTTTTTACCTTGTCTTAAGCCATAAATCCCACAAAATAAATAGGTTTGATATGATATACATGTTAAATAATTACCAAATAGGTACCATTACAATATAATAAATAATATAAGGACTGCCCTTTGGGTAATTGCTGGCCTGCGACCCTGATAGGCCCTAAACAAGGTCCCTGGGCTGTTCTCTGTCCACTGAGCAGTATTGCTTTCCCGTCTCCCAGTGGGACATGGGAAATACAGGGTTTGTGATAATTTTACATAGCTTATCAAGCTAGGAACCAGGCTTGTCTTGTCTACCTTCATGTGGCAGGTACCGAGTGCTAACATTAAATTAATATGTAGAACACATCTTTATGATAGGTACTGAGCGATAACAGATTGAATTAATATCGGTAGAGTGCATCTTTAGAATTATAACCATTCATGCATATATTCAAATTTTCATGTACATCTTAAACTATATATTCTTTTTAATATTTGAGAATTTCACATAGCAGAATATAATCCTAAGTATCTCCCATTTATCCCCTCCTACTTCTCCTGTATTCTCAGCAATATGTCTTCCTCCAAAATTCAGGTCTTCTTTTTTGTTCACATGTGCATGGGTGTGGGTCTCGTCTCTGAAGCCTGGGAAATCTATCAGTGGTCACGCCCTCTCCTAGCAGCAGCCATCAACTGTCAATAGCTCCTCGTTAAAGGGTGGGGGCTGGAGAGCACATCTGCCACCTGTGAAGGAATATAGCTGCCTTGACTTTGTGTAGACTCTGTGCAGGTAAGCACAGTTGTGTAGAGTGCAATCATCATGTAGTGTCCAGAAGACAGAATTTCACAGTGTTCTTTTCCATTCTCTGGCTCCCCTTTCTTCAGTCCTCCTCCTCCTCTTCAGTGTTCCCTGAATCATGGAGGGCAGAAGGGGAGGAAGCTGGTAAAGATGTCTTACTTAGGGATAGGAACTTACAGTGCCTTACTCTTAGCATATCAACCGTTGTATGTCTGTGCCCTGACTGCTGCTCACTGCATAAAGAAGGTGCTCTAAAGAAGGCTGAAAGCAACCTGGGTAATTTTGTATAAACATAAATGATTAGAAAGCAATTTGGCAGAATGACCATTAAGCAATAGAGCAGCAACAGGTTTTATCTTAGGGTGTCTGGCCTGCCTAGTCATGGCTTTTGAGCAGAATTTCAGTGCCAGGCATGAAGGTCCCTACTGTGGAATGGTCCTCACGTCTAATCAGAGAAGAATCATGCAATTGAGTCTCTGTGGCACCAGTGGGCACTTCTTGCCAGGCCGGTCAGCATTGCATCAGGCAGGTGGGGCCTGGAGACCTTCATAAGACCATTTGTCTTTTCTCTGCCAAGAACTCGCATAGCACCTTTTCTCAGTACAAAAGCTAGCCATCCGGTAGGAAGTTTCCGGGTTGGTTTGTGATTGATATTTCTACATCCTACAGCCAAAGTATGTGGTGTCTTCAACAGTAAGGTCTTATTACATTGCTATGGCGAATAACCAATGATAATGGTCATAGTTTGTGTTGCTTTGGAACTCTCTTGGGCCTCCCTGACAATAACACAGAGGGAATCCTATACCTTCCCTGAGGTTTTCATTTAAGAAGCCATGTCTTCTGCATGTTCACCCATGCAGGATGCTTTCCTAATTCCTTTTTTAAAAAAAGTTTTATTTTTGAAAGTTACTTACTAACCAGTAGGTTTCTATAAGGCTTCTTCATACACCCCGAGTTTTGGCTAAATCACCCACTCTTCTATCTTCTAACTCCCATTCCTATCTGATTCTTTAACTCCAGGGTTCCTTCCTCTTCCTTCATATCTTGTAATATGTTCTGCTAACCCTCTAATTATATTTTGTAACACTGTTACAATACGGTAGGTTTTCATATGCCTTTTCTGTACACCCTTCCTTTGAGTCAGCCCTACCTCAACGCTCTGATTTCTCCCAGGCCCCTGGACTGTTTCCTGCTTAAGCTACTCACCCCTACTTTTATTTTACCTGTACGATACTCTCCTCAAACACCTTTATACAGCTCATCATCATTTCTCTCTCTTAAATCTTCACGTTTAACTCAGACTTTATTGAATAAGGTGCTGTGGTGTGGATGTGTTCCTCCATTCCTATGTAGTAACATAATCCCCAGATATATATGTTGATGGCATTTGGAGATGGTGTCTTTGGGAAGCAACTGACATCGGATGAAATAATGAAGGTAAGGCCCCATGATGACACTAGTGGCTTTATAAACGGAAGAGAGACCTAAGCTATGTTTGGGCATGTGATACCTTCTACCATGCTAGGATATAGCAGAAAACACATTAGCAGATACCATTCCTTGCTCTTGATTATCTCAGAATCTAAAACTGTGAGCCAAATAAGCTTCTGCTTACGATTATGTAGTCTGAGATACTTCTTTACAGCAGAAAAGGCAAAGTCAGTTTTCCATCGTGTTGACCTTTGGCATCACCTCTGAACCTCATCAAAACTCCAACTTGAGCTGTTTTGTGGGTGTCAGCCGGTGGGTTGCTTCCTCTGCCTCTTTTGGGGTAACTCTCTTGCCACTCTGCTCATTCTCAGCTGCCACACGCCTGGGAGGCCCTTCTTAGTATATAAAGATGGAGAAACTCTTTCTAGGCCTTCGGATTTTCACTGTGACCAGCCAGAAGAGAACCTCTGGAGATTCTCTGGAGATTTTCTGCTGAGAACCATTGATCTGAAGCGACAGAGGCAGGAAATGTGACCACGCAGTGCCACTCCAGGGCAGCTCCCAGCTCCCAGCTCCCAGCTCCCAGCTCCCTGATTTTCTCCACTCTCACAGTGACTGCCTCTCACTTCAGAATGAATGGGAACATAAGACTGGTAACAACTTTGCTCTCTCTTCAGCATCCTTTCATTTTAGATCTGGGCTGGGATAAAATAGGCACGTGAATGCGAGAGAGGCAGATTTCAACAGAATTTCTCTGGTGCTGTTCTCTGTCTCTATCTATCTTTACCAACAAGGCACACTCCAGCGACTTGACAGGTTGTGGGAGAAGCTGTCTGGTGTAGAGGGGTGAGAGTTATCTCTGACGTAATTTGTTTCCTCACTTCACTCAGGAGTGAAGAAAGGGATAGAGAGGGGAAGACAGAGTGGGAGTCCTCAGGCACTGATAAGGACAAGTGATGGCTTTCTAGTCAGAAAGCTCGTAGTCTGAACCCCAGTCCGGCCTATGCTAGCATCTCTCTCCCTTCCCACATTCGGTTTTCTCATTTTTAAAAGGAGAAATAATTCACATCCCAACGTTGTCCCTACAAGGAGGAAAAGCATTTTATCTTGAGGTGTGACATGCAGTTGGGGTTCAGCAATGCAAGCATTCACTTCTCAGAATCCCTACAACATGCAATGGAACTATTATGGTCAATTATGCTACTTCGTCCATGTGATGAGGACTCCCAGGGTTATGAACAGTGTTGGGAATTGGTTCTAATGTTTTGTCTTAATTTGGCTCCCAAAAGCCGCATTCTTCAGACCTGAGGGTCCCTGCACCCAGCTGGCTTCAATTGTTAATAAAGAATTGTCTTACAGCCAATGGCTGGGGAGGGAGATGGAGGCGGGACTTCTAGATTTCGAGGCCAAAGGACCTAGAGAGAGGGGAAGAGGAACGAGAAAGAGAGGGAAGAGGAGAATTGTCATGACTCAGAGGCAGAGGGATCAGATCTAATAGCTACAGGAGAGAAATCATCCAGCAATGTAGGTGGAAAGGGAATGTGAGGGGCTGCCCAGAAGGTAACAGGGCACCAAAGATAAAATATACATTTAGAAGGTGTTAAGCCAGGAATACTTGAGGGGAGTGTTTGCTAGCTGTAGGGAGGTTTAGAAGTGCCCAGTCATTGAGCTAGTCAAGGCACATAAAAATTAACTGGTGTGTGTGACTGTGGTGTGTGTGTGTGTGTGTGTGTGTGTGTGTGTGTGTGTCTCATTTGCAAATCCAGAGAGCTCTTGGGTGGGTGCAGCCTGTGCGGGACCCACTGGGAGCGAAAGTGGTCTAACCAATTCATCGCGACACTACAGAGGCAGAGAAAACTCAAAAGTAGCAACTGAAAATCTTTATGAAGCTGCGAGTGAATTTTACAAGGAGTATTTTTTAGCTCTGGGTGTGATGAGTCGAAAGTCCTGTGACCTGTCTTCTAGATTCTGCAACGTGGTAGATGTGGTTGTCTCCGTCATAGTCACAGTATCCCTATTACTTATAGGAAACTGTGTGAATGAAAAGGAGAGCTATTAAAATCACACCTGGCACCAGACATGGTGCTGGTCTGTAATTCCAGTAGCTCTGGAGGTAGAAGCAGGAGGATCAGGAGTTCAAAGTCACCTGCGGTTTTAGAGCAAGTTTGAGGCCATCTTGGGTTACCTGAGCCTCTACCTCAAAAATCCAAAATAATGTTGAAAACATAGCATAATAGCCTGGTAGCAGTGTAAGTTAGACTTGTCCGAGGGAAACTGGCTCTGTTTTTGCTCTGATCTCAAGACAGACATTTGACTGAAACCTCTGCTCAGCTTCTGAGGCTTTCATATTTACCTGGCTTCCATGTACTTTGAATGATGTCAATTCTTTTGAATGTCCTTTGGTTAATGATTCTTGTCACGTGCAGGGACTATCTGCAAGGAAGGTTAGGATGTATAAGACAGGGTATGTGTGAGGGTTGTGCAGGCCAGAGAGTTCATCAATCCAAGACCCAGATAAACTTGCTGCTTCTGACCCCGGCCCACTTATCTGCAGCCTCCAGGGTACCAGCCGTGCAGGAAAGAAACCAAGCAGATGCACCTCCCAGGAAACTCAGGCTAGTTTCCATATCTGCTCCTTGTCCCGATGGCTGGCTCCGATATTCTAGACTCATGAAGACGGAGATTAAAGGGACCAGTTTGATGGCTGCTGCCTTTGGGATCCAAGGGAGTGCTCCAGTTTTCTGGAAGCTGAGATACTTCAGTTGGTAGCTTCAGCTTCACAAAGATGCTGCCCTAATAAGTGACAAATACCCAGGGACTTCTCAGGAGCACGTGCTATATGCTTAAAGGGGCCACAGTGAAATCTTAGACAAAGAAGGAGGTCTTGGCTTCTTCTGTCTGTCTCTGTCTCATCTTTCTCTGTCTTTCTCTCTCTGTTGCCTGTATGTATGTATGTGCACAGTGTATGTGCCTTGTGCCCAAGGGGGGCAGAAAAGGGTGTTAGATCCCCCTGGAACTAGAGTTACAGACCATTATGGCTGTCATGTAGTGCTGGGAATGAACTCAGTTCTTCTGCAAAAGCACCAAGTGCTCTTAACTGCAGAGTCATCACTTCAGCCCGGCCCTTGGCTTCTAATCAATATACCGGGGCTTCCCTTTCTGCAGAGAAACTTCGGCATCCTAGCTTGGAAATTGTGGCTAGCCAATGATGGAATAGCCACAGATCCCATCAATGTCAACAGCTAGGAATTGCTGGGAAGACGACGTGAGGTGGTAGACCCTGTGCAAATGCAAGGAAGTGTCACCATTGGAGATCTTCCGTTCTAAGTCTAAATTTGAACATGGGAGCCTGAAGGAAGTGTGTAATGGGGAGAGAAGTGACTGAGAAGCTAAAATTCAGGATGAAAGGGGAAACCAGGGATAAATCCAGCAGACAAAATATTCTCAAGGAACTTAATTTGAATCTGTGCCGAATGAGAGAAGAAAAGTGATTTAGGGGTCTATTCTCCAGACAACAGGGCCCTTCTCTTTTATTTCTTGTGATCATGGACCCCTATGGGTGCCTTAGTCTGAACTTTTTTTTTTGCATCTTGGGACCCTGAGGCTAGAATCGACTACTCTGTTCATCAGGACAGAGACAGAAGTGTCGTCATCCTCTCCCTTGAAATGTTTCTTTGCATCACATGTGGACTGCATGCTTATAACCTAGCGGTTGGAGATGGAGGTAGGAAGCAGGAGTAGTTCAAGGCTAGCCTGGGCTACCAAGGGAGACATTCCAGGTCACCAGGGACTATGTGAAATCGTCTCCAACAAAACAAAACAAAGCTCTTTTGAGCTGCTCATCCTGTCCTGACACAGCATAGGCAGTAGGGGTGTGGCTTTGAGGGCTAGAGAAGATCTTTCTTAAGGAGAGGAAGACAGAGGCAGCTTAGCAGAGCCAGAAAGTACACAAAACTGAGCCAGCCTTGGGAAGAATGCCAGTGTACTACAGATCAGCTCTGCATCTTGGTCAGTAATTTAAGTTCTCTGTGGCCTAGTTTCCCATCTGTAAGGATGTGAGCAGGCCTCATTACAACATGAAGTTTAAACAAGCCAATGCATTTCTGGCGCTTAGAAAGGGGCTTGTCTTCAATGTCTCTCATTCTCAGTTATGAGTCTGCAGACATCAACACCACTACAAAAGAAGCTGGGAGTTTGACCACTCTCTAATGAGTATGTGGGTAATAGAAATTGGACTTGGTGGGGTCTTCGAAGGGAGAGGAGGGTACCAGGATTTGTGGGGGTGGGGGTGGTGGACCAGAAAGGGATGAGAAACGAATGCAATCAGGGTACATTGTATAAAATTTCCAAATAATTAATAAAAACATTATATTGAGGGAGAGAAGGAAGAAAGGTGCTTGCTACACATTCAACCTTGTTTACTTATTTATTATATACAGACAAATATATGATGAGAGAGTGGAAGGGAGAGCAATAGAAAGGACATGATTCCTGTCACTAGACATGGCTGCTTTGAATCCTGACCCCCCCAATAACTTTTATATCAATATTTATGTTTTTCTACCTATAAAAGTCATACATACTTACAGCAGAAAATAAGAACCAGCAGACTGTTAATAGCAGTCTTGATTCTACCAGGTAGAGATGGCTGCTATATTTGCATCTAAGTCTGGTTCTGATGCTAGAGGCTCATTGGATTATAGCATTTTCTCTTTGCATGGTCCTTAGTGCAGTATCCAGCAGTCATTCAAGATGAACGTATGAACATCTAGTAAAGAGACTATTTGATGCGTAGCTCAGGGCCTTTAGTCTGTATACCATTTAGTTTCTGTTCTTGACTTCCAGGAGTTCAGTGCTCCAGGGACATAACATGCCAAGCATTTAGATAGAAATTCATCACTTCCTCTATAATTACTTGGCTGCTCATACAGTTATCAAACGCCAAGTATGACCACCGAATGACAGGTAGACATATTTGTGCCTGGTGTGTATCATCCTAGTGCTTGGTCTGAGGGTTTCTGTTGAACGCTTCAGGCTGTCGGTGGGTACCAGAGTCAAAGTAACAGGAGAACTCTACCAGACGATAACTTGGCAGCTGGAGGAAAGTTGTAAATGAGGCTATTAGAAGGGAACTTTGTGGCAAACTCCATGAAAAACACAAGGTATGAAGCGGTCAGAACTTGGACTAAGCTAACTTTCTCTCTTACTTGGTGGTTTCCTCCTGTTGGTTTTTCCATGAAGTGGTTAGATGTGCTAACTATCACCCAAACAGAATATAGATGGCTTTAGAATCGGGATGTAGTGACGGTCAACAGTGGAAAAAGGGAGGGCTACAAATTCACACATCTAAAAGCCAGAATGTCTAACAGGCTTGGAGAAGTGTAGACAACATAAACAAATCAATTCCTGCTCATGATCTCTAAGCAATAACACAAATTAGTAACTTCACTGGGAATATTCCCAATAGTCCTCTCTCTCTGCTTTCAACTTCAGGGGAAGAGATGGCCTCTAACATAAAGCCATGCCATCCTTACAACAGATACTGAAGGCACCGTTGCTCTTCTCTTTCCTCATTGCGGATAAAACAGTATGTGTGGTCAATTCAATTATATAAGTTTATTTCCCTATTTTCTTTTTAGTGAATGCCACAACAATTTACATTGATCACAATGCCAAAAACCAGGTGTATCGCTTCTACTAGACCTTATGACAACAGAGTCAAGGAGCAGCTTTAATCAGAATGACCATCCTGGTTTGCTTCAGGCCTTCATATTCTTTATTTATGACTCTTCCTCTAGGCAATAAATATTCATTAAAATCCCATTTCATTAAAAAGTATTCTAGTTAAAAATGTAAGCTATACAGAAATGAATGAAATCAGGGAGACACATGCCAGCATACAGGGATACTTTGCTCTGAAAAAATGTGCAGTGTCTCTTGAAGAGCCTTGTCACCAGAGTATGGATTGTTTTCAGTACTTCAGCAACATGCCTTTCCAACCTGGTATCACTTCTTCTTAATGCATTGTTTTCCAAACTTCTTTCATCAGTAGAACTTATTTTTGGAGAGGAAGAGTTGGGGTAGCAATGTTAAAACAGAAAAAGTGGAGCCTTTCATGGTTGAAATGGGAGTGGAAAGCTTAGGACCTTACATGGTCGGTCTTTCATTACTTTCCTAATGAACATCATGGGCAAAGTCTACTGCGCCGTCATACTAAAGTGCTACCACTTTATGCACCAAGTATACCTGTCTTCTAGCCAAGCTAGGCCCCAAGTTGATAATGATAAGACTCAGAAATATTGCTCAGGCCTCAGTATTAATGCTATGTTAGGCTGCTCTCATGGTGTTAACTTGATTTTTGATACTTTCATGTGTATATACAATGTGTCATGGTCCTCTTCATCCTGTTAAACTTTCTTTTCCTCCTCCCACTTCTGCTGATCCCTTCCTGTTTCCAATGTGTTCCTCTCTTTCCTGTGTGAGTGTATGTGTGTGTGTGTGTGTGTGTGTGTATGAAGGTTGCCACTGTTGCTGTGTGTCCATGATTACAGTGAATATGTCCTATCTAGAAGATGGTGTTCCACAGTGCTCCTCTCCTTCCTTTGGTCCTTAAAGTTTTTCCATTCCTTCCTCCATGATGGTTCCTAGGCCTTGGGAGGGGTGATAGAGATGTCCTCTTTAGGGTTTAAGGGCTCAACAGTCACTTATTCTCAGTACCTTGATCAGCTGTGGATTCACAAGTGTGTTTACTGTTGACCTTTGTAGCGGGTGGTTCTGATGTTTTTGATAGGGAATCTGTTCGTGACCTATGAAGATCCTGTTCCCCAACTGGTTCTTGATTCATTGATAAAGATGCTAGCGGCCAATGAGCTGGGCTGAATAGGCAGGACTTAATGTTTTCCCTCAGGCAGGCCAGCAGACACAAGGGAGAAGAGATTGAATTGGCCTTGCTTCAGAGGGGGAAAAGGTGACTAGCCATGTGAGATCTTGGGCAGAGCGGCCATAGGCTGCTTCTTCAGGCAGGCAGTTAGAAACATAACTAAGCTGAGGGCAGATTTAGGGTGCTGAGCTAAGAATACTGGGAAGGGCACACTAGCCAAAGGAGATTAGAAGTGCCCAGCAATTGAACCAATAAGGCAAGTTGAAAATAAATTAATGTGTATGTGTTTCATCCACAGAGCCGAGGGAACCTGGGCCTAGAGCTTAAAGCAGGGTAGCAAAAACTCCATGCTACAGCCCTCTGTGAAAAGAAGTTTCTCAGACCCATGCTGACAGCAGTACTGATCTATGGGTGTAAACATAAATATTTAGAAGGTAGTTTCCCTGTGTGTCCAAGTAATAGAGTATCAGTAGTAAGTTTCTCCCTAGGACTTGTGACCTCTTTTGCTATAAGCATTGACTATGTCTTAATTCTTGAGACCACTGGAAATTTAGTTGCTTGCATGACTTTCCCACAGAGCATGACTGGAGATCCTAGGACCCAATTTTTACAAACCATTGGTCCTCTGAACCAGCTGTTCTCAACTTATGGGTTGTGACCCCTTTGGGGGCATCAAACAACCCTTTCACAGGGGTTCATATTAGACATCCTGCCTATCATTTACTTACATTATGATTAATAACAGTAGCAGAATTACATTTATGAAGTAACAATGAAAATAATTTTACAATTGGAGGTAACCATAACATGAAGCACTGAATTAAAGGGTTACAGCATTAGGAAGATTGAGAACCAGTGCTCTCAACCCTGCTTATGGGAATTCTCTGATCTCACTGGATTTCTTTCTGGACCAGTATTAGCCTAATCCTGGCTTTATGACTATGATTTGAACTGTAGCATCACATCAAATCTTGAGCAGACTATCCTGGGTCCTTTTTATTGCCAAATTCTAGTTTTTAATTCCAAAGTCTTCCAAAGTGCTTTCATTCAATGTATCCCATGTATCTGTGCACTGAGAGCCCTCGCTGGCATATATACCATCTTTCCCAGTGCCACCATTTGAGCCCTTGCATCCGGATCTGGTCTTTCCTCAGGAACAGACACATTTCAACCACAGTTGACTCACCAGTCTTTATTCTGAACCCTCATCAATTCTTGATTCTGAGGATCCGTTGTTTTTCTTGGTACAAATCCAAAACTTTGAGGGTAGAATTCAGTACTAAACTGGACTCTCTGGGACATCATTAAGAGGATTTTGTCACTGAAACACCATAGGACATTGTCATAACACAACAGTTTTATTCAAAATGGCCCTGGACCCAGCTGGAATGGATATCTTTGCCAACTTGTTTACTTAGTTACAAATGTTTGAAATGGAATGGGATTTTTTTTGACAGCTAAGTTGACATACTAGTAATGACTTGTAGATATGTAGACATATTTAAACAAAGGTTTTCTTTAGTCAACTATTTCTTGCTTGGGACATTTGTGAACAAGTCATCTACACTTTGAATAAGGCAAGCATTCATATACGTTGCATACCATATACAGAAAAGTTGACTTGAGTTTTTAAAAGGGGATTTTTTTATGTGTTTAAGAAACAAATTTTTGTTATACAATTCCCCAGACTTTAACTTTATTTTTTTAATTGAATATAATTTTCATTTACATTTCAAATGCTAAAACCTTTCCCGGTTTCCCCCCCTCCCCCAAAACCCCCAATCCCTCCACCCGACCCACTCCCACCTCCCCCCCTTGTTTTCCCTTTGTTGGGTCATCTATTGAGCCTTCACAGGACTAAGGACCTTGCCTTCCTCTGATGCCCAACAAGGCATTCCTCTGCCACAGTTTTGGCTGGAACCATGTGTCCCCCTTAATTGATGGTTTAGTCCCTGGGAGTCCTGGGGCATCTGGGTGACCAACATCGTTGTTCTTTCCATGGGGCTGTAAACCCCTTCAGCTCCTCCAGTCCATCCTCCAACTCCTCCACTGGGGACCCCGTGCCCAGTCCAATTACATACTCTTATAAGAGGGAAGAATCAACAACTATTTGAACTTAAACCAAAGTAAGTGTTTCTTGGCTTTGGCATTATTGACATTGAATTCAACTATTATTTGCCACTGTGGGTTGTCCTGTGTGTTCTTAGGTTTAGCAGTTTGATTTCTATCTAGTTGATACTGGTAACATCCTGTTACCATCATATTGGTAAGCCTGTTTTGTTGAGAATCACAGTTACAGAAACAGAACATGTATAGAGAAAGAGCTGGAGATAGGAAAGGCCATAGCAATACAGTGACATCAGCTCCTGAGGTAATGAGGATTAAGACTAGTCTTGTTTGTTGAATGAAACCTTTCCCCTACTAACTCTGGACTGCTACTTTTATACTTATTCTGAGACAGAGTGTCATTATTTTGTGAAGGCTAGTCTTGAACTCACAAGCCTTCTGCCCCAACTGTTCAGTAGTAGGGTTATAAGCATATACCACCATCCTTGACTTCTTGTTTACAAATGTATGAAGGTACCTATTTGCCTTAAAAATTCACCCTATGTGAAAGACATACAGTATTCTAAAATGCTGAGTAGCTGGTATTACTTTAATCAGTTAAAATAAATAATTTCAGAATGTGCTTAGACCATTTATCTTTTGCTATTTAATAAACCAATTTGTATTAGTCAGGATTCTCTAGAGTCACAGAATGTATGGGTAGTTTCTATATAGTTAGGGAATTTGTTGATGACTTACAGTCTGTCGTCCAGCTCCCCAGCAATGGTCAGCAGCAGCTGTGGATGGAAGTCCAAGGATCTAGCAGTCGCTCAGTCCCACGAGGCAAGCAGGCAAGGAAGGAAGAGTGAGTGAGTCTTCTTCCAATGTCCTTATGTAGGTCTCCAGCAGAGGGTGTGGCCAAGATTAAAGGCATGTGCCGCCACGCCTTTAATCCCAGATGACCTTGAACTCAGAGATCTTGTTTTAATCATCTGGAATTCATAGCCACTATGCTTCAAGATCTCCACGCCAAGATCCAGGTCAGACACTTGTAACTCTGAGCCTCCAGATTAGGATCATAGGCGAGCCTTCCAATTCTTGATTGTCGTTCATTCGAGATATAGTCAAGTTAACAACCAGGAATAGCCACTACACAATTCAAAACTCAGTGGCTAAAAACAATTTTCCATAGCTCACGTATTGTGTTGGCTGTGGGTCAGCAGATATAGACTGAGCTGACTGGGCAGCTCTGCCTCTAGATGTAGGTCTTTAACTACCTAGGCTACCATGACCAACTGAACTCCATTATGTCTGTATCCCTCTCATCTTTGTATTGGGATTAGTGGTCAACTCAGGTCATGCTTGTCTTATGGTAGTTGCAGAAACACAGAAGAACTTCTGAACCTGAGCCTCTAAACTAGTAACCATTGCTTCTCAAGTGGTCAAAGTGAGTCATGTGATGGACGTTAACAGCAGAAAGGTGCTTGGACCATTCCTAGTAGGAAGTACTATAGCAGCAGTTCATGACCCCTTTGGCAAACTTCTATCTCCAAGAATACTTACATTATGACTCATGATAGTAGCAAAATTACAGTTATGAAGAAGTAACAAAAATAATTTTATGGTTGAGGTCACCACAGTGTAAGGAACTATATTAAAGGGTTAGAGTATTAGGAAGGTTGAGAACTACTGTATCATCTAGTGAAAGGGGGTATAGCTTGGGAAGGGTAAAGAACTGTACCCAAGGACATGATCTGGGAAAACCTTTCCCTTTGCAGTATATTTTCCTTTCATATAATTTAATACCAGAGCGCCTTAATTTTGCTAGAGGCCCCAATAATGAGAGAATATACTCATAGTACCATTTCAAGAATGGAATCAGCTGGAAAGGCAGAATGAATGAGGCAAATGGTCTGAAAAATATATCGTAACTTCAGTGAGCTCAGTCTTGTTGAAAGTAAAAAGCATTATATTTCTGTGGTTTTACAGAATGGAAAAGGCCAGACATGTCTGACACAAAGGCAGAGAGAAACAGTATTTTCCAAAGTGTTTGTGAGATTAAGATGTTAAATCACTGATATTTAAGGACCGGCAGGTTGCAGATGTGTTGGCTGGAGGAATGTTGAATGAAAATCTCTGGAATGCTGGAGCAAACTTTTACGTTTATTGCCAGGAAATGTGTGTTGCTTGTTTTTCCTGCATCTTTTCAAAAGGTCTCTTGTAAGCCAAGTCCAGGTAGAGAGACCTGGCATTAGTGATAAGTGAGTGTTCTCTGGAGCTGAGCTCTGCTGCAGCCAGACCAAACCCTGTTAATGTGTAACTCGAGACTGAGCACTTCTTGTGTGCTTACATTGGTTTCAGTATTATTTTTAACTGCCGAAAGAGCAGGTCAAAGTATTTCCCCTCTCTTGGCACTTACCATAATTGCATAAGGCCAACCATCAGAGTACCAATCAGTCCCGTTGTAGGGATTTGAACAGGGTAAACTTTAAAAAAAAAAAAATCCTGAAGAAAGATAAGGTGGCGTGTGCAAGGACAGAGCATTGTATCCGAAGTCACAATTATTTATGCAGAGACCCTGAATTTAGAGGACAATAGTCCACATTTACTATAATCTGTCAAAAATGGGTGTGTGCCACATGCCTATCTGAGGAGCTCGAAACTAATGAACAGAGTAAAACCAGAGAGGGAGCAGTGCCAAGCGCTGGAAAGAGAGCGCCTGAGACTTTTGGTCACTTTGCAAAACAGTGTCTTTCCTTCTTAAACATTCTGTGTACGTGTGTCAGGTTATGCATGTGGTATATGTACTTAGTTATGTGGATGTGTGCACTTATATGGGCTGGTATGGGTGCATGTGCATGCATGTAGTATGGAGATTGGTTGACACTGAGTGTCTGTTCTTAAGTCTGTCTACTTTTCACTTTTTTTTTTTTGAGACAGAGTTTCTCATTGAACTTGAAGCACATTGATTGGCAGGCTGGTTGGCCAATGAGCTTCAAACACTGTTAGTCTCCTCTCCCCTTCCCTTCCCTGGTGCTGAGGTTACAAGCATGTGTTATTATGTTTGCTTTTTACCTGGCTGCTAGCGATCCAAGCTCAATTCTTCATGTTGGTGCATTGGGAACTTTACTTGTTGAACTCCTAGGCCCACAAAAGAGTTTCTTTGCCGATGGTGGGGGTAGGGGTGGGGGATGGGGGAGGGGCCGGTGGTACTGAAGAGATGGCTTAGCAGTTAAGAGATTTGGCTGCTCTTCAAGAGGACCTGAGTTCAATTCCCAGTACTCACATGGCAGCTCACAACTGTCTACAACTCCAGTTTCAGGGGATCCAACACTCTCATAGACATGCATGTTGGTAAAACACCAATATGTATGTAATAAAAATTAATAAATTAAAAGTTTCTTATAAGTTGAGCATATGTTTACTATGGAATCTAGGAATCCAACTTTTTTAGTATCCCATAGAAACTGTATTCACAAACAAATGTCTATGTGCATGTTCATAGTGTCTAGCTCACAATCACCAAGTGTCCTTTACTTGATGGGTTGATAAACTGTTGATGCTTCTGTGGAGTGGAAAGCTGCTTAGCGACAGAAGAGGATGAAGATAAATGAAAACATGACTGAACTTCAGATGCATTATGCTTTGTGAAAAAGGTCAGATTCAGGAAGCTATAAACTGAATGCTTCAACTTATTTGATATTCTGAAGAAAGAAATATCTGTAGGGGAAAAGAATAAGTCAAAGATTGCCCAAGATTGTGGGAACTGCTATCCTGTAAAAGGGTAATAGAGGGAGGTGTGGGGGTAATGATAATTTTCTGTATCTCGATTGCAGTAGCTGTTTTATGACTATATAGATAGACCAAAACAAATACAAGTATGCAGAGAGGGGTGAATTTATACTCAAATAAGCCTAGCTTTAAAAAAGTACACATTTTAGTGTTTCTAAGAATCTCCTTTCTTCATATTTGTCAGTGTAAAATACCCACTGGTTTGGCCACTGACTTAAACCTATGTCTTCAGAGATGGGTCTCTGTCTCCCTAGCTCCTGTTGGAAGTCTAAGCTCAGGTTCTGCTTCTTCTAGGTGGTTCTTTATCTAGACCTCATTTGTTGGGATCAAGGAACACTTCTACCCTGAATTGAGATCCTCTCTTTCCCTCTCCTCTCCTCTCCTCTCCTCTCCTCTCCTCTCCTCTCCTCTCCTCTCCTCTCCTCTCCTCTCCTCTCCTCTCCTCTCCTCTCCCTCTCCTCCCTTCCCCTCCCCTCCCCTCCCCTCCCTTTTCCCCCCTCTCCTCTCCTCCCCTCCCCTCTCCTCCCCTTCCCTCCCCTCCCATTCCCTTTCCTCCCTCCCTTCCTTTTCTTTAGTAGGTTTTCCTGTATCCCAGCCTTGAACTTGGTATAGAGCTGAGGATGACCTTGAAGTTTTGATCATCCTGCCCCCACCTCCTGAATGATAGGATGCTAGAGTTACAGGCATGTGTCACTGTGCACAGTTTATGGAATGCTAGGAATTGAGTCCCAGGGTCTCCAGTGTGGTAGGCACTTAACTCTCCCAGGTGAGCTATAGCCCCAGCACTGAAATGAAACCTTAAGTTAGTCTTCTGAGACTCTGCTCTTAGGGATATTGAAAGCACACTCCAGAGGAGGGCATATGTAGATCTTGGCCTGAAACTGTGTTTTTTTTGGCCTGCACAGTTGTTTAAAGAAATTCAATTAGTTGCCAAGATTAAAAAATGAGGAATTTCATATAAAAATCCAGATTTACAGCTTCTCTTTAAGAAATAGGAGGATCTGGTAAAATGGACCTGAATTCTACATGGGGTTGGGGCTGAGGCTGAAGCGGAGATGCCCCTGCTGCTGGCTGTAGACCTGTGTCCCCCATCCTGGGGCTGCTGCTGCTTTGCACAGAGGCCTCCCATGGTCCTGCTGGGCCCTTAGTTTGCCTACACAGCAGTGATAAAGGAAATAAGAGCTTTCTTACATGCACTCTCTCTGTCTCTCTGTCTCTGTCTTTTTCTGTCTCTGTCTCTCTGTCTCTCTCATATAAAAACTGGCGATGAGGTGGGGAGGACCATGTGAGCTGGATAGTTTTTATCAATTTGACACAAGCTAGAGTCATCTAGAAAGCAGAAACTACAACTGAGAAATGCTTCTATCAGATTGGATTTTAGGCAAGCCTTGATTGATGGTTGATGTGGGAGGTCCCAGTCCTCGGCATGTGGTGTCACTCCTGGGCAGGTGGTCCTGGGTGTGACATGAAAGCAGACCACTGAGCAAACCATGAGGAGCAAGCCAGTTAAGCAGCACTCCTCTATACTCTCTGTTTCAGCTCCTCACTCCTCCCTATGTGAGTCCCTGCCCTGACTGGTCTTCATGATGGACTGTAGGCTGTAGGATGAAATAAACTCTCTCCTCCTCCAGTTGTTCTTGGTTTCTGTGTTTACTATAGCAGCAGAAAGCAAACTAGGACAGCATGTGATTTGCAACAAAGGAATAAACATGTTGCTTGATTAAAAAGAGTGTGTCTGCTCCTGGTGTATGGTGCTCGCCATGGGTGGATGCTGGAAAGATCCACATTCCAATGGTTTCCCTGAAACAAATGCTTGCCTCACACCTAGCCATGGCTTGTGCAGGCATATGAGTCGCGCTTAGTTCTCCCAGTCAAAAGGACTATTGGTTACTGAGATGCAGAGTTTGCACGAAAGAGAGAGAGAGAGAGAGAGAGAGAGAGAGAGAGAGAGAGAGAGAGAGAGAGAGAAGTGTAAGTAGACCTTTCTAGGTCATTGGTAGCACTGATAGTGAAGACCTGGGACTATGCTCTTCAGTCCGAGATTTTCAAACTCTTGGGATGCTGAGAAGGTAGTCATCTTATTCAGAGGCTCCCAGTGTTCCTGGTCACTTGAACACTTCTTGAGTGCCAAGTCCAATCCTAATTTAGCTTTTAATGATCTTTTCCATGCTTCAGAGTGTCTCTTTGAATCAGAAGTTTGGGTCCCTTATCAAAACAACAACAAAAAAAAATCATCCTCCATGATATAAATATATTTGTGTGTGTGTGTGTGTGTGTGTGTGTGTGTGTGTGTGTGTGTGTGTGTGACTGGATCAAGAAGTGTGGTATGACAGGATCTTTCTTGCCTTGTCTCTGTAGCCCTAGGCTAGTCACCAATGTCTTTTGCTTTTCCACCAGCCTAGTGGAGGTGAATTCTTGACCTTGCAGGCTATTGGAAAAGATTTAATGAGAACCTGTGAAAGCTGCAAGATCTATGGAGGAAAGGCCCTTCAGAAGCACCAGGTAATTTACAGTGGCTCTCATCATTCCATTCTGAGTTCAGCTGGTACACCAGGCGACACATCTAAAAGTCAGTCTCTATAATCTATGACTCCCTGACGGTTGAAAATACCAGAAGATGATCAGAGCTCCCTGTTGAAGAAGATAAACTGTGCTTCTCTTGTACAGTTCTTGGTACCTACCATTTCTGATTTTAGTATGGTAATTTCTGCACTTAAGGAAGAAAGATTTTTCTTTTAATTGTCCTCTCTGCACCCGGACTCTTGCAATGTCTGTTTAAAACTTGGTTGGCTCTGGACAGAAAGGAATATACTTTTTCTAAATCAGCACTCTCAAGGCTTTGTCCAATAGGAGGAAGAGAGTATATTGACATACACAATTTAAAAGATTTATTTTATATATGTGGATGTTTGTATATATCTGCACACGTGCGTGGGTTCCTGAGAATCCAGAAGAGTTTGTCAGATCCCTTGAAACTGGAGCTAAAGACGGTTGTGAACCACCATGTGGGTGCTGGGAATTGAACTCAGGACCAATGAACTCAGTGCCACTAACTGCTGAACCATCTCTCCAGCCCTCACACTGTCATTTTAAGTTCCATAGACATTAGCTCCTAAGTGCCTATAGTGTGATAGATAGGGTAGCTAGTGCTAGACTCAGGTGAAGACTGCTGATCTATGGGATTTGCATGTCCTATTTCCACACCCACCATTGGTACCTTATGTATGTTCCTTGTTGAGGGAGTCCCAACTGGAAGAGAAAACCTGTGAATACAATGGAAGGCCCCTCTTCAGTCAGCACACATGATGTGCCTCTATTCTCCAGGGTACTTCTATGTATAACCCTGTGACCCTCAGAATGGCCCATGGTCTCTAGAAGAAATTAGCAGGTATCCATTTGGGAGCCACTAGACTGAAACGACATCTATCTATCTGTGACACCATGTATCCACTTGACAAATAGGTTATGAGACAAGTTTCTGTGTCCAGCCTTGCTAAACTCTGGGGAATATTTTAGCTATGGGAAAGGATCACAGGGATACTGTCTTTGGGAAATGTGATGTCTAACTGTGTGTGTGTGTGTGTGTGTGTGTGTGTGTGTGTGTGTGTGTGTGTGTTTATATTGAATCTAATCATATGGCCAATGAATTAAATAGCAGCATGCTAACTATCAAGTTCGGGTCTTCATGAGACCACATGGTTAGGGACTGAATTCAACCTGGAGGCTTGGTGAATTCTCCTTGAATATGTGAAGCTTTTCTTGGGACCTGAATGATTTGGGGAGTGAGAAGTGGCAGGGATGGTTTAATCAGAGATATGAGTATAACCAAGAGTAACTTGACTAGAGTGTGGTCAGTTAGGAAGGATAGAGAGAGAGATGGGTAGAACCCAGACCTGCAGTGCCTTCCATATGTCCAGGAGGAATTTAAGGAATTTAGTCCTTATCCTTATAGACTGGAGGTCACCCAGAGTTTTAAAGAAACTGTATATGATCCCATTTGGATCCCTCCTTTGGGTTTTCTGAGATGACACTTGACTGCAGATCTTCTGTGTGATTGCCACATTAGTTCCAGCCCCAGTGGAAAAAGACTGCAGAAACAGAGTATCACCTGAGTTTTTCTGCTTCTTCGCAGGCAATGGGCTCCAGCAAGTTTTGAGAAAGAGTTTACCAGGAGAGTGAGGACAGAAGCAGTCTAAATGCTTAGAAGGACTGGATGACAAAGCACAAAAGAAAAATTTGGATGTTCCAGCTCAAATTGTAATCAGGTCTTGCAGGAACTAAGGCTCATCATTCTTCTATTATCATTAATGGTACTTACTATGGCTTGAACTTCTCTACAGCAATTCCTGTTGAAACATAATCCCCACTGTGCATTATTAAGGGGCTGGAAACTTAATCTAACAGTGGCACTTGGAGGTGGGGCCTTTGGGAGGTAATTAGAATTAGATGAGGTCATGGGCATGGGACCTCCACAGTTGCATTAGTGGTTGAATAAGAAGAGGGAGAGAGACCTAAGCCAGCACGTTTGCTGTGTCTCAGCATGTGAGTCCTTCTGCTGCAGTGTCCCCTCCAACAAGACAGACTTTAACAAGGTGCAGCCCTTCCTTGACTGTAGACCTCAAGAACTAAAAGCCGAAGAAACCTTTCTTGTTTGTAAATTACCTAGTCTGTGGTATTCAATTATAGCAACTAATGAAGATAATGCCAGTAAGAATATAACACCGCAGCTACTGTCTACATAAAACAACAGGAGCCATTGTTATCTAGCTGTGTATATTTACACATGTGTTTAATTAATTTATAGAGACTCTGCCCAAAATGTAGATAGTATTCCCATTGTATCTGATACACAATGAAGGAGAGTTAGACTGAGGTTAAATGCCTTGTCCACAGGCAAGCTGCTAATAATGGAATACTGGTCAACGTGACTTCAAAGCGCTGTGTGTGTTCTTGTCATCCTCAGTGCCTGGTCAGTGGAGGCCTGATGACTTCAGGCCTGAGCATGGGGGAGACAGTAGAGTGGAATAGGTAAGGATGGATTCATCATGCCTGCGGATGGGTAACTATACTTGGTAGACGATCCTTCTAGAAACACTGGGCTGCACCGCTCTCTAACTGCTCCCTCCAATATGTGCTATTCCCATACGGCCATGTGTATAATTCCACTTTTTCTCAGTCCCCTTTCCTTTCTTTAGGTCTTTAGCCTTTCTCGCTAGTCTACAGGCCCATTGGCATCTCTGGTTGGTTGAGCTGAACCGATCCCTCTCTGTAGACATCAGTTGAGTGGTCTCTGTAGCTGGGCACAGCCTCTGTCATCTGTGAATGATTCTATGTGCAGGTGGCTTCTTCGGGCCCAAGGCAGATACATGTTCTAGGAGTAAACAATCAAGAATACAGCCCTGACCAAACGGAGTCTTTATCTCAGTAGGATGGACAGACAACAAAGCAAGACTTAAAATCCATAGTTTGTTTAGTGACAGCATGAACTTAAGAGGAAAACGCGAGTGTCTGAGGATGTCAGGACGGTGGCATCTGAGCTGGCGACCCACAGTTAGGGAAGAAGAGTAAACAGTGCAGTCCTGTGTGGGAGCCATGGGGAAGCTTAGACATGGAAAGTCAGGGAGGCGGTGGGAAGTAGTTGAATGTATACATGCATACATACATGTGTGTGTGTGTTTATGCGTGTGCATAAGCATACACTTAGATTTGATTCAAGGTTTCAGATAGCCCAGGCTAGCCTAGAACTCACTATGTAACTGAAGATGTCCTTGGATAACTGATCCTTCCGACTATACCTCCCAGGTGTCTGGAATCACAGGTGTGCAACAAAACGTCGAGCTGGTTCTATAGCTGTTCTGAGGAAGAGAGAGTGATGAGGACTTGGTGATGGGTTAACAAAAATAGGCCATTTTGGAGTAATTTTATTTTCCCATCCAGAAGTTGTTTTTAGCTGTCCTTAAGGCATGTGTAACAAGCCATCTTGGTCATTTGTTGTCCTGGGTACCTCTTGTATTCTTTAAAATGATATTTTAATTTTTCCAATTGTGCAGGGAAGCCGCCATTCTAACCTTCTTGTACATCATGCAGAGCAAAATGAACATCCATCCCCTTTTGTGCCTCTGTAGTTCTTTTTCCAAAAGAGCTCATCCTTATAATGTTCTGACTTTTTTCTGTGCATTTACATGGCATTCATATAGTCTAAAGTGAGGAGTTAGGATTATTCATATGAAAATGAAGGCATGCTCTCACATTGATTTTTTTAAACCCAAATATCTTGAAGATCTTTCCATATCGGAACACGGAGACCCACTTCCTTCTGCTAAATTGCCTAGGGAGGCCTTCAAAAACGTATCTGACTCATTTCACGTCTCTCTCCCCTAATCACTCCCTGAATTAGGGAATCAAAGACAGACACCCACGCATATGCCCTAGGCAGAGTCTCTTTTCCAGAAAACATCCACAAGATGACATTTAGGGGTTCAGAAAATGAGCTTAACATGCAGAGTCACCTTCCTGAAGTGGCTTTCCTGTTCTGGAGGGGTCACGGCTGCCTTGATCATTTTTGTTTGAAACTGCCTCTGCTGTGTTAAACTCCGGGCATGTCTCCCATGTCCTGTTCACTAGCAAAAGTTAGAGAGCCCAGGGCAGCAGGATGACCTGGCCTTGGATGGCAAGTAAGCGCACTGACCAAGCCGGAAGGGAATAGGGTACTGCAACAAGAGCGAGGGACGTGAATGGAGCAGGGTCCGTCGGCATGCATGTATCTCCGCCCCCCCCCACTTATTAGATCATAGCATTTATTGTTATTTGTCGTAAATTCATATAAACAGTACAGGAAATTACAGGGACTAGTTACGTAATACATATTATGTAATTAACTCTTCTTGTATTATGTAATTATGTTCTGTATTAACTCTTTTTGCATTATGAGATACAAAAAGAGTTAACTGTTAAGCACCAGAGAGCTCCCACCTCCAAGCATTCTTTTAATGGTTACAAGGGTGTTTAAAGTTTCTACAGTCCTTCTAGCTCACCCTGTCCTGAAGCTCCAAGTTTGCTAAATTTTACATGGTTGGCATAGGGCAAGTTACTCACTTTGCTCACGTCTTTCCTCTCTTTTTCTTGAATATACCCTGGGACAGGCAGGAGGGAGTCACGGACACAGCCTATTGGACAAACACCCACAGGGTTGTGCTTTGCAGTGCCGTAGTTCCTGCTTGCAGGAATCACTGTTTCGTTCTAGAGAACTCTAGCGAATGGGGGATGTTTTCAAGTACTGGGGCAAAGCTTGAAATTCATCAGCTTTAGTTCACTCTGTTTTATTGCACTCACGTGAAGGCATAACTATGCCTGTCTCTTGTATTTGTTCGTCTATTTTCAGTGAAAGGCAGGTACCATGTCCCTCACTGGCTAGCATGGTGGAGAACAACAGAAACTCAAAACAAGGAGAAAGGGCTTCCCAGTTGGATCCATGTACTGGAGACAGGAGACACAGATAATGGGTAGGAGGAACTGGGCCACAGAAGCATTGGAACTCAGAGCTTCTCAGCACAGCTGTGTGTGCTGTTTATCTTGGTACCTAGTATGACCCTCTCCTCAACTAGGGCACAATGTTATAGACACAGACCTGGAAGACAGGAGGAAGCCCAGTTGCATATGTGTGAGCTGCCCTTGCTGTAGAGTGGAGCACAGTTCTCCAGCTTTTGTTGGAAAAAAAAAAAGACAGTATTAGTATTGCTTTTGAGGAAGCAAAATGTCTGTTTTGCTCATTATGATCAATAATATTTATAAAATGTAGGAATAGTGCTATGAGATGGGAGTTTGAAGAGATTTTAGACAAAGTACTTCCCCTTCAAGAACCTAAAATCTAGGGCTGGAGAGATGGCTCAGTGGTTAAGATCACTGACTGCTCTTCCTAGAGGTCCTGAGTTCAATTCCCAATGACCACATAGGGTTGTGATGGTGGCTCACAACCATCTGTAATGGGATCCAATGCCCTCTTCCGGTGTGTCTGAAGACAACTACAGTGTACTCATATATGTAAAATATAATAAATAATTCTTTTAAAAAAAGAACCTGTAATCTAATGGCAGGGGCAGGTTATGCAAGAAAACAGGCAGCAAGTAGTGTCTGCTGCTTGAGCAGAAGGGAGCATATATGGTAGAGGTGCTCTGAAGTGAATAGGAGATAAAATCTCATGAAAAAAGAATTGAGTGTATAACTTAAAAGGAGCTGAAGTTAAAGGCAATAGAGATAAGAAAAATAGAGGTCTGGAAATGTTGGATAGATGAGAGAACCTAGAGGTAGAAGGGAGACATGGATTACTGTAAAGATTATGAAGGAAGAATAGAAAAGCAGGAAGGTACGGGGAAAGAGAGGAGAGGTAACAGACATTGCCTACCTGTGAAGACAGTTTTATTGGGGGTGGGGGAAAGGGAAGATGCCAATTGACAGAAGTAGGCATTCGTGGAAATGTTTGGGGAACATGATTTGGGGGGACTTCCTAAATTGAAGACCAAGAACCCATATGGGTTTGTCTAGCTTGAGGGCAGCTGAGGCTGGAGTGATATATCTGAAGCCCATGATGTGACTGACTGAGCTCCTCAAAGAAACTGTAGTCCGACTATTGTTCCTGCTCACATCCGGAAGTGAATGGAGGAGTGAGACATGCCCAGAGACCAGGACTGCTGGCCTGAGTGCTCTCAGTTGGCTGAAAATGGAGAAATTTCACACAGTGGAGCACTGTCCCTTTCAAGACTGCCTCAGCAAAGCTAAGGATGAGCCCAGAGAAGCAGCCACTGAACGTGGCGGCTGGAAGTTCTCGAGAACACAGTTCAACAGGCTGGGAGCAGGTGCGTTGAAATAAGTGTAGGACATAAGACTAGTGGATTTTAAATGTCACTGTGCATTTTAATCAATTTCAGGGATTAAAAAAAAACCTCACACATTCCTAGATTCCTTATCATGAAGAAGAAGAAAAAGGAGGAAGAGAGGGAGGAGAAGGAGTAAGAGAGGGAGGAGGAGGAGGAGGAGGAGGAAGAAAATGACTAAGAAGATAAAGGGCACTCGTCAACTCAGGTATAGGAAATATCAGAAGGTCATCACACACACACACACACACACACACACACACTCACACACACACACTCACACACGCACACACTCTCACACACACACTCATACACACACACACATACACACACACTCACACAAACATACACACACACATCTTTAAATTGTATTCAATTCACTTGGGAACCTTTTAGGTTCCTCCTTAGAACATTGTTGAGCAAGTCGTCCAGCACTGTCATCCTCGTGCTACCTGGGAACCCAGGTTATGAAAGTTTGGAATTATGAAATGACACAGGTTGTGCGGTTACACGCAAGTTTATCTTTTGAAAGTGTCTATTTCCTAGTTTCTGTGGGGATGTACTCTGCCTAAGTCTTTAGGAGGCTAAAGTGAGGAGGAAGGAGCCGCTCACATCTGTTTCAAAGCACCCTGCAAGTCATGCTGAGAGTGGGGGGGACACCCCGGGGCCCTGATGTTCCAACCACTACCATGTTGCGGGCAGGAAGTGCCAGGTCACAAATCACAAACCCCACTTCTCGGCAGCTACTTGTCTGGGCTCTGTCTGAGATCTCTGGTCTGAAAGCTTCTTCTACCCTCTCTGCCTGTGACCTAGGGACCACACTCTCCTACTGCCATTTGCAGATTATCTTTCCATCTGTGTGTTCTTATAAGAATACTTATCTCAGTGGTCTAGGCAGGGAGTAATAATCTCTGCTGCCTCTGAAATTTGTACCATGATTATTTTATCTAGCATCTTTCTGTAGAAAGTTCCTTTGTCAAATTTCTACTGAAACAATTTTCAATTAAGTAATATAATTCTTACTCCGAGACGAGAAAAACATAATTATTAGTAATGGTATTCATTATGTGCTGGGCACTGTTATAAATATTTCACACATCTTAGACACTTCAACTTTGGAATACCCCAATGAAAGAGTTGTTATGATCCCCTTTAGCATCTTCCTCATTCTGTTCCCATTAAAACTCCACTATATGGACCCCCAAAGTCCTCTAGAAGCTGCCATGATATCATGGATAGTTCTTCATGCCCATGCCCCAGAGTTTGAGATACAAGAAGGCTATTTTTTATTCATTAATCAGTCAACCCAAATGTTGCATTCTTCTGTAGTCATGCCTATGGTGTTTTGTTTGTTTGTTTGTTTGTTTGTTTTTTGAGACAAAAACAGAGATGTGGAAGTATAAGGTCCTAGAAGGGGACATTCCCAAGGAGACAAATCAGGCATATTTGGAGTGATCCACTCATGGAAGACAAAGTTTAAGAGGTGGACCCTAACTCAGTGAGTTGGGCAGGACATTAGTACCTTTGAGCTGAGGCTTATCCTGGGGTGTAGGGTAAAACCCACGAACTTTCAGACTCAGTGCGGTAGGGAGGTATAGCTCCTGGGGCTTGGCCCCAGGGACTAGTGAGTGTACTTCTATTTTCCTCATGGGGGGAAGCTGTGCCAAGGGTGTGTCTCCAGTGATCACCTGGTGAGAGTGCCTTTCTCACTGAGCAGCAGGTGGTGGGGAGACATTGATGGTTGAGGCTTAGTCAGGCCAGGTACTGTTTCCACACCAGTAGTTTTTAACTGGCGAGTGATCTTGCTCCCTCACTGGGCACCCTGGGCAATATCTGAAGATATTTTTAATTGTTAGTCTTTGAAGAGTTTACAGCCAGCATTGAGTGCTTAGAGGCCAATGGTGCTGCTAAAAGTTCAACAACACACAGGCATGCTTTCTACAACACAGAATTATCTGACTCACTGCTCTTACGACTGTATTGGAAGCTTTGGTTTATTAATATGCTAATGTAAAACTCCTTATGAAAAACCTTCTGAGCTATTTACCTGTCACTATTTACCTCTTTTAGGTCCAGGAACACTAACTCATTGAGGTATGAACAGGAGGAAATGCTGGGATCTGACCCCTGGCTGTTCTGTTCCAGGGCTCTGGTGTTTTAAGTCATGAGTTTGGGCAAACTTCTGTGGGTGAGGGTCAGTAAGTCAGTACACGTGGAATATATTAAGAAGTCCCCCCACCCCCTGCCAGTGATTTGCAAAATCCAGGCATCAACATGACTCAAAGAACAAATTAGGCATGCTGCTTCTACCACCCTCTCCTCATCTTTCTGGTGCTTGGTGATGTGATCCAGGCCAGTCACCAGCCCTTGAGAAAGTATCTATACTTAAAGGGACAGTGCGATGCCACACGTACAGTCTTCCAAATAGCTTCCCCCATCTCTGAACATGTTGAACTGCTGTTTCAGGTATAGAGTTCTGGCACGCGCGCCTCTGGAGCTAGGTTCAATGCTCCCTGGGCCCCATGTCTGTTTGTAGATTCTCACTTCCACAGTAAGAGAATGTGTACACCTGACTACTAGCTCAGTAACTTCATGGGTCAATTCTGGGAAGGACTGAAGGAGCTGAAGGGGTTTGCAACCCCACAGGAAGAGCAACATCAACCAACCAAACCTCCCAGGGCTCCCAGAGCCTAAACCACTAACCAAAGAGTACACATGGAGGGACTCTTGTCTCCCGCTGCATATGTAGCAGAGGATGGCCTTATCTGGCATCAGTGGGGAGGAGAGGCCCTTGGTCCTCTGAAGGCTTGATGCCCCAGTGTAAGGGAATGCCAGGGCGGCGAGGTGGGTGTGGGTGGGTGGGGGAGCACCCTCGTAGAAGCAGTGGGAGGGGAAACAGGGAAAGGGGATAACATTTGAAATGTAAATAAATAAAATATTTAAAAAAAAGAATGTGGAAGAGGGAAATTTCACGGGGTCTTCTTCGTAGACAAAGAACCAGTGACTCTTGAAGGAGGAAGACTTAGCTTGTCTCAGAGATGAGCCACCTTATTGATTGTCCAATGAGAAGTAATCAGCTCTGAAACCATATACACACAAATAACAAAAGCAGACTTAGGCAGGTTGTATTTATGTATATTCATGTAAACAGATACACATACACACATTTGTATGGACGAATAATAATCAAAGAGAAAGAGGCTATTGATTTGGGAGTGCGGGCTGGGCATGGGGACAGTTGGAAGGAGGGTACGTGGGAGGGGCTGGAGGGAGTAAAGGGAGGGGGAAGTGATGTAATTCTATTTCAATTAAAAAATAAATTAAAAGAATGCCCTCAGTCTGAGAGACACGGTAGACAGAGACAGGAAGCAGGCACGCCTCTGACAGCTGGAGTTTTCAATTCCTGGGCTAGGTCTCAGAGCCCAGACCCAGACTTTATGCCTGGCTTACCCACTTGGACCAAGTGCGGCTTCTCAGAATAGCCTGAACCCACAGCGGCGCTTGTTAGTCTCTGTTTGGCAATAGTTCCAAGAATTTCTGAGTTTGTCCTTCAGTGATTCTTCCCAGAGTCCTGTCTGCTGGAGAGAAGGAGGACTGGTGGCCACAGCATGGGCTTACGGAGTGCTTCCTGTGTGCTGGAACATTGTGCCGAGTGCTGTCCTTGTGTCTAGGGTAGCCCTCCGGTCTAGGGTAGCCCTCGATACCCACATATGGGATGAAATGGTGCAGTGTCTCCATTTAACGTGAAGAAATGGGTGTGTGTGTGAGAGAGAATTCTGTGTTCATGGTGGTATCCAGGCCTGCCTACTTTTACTACTCTTAATTTTGGATCCTTCTATGCAAGGGCTGGTTATAAAAATGAAGGATGAGCCAGTGAGTTGATTCTTTAAGAAAATGCTTTCTGCTCAAAGAATATCAATTAGAATCCCAGAACCCATGTAAAGCTGGGTTTGGTAGCATGGGTCTGTCATTTCTAGTGCTGCTGTGCTGATGTCAGAGGCAGGAGAATTCCCGGAAGCTCATGGGTCAGCTATATTGCTATGTGCAGTGTTGACCATTGAAGAGATTCTGCCTTAAACAAGATAGAAAGGTGAGCTTGTTCTGTGACCCCTACACACATGCACACCATGACACGTATGTGTCCATGCTCGCTCACAAACATACTAAATCTGAAGAACAGTGAAGTCTTTCTGATATTCGGATGACCACTGGAGTTGATGTTTGTCTTGTGAAAAGTTTTCTATTCAAGTGAGGATGGTTTTAGAAATGACATGATTCCAGCTGGAAAGATCTTCAGTCACATTCAGATTTTAAAGATTTAAAACGATGGTTCTTCGGTCCTAATTGTATTCAGTCTTTAAAGGCCATCTCAGGGCTGCTGATCAGAGGGAATATGGGAGGCCCATGTGGGACAGCATTTTTCTAGGAATACTGGAGGTTCAGAGCCTTCCTGAGAAATTTCACAGTGGCAATAAATAATTCTGTCAGCTGTATTTCAAGGCAGACTGAAATCTTTTCTTCTGGGAACATGATCTCTACTCTGTATTTGTCACTTTTACTGACCCAAGTGTCCCAAAAGGTCTGATGTCAGGAATAGTCTCCATTTCTACTCCCAGGTGGGTCGAAGCCTCTTACAGGGAATGGTCACGTGACCCAGAGAGATGGGATGTGTCCGCAGCCAGAGGTCCAGGCTGTCCTGGGTTTTAAATGTGTCTGTTTGAAAAGCCAAGCTGGTGGGGAGATTGGCACCATAGTTTTCAAATCTGCCCTCTTCTCTTTTCATAGAAACCGAGACTTTAAGAAGCACGAACTAAGATGAAGTATGTCAACATTTTGGTCACAAAAAGAAATGCAAGAAAAAAACCCCAGATCTCTTGATGTTCCTTAAAATTGTAACTTTTCTTTGGAGGCAATTACAATTTTTATGTCACTTCTCATTAAAATAATAGCAGACACATTGGCAATGCAACTTTGTTAAAGGTGGATGAATCCCCAAGGGAGAAAATGAATGATTCTGTGAAGCCCAAAGAACATTCCCCATGTCTAAATCCTCCCAGCCTCTTGCAATGCAGGTCCTGAAGGGTGCTTCATATTTAAAGCCTTAGTTAATAACGTGAAATATCAAGTCACTTCTATTTCTTTTAATCTTTTCATTTTTAACATGGAATAAGCCTCCTCATCCCTTCACAGTTAAGATTCTCAGAATTATGTTAGGAAAATGTAATTTTGCTTACATTTCCTTCAGAATTTGCTAATATAAAATTGAACTTTAAAAAAAGATATCAGACCTTAGGAGAAATTAAGTTATTTTTCCGTTTCCTCGGAAGATTCAATGAAAGAACACTGTCCTTCCTGGATTCTCTGTTAAATATATAATCCTTTCATCTCGTTTATCTTTTAGTCCAAAGACAATGTTGTGGATTATGTGATATAAGTTCTGTTTCAATGAGGAATTAATTTTAATTAATTATTCATGCAAAAGACATCTAGCTATATTCCCACTAGATAGAGACTTAACTCTTTTAAATCAAGGAATGACTGGTTTAATGAATATTGATTTAATATGTCAACTCTGTATGTTTTTTATATCACTAGAGCAGGATCCAGTGGTATTTCTCCCTTATAGCCTCTAATGTCAAGAGTGCCGCATGGTCTAAGATGGCTGCCAAAGCTCCATTTGTAGTGAGTTCTGTTAGGAAATGGAGGGACAGCCCACTGAAAGACCTATTACTAACGTCTTTCATCCCACTGTCTGCTCCTACCTGATGTAAGATACACTATAATGTTGTGTATAACACAGAGTAATGATTCTTTTAAACTTTGTATATTGCCCAAGACTCTTTTGGTGGCGAATAAAGAAAGCCAAGATTGTCATCAACTGTCTCTGTCAGAGGTGTGTATTTTAGACTGACTAGCTAGAATATGAGGAAGGAAGGAAGTAACCTTTAACTCCAAACCTTGTGTGTGTGTGTGTGTGTGTGTGTGTGTACCACACATTTACAGGCATCTGCTGCCATCAGAAGAAGGTATCAGATCCTCTAGACCTGGAGTTATATATGGTCTTGAATCACCATTGTGTACGCTGGGAACTCAACCCCAGGCCCTCCATGAGGGTAGCAAACGCTCTTAACTATTGAGCCAACTCTCTAGTACTGCCTCTCCTCCCCAACATATCTTCCTGGCTCATGTGATGCAGCTTTCTTTCAATGATGATCATTACCTTTGACAATTCCTGCTCAGCCTGTGGCTTTGGGAAGGTTAATATGAGGGAAGACACCCAGAGAGGTTCCTGGGGACTTTTCATTGCTCAGGTTGGCACTAGTTTGTAACACTTTCAAAAGTAACCATAGCACTTTTTCCAGCTACACCAGTCTAGGAAGGACCACATGGTGATGAGTTCTCAGAGTTATATTTCCAAAGTATTGGATCCAATACTATGAAGCAATATGGCAGCCTACTCTCAGAGCTGTCCGTCAGTAGTCACTCTTTGATCAATCACTGGGTTAGATGCTGGAGGAACCAACTTTAAAATGTATCCAGGGCAAGAGATATGGCTCAGTGTTTAAAAGTACTTTCTGTAATTCCAGATCCAGGGGACCTGACACACTTTTTTGGCCTTTGTGGACACTGAATGAGTGAGTACCCATGCACCCCCTGCTTATTCTTCTGAGCCCCCCCAAAGAGAAAGAGAGAGAACAAGGAACACAGATAGACAGAGGCAGAGAGAAAGGCAGAGACACACACGCTCATAGAGACAGAGAGACAGAGAGAGGGAGGGGAGAGACCAGAATAGATATTGCTGGGCCAAAAAGAATCTCTACCCTGCAATGGCCTCTGCATTTCTCCTCATGAAGTCTGCTGTCTGCTCCTCCCTGCCTCCAAAGCACTTGTACTTCATTCACCATGTGGTGCTACCTCCAGAGAACACTTGTGTCTTAGAAAAATAAATATACAGCCAATTTTCAGATTATATCTTCTTTACTTCTGTTGTAAATTATATGACTCCGTTCTGGCAAAGCTTGAGGTCAAGGCTGGCTTTCCATCCTCCTCCTTAACTCAGAAAAGGAGTGGCAGTCAGCGAGGCTGGTGTCTGCCAAACGAATTTGCCACCTGAAGGAGACAGCTAAATTCATGGGGGGGTGGGGGGAGGCTTAGTTTCTCAACTAGTTTTAGTCATCAGAGCCACAGTGAGACATGGAAGATTTGACTTGTATTTATTTATTTTTCTTGCCACTAAAACTGAGGCAGACCTCCACTTATGGTATTTATAAGATTTATGATCCTGGAGGAAACCATTACGGTTACCTTCATTGCTTTAGGTTTCCAAGTTTTTACTTAGCATATTCCTTATGGTTTGGAAATAGCATAATGAACCACATTCTGGCAGTAGGTGATTGAAGAGCCTGGGGGAAAACACAACTGGAGATCCACAAGCCTGGGTTCTCAGCCAAGGATGACCCTTCTCTGCAGGGCTGTCTCAGGCTGGCCCTCAGGGTCTCCCCTATAATCAAGGATTTCACTGATGTGGCTTACTGAGAGCTGAGTACCACGCCCCAGCTCACAAATCTGTTAATCACAATTGCTGGGTCCTTGGAATTATTTCCTGGAGTTGAGTCAGGCTCAGATCAAATCCTTTCAATATTGTCTTTCCAAATCTTTCTGAAAATCTCACTGAAAATATGTAAAATACAAGAGGGCAGGCATGGTTCTGCCTTTGGCGAGTGCAGTAGGACAGGGTGAACCAGAGTTGTTGAAGAGCAAGTCTTGTCCCAAGAGCCTGAAAATACCCTCCGATCACTAGAGTTCCTTAGAATCCAGCGGCTGTGGCCTGATTAACATTGTCTCTTTTCTATCTAAACATTTTACTGGAAGTAGATTCACTTTAACCATTTCAGGACATTCACATAATTTTGTTTTGACAACTTCTAAAACTATTTCAGGATTTTCTTTGATGAAAGTGAAGGGAGTATTAAGTGTGGGATTTTCTGGTTCCAGTAATTCACCATCAAACTCTAGTGTTTGGGGAATAGACTCTAGACTTGAACAATGGGGTGGGGCTGAGGGCAGGGGCTTGTGCTTACTTGGATTCTGGCTGCACCCTCTTCTCCTGTTGATTATGATTTTGGTAATGAAACCAGGCAGGTTTTCCTGCTGCTTCCCAAAATTGATTTGCTTCTTAACGATTCTTAGCAGATTTTGTCAGTGAATTGGGGATTTTTTTTCATAGGTATTCATTCATTTATCATTCATTGGGTATAAATTATCTAGTGGGAGCCGTGAAGGGAATGAAGTTACTAATAGAGATTGTATTTATTCAAATAATTTCATTAATATTACAAACAAGATAAAATATAATTTTGTACATACAAAGCAGTATGTTCTATTATTTTCATGTATCTGTGTCATTATGTTTGGCTCTAATTTGTCCCCTCCTCCTCTGCTCTCCCTTGTGTGCCTATTGCCTATGGCTGGTTCCCTTTTGTCCCCTAAACCCCAACACATCTTCTGCTGTCATGTAATATGTGTTCTATTAACCAGTCCCTTAGGAGCCCTTCCTCCCTTCTCATGAGATGCTCTTTCTCTCTTTGCTCCTTTTCCTCTCCTCCCTTACACACACACACACATACACACACACACACACACACACACACACACACACATACCAGACTGTACACATACCACATACACATCCCACATACATTTTCCACTTAGATACACCCCACTCTCACATATGTAATTATGTAATTTTAAGTCTAGTTTGTGCATATTGAAGAAAATGTATAGAATTTGTCTTTCTGAATCTGGCTTCTTTTGCTTAACATAAAGATTTCCAGATCCATCCATTTCCTTGCAAATGTCATAGTTTAATTTTTTAACGACTTAATATGTCTGTGGTATGTTGACTTAGAGTCCTTGGGGATACACACACACACACACACACACACACACACATGCACACACACACACTGAAGAGTGGTATAGCTTCAACACACATTACTAAACCTTCAACAGAAGAGGCCTTCCGAATCAGAGCAGGTAGTGGCAAACGAATTTCTTTAAGGTTGATTCAAGAAAGTATAATCCCACCTGAGTGAATTAGCTTCTGTGGTATCTACCCCAACCTTCCTTTTATTAACAATTTATTTACTTAAGTTTTTACATTTAAACATTAATATAAGCCACATTAAACACAAAACTTACCATTTTAAAGTATGTACTCCAATAGATTTCAGTTTATTTACTTGTTAGGTCCAAAACAGCACCCTAAAATGCCAGTGCTGGTGATAGCATCCTAAACAGAAGGACTTTGGGCTAGTAAACAGGAGGATTATTATTGGATAAACAGAGGTCTGGAGGTAGGTTTCTGTTTACCTGTAGCTTCCCTTAAGCTACCAGGAACCTCCCTTAATCCACCCAAAGGTCAACTACTTAAGGCAAAGACATCCAGTTCCCAGTCCATCTGCAGAGCCTGTAGCAGCTCAAAGAACCCCACCCTGCCCATGGACATCCGCTTGCTTTTCTGCCATTTGCTCTCCTTTCTGCCCCTGTCCCACCCCACGATATAATCTTGGCAATTTGATCTCTAAAATACCATTCTTTTTACTCATGGAGTGGTCTAGTTTACTGCACCCTCACTTAACGCTACTAAGTTAGTTTAGTTTGCACAGTCACAACCATTATCTAATTACAAAATATTTTGACCGTCTCAGAAAGAATCTGAGATGTAGCCAAGAAACAGCCAAGAAATCCGGTCCAGCCAACTCTTAACATACTTGCTACTCTTGTGAGTTTGCCTGTTCTGGGTACTTCATACAATGGTGTGTTTCGTGGTTTTAGTCATTGCTAAATAATATCCTATCATGTGACTATATCACGTATATCCATATATGTTTTTATCAGTTGATGGACATTTGGGTTGTTCTTGTCATTTATCTATTATGAACAAAGCTGCTATGAAAATTTGCGTACAAGTTTTTTTGTTTGCACATGTGCTTTCAATTTTCAGGTAGAAAATTGAAAGAGCTCAGTTACTGAAATACCTGATGATTTCCTATTTTAGTGTTTGAGCTACCCACAGTTTTTCCTAAGGACCTTACCATTTTATAATTCCATAAGAATATCTGTAACCTCAGAGCATATTTTAACTACTCTAAGGCTTAGGTTAGTAGCTCTCCCAGCTTTTAGATGAAATGCTAAGCTAATAAATAAGAAATGCTTTCCTAGGAATGACCAGGGCTGGGTCCCGGATTTGTTCATTGATTTAGCATCTTGTGGATACAGAGATGGCGGTCATGTCTCTTCTGTGAGGCACAGACTCTCCAGTCTGTGAGGCCTCCTTGGGAATCCAATGGGGAAAATGTCACGTGGGTGATTCGGCAAAGCTGGAGTCCGGCCAGAGTGAAAGGCTGGGCAGAGTCAAATACCTCTCCGTGCTGGCTGAGTTTTGGATGCCGACCCTTAAGCTAGAGCCGACTTCCTGTTCTCCACAATAAACCATCGGTTCAGGTTTTGTTTTCTTAATGGGGAAAATGTGTGAAGCTCCAGCATTTCCTGTCTCTCTGGAACAAACAATTTTCTACAAAACCATCTAAATTCCAGGAGACTGGACATGAGTTTATAACTTAAGCTGGGAGAGAAAAGCACCCTGGGAGTTTGTGTCATTCTTGGTCTGCCCTGGAGCCATCATGTCTACGTGGTTGTGTCTCACTGACCACAGTCCTCCGAGGTGGGCCAGGCAAGCTCACGCTATCTCCACTTCATGCACGAGAGTTGATCCTCAGAGACCTGGATCCATCTGCTCTCGGTCTCAGGAGTGAGCCAGCAGGGGCTTTGCTCACGCCAGTCATTCCCAAGTGCCCTTCGTTTGACTGGTGTCAGCATGGGACAATTTTCACTCCCATTCCCACAGAGTTTGACTCCGGTTTCTGCACTGAATTAGTATGCTTTGCGATAACAAAGCAGCGATGGGAAATCGGGACACTCGGCATTAAAAAAGTTCCTTAATGGTTTAGATCAGGGAGTTGCCAATGGCTGTTTAGGATGATTTAAAAAACAGGATACAAAGAAAACACGACTCTATCAGCTTGAATTTCTATTTTATTTTCATGCATTGGATTTTAGTATTTTCCTTCATATATAGATTCTTTTTGTACAAAAAAAAAAAAAAACCTCACAGCATGTGTTCTCCCAGCTATTCCATTGGTCTGCAGATGCGTGTCTGTATTCTTACAACTGTTTTTTCGTGGTTTATACGAGAAAGGTTGGGGTAGAGCCCTCTTAGGAAAGGACGGAGAATGGTACCCAGGCAACAGTTAGAATAAAGTCATATCACTTGCCGGACTACATCCCTGATGGTGATTATTAACAGTTTATGTAATTGTAAATGACCCTGAAAATCAACTAAAAAGTGCGTATAGCTACTAAACTCAGAGACACAACTATAATGTACACACACACACACACATACACAAAGCCTAAAGGCAGTTTTGTATTGCACAATGTTGTGGTCTTCTTTTGTTTTTGTGATTTGTCACTATGCCTTGTTTCCAAGTTCAAAGTCACAGTATAGATGCTGGCACTTTGGTCAAGCATCTGATTTCTAGCTGAGAAGCAGAAAACAGAGTGACAGGCAAGTGCCCCTCATCTGTGCCCACTCGAATTGTCTTTTGGGAGTTCCTTGTCAAAGTAGCTTCTTAGCTACGTTGGAGTCTCGACCCTCAAAACACAACAGTAATTCTTACCCCACCAGAATTGCAGTGAAGGAAGCGGCAGACTCTAAAGATCATATACAAGCTCGAGTGTTAAAACAGCACATGTGGTCCCATGCAGGCTGACTAGGTGGAAGGTTTCCTAGTTCTGCATTCTTGCTGCAGAAAAAAAGAAGACAATCACCTTCTTTCCCCACCCTAAAGCACATCAAGGAAGGAAAAAAGTGGACTTGCCCAAGGAAACAGGGATGTTTGAAAGCTTGGGCCTCATATGGGAATAAAAGTGATCCACAGGATCCCAGATTCACACCTCTGCTGCCTGGGAGAGTTTGAGAAAGATTATGCTTAGAGACTGTCCATATGGAAGCTCAGAGACAGAGAACCCCGAATGCAGCTTGTTCCCCAAGAACCTTAGGCTTCCTTCCAAGTAGGCAAACCTTGTAGATAGCATAACCAAACTCCCTTGTAGGTCTTAGTAACAAAAGTTAAGCTACTTGTAGATGAAGACCTCACCCCTTATACTACGCCCCCCCCCCCCAGTCTAAGCCTTGACATATAGGAGATTTTCAAGAAAAATCCACTTATTCTGGCCCTACCCTGAGAGTCAGCCTTGCCTGTCACTCAAGCTGTCAAGACACTCAACCTGACATTGCTATGAAAGCTAAGAATGAGTGCTTTGGAATGATGTATGTATTTAAATAAGAATAGTTATAATAACAATATAGGTAGACTACCAATCATTTACTATGTACATCTTGCACATTTTAACCCATGTCATTCTGTCTATTTCCTTTCAGCAGGTATGTGGTATACTCATTTTACAGAAGGGAAAGTGGAAGCTCAGAAAGGGCAAACACTTTGTCCAAAGTTATAAAGCTAAGAAAAGGAGTATACAGCTCACAGTTACTAGATCTGCATTGCATTTTCTTGGGGGGAAAAAAATCACTGTTCTATTCCTCCCACATATTGTAAGTAACGTTCAGTGATGACTAACATTTCATCTAATTTATTTACATATTTTAAATGATTTATTATTTTTATTTTATGGGTCTGAGTATTTTCTCTCCACATGCATTAAGCATACTGTGCGGGCACAGTGTCTTCAGAGACCAGAATAGGGCATCAGATACCCTGAAACTGGTGTTATGGATAGTTGTAAAATGCCAGGGGTGGTGGAAACTGAATCCACATCCCATGCAATGGCAGCAAACATTCATAATCATGGAGCTGTCTCTCCAGCCCCATTTAAATTTGTTTTAAGTGACACCCAGCATTCTTCATTTCATCTATAATATTTATAAAGGTCTTAGGTAAATATTTTAGCCTTTTAAAACTTGTACTTCCTGATCTTCAAAATGGGAAAACAAAGCTGCCTACTGTGGGATGTTCTCGGAGGACAGATGATATGAAGCACGGACAGTGGTTGGGTCAGCATACTTTAATTATCAATAGTTAATTTGATAAGTGCTCCAGGCTAGCCCGGAACTCACTGTGTATCTGAGGCTGGTGTTGAACTCACGATGATCATCCTCTCTCAGCTGCTCAAGTGCTGCGATTGCAGACCTGCACCACAGAGCACGGCTTTGAAGTTCACAGTGATATACATACATCAGAATCCTAAGTGGGAACTTCTCAAAGAACTGAGATCTGGGTCTTCTGTGGGATATTCTGAAGAAGTCCCCTTAAGTGATTCGGCCTCATAGTTGTTGGTGGGCTCAGGGCCAACTCTGATACACTTCTACTAAGGATGTGGTTGCTCAAGACCTTGTGCTATGCACTACAAATGATGAAGTCAATGCCACATAAAATCATGTGGGAGGCTGTTGGGAGCTTCACTGAGGTGACCATTCATGGGGCGGGGCTTGAAGGCTCAGCAGCACCACCTTTCTTAAATGGTAACAGAATAAACTGTGAAGACAAGAAGCCCAGAAGTGCCTAGAACAGACTTTGGAGAGAGCAGAAAGAGGAAGGAGATCCAAGGGCTGGTTGGAGTTAGAGAAGGTTAGCCTTGGATTCCAGACCTTGAAGTTATTTTCCTATTATAACAAATGTGAGAAATCATGGTGAGACACTGGGCTTTCCTGAGGCAGAGAGTGAATTTTAGAGACTGCACTTGCAGCTGGTAAGTCTTATGCTCTGATAAGATGAAGAACGTAAAGGTCTCAGAATGAAGGGGAGCTTGGGCCAAGCAGGTCACTGACAGGTGGCCAGGGCGAAGGAACAGTTATATAAAGCTGATTAGATGTTGGGGGAGGGGTGGAGAGAGGAAGAAGAAGTGACAGGGACATTGAGCCTGGGTGAGGGGAAGAACCCCACTGCACTGAGAAGGGGAAGTCGGAGTCTGAGCTGGCTGGAGGAGGGGAAAGCCCGGGTGACCTCGAGTGGGAGATGTTGGGACTAGGTACCCAAATCCTAGGGCCATGTGGAGATGTGGTATTCAAAGGAGAGGGGTGAGCTACACACATGCAAATAAACTACAGTATGAGCCATCAGCATGGAGGGGAATTGCTTGGAGCTCTGGGTCTGTGTTGTGGGGTATCTGTGAACTTAAGGCACCATAGAAGATTACTATGTATGTTAAGAAGGCAACAAACTCCTATTATTATATACTCTAAATAGAGTCACCTGTATAGAAGTGGTGACATCCTTGGACAAGTTCCCGACTGCCACACCACACGCTATTGATTATTTTCACCATGGCTAGATTGTTGATAATATTTCACTCATAGAAAAAACTTCAATTTGGTCAAAGACCTGGATACAAGAGCTAAAATTATGAACTCTTGAGGAAGAAAACAGCATCAAAAATATAAATCTTTTAGGGCTGGAGAGTTGACTCAGCAGTTAAGAGCACTGACTGCTCTTCCAGAGGTCCTGAGTTCAATTCCCAGCAACCACATGGTGGGTCACAACCATCTGTAATGGGAACCGATGCCCTCTTATGGCGTGTCTAAAGGCAGCTATGGTGTACTCATATATATAAAATAAATAAATAAATAAATCTTTAAAAGTCTTTAATAAAAAATAAAAACCTACTTCTTAAAAATACCTGTAAAGCTTTGTATTAACATGCCTTAAATTGGGTAATATTAGATACAGTACTTAAATAAAAACAATTATAATATAAACTAGAGTTCATCAAAACTTAAATTTTGTATTTCAGGGACCATCAAGAAAGTGCAAAGACTAATAGCATGGGAGTTAGTATCTGCCAATCTAATTATCTGAGAAGAGTCTAGTACTCAGAATAAGCAAAGAATATTACAATACAACATTAAAAGACAATAACCCAATTAAAACTGGGCAAACCATTGCAGTAAATATTTCTCCAGATAAATGTACAAATGAAGCTGAGTGTGGTGTTAATACTTATAATCCCAGCACTCAGAGGAGGCTGGGGCAGGAGAACTGTGATTTCAAGACTGCCTGAACAATATCAGGAGACTGAATTAATTTCCTCACATGTATACACGCAAATGGTCAATGCTTGACATTAAACTATCTGAGGAATGCAAGTCAAGGTACAATGAGGTACCATTTCACACCTACTAGGGTGGTAATCATCACCATTATTACCATGATCATTATCAATTATCCGGAGATAATAACAGAGGTAAGTGTGGTAGTTTCAATTAAAATGGTCCCCATAACCCCATAGGGAATGATACTACTAGGAGGTGTGGCCTTGTTGAAGGAAGTGTGTCATTGGGGGCAGGCTTTGAGGTTTTAGATGCTGAAGTCAGACCCCGTGTATCTTGTCTCATTCTCTTCCTGCTGCCTGCTAATTCGGATGTAGAACTCTCAGCTACTTCTCCAGCACCATGTCTGCCTGTGCGCTGCCATGCTTCTTGCCATGATAATAATGGAATAAAGCTCTGATCTGTAAGCCAAACCTAATTAATTGCTTTCCTTTATAAGAGTTGTTATGGTCATGGTATCTCTTCACAGAAATAGAAAGCCTAACTAAGACAGTGAGAGTAAAGAGAAATTGTAATCCTTCTACATTGCATGTGGGGATGTAAAATGGAGTAGCCACGGGCTAGAGAGATGGCTCAGTGGATAAGAGCACTGACTGCTCTTCCAGAGGTCATGAGTTCAATTCCCAGCAACCACATGGTGGCTTACAACCACCTGTAATAGAATCTGATGCCCTCTTCTGGTGCGTCTGAAAACAGTTACAGTGTACTCATGTAAATATAATAAATAAACCTTTAAAAAAATGGAGTAGCCACTTTTGAAGATCAGTTCCCTCTAGCTTCCCCAAATGAAGTATAGAGTTAACATCTGGCCCCAACAATTCTTCTCTTAGATATATACCTGGAGAATTGGAATCCTACCCTCACACAGATATTTATAAATAGAATCACAATGTTCATTACCCGATGAATGAATAAATAAAATTTGGATTAGCTCTACAGTATAAGTACACAGAGAGTGTCATAAAGAATAGAGTATACCAACATATGTGCAACATGGGTGAACTTTGAAAATGTGTAAATAAAATAAAGCAGTTACTAAGGGCAGCATATTGTATAATCCCACTAATGAAGCATTTAGAATAGAAAATGAAGAAGAGGTTAGCTAGCTATTGACAGATGAGGGAATGAAGGGGAATGAGAATTCCTCTTGAGGCAATGAACATCTTCTACAATGCAACAGTGGTGATGCAGGAGGGAAAAATTAGTCAGTACAGTTCTTAGTGAGGTATCTTAACTCCTAAGTGTCTTCCAGTGACATGGAAAGAAAGAAGAATATAAAGAAAGTCATAGAGATGGGAGAGTAAGGCCAGACTCAGTCAGTGGTATATTCGGTTAGAACAGGTGTGACAAGAAAGAATCTGGAGATGAGGCTGAAGAGAGATGTTGGGTCTAGAACTTCCAGTCAGCTCGTGGGTCACTGAGTAAGTTTCACATATCATGTAGGGTCAGTGCTCTTCCGGGTGCTTGAACAAAGAGATGGACTTGGCAGTATAAGTGCAGGTGACATTAAGCAAATATTTTCCTCAAATTCAGCTAAGCAATTATCTGACACCAAGGGATGGAATTTCAGAGCACCCTGGAAACACAAATGACAGATACTCCTCAGTGTGATGCAATCCAGGAGTGTTTGGTGGAATGTGCAGGTATTTGGGGTATACTTATAGAAGTCATGCCTGAGGAGATGTGGTGAGAGCGATGTTATAGGAAGAGCTGTTGGTGAGTCTCAAACACCCCCATGCAAGGTTCTGGCAGAGCAAGGAAAAAATAAAGCTTCTTTACATGGGGACAACTGTGGGCTGAGTGCTGAGGGCTCTCTGTCATGTTTCATTCTTCCAGCCACTATTGGAGAAATGATACTCATGATCTCTCAGGAACAGATGATGGACTGGTCCAGCAGATCTTGCTTTCTTCATTACCAGAAGCAAGTGACCAGGGTCCTCCCTGAGTCTTTTTCTCCATGTTTAGGGAGGCATTTGTGAATGTCATCACCAAGTTTCTTGGGTCAGGGTCACTTCTTTGCTTTAGTTTATTGAAGTGAGAATTGTCAAAATGGACTCGATCCTTCCAGACTTTGCACCAGTGCAGGGGAGAGGAGGACAGAGCATGGAGAGCAATATTGTTAACCACCATCCCTCCACAATAAACCTTATATTCCTCATGGGAAGTGCATATTTGCTTTATGAATACATTCTGTGCTATTCTTTTATTCTTCTCCCTTCCCCACATTTCTTCACCGTTTATCCTTGCCTGCCCCTGTCCTGCTGAGAGTCCCAAAACTCTAGTCACAGCATGGCTAACACAAGATGTTAAGGAAAGTGTCAGAACAGCTGTTCTGATCCCGCACTTTACGAACTGCTCATAGTGTGCCCCAGCTGTAGAGAGCTGTTCAAAGGGAAGTCCAAGCTTTAGTTCTGATGAACAAAGCTGATACCAAGGTTGCTCATCGTGAGCCAGAACACAGCCTCCTGAAACTCCTCCTTCTGATTCCCAGGACAGGGTCCACGCAAGCTTTTGCTCAGTTGCTCTCAGAGTCAGGGGTTCTTCTTAACCATTCTGTAGACAGAGACCTCCTCAAGCTCAGGTGTCAGAACTTGCCAAGGCCCCACCCATCGGTGGTTTCCTGTGAGCAGGTGTGCATGGAACTTTGGAACCTGTGTTTTGAAATTTGTAATTTGAGGCTCTCAACGGTCACAGGCACCGTCTGGGAAAAAGGGGAGGGATATGAGGCAAAGGGGAGTAAGTTTCTGACTCCTACCTCACGAGAGGAAAGAACCAACCCAGTTAACAGAGCGTCTTTAATGACGGTTGAATGTATGGGGGGCTGCGTGTGCAGATGCAGTTCAGAGAACTCTCATTCACTGCTTTTCTCGCTGGCTTTCTCCCTGCGCACACTGTTCTCTGAGCTCCACGGCTTCCTGTGCTGCGCTTCCTGTTTCCTTGTCAAACTTCATATAAGCATTTGCCGAGGGCTGGGCAGGTGTCAGGTTCCGTGGCTGGGAAGCTGCAGCAGGTGGAGGGCATCGGATGTGGATGACACTTGGGCCGGAGCTCAACAAGTTCCCCTTTTGGTGTGCAGTAAAGGACCAGACGTGGCTGTGATCTCTGTTTATGATTTGAGTACTCAGGAGACTTGGGCTAATTCCAGCAGATGGAAAAGAACTCTAGTAGACAAGGACGCCCATGGCCAAAGAGAGCTTCAAACACTTTGAAGCTAGACCATAACCCTTCCCTCCTGTCATTCGTGGGAGTGTCCCCACAGGGTCTGTGGGTCCCTCATAAACCTAGCTGATACACTGAGTAGTTCTCCAACCCTTTGCTTCTGATCTCAGCCAATCCCTTCCTTTGTGATCACACATTTCTAGGGTGTGCTAGGTGGGAACGATTCTTGCCTCTTTCTAATGATGCTTAAGTATAATAAGTGCAATTCCTGTAAGACAGTCTTGGCCAAAAATAGAAAATCCTGTTGCTCTTTCACTTCACCTCCCACTCTCCCACTCCTATGTTCACACCACACCATCCTACAAGGTTTTTGTTTGTTTGTTTGTTTGTTTGTTTTTAAGTACTTAAAGCCATTGCTTCCCAGGCTAGTGGGGCTAGTGTGCCCCTTGATGAGCTGGCATTTGGCCTGTGATCTGGGACACCACCTCAGATTGCCTCGCTGGAAAGAAGGGTGACCAGGTCAGTTGGGTTGAGCATAGGCTTTGCAGATGGGGGTTCTGGGGATCAGAGGGGTGATACACTCTGCTAACCCACCAGGAAGGCAGCTCCCGTCTTTCATCTGGGCTCCTCTATTGTGCTGGCTGCTATTGGTTCTTTCCCTTTCATTAATACAGTGGTTGTTTGCTAAAGAAGCTTTTGTTCAGAGGGAAACAATGCTTCGAGGTTCCAACAGGAAAAGCGTCAGCAGTGGGAGGAGAGAGGAGAGGGTGGGAATCTCCCTACAGAGCCCTCTGGTGGAATTTTTCAGTATGCTCCGCTTCTGCATCTTGAAGGAATGGCTTCCTCCAGCTCATGGAGACTCATGATGCACCTGATGACTGCCCGTGGTGACTTTCAGGGCCCTGTGGGAGCTGCTGACCCTCCTGCTGGCCTGTTCCTCCAGCTCCACCCACTGGTCATTCCGTTCAGGGTGCCTTCTCCAGCAGTGTCTCTAGGTTGGCCTTGGCCTACTGTTCCCACTCAGCTTCCTTCAGCAGTCACAGGCTACTAAGCAGTCCCTACCCCAAGCCCTTCTCATCGTGGGTCTTGCTTTACTTCAACCATCAGTGTTAGGGTTCTGTCTAAGCTCCACTCCACAATTACCTGGCAACAACCAGGTATGCCCCTCCCCACAGTTACCTGGCAACAGCCAGGTAGGCCTAGCCCACTATAAAAAGGGCTGCTCAGCCCCTCCTCTCCCTCTTCTTGGCTCTTCCCTCTTGCTCTCTTGCTCCTCTCAGCCTCTCTCTGCCCCTCTTGGGCTCTCCTCCCTTCCCCCTCTCTCTCCGCATGGTCATGGTCAGCCTCTACCTTTCTGCTCCTGTTCTCTCTCTCTCTCTTTCTCTCTCTCCTCTCTCTGCCTTTCTCTGCCTCCACTACCCCATTAACTCCCATCCTCTGCCCTAAATAAACTCTACTCTATGCTGTGTCTGTGTGTGTCTGGTCCCTCGGGTGAAGGGATGCCTCGGCATGGACCCGCTGGGCACCCCCTTCCCCCCTCCCCCCACTGCCATATACCATATTTCTCTAAAACCTCCTTCTCTTTTTATGATCATAACATTGGCGAGCCAGCCAGGAGGATCACAAGTGCACCGGGTGAGGATCATCAGTGAGCCTCCTGGCAGCATCTGAAACAACCTGATCCATGCACTTTGCTCAGAAACTGTCGGTATGAAGTCCAGGACAGTAAGGTTGTCCTGTCTGTTTCATCTCTGTCCCCTGACTTGCAGTCGAGTGTCTGGCTTTTATTGGGCATTTACAAAATGCACGTGAAGAAACAAATAACAAAGACAGAAAACACATAAAGGGAAAAGCTTTGGGGTCTTGGGACATAGTTTGTCAGAAGTTGCGTGGGATGCCTCATTTGCTGAGGAGGGGAGCATCTGCATAGTTGATATCCTAGTCAGCACGTTAACGTGACGTCGTCTACGGTCACCTGGGGGGTAGGGACAGTTAAGTTGAGTAATTGTCTTTATCAGGCTGGTTTGTGAAGCACCGTCTAGACTGCTATAACTGATGTAGGGCCACCATGAACAGTCCCATACCTAGGTGGTTGATTTGGGCTTGTATAAGAAAGCAGTTTAAGCTTGAGCCAGAGAGTAAGCCAGTAAGCAGCATTCGTGCCCTGGCATTCCTCAGTGACCGACTGTGTCCTGGAAGTGTGAGCCAATTAAACACCTTCTTCCCAGAGTTGCGTTTGATCACAGTGTTTTGTTACAGTAACAAGGAAACCCAGAAGAGTTGCATCCCTTCTTCACTGGGATTATAGCTTGGTTGCCAGGAATTAGGGACTTTCCTTCTTCTTTCCCACTCTCGTTTCTGAACTAGTTTTCCCAGGGCTCATCTGCACACTCTTTAATAGTGTTAACAGAGACTGTAACTACATAGAAACCCAAGTGCCACCTTTGAGGACCTTCAATTTTTGGACACCTCCAAATAGTCTACATAAAAGCATTGGTTCATGAAGGGAAACCTACGCCTCATCAGCTGAAATGCTCCTGCTCAATTTTCTTTACCGTGGGGATGTTTGAGGTCCTCATCTCACCCCGATGTAACCAGCAACTGTCTCTCACATTGATGGTGACAATCCACTGGCAGCCAGAGGCCAAGATTCTATTTGCTCAGCTTTTACAGAGAGGAGTCCTCAGATTCCAGAGGCACCCGTTGCTACCAGACATACCCTGTGTCTGGTCCTGGATTTGGCCAACTCGTGTGTGTGTGTGTGTGTGTGTGTGTGTCTGTGCACACATGTGTGTGCATGCACATGTGTGCACATACATGCATACACATAAAAGTCCTTTTTCCTACTGACAACTGGAGAGATGAACTTGAACCATCAGGGTAGTAAGGACATCAGCAGTTCTCCACATTCTTTGACAGTTCTCTGGGAATCATCCTGGTTTCTAACTCTTGCTTTTTCCCCTCTGTGGCTACACTCTTGCTGTTGTTTTAGCCCGTGTTAACTCACACCTGCAATGCAGTCTCTTCCCTGAGTTCCACCAACACAAGTCCATAAGACCCACTTATTCCTGGAAGTCTGTAGCAAAGATTTCATGGTAGATTTGAAAGGGAGATAAAAGGGCTTTTATTTTGACGATCCACCCCCTTCATATTGCCGTTCTGCCCCTCCCCCATGCTTGCCGCTGAAGTCCCTCGGGTTAGCTGTGGCTTTTCTCTGTCTTCTATTCTTCTTCCATTGGTTGTCCTTGTGCATCCCTTTTTGTTATTACTCATCTAAAGCCCTACGACCCTTCCTTGAGCCTTTCTACCTCAATTAGCTAGGGGCCATTTGCATATCCAAAGTCTTCCAGGCTCTCAAGTTCCTTAAAAAGCAATTACAGTTTACAGAGAATTCCTTCTTTTGCAAGAAAGGGCCAGTGGGATCCCCAAGGTCCTCCAGCAACCCAGAGACAACCCTGAAATGCAGGAGCTGGGGGTGGCTTTTCAGAGGGCTGGGCAGGGTCTTCTCCCTGCTGTCTTCTGAAATGATGAAAAAGTGGGGATGAGTCGCTAAAGTCCCCACATCAAAGTTGAAAGAGTAGCTTTCTCTGCGGTATAGTCAAAAGCCCCAAAGGCCTGTCTGCCCTTCTGCTGGGGATGTCTTTCCATCTTGGTTGAATTAGAGATTATCATGAGGTTCTCTCAACATGGAATTTATGGGGGGAAAAAAAAAAGAAAGAAAGAAAAAGAAAAACTATTCATCGCTCCACCTTTTGCACTGGCAAAGGCGGACCTTTGCTGGTGACAGATTGATCATGGTTGGAGATGACTCTGAAGCCGACTGTACAGTGGAAGGAGGCGGCAGCAAGGATAGCAGAGTCAAGGGACCTGTGTGGGAAAAGGTGACCCTAGGCTAAGGGCAGGGAAAAGTGCATACCTCCCCCACCGCCCCCCACCCCACCCAGTTAACTTGAGCAGTGTGGTGAGATCCCCTCGACTTGCTGTGCTCCGGGAGAAGACTCACACAAAGGATGTCAGAATTGTTCTAGAAAATCCTCAGCACTTTGAATCAAGGAAAAATGAGTCAAATGCTCCTCCTTTTTTCAGTTCTTGAACTTTAAAAATTTGACTTCGGTTCAGTGTTTGAGGTGGTGTGTGCGTTTGGTTGAGGGGGTGGAAGTTGACAGGCAGGATTCGGAAGGTGGTGATTAGGTTCTAAGATGTCTGGGGGTGGAGGAAGAGTAAGGGAAGGAGGCAGGCTTCTCCTGCAGAGGTGGAATAAGAAATGTAAATGGGTCAACTTGATTGGCTGTGGCCCTCCCAGATCCAGTGAAATTAGCTCCAAGTTAAGGCTTTCTCTGGCAGAATAACGGCTCTGTATTCAGGGATCAGGAAAAAAAAATGGTTACATAGAATTGTTTGTGTCGGAGAATCTGCTTTAACCAATTTAATTTAGCTTGATGAGGAACTCTCAAGCAGCCATTATGTGCCTGTCACAAGGTCAGATGTATTGCGGGAAGCAGAAGAAAGCCTTTCCAATACAGCTGTCTTCACACTCTGACAATCTCCTCAAGGAATTGAGACTCACATACACGGCCAGGTAAAAAACTAGATCAAACGTTTTCAGCATCCCAAGTCACGATCCTGACAATTCACACTCTGGATATAAGAAAAGGGGTCAAGCAGGGGTTGTGAGGAAGTGGCCCCTAAAATGAGGTGAAAATTGCTTATTTGGGGTTCTGCATCTGCCTCCTTTTTGGTTTCCCCAGAGCTATCCAAGTCGATGCTAAATTGACACTTCTCCAGAGATGGAAGATTCAAGGCAAGAACAGAAGCAATTTAGAAGTTTGTAGCACTGTGACCAAGGCAGAATACAGGGCCGATTTGATAGGGGCTAGAAGGCTGGAGGTGCAGAGTTTGGATTTTGTCTGCAAAGAGAACCATAGGAGAAGAAAAGACAGGGCCTGGGAGATGGTGTCAGAGTGGAGTTTTCTCTGGTGCAAGAGTTTTGTTGAAGATGATTGCCTTGCTTTAGATAATCACTGCTTCCCACAAACCTTGGTGTTTAAACGGTTGATCTATGGCTGATGCTACTAGGAGGTATGGAACATTTAGAAGGTGGGGCCTTTAAGTTGTGAGGAATATGCCCTTCGGGAGATCCTGCCCTTCCTTCCAATCTTTGGTATTTTTGCCAAGGGCAAGTTGTGCAATGCTGTGGGCTCCCACCATGATGAATTGCCCCCATTCCCACCAGAGGCTTAAAGGCAATGAGTCTATTGAATCATGGCTGAAAGCTCCAAAGTTGTGAGCCAAAACTAAGCCTTTGATCTGTATCAGTGATTGTGTTACGAATGTATCACAGTCGTGGAGACCTGAGCAGCGCAGTGGTATTTGGGTATGACTGTAGTGTGGTTTTGTAGCAGCTCGAAATATTGGGTTAGAGGTTAGCTGGGCAAGGTGGGGGTAGATGTGGGGCCCTGGAATCAGATGAAATGGTTTTGAGTCTCATGTGGACCAGTTGTTTGGCCCCAGGCATGTGGTTGGAGAAGGGTAACCAAACTATCCAGTTTGCACGGGACTTTCCCAGTGTTGGCACTGAAAGTCCCATGCCCCAGGGAATTTCCAAGTCCTGGGAAAACTGGAACAACTTGCCACAGACTGTTCTGAGTTTAAAACTTCAAGGTCCATGCCCTGGGAACTACTTCAGTGGTGAGCAAACCAGGACAATTGGGAGAACCCATTTGGTCAGCTTTCACCTTGGTTCCTTCAAGAAGATAGAGTCCCTTCCTCAGAGTCTTCTGTGGGTTAAATGAGATAGTACACATAGGGCCTGCAGCACACAGGTTGTCGTGGGGAAGGCATCACATCAACATTTGCTAGATAGAGGAGAGGGAACCAGGAACGGACCAGTGAGGGGTGGAGGGGGAAGAGAGAGCACCCCAGCATGGCTGAGACATGAGCAGAGCCAGAGGCTCTGGGTCCGCAACTGTACACTGGGATTCTACCTGTGTTTATGAAAGAAGGTTCCAGGAAGGTTAACGAAGGAAACAAGGAAAATGCTGGCCATTGAGGAGCACAGGGCACAGGAACATTCTTTCCTTTTAGTTTGTCTGTTGATGTAATAAGTCTCCACCCGAGGAGTCCTAGGATGGGTGTGTGGTGTAGCAGATACTGTGGACACATGTGCTCAAGCCAATTAAAGGGATGTTTGATTTCCACGGTCATTCATTTATTGGTTGAGGCTTTTATTCCACAGACATCTAAAAATATATGTATATGTATATATACGTTTGTGTGTGTGTGTGTGTGTGTGTGTGTGTGTGTGTGTGTGTGTGTGAAAGAATCAATACATAGTAGTCCTTGTGCTTGGAAATTTTATGATAAGATATTTTTCAGTACACTTCTTATTACCTATCTATGGACATACACACATACATATATGAGGAATGAGCCACCACTCCTCTTTTCTAAGCCGAGCCTTCTGATAACTGTACATAAAGCTGAACTCTTCTTTTGGACCTGATAGAAACCAGAAGCAAGGAAATCAGAAAGTACTTATTGAGGTGGTCTGGGATCAGGAAAGACAGACAGAAGGAAGGGGATGGAGAATAGAGGGTATAGATAGAAAGGGTCAGGGAGGAGAGGGGATGTCTTCATTTTCTTTCTATCACTGTGATAGACACGGCAAGGGAAAGCAACTTGGCAGGAAAGGCTTTGTTTGGTTGGTTCACTGGTCCCCAACACAGCGTGTCACTGAGGAAAGTCAGCGGAGGAACCCAGGAGCAGAGGCAGGAGCCACGGAGGGCTGTGTTCACTGGCTTCCTTCCCATCACTTGCTCAGTTCTCTCTCTTATACAACCCAGGATCACTTGCCCAGGGGTGGCACCGCGTGCAGTGAACTTGGCCCTCTTGTGTCAATCATTAATCAGGAAAATGACCCAGGGATTTGCCTATAGGCTAATCTGATGGAGGCGTTTTTCTCACTTGAGGTTCCCTCTTCCCAGATGACCCTACCCTGGCTTGTGTCAAGTTGATGAAAACCTAGCCAGCACAGGGGAGCAGGGAGGTGGGAGACAGGGAGGAGGAGGAGGGAAGCGAGCAAAGAGGAAGTGAGGAGAAAGGGGAGTTGCGGGGTGGGGTTGGGGGTAGGGGTGGGGACAGGGACCAGGGAGAAGAGAAAGGAGAAAGGGAGTGGGAGGGGAGCAAGGATGAGGGTTGCAGAGAGGAGAAAGGGGGCAGAGAGGGTGGGGTTCATGGAAGGAAGCAAGGAAATTGGGCGTCCGTCCAAATGAAGGGGGTCTGAGAGGCTTGGGTGGGGGAGGATTGACAGAGGACTCAAACAGAAAGGAGGGCATGAGCAGCCCGCAAAGGGGCCGGGGAGGAGTTTAGGGAGAGCAACTGCTTGCAGGCAGCCCCAGGTGGAATCAGAAGGTGGAGGGAGACTCTAAGTGAGAGGCCCTTGTTTAATAGAGCTGTTTTTTCTTTAACCACAGCTAAGAGGAAATGGGGTAAAGTCTACAGCATAGGAAGAAAGATGTGATTCAACTGTGCCTCTCCCTCCATTTTGCCTGTGATTTTTTTTTTCCCTTCTTGGGCTCCAGCGTGTGGTCCTAGACCCCTTCTCATACCAAAGGTGTCTTCTGTGGTGGAGAACTGTTCACCTGAGATTAAGTGCTGAGGTGAGTCTTTCTGACACGGGACACCTCCCTCAGGCACTGGCAGCTCTGCTGAGCACTGCAGGCCCCTGCTTCCCCAAAGAGCTTCCTTCCTCCCCAGAACCACTCTGGCGCAACTTAGAACACACCCTTCCCTTTCCATCACCTGAGAGCAGGGTCAGGTCAGGCCTCCTTTAGTTCATGATTCTTCAACACCCATCCCCCCTTTCTATTTTACACATTTCCGAGTCTTTCATGAAGTAAGAGACTGTGAATAAAAACATCAAATGCATGCTAGAACTCGAGTCAAAGAAGGAAGAATTATATGGGAATAACAAGTTCTCTTGGCTTTGGCAGACCATCAGACTGAAGACACCTATCAGAGAGCCTAATATTTAGGGGCCATGGATAAATTCCAAGATGTGAGGCAAGTGGTCATTTCTCTGGCTGCTGCCTCCATCTGAAGCCTCAGGTCACGCATGCCTAGCTCATGGTGGATACCATTAGGATATAATTCTTCAGCCCCAGATGGGCATTTTTTCCTGTCTTGGGTTATTTTTTTGTTGCTTCAGCACAGTGGCTCTCAACCTTCCTAATACTGCAACCCTTTAATGTGGTACTTCACATTGTGGTGACCCACAACCATAAAATTATTTTCGTTGCTATTTCATAACTGTAATTTTGCCACTGTTATGAGCCGTAATGTAAATATCTGTGTTTTCCAGTGGTCTTAAGCGGTCCGTATGAAAGGGTCCTTCAACCCCCAAAGGGGTTGTAACCCACAGGTTGAGAATAGCTGCTTCAGCATACTAGCTGAACCTGGATAATTTATAAAGAAAAGATGTTTTCTGGAAGTCCTATGGCTTGGGCTTGGCTTCTGATAAAGGTTTTAGGTGGGAGGAAGGGCAATTAGCCCCATGGCAGAGAGATCACAGAGTGAAGGGAGGATAGGGAGAGTCTCGCGGAGGAGAACATGCTTGCTATATAACCCACACCCCTACGGTGCCTAGTCCACTCTGTGGGAGCTACATTCATCTGTTCAAGAGGGCAGAGGTCCCGTGACACCAACCATCTCTTAAAGGTCTCGATATAGCTTGGCACTGTTACATTGACATTTAATCTCAGCATGGGTTTTTGCAGAGACAAGTCATATTCAAGCCACAGTACTTAGGCTTACTTGAATAAGGACAAAACCATTATAGAGTTTAGGCCAACGGGAGCCAGTGCTGTTGAATGTCCACTGGGGGGAAAATACAGTCGGTCTATCTGAAGGATGCTAAGCCACTAAGTAGAATCAGTCAGGCAACCCTTTCATAGAGATTGCCTTGACACCGGCCTCACATCCCGTTGAGTCCCTGTTTCTGTGCTTCTGACTTGTTTGCACTTTGCACTGGTAGGCTTTAAGGTTGGTTTTAGTTTTTAATCCATTACCCAGATTGTCAACTCCTGTCAACAGCTCCGTCCAGCACATCTAGAGACTTGGGATAATCTTATTAGATTACATTGGATATCATACAACAGTTTGCAAACACTTGTGCCATACAGCAGCACCCTGAAGCCTCAAGCAGCTCTCAACCATGGCCAACCATCTCCAATTTGTGGGCCAGAAAACAGGAGGCCTAGAGATGTGAACAGAGTAGACCTGGTGGCCGATATGGATTTCCTGTATGCTTTTTTGCAAACCTGTTGCCTGCCTGTGACATAAAAATAACAAGTTACCTAATATAAATCACTGAAACACTATCTGCATTAACGCACATTATCTCATTTAGTTCTCTCAATAGGCACAGGAATAGCTGCTTTCCTCCTACTCTTATAGATAAGAAAACGGAATCAGAAAGAGACAGGAAATAGTTCACCATCACACGGAGAAGGAGGAAGCAAAGAGCTAAGCCTAGCTAGTCCTATCCCAGAGCTGGTGTTCTTACCTTCTGACCACTTTCCCAACAGGCTAGAGGTGGGGCATCCAATCTAAATCGACCTACTGCTTTAAATTGTTCATTAATTTTTTTATTGGTGCTATAAAGGGGAGTGTGGGGAAAATGGAGGGAGAGGCTTTAACTATGGGGTGGAAGAAAGGGACGTGCAGAGACCTAGGAAGGGACAATGGGTGAGCAACACTAATGATGTTTGAAAAGTCTTTTTGTGTTTACCTAGAATCACACACACACACACACACACACACACACACACACACACACACACACACAGAGAGAGAGAGAGAGAGAGAGAGAGAGAGAGAGAGAGAGAGAGAGAGAGAGAGAGAGAGTTTAATTGAAGTTATGCCACTTGGTGTGATAATGCTTCCCCAAAGAGCCATAGACTAACAAAACACTCAGTGCTTGGCATGAGAAACCTCCTTACTTGTATAGACACACACACACACACACACACACACACACACAAAATGTATTAATACAATGTACTGGCTGGTTTCATGTCATCTTGACAAAAGCTAGAATTATCAGAGAGGAGGATTTTCAGTTAAGGAAATGTCTCCATGAGATCCAGCTGTAAGGCATTTTCTCCATTAGTGATCAATGGAGGAGGGCCCATTGTGGATGCAGTTAGGAATTATTCTGGTGGAAAAGTAGCTGTAGTAGGTTTCCTGTATAGATTCAACGGACTCACCAGCCATATATATATATATGTGTATATATATATATATATATATATATATATATATATATATATATGTGTGTGTGTATATATATATATGTGTATATATATATATATATATACACACATACACATATATATGGCTAGGTTTACAGTACCAGCCATGTTTTCTCGATTGTTGACCAGGCCTTAAGTCCAATTAGACAGCTGTTGGTTACCGCTAAGATATGAGTGCCACTATTATACTTTAGGGATATCATCATCATGATGATTATTGTGGTTCATAGATGGCACGACTAGGTAAGACTATTGAGCCTCTCCCTCCTTTGGTACCTTTCATCTTCTGTTACTATGAAAGCTAGTCCCGAAGAGAAGCCTTCTGGTTCAGCTCAAGCTGGAGTCCTATCAGTCTCATATCTGAATGTGTGGCATCTTCAGGAATAGGGACCACTTCTGGGAAGAGAGAGATCTGAGAAAGAGTTGGGGGAGTGGACACAGGAGGGGTTGGAGGGAGGAGGGGGAAATGATATAAATATGGTAGACATATATGAAATAAAAAAAATGTACACTCTGTTATCTCAGAAGTCTTATTTATCAAGTCTCCTGCAGGCAAGGGAAATTTGGACATTTTCCAGGTCTTCTGGGTTGGGCTCCAAAATAGACCTGAAGGTTAGAGGATTTAGAAAGGAGCCTTACAAGACCTGAAAGGAGAAGGAAGTAGGTGTCTGCCTTTCCATTGCCACTGGGGATTGAAGGGCATGCCTGTGCAGGGGACCGAGCCATTGAGCTGAAATCCACAGTATCACATGTGGTGCTTTCTTAGTTAAATTGTTCATAATAATTGATCAGACCTGTACCATTCTGTTAGCTTTGGCACAACAAAGTCTGACATGTTTTGATATTAGAGCTGAAAATATGCTTACCACTAGTAGAGGAGCCATAAATGTTAAAATCACATTAATCACAATGGACAGACCACTCTCCACTAGCAAGTCCAGATCATTATGCGTGCAGCAAATCAACAGCAGTGAATGGGAGCCTTGAGCCTCCTTCAGGTTCTCACACACCTTCTCTAATTTACCACGTTGGGATAAAAGGGTCGAGGAGAGACTCCCAGGTCACCCTCACACAGTCCTTGTGATACCTCTGTTGCCTGGAATCTTCCCTGGCAGCTACTTGGCTGTCTGGGTTAGCCTTGGCCAGTAGGGGCTGGAGAGCTGATTCAGGGGTAAGATGTACTTCACAAAGTTGTGTTTGTGGTTGTTGTTTTCCAGGTATCTTCTCTGAAATAACTGTGGTGATGTCTGGCTGGGCTGAGTGAGCAGCCCTGCCCGTGAACATGCGCACTGGTGTCCCTCTTTCTGCAGTCATTCTAAAGAGCAGTAACGCGTGGAGGTGCTTGGCTTCTATTCCTGCTCAAGCCTCTTTGCCTTCACCTCCACCTAAACCTCTTTTCTGAGTCTCACTCTCTGAGTGTTCACTGCAAGCCAGCTTGCATATCCCCAGCTCTAAGAAGGAACCTGCTGGCTGCAGTCTCAGAAGGCTGATGAATTTTGGATCCGTGACCAAAGAGAACAAAGGGTCTTCCTTTGTAGCATGTATGGGAGGGCCCATGGTGGAAAGATGGCTCCCTCTCAGTGTGTGTCCTAAAGGATTCTGATCTATAAACCAGCCTTTTATTATGATGGTTATTATGATGGTTCCCTCCCCAAGCAGGAGGCTCGGACAAATATTGCTCCATAGTTGGTAAGTGTGATTAGAACATCTGTGACAAAGGCTCTATTCTCCTCTGTGACAATGTAAGCACCAGCTAAGAGGGCCAGAGCTGTACTTGATGGAATGAATAGGGAGAATGAGCTGGAGGCAACACAGGACTTCTTTACCCATTCCCACAATGATGGCTTCATGGAAAACTCTTCCCGAAGAGGGGGTGGGGCACAAGCACTCTCCCCAACTCGATGGTTCCCCTTTTGGATTTGTTGTGCAGTGATGGAGTCCATGAGACACTCCTGTCAGGACCTTGCTGGCATGTTAAGAGAGGGAAGCAGATAGGAGAGCATTCCCCGAAGCATCTACCCTGTCAGTAGACCTGTGAGAAAGGTTTCAGGGTTGATTAAGTTTGCAAAGCAAATGATTTCTTTCTTGAGAGTCATAACTTAAATTTGCATAATAAACCTCCTAGCCATCCCAGAGTTTAAAAGGGGGATTATTTTAACACCTAGTTTCATATGCCGAAGCTTATGGAGTGCTAAATATTCTCAAGGAACAATGCTATATGCTTTATGAGATCACTTTGTCCTTTATTCGCCAAACTCTCTATAAGATATAGGTGTTTAGAATACTCTATTTTACAGAAGCAGAAATCAGGACCCAGAGATCTTGGTCAGAGTGAGGAAGAAAAAGTTTTGCCACATGATTCTGGAACCAAAGTCCATATGTATCCCCAAGAGCTAGCCCCCCCATCTGTCTCTGTCTCTGTGTCTCTGCCCCCCCCTCTTCCGTTGCATGGGAACTGTTCTCCAGTTTATCTTCCAAGGCGAGAGGTCTTTCACCCAGCCTAGGGCTTGCTGACTCTAGCTCGTCTGTCTTACCAGCTGTGATAAACTTGCTTTTCCTATAGTTTCCTTACTTTAGGATACTGTGAAAATATAATGAGCCCTTATACAGGTTATGAAATGGATTTAAACAAATGATATGTTCAGGAAATGGTGCTTTGACCTAAGATAGGATCTGTCTATGGGAGATCTCCTGTCTCTGCCTCCTGAGTGTTGAATTACAGAAAGCTATTGTGCCCACCCAGTTTTTATGTGGGCTTTTAGGATCCAGACTCCAATCCTCATACTTGCATGGCAAGAGCTTTTTCCACTGAGCCACTTCTCCAACCCCTGGCCCATTATTTCATTAGTCTCTTTAGTCATTAAGGAGTTTTTCTTGTACATTTTGCCTTTGGTATTTATTACCATAATCTGAGAGTGATAGAAATGGTTTACATTTATTATAAATAAGATATATATATATATATATAAAATAAACATTTTTATAAATAAAATACATTTAAAAACAATGAAATATACATCACCAGTAAGTACCTTCACTACATTAGAGGGTGCTCAATGACTTTAGTCATCAGGAAGTACAAATCACACTGACTAGGATGTAACAATTAAAGGGCCAGGACACTAGTGTTAGCAAGCATGCAGAGGAATTAGATGCTCACATACCACTGGAGGTCACTTTCAGTTCTTCAGAGAGTTAAGCAGCACAGGATAAATACAAACATATATAAAATTTATATATATTAAAAACACCATTGTTTGTGATTGATACATAGACAAGCAAAATTTGATGTATGCATTCACTAGAATATTATTCAGTCATAAACTAGAATTAAGTACTGATACAATATGGGTGAGTCTTGAAAAAACAATTCGCTGAGTGAAAATGAGACACAAATTGATCATGTTAGATGATTTCCTCCATAAAAAATGGTCCAGAATAAATAATCACATGGCGGCATGAAGCAGACCAGTTGTTACTTGGGGAGAGAAGATATGGGGTGATTGTGGGGGACAAAAAAAGGAGGTAGAATAGCATTTTTTGGGCAGTGAACGTGCTCAGGAATAGATTGTGGTAACTATTCTTCAACTCTGAATAAAAGGAAGGCCTCTATACTTTAAACGGGTGACCTTTGTGGCAGTCGAATTCTGTGTATAAAGTTGTCATCCTTTTCCTTCATGCTTCTACAGCATTTGAAACAAACTCGAAAAAAGAGATCAGCCTTAATGGCACAGGCTTTCCTGCTTCTCTTTCCTCCTGGTCTCTGGTCACTTGCATTGTGGGGAAGTATAAAGACACTGTCACTCACTGACAGTGGAGACAGAGGCCAGTAGCAAGGATGTGTATTCAGAGGCTTTCAATAAGTCACCTGCCAATCATGCTGTTAGCTATTCATCCATCCATTGCAGATCCCAGGCCCTTCGCAAGGCTCCGGGACAAAGCAGTTAGAAAAGTGCACAAGAGCTCTATTGAAAAAAGACCTGCACGGTCAACTTTGGACAACTGGAAAGTGCACAGGCTCTTGAGATGCAGCATGGGATGCTGGGTGAGGGAGCCTTCTGGGGGAAGCTGGGGAAGCTTCTAGAAGAAGGGATGGGGCTAGGCAATGTTTAAGACCACTGAGCAGTCAGATCAAGGCAATTAGAGAGTGGGGTGAGTGTCAGTAATGTCAAACCCAGGGAACGAAAGTCCCAATGACCTTGTTAGGGACTCTGGGTTAAGAGGTCCTTGGCTTGTATGCAGAGGAACCTATTACTAAAACAGGCATACTGTTTTTGTTCTCCCAAACTGCATTTAAATTACATTTTTTTTTGCCTTAACATTTCGTAATTATTGGTGTATGCTTAATTACATTGATAGTTTTACTACTTCGTATATTTTTCTTAAAATTTTCATTTATTTGACAATGTCAACCATGTGTTTAATGTACGTTGAACATATCCACCCCTTGTTAACCTCTTGTATTTCTCTCCCATTATCACCAGTGCATAATATCTTGAGAGCTTGTCTGGAGGTCTAGCAAGGGAGCACAGCTACTTATATACCCTTGACAGAAGACAGGTCTTCCTCTATTGGGTAAGGTCATCCTCTTCAACTGAGTCTGCAGCTCCTGGAGCAGCCAGGGAGGAAGGGGATGCCAGCCTAGACAGGCAGATCAACTGAATCAACCCTGGCGATGAATAGCGGGACAGATGATGCAGCCAGATCTCTGTCACATCCTTACTCAATGTATCTTTACTGTTGAACATGAAGATTGCTACTTAGTCTTTGCTCCTCCAAACCCATGACCTGCTTTAGTTAGCATGACAACAGCCATCTTTATTTTCTCATGCACACATCTCCTGCTCCCCTCTTGGGCCACCATTTCAATGTGCCTTATAGGTGCATTGTGTTTCAAAACGGTATATCTAGGAGCGATGATCAAAGGGACTGAAACTCTTCCAGCTCTCACTTGTTTCCCAACATGTTTTCTAAGCAACGTTCTCTTTCCCCAGTGCTAAGTAACATTTATCATGATTAAAAAAATAACTAGCATTTAGTTCTCCATTCCGTCTTTTCCTGTCTTAGGTCAAATCACCATTTCTTGAACATACCATTTGTCTAAATTCATTTCATAACCTGTCTAAGGGCTAGGGGCTCATTATATTTTCAGTGTGTTCTAAAGCAAGGAAGCCACATGGAAACTCAAGAGGAGGGTTTGGAGCCGGAAGGCCTAGGGGCATGAACTACAGCAAAATCAACCTTAAATCTCCATGCCACTGACACAGCTTTGCCAAGCCTTCATACCTTGTGCTTTCGTGTCAGAATTTTAGAATTTTACCATGAAAGCTGTGGATTTGCTGTTTTTTTTGTTTTTGTTTTTTTGTTCAGTGTGTGTGTGTCTGTGTGTGTGTGTGTGTGTGTGTGTGTGTGTGTATGTGTTTGTGTGTGTGTGTCACCTTAGTGCCATTTGACCCATTAAGAGAACCCAGTATGGAAAAGTATTGGCCTTCGGTATATAGTAAAAATCTAAGCGGATTGTGGCACTAATGCTGTCCTCTGAAATACTGCCAGATCACCATTACATTTAACCATCCTCACCACTGTTGGCGCATTAAAGAGAATGGCCTCCCATTCTGTGCATCCCTATGAATAACAACACACACTAAGAGCACTGCATCCTTTAGTGGAGTTGAGTTTGTGATTGGGTTTAGCGGGAGAGTTGATACTAGGGACGTTTCAGCTGAAGCAGACTGTCTTGCTCAGTGATAAATGGTAGGATGGGATATTATGTTGTATTCTGGCTTCGGCGTGATTGGTTTTAGGCTTGGATGTTGAAACCCAACATTTCTTTCTTTCTTTCTTTCTTTCTTTCTTTCTTTCTTTCTTTCTTTCTTTCTTTCTTTCTTTCTTTCTTTCTTTCATATATAAATATTAGTTGAGAATTCCCTGCAGGAATATTAGGGCATGGGAGAAGTAGAAAGACTGTTGTAAAGAAAGTCAAGAGAGATAGAAGCTAGCTTCTAACCTTGTTCCTAAATATTTCACTATATTCTGTAAGGCATTGTAACACCAGAAGGCATGATGCATGCACATGGAAGGGAATTCATTTTTCTAGACTCTCTAAACTGTTGGCTAAAACATGTCACGAATGCCCAGGGCCACCAATGCCTGGCAAGCTTGTTCAGAAAGTGGACAATTTTTCAATGGCCATGGGTGGCATGCCCAATGTGGATGCCAGGTATTGATCCCTGATTCCACTCTTTGTTCTCTGACTTTTAATAAGGGATGCTTTGTTACCAAGTGAACTGGTGGTGTCTTGGTCCTTGGAAATTCCTTTCAGTCTGGTCTTTTTGGTGGTTCCATGATATTTTCTGTAAGGGAGTCTTGGCTCTTTATCTTGCATGGTCTCCCACAAAGCAGCTCCCAGAATTTCATCACAAGAAATCACCTGTTGAGTTGGAGGGAGTCCTGGTGATGTTAGGTCACTCTCAAGTCATGGCTTATATTATCATGGGTTGGCGTTGAGAAAGTCTCTCATAAACCAGTGAGAAAAAGACAGCATTCATATCCTTTCAGGTTTCAGCATAGGATGTAGATGATGTAATGACTGAAAAAGAACTGGGGATAATTATGCAGTTGTAGAATGGGCCCTCTTGTTAAATAAACCACCATTAACAGGTTATTCAAGGGCTGGGAAGTTTGAGTGAGTGAGAGAGTTGCAGATGGTAAAAGATCTACTTATCTACTGTGTTAAGAGGGCATTTTCTGGCTGATTCTTAGTGAGAGACTTTGTGACATAGAATCCAAGTATGCTTCCTTCCTGACAAGATTCAAGAGATATATAGTATTGAGTATCTGTTGCTTTTCAGATGGCATACTGGCATTTGTTAAGATGTTTTGTCTCAGAGGGCATTCCTACTTTATAAATGTCATTTCCCAGGAGCCAAACAGGCTGCTCTTGGCGCATGCGTTGGTGCATAACTAGGTGCTTAGTGCTTGCTGGTTGCATAGTTGAGACGCTATAAGGATCGTTCTCTCTCTCACACACAAGAGTGATGTCATACAGCTTTCTTCTAAAGAGTGCACCAGACCATATCTGATATCAATTTAGTGTCTTCTTCCTTGCTATGATGCTGGGACCCAAGACCACAGATTCCACACAGTAGAAGAAGCTGCTAGTATTTGTTAAATTACTCAGTGAATGTCACCCTCATACTTTGGATCTTGAGCTACTGTTACAATTTGGATCTTAATTGTCTCTCAGAGTCTATGTGCTAATGGTTTGCTCAGGAGGTAATGGAACCTTAAAGAAGTGGATCCTAGAGGAAGTTAGGTCATGAAGGAGGTTCTTTGAGAGGCGTGTTGGAACCCTGGATGTTGTCATTCTGCTTCTCTTTGCTTCCTGACTGCAGTGAGGTGAGCAACTTGGCACTGCCTCACACCTCTGCATTTTTCCACCATACTGTGTGCCCAGATACAGCACAGCCAAGAGATCAAGGACTAAAATCCTTGAAATCATGAGTCAAATAATTAATACCTTTAACCTGGAGTAGTCACTGAAACCGAAAGATGAAGACTCAGATGTCTTCCCACATTATCAATAAAGTTTTTACATCAAACTACTTAAAATAGCACATTAGGCAGAGGCCTTCGTGGCTCAGTCTGTTTTCCTCTGCAGCTTCCTCTCCAGACACTTATGGCTCCGCAAGACACATATTCAACCTAGGCACTACCTGTGAGTTCCTAAGACAGTGTGTTGCTTGGTGCCTATGTTTCTATTTTTCTGAATCTGAGAGTTGTTTCTGAGGTCTCTTCCCCATTGAGGTCAGCAGGTCCTAATTTCAGGCTGCTGGAGCTTGACCTCCTCCACGTGTTATCTCTGATCTCTGTGAATGAAGGTAGACCTTTTTTGCATCTCCTACACTTCTGTGATCTTGGGCTTGCTCATTAATCTCCAGAGTGTAGAGAGCTTGCAGTTAGGGTCTGTGCCATTGTTTTGAGTGTACCTTCAATGCCTAACTCATTTTAGGGATTCAGAAAACTGATACCTATTCATCAACAAAAACTTTGGTTTTTCCTCTGCAACAATGCTTCAAAGAGGCTATCATGTTATCCTCATTCCTGTAAATCAACAACTGACGACTTTGTGTGAGTGAGTGAGTGTGTGTGTGTGTGTGTGTGTGTGTGTGTGTGTGAGTGAGTGAGTGTGTTTGTGTGTGTGTGTGTGTGTGTGTGAGTGAGTGAGTGTGTTTGTGTGTGAGTGTGAGTGTGTGTGTGTGTGTGTGTGTGTGTGTGTTTTGGGTGAGGGTGAAAGGGAGCGATGAGGTCTAAGTCCAGCTGAGATATAAGAATTTTAGACTTTTATTTGCCTCTGCTGAGACCCTCATTTTAGCAGAACAGATCAGTTATTCTAACTTTTTGTAAGAATTTAAAAGACAAAACCAAAACATTACAATTCTGAAACCCTACAATCCAGCTAAGAACTAATAAGAAATCTGATGAATGAGAGAAAAAAAAAACATTGGTAGAAATAAAAGGTACAGTTTTTATTTCTTAGTTTATTATTTTAAAAAAACGTGAATGGCAAAGGATATTGTGGAAGCATTTGGGAAGCAAGCCTAGGGAATATGTTGGGGAGCAGAAGGTGAGCTGGGGAAGTCAATTACCACTGTGGTCTCACTGAATACTCCTGAAAGGAGTAGAATACACCCCAGGCTTATCTAAGAGGTTAGGAAGCTGACTTGTTATTGTCTCTCAGGTCTACTTCTGAGCGATAAACTTGTACCTTGCTTTGTACTTAGACTCACTGTACTTTGATGCCAGGGAGGCTTAGGGCTCCTGGAAGTGGCCTTTGGTGTATTTGGATGAGTGCTAAAGCAGTGTGGGGGGCATGTGGGGAGAGAGTATGCAGTACCAATTACAAATTCTCAAGTGTTCTCCTTGCATTTGCTTGTAGGCACCGAACTGTGCATTTACAATAAAATGTGCGCAACACAAACCTACAGATTGAGTTAGGTAGCTGGTTCTCAGCTGGGTGTAATTTAGTCTCCTCCCTTGGGGAATAGTTTGTTCATGTCTAAAATTGGTATTAGCTGCCACAAGTGGGAGGGTGAGAGTTCTTCTGGTGTCTAGTGGGCAGGGACCCAACTACCCCTAAACTAATATCTAGTCTAAAATTTCAATAGCACTGAGGGTTTGAATCTCTGGGTTAGGTTTATTAAAAATTTCAGATAACACAAAGGTTCAGAGACATAGAATAACTTTCTTTGGCTTATAAAGACAGTGCAAGGCCAAGATTGAACTAGACTTCTATTTCCAAAGCTTATGTCTTCTAGAGATCAAGAAAGAACTTAGAGGCTTACTGAAAAATAGAACAACTCAAAATAAACAAACAGATAAACATCCCCAGACCTATACTGGCCATCCTTCCTGGCCCAGAACTTTAAAGGCTCCTGGAGCTGGCTGGAGCTGGCTGGGGCTGGCTGGGGCTGGCTGGGGCTGGCTGGGGCTGGCTGGGGTTGGGAGGAGGTGAGGAATGAGAACCTTTCCCATCCTCCCCTGGCCTTGCTCTCTCCTGGGCAAGTTGGGGCAGGTTCCCTGGGCACAAATCCCAGTTTTGCATACCAGGCCTGGCCAGGTGCCCTTAGCTGGAAGCCCCAACTCCTTTGCAATGTACAAGGTTGTCCTTCTTCAGCCAAGGTTGGCTGGTGGTTCTTTGTGGAATGGCAAGCTCCCCACATTCCCCTAGGCTTGGGATGGTCTCTGGCAAGCATGTGGAGTGAAGAGTTACAGGTGGTACAGACATGGTTTGGAAGGAATCCCAGCTGGGGCAGTACCAGGAGCCTTCTGATCGCTAACCAGATAACTGTGGCTGCTTGCAGAGTACCAGGAACTTTCCCTACTCTAGGAAACTAGCTTCAAGGGCAACAAGGGCTTCTGAGAAGTCAGAAGAAGCTCAAAAAATGGAAACTCCTCTGTCATCTTCCTTTTCAACTTATAATTCCCCCACCCCTTCCCCCCTGAAAGCACCGAGTTCTCCATTGCCAGGTCCCTTAAGATGGGGAGGCAGCCTAGGGAGGAACAGAGAAGTGGGACTCATGAAACAAAGAACAGCCACAATCAGAAGACTTGGTGTGAATACCGATGGATCTCTGAACTTAGCTGTTCATTTTTGGGGGGTCAATGGACACTTTGGATTAGTTTTATTGGGCAAAGGCAAGACTTTGAGCACTCTTGGCTCTGCAGTGCCCCGGTCTTCTGGTTTCCAGACTCACTTCCTGCCTCGGGAGAACTGACAGCTATCCCACATGCTGTTCCTGGTCTGTTTAATCAAACTTTCATTTGATGTTGGTTGGAATTTCACATGTGGACCAAATACAAAGAAATTAAGTGATTCCAGCAGCTTGACTCTAAGGGAAGCATTAACCTTTGATATCAAATAATCTGTTTCTAGGGGCACTGGCTAGAAGCTGGTTCATTTGTTCATTTATTACTTCATTCCTCTGCGCCCCCAATTTGGCTAGCAATTACTAAGGACTACCCTGCTCAAAGCTTTTTGTAGGTGTTGTGAGTGTCATTAAAGGAAGTGCAGAGAAGCTTAAAATCTAATGAGGAAAAGAGATGATGAGCTAGCCCACCATTCGGGATAGAAGTTGGCATATTGCAGAAACTCTCACTTCTGGGCTATGAAATGGTTCTGGCATAGAGAAGAGGGAACAAATATGTGGTATAATCTAAGAAAGCACACCATGGTAGAGGAAGAGAAAAATAGTATTTTATTGAGGGGCAGGTATGGAAAAACATACCGACCAAATAGGCTCAGTTCTTAAATAATTTGGCTTTTTTTATTATCATATTTTTTTATTATCATCTTGTTCTATTTTTCTACTGTCCTGTTCTTAGAATAGCTAACATTTTGTATTAAATAGTATCAAGACATAGCTTGTGGAGCATTGCCTTCTTGTAAACAGTGACTATTCCATATGTACAGAAATCGATGGTGGGTTTACTTATAATTAGAATGACTTGATAGGGTTTTTTTGACTAATAATTATGAAAAATTGGGGCCAAATCACTCTGTTGTGGAAGGATTTATCTTATATCTCAATTCCAGAGAGCTCAGGCCAGAGTGGCTTACCTCTGTATGTTTGAGAAGAACATCTTAGTGTAGGAACACATGTAAAAGAGCTTCTCATGGCAGACAGGAAACAGAATCAGTGAGACAAAAGGAATATGAAAAAATAGGCCTCTACCCCAGGGGATAATTCTTCCAACTAGGTTTTAGTTAAGCTGTTAAAGTTTCTAGAACCATTCAAAATGATGGCATCACTTGGAAACCAAGCCTTCAAACACATAAACCTGGGAGGGAGTGTTTCTATTGAAATAATAACAATGATCATTTTATTTCTGCTGTCACCACTCCTAACTACTGCTCCTACCTCTGTTACCATTGCTGTCATCACCACCACCATTGCCACCATGACCACCTTACTGCCAGTTTCACTAACAGTCCTGTTGACTGGCAGGTGTCACTTACTTGTCACGCATAGACATAGTACTGAGGGAGAACTTCTTTGCATGATGTGTAATCTTCTCAGTTTATAAAGCAGTCCCTCTTAGGGTTCCAACTTAAAAGTCAAGAAACAGAGTCACAGAAGTAAGAATGACTTGCCCTATTAATGCCTCTAAGGATTCTAACTCAAGTCTGCTTAGCTCAATAGGTAAACACTTAGTTGGGTCTCTTAGGAGTCTTAAACACAAGGCCAGATATTTAGCCTTTACTATTGTACTAAGTATTTCACTGCCTAGACTCTCTTTATGTTCTTGGAAAACATTAAAAAATGTTTCTTAAGTTATTTATTAAAATGCTAAACAAGATTTGTCCTGGCTAGTTTTATGTCAACTTGACACAAGCTGGAGTTCTTTTAGAAGAGGGAAACTCAAATGAGAACGTGTGCCCATCAGACTGGCCTGTGGACAAGCATGTGGTACAGGTGGGAATCCAGACAATTGTGGGTGGTGCCATACCTGAGCAGACTGTCCTGGGGATGTATAACGAAATCGGCTAAGCAAGCCGTGAGGAACAGCTGGAACGTCTCCACGGCTTCTGTATCAGTTCCTGTCTCCAGGTTCCTGTTCAGCTTGAGTTCCTGTCCTGACTTCCTTGATGACTGATGGTGTATTGGTTTGAATAAGAATGACCCCTGTAACCTCATATATTTGAATGCTTAGACACCAGGCAGTAGCACTATTTGAAAGGATTAAGTGGTGTGGCCTTGTTGGAGGAAGTGTGTCACTAGGGGTGGGCTTTGAGATTTCATAAATCCACGCCAGGCCCAGGCTCTATCTGTCTCTCTGCCTGTCTCTGCTTGCAGATCAGGATGCAACTCTCAGCTACTGCTCCAGTACCATGCACCCTGCTACAATAATAACTGACTAAACCTCTGAAACTGTAAGCCAGTCCTCAATCAAATGCTTTCTTCTATAAGAGTTACCTTGGTCATGGTGCCTTTTCACAGCAATAGAACAGTGACTAAGCAGATAAGCCGATAGACACACAAATCCTTTCCTCTCTAAGGTGCTTTTGGTCATTGTGTTTTATCATAGCAATAGAAACCCTCACTGAGACAATATTATTCAAAGATGGCCCCAAGCAAGTAAATAAAATTTGACACGATGAAATGTATGATTTGTTGGCTGTTAGTAGCAACGGCAATTTCTGGGTTCTATGATCCTGAACTGATTCTAATGCCTGTAGGTTCTGAGTTTCTTTATATGAAAAACTACACTACTCATAGAAGTTACTCCTAAGGTTATTGAAACTATTAAACATGCTAATATTTGTAAAGTGGTTAACATATGGGATGCATCAGGGCCATAGAAATATTAGCTATTCTACAATTCTTAATTTCCGTCTTCATCTACCTAACAATCTCCTCTTTCCCAAACAGCTAGTGAGTCAAAACTTGTCACCTGCACTTTTGTGAATACTTTCATGAAAGGTTGCCTGGTAGCTGACGAGGAATTTTCTTTTGCCCATTAAAATGGTACCATCTTCTCCGTGAACACCACAGACACACTGACAGAAACCGGGGCCTTACCCAGTAGGTTGCCATGAGTTTGGTTTCCAGCAACAGCTCCTCCTGAGGTAGTGAGTGGCTTCCTTTTTTCTTTGGATGAAAGATTCTGCTAAGTTTGTAAGGAATTCTGCCAGTGGGCTGAGCAAGTCTCAGGTCCTTCTGAAAAACTGAAAAGGAAAAGGAAAAAAACGCGTCCTGTGTTCTCTTTCCCCAGATAGCTCCTTGCTTCACAGGCTTGAATGCAATTCCGCTACACAGTGGCTGTGCTGGGGCTTGCCCAGCTGTTTGCAGGAGCATCTGTCCTGGTTACTCCTTACTTCTTGCTGTAGGTCAAAGTGATTAGACATTCTGGTTTTGCAAGGACTGTCCCCAGTGACATGGCTTTCTTTTGAGGCACCATGTAACCTAATGCGAGCCTTTACTTCTCCTTTAGCCTCACACAGACTGGAGGCCTGGAGTCATGGTTCTCGACCATGCTTGTAAGGGTTAAACATCCTCCCCCACCCCACCCCCACTTCCCCCAGCCGGTTTTTTGAATAGAGGCTATAATTAAAATGGAGAAGGCACAGGGCAGCTGGTAGCTGCAATCTTAAAACTCAGGAGACCGAAAGCTATGACATAATTTTGATGGAAGGAGATCAAAGTGGTTTGGAAAGGCAAAAAGTCACTTATTTGAGCAAGCTAAAAATGAAGACTCAAAGAAGAGCACGTCTAAGTCAGTGTGGAAAAAAGAATCAACCAGGGTGCAAATACTGGGCAGCGAAAGAAGTGATAGAAAGTTCCAGCCTTGACCTTCAATGCAGAATGTTGAGTAGATGCCAGAATAGAACTATGGTCATTATTTTCTATTGAGCTTCCCGTATTCTGAAGGTTTTGTGATCAGTGAGATACTAGTTTAGATGTCCTGGGCTACAAAGGACAGTACAAGTCACTTGGTCTGATCACTCCCAGATCAGACCATTTTGAGGCTCCATCCCATCCTCATTCACTATAATGACCTCTACAAGGATATAGTGAAAATTATTTAAAATCTTTGCTGATAAGTATCTTTCCAGCTGGGATAGGTAGCCTTCATGTCAACCTGATTAGAGCTGGCATCAACTAAGAGACATACCTCTGGACAGGTCTGTGAGGGAATTTTCTGGAAGGGTTGGCTGAGCAGGGAGGAGCTTTATTCAGAGTGACAGCACTTTCCGACAGTGACCCACACATCAAGAGATCTGAGGGCAAAGCAGTACTGATTTGGCCCGCCTGTCTTAGTTCCTTGTTGGTAAATGCATCTACTCTGCTGCTGACATTACTTGCTGATATCAGTCTTCTTTGGCCTTCCGATGTGGTGTAGAGCTCTCAGGGAAACTTCTAGGCCTTCTGTGCCAAGTTATGACTGCTGACATATCCAGCCTCTTCATCATGCTGAGGCCCATTGTTGAATGACTCAGCCCATACTTTGTAAGTCAATGTAATAAATGTCCTTTGTAATATATATATATTCAGCAGATCAGTTCTGTTTCTTCAGAGCTTTGACTAACATATCAGCATGGTTTCATATAATTAGAATATAATAAACTGTGGTAGGAAAAAGTAGGCCTAGCCCACTATATAAAGGGCTGCTCAGCCCCTCCTCTCCCTCTTCTTGACTCTTCCCTCTTGCTCTCTTGCTCCTCTCAGCCTCTCTCTGCCCCTCTTGGGCTCTCCTCCCTTCCCACCCTCTCTCCGCATGGTCATGGTCAGCCTCTACCTTTCTGCTCCTGTTCTCTCTCTCTCTCTCTCTCTCTCTCTCTCTCTCTCTCTCTCTCTCTCTCTCTCTCTCTGTGTGTGTGTGTGTGTGTGTGTGTGTGTGTGTGTGTGAGCTTGGGATGGGGTGGGGTGGGATATCTGCCCCCATGTTGATATGCATGATCAAGAGAGGCTAATAAAACGTTGCTTTAACTGGTAGCCACATTGTAACTTCTGGTAGCCTCTCTTGGGCTGCGGGTCTTTGCTTCCCATCTCATAAAGGGGAAAGAATTCCCACCTAATTATAATAATAGTGTCACGTTTATGTGGAATCCAGTTGCATTGAATGAGTTCTATATAGCAGATTAAGTCCCCTTGTTCTCCCTTTTTCTCATAGTATGTGTGTATGTGTGAATGCAATCATTTATCCAATAGTTTATAACATTTAAATTTCATAATACCCTTTTGAAGTTGAAAACGATTATCTTTATTTTACAAATGAAGAAATCAAGTCATGGCAATACTGGATGACTTGGCTTTGGTTGTACAAGCCCAAGTTAGAGGGGCTTTTGTTTTTAAAACAGTCAAACCTTAATTCATCAGTAGATAAACTAGGATGGCAAGAAGGCTAGGTGGCTTTCTCCTGTCAGAGCTGTGGTTGAAGAACACGTGCCTCCTGTCCTCGTTGAGTGGGAGTTAAAATGTGCAATTTCAATGTTTTTGCATGTATGTGTATATGTGTTCATTTGTGTGTGTGTGTGTATGTGTGTGTGTGTGTGTGTGTTCATGTGTGAGTGGCATGCACATGGAGGCCAGAAGCTGATGTTGGCTTTCTCAGTCTCCTGCCGCATTAATTTTTGAGATAGGGCCTCTCTCAGAACCCAGAGCCCACCAGTTAGCTAGACTGACTGGCCAGCAAGCACTATGGTTACCTTTCCAGTGCTGGGATTATATGGGGATATTGCCACGCCTGTACTTTTACCTCTGTGTTGTAGAGCTGAACTACAGTCCTCATGCTTCTGCAGCAAGTGCTTTACAGCTAAACCATCTCTCCAGACCCCCGGTGGGAGATTTCTAAGTTCTGAAGTCCTCTGTTTGTAGGAGTCATGGAAACATAAGAGTTAAATGTTGTCTTAAATCTATTTAAACTTTATCTTTCATGAAATAGGCATGTCTCTCTAAAAATGGAGTTTTACCAGTACTCAATGGAAGAAAGAAAGCTATTAAGAAGACAGCTAATAAGGGACACGTAAAGAGCATCCTCAGCCTAAGTCCATACATCACTACATGCTGACTTTGGTCTCCAAACTCCTTAACTTGCAACCAACAATAATCAAGGTTAGTCAAGGGTAGGGTAAAACAGAATGGAACCATGCAGATGAGACACAACATGAGAGAACTCCTCACCATCATCCATTGCTGAAAATTTGCAATAATATTACAGTTGGAATCCTGTGAAGGCTCAGACATCTTCCATGAGGTTTTCCTTGTTTTCTCTCTTGAGTTTAGTTTTTTGGTCCTTGTACTTCATGCCTAATTACTATTATATAACATAATACTATATGTGCAAATTATAATAGGTAACAGTCTTTTGAAGCATATTCTTCTCTTTCTTCTCCTTCTCCTTCTCTTCCTTCTCCATCTCCTCTTCCTACTCCTTCTTTTCCTCTTCCTCCTCCTCCTTCTTCATTTTTCTTCTTTTTTTAATTTTTTACAATCCAGTTCTTATCCCCCTCCTGGTCCACCCTCTGACTATTCCTCATCTCATTCCTCCTTCTCTGTCTCCAAAAAGATGCTTCCCCCAATCCCACCAGACCTCTGCCCTCCCTGGGGCCTCAAGTCTCTTGAGGGTTAGGTGTGTCTTCTCCCACTGAGGCCAGACCAGGCAGTCCTCTGCTGTATATGTGTTGGGGGCTTTGTACCAGCTCATGTATGCTGCCTGGTTGGTGGCTCAGTGTCTGAGAGCTCCCAGGCGTTCAGGTTAGTCGACACTGCTGGTCCTCCTATGGGGTTGTCCTCTTCCTCACTTTGAAGCATATTCTTTACAAGGTGAAATTTCCCCGTTAAGTGTGTGCTTCAAAACCTAACCATTGGCGAAGATACACGATCTCTACTCATCAACTCTCAACTATCTTAACCTGTAAGTGTAGTAAAATAATAACCAATGGAAAGAACAAGTATCTTAGATTTCTTTTGCTGTAATAAAGACCGCAACCAAATGCAACTTGGGAAAGAAAGGGTTTATTTCATCTCAAACTTCCAGGCAATAGTCCATCATGGAGGAGAGTCAGGTACGAAACAGAGGCCATGGAGGATGACCACTTAGTGACTTGCTGCCTGGTCTGCTCAGTTTGTTTTCTTATATACCACAGGACCAACCTGAGTGTGGAAGCAAGATCCACAACAGACAGGGCCCTCCCACATCAGTCTTTAATCAAGAAAATGCTCTACATTCTTGCCTATAGGCAATCTGCATGGAGGCATTTTTCCAATGAGATTCCTCTTCCCAGATAACTCTAGTTTGCTTAAAGCTGATGAAAAAAAGCAACCAGCTCCATTGAGAACTTTTCAATAGGTTGTTTTTGGTGTTTTATAGACATCTGTTCATAGGAATCTTGACAACATCTGTCAGAGATTTCAAAGGCATTGTTTTTTTGAGTTTTAAAAATTTATAACTTTCTATCCAATTAACTGGCCATCCTCAAACAGTGTGCATCATCAAACATATGCTACTTCTTTGATGATAATTTCTTTGTCTCATTTACTTCTCAAGGGCTTTGCCTTCACAAAGTCTGGGAAGTGATTATTTTTGTTGTATGTTGATGGCCCTGTTTCCATGACGACTCTCAAGGATCTTTCAAGTTAGGATGTTGCCTTTCAGTATTGTTACTCCAATTGCTAATAAAAGCACCTAACTCATACCATTTGCTGAGTGGTTGTTCATTGAATTAGGTAGTTTATGCTATTCTATAATCAGCCATTCATTTAGAAACAAGGTCTGGTGGTTCCGAGGCGAGCCTCAAACTCCTTACAGAGCCTTGACTTTTTGATTCTCTTGCCTTCACCTTCTGAGTGTGAGATCACAGGCATGTACTACCATACTTGGTTTGGGTTGTGTTGCAGACTTAACTCAAGGTCTTGAATATGCTAGATCTTGCAATTCCCATCCCCCCCCCCCCCAAAAATCTTCTTTTCACTCTGAGGGCTTGGGAACTGTGGTGAGAATCGAAGTCTTTGGCCTACACCCAATCTGCACTGTGATGAACTTCCTGTTAAAGACAGACCATCTTCTTCCCCCAAGAGGATCTGGATTTGACTTCCTGTATTGACACTTATTAATATCACTTCCTGTAGAGCTTTAGGAAAAAAGTTGGTGCTGACAAGAGGGCACTCATTTTAAATTTCTCCCAAAGCATATTCAGCTGGTGTTTAGAGATGAATTTTGTTAAGGCCTAGTCTCTGGTCTCTAGATATCCAAGGAAAAAGTCTTCACAGCCCAAGAGCCCTTTTACCTGTGACTCTTCAGTACTTTCATCCTGAGTGTTTAAGGGAGTACAGAAGATGTTCTCACTATGCCATACAACACAGGTTGGTTAAATAAACCATGCTATGTTCACATGACAGAACACAGTGCTATTGCTATTATTATTCCAAAGACTGAATAACCTATCTGAGCAGAGCTTTGGGGATACTCTGGGATGGGAAGAGTTTTTCTGTTTTGAGGGTCAGAAATGTGTAAGTTTGAAATTTGAAGTGTCTAGGTAGGTTCTAATTCTTCATTCTGACAAACCAGATCACATGACAGATGAGATAGGCTCTGTTTTTCCTACTAAGTTCCTTGGAGACTAAATGAAATACACAAACTACAAAAAGATTCAACATATGGCCACAAAGCGTGACATTATTTAGTTATTTATATATTCATTTTTATATAAATAGTCTTCTTTTAGCTATTCTTTCTCATAGCAAGAAAATTCCCTCTATGTGCATTTTTTTTAAAAAGGAAGAACACACACACACACACACACACACACACAACAAAACCAAGCAAAAACCTAATTATATGAATGTCTGCTAACTAAAGAGTCTTTTCTCTATGAGATAATATAATTTAAAATCTCTGAATGGGATGAATAAATTTTATTTTCCAATATTAAGCAAATTCTTAGAGTAAGCCCAACTTTATTGTTATATATTCTCCTTTCTATGTATTTGCTAATACACAGTATATTCTTCCTTATGTCTTTATTCGCCTCTTTCTCTAATGCCTGAGGTACCTTCTGCCTCCTCTGTCCACATTACTCATTTAGTCATCTTCCACAGCACTGGCTTGCTGGTCACCGACTGTCTGAGCTTACACTTTTCTTGAAATGTCCTGACATCTCTGTCAATTTTAACAGACGACTTTGCTGGGTATCTCACAGTCTTGGTTGGTAGTTATCCACTTACCCACTTCAGGCTTTTAGGGTTGCGGATGAGGGATCCAGTGTTTCTCTGATGTGTGTGCTTTTGTGAATGGATGATTTCCCTTGACAGCTTTAGGTTATTTCTTTGTTTTATATTTTCGGTATTTTGAGTATATATTTGGAGATGTTTTTATCTGGTCATATGTATTTGGGGCCCTGTGCTGTTTAATTTTTTGCCAACCTGCTGTAAACTAGAGGCACTTGGGAAAAGGAAACCTCGATTGAGGAATTTTCATCCTGAGATTGGTCTGTGGGAGTGTCTGTAAAGCATTTTCTTGATTGGTAATTGATAGAGGAGAGCCTGACCTACGAATGCTGCCCATGGACTAGTGGCTCTGGGTTTTATAAGAAAGGCAGCTGAATTAGCTTGAAAGCAAGTCAGCAAGAAGAACTCCTCCATGGTCTCTGCTTTACTTCATTCCTGTCTCCAGGTTGTTGCTGCCTTGAGCTCTGCCCTGGCTTCCCTTGGTTGTGGATGATAAAGTATAAGATAAAATAAACCTCCCCAAGTTGGTTTTGGCTAGTGCTTTATCACAATAACAGAAAGCCCAAAAGTAGACCCGAAATTGGTATCAGGAACACAAGCTATTCCTGTGGTGGATCTGACCATGTTGTTGCTTTTTGGGAAGGATCGTGGAAAAGGTTGGAATAGGCTGGAATCATGGGGAAGAAAAATTGAGCTGCTGTGGGGACCTGATGGCAATGCTGAGAGCAATGGGAGCCCTTAGAAACTTTAAGAAGGAAGTTTGGGAAGCTCCCAAAGTCTGTTGGGGGCTCTTCCCGTGACGTAGTTTAATTAAGAGACTGTGGAAGTGAGACCTCTGCTTTATTGGGACTGAGAAATCAGCTGTGACTAGACAAGAGACTAGCATCGTTGGGGTGAAATTTGGGGGTGGGGATCAATAAGGAGGAGGCAAAGAGAATGAGAGAAAGAGTGTGGAGAGAGGAAGAGGAGGCAAGAATGTACAGCAGTGGTTCTCACCCCTCCTAGTGCTCAGACCCTTTAATACCGTTCCTCATGTTGCGGTGACCCCCAAGCATCAGGTTATTTTCATTGCTGTATCTCAACTTGCTACCCACAGGCTGGGTACCACTGACATAAAGGGAGGCAAGAGTTCCATGGCGGGGACTTGTAAATATCCACCTTGGTGATGGCCGTGAGGGATAATCGAAATCATAATTACTATGGCTTATTTAAATTATTTAACAGATTGTTTGTTCACAGTTTGATTTTCTTGCAAAGCTAAGGGCCTGGGATGCTTACCTTGATTGCTCCTATTGGAACTTGTGATTACTTACAGTGGTCTTTTGCTGGTTCATACTGGTTACTTCCTGTTTCTCTGTCACCTCCTTATTGACCTCTGCCATTAGTTTCATAAGTTCCTTGAAAACTACAGATGCCTCTTTGGTCCTGAGGCTCTGCATAAAATACTTGAGGAAGAAGATTTTTCTAAGGTAGTAGCCAATTTAAACTCTGCCTTTTGGTCACAAGGGTGGGTAGAGAGAGGCAAGTCAGTACATGTGCTTGGACTCAGTGTAGAAACATGGACAGGGTCATCTTTCAGACCTGAGATAGCATTACCAGACACTCTTGCTTCATGGAGTGGGTGTGTCCAGCACTCAGTCTCCCAACTTGAGTGGAATCCAGGTGGATGTGTAGCAATCTTTGACGACTCATTAGAACATAATTTGTTCCGTTTTTTTGTTTTTTTTTTTTTTTAAACTTTCCAGGTCATTTAGGGAGAAGAAAACATTGGTCTAATTTGCTAAGTAAAGGAGGACAAAGATTTAACCAAATCACAGAAATCCAGTTGCCAAGAGTTTAAAGAGGACAAACTTGACAGATCTGAGTAGTGGTCTTGAGACTGGCGGATGCCTGTGTGTGTCCACTGAACTTGAATCAGGCTGCATTTCTCAGAGTAAACTTATTTTTTCATGTGAATGACCCATATGTCAAGCTTAACTTTCAACATCTACGTTGTGAAAGTATCTCATTTTTAATGCAGCACATAGGATTGATGACATTTTGTTAGAAGACCGTTTCCACCTCGCCCCTTACGGCATCCTAGCCTGCGTTTTAAATCCTGAACAATGCAATTCTGAATGCCTTACAGGACACAGAATCTACAGCTAATTATATATAACCGAGAATCTCAAGACGTTTGAACAGAGAGACCAGCCTTTGTGGTTTTAAGAAGGGGTTGGTATTTCTTTAAATATAGAGTGCACAAGGTGGTTCAGGTCTGCCAGCTCTCAAGCCCTTGGTAGTTACACCTGGAGAAAGGCCACGCAGAGAGTCCCATTCAGAGTCCGTTCCGTTTTGAATAATCATTTTTGCACATTGAAGAGGTTTGAACTGGGTTCTTGTGTCGCTTTGGCCACCCATCCGGTCTGACGTGGAGCCCGACAGCTGGAACAGGAGGTCTTGACCCCGTGGACTCGGGTTGCAGCGTCTCTGCTCCTCAAACCCTCCGTTCTGTGTCACAGTGTTTTCAGAACCTCGGCTCTAGCCTCGTTGACACATTCCCCACTTTGTTCAGGACCACGAAATGTTGAAAAGCAGACACATACTGAAATAAAGGCAATTAGTTGTGTTCCAAAAAACAAAACAAAAACATAATGCTCGCGAGGTGACTCAAGTCTTCTGAACAGGCGTTTTGAATTGTCGCTTTGACAGCGATTTTCTTAAAGGGCTCTATGAGAGTCAAGACTGCTAAGAACACAGTTATATTTTAAAAAGTACTTATCTCTCCATTCAATAGCCTCAGAAAGAATGTGCTAATTTTTAGTGGCTCGTTGAAAAAAAAAAAAGACAGAGATCTTTGGAAAAAGAGACAATTTTTCCCCCAAGTCAAGGACGAAGCCAGACCCAGAATTGTTCGTTAACATTCTTCAGTGACTAATATAGAGCTGGGTAGGTAGGTGGCAATTAGAAAATATGTTTAGAGCAAGAAGTGAAGATTCCTGTGTGCAGAGTCTTCAGGGCCAGTCTCGCCGCCCTGAGGGAAAGTGGCTGAGACAGCAGGGGTGGAGATGAGAGAGGACAGAAGAGCTGTGACCTCGGCAAGCCCCACTTTTCCCTTTTGTGGGACCTTCGTAAACATCCTTATTGCCCTAGTGTGTCACCATAAAGCAGGAATTACAAACCCCTTCTTATTCATAAGGATTTATAAATACTGTATGTGGAGTCTTTGGAGGTTCCTTACCTCTTATACAGTAAGAGCCTCTGTTATTATTGGGCACTAGCAGAATGATACTTAATTTCAGGACAGTTAGTAGGGAAAGTCGCTCTGAGCTAACTCCCTTTTAAAGACTTGTAGCAGGGTCTGGCTTTACCCCAAGTTACTGGACAGTGGAGCCCGAGCTTCTCTGTCTTCTGAAATTCCCAGAGACCCCAAGTTCTGTTGACCCTAAAGTTCCTTAGTCATAGAGGAATTAATGGAACTTTTGATGAGAGAGAGAGAGAGAGAGAGAGAGAGAGAGAGAGAGAGAGAGAGACAAAGACACACACACAGAGAAAAAGAGAGAGAGAGAGAGAGAGAGAGAGACAGGGAGAGACAGAGAGATGTCTTCCAAGGGCAGAATATTTTGGAGCCCACAGCATTTTATATATTAGTCTCATAGAGGCTGGGGTCAAAGCAAAGTCAGAGGTCATCTAGACTCAGACATTTAAGAGCTTTGAAAAAGTTTGTGTGTTGAAAATAATACACATTGGCACCAAACTTAGATTTCTTTTGACAAATAGGCCAACCTTGCTGTCAGTATAGTTAATTTGAACAAAGAAAAGAAAAGAAAAAAAGAACAAATTCAGCAAGTTAAAAAAGCCATGCTTTTGAAATTTCACTTCAATGACTTTAGTAATTTTATTTTTAATTTTATAAGGTATGGGTCCAATAAGAATTGTAATTTTTTTTTAACTTGATTGTTCTGCTTGTGAGTAAAGTTTTTGAAAGACTGAGGGTCATATAATGGGTAAAAACATTTTCTATTGCATTCCCTGGGGATGGGGTGGAATGTTTTCCTAAATTATTTTGGTTAGAGGGCAAGCATCTATTTAATTCATCCTTGGATCAGCAGAACTTTTAGTTAGCATAGTGGCCTAGGAGGGGGAAAGTATGTGTGAGTGTCTTCTGAATCAAAACAGGAACAAAGCAATGGAGTGCAGAGCCAGTCCTGTGAGCGCCTCCACCCAAAGCCAGAAATCCTTCACTTGTCCCCCATTCTGTCACTGATCTTCTGTGTGACCTAGACAGTCACTTAGTTATTGAAGCAAGGTCTTGCCAGTGCGAGGCAGACGGCTTGGTAGGCTTCCCTTATGGGGCTGTTCCGATTGCTTCAAAAGACAAAGGAGACATTTTATGTTTATAAATGCTATACTTTGTACAATATAAATATTAAAAATGGAAAACTCTTTGTGGTTCTTAAAATATTTAGCGTGGGTACGTACTGGTTTCTGAGAAGCCAACCAAGCTGGGAGTAGTAAAGAACCCAATAGTCTTCTCACTAAAGCTGTGCTGGGTGTTGACACAAATCCCTCTGATAATGCTGATAATAGCTATCATTTACTGAGCAATTATTATTAGCCAGATTGTATGCAGCCTGGTTACATTATTATTTTCCTTGTAGTGCTATGGATTGAAATCAGAGCATTCACTGTTCGCATACTACCACTTAGCAACATTCCCAGCTTGTCTTAATATATTAAAATTTCACAGCAACCGTGTTAACAGGAATCACCACCACCACCATCATCACCATCACCACTACCACCATCATCACTAACATCACCACCACCATCATCATAACATCACCACCACCATCATCATAACATCACCACCACCATCATCATAACATCACCACCACCACCATCACTACCACCACCATTATCGCCATCATTCTACTGAACTTATTACTGATTTCTCTCTCTCTCTCTCTCTCTCTCTCTCTCTCTCTCTCTCTCTCTCTCTCTCTCTCTCTCTCTCTCTCTCTGTGTGTGTGTGTTGTGGGGTTGGGTAAGCATTTCATAGTACCCATAAACAAGTCAAAGGACAGCTTGCCAATGTGTGGGAATCAGTTCTTTCCTTCCACCAGGGGAAGGGTTCAGATTTAGAGACTTTGTGGCAAGTGCCATTGTCTGCTGTGCCATTTCTCTAGTCCATAATCTTTAGAGAAGAGAAAGCCAAGGTGTGTCCATCACTGGTCGGTATGACTGGTATGGCTCTAGAATTTTCTTTCACTGCCACATAGGCCTTTATAGTTTTTATGAGTTTTTAATTCCCATGGGTTACAACTTTCTTTACCTGGATATTATTAAATCCTCCTCACAACCAAATGAAACAGGGTGTTCCAAGTATTGCCCTATTTTGTAAATGCCAAAAACTGAGGCTCAGAGAGGCTAGACAAGAAGGAAAGCATGGCTGTGCTCACTACCCTCTGGTGGAGCTGGTGACAGTGATGTAAGGCAGGCCAACAATGGGCAGAATGTGTGACACATTCCACCCATGGAAGATGGCATCTTCTCTGCAGAAAGAAGTTAAGGAACAGCAGAGTCAAATGCTAGGGCCAACTTTTCTGTTAAGACAGAGGAGGGCTGAAGTTAATTCACACCACATTTCCTGAATGATGCTTACCACTAACTGCTCTATTTAGGAAATGTCTGTTATGATTCTCCTAACCCTAGGATAGGGTTGAAACCCAAACTTTCCTGCACGGGTAGGAGATGGATACAGGACGCCCCCCTCCCCCCCCCCCGCCCAGATCCCTAACAATCACATGCTTTCTGAGAACCCAGTAATGCCTTCACAGGAGAGCCCAGAAAAAATGGGTTTTGTATAGGGTTCCTTCCTATGTTCCTTCCCCCACCCCTTCGGTTTTCTTTATTTTTATTTTTATTTTATTTTCTATATTCTTTATTTACATTCCAAATGATTTCCCCTTTCCCAGTTCCCCCCTCCCTGAAAGTCCCATAAGCCTTCTTCCCTCCCCGTTCCCCATTTGCCTAAAAATTTCATGAATTCATTGTTTTTAATTGTTGAGTAGTATTCCATTGTGTAAATATACATGGAAAATATCTCTGATAAAATTGAAGAAATATAAAGAAAAACACGTTAAGATAGACTATTTCATGGAAAAATTATACAGATAAAATGGTAGGCATAAAAATATCCCTAAGTTGATTGAAAGTGGAATTATAAACATTTTCTGATAAAATTGAAAATCTACAAGGAAAATATTTCTGATAAAACTCAAGAAATATATAGAAAAACACATTAAAACAGACTATTTCATGAAAAATTATACAGATAAGATAGTAGGCATAAAAATATTCCTAAATTGATTGAAAGTAGAGGTAAAAAATTTTCTGATAAAATTGAAGATTTACATGGAAAATATCTCTGATAAAATTGAAGAAATTTATACAGATAAATTGGTAGGAATTAAATTATTCCTAAGTTGATTGAAAGTAGAATTATAAATATTTTCTGATAAAATTGAAGATTTACATGGAAAATATTTCTGGTAAAATTGAAAAAATATATGGAAAAACATTAAAATTGAAGATTATCATGGAAAATTATACAGATAAAATGGTAGGCATAAAAATATTTCTAAGTTGATTGAAAGTGAAATTATAAACATTTTCTGATAAAATTGAAGATTTACCTGGAAAATATCTCTGATAAAATTGAAGAAATATATAAAAAATGCATTAAGATTGAGTATTTCATGGAAAAATTATACAGATAAAATGGTAGGCATAAAGATATTCCTATGTTTTTTGAAAGTGGAATTATAAACACTTTCTGATAAAATTGAAGATCTACAAGGAAAATATTCCTGAAAAAATTCAAGAAATATATAGAGAAACTTGTTAAAACTGACTATTACATGGAAAATTATACAGATAAAATGGAAGGTATAAAAATGTTCCTAAGTTGATTGAAAGTAAAATTATAGACATTGTCTGATAAAACTGAAAATCCACATGGAAAATACCACTGACAAAATTGAAGAACAATACATAAAACGTTAAAATTGAAGATTATCATGGACAATTATATCGACAAAATGGCAGGCACAAAAACATTCCTAAATTGATTGAAGGTGAAACTACAAGCACCTCCCCCCCAAAACCAAAGATCTACATGAAAAACACCTCCGACAAAATCGAAGAAATACACAGAAAAAAATGTTAAAATTAAAGATTATCATGGAAAATAATACAATCAAAATGGTAGACACAAAAAGCATTACTGAATTGAAAGAGGAGTCACAAACATTTTCTGATAAAATCGAAGATACACATGAAAAATATCTCTGTTAGACTATGTTTTTTGCTGGGGAATTGAGTCTATTGACATTATAAGATATTAAGGAATAGTAAGATATTAAGTAATTATAAGATATTAAGGAATAGACTGTTGCTTCCTGTTATTTTTGATGTTCTTTTTATGTTTGTGTGGTTACTTTCTTTTGGGTTTGTTGGAAAAAGATTACTTTCTTGCTTTTTCTAGGGTGTAGTTTCCCTCCTCATGTTGGCATTTTCCATCTATTATCCTTTGTAGGGCTGGATTTGTGGAAAGATATTGTGTAAATTTGGTTTTATCATGGAATATCTTGGTTTCTCCATCTATGGTAATTGAGAGTTTTGCTGGGTATAGTAGTTTGGGCTGGCATTTGTGTTCTCTTAGGGTCTGTATGAGATCTGCCCAGGATCTTCTTGCTTTCATCGTCTCAGGTGAGAAGTCTGGTGTAATTCTGATAGGCCTGCCTTTATAGGTTACTTGACCTTTTTCTCTTACTGCTTTTAATATTCTTTCTTTGTTAGTGCATTTGGTGCTTTGATTATTATGTGCCAGGAGGACTTTCTGGTCTGGTCTAGTCTGTTTGGAGTTCTGTAGGCTTCTTGTATGTTCATGGAGATCTCTTTCTTTAGGTTAGGGAAGTTTTCTTCTATAATTTTGTTGAACTGGCCCTTTAAGTTGGAAATCTTCACTCTCTTCTATACCTATAATCCTTAGGTATGGTCTTCTCATTATGTCCTGGATTACCTGGATGTTTTGGCTCAGGAGCTTTTTGCATTTTTCATTTTCTTTAACTGTTGAGCCAATGTTTTCTATGGTATCTTCAGCCCCTGAGATTCTTTCTTCTATCTCTTGTATTCTGTTGTTGATGCTTGCATCTATGACTCCTGAATTCTTTCCAAGATTTTCTATCTCCAGAGATGTCTCACTTTGTGATTTCTTTATTGTTTCTACTCCATTTCTAGATCCTGGATGGTTTTGTTCAGTTCCTTCACTTGTTTGTGTTTTCCTGTAATTCTTTCAGGGATTTTTGTGTTTCCTCTTTAAGGGCCTCTACCTGTTCACCCATGCTCCCCTGTATTTCTTTCAGGGATTTTTGTGCTTCTTCCTTAAGGGCCTTTACCATTTGACCCATGTTCTGTATTTCTTTAAGGGAGTTATTTATATCCTTCTTGTTGTCCTCTAACAGCATCGTGAGAAGAGACTTTAAATCCAACTCTTGCTTTTCTGATGTGCTGGAGCATCTGGGTCTTGCTGTGGTGGGAGAACTGGGCTCTGATGTTGCCAAGTAGCCTTGGTTTCTGTTGGTAGGGTTCTTGCGCTTGCCTTTCGCCATCTGGTTATCTCTGGTGTTAGTTGGTCTTGTTGTCTCTGGCTGGAGCTTGTCCCTCCTATTGGCCTGTACACCTGTGTCTGTACTCCTGGGAGACCAACTCTCTTCTGGCAGGGTCTGTGCACAGAGGGCTTTGGAGCTGCCTGGTCCCCTCCTGCAGATGGTGGCTGGAAGGGAAGACCCCTTCTGTTTTCTATGAGACAAGCCTTACTAGGTAGTCTAGGTTGGCCTCGAACTTGCTTTATAAGCTGAGCTTAGTTCAGCTTCCTTTGTGCTGGGATCACAAGCCTGTGCTACACTTCTGGCTTCCCAGTGCATCTTTCATCGTTGTTTTAGGGTCTGTAGAAGTGGCCAGAATGTTGACGGAGGCTGCTCTGTGGCAGATCCTGCTACAGGAAATCCAGTTCAAACTCTGCCAGGTAGTACTAATGCCATGTGAACTTCCTATTCCTGGCCTAGAACATTGCTTCTGAGAGCCTTTCCTTGCTCTATCCACCCCCCCTCCCAAATATCTGTCTCTTCTGAATAAAAACTAAAAATATCCACTTTTGATAAGCAAGAATGGATGGAAAGCCAGGTGTGACATTGCAAACCTGTAATCCCGGTGCTCAAGAAGTTGAAGTTGGAGGATTACCAAACGTTTGAGGCCAGCATTGTTTGCACAGTGAGACTATTATCTCGAAACATCAAAAAATTAAAAGAAAAAGTAACCTAAGAAAGAAAAATCTACCTCCCATTAAACTGGACACCTCCTGTGTTCTGTAAATAAACCAGTGCCTGCCTCAGGTTTATGTAGTTCAGCCCATAGGAAGTCTTAGCCACTCCAGAATATTATTGCCTTCTGGACACCCTGAGAAAGACTTTGAATCTCTAGATACCATAGTACAGAAAACCCAAGTTCTGTATTTCCCAGAGCCCTTCTGATGTCCCTGGGATAGAAACTTTTGATGGTTAAATTTGAAAGGAAATTTACAAGCCCATTCGCATTGTTAGTAATTTAAAATTAATGGCACTGAGAAGATTTATATCCCAGAAACGAGTGAATGCTACACACCAGGACTCACCTCCCAGCTCATTGCTAAACACCAGACTACACCCCTATCGCTTCACTCTCCTGACATTTTGTTTAGTGCTTCTTGATACACACTCTAATAGTGAAGCAGCAGAAAAAGGTCTCACTTTCTGCTGATAGAAATGTTGTTGGTTTAGTGGCCTCAGTGATAGTGTTAAGGAAAAGGGTTTGGGTCAATCAGGGACACAGAGGGAAAGCCACAGTGCTGGCTAGTATTGTCAACTTGACATGACCTAGAGTCACCGTAGAGATGGACCTCTGGGCGTGCCTGTATGGGATTTTCTTACACTGGCTGTTGTAAGGAGATCTGTCTTATTCAAAGGCAGTACCATTTTCTGGCTGGCATCCTTCTGTGTATAGATAGAGCAGAGATAGCGAAGCTGGGTCCTAGCACGCTTTCCTCAGTGTGGACAGCTATGTTAAGTTCCTGCCGCCTTGGTATCTGCCACGATGAGCTGTGTTCGTGAACCGTGAGCTGGAATAAGCCCTCTCTCCCTTAAGTTGCTTTTTAAAGGGTATTTTGTCACAGCCACAAGATAACCACAAGTAACCAAGACAGCCACTAAATAGCAGAGAGACTCCCACTTCCAGGAAAACCATTCACATCCACAGCAGGAGATACCTCTTGGGATATTGGGCTGGGAAAATAGGAGACAGAAATGAGAGAGAGAGAGAGAGAGAGAGAGAGAGAGAGAGAGAGAGAGAGAGAGACAGAGACAGAGAGAGACAGAGAGAGAGAGTCACACTACTCCTAATTGCTGACTGCACAGGCAGCAAAGGCCTTGTGGGATGTGCTTCCTTGGGTGAGTCCCTAAACATACTTCATTTTGCCTGGGCTGACTGCTGATATGTTATGGGCAACCTGCTTGCCATCCACGACCCCATCCAGGTCACCATCTCCATCCTGTATGCCATACTTTCAGAGTCGATCATCATGACTTTGGAAGTCATTTAGCACCTATGGTGATTAGTGATACGCTCTACACTCAGAAATCACTTACTGAACCTCTGACAGAGGTTCCCAAAAATGGAAGGGGGGGGGTCGAGAAAACTTCCTGTGATTGTCTCAGAGAAACCACAGTCTTTACTATCTGCTTACAGCCTAGAGGATAGGGCCACATGTCCGTTAGAAGGTTTACATCTACCTTCTGTCACCACTTCTTCTAGTATATTACTAGGATTACAGATGTTGCAATTATGCCTGATTCCTGTGATGGGTGTGAACTATGTGTGCAGTACTGAAGCCTCTTGCTCATCATTCAACCTTTGCTTTGTTTGGGTACAGGCCTGAGGCAATGCAGGAAGCTGCTAAGATCCCCGAGCTCCAAATGCCCTAGCCTCAAGTGACACATGCCAAGCATCACTGAAGTTCTGGCCTGTTAGGAAAAGTCCTTCCTTATGTCCACTTCTGGAAGGTCTCTTGGAAATACTGCTTGCCTCCAATGGTCATCCTGAGGAAATGTCTGCTTTGGATAGCCCTGAGGTTGAAGATCAGGATGGCTACATGCTGTATGGACTCATGTTCTATTGTCTATGATAATAGCTACCACACAGTTCTACAGAGTCCTTGGTCTTTGTTCTTAAAATATGAGTTTCTACGCTAGCCAGGCTAACAATGACACAGAATGCTTAGCTTCATATGCTTTTACTGGATTATCTGAGTCAGAATTCACGGACGGGATGGGATCTTAGCTCCTTGCATCTCTTCCACGCACATGAGCACTATCACATTTTTTCTCCAGTTTAATTACAATGGGAAAAAATACTAACGGTGTGTGTTTAAGAGGGATCTCTTGAAATGTTCTGTGTGTAGACATGCATGTGTGCATTTTTGTATTGTGTGTATGTGTGTGAGCATGTGAGGGAGGCCAGATGACACCCTTTCGTGGTGTCCCTCAGGAGTTATCCACATTGTTTTCTTAGGATCTCTTTTTGATGGCCTCAAGCTTATTGATTAGCCCAACCTGGCTGGCCACCAAACCCATCCAACATTTCAGTTACAAATGTAACATTGTGCTCAGTTGTGTGTGTGTGTGTGTGTGTGTGTGTGTGTGTGTGTGTGTAAGGAGGAATGCTGGGTATCTAACTCAGGTCCCCAAGATTGTTCTTCAAGCACTTTACCCACTAAACCATGTCCCCAGCCCACAGTGGTGAGTCTTGAAGAGAACCTTGGGCAACTACATAGAATAGGTCTTTCTTTTAGGTCTCAACATTTACCGGAGATGCAGAGATACTGTCTGCAGTACTATTTCGCTATGCATCTCCTTGCATCAAACCATGTCTCCCTTCTCTACCCTCTACTGTTAGTGCCATTTCCCACCAACTTGACAACATTCTCATCTTTCCTACTGTTGTGATCATAAAAAGAGAAAGAGGTTAGAGAATATGTTCTGCGGCGGTGTGGGGAAAGGGGGTGCCTCAGTGGGTCCATGCCAAGGCATCCCTTCCCCCGAGGGACCAGACACACACTGGCATAGTATAGAATAGAGTTTATTCAGGGCATGGGATGGGAGTTAAGGGGGGTAGTAGAGGCAGAGAAAGGCAGAGAGAAGGAGAGAGTAGAGAAGCAGAGGCCAGCCATGACCACGTGGAGAGAGGGGAGAGGGAGGAGAGCCCAAGAGAGGCAAGAGAAAAGCTGAGAGTGAGAGGGGTAAGAGAGATAAGAGAGAGAGGAGGGGCTGAGCAGCCCTCTTTATAGTAGGCCAGGTCTACCTGGCTATTGCCAGGTAATTGTAGGGAGGGGAATACCTGGCTGTTGCCAGGTAACTGTGGGGTGGAGCTTAGACAGAACCCTAACACCTACCTCTTACCATTCCTTCTTCGGGATCATCTGGCCAGTATCTCTGTACCTGATCTCACATATCTGACTAGTTCCCCCACACCAGGGATGGTGTTATTCTTTCTAGAAGACCTGTCTATTTCACCAGGACCTGAAATTACTATGATCATTACCACCACAATATGGCTTTAAGCACATTCCTTAATGTGAGGTACTGTGCTAAGAGCTTCTTCCAAATTACACCATTTCACTAATATTCGTTATATCCTACAAAGCAGATGCTATTCTCATCCCTGCTTTACAGATGATGAGACTGAGGATCAAAGAGATAAAATCCCTTGTCAAGGCCAAAAGAGGCCTATGCTTTAGATTTGTCTGGTGTCAAAAACAGAACTCTCAACCATGGTTTTATACAGCGACATATACAGCACATATATGCTGGTGTATATCTTCCTCCCCTCTCCCAATACACTATTTTTATTATTTGGGAATTTCATATAAAGCACTCCAATGACACTGTGTACTTGCTGTTTTGTGTGTCAACGTGACACAGACTGGAGTTATCACAGAGAAAGGAGCTTCAGTTGGGGAAGTGCCTCCATGAGATCCAGCTGTGGGGTATTTTCTCATTTAGTGATCAAGGGGGTAGGGCCCTTTGTGGGTGGTACCATCTCTGGGCTGGTATTCTTAGGTTCTATAAGACAGCAGGCTGAGAAAGCCAGGGGAAGCAAGTTAGTAAGTAACATCCTCCCATGACCTCTGCATCAGTTTCTGCTCTCTGACCTGCTTGAGTTCCAGTCCAACTTCCTTTGGTGATGAACAGCAATGTGGAAGTGTAAGCAGAATAAACCCTTTCCTCCCCAACTTGCTTCTTGGTCATGATGTTTGTCCAGGAATAGAAACCCCGATTAAGACAAATCGATACCAGCATAGTGGGGTATTCCTGTAACAACCTGACCATGTTTTGGGGAGGACTGTGGAAGGATTTTGGAACTTTAGGCTAGATGATCCATTCGGTGTTAAGAGGTCTGTTGGGATGTTGTGTAGGAGCTTGGAGGATAATGTTGAGAACAGTGCAGAAGATGGAGGTCTGATTTGTGAAGTTTCAGAGGGAAAAGTTAAGACTCTTCTCAGGGCTGTTGCTGTTTTGATTGTGAAGATTCTGTGGTTTTGGTTAGCTGGGGCTGAAGAATCAGCTGTGATTAACAAGATACGAGAACGAAACAAGCAAAACCTTTGCATTACTGGGACTATTGATGCTGGTTAGCTGGAGCTAAGAAATTAGCAGTGATTAAGAAGAGACCAGCATTATTGAGGTGACATCCTCTGGGAGGTTTTTTCTGAAAGCACAAAGAGGCTGTGTTCCAGACATAGCCAAGATTCTACCTTGTGCTGCAGCAGGACTTGGTAATGTATAAGAGTCACCTAGGTGGTACTGGTTTTGAAGGTCTGAAGGGGTCATGAAGAGCAGCTGAGGCTCGGCACTGTGAGAGGCCGTGGAAGGCCACTGGTGAAGGTGCAGCCTCAGTTGCAATTGATGGCCCTGAAGGGGTCATCCAAAGGAGTTGAGGCTTGGCACCATGAAGAGAGCCTGTGAGAGGTTATTGGTGAAGCCTAGTTACAGCAGAAGACAGCAGTGTTTTGGAGATGCCAGTGCCATGAGATGACCACCAAGAACAGCAGCAGCAGTGGGATACAGACAGCTGGAGCCTAGAAGACAAGGTGTGTGCTACAAAGGGCAGAGCTGGAGAGGTGACCCAAGCCCTCGGAGGAGCATAGAAGACTGTGAGTGGATCCCAGACATTGAATGGTTGGAGTTTGATTTTGCTTTTGATTGTGACTGTGCCCTGATTTTTTTCCCTCTGGAAGGAAGAAAGTATTTTAGTGGAGTCCACAGTTAAGAGACTTTGAATTTTTAAAAGACTTTGAATTTTAAAAGATATTGGACATTTTAAAGGGATTGAACTTTTAATATGTAAAGACGGTAGGACTTTTAAAGTTATTTAGATTTTGGGGATGGATAAGAATGTAAGGGTTGAGGCTTAATAGTGATGTGTTTATGTGTCAAGTTGACAAGGGGTCAATTGTACTAGCTGGTTTTGTGTGTCAACTTGACACAGGCTGGAGTTATCACAGAGAAAGGAGCTTCAGTTGGGGAAGTGCCTCCATGAGATCCAGCTGTGGGGCCTTTTCTCAATTAGTGATCAAGTAGGGAGGGTCCATTGTGGGTGGTGCCATTTCTGGGCTGGTATTCTTGGATTCTAGAAGAGAGCAAGCCAGGGGAAGCAAGCCAGTAAGAAACATCCCTCCATGACCTCTGCATCAGTTTCTGCTCTCTGACCTGCTTGGGTTCCAGTCCAACTTCCTTTGGTGATGAACAGCAATGTGGAAGTGTAAGCAGAGTAAACCCTTTCCTCCCCAACTTGCTTCTTGGTCATGATGTTTGTGCAGGAATAGAAACCCTGACTAAGATACACAGCCTTCTCAATCCTTCCAGGTTCACCCTCCCACCTTTGTACCCCACCTCAAAGAAAAAAAAATTTCCAAGTCCAATTTGTGTTGCTTATAAACTCACTGAAGCATAGTCAAACTCCCAGTGGCCAGTTCCTTCAAGGACACTGTGTCTTCCCTGCCATCTCCCTGCCAGAAGCCATCAATTGTGAACTGTTAATCTCTGGTATCTTTATCACAATGTTTAAGGATTATCTCCAATGGCTTCCATCTGGACTATTTTTGGGGAGGCGGGGGAGGGGAGGGATTGTCACAGAAGTCTTCAACATCTCCTATTCTCAATTATGCATCAGGAATCATCAATGCTACAGAGAGAGAAGCCATTGGCAGCATGGATCTTGGACTTCCACATGGTTTCCGGTAGCCACACAAATCATAGGTGTCAACATGGCTGCCAGCAGCAACATGGACCACAAACAACAGGCAATAATAGCACATCTTCTTTCATTCTTTAGTGTTTCTGTATGGAAATGGGTTTGGGATGCCGTGCTTGAGGAATCTGAATTATCAAAGACTAGATAGGATTTTGAAATGTGTTATTTTTAAATATTGGAAAAAAAAGTGAAGTCTAGAAAGACAATCAAATTTGTCTAGATCCTGAAGAGGGTCAGCAGACCCTGGTCTTAAGCACAGTGTGGTGTGGATTCTAATAAGCATTCCTTCTTCTTTGATGGCCTTGAGAGCGTGTTCTTCATATACTTCAAAGTTCTAAACTTTGCCTTCTTTATTATAGTATGAGTTCTTTAAGGACAGAAGTCATCTCCTTGAACAGTGCTTCCAATAGAGTGTGAGAAGTACTAATGAAGGGTTAGTAAGCACCGAAGCCTCTGCCAGGGAAGGCATGCAATGGTTTACAAGGTGGTGAGTGAATGAGAAACGCAGGGGATGCCAGGAATCCTTCATGGAAATCAGTGGGCAAATGAATTGGAATCAAGATGAGAGTTGAGTTTGACCTGGAAGGTATTTATGGGAACATGGATGATGTTTTGCAAGAAGTGAAAAGGACCCAGCTTTGAGTATTGCTGACGGGCTGATCGTTACAACACATGACCAGGCTCTGCTCCTGGCCAGTCAGATTCAGCAGTCAGTGGCCACTTAGTTTGGCATCTAAGGGCTCCGCCAGCCTGGTTATTACAGCCGGTAAAGCGCCAGGTGCGCTGGGTGTGCTGATATACAATCCTATCTAGATCAGTGCTTTTCAGACTTTAATGAGCATACACATCACTTCAGAGTCTTTTTAAAAATGCTAATTCTACTTTCATTGCTGCTGGGTGGAGCCTAAGGTTTTGTGTTTCTATCACATTACCAGGTGCTTTTCTGAGCAACTGCACTTTTGAGTTTGAGGTTCCACTTTCTCCACTGAAAAGTGCTAGAGAACGCGACAAGAAGCTGTCGCCTTTGGTTAAGAACTGCCACTCCACAGACCAGCTTTCCAAAGATGGACTAAGGGGACCGACTCCCACATGCTTCTCACAGTCACAGACATAGGATGAAAGCAATGCCAAAAGCATAAAACTCATAATTCCTTGTGATTTGCATCTAAAATTGACACAGGGACTGATTTGCTCCTCAGTCACTTGGGAATTCATGTGGGTTCCTGGGACCAAACACATCCCCAAATGCCACATGAGTGAAAAAGATAAGAGAGGAGATATAATCAAAGAATCTACATGCAAACCACATCTCATTAAAATTACTTTCACTTTCAGGATTAAGAACAAAGTTGAAAGAAGAAACCATGGAAATAAAAAGCTATGGTGGAGACCAGACACTAGCTGTAAGTCTTCTCAGAGCCCATTTGTGCTTTTTAATTTTTACATAAAAGAGCGGGAATAGTTTATTATCAATATAAACAGAGCAGTGTGCTAACTCACCTTTCCTAAGGTTTTATAGTCTGCAATGCACTTTAAGAATAGTTTTATTGAGCCATAATTCACATATCGTAAAATTCACCCTTTTAAAGTGTTATTTGTACTTGTTTTATAACCCACTCTACAAACCTTGGCTCCTACTGTAGATGACAAAAAAGCAAGTTAAAGAAAGGGGTTTGGAGAGGAAAAAAAGACAGGTTGGTAGGTAGGGACAAGATGACACTCACGAAGGTGGAGAGACAAAACCAAGAAGGGAAACACAGAGAACAAGCAGAAAACTTCTCGTTACATAGAAGATTTTGGCTTACTGGAAACCCTTCTCTAAGATGCTTCAGAACACTGCAGGAAGATGACCGAGTATAATCCAGTACAATACCGTTCATGAGGATGCCCTTGAGTTCCAGGGAAAGGCTGCAGTGCCCAGTGCTCTCTGATTTCAAAGGCAGGGATACCTGCGATCGATCCATTAACTCATGTTCCATGCAGTGACAGAAGCAGCTTAAAAGGAAGTTTTAGGTGCTTTAAGGTGCACGTCTTCCACTTTCTGTACAGTGAGTCCATCCAGGGGGATCCAAGGTCACTGACGTTTTATGAGGTGGGCTGTGTGGTGTGACTCCAGGGACAGGATATACACTCAGCTCTGGCATGAGCGAAGGTGTCCAGGCTTCTTTCTGGATTACATCTTTCTCTTATAAACAGTGCCCATGTCTTATATTTTTAGACCTGGCTATCTCTCCCAACCATAAAACCTGAATCTTTTTTGGATGGCAATCAGAGCAGTTCTGCCTCTGGGATGCAAAACAAACACTGGAAGAGTTTTCTGTCACATTTTCTCTTGGGGGATGGGGAGCAAAACCCAACAAAACAAAAAATCCCTGTGAAACTCACTTGTTCCTCTGACTTCCATTTGTGACAGGGGTATAAACAAGAGGACTTGTCAGGATGCCACTGTAGGTTTGGTTGGATAAAATATTTTCTTTTCTTTTTTCCTTTTTTCCTTTTTTCCTTCCTTCCTTCCTTCCTTCCTTCCTTCCTTCCTTCCTTCCTTCCTTCCCTCCCTCCCTCCCTCCCTCCTTCTTTCCTTCCTTCTTTCCTTCCTTCCTTCCTTCCTTCCTTCCTTCCTTCCTTCCTTCCTCCGCCTTCTCTTTCTCTTTTTCTTTTGTTCTTCCCTTCTTCTTTCCCCCCCCCTTCTCCCTCCTCCCTTTTGAGGCAAAGTCTCTCTGTGTAGCCCAGACTGGCCTCACTCAGACATGTGGCCATCTCACCTGTGGCAGTAAACCTCAGCGTCTGACAGCTGGCACTGCAGGCATACACGTCTCCCAGGCCCTGGTGCTACGTTCTCCAGCTTCAGTCCGTGCCGGCCTGTGCTCTAAGCGCTAGGCCAGCCGCATGTGGACCTTTGCTGTCCTCACCTGAAACTGGCACTTGTAAGTTACAACTTTGCTTCTCTCACAGATGATGAAGCTTCAGCACAGAGACATAACTGGCTTTGAGTAAGAGCTGGAGATGGTGGAGGTCGAAAGTGAGTGTTTTGGTTCCAGTAATTAAATGAGATAATACCTAACAAAAGAGCATTGCAAAGTTCATATCTATAAAGACTTTTAGAAATACAGGACATAGTGAGCAAATTACGTTATAAATATAGAATGTCATTTCTGGAGTTATTTTATAGGACCACATTGGAATCTATTTCCTAGATCCAATCTTTTTCTGTTATCCCTTGCCAGGTCCTGGTTGTGACTGGGTAGGTTCTCTCATTGCTTTCTTACCTATGCTGGACCATGGGCAATCTGGAATACAGTCTCCTGGAGATGTCATGTTGGATTTGTTTGTGAAGAGCTATGGCCTGTTTGATCATTTGTGTCGACCTGCACCTTCACTAGGGAGAATTTCTTCTCCTTGAATCCTTGATTAAGGCAGGCTACAATCCCCCTCTCTTCCCCACTTGAACATGTTGACTCTTTATAACATCAATACGACATGAATGATACCCCCTAGATTTTTAATGGCTGCTATTTTTCTGTCCCTGACGAATATGCCTTCTTTCTGATCACTACAACTGCAGCCTTCATGGGGCACACTTGCCCCGGCTCTTACCTGGAAGCACTGTGCTGATGTGGTCCTCTGAGGTGGCCTGACTAGTTTTAGGATTTATAAATATCTTATTTTACCACTCTATGGTCTCTTTAATGCCTATTTCTATTTGTCTGTTTGCATAAGGTCTGTTTACATACACACATAATAAAAATAAAAAGCCGAGGTTTCTTCTGGCTACTTCCTGCTTCCTTCTAATGGTTAGTTCTGGTTATCCTCGCTCTGCGTCTTGACTCAGCGTCAGAGCATCTCTGTGTTATCCAAGTTTATCCAGCTTGTAAACAGAAAAGACTTTTTCCCTCACTATATTTCCCACAACACCCCTGACTTCCAGCATAGCTTTTTGTGCAGTTTCAGAGCCAAGGTGTCTGCAGTCAGAGGAATGCTTTCGTTTCTTCTTTTGGTCTTTCTTGACTTGCACTCATTATAACTTATTATATTAGCCCCACACCAGCACCACCCACATAAGCCTCAGGCATTACAGATTATTTTCTGACTGCCATCATCCATTTCTGAAGCAACACCATCTTGAAAGGATTCCATCAGGTCTTCAGCCTTGCTATTTCCTTCCCACACCCACTGGCTGTGAGCTCTGCCCCAGCCTTCCTTCGGTACATTTGTTTTTCAGACAAAAGTTAGAAAGGACTAGTGGTAAGCTCACAGCTGGAAGTGATGAAGAAAACAAGATACTCAGGATGATAGCGTTTCCTTCTCTCTAATCAATAATTCATTTTTAACCAGTGTGTTTGAGGAAATTGAGACTTGGCCTTAAGTAGCTCCTTTACAAGAACAGGAAAATGAGCAGGATTCTAAAACAAAACACAATTTGGAATACAGAGCAAACAAAACGAAAGCGTCTCACCGAAAGGCTGTGCCAACTTATGATTCTGGGCGATCGCTTTTTCAAGAGGCGAGGCATGGCTGGTGTTTTGTTTTCAAATGTATGGACATTTACATAAACCTGGCCGCTGTAGCATTTGACCTGCCTGTGTGAATGGGAGTGAGCATTTTACAGCATTTGAATCCTGGGCCTTAATGGAAAGCAACAATAGCAAAGCTTCTTCTATCATGAGTAAAATGCCCAGCAAACAAGTCATTACCCACATACATGTAGATATGTCTCATCTTCCTGGGCAGAGGTTTGCTATGAGCAGAAACTCCAACTGACTCATTAGCTTCAAATGTCCAAGGTGCCCGTAGATGGGACTTACACACTTTGCTTCACCCTTCAACATGCATCTGTTGCCATCAAGGTCTTTTCTTCTTGTTTCTTTCTCCAACTCTGATTTTGCTCTCATCCTGACCAAAGCTCTGAGACTATGTGACATGCTCCAAATTCTTCTTGCTTGATCCTGTATCATCTGGACCCCTAAACTTTCCTTGCTCATTTTGCTCATGGACGCTAATTCCCTTCACTTAAAACACACACACACACACACACACACACACACACACACACACACACACACACACACACACACACGTTGAGCATCCCTAATCTGAAATCTGAAATGTTCTCAAATCCAAGTCTTCCTGAACATGACTATGATGGCCCAAGTAGAAAATTGGGTACTTAACCTTGTGTCATGGACCCTAGTAATCCCCCCATCCCCCTACCCCTGCCACACACACTAAAATATTGTATATAATTACTGGAGACATTATGTATCTCTATAAAATCAAGTGTGAGTGTGTGTGCGTATATGTGTGTGTGTGCAAGTGATCATGCAAGTGTGAGTACATCAATGAATTCGATTTGAACTCCAACTCTTAAGATCTTTCATTTGAAATTTGCATATTCCAAAATGCAAGATGATCTGACTCTTAAACACTTCAAGTCACAAGCATTTCAGATAAGGCACATTCAACCAACACATGCAATTATATAAGACTTTTTTCAGGTTTTGGTAGATTTACTGTTTTCTCTCCCTTCGTCTGTCTATCTGTCTCATTTTGTGTCTGATGTTCCAAGAATCATACATGCACTGCATCTTAAACAAAACATCCATTATGAAGTAATCTTGCCACTTTATAGTAAACGAATTTTTTCCCCCCTTGTGAATATAGTGAGGAGCCAGAGTTTGAAGTGCAGGAAATACCTAGAAGAGAATGTAACCCAAATGGGGATGGAGATATGGAGGGGACTTAGCTGCACCCTTCTTCCTGGAGTGCTACCTGAGGACAGCTGTTACTCCAACCTACAGTTTTGAATAAGCAGATGCCCCACTGCTCTGTGCAGAGCAGGCTCCTCCCCTCTTGTCCCCAGCAGTATTAAAAGTCATTTCTAAAAAACAAATGCAGATTAAATTTCATGGTAGGAAGAAGATTAATTAATCATGCTTCAATTGACATTTCTGCCTTCGAGGATAAAGGTTTCTTTAATTATGTCTTCTTCAGGAAGTATTTGCCAAGACTGGCTCTTGTTTATGCAATAGAAGGTTTGGAGACCACAAAGACCAGTAATCTCTTTTGATGACCATAAGAATGGCAAGGCAAGTTATTTAAATATCACTGAAAGAGAAGGGAAAGTCAAGTTTAGGAGTAGAGACACTTGTGGCAACAGCCTGTTGAGTGTTCTTCTCAGTTATAAGTGTGCTATTGTCCAACTGAAGTGTTTTGCACACGCCCTTGCATGTAAACACTCAATTGTCCTCCCTATGGCTACGGCATTCACTAGCCACAGGGTCCTGTGTGAGCTCTAGTTTAGGATTTCATTCGAGGAAGCGAATTTCTCATATGGAAAAAGTATCTTATGTCACAACTTACATGTCTTGAGTTTTAAGTAGTCTTTACTATGGAGGACACACTTCTAATATGTTGGTTGACCTACCTTTTTCTCTGGTAATCCAGTATTTTAAGACCTATCCACCATACATATTTCTATGCCTAGAAATAGGTTTGAAGCATTTCAAAGACACTCCCTCTTCTTCTCTTGAGCGAATTGGATTGTCTCTCATATAGGTGTGGTCTTGTCAGGTTCATCTTTTCTTTGTCTTGACTTAGCTATTTTTTTCTGCAGATCTTAACAAGTGAGATTAATGTTTACCAAATTTATCCATTGTCTTTTATGAATCTGCTAAGAAAATGGCCCACTTACCGCAAAAGCTGCATACAAGACGGTAGGTATGCTTATGTTGCACTTAATTCTTCTCTGTTTGTTCCATGTAACGATATACCTGAGACACCATAGCTCAGTCCATATGCCTTTTCAAACACAAGTTTGATAAAGAAATATATATTTTAAATATAAAACCAACTAGAAATGTAAAATCAATGCTCCATACTTTCCAGTATTGCTGTTGTTTAGAGCTGATTGGCAGGAACTGCTAAAGTTGTCTGACTTATTTCCTAAGATTTCTCATTAGTCATCATTGGCTTTCTCTTTTGATTTTATTTTGGCATCATTCTATAGTCCATCAAAGGAAAAATATTATTTAAATAGATATACATGGGCATATCTATACACACACACACACACACACACACACACGGCATGGAAGTAAAAGGGATACTGTAAGTGGGAAAGAAGTTTAAAGGGATGGGGTGATGTGAAAGGAAGACAAAATATGCAGAGCATGCTTAAATATGTTCATGTGTGTGTGTGTGTGTGTTGTATGTGTGTGTGTGTGTGTCTGTGTGAAGTGGGCAGAAAGAGGACTATTTGGCAGAAGGAAGGGAACTTACAAAAGCTGAAGAGGAGGAACTGGGGAAGACAGAGGTTTAAATAAAAGCAAGGTACAATGACGTATACATATGAGAGTCACATAATGAAACACATTTTTGTGTATTTTTAAAAATTTATTTATTTTCTTTATATCCAATATCAGCCCCCTGCTTCCTCCCAGTATTCTGTCACGCAGATCCTGCTCTCATTCCTCACTATTCTTTTCCTCAGAGAAGGGACAGCCCCATGGGTATCACCCACCCCTGGCACATCAAGTCACTGAAGGACGAGGTACATCCTCTCCCACCGAGGCTAGACAAGATGGTCCAATTAGGAGAACGGAATCCATAGGCAAGGAACAGATTTAGGAATAGACCCTGTTCCAGTTGTTGGAGGACCCGCACGAAGACCAAGCAGTACATCTGCTACATATGTATAGGGGTGGGGAGGGCTAGGTTCAGCCCATGCTTGCTTCTTGGTTGGTAGTTCGGTTTCTTCAGGAGGCTCCAAGGATCCAGGTTAGTTGACTCTGTTAGTCTTCCTGTAGAGTCCCTGTCCTCTTCAGGTCCCTCAATCAGATGTAGGGAAAGCAGGGGAGAGAAAACAGAAATCAGTGGGGTTGGGGGCAGTGGTGGCATATCTAGGATGTGCCAGAGACCTGGGACAGAAGGAGGCCCCAGGGTATCTATGTGGCTGATTCTAAGATTTGCAGGGACAAAGATAGAGTAGAAACTGAGGGAATGGCTAATTAATGACTGGCCCAAATTGAGACCCATCTCATGGTCAAGAACCAATCCCTGACACAAGTAATACTCTGTTATGCTTGCAAACAGAAGCCTAACATAACTGTCCCCTGAGAGGCCCCACCCAGCAGCCAATGGAAACAGATGCAAAGACCCACAGCCAAACATTAGATGGAGCTTTGGGAGTCTTGTGGAAACCCATTATTTCTGTGAATTATTTTTTAAAAAAATAAAAATTTAAGATAAAAATAAATGATATGAAATTGGGGATAACGGATGAAAGAATAAGAAATTAACAAAATGAAAATAAACTAAGGTGTGGTCCTGCATGCCATCCAATTACACAGGAATGCTCTTGAGTGGAATTTTTTACTTCTCTGGAAAGACACAGGGCACAGTACTAAGAAAACACAGGCATAGCTTATTGAGTAAGTCACCAATTCAGCTTGAAGTGGTGACCCTGTACCTCACATTTACCCATCTGTCTACCACTACTCTTTCAAGATTTCTAAAAGCTTCCACGGCCAAAGATATTTGTGATACAAATTCTCAAACATATAGCAAATACTGTTTTAGGCTCTTTCTACCCTTTACCAGATGTCTTAGTTACTATTTTATTGCTGCGAGGAGACACCATGACCAAGGTAACTCTTGTAAAAGAAATCACTTAATTGGGGACTTGCTTATAGTTTCAGAAGTTTATCATGGTGGTAAGAAGCATGGCACTGGGGCAGTAGCTAAGAGCTTTACATCCTAAGCCACAGGCAATAGGAGACAGAAAGATTATATCTATATCTATATCTATATCTAATCAAAATAGACCTACAATTTCACCACTCAAGAGAAATAACTATGGCAGCTATACTTACCTAGAGAATCTTTGTGGGGGTGGGAGTGGGGGTGGGGAGCAGGGATGGGGGTGGGGGGGACTATTTATTATTCCTCATCTCTTTTGCTTAAGAAGTATTTTATTTTTAAATTACAGGTATACGTGTATCTGAATGTGGGGGATGTACAAGTAAATGCAGACGCCCGAGGAGGCTAGAAGAGGCCATCTAGTCACACGGAGCTGGAGTTACACGCACTTGTGAAGCGCCTGATGCAGATGCTGGGTACTGAACTCAGATCCTCTCCAAGAGCAGCTCTCCCGACAGCTGGCCCATCCCTTTCACTCTTTTTCTTTCTATGTTGAGGAAGAACCACTCATTCCAACAGCCCCAGGTCCTTATCCTTCCTTCATTGACTACTGGGTAGAATGTTACCAGTCTGGAAAGTTTGGGAGAAGAAGTAAGCATGAGTAGTTACCAGCTCCTACTCTCTGTTTATTAGTCTGTGCTTGTCCCCCAGGACACGTGCCCCACAGTCACGCTGCAAACTCAGTGTTAGTTAGGTTAATGGGAGGCCGTGAAGAGATGAGGAAGTTAAATATGGCTGATTAGGAACTAAGGTCCAAAAATGTACTTCCTCATACATGGAAACTGGAGGAGACCAGAATTACTTGTTGCTCAACCTTGTCAACGATGAATATGGCAGTTTGAGTCTTGAATCTTCTCTGTCTTCCTCCTGAGGGTTGCCATTAACCTGTCTAGACCTTAGGAGAACAGAGAATTATGTCTTTTTGGACCATGTTTTGTGTGTGTGTGTGTGTGTGTGTGTGTGTGTGTGTGTGTGCACATGGGCAGAGGCTAGAGGTTTCTCATGGAATCCTTTCTGCTAAGCTTGCTGGTTAGCTATCGAGCTCTGGAGTTCAACCTGTTTCTGCCGGGTAGAACTCTCTAATTCTGGAGTTACTGGCAAGCACGGGCAGACTTGTGTTCTTACTTGGGTGCTGAGGCTTCGAGCTCAGCTCTTCATGCTGGCGGCGTGCTCTCACCCGCTGAGCAGTCTCCTCAAACGCTCGCTCTCTCCACTCTACTCTTCCAAGTTTCTCTGACTTTCTTTCTTTCTTTTTTTTTTTTAACAGGCTGGCAAGTTTGATGGGTGGAGCCAAGGACTAACAACTCTCCTTGGAAATGTCATTTGCTTGCAGTGGGGAATGGAATCTGGACCAATGGGGAGAGCAGAACCATCCAAATAGCAGAGCGTGTGATCCCTGCCCAAGCCTTTTATTGAGTTTCAACTTTCACAGTGAGGAAAGTGAAGGCCAAAATTCAGAGCTGCTTAAGAGAGGCTGCCAGTCTCTGGGCCAAGCTGAGTTGCTTTGGGGCTTACTGACAAAGTGTGGCACAGAACTTGAGAGGGAGACATTTTCCAACCTCAGAAGCAAAGCCAGTGATATTTTTGGCTTTCCAAAAATTGGAAGTGAATCACCGGTATAGGTGAGGGAGTTTTGACCGCAAACAGTTGAGAGTTTGGCATTTCAGTTAGAGGATGTGAACAAGTGGACCATGGCAGGAAGAACCAAGATGTTGAGACTGGACCATTGCAGGACTGGAAGAGACAGAGTCAGTTCTGTTTAAGGGAAGCCCCTGGCAACGGGATCAAACTGCAGCGGAAGGCCACACATCTGCCTCACGGTCCCTGAGACTTTGTTTTGTTTTGTTTTGTATCCTTGAAAGCTGATACACCTGTACTCAGGAAGTCCTTCCTCAATTGTTGCTGCCTTGGTTATCAGGGTAGCCCCTCTGTGCGTTGGGCGGCACTGCAGCTCCCTGACTCCCCACCCCCACTGCTCCTGCCCAGTTTTCCATTGTCTGTGGTTGACTAGGATCCACATGGACCAGAGCTATGACGTATAACGTCAAAATGAAAATAGTCCTTTCGTCCATATGTCTTGCCTTCTAGACAAGTGTTCCTTGGGACTCAGACTATGGTAGAGTTCCTGAGATAAATCTATTAGTTTCCCTGCCCATCTTTCCTTCCTTATGCTTGTCTCTAGGGTTGAGATTGTGACCAGATAATCACCTTTGTTCTGCCTTAGCGTCCTTCTACCCACCCAAGGCTAACCTTGACATGCCTGGCTTCTTCTCTCTCTGAGAGTAAGATGCCTCCTGGGACACTGTTGGTCTTCATCATGCTTCTCTTACACCCATCACACAGACATGGCCACCTCCACCACTTTATCAGTTCTGCACACACCTTGCTTATTTTAAACCATAGTGTTGAACACAGCGTAAGTTTTCTTGCAACTGATGCTACTGCTGAAACATCTCAGCAATTCCTGAGTCCCCTGCAGTCAATGTCACATGTTAACATGATGTCCTGGCTATGATGAACTGTCTTAAGATTATACTTACGTTATATATCTATGTATATCTACACAGGCTATTCTTTTGAGGTATAAGATAAGTGTCTATGTCTAAAGGACATGCCCATTCTTGAGGGTTTTGATACACATGGTCACATTGGAATGATACACAGAAGTAGACTGGGTTGCTATTATACAGCACATAGACTTGAGGTCCTCTTTGTTTCTGAGTTGAAGTGTTCTAGTGCACAAGAGTCACCATGGGCTTGGAGACTAGGAATTCAGCTCCTCTTTTCCTCTTCTTAGGAATTATGAATTCTCAGAGAAGTTAACACTTCTGCTTCACCTTGTTGAAACCTGAAACCATCATTTGTGAAACCTGAGCGCAGACTTTCCCTGTCCACTTCTCAGAATGGCTGCAGGGATCAACCGTGATAAGAGAGCACTTTGAATGTGCCAACAACCTGGTCAGCATCATGACCTTCTATCATCCTAGTGCTTTAGTGGCTCATGCTCCCTTATGAGTTCTTCATTCTCCATCGACACATTCAGCCAGGAATAAGCACAGATGCACAATGCCCCCCATTGTGTCTCAGGCAGATTCTGAGATGGGCGAGGGCAAGACTTGTGGGGAGCAGAACTGGAACAGGGCCAAGGGCTGCTAGCACGCCATCCTGGCAGGGTGATTAAATACTAATACGTTTCTGGAATTGGCAGGCACCCCTACCATTTGTGGATTGTCTCCCTGCTGTCTCATGAAAGAAGGTGCATTTGGGTAAAGACTGACTGAAGACTATTACCATTCTGTTGGTCAGGGAGCAAGCTTTCTCAAAGCAGTCAGGACGTGGACCAAGGAAAGCTAAGAAGATGGGTTGCTCTTTACCTCCCTCCCTCCCTCCCTCCCTCCCTTCCATCCTTCCTTCCTTCCTTCCTTCCTTCCTTCCTTCCTTTCCTCCTCCTCCATTTTGCAAGAGCCCAGCTTAATGAAATAGTTTAGTGGCATGCATTTTAAGTGAGACATTCTATGAAACATTAAACATGATGGTCAATGGAGATTGCTTTTGGTATTGAGTTTTGGTGCCCACATTTGTCTTAAGTTCACTGTGAGAGAGGGAAGGGAGAAGTAATAGAAGGAGGGAAGGAGGGAGGGAGGGGGGAGAGAGAGAGAGAGAGAGAGAGAGAGAGAGAGAGAGAGAGAGAGAGAATAGAATGGAAAGTGCTGTAGGCATTACAGAGAGCCCATTATCTCAAAATTAATTATTCCCTTTTAGAAAGTTCCTGCAGCGAGGCTGGAGACAGAGAACAGATGTGGCTCTTAGTCAAGAATACTTAGAACCCAAACCAGAAGTTCAGCTACGGGAATAGCTGTCAGCCAGGACGAAAGGCCATGTTGACATGGTTGGTACTGAGCAATAGTGTCTAGCCCCTCAAAATGCAAATGCTGTTGTTTGCAGTACAAAAGCTCTGGTTTTCCCTTCAACAGAGCGTGTACTATTAAAATAGCATGTCCTGTGTGGAGTTGCCACACATTCTTTCCATTTTTTCCCCCTTGTGTGAGTCAGAGTGCAGATTCTCGACAAGGCCAAAAAGAAAGCCATCTAATTTACATGGGCACAGAGGACCCACATCTGGATGAAGTTAGCCCGAGTGGGAATTACTTGCAACATTTAAATATAGGCGTGCAGAGCTTCCTTGTTTTGACCATATGAGGCGTTCACATATAATTCTATGAAAGCAAAACCTGAAAGTCTATTTCTTATTAAAAGGAGCCCGTGCTCATTCTATCATTACAGAACTGACCCAAACCTAGAGACTGGCTATGAGCTGTAAGATGTGACCAGACTCTCATCAGCCCCCAACGGCTGGAGTGAGATAGCACCATCAAAGGAACACTACATTCCCCCACGTTTGTGCCAAGATGCTAGCGGGATCTGAGATCTGTTCCATCTGGAAATCCCAAGAATGGCAGTGAGCTGCAGATGCTGGGCAAACTGGATGGAAACCGTTGAGAGTGTCAAGTGCCCGCCAGATAGATCCCGTAGGCTTTAAGGCTAGCATTGGCAGACGTGTCCAGTTTAAGTCAATATAGGGAGAGAAAATATGGACTGTGTAGATCAGCCATTGGGAAGAATAATATGAACAGCTGATGTACAGGAATGAGATGAGGGGAAGCCAGGTGACTGCTGTCAGAAGCTAGGGTTCATCAATCCTTATTGCTGGCATCTAAATCGAAACTACATCATCTAGATTGTGTCACTGATAACGGTGACATTCTTATTATAGATGTTAGTGTGGAAAGTGGTAGACAAATAGGAAAGAATATCTTGTTTGAGGCTAAAGAGTCTGAAAAAGTTACTTTGTGACTCATTTTAGAAGTGTCAGGACAGCATTTAACTCTGTGCTCCTGTGAATTCTCTACCTTTTCCATGCTCAGTATCTGCCAAGTGACATTTACTAGGATTTTGAACATTTGGCCCTGACTTCCGTATCCTTCTCTGGGCTTCTGGACTGTGTTCTGAAGAAACACAATAATACCATCTTTGCCATTGGCTCCATCTGAATTCCTTTCAGGGTGGATATCTGTCTTTACTTAGGAAAAGTTTGCTAAGCTGCTAATCATGGGAACAAGACTCCTCAAGCATGGGCTAACAGGCAGGCAGAGGGCAAATGCACCTCAGACTGAGTGTAGGTTAAAAGGGGAAGATGTGTGAAGGAGAAGAAAACAGGCATGGAGGGAAGGCTTATGATGGATCTGGAAAAGGCCTCAGCACATGAGTAGTTGGATAGGAAAAGTCTCCCAACACCACATACTTACTCTTCAGGCTGAAGTTTCTTTCATGGCTGCATTGGAAATCTTGCCTCTCCACAGCCATGACTCCAGTTAAAGTCCTTCTAGAGAGATGTGAATTTCCTTGCATTTGTTGGCTCCTAAGAACTGATGGAGTTTCACTTTGGAGTTGAGGAATTAGTGACTTGGGAGATCATGCATTAGCTAAAGGAATAGGAATTTTTACAGAAGAGGGCTCTTAAGCAATTGCCAACCATTAATTCTTCTCTACCCACAAAAGAAATGTTCAGTTCAACTCTTTATGGGAAGGTTGCTGTTCAGGTACATGTGAACATGTAAGTTAAGATAACTCAAGGCATTGTAAAACACGACACCTATTATTTTTAGCTTGTACCTTAAAGCAAAAGAACATGCATTTCTCTGCCAGTCTGCCCATTTTTCCTGGGTAATAAATAATGCAAGAAATGACGTAGTTACCTTGGCCCTAAACATGGTCGTCTATGCTAAGGGAGCTAGACCTTCCTTAGCAGGCCTGGATTGCCAACATTGGGACTGCTAAAAGAGAGAAAAACAAAATTTAAGACACTACAAGTTTCAAAACTACATTTTTTTTGTAACCTCAAGAAGACAAACACACACAAGCAATTACTGACACAGCACAGAAGTGTCACGGCCCACGAGACACACCCTCATCTCACGGTTGATGAGGAATGAGAAATGTCTGTTCTACAGTCAAAAAAAAATCAAGATAAATTGTCTTTTTCCTTTTTATTGAAAATAGATTTTTTCATATAATATATTCCGATTATAGTTTTCCCTGCTCCAAGTCCTCCCAGTTCCCCACCCCACTTCCATCTGGACCCCCATTCTTTCTGATTCTCGATAGAAAACAAACAGGCATCTAAGGAATAATAATAAAATAAAAGAGAGAAGTTGTCTTTTTAGAGAGATTGCTTATTGATTTCTGTATATGTTTGTGTATGTGCCTCTCTGCATGTATGAGAATGCGTGTGTGCAGAAACTTATGTACAGAGACCAGGAAAGGGACATGAACTATCTTCTTTATTATTCACTGCCTACTACTCTGAGCAGGGTCTCTCCCTGACCCTGCGGTCTATGTTTTCTAGTCTAGATTGAAATTTAAAACCTCTGCTGATCCTCCTATCTTAGCCCCAGTTGAAGCTGGAGTCACAGGGCTATGCAGAATGTCCAGTTTGTTACAGGGTTGCTGGTATTCCAAACTCCACTCTCAAGATTGTTGTCCTGTTTGGTTTCTATCCATTTGACCCAAACTAGAGTTATCTGGGAAGAGAACTCTCAGTTGAGAAAATATCTCCATGAGGTCACCATAGTCAAGTCTGTATGGCTTTTTCTTGATTAATGATCGATGTGGGAGGACCCAGCCCACTGTTGGTGGTGACAGCCTTGGGCATTTATGTGGTCCTAGGTGGTATAAGCATGTAGGCTGAGCAAGTCATGAAGAGCAAGGCCAGTAAGCAGTGTTCCTCCTCAGCATGAGTTCCTGCTTCTAGGTTCCTGCCCTGGATTCTTTTCATGAAGAACTACGAGCTGTGAGGGGAAATAAGGCCTTTTCTCCTTGAGTTACTGTGCTCATGGTATTTATCACAATAATAGACATTTAACTAAGACAGTTGTGAAGCTTGGCAAACTGAATTGCCAAGCCGGCTCTCCAGACCCATAAATTATCTTGTTTAAGTCATCTCGGCTTTGTGTCCTGTCAACACGGCAGCTGATGGAATTTCCTGCTTAACAGAGAATACTTTAGGAGTGGGGTCTCACCACAGTGAAATGCCAAATAAGTGGTAGAGTTGAGTGGGTGGGTCTTAAGAAGTTGATTGGGCCAACGTGGTGGACCAGAAAGCTGGTATTCTTGCTCTGTTTTGGAAAAAATACTCAAAAAAAATGTTATTTATTAAAACTTTGAAAGATAGACTGCATGACATTAGACCTAAAAACTTTAGTGAAACCGGCTGGATAAATTCAGAATATTCTGAATACTTCTTGCTATTCTTAGTTGATGACCTTGAGCTATCCTAAAAGGTAACTGTGACTCTAAAGGGACCACATTAGCCTATGGTATTGTAATAACCCCAAGACTTTGTCATCACTTCCCCAAAAACCTGAGTCCAGATAATGAGGGTTGAACCAGGAGCTAAAATCAGATTAGGAATGAAACTATTCCATACAAACTTGCTGTTTCAGAAGGTACAAAGAATATTGGCAATGATGATAAAGAAAAAGGAGAAGGAGGTGGGGGAATAAAGGCAGGAGTGAGGGTGGGGAGACCAATCAGAAAGCAACTTTGGGCATTGGAGAGATGGCTCAGTGGTTAAGAGCACTTTCTGCTCTTTCAGAAGACCAGAATTCACCTAGCATTCACATTGATGGCTCACAAGTGTTTACAACTTCTGGCCCCCAAAGGCACCTGTACACACACGTGTGTATACACACTCACACACATGAAAAATAACTCTTTAGGAAAGGACAAGATCACATTCAGAGTGGTGCAGCTGTAGACAAAATGCAACTCCGGTCATATGAGTTCTTTAGCTACACTTGTGTATACACAGATGGGAACAACGGGAACTAAAGAGTCAGAAACCCCCCAAAAATTTTTTTTTCTTTTTGGAGTAATTTAATTGTCAATGAAACCACAATTCTTCTTTCTAAAAGCCTGTAACTCTTCCACATCTAAAAATACCCCCAAATATGCCCCAAGCAAGAAGAAAGTTGCAAAAGCCATGTTGGTTCCAGGAGAATGTGTAAAGGGACAGGGCAATCTTAGAGGGATCAAGTCAAGGGGTCTTGTCAGGTCATAGTAGGGGCCTTTGGTGACTGGTATGGGCACATTATTGCTATGATTTTCCTTCTTCTTTCCTACTTTGTGGTTTGTTTATTTATTTTACTTCCTTAAGTTAGCATAAATGTAATAGACTTCGTTAAGGGCATTTTTGTATCTATCTGCTATTGTATGAGACCTTTATACATCTTGCTTCCCTAATACCTTCTGCTTTGTCTTTTTTGGTTGTTGGTCCTTTCCTCATAATGTCCCCCTTCAGTTTTTATTTACGTGAATCCCATTTTTTCTCTCTTTTCCCTCTTTCTCTTTCTCCATCTTACCCCTCCCCCATTGTCTACAACCATAAATATGCATTAATTTAAATCTATACTCTGCATATAAGGAAAATGTACAGTATTTGTCAGTCTGAATGTGGTCTATTTCATTTACACATGACTATCATTGGTTCTACTCAACTTTTTTTTTTTTTATAAATGTCATGATTTCACTCTTCTTTTGGGATGAATAAAATCCCATTGATGTATATGTAACATACTCTTGTTTTGTTGTCTTTGATCATTTATCTGCTGATGGACACATAGGCAGGTTCCATTTTGTAGCTACTGTTACTATTTCAACAATAACCATGGATGTGCAAATGTTTCAGAGAATGTACCAGGGAGTGGTATATCTGAATCATATAATGTATATATTGTGGAACCTCTACATAAACTTCCATAGAGATGGCATAGATTTTTACCCCTTTCACTTCACCACCATTCTACAAAAAGCCATTTATAGATTCAATGCAATCCCAATCAAAAATCCCCACCCCATTTTTCAAAGCAATAGGAAAAAAAATCTTAAAATTCATATGAAATTCCAAAAGACCAGAATAGCCAAAATGATTCTGAGCAGAAAAAACAATGCAGGAGGAATTACCATTCCACATCTCCAGATGTATTACAGAGCCATGGTAAACAAAACAAAAACCAAAAACATTGCAATGCTGTCAATCTATCTATCTATCTATCTATCTATCTATCTATCTATCTATCTATCTATCTATCTATTATCTATCTATCTACATGTACACACAAATGGAACAAAATCAAAGACCCAAACATACATAACTTCAGCTGTTTAATATTTGATGTACTCTGTAGAAAAGAAAACATTAACAAATGGTTCTGGGACAACTGAAAGTCCACATGTAGAAGAAGGAAAATAGACCCATATCTATTACCCTCAACAAAACTAAGTCCAAATGTGTCAAACACCTAAATGAAACCAAAACCACCATAACTCCTATAAGAAGAATGTGGCAGTACCCTCCATGGTGCTGTTTATATTTTTTTCACCGTCTAGTTTCTTCAGAGTTTTTATCATGAAGGGATACTTAACTTTGACCAATGCCTTCTCTTCATTTGTGTATGTTGAACCAACTTTGCATTCCAGAGATGAACCAAGATGAATTTGGTCAAGATATATGATCTTAATGCATTCTTGAGCGTGGTTTAGAAGACTTTTATTGAGAGTTTTTGTATCTATGTACACCAGGAAAAGTGGTGTACTGTGTGTCGTATGTTCGTATTCAGTTTTGATATCAAGACAACACTAACTTCATAGACTGTGTTTGGTAGTGTTTTTTTCCTTTTCTATTTTGTGGAACACTTTGATAAGCATTTTAGCTCTTCCTTAAAGTTTGGTAGAACTCAACAGTGAACATAACCAATATTGCACTTTTCTTTGTGGGAAGATTATTATTATTATTATTATTATTATTTAGTTATTTGAGAATTGCATACAATGTATTTTGGCCACACTCAATCCCCCCACCCCCAGCTGTTCCTGTATCTGTGCCCTCCCCATTCACCCAACTTTCTACCTTCTTTCTCTCAAACCCGTCAAAACCAGTCTGTGACTCCGAACTATTGTTGGTGGTGTGGTCTTCTACTTACCAGGAAGCATGACCCACATGTCAGGGGCTTCACTCTTAGGGAAAACTGACTCTCCTTCATCAAGCTTAGTCATTACTTAGCTTTCATGCTTCACAATTGGGTAAAATGATTTCTTCTCCAATTTCCTTTAAAAATCAAATTTCAAAGTATTTCCCAATCGTGTTCTGAATTTTGTTGGAATATGATATATCATCCCTTTCTTGGTCTCTAATTTATTAATTTTAGTCTTCTCTCTCCATTTAATTAGTTTGTCTTGGGTTATATGTCAATCTTGTTTTTTTTTTTTCAAAGAACCAATTATTATTTGATTGATTCTACAGTTTGTTCTTTTGGTCTCGATTTCATTAGTTTATACCCCACTATTTATTATTTCTTGATCTCTACTGCTTTCGGTTTAGCTGGCTGTTGTTTTTCTAAGATTTTGAGTTGCATTGTTAGGTGATTTGAAATCTTAATCTATCTATCTATCTTTCTTTCTTTCTTTCTTTCTTTCTTTCTTTCTTTCTTTCTTTCTTTCTTTCTTTCTTTCTTTCTTCTCTCTCTCTCTCTCATCATAGGATAAGTACTCATAGCTGCAAACTTATCAGTTAGAACTGCTTTATTTGCATCCTAAATGTTGTGATAAGTGTGTTTCACATTTATTTTCTTCTGGGAATTTTCAAACTCCCTCCAGGATTTCTCCAGTAATCCACTTGTCAGTTGTGTCTCTGTACATTTCTCTATTTTCTCTTGTCATTAATTTTGAGTTTAACACTGTTTCTTTGTATATTTGATATCTTGTCTATACTTTGTTATGTGAAGCACCTTCTATAGTCATGTCTGTTTGGAACTTTAAGTCCCTCTTGTGTTTGTACATCTATTTCTTTCTTTGGGAAATGTTTGCTGTATTCCATTGAACATAATTTCTATGCTTTTAGCCTTTCTATAATCTCTCTCTCTTTCTTCTTCATCTTGTTCTTCTTGTTCTTGTTCCTCTTCTTCTTCTTCTTCTTCTTCTTCTTCTTCTTCTTCTTCTTCTTCTTCTTCTTCTTCTTCTTCTTCTTCTTCCTCTTGTTGTTCTTCTTCTTCTTGTTGTTGTTGTTCTTGTTCTTCCTCTTCCTCTTCTGCTTCCTCCTCCTTCTCCTCCTCCTCCTCCTCTTCTTCTTCCTCCTCCTCCTCCTCCTCCTCCTCCTCCTCCTCCTCCTCCTCCTCCTCCTCCTCCTCTTCTTCTTCTTCTTCTTCTTCTTCTTCTTCTTCTTCTTCTTCTTCTTCTTCTTCTTCTTCCTCTTCTCTATTTTGTCTGGTCTCTTGGTTGTGTTCCAGGGTCCTCGAGTTTCTGTGTATATCTTTTCTTTTACCCTTTGATTATTTATTTATTTATTTCTACTTCAGTTTAACTGTAACATTTCTTCAACCTTGTCCTCCTGATTTCTTTCTCTTGATTGGCCAAGTTTATTGGCTTTGATTTCCACTGTGTTTTTGTATTGGATTCACTGAGGGTTTGTTTGTTTGTTTGTTTTCATTTCTAATGTTTTGTTGTTTTGTTTTAAATCTCAATTTCATTGCTGTAGTTTTTTTATTTTTTTCAAGTTACTGACTCTGACTCTATTTTAAATCCACATGGCTGGTATTCTCTACATTTCATTGACATTTTTTATGTTGCTAACCTTCCTCTCCAGGCCCTAGATTGAGATCATCCCCCTGTTTGCACCTCTTTGAGGCCACTGATCATCTTCACTAGTGACCTTTTGAAACCTTCTCTGAGTGCTGCATGTAGTTCAGCTTTGTGAGTTCAATAGCTGAGGACTTAGAATCTTTGGGAGGTGTCATGTTGCCTCTCTCATGGTTTCTTGTGTTATGATTTATCAATCATTGTTGATTTACCAATATCTATTGATTCTGACATATCTTCTGATTTTATTTGTGGGTCTTCTCATTGAGAAGCCCATTCAATGCCGAGTTGCTCTCTGACAGGGCAAGGCAGACACCTCTTGGGTGAAGCTTTCTATTTCCTAACTCCATTTCTGGGGCTGCATAGCTGGGGCTGTATTTGTTTGGCTTCCTTTCAGGTTTACTGGCTCTCTTCTCTCCTCTTCCTGCTTTTTTCTATCACCACTGTTGTGAATTTTCAAAGTTCTCTCTCCTGTCTTTGACACTGTTCATATTTTTTGCGATACCAACTCTTCTCCTTAACCAGCTCACAAGGATGCAGGGTTTTTTTTCTTCTCTTCTCTCTCAGAATTCCCAGTTTTCTCAAACAGGAGTTTAAAATGGGCTCATATATTTCTCCTCTAGCATTATAGATCATGTGTGTTATGCAGGTGTTCCTGTGAGTATGTGTATAGAAGTGGCAGATAACTCCTTAATAGTTCACAAGGAATCGTAGTTGGGCTTAGTGGAGAGACAGTTCCTCATAGGGTATCCAGAGTCTGGAATGAGATACAATCAGTAGATGAACTATCATGTTGATTGCCCCAGGGATGAGGTACGCATGCTCCATTAATCAGAAGTGTGTGAATGGATATTTGTGTGCCTAGAAAGGTGATCTGTGATGGAGGCTGTCAGATGTCCTCCAGCTTCCATTTCTCTATCCTTTGATCAAAGAATTTCTTTTGCAGTTGGACTTACAATAGCTAAGGCAAAAACAAAACAAAAACAAAGCAAAACCAAAAACCAAAACCAAACAAACAAACAAAAAATCAAACAAAAAACCCTCCCAAACCAAACATTAAAAAAAAATCTTTCCCATTCTCAGCCTCTTTTGCAATTATTTGTGCAGTGCAAGGAGTTCTAGGAGCTGGAGTCTGAGCAGAAATGATGATCACCATATCCACATTGTGTCTGTAAGGCATGGATGTGTGCTCTGTATAGTCTTTCTATCTTCCTGCTGTCTGGAAGACAGATGTTGTGGTAGGCACTAGATCAGTCAGCTAGAACTCAGACATGAAAGCTTTGCTGGGAAGAGTGGCCCTACCTTCCTTGTTCTGGGAAACCCAGAACTGTTACTTGAGAAAGATTGATCCGCCATCTTGTCTCAGTCATTTTATTTCAGCAGCTTTACACTGGAGCCTAGGAAACACATGTGGTAATCTAAAGCATGTTCTGTCTGTGGATTCTCAGGACTCTTCAGGTAGGCTTCTGAATAAGAGGCCAAAGCCAAACATTACATCTCAGGGAGCAGATGAGGAGATAAGATCTACATCTCCTGGGGCCTTTCTATTTCCCAGAAATTCAGACAGGAAGAAGAGATGCTAATATTGCCATAGCAGCTGTTGCCCTGAAAGCAGTCCAAAAAGCAATGGGAACCTCGCTGTCCAAGAATGTGGATAGTTTTTAATTTGTTAAAAGTCACAAGGCTTCTTTCTGAGACTGCTGCCTACAAGCTGATCCTTCAATACCGTTAGGGAAAGCCAACAGTGTCCCCAACACCTCTCAGTCCCCCATAGAAACAGTTACTTAATAGTTTTTAAATAAAAGAGATGTAAAAGCATAGTCTCTTGACACCCACGCCATTGCTCTGCCTGTTTCTTTCTTTAGAACTTCTACTGAACCATGCCAGGGTGGAGACACACGCTCTCTGGGGTTCCCATTAGGATTATTTAGGGAGTTCAGGCTGGAGCTTTGCAATATGTACAGCTCTGTTTTAGGCAAATCTTTTAAGGAAAGGAACCTTTCTTTGCTAAACAAGTATTTACAGTGATCAACTATGAATCCCATACTGCTCATAGGTGTTGAAGATAGATAAATAGAAAAAACATTGCTCTGCCTTCCTGAGATTTATATACAAGGGACAAAATAAATAAATAAACATAATAAATAAATAATAAATGAAAATATATGCTAAGATGCAATAGAAAACTAGAGGGATAAAGGCATAGGATAAGGGATGTGTGATGTGCTAGACAGGGGTTATAGTTTTAAATCGGCAGACTCAGGTGAGCTTCATTGAGAAGTTTTTACTATGTCAAAGAATCAAATAAAGTAGGAAAATAGACCACGTATTTTTATGAGAGGGCATATGACCTTCTCCAGAGCAGTGCAAAGGCCCTAGAAGGTGTTTGTCTCTGTCTCTTTCTGTCTTTCTCCTCTGTCTCTGTCTCTCTCTGTCTTTCTCTGTGTCTCTGTCTCTGTCTCTCTGTCTCTCTCTGTCTCTCTCTCTCTCTCTCTCTCTGCATGTGATAACAGTGTGTTATTGTTTCTCTTCCAAGATTCTTACAGTTATGATTGCCTTGTTCTATTACAACCAGTGCTACGCCATTTCTAGAACATAGAATACAGTCCAAGGGCTCCATCTGTTTCATTCTTGCAATCCTCACACTCGTGTTATCTTCATTGTACAAAGAATTCCATGTCACTGATAGTCACATGGATAGAAAGGGTCAGAGATAGAATTAGGACCCAAGGATTTTGCATTCCAAGAGTTTGGTAGAGAACTCCACTGTATACCATAGAGTTCTCAGGCATTCCAGTAGTCTGAACAGACAGGCTATACTTGGTAGTCTAGTCTCTGGTGCTTGATCTTGTTGCTATGTCTCATAAGACACTTTCCATAACTGGTCCTGAGAATCATCTGCAGGGTGGAGATGGATCTTCCATAAACAAGAATGGTTGCTGAAGGGGGAAAATATTCCTTGTTTTCTTTAGAACAAAACATCCAAGCTGCATGGGAATGCGCCACATGATTTTTGTGAATTGAAGTCAATTTGGCACCAACAGAAATAACCTTAGGAACAAAGTTTGTATACAGTGTGTTCTTACGGAAACAGCAGTTAGAACCCAGAGTAAACTGTTAAAGACGGCCTCTTCTGGAGTTGTATGAGTTGCCTTTGGGTGGAGATAGTAAATTGTTTCGTTTATAAGTTTGTACATCAAAAGTTAGATCTGCTTATACTTTAAAACCAAAAGGAGGGGAAAGACTTATTTTTAGCTATGTGAAATTTAAACCAAACCCAACACGGACATGTGGATGCTTCAGGCCACACCATGTCAGAGAATTCCTCAGAGACAACATTAAGCAATGATATGGAAGATTCTTCTGCTATAATGTGGCTCAATAACTTAAGAGAATGGATTTCTAGGAAGTACAGAAGGCTGACTGTGTGGGATTGCATTGCCCTGGGAGGAACTAGGCTCAGTTCTATGATAATGGATATGGCATTGAAGACAGAAAAAATATTTTTGGTGTTATGTCAGATCAATCGACCAAAGGATTGCCTGATGCATTCAATTTGTAAGAGAAAGCTAATTTGAAATGTGTGTGTGTTTTGTAAATGAGAATTTTAAAATATGTGTGTTGTAGATTCTATTCATACCAGTCTTAGTTAGGTTTAAAAATATTTGTTAATTTAAAAGGGCTCACCAGAAATTTCTTACCACAGAAATAACCACTAAGCATTTTGAGTAGACATTTACAATTAAATAGAAAATGCATGTTAAGTAAATGTAGACCCAAATGTGCGTATATAAGCCATACAGTTTGTTCACTATCGAAAAATGTGATGAAAATGAATTTATTTGGGAGCCTGCTTTTTGTTTTAATATTTTTCAAAGTCACACAGATAAAAATACACAGGCACACAACAGAGACACATACACACAGAGAGACCCACCCTCCCTTTTTTGAGATAATGTCTTGCTATGGAGTGTAGGCTGGCCTCAAGCTTGCAATCCCCAGCCTCTTGTCAGTGAGATAGTTTACTTAGCATTTTCTCATGTTATTAAATATTTTTAACGTTATCACTTGTATTTAAATCCCACTTACTTCCATGTAAATTCTGTGTCTAAGGAATAGCCCTCTGTGGTAGCCTTCCAAAGATCAGTACGTCCTGATCCCAGGAATCGGATGCATTAAATGATGATGGAGGATGGACTTCTGGTCAGTGGCCATCCTTTTGGATCATTGGCAGGACCAACACAATCACATGGATGAGATGGTAGGAAGGGAAGACAGAGGACAGGGCAGAGAAACATCATGGCCTCACTCTTGTAAGCTTCATAGAGGGAGAATGGGGGCCTTGAGTCAGGAAATGCGAGAGGTCATAAAAACTGGCAAGAGTCCTCAGCTGAAAACCAGCAAGAAAATGGAGACCAAGTCCTACTGCCAAAGGAAACAAAGACTTCTTCTCTCCCATAATTTCTGCAGGGGAAGCAAAACCCAGCTGATGCCTAGATTTTAGCTTGGCAAAGATTTAAGGCAGAGAAGCCAGACAAACCCATGGAACTTGTGACCTACAGAACTTCAAGATAGTCATTTTATGGTGCTTTCACTTGCAGAGTCAATGGTGTTATGGTTTACCAGTAATAGAAACCTAATGTACAGGCAGTTGATAATCAATGTCATCAACCTCCTTGAGGCTAAATTTGGAGGCACATTTAATTAGGTTCTTAGGATAGGTTCAGTTAAAGAGAATTTCAGGGTTTTCAATGTGCAAAAAATTTAGCAATTTATGGGATGTAGCAATCTGATTGTGAATGGGACAGGCAGACAGAGAGAGGCTGGTTTTCCTTCTAGCTGTTTGGTTCCCATGATGTATCCCTCATCTCAGCTGCCCATGGAAGCCTTTGTGTTTTCTCTGTAGACAGAAATAATTGCTGCATTAGTAGAGTAATGAGCACACCAAGAGCTGTCTGAGAACATCTCTCTCATGTCGCTGCTCCCTAAAGTTTGGAGCATTAGGTAAAGTACATCAGACCCAGCTTCAGACTCAAGCAGAATTTGCTTAGCTTTTCAAACACCAATTGTACTGGCATCAGGGAAGGGAGGGCGGGTCTCCATCACTGTGCAAACAACAGGAAGTATGTTTATTTTATGGGGTTCTCTCCATATACATTAGTCAGAGTTGGCGAGAGCTTAGCTGCCTCTTTTAGGAGCCTCAAGGGTCACTGTACACAAATATACTCAACCACAACAGAACCCAGAATTGTTGACCCTGAGACAGCTAATGGGAATGAAAGATCTGGAAAACAAAAGTATCACCCCAGGTGACCGGATGTACAGAGCTGTGTTCCCAGCTCTGGACCAACTCTCATCTTTCATGTTTGGGATAGTTTAAGTTTAAAACAACATTAGCTTTCAGATAACGATAGCTGATATTTTGGCTGTTTTCTCTGTTTTAGAGCCACATCCAGAACACATGATGATTAGGTTTTAAAAGAGCACAGCCATATTCCTAGCTGAAATTACAAATAATTAACACAGAAAGAGGTCACATTAAGAAGTCATTCATGTTACAAAAAGACTCATTCCAGAGTTTGAGTGTTGGAATTCTGGGGAATCTGACTTTCACACTCTGATTTACAAAATTCAGAATGACATGTAAGTAGTGTGAAGTAAGGCTTGTCTGTCTCTGTTCTCACCTTTTCTTTCACGCTCCATACTGTGATTTAGTCTGGTTTGAGCTTGTGCATGTTGTCACAGTCTCTCTGTGAGTTCATTTGTCCATCTGCCCTGTTGTGTTTCCTTGATGTCATCTACCACCCTGGTTCTAACAATCTTTCTGCCTCATCTTCAGCATAGATCACTGAGCCTTAAGGGTAGAGAGGTGTGATCACCAAGTCTTTCCATGTATTTACTAGAACTACTATTATGTACATGACCTTAGTCTCCTGAGATAAGTGTAGTGTGCTCTCTCTGTCTCTGTCTCTCAATGTCTCCGTCTCTGCTCTCCCCCCCCCCACCGTGTATTTATTTATAGGCCATTAGAATTAATCTAGTGGGATTCAACTTTATCTCTAAAGCTTGGCACTTTGGGATGCTTGGTAGCATCCATAACCTTTCTCTGGGAAGTACTCTTCAGTGGTCCCAAGGCATTGGGGATCTAATGCGATTGAGTAGGTTGTTGGAGACTGAGGCATAGAGGATCAGGTTCCACAAAGAAGGGTTAGAGTATTTTCAGCAGCCCTGTTTCCCTCATGCACTGGTTCTTTGCCTGCATTTGTTTTTAAGGCAATGAATAAAGGAGAAACTAAAGTTTAAATATCCCCTGATTAGCACCAGCTAATCAGATATTTTACATGCCATATCACCATACATAATAAAGACAGATTGTCAAGTTTTGACTGAATTACAACACAAAAAACGAATGTGGGGAAGGAAGATCTGGAAGTATTGTTTTTCTTTTTGTCTTTCACAGAGCCAGTTCCAAAAAAGTAATCACCTGTCTGTTATTTTACTATCAAGTTTGTGTCAGATGCATCTCACTGTTCACCAGCGTTTTGGTCATTTTACTAGCACAGCTCAGATCAAATATTACTCCTGTCTCAAAGCTTCTAGTGGCTTGTCAGTCTCCATTTAACTCCTGCTGAACTCCTCCCTGTGGTCTTATTATCTTTATAGTATGATTCCAATGCACTGACACAGCTCATTTGGTCAAGTCTGTGACCTAAGGACCTTCTGGAAGTTAATTAAAAACAACAACAACAACAAAAAACCTCCAGAGGACATATTCTGTGACAAATCCCTATGGATCAACCAACTGTTGTACTGTTAAAGCTATTGTAGATATTTTAAGACTTATTAAATCATGAGAAATTGAAAGAAATGAAGGAAGGAAGGAAGGAAGGAAGGGGAGAGAGAGAAAAAAGAAAGAAAGGGAGGAAAAAGGAAGAAAGGATAGTTGTTAGTAACTCAAAAAGATAAAATACAGTATTACTGTACCACTGACTTACAAAACCAATATAATTTAAATCAATATCTTTTAAAATAAAACTTTGCCAAACATACCGACAAATACTGCACTGATCTGGATTTGCCCAGGTAGTTTTACTGGAGCAATCATTTCTGTTAATATTTCCAGGAAGGTGGTCTCTTCCGTTTTCGAAAGTATTACTGAACTGCATATTGAAAGAAGCCCAGAGATCACTGGGGATGACCAGAAGAGACAAAGAAAATATGTAAAATTAAATTTGCTGTTAGAAGAGATGAGAACACTTTTCAATTTGAACATAAGACATACGCTGAAAATTTAAGCAGACTGGAAGCAAACCTGTCCCTTTCCTAATAGAGGAGCGGAGGCTAGACATCAAGTAAGGGAACCTGGTGATTAAAGAAAATGTTAGAAGACCATTCTTTCAAGATTATAATTATCATTGCCAATTAATTATACACATTAATACGAAGACTTCACTGTGACTTTTCCATATACACAGGTAGCATGCTTTATCACATCTATGGTCCCTACCTCCTTCTCTTACCCACCCTTCTCTATCCCTCCACCACTCCATAGTAGTCTTCTATTAAGAAGACTGATCGATGCGTTATCAGAACAGCCAGGTGAGATCTGCGTGTACAACTTTTTAAGACAATGTCTTGTCTCATGTACCTCAGGCTGGCTCTGAACTGGCTATTTGGCAAGGATGACATTGAACAGCTGGTCATCCTGCCTACAACTTATGAACTAAATGTATGTAAGAATTAATGTGCTAGAACTAAGGTGCATAATACCACGATTGATTTGTTAGGTGCTGGGGATTGAACCCAGGGTTTTATGCATACAAGGCAGGCATTCTACCAAGTGAGCTACATTCTTAGTTCTACTTACAGTTTTTCACAAACCCTGGAAGTTATGGAGTTAATGTTTCCTATAAGTGACATTTCATATAAATATATCTCTAATTACTCACACCTCACCATTCAATATACACACTCTTACCCTGCTTTTCTCCAAGAATACGGGTTTGTGTATGTTACCTCTGTTCATCCTTTCCTGAGTTCTTTGTGTAACTCCATCAAGGTCACAGCATGTAAGTGCTCAGGAGATGGAAAAGAACCCTGGACACTTGTCCAGGGCCCTGGGCAGGAGCTTATACTGCTGGGGGACGCACACTGTAACTGCTGGTGTGTTTAAGTGATATATCCATGCTAAATGGTAACACATGTAACACTTCCTGTTTCGGATGTGTTCTTGGCTAACCCTTTTGGAAAATGTTATATGAAGATTTCTTCATGGCAGAGAGAGAGAGAGAGAGAGAGAGAGAGAGAGAGAGAGAGAGAGAGAGAGAGAGAACTTAAACAAAAAAAGGAAGATCTAAAGCCCAGAATAATCCACCCCCTTTTTTTTCTGGGAATAATAGGGGACCCAGCAGCCTTATTTCACGGAAGCTGTTAAGAACTAAGGCAGCATTACACATTCCATGTGTTCTTTCTAGAGAGAATCATCAAATTAATGTAAGCACACCCATGTCCTAAAATAGAACACAGTGACACAAAGCAAACTCTGTGTGGGAAAGAACAAAACTCCTTTGACCACACTGAGCACTCAAAGCTGGTGGCTGCCTAACCAGGTCAGCCTGGGGCTAAGAAATGTATCCATACAGAACCCAGTCCTTCAGCAGGAGAAACGCTGGTGCTGGTGTGTGCTCTTTATGGGGGTGAATCACCCACAAATGGTCACAAGGCTTTAGAATCTTTTGTTGTGGCGATGAGCATTTATGTAGGAATTGGAGTCTTGACTAATAAAAGGAGCCTGGTGAAAACTCTATGACAGGCCTATCATTTGGCTTCCGCAGCACTGACGTGTTCGAAGCTCTAGTTTGTGCTAAGACAGGTGATCCAGAGGTGGTTCTCCCACACCCCTGGCCAGGTGGCCGGCAGGCTGAAGCACTTAGGAGCCGATGAACGTCCTACCATGCTTTCTCTGCTATAGCATGTGAAATGATGTGTTCTTGGTTTCACAGCTATAAAATACAGGCAGGCCATGTCCTTGGTCTAACACTAATGGAGACTGAGAAACGAGTCTTTGTGTGTTAAAGTTCGAAAAATAACGGTAATATTAACTACCAAAGTGTAAGCTTGCTCACCTACACCAACACAAGCCGGCTTCATATAACATTTTCACTTGGAGCAATTCTGAGTAGTTCTGAGTAATTTTATTTTTCCCAATCCAAATCATTTTTCAGTTTCTCACTATCAGATCCAGGATCAATACTGAAAACTCTCAGCTGATTCTTCAATATGGACAATAAGTAACATTTGTACAATAAGGCATATTTTGTGTTCATGGATGTTTAGAATTAAATATAAAAATATAATAGAAATATATAATGTAAATAATATTATAATATTAATTATAATATTATAAATGATAAATAAAAATATAATACAAAATATAAATATAAAAACCAAAGGTGTATGTTTGCAATATTTCTGTGGCATGCTATGTTCTTTATTCAAACACAATCTCTGGAAAAAAATATGCTTGACGTATTCTATACATAAAATGGCTTCAAGTATCCCTGCATTAAAAGGAAAAGTAAAAATCAAGAAAACATTTCAGCTGTATCTTAAAGTCTATAATTTTCATTTAAATTTCTGAAACTCAGTGGATCTCATGCTTTTTCTCATCTACATATAACCTATATATGTAGATGAGAAAATATATATTTTAATAAACTTGTCAGGCTCAATTTCCTTGAGACCCCCTCTTGTTACAACAGTGTTTGTAGGATTTATTTATTTATTTATTTACTAAGTAGTTAATATGGCATTTCTGTTATTAAATGTGTTATGGTATAGCAGCTATATTGAAAAATGAGGGCGGGCAGTGGTGGCGCACGCCTTTAATCCCAGCACTTGGGAGGCAGAGGCAGGAGGATTTCTGAGTTCAAGGCCAGCCTGGTCTACAAAGTGAGTTCCAGGACAGCCAAGGCTACACAGAGAAACCCTGTCTCGAAAAACCAAAAAAAAAAAAAGAAAAATGAGGGTTACCATGTGGACTATTACATCAGAATTAAACAGAGTGCATGGTTCTATAGCTTGCTGCTGGCCTGGGCACCGAGAAGACTAGACTTCACTGAGGGAGCACTGTGTAAACGGTCCAGACAAAGCAGCTGAGGGTGACATCGCACATTCTTTGCCTAAATACTAACTGGAGTGCCTTTGGGGGCTCATTGTGAAATCAATTCTTTAACTTTGAAAAGCTAGCTCCCACTTCTGGGAAAGGCACAATAGGCACTATGATGTAGTCTTCAGCTGAACAATACGTTAGGAAGAACAAGAGTATTTTAGGATCATCTGACCTTTATTTAAAATGTTCACACTTGTAGTCTTTTAACAATTCTTTGCAAGCGCTGTAGTTTGGTAGGTTTCAGGATCCCACTTATAGTTTCGAGTAGAGTTTTAAGGTGGTACCCATGCAGCATTCCTTTCTTGGGGGCTCACAGATGTTAAGGTCTAGCTCCTAATCTGATTGATTGTGACTGGATGTGCATCAGAAAGTTCATTTCTCACTGACCAGTGCTCTTGGGCATCGCCTCAGCTTTCTTTCTTTTTTTTTTTTTTAATTTTATTTTATTTTCTAAGTTTTTTTTATTTATATTCAAAATCATTTCCCCTTTCCCGTTTCCTCCCTCCCCTTCAGCTTGCTTTCTATTGCTGTGAGAAGGACACCATGACCAAAAGCAACTCGGAGGAGGAGGGAGGGGCTTATTTTACCTCACAGTTTACAATTCCATCAGGTTGGGAAGCCAGTTCAGGAGCTCAAGCAGGGCAGGAGACTGGAGGGAGGATCTGAAGCAGAGGCCATGGAGGAGTGCTCTTTACTGGCTTGCTACCCTGTGTTTGCTCAGATTCCTTTATTATATACTCCAGTTCCAGCAGCCCAGGAATGTCACTTCCACACTGTCCACAGTGGACTGTCCCCTTCCACACTGATTGTCCTTCAATCAAGCAAACCAAGAGGTTTGCTTACAGGGCAGTCTGATGGGAGAGCATCTTCTAAGTTGAGGCTCCCTCTTCTGCAACGACTCTAGTTTGTGTCAAGTTGACAAAAGAGTAAGCAGCGCAAGAGTATAAAGTTCTAACATCTTAAGCATTAGTATATATTCTGCAGACATCAAGAGAACCATTGTGTGTGTATATGTGTGTGTGTATAGATACATTAGATATATATTAATTCATGTTATAGAGATTAAGGGAAGCTAACACTTGGATATTATTTTTGTAACTAAGTCATCTTATAACTATTGAGAATTCTTCTTTGTAATTTTTGAAGAGTCAATTGTCTATTCCTTCATTCTACACATTCTATGCTGAGCAATGAAGGGGAGCTGTTGTGGTTGGACGTGGTGCTGTTCTTGTGAACCAATCCCCTAATGAATAGAGGAGCCAATCACTGGGTGAGTAGGCAGGACTTCCAGGTGGTATGGAGGAAGAGAGGAAGCAGGAGGGAGTTACTGCCCTTTGGAGCTGGGACAGCAGATGGGTAAGATGTAGCTGCTATAGTTTCTGCAAGGGTCTGCCACTGGAGGGATCAGATTTTAATAAGGCTTACAAGATTAGGTTTTAGTTGTTGGGCTCCAAGATTGAGTTACCATTGTTTCTGAACTAAGTTTGTGTTGTGTTTTCCTTCACTTGGCGGCTCATCTGGTTTCAAGAGAGAAAGGTAGGGGAACCAAGTGTGAGTTTGCCTAAGGTGCTCCACAAAGGTCGTGGGGGATTTGAAGCACCGGGATGGCAGGGTAGCGACTCGCTAGGGAGAACCTAGAGACCTGGGTGGGATGTTTCTATAGCTCCGGGCCAGTGACTCTCCGTGAGATAAAACCAGGTTGCCAGGGCAGAGAGTTATAGGCACAAGCAAGGGACGATTCCATTCTAACTTTTTTAATGTTTCCCACAACAAGGAGCAATGTTGGAGTCTCTACAGAGATGTAGCAGAAGTTTGCTCTATAGGAAATAGATGATGGGTTCTTTATGGAACCTATGAAAGTCACTCCTTTAAAATAAGAAAAATATATGAGAAGGAAGGAGGGAATGAGGAAGAGGAATGGGGAGGACAGACAGAAGAAACATCTTCAGGCAGAGTAGGAAGCTTGGTGAAGACAGGAGATGCTTCTGTCTTATTCCCCAGTTCACATTGCCTTACACTGAATCTCGCAGGACATCAATGGTCAGAATATTCTTTTTTTTATTATTGGTTATTTTATTTATTTACATTTCAAATCCCCCTTCCCAGTTTCCCCTCCACCAACCCCTTATCTCCTCCCTCCTGCTTCTATGAGAGTGCCTCACCTACCCACCCACCCACTCCCGCCTCGGCGCCCTAGCATTCTTCAAAGCTGGGTCATCGAGCCTCCACTGGACCAAGGGGCTCCTTTCCCATTGATGCCAGATAAGGCCATCCTCTGCTGCCTCTGCAGTTGGAGCCATGGGTCCCTCCATGTGTACTCTTTGGTTGGTGGTTTAGTCCCTGGGAGCTCTGGGGTGTCTGGTTGGCTGATGTTGCCTTTTTTCTATGGGGTTGCAAATCCCTTCAGCTCTTTCAGGTCTGCCCCTAACTCCTCCATTGGGGTCCCTGTGCTCAGCCCAATGGGTGGCTGTGAGCATCTGCATCTGTGTTGGTCAGGCTCTGGCACGGCCTCTCATGGGACAGCTATACTCCGCTCCTGTCAGCAAGCACTTCTTGGCGTCAGCAACAGTGTCTGGGTTTGGTGTCAGCAGATGTGATGGATCCCTAGGTCGGGCAGTCTCTGGATGGCCACACCTGAACTTTTGGCTATGGTCTTTCAGTGTACACCTTGGCCTGACTCAAACTGCCTATGTCCAGTCTGGAACACCAGATAAACATAAACAGAGCCAGCAAAATGGCTCAGCGTGTAAAGGCATGCTTGACTGAGCCTGATGACGGCACCTTGATGCCTGGAGCTCCCAAGGAGAGAAATGCTGAAAGGCATCCTCTCACTTCTGCACCTGCGCACTGATGCCTGAGCGCCACCCCCGCAACTCCAAAGCAGATCGATAGACGTGCAAAGAAACATAGGCAAGGCCGTTCAAGAACATGACCCAGAAAGGGGAGGTCCATGTGAGTTAGAGAAGTTAGGGAGGATTTCCCATAGAAGACACGGGACTCGGATGTTGATTAAATCGGTTTTCTCCCTGCATGTTGATCAAACAACGCTATATGAGCCTACACTTAGCAAGGTAGAATTTCTTTAGCACGCTGTACTATTGAGAGTCATCATCCTTACACATCACCCCTTTTATTCTTGGCACATTAGGAGCAGTCCTTGTTCCCTTGTTTGCTTTGAGCACATTGCTGCTTCCCTGACCTGGTTGGGCCTATGCTCTTTCTGTGTTCCCACTTGGTCATGCATATCTGCATTTGCTTATTTTCCATCTCCTTAGATCATGGTTCATGGTCTAGAAAGCTCATCTCTTAGCTCAGTTTCCTTTGGGGGGGAGAAACAAGCCAGCTGTGCCTGCCATGTTGTATGCAGCTGTAAACACTACATCGTAAACAGACGTCTGGTAGCCATCAGGTCCAGGACTGGACTGGATCAGGCCAGAGGGAAGCTCTCAGAGTCCAGTGGCAGACCGTTCCTCTCTGCCTGTCTGACCCAGGGCTTGGAGGAGGACACACAGGACTGTCAGGAGCTTTCCTAAGGACTCCTGCTCTTAGACCTAGCACGCCTGGCTCAGCGACAGTGACACATGTGGGGGCAGGATTTATGCTACTTTTCCGGGGACTTTGGCAGCTTCTGCAGCTGTGGGGTGGCTCCTTCGTCTTCCCTCCCACACTAATGTTCAAAGGGTGCTCAATCTCTACCTCACCGCAATTTAGCAGCTCCCTTCTTTGGAAGAGCACTGCATGGTGCATCTACCTGCCAAGGCAAGCAGAAACATTTTGGAGAAATTAAAGACTTAGAGCTTGTACTTTGCTCTCAACCTCCTCCTCCTCCTCCTTCTTTTCCCCCAAATACCTTCATTTACTTTTAATTATTTGTTTAACAAATACAAATTGGGTCCATTTATTATGTAATACTTGATATTGGATTCACATATGGCTTAAGGATTGTTTAAATAATGAAAATTAACCCCAGAGAACTCTATGGGATGAAATGGACTTTGCTCTTTAAGAAAGTGACTGGGGCTGAAGAGATGGCTCATTGTTTAGAGCATTTGTTGGTTCTTTAGAGGGATGGAGCTTGGTTCTCCCACCCACATTAGGGTGCTCACAAACACCTGTGATTCCATTTCCAAGGGGATCTGTTACTCTCCTCTGCTATCTCTCTCTCTCAAATAATACGTATTTTAAAACATATTCATCTCATTTATGGAAAACAAATTCAGAGCTTGAAGAGTTAAAATGTGAGACAGCTGGGTGGTGCTTGTGGACCACAGGGCTGTCAATAAGGAGTGACTTTTGGTTGCTTCCACTTTCAGGGTAGCACAGTGCGAGCTATTTAGTCTCCAGGATGACATCATTAGGAGTACAGAGATGTCTATATCAGGAAGAGAAAGAGGAGTCAGCTACCTCTGTGAGCTCTTACGGAGACTTTCCTCTCAGGCCAGCTTTTCTCACTTGTGTGCAAAGCGAGAGGTATGGGCCATGCTAAATCCCCTTCCGGCTACAGGTCTTGACTGTGTCTGTAGCACACCTCTGAGTACATGCTGTCTTTTTGGCAGTGTCTGCTGTGGCACGATCAGCCCAGTATGTTCTTCTTCTTACCTTTGCCTCCAGATCATTCTAACAAAAAGACTTTATTGGAACCACAGTATGGATGTATATGTCAATGGGGTGCCTAGAATAATCACAAGCAGATTAAGGGATTTTTTAAACAAAGCCTGACTCCCGTAGGGTTCCTTCCCAAGGCAGCCCATCTGGGAGCTGTATTTTCTATAACACGCTCTGTGTATCAGTTGCAAAACACACACTGTGAAACCTCACTGGCAGAATAACATAGACATGTCATGAGCCTGTTTGTTTTTTTTTCCATCTATAAAATAAAGATAATAAGGGTCAAAAGTTTGAGTACATTCTGGGTCGAATAGCAAGACCCTGTTTCAAAACACACACACGCACACACACACACACACACACACACACACACACACACGTCTACCCTACAGTTATGTTACAGAAAGTGCTTGTAAAATATCTAAGTACCTGAGGGTACTGAGGTGAGAGGTGGCTCAGTAGGTAAAACACTCTCCGTGAAAGCACAAGGGTCCCCGGTGTCCAAGAAAAGCCAGTGTGGTGGGGCGTCTGTAACCCAGCAGTGTGGGGCAGATCCCAGAGGCTCACTGGTCAGCCAGTGCGGCTGAAACTCCAAAGCTCCAGATTTGAAGGCAGACCCTGCCTCTAAAAGGAAGTCGGAGAGCCAAAGAGAACGCAACCCTGTCTGACCCTCTAGACTCTCCGCACATATGCACGGGTAAGTGCATCTTCACACACAGTGCACATAGACACAATGCCCAGGTACTAATGAAGTATTTGTAGACAATTGATTAAAATGAGTAAATGGCCGGACGGTGGTGGCGCACGCCTTTAATCCTAGCACTTGGGAGGCAGAGGCAGGCGGATTTCTGAGTTCGAGGCCAGCCTGGTCTACAGAGCGAGTTCCAGGACAGCCAGGGCTATGCAGAGAAACCCTGTCTCGAAAAACCAAAAAAACAAAAATAAATAAATAAAATGAGTAAATGAACGGTCCCTGAATAAAACTAACTTATTATTAGGAAAATTTGAGTTGGCGAAAGTCAGATTCATTTTCTTTTCTGTTATTAAGAATTTTAAAGGGGAAATTCTACAGGAATATGTTGACCTGTGGTGCCAATGAGTACTTATTGCAGTTTCCTAAGCTTATCTGACTGTAGAGTTTGTTTTAGTGAACTACCTAATATCACCTCAGGGAACCTGAGTGAATCTCACAGTTTGGTGAATGCAGCTTCATGTACTGGGAAGCTTGTGTTTAGCCCTCCCAACCTTCAACAAAGGTTTCTTTGGCTGACCTAATTCTTAAGATGTCTTTATTGAAGAAAATATCTGTTAGCTTTCCTACTGTTTGGACCTTTCGTACTTTCACGAAAACGTCCCTTTTCTAGTGATACATTCACTTGGGCCGGTACTTGCTAATTTTAAGGATGAACCGTAGACAGAGGGATCTTGCTAGAATCAGCAGTCCCAGCAGTGCTGACTGACTTCTGTCTCAGCATGAGCAGCTCCAGTTTCTATCTCATCCTCTCCTGGTGACACAGTACTGATTCTATGAAGATGGAGAGATGGTTTGCATCTGGAGGTAATGGCTCTGCGGTGCCTAGAATAGATTTGGGGAGATGTCTTGGAGTAAAGTAGACATCTTCCCCACAAACTTGGTGTGAATTGCAAATAAGCCCAGTCTCTTAGGGCTCTCTCAACATATCGTTCAACAGTGCTGCTAAAGAGGTGAGCCTGCCAGGGCAGCATGGGAACTGAGGGAGCAGGGAAGGCTAAAGTTAGGCCTCCTGGGCATGTAGGTCCATCCCTCACTGAGTCTATGCAAGGACTATGTAGATTTGTAGGGAGTAGATTAGGGATTAGGATCTCCTGGGACGAGGACTTAGGTAGGAGCTAGTTACCCAGTTCTATCTGCAGAGAGTTTAAACAAAAGCAACATCCCATATATATTACCCACATAATCAATCTAACCTTTCTGTTCACCATATAGGAATGAAATCTCCTCGAGTCTTCTTTCTGAGACTATTACTACATACACTTTATTATGTTGTGTTTTCTTTGAATCTTTGCTCACTCGACTCATCATTCACTGGGACTGCTCAAGAGATGAGCCTCTTTTAGCTGTAAAATTGAAGTCACCTTGTATTGACACCCTGCTGATATTTAAAGACCAAACTAGAGAATACTACACACACATCCCACTTCAGACCCTTCTTCCCATCCTGTCTGTTTTTGTTCTGTCAAGGCATTCAGGTCACTTAGACTGTCATTAAAGTAGTCTCAAATGCTTACTTTGAGTTTATCTCTTTTCATACCATGGCCGTTGAGGTAGACATGGTCTCCTGTGGAGACTAATCTATTTGAGGGTGGGGTCTGTGCTGATTTAATCTCAGACACATATTAATAAATCCGTACTAAAATAAATTTTCGTGAAAATGAATTCAACTTTATTACTATGGTGAAATTTTTTAAGTGTTAAAACTGAAATTGCATGTATCTATTTGGTTTTCACCGGTCATAATTAGTCTCTTCTGGGATGTTTGCATTGCGAGCATGGCTCATTATCTTTCCTTAAGCTTCAAAAATATGGAATAGTGTAAACATGTCCGAAAATGGCATCCAGGATCCTTCATCCTCAGAACTCACGGTATCCTTAGGGCATACAGAGATGCTCATAAACTGCCTGACTTCCCTTTGAAGTGAAGTAGAATCTATAGAAGGATTTCTCGGTCTCTTCATGGTTAGCATTTCATGCTAGAGAGTTCTTTGTTGTGGAGAGCTATCCTGTGCATGGAAACCTGTTATCTGGGATTCGGAGTAAAGAAAGGTAGCAGGAAATGCTTCTGAAAAGTAAAAGCAGCTAGTGAACTTCACTCCCAGAGCCGCCAGAAAGAAACCAGGAGACATGTAACATAAAGGGGCAAACAAAGACTACTGGAGAGGTGAGAGTCAGTTGTTCAGGGACCAGGGGAGGACAAAACCCGGACATGTGTAGGCTATTCTGCAAGGGTACTCACTGTAGAGCTTGAGAACACTGCATTAGACAGGAGGGCCTAATTATGTTAAAGATGTTTATTTTCATATAATCACAGATACTGTATTAACTAGCACAAAAAAAGAACCAGCCTCTACTGTAATAAAAAGCACTGGACTTTAGCTTAGCTTTCTTTCTTTCTTTTTTTTAAAAAAAAAAAAAAAAACTAAACACTAACACAGTCCATATGTTCATGGGGGGAAAATATCTTTATAGAGTAGGAGGCTGATCAGGCTGACTTGAGTAAATCAGTAGGGCCTGTTGGATATGGAAGTGGTGTGGATACTCAGGACACGAATCACCATTCTGTAGTGTGCAAGGTGTGTTCTTGCTTTCTTTCCTGACCCAGAAGATGTTTTTGAGACTTACAAGGAAGACTAAAGAGGAAAGCCAGCTTCGATAAGGCACTATTTGGCAGAAGAACAGAGTAAAGTGCATTGTAATTGCTTCTAAATTAGTTATCTGATTTGGGTCTGTGTTTTTAGAAACAAAGCCCTAGAACTCTTAACCCCTAATTTCCCAGTTACAGTGCAACAAAAACCACGGAAGCCATCAGTGGCTGGCTGGTACTTTTTGTGGAGAGAATGCAATTTCTTCTGTTCTGTCTGCCTTCCATCACCTGGCAGCAGTGTGCAATGCATTTACTGATTGAAAGGGCTTGCAACCCAGTCTGGGAAGGCATCTGGATACTGGCCTGTGTACCATGGCATACAAAAGATTTGCTTATTGCTTAATGAAGTGGGAACAGGAGGGTACCCAGATGCAGCAAAGACCCCTGGAAAGATTTTCTTTCTTTCCTTCTTAGAAATTGCAGAAGCTAGCAGTGTGGAGCTTGTCTGAATGATTCAGAACTGAAATGATACCAAGGGGATCTCCATTGAAAACAGACAATCCGGTCTCCTGTTGAAACTGTGTGTCCTCAATTCAAAAAACATTGGACAAAGAGGGAGAAAAGTAGGAAGGGAAGAAGTCAAAGTATGGTTATTTGCAGACAACATGCTTCTGTATGTAAGAGATCCCACAAACTCGGATCTCAAAGACACTTAAGCAAAGCGACAGACTATGAAGTTAACATATGAGAAGCCAGAAGCCTTCTTACAAACAATAGCAAATGTGCTGAGGAAGAAATCAGGGAAACAGTCCTACTCATGATTGTCTAATAAAATGAAACAAAACCTTGGAATAAACCTAACCAAGGACATGAGAATCCTCTACAATTAAAACTTTAAAACACCGAAGAAGACATTACACTAGGAGATAAAAAGACCTCCCACGTTCATGGATCAGAAGAATTAAGAATCGTGAAGATGGCTGTATTAGCAAAAGCAATTTGCAAAGGGAAGGACATTTCCATCAAGATGCTTCATAGAAATAGAAACCACAAGAACAACAACAGCAACAAAACCCTAACATTCATTAAGGAAGCACAAAAGACCCTGGTTAGCCAAAGCAATCCCGAGCAATAAGAATTATGCTGGAGGTATCATGTACCTACTTTCAAGTTATACTATAGTTATGATAAAGAACTAGCATGAAATGGTATAAAAACAGATATTATATCAGTGTATTAGAAGAGAGGATCTAGATATAAACCCACACAGACTTAATTTTAAAGATGCCAGAATGTACACTGGGAAAAGATAATCTCAACAATAGGTCCTGGCAAACTTAGCTCTCTACAGGTAGAAAACTGAAATCAGGGTTCTTTTGCTCTGTACACAAACCAAGTACAAGCGGATCAGAGACCTTAACCTATGACCTGGCACTGTCATATAGAAAAAAATAGGGAAACCACATGAGGATCAGTATAGGCTAGGTCTGTCTACATAAGAATATGGGACTTCATAAAATTGAAAATCTTCTGTATAGCAAAGGAGCAATTGGGTGTATAAAGAGATGGTCTATAAGATGGGAGAAAAATGTTGCCAGCTATCCTCTTAGAGAGTTAGTGTTTAGAATATACAAAGAACTAAAGACTAACCAAGCAATCCAGCAATCCAACGAGGCTAATAATATGAGAGGTAGTTCTCAAAACATGAAATAGGAATGGCCAATAAACCTCTGAAAAACTGTTCAAGGTCAATAGCCATCAGAGAAATGCCAACTAAAAGCACATTGAGATTCCATCTCAACCTAAGCAGAGTGGCTGGCAGGTCACGAGGAAAACAAAGGACACTCAATGCTGACAGAGATGGGGAATGACAGGAGTCAGTATCCAACTCTGGTGTGAAGGTAAACTCATCCTGCCACTACAAAAACCACCAGAAAAGAAAAACACCTCAAACCTGCTCTAACACCTATGGACGGGACTTGAATATTTCTCCAGAGACTACAAGTGGACACAGCGCAGAGAAGCTTGCACATCAGTGTTTATGCAGCTCAGTTCACAAAAGTGAAGTCATAGAACTAACTAATCTTGGTGCCTGTCAATAGAGGAACGAATAAAATGTGTGTGTGTGTGTGTGTGTGTGTGTGTGTGTGTGTGTGTGTGTGTTCTTTTTATAGCCCTAGAGATGAATGAAGTTACATCATTTGCGGAAAAATAGATACACTGGAAATAAAGTGTTTTAGGCAAATTAAGTCAGTCTCAGAACATCAAATACTAGGTTTTCTGTCATTTGTGGTCCTATATATATGACACCAATGTAGAAGTGAAACTCTTTAGGGGAACAAGGGTGACTAACTGAGAGGAGGGGAATGGGTGGTGAGAAAGAGGAGTAGGGGGAATGCTCAAAGTAATTATCCACTTGAATGCGAATGACCTTATATAACCCAGTTTAATAAAATAAAAATGAAAAAAAAATACATTTATACCTCTCCAGTAAAAACTACTCTTTTATTGCAATGGCTGAGCCAACACAAGAAAAAGTAACTATAGCTATATCCAGGGATTCCATGCCTCTGGAGGCCTCTCCTGGCTTTCTGCAATAAAGTCTGGCTCCAGAACCTTCTGATGATCTATGTTTCTAGAGACTTCCATTTCTCCTTGCTTAGGACATTCGTTCCTGTTGGTCAAGCAGTGAGGCTGGGCTTTGTGTTTATAAATCAGATGTGTACATCAAGCACCAAATGGGGACTATGAGACTCAAATGCAAAGGAGCACAGTTTTTTACAGAGACTCTCCAAATGCTGCTTGTAGGTGGTTGAACTTCTGAGACTGAGGGAATCTCTTTATAGCCAGGCTTGCCTAATATTTTGGCATCCTACAATTTTGTATACTTTTTAAGAAAAAGGAAGGGGAAAGTGGGAGGGAGGGAGGACTTGTCTTTCATTATCACAGTTGGAGAAATGAGGAAATGTGGTGTTTTATTCCTAGACAAAGTCCTCTGTAGCAAATCTTTTGACAGTTAGTGGGATTTTAAAGAGCGTCTCTTCCCACTCCACCTGCTTTATGTAACCAACCTTCCATGAGAAAATGTCTTTGGTAGACACAATTACTGGCTTTAGTTCTTCAGTGGTTCCCTCATACACACCCTTTCCATGTGCTATCAGAGTCCTCACAAAAGCAGAGTTCATTCCCCTTGGCCTTTTGCCTTGGTTTGGCCAACAGAGTATGGGTATTGGTGACCACATGCCAGTTTTACTCTCTGGTTTTATTCTGGTAGTTGCTTCCACTCAGCCAGAGACCCAGATGACTCTAAGGAGCTCAGAGCACCCAGATGTGTAGCTGTACACACAGATACTCAGTTGGGCCCAGCTCTGATGAACTAATAGACTTTTAGGCTTGTGAGAAAGAACAGGTGGCTATTGCTTTAACTCAACAAATTTTAGAGCCAATTATTTGTTATGCAGTAATAGCTAACTGATACAATGTCCTTTCTCTTGTTATCTCTTTAATTTATATAGTAATTGTCAGCCTATTATGTTTATAGAGAAGTGGATGGTTTTCCTAGTTTCTTACAAATGCTTTGAGAGCTGATTCTGGATATCACCCTCCATAAAGCATGTTGCTATAGAGGCCAGCTCTTCTTTCTAGTTAATGAAGACTCTGGGGAATGGTCTCACATTCTACTCTCTATGATTACAGCATCAACTTTGAATGTGAGATTAAAGTTGGGATACAACTTGAGATCAGTCAAGCTTCTGTCAATCACTGTGCAGCCTTGGCCAGGCCATCTAATTTCTCAGAATCTCTATCCCCTCATATACTGAGGTTAGTAGGAGGACATTATTAGAATATACCAAGACAATGCTCAGTCATGTTCATTGCTATTCTCTTTACAGTAGCTAGGAGAGTGAAACAATCTAAATGTCCTTCAACTGACAAATGGGCAAAGAAAATGTGCTACATATACATGCTGAAATACTACTCTATTGTAAAGGAAAAAAATGAAATCAGAAGATTTGCAAGTAAATGGATAGAAGACCATACTGAGTGGGGTAACCCAGACCCAGGAAGATAGATGTCACAAGTTCTCTCTTATCTGAGGTTTCTAGCTCCAAATCTTTAGATGGTGGTTTTAATCTGAAGTAATTGCAGAAACCAGGACAGTAAAATGAGACCATGGGGTGGAGGAGGAGGAATAGTGAGTGGAGCAGCAGGGTACAAACAACTTGAAAAAGAAAATGGGAAAATGGGGGTTGTGGTTAATTAGAGAGGGAGGAGGAAGACAAATACAGAAGAAGAAAGCTAAACTAACAAGAAGAATGTCTGAAAAACTCATAAAAATCATATTTTAAATCTATATACCTAAAATTACATATAATTGTCTGTGTATACATACATATAGTTTAAATGAAAATTTCCCCTTGAAATTGTTGGTCAATGTTGTCCAAGAGACTCCCCAAACATTATAGGCTATTGTTGTTGCCTTTGGTAGTCTCCCAGAGGTTGAAATCAAACTCTTCTTACTGAAGACAGCATGTACTTCAGACACAGGACCCAGAAGTCCAATCTAGATCTGCCCTAAAGCTTTCTTCACTGAGGACTAGCTTTCATGGTACAAGAAGGTGCCATGTAAGCTTCCAAGGGAGGTAATCAACCAATAGTCTACTCAGCTATGTTGCCTATGAACTACAACAATGACTAGCATGGAACTATATCCTTAAGGGCACAGTAGTGGCATGCATAGCTTGGTGATAACCAGCAGTTATTTAATAGAATTTAAGACCAGTTCAGTGAGAAAGAAATCATGCCTGGTACTGGAAATCCATCCAACAACCCAGGACTAGAGAAGTCAGAGATTCTGGAGAAAAACCTATACCCACCACTTTACTAGACCCAGATAATGTCTCAGTACACTCTAAATTTTCATCCTTAGGCTCATAAGGTCTCATTCCTCAATCATATTTTTCTCTCTTTGTAACAAATGGAGATCATTACAGAAAACCGTGAGAAGATCAAATTGTAGAAAAGAGATGACCATGTGGTACTCTTGCCCAACTACATCAACAATACAATGCCTAGACCTGAGGTGCAGGGATCATAGAGGAAGTGTAGGTGGACAGTTTGAAGCTAGAAAATCAGGAAGTTTACTGTGAGAGTATGTCCCCTGGACATTTCAGAGAAGCTACTCTCATGAGGTTTCATCAACATGACTGTATAAGCAAGGGCTGAACAAAGATGACAGCAATGGACATGCTAATACAGAAGGGAGACATTTCATGAGGCCTCAACTCCAGACAAAGAACTATGGGTAATTAAGAAATGCTGACAGCAGGAGAAATAATAGTCTTTCTCAGGAAAGAGGGTTCTAACTGATGATCCAATACCAAGTGGCCAGCCCTGAAATAACTTGTATAAGAGTAAATCCTATGGACTGAAAGATTAGTATTTATATTCAGGAATATACATATTCACACATATTATATCTACAACTACAAAACAGAGGCCATAAATGTGAGAGAGACAGCAATGTGGGGGTTATGCGGGAGAGAGGAAAGGGGGAAAATGATGTAATTATTTTGTAACTTTAAGAAAAAAAAATTGAAAAATGTTCTACCCCTACTAAGTCTTAAGTGAATGGAAGCTGTTCTATCTCTGGAAACCTGGTTTCCTTCACATGGTCGTCTCTACCTTACAGTCTAATATGGCACCTTCCTTGGGTACTTTCTGGGGTTCAACTGTCTGGATCCTATATTGTGTCTTTCTCCTCTAGTTCTCCTCATTTATCAAACTTCTTTCACATGGGAGGTGTCAATCAATCAGCTGGCTGTCTTGGATAGATGATTCTTTGTACTCGAAACTAGCAGTGACCACAATAATTAGAACAATCATAGTCAATCACAGAATGCTTTTTTGGTTCAAATACTTCATATGGGTGATCTCATTTGCAATTCATGACAAGGTCTTAACCCTCAATGTGATTTTACTTAGAGATAAGGACTTTAGGAGATAATTAAAGAGGTTAAATTAATTCATAAGTGTGTGGTCTGGTCCTAATTCAGTGTGATTGATGGCCTTCCAGGGAGTGCGCTTTCTCTCCTCTCTCTCTCTCTCTCTCTCTCTCTCTCTCTCTCTCTCTCTCTCTCTCTCTCTCTCTCTCTCTCTCTCTCGTTGCCTTGAGTTTGCACAGAGGAAAATCCAGTGAAGGGTATAATGAGGCCCTGGCCTTCTACAAACCAAGGAAGGAACCATCACCAGAAAGACATCCTGGATGGACGTTGATCATGGTGCCTAGGCTCCAGGATGATGAGAAAATAAGCTTCTGTTGTTTAAAGCATCAAGTCTGACATTGTGTTAAGGAAACCCAAGCAAGTGAGTCACACTATCTGGTTGATATGATCACCAAGTCCATTTGACAGGTCAGAAAACTGAAGCTCAGAGAGATGGCGTAATTGACCGGTAAGCTGCTTCCAGCAAACATTTCCCTGAGCCTGTATTCTACTGAGGAGTACAAAGCTCTGAAGTATCCTCACTTATTGCAGGCAAATTCCAGGCTCTGAGCAGTCCATGCAGCCTCCAACCTATGGATGGCCTGAAGCTGAGAAAGCATTCCTAGCTTTATGTTGGGATTGGGGGAGAGCAAGAATTGAGCCCAGGAATAAGGCTTCCTCAGAGAGCAGCCCAGCAATACAAGGTTGGCCACCTGGACAAAAAGAACCCAAACGATATATGGGTTGTTCCTTTTATGTTGTGGCAGCAATAAATTCTTTATGGTGTAAGTAGTTCCACTTGATGCATATTTTATCACACCTCATGTCTGACATAAGGAAAATGTCTAGTTACATAATACTTTTTTAATATTAATACAAACATAAAAGGCATTTCTAAAACATTTCTCAGTTTACCTCTCCTTGGTAATGGCAACCTCTCTCCTGGTACTCACCACTGTTTCTGCCATGGAGCAAATGACATGGCATGACAGCCCTGAAAAGAATAGGAAGAAATGATGCCTGGGACAATTCTGACATAAAGGCTGGGAAGGCCCAGTGTTCCTGTGTCAGTAAAGAGGGAGGCAGAGAGACATGTGTACTCTGTTCTTTTATGTCCTTTTCTCTAGTCTCAGAGTAGAACCTCAGTTAGCAGGGGAGGGATGAATTCTTGCATGTTAGAAACACTTAGAGGTCTCAAGATGGAGAATCTCGAGTCTGGTGGGAGGTCTGTCTCCTGCAGGGTGGGTTTGAGGAGCTCTGGGCTCATAGCACCAGCAGTTTTTTCAAGCCCAAGTGCTGTTATAATGCACTCTACATCACAGGGCTTGTCAGCTGCCTTGTAGGATGTTAAGTCACATCTCAGGCTGGGACTATCTCCCCACTATGACAATAAAACAATGTCTCCAGATAGTCAAATAGCTCCTAGAAGCAAAGCTATGCTCCCTTCCTTTGCACAGAAACAAGCATCTGGTGAGACTGATGGCATTTGGCCCAGTGTGGATCTACAGTGAACAGTAGTGTCAGTGAGTGAGGGCTCCTAGTTCCTTAGGGTCTTTCATTTGGCAAGCAGAAGATCACAAAATTACAACACGCCGTGATGATGGAGAGCAGAGGGGCTGGACAGAGATGGAGAGCAGAAATCTGTGTCACTGCAGGGTCTGGAAGCAGATGTCAGGACTCCCAGATGTCAGCGAAGTCATTGTCAGGCCAGAGGACCCCTCGGAAGGCACAGGGTTCCTGGCACTTACATTTGACTTATAACTCAGTTGTGGGAACCGGAGGAGCCTATAAATGACCCAAACAAGATGGAATGACATAGAAAAAACATTCAAGATAAGAAGACAGTGTTGAGGAACCATAAGCTGGCCGATCTAAAATTCTCCCTTTCCCAATTCCTAGCATAGACCCTGTAATAGACCCTTGGGGATTGTTATACGAGTAATGGACAAAGTAAAAGACTATATTTTCTTTGCACATTCAAAGAAGAATGTGAGCCCCTGTGTCACATAATAGTAATAAGAATTATTACAGGTATGTTGGAATTAGATGCTTCCTGTATGCTAAGAATTATACCAGACTTATGGTATTTAACCTTTCAGGCAGCAGACCCATAGGGCAAAGGTTTCCAGTTTGAAAATGGCCTGCTCCTCCCTTATGAGAAATGTTTTATTGGCTCAAGTGATGGCCCTTGTATACAAACCCAGGCAGAATGACTCCTGTCCCCACATCTCTCATGCCTCTGCCACACTGCCTTCTTACAACAGGGTGCTTTGTGTCTGGGTCCCAAACCTATTCACTTATTCCTTTCGTGGTTCTTGTGGAAAAATCATGCCATTCCGTCTCTTGTCTGCCTCCATGTTTAAAGAGCCTTTCCAGCATTTAATTCCTACTGAGTACCGACTTCTTTTCTCTAGGGAGTTGAAATACTCTCAACAACAGAGAAAGAACTAAAGGGAGCATTTGTTGTAGTAAATTATTCATGGTAAAGAATTTGCTACACTTGGGGCAACAAAGACGCACTTGTGTGTGGACTCCAAGGATGGCATCTGGGTCATGCTGGATACCATAAGCAGAGCACTGAACAATGAACTTATCTCTCAGCCCCCTGGAGAGACTGATGGGACAATGCTTTGTAGACTAAGTTACTGATCACTCAGCTTTCTCAGGACCACTGTGTTCTGAAACGGGAAGGACTGGGAATTTTCAGAGATAAAATCAATTACATTAAAATGAGTCTTTTTTTCATTGTTGATGTTTCTCTGCTGTAGATTTCCCTTTGAAAACAGCTTTTGTTCTATTTACTGGGTCTTCATTACCCTGGCCAGCCTTAGGAATCCACTTCTGGCCTGAGCACCTGAAAGGAAAGTTAGATATCCCAAGTGTGTGTGGTCGACTTAAGGTGGCCGAATCCTCAGAATTTTGGGGGAAAACCCAACAACGACCCAGTATTAAAGAAGTCACGGTATTGATAGATTTAAGGGGCTGGAGGGAAAAAAATCACCTCATTTTCTACATGAAGGGTAGCCAGATTAAAAATGGCTGTGGAATTCTGACACCCTTACTCCAAAGAAGCGAGTTCCTGGTTCTTTTGAATCTGGGTTGGTCTGTGATAGTCTGACCAAAAGAGTACACGGTGAAATCAATATATGAAGACTCTGAGTCCAAGAACACGGGCAGCCTCCTTCTGTCTTGATCCAGCTAGACACTGTCCTCCATGTTAGATGGCTGAGTACCTTCAGGTGGCTATGCTGTGAGGAAAAGGAGCCATACCAGGGATTGTATGGTGTGTGCGCGTGCGTGTGTGTGTGTGTGTGTGTGTGTGTGTGTGTGTGTGTGTGTGTGTGTGTGTGTGTATGTGTGTGTGTGCATGTGTGTGTGTGTGTGTGTGTGTAAGGGAAAGAGAGGGGGAGGGAGAGAGAAGGCAAGGAGGGATCCTCCAGTCTCAGTAGTTGATCCTCCAGACCCAGCTGATAATCAAAAGGCATGGAGATAAATCACCCAGATAAATCCTTTCAAAATTCCTAAGCTACACTGTGCATTAGACAAGATTGTTGCTTCCAGGTCTGGTTGTTGTGGGACATGAAGTTGGATGCCTTCCCCAAATGCTCTTCATCTTCCTTTTTGAGACAGGGGCTCTCGTTGAACCTGGAGCTCACCTTCAGCTAGACTGCCTATATACAGTTAGCATTGGGATCTTTCTATCTCCCCCACTCCCCAAAACTGAGATTATGGTCCTGTGCTGCACCCAGCTTTTACATCGTACATAGGTCCAACTCATACCCTCATGCTTATATGACAAGAACTCTAGGAACTGAGACAACTCCCTGGCCCCCATCTTCCAATATTGAAAATGGGCACTTTTATCTATTCTTTGAAAAGTTCATGTACATGTGCAATGTCACTTGGTCATATTCACTCCTCTTGCCTCCCCCCAATTGCCCCCAGAGTGCACATCACTTATCCTCCCAACTTCATGTCCCAGCCTTTTTTTTTATTTAATTTTTATTTATTTTAATTTACTTAGTCAAATGAAGTGCTGCCTGAATCCTCTTGGGTATGGGGAACATGATAATGGCTCTATTCCTGAAGAAAAGTGTCTCCCCAGAAGCTCTTAACTGTCAATAGTTCCTTAGCTATGGCTGGTCCTTCAGAACTCTTCCCAAATCATTGCTAGAAAATGTAACTGGCTTTATCTTACACAGATCTTGTGTCAGTAATTTTACCTGCTGTGAGCACATATGTACAACAGCCTAATAGTGTCTGGAGGATAGAATTTCACAGCATTCCTCCCTACCCTCTGGTGCTTACATGCCTTCTGTTACCTCTTCTGTGATGTTGAGCCTTGGGGGAAGGGGCCTGATATAGCTATCCATCTACAGATGAATACTCATCCTGGTTTATTCTCAGTTCTTTGGACAGTCATGTGTCTCTGCATTAATCCCTAACCACTGTAATAAAAAGCTTCTCTGACCAGGTCAGAGGCAGCACAAATCTATAGATATAAGCATATTTAGAGGGGAGTTTAACAGTTATGACTATTTAGAGAAATACCAATAGGTTCTCCTTTAGGACCCATAGCTTCCCTAGCCATAGGTTTTGGCCATGTTTAGAGTACAAGCATAAATTCCCTCCCATGGAACAGACCTCATATCTAATCAAGAGAGATTGGTTACCTCTCATAAACAATCTTATATCAGTGGACCATATCTTGCCTGGCAGGTCAGTTTCGTAGTACATAGGGCCCAATGCTGGATAAGATATTGATATTTTTTTTCCCCACGAGTAACCTGAATAGCACCTTCTAGCACTATGATAGCTGGCATTATTCAACATGGAGCATTTCATGGTCAGTTTAAGGCTGATTTATTTTTTTTTTAATTTTAATTTATTTAGGTTTCAAGTGTTATCTACTTACCCGGTACCCCTCTCCTGGAAACTTCCTCTCATTCCCCCCTCCCCCTGCTTCTATGAGGGTGTTCCTCCACTGACCCACCCACTCCCACCTCCCCGCCCTCTATTCCCCTACTCTGGGGCATCTATTGAACCTTCATAGGACCAAGGACCTCTCTTCCCATTGATGTCCGACACAACTGTCCTCTGCTACATATGCATCTAGAGCCATGTGTACTCCTTGGTTGGTGACTTAGTCCCTGGGAGCACTGAGGGGTCTGGTTAGTTGATATTGTTGTTCTTCCTATGGGATTGCAAACCCCTTCAGCTCCTTCAGGCATTTCTCTAACTCCTCCATTGGGGACCCTGCACTCAGTGCAACAGTTGGCTGCGAGCATCCGATTCTATATTTGTAAGGCTCTGGCAGGGCCTCTCAGGGGACAGCTATATCAGGCTCCTTTCAGCAAGCCTTTCTTAGCATCCACAATAGTGTTGGAGTTTGGTGACTGTATCTGGGATAAATCCCCAGGTGGGACAGTCTCTGCTCTGCACTTTGTCTCCATATTTGCTCCCATGAGTATTTTGTTCCCCTTTCTAAGAAGGACTGAAGCACCCACACTTTGTTCTTCCTTTTTCTTGAGCTTCCTGTGGTCTGTGAATTGTATATTGTGTATTCTGAGCTTCTGGGCTAATATCAGTGAGTGCATACCATGTGTGTTCTTTTGTAATTGGGTTACCTTACTCAGGATGATATTTTCTAGTTCCATCCATTTGCATAAGAAATTCATGAATTCACCATTTTTAGTAGCTGAGTAGTACTCCATTGTGTAAATCTACCACATTTTCTGTATCCATTCCTCTGCTAAAGGACATCTGGGTTCTTTCTAGTTATTGGCTATTATAAATAAGGCTGCTATGAACATAGTGGAACATGCGTCCTTGTTATACATTAGAGCGTCTTTTGGGTATATGCCCACGAGTGATATAGCTGGGTCTTCAGGTTGTACTATGTCCAATTTTCTGAGGAATGTCTAGACTGATTTCCAGAGTGGTTGTACCAGCTTGCAATTCCACCAACAGTAGAGGAATGTTCCACTTTCTCCACATCCTTGCTAGCACCCGAGTTTTTGATCTTAGCCATTCTGACTGGTGAGGTGAAATCTCGGGGTTGTTTTGATTTGCATTTCCATGATGACTAAGGATGTTGAACATTTCTTTAGGTGCTTCTCAGCCCTTCGAGTTTCCTCAGTTGAGAATTCTCTGTTTAGCTCTGTTCCCCATTTTTTAATAGGGTTATTTGGTTCTCTGGAGTCTAACTTCTTGAGTTCTTTGTATATATTAGACATTAGCCCTCTATCGAATGTAGGATTAGTAAAGATCTTTTGCCAGTCAGTTGGTTGCTGTTTTGTCCTATTGACAGTTTTGTTTGCCTTACAAAAGCTTTGTAATTTTATGAGGTCCCATTTATTGATTCTTGTTCCTGTTCAGGAACTTTCCCCCTGTGTCCATGTGTTCCCCACTTTCTCTTCTATTAGATTCAGTGTATCTGGTTTTATGTGGAGGTCCTTGATCCACTTGGACTTGAGCTTTGTACAGGGAGATAAGACTGGATCAATTTGAATTATTCTACAAGTTGACTGACAGTTGAACCAGAACCATTTGTTGAAAATGCTGTCTTCCCCACCCCCACTCCCCGCCCCACTGGATGGTTTTAGCTCCTTTGTCAAAAATCAAGTAACCATAGGTGTGTAGGTTCATTTCTGGGTCTTCAATTCTATTTCATTGATCTACCTGTCTGTCCCTGTACCAATACCATGCAGTTTTGTTATTAGCACAATTGCTCTGTAGTACAGCTTGATGTCGGGGATGGTGATTCCCCAAGAAGTTCTTTTATTGTTGAGAATAGTTTTCGATATCCTGCGTTTTTTGTTATTCCAAATAAATTTGGAACTTTCTAACTCAGTGAAGAATTGAGTTGGAATTTTGATGGGGATTGCATTGACTCTGTAGATTGCTTTAGGTAAGATGGCCATTTTTACTATGTTAATCCTGCCAATTCATGAGCATGGAAGATCTTTCCATCTTCTGAGGAACCTAGCGAGCTAGGTGGAGAGATTGTGGAGCTCTGAGTCAGTCTCCTTGAGATAAAACCAGATTGGTCATTGCCTGCCAGTACGTTGCTGGCCAGGCTGCCGGGGCAGAGTGACGTCTTGATGTTTTTAATATTTCCCACAACAGGTTCCTTCTCAGAAGACTCAGGTAGGTCCCAGGGCCCAGCACCTTTCCTTTATCTTCCTGCTACCTCAACCACAGGCAGAATTTATTCAGTTTCAAATGTGGTGAGGCCACATAGGATATAGTGATTCTTGTTATCAAGTTTCTTTTCTTCAGGATAGGTGCCTAGATTGTTCCATCAGAAGCCAAGAAAGGTTGCATCTAAAGAAAGCAAGACCAAGTTGAGCCAGGCTCTATATTACCTGGCTTATCCTGGGGCATCTGTGGTTCTCTGCTTCACTCCATACTTGCATATAGCTGGACGTGAGTGCTCTCAGGTTCTTGGCACATAAAGCTGTGTTTCTGTGCGCATGTGTTCTGTGCAGAACTTTTGAATTAAAGGAACGGACTAAGTCACAGAACAGGACAGCTCCACTTGCTCCCTCAGTTTAATTCGTTCTTATGAGGAAAACCTTAAGATGTAAGCTCTCTTGTTGAAGAATTCGATAAAGTCATTTCCCAAACACCTGTCCCTATCCTTTTCAAGGAAAAACTCATCACTACCCACAGGCTAGTCTTCCAAAAGGGGAAATAAATGAAAAAAAGATTCATCGGCATAAATGATGGAATCTTACTCACAGTGAGAAAATTGGTGAGAAAAGTTAAAAGTGATCCCAAATGAATCGATGGACAGGGAAAAACAAATGAATTTTAGATTCTAAACCTTTGACTGGTATACTCCAGAGAGTCCCAGGGCGCCACTGTTAAGTAAGGGTCTACAAGCTCCATCCTGGACCTACCTCACAGAGCTCGGAGGTGGAAATGGGAATCTTCAGTGGATCCCAGGTGCCTCTTGTGTTCACTGAAGTCGGAGAATAATTGTCCTACATTTATTTACTTTACTAATAATTTTCATGAAGCATTTTGTGTGTGTGTGTGTGTGTGTGTGTGTGTGTGTGTGTGTGTGTGACATCAATACAAATTGCAGCTCTGGCTTACTGCCTTCTTAAAGACACACACAAGGAGAGAGTGTGGATGGGGAAGAGAAAGAGAAAGGGAGAGAGAGGAAGGGAGAGGAGTTTATGAGCTTCTAACAGGGAGGGAGAGGGCTATGAAGAGAGGCTAATTTAAATCTTTATGTGTGGTTTTCAGACCTCAAGAAACCACTGCACACCCATTTCCCTACCTTATCTTCTTCCTTTAAAGTTGCTGTTATGCATGACTCGTTCCTGCCTTGCCCCCCCCTTTGGGTTTTTGGGCCACAAGGGAAATTCCCAGGTGCAAGTACATTTGGTCTTCTGCCTCAGGAAAGACTCTGATGTGGATCTTTGAAGACAGAGGAACTTAAATATTAAAGGATCCAGCAGGTGCCAATAGAGTTGGACCAGCAGTCCCAAAGGGGAGTTTGTTTTCAACATAAATACTAATAATGCAGTAATTGTGGGGCAAGGATCTCCAGTATGCAGAGTGTTCTGATCAGCTTCAGAGGGATGCCAGGTTGGGAAAGTCAAGCAAATATGAGAATGCAGTGAGAGGGGACTCATGCTGGACCCCATGCCTTTGTCTCCATCCTGACAAGTGGTTTGGGGCCTCATTTCCATTTAACTCAGCTTCAGGGCCTTCTTCAGGCCTTCTACATTGGAGCTAAAACTTAGAGCTGACAAGAAAGCTGGAAAGGCATCAAATAAAAGTGGCTCCTCTTATTCCTTAGATACTCAGCAGCCTATGTTCTCCCTTCTTTTTCAAAAACTTATTTATTTTATGAGGGTTTTGCCTGCATGTATGTGTGCACAACCACATGTGTTCAGTTGGCTTCCAAGGTCCGAAGAGGGTCTTGAGTCCCCTGCAGTCAGGGTTATAGATGGTTATGAATCACTATTTGGGTGCTGAAATTGAACCTGGCTCCTCTGCAAGAGCAACAAGTGCCCCTAACCACTGAGTCATCCCTCCAGTCCCCTTCTCCCCATTCTTCAAGATTTAGTTCAAGTGACAGGTGCTCCATGAAGCACATGCCATGTTCCAGTTATTGAATTATACTATTAAGGTAATTATAATTAATATTACAATTACATAATCTATAGGAATGTACAAATAAATAATATACTAGTTTTGAAACCCTAGTAGCCCTAAACTTTAGGACCTATATCACTATTATCTAGATAAAGCAATCCTAGCTAGACAATAATGGCAGCCACAATAAATAATGCCTATGTCATACCGAGCAAGCACTTACCAGGCATTATTCTAAAGTGCTATTTAATGCTCACTGCCATTGGGAAAGCATATGTTCTCTACTGGCTTATGAAGAAGTGAAGTCTCACCAAGCCAGTACATGGAAAGACAGCACTTGAAACCAGAACCTATTTTTCCCCAATCAGCAAGTCACTTCTTATATGCTGGGATTCAGAACTTTGGCGAGTACAACTAATTATGTGTTTTGCCTTTAAAAAAAGTCAGGTTTTTTGCATATGTAATGTGTGTGTGCATATGTTGTTACCTGCGTGTGCACACATGTTGGCACCTGTGTGTGTATGAGTGTTGAAGTCAGCTGTTGACACCAGTCATCTTCTCCAATCAGTCTTTCCTTCATTTCTGGAAGCAAGGTCTCTCATTTGGCTAGTCCAGCTAGCCTCTTGCCTTGGAGTTGGCTTCTGCCTCCAGAGAGCTGCCATTGCAGATAGGCTAGTAGTCCCACAGGGCTTTTGGGTGGGATCATTTTTCTCAGGTTTTGCATGAGAAATACTTTATCTACTAAGCCAGCCTTCAGCATTCTGCCTTTAAACAAAGAAACAAGAAAACAAACAAACAAAAAATATCAATGAATGATGAGTTGGGACTCCTAGAATTCAGGCTGGGGTTATTGATAAAAGCCTCAGAACACAGATCTCTGTTCTTTGAATAGAGAGACAAATGTCATTTAGATGTTCATATAAACCTGACAGTGACAGCCACATTCTCCATACTCTCCGCTGTTCAGGAGACAGGCTGCTTCTTTCCAATTGTTTCCTATGAGAGTAAAAGATAATTCATGAAATTTTAATGTTTGTTTCATCTGCTAAGGACCAATACAATTAGTAGCAGAACATTTGCAAGTGTTAAACAGATTCTAGGTGCAATAAGAGAGTAAAGGCTATTGAGTGCTCATCATAGGTCAAGCACTGTACTGAGGGCTTTTTATTTTTCAGGGGGTGGGGGGGTCTTTTAACCCCTATCATAAGCCTGTATGGTATTATCTTCTGTCTTTGTGTTAAAATGGAATAATTTGCCCGAAGTCACTCAGCTAGTGAGTAATGGGGTTTGGATTTGAAATCTAGTCTGTGCCTTTCATGGTTTTATTATATTTCGATAAATCAAATTAATGATTTTCTCTCCTTTTATTCTTTCCTTCTAAAAACATTTGCTCAGTATTTGTTGTATCCCAAACACGTGGCAAGTGGATAATGCCACGGCGGACAACTGAGATGTGCTGGTTTTCCCAAGTATTTGAGGGTCAGAAAGGAAATTATGAAGTAATATGACATGATGTTGGATATTCAGACAGAATATATAGGCTGTAAAAATAAATGAATGGCTCCGCCATCTTTGCTCCAGTGACCAGGTAGTTGGGACCGCCAGGCTCAGAGACAGACAGGCATAATATCGCTTCGGTCTCAGGCAGCTTGTGTGTAACCTGCTCCCAGGTGCTGGGCTGATCTGCAGTAACCAGCGCGCCAGCTCTGCGGTGGGACCTTCTGCCTGGAGGAGGGACCCCGCGCTGGGAGGGAGCCTGCCAGCTTTCCTTCCGCGACCTCTGTTCCCGCGGACTGCGCTGGAGAGACGGGTACCCAGGCTCTCCCCCCAATATAACATCACTTGGGACACGGCCTGTTGGGGCTTCCGTCTGTGCCCGAGGGCGGGTTGGCGCTGTGGTCGTCTGGGTGCCAGATCGGCGGGCCATCGTGACCACAGGGTGAGCGGCGCCACGGAGCGTGCCCTCCGCCATCTTTGCTCCAGTGACCAGGTAGTTGGGACCGCCAGGCTCAGAGACAGACAGGCATAATATCGCTTCGGTCTCAGGCAGCTTGTGTGTAACCTGCTCCCAGGTGCTGGGCTGATCTGCAGTGTCCAGCGCGCCAGATCTGCTGTGGGACTTCTGCCTGGCAGAGGGACGCCCCCTCCCCCCCCCAGGAGAGATCACACACCCCTGCACAGGGCAGGAGCCTGCCAGCCTCCCTTTGGCGACCTCTGCTCCAGGAATCCACTAGGCTGAGCCTTTAGATGTGCAAGGCCTCCCCAATATAAGATCACTTGGGGCAAAGCACATTAGGGCTCCAAAGTCACTCAGGAGCAGGCAGGCCCCAGAAATCGGTGCCAGGGGAATCCTGGTAATCCAGGGGGGGCAGAAATAGCTTTGCAGGCTCACAGGAGGTCCAACCAACAGCCAGTGGCAGCAGGACCAACTAACACCAGAGGTATCCAGATGGCAAAAGGCAAATGTAGGAATGTTACTAACAGTAAGCAAAGTAATGTGGGACCATCCGAACCCAACTCTCCAACAGCAGCAAGTCCTGGATACCCCACCACACCCGAAAGACAAGATCTGGATTTAAAATCACTTCTCATGATGCTATTAGAGAATCACAAGAAGGACACAAATAAATCTCATAAAGAGTTACAGGAGACCATGAATCAACGGTTAGAAGCCCTTACAAAGGAAACACAAAAATCGCTTAGAGAAATGCGGGAGAACATGGATCAAAAGATGGAGGCGCACAAGGAGACAACACAAAAATCGCTTAACGAGATGAATCAACGGGTAGATGCACTCACAAAGGAATCACAAAATTTGCATAAAGAAATGCAGAAGAATATGGGTCAACAGATGGATGCCCATAAGGAGGCAACACAAAAATTGCTTAAAGAAATGAATCAACGGTTAGATGCCCTTACAAAGGAAACACGAGAACTGCTTAGAGAAATGCAGGAGATGATGGATCAACAGATGGAATCCCATGAGGAGGAAACACAAAAATCGCTCAGAGAAATGCAGGAGAACATGGGTCATCAGGAAGAAATCCTGAAAGAGGTAATGCAAAAATACCTTAAAGAAATACAGGAAAATACAAACAAACAAGTGAAGGATCTCAGCAAATCCATCCAGGAACTAAAAAAGGAAGTAGAAACAACTAAGAAATCACAAAGGGAGACAACTTTGGAGATAGAAAACCTTGGGAAGAAATCAGGAGTCATAGATGCAAACATCAACAATAGAATACAAGAGATGGAAGAAAGAATCTCAGGTGCTGAAGATTCCATAGAAAGCATCGACTCAACAGTCAAAGAAAATGCAAAATGCAAAAAGCGTGTAACCCAAAACATCCAGGAAATCCAGGACACAATGAGAAGACCAAACCTAAGGATTATAGGTATAGATGAGAGTGAAGATTTGCAACTTAAAGGGCCAGTAAACATCTTCAACAAAATTATGGAGGAAAACTTCCCTAACTTAAAGAGAGAGATGCCGATGAACGTACAAGAAGCCTACAGAACTCCAAACAGACTGGACCAGAACAGAAATACCTCCCGTCACATAATAATCAAAACACCGAATGTTCTAAACAAAGAAAGAATACTAAATGCAGTAAGAGAAAAGGGCCAAGTAACATACAAAGGAAGACCTATCCGAATCACATCAGACTTCTCACCAGAGACTATGAAAGCCAGAAGATCCTGGGCAGATCTCATGCAGACACTAAGACAGCACAAATGCCAGCCTAGACTACTATACCCAGCAAAACTCTCAATCACCATAGATGGAGAGACCAAGATATTCCATGATAAAACCAAATTTTCACAATATCTTTCCACAAATCCAGCCCTGCAACGGATAATAGGTGGAAACCTCCAATACAGGGAGAGAAACAACACCCTGGAAAAAATGAGATAATAACCTTCTTGAATCAAACCCAAAAGTAGATAACCACTCAAACATAAAGATAGCGTCAAGAATGGCAGATGGCAATAATCACTATGCCTTAATCTCTCTTAATATCAATGGTCTCAATTCCCTAATTAAAAGACATAGACTAGCAGACTGGATACGTAAACAGGACCCAGCATTTTGCTGCATGCAGGAAACGCACCTCAGTGTCAAAGACAAACACTACCTCAGAGTAAACGGCTGGAAAACAATTTTACAAGCAAATGGCCCCAAGAAACGAGGTGGAGTAGCCATCCTAATATCGGATAAAATTGATTTTCAACCTAAAGTCATCAAAAAAGACACAGAAGGACACTACATACTGATCAAGGGAAAAATCCACCTTCAAGAACTCTCAGTCCTGAATATCTATGCTCCAAATGCAAGGGCACCCTCATTCGTAAAAGAAACTTTACTAAAACTCAAAGCACACATCGCACCGCACACAATAATAGTGGGTGACTTCAACACCCCGCTCTCTGAAATGGATCGTTCAGGAAAGCAGAAACTAAACAGGGACACAGTGAATCTAATTGAAGCCTTGGACCAAATGGAACTAACTGATATATATAGAACATTTCATCCTAGAGCTAAAGAATTCACCTTCTTCTCAGCTCCTCATGGTACCTTCTCCAAAATTGACCATATAATTGGTCACAAATCAGACCTCAACAGATACAAGAAGATAGAAATAATCCCATGCCTCCTATCAGACCACTATGGAATAAGGGTGGTCTTCAATGGCAACAAAAACAAAAGAAAACCCACGTACACATGGAAGCTGAACAATGCTCTACTCAATGATAACTTGGTCAAGGTGGAAATAAAGAAAGAAATCAAAGACTTTTTGAAAGTTAATGAAAATGAAGGCACAACATACCCTAACTTATGGGACACAATGAAAGCAGTGCTAAGAGGAAAATTCATAGCCCTGAGTGCCGCCAAAAAGAAACGGGAGACAGCATACACTAACAGCTTAATGGCACACCTGAAAGCCCTGGAACAAAAAGAAGCAAATACACCAAAGAGGAGTAGAAGGCAGGAAATCATCAAACTCAGGGCTGAAATCAATCAAGTAGAAACAAATAAAACCATACAAAGAATCAACAAAACGAGGAGTTGGTTCTTTGAGAAAATCAACAAGATAGATAAGCCCTTAGCCAGACTAACCAGAGGGCACAGAGATAGTATCCAAATTAATAAAATCAGAAACGAAAAAGGAGAGATAACAACAGAAACTGAGGAAATTCAAAAAATCATCGGATCCTACTACAAAAACCTGTATTCAACACAACTAGAAAATCTTGAGGAAATGGACAATTTCCTTAACAGATACCAAGTACCAACATTAAATCAGGATCAAATAGACCATCTAAACCGTCCTATAACCCCTGAAGAAATAGAAGTTGTCATTGGAAGTCTTCCAACCAAAAAAAGCACAGGTCCAGATGGTTTTAGTGCAGAATTCTATCAGACCTTCAAAGAAGACCTAACACCAATACTCTTCAAACTGTTCCACAAAATAGAAACAGAAGGAACACTACCCAACTCGTTCTATGAAGCCACAATTACACTCATACCAAAAGCACACAAAGATCTGACAAAGAAAGAGAATCTCAGGCCAATCTCTCTTATGAATATCGATGCAAAAATACTCAATAAAATTCTTGCCAACCGAATCCAAGAACACATCAAAACGATCATTCACCACGATCAAGTAGGCTTCATCCCAGGGATGCAGGGATGGTTCAATATAAGGAAATCCATCAATGTAATCCACTACATAAACAATCTCAAAGAAAAAAACCACATGGTCATCTCATTAGATGCTGAGAAAGCATTTGACAAAATTCAGCATCCTTTCATGCTAAAGGTCTTGGAAAGATCAGGAATTCAAGGCCCATATCTAAACATAGTAAAAGCAATGTACAGCAAACCAGTAGCCAGCATCAATCTAAATGGAGAGAAACTTGAAGCAATCCCACTAAAATCAGGGACTAGACAAGGCTGCCCTCTCTCTCCATATCTTTTCAATATAGTACTTGAAGTTCTAGCTAGAGCAATTAGACAACAAAAAGAGGTCAAAGGGATACAAATTGGAAAGGAAGAAGTCAAACTATCACTATTTGCAGACGATATGATAGTATACATAAGCGACCCAAAGAACTCCACCAGAGAACTCCTACAGCTGATAAACGACTTCAGCAAAGTGGCCGGATATAAAATCAACTCAAGCAAGTCAGAAGCCTTCCTATACTCAAAGGATAAGCAGGCTGAGAAAGAAGTAAGAGAAATAATACCCTTTACAATAGCCACAAACCATATTAAGTATCTTGGCGTGACGCTAACCAAACAAGTGAAAGATCTGTATGACAAGAACTTCAAGTCTCTGAAGAAAGAAATTGAAGAAGACCTCAGAAGATGGAAAAATCTGCCATGCTCATGGATTGGCTGGATTAATATAGTAAAAATGAGCATCTTACCAAAAGTAATACACAGATTCAATGCAATCCCCATCAAAATCCCAACTCAATTCTTCATAGAGTTAGAAAGAGCAATTCAAAAATTCATCTGGAATAACAGAAAACCCAGAATAGCTAAAACTATTCTCAAGAGTAAAAGAACCTCTGGGGGAATCAGTATCCCGGACCTCAAGCTGTACTACAGAGCAATAGTGTTAAAAACTGCATGGTATTGGTACAGTAACAGACATGTAGATCAATGGAACAGAATTGAAGACCCAGAAATGAATCCACACTCCTATGGTCACTTGATCTTTGACAAAGGAGCTAAAACCATCCAGTGGAAAAAAGATAGCCTTTTCAACAAATGGTGCTGGCTCAGCTGGAGGTCAACATGCAGAAGAATGCAAATTGACCCATCCTTATCTCCTTGCACTAAGCTCAATTCTAAGTGGATCAAAGATCTCCACATAAAACCAGACACACTGAAACTAATAGAAGGGAAACTAGGGAAGAACCTTGAACATATGGGCACAGGGGAGAATTTCCTGAACAGAACTCCAATAGCTTATGCTCTAAGATCAAGAATAGACAAATGGGACCTCATTAAATTACAAAGTTTTTGCAAGGCAAAAGACACCGTCAAAAAGACAAAGCGGCAACCAACTAACTGGGAAATGATCTTTACCAACCTTACATCCGACAGAGGGCTAATATCCAAGATATACAAACAACTCAAGAAGTTAAACTCCAGAGAGGCAAGTAACCCTATTAAAAAATGGGGTACAGAGCTACACAAAGAGTTCTCACCTGAAGAATATCTAATGGCTGAGAAGCACCTAAAGAGATGTTCATCATCCTTAGTCATTAGGGAAATGCAAATCAAAACAACCCTGAGATTCCATCTCACACCAGTCAGGATGGCTAAGATCAAAAACACAGGAGACAGCAGTTGTTGGCGAGGATGTGGAGAAAGAGGAACACTCCTCCACTGCTGGTGGAATTGCAGGCTGGTACAACCACTCTGGAAAGCAGTCTGGCGGTTCCTCAGAAAACTGGGCATGACACTTCCGGAGGATCCGGCTATACCACTCCTGGGCATATACCCAGAGGCTTTACCTGCATGCAATAAGGACACATGCTCCACTATGTTCATAGCAGCCTTATTTATAATAGCCAGAAGCTGGAAAGAACCCAGATGTCCCTCAACGGAGGAATGGATTCAGAAGATGTGGTATATTTACACAATGGAATACTACTCTGCAATTAAAAACAATGAATTCACGAAATTCCTAGGCAAATGGTCAGATCTTGAAAATATCATCCTTAGTGAGGTAACCCAATCACAAAAGAACACACATGGTATGCAGTCACTGATAAGGGGATATTGACCCAGAATCTCAGAATACCCTAGACACAATCAGCATATCAATAGATTTCTAAAAAGATGGAAGGAGAGACCCCTGGTCCTGGAAAGACTGGATGTAGGGGAACGCCAGGACAGAGTAATGAGAGGGGGTTGAATGGAGAAAAGAGGGAGGGAAGGGGGCTTATGGGACTTTCGGGGAGGGAGGAAACGGGAAAGGGGAAGTGATTTGGAATGTAAATTAAAAAAATAAAATAAAATAAAAAAAAATAAATGAATGAGAGTTTAGGCTTCTGAGTAAAGAAGAACTGTAAGTATGGCCTCACTCTCAGTGCAATCCACTGAGCAACATGCAGTTGACAACGCTTAGTCCCAGAGAAGACAGAAGATTTGCTAAGGGCACATAGCTGACACGGGGTGGGTCTTCTAGTCAACTCTTATGCATGGAACCCAAGGCTTGTGCCTTTCCTTATTAAGCCAAGTCAACCTGGGATAACCCAAAAGTAAACCAAAATGGAGTGGCTGATCTTTTCTAAGGTGGGCAGTATTTTTAATTACTAAGATGTGATGTGATGTATGTATGTATGTATGTATGTATGTATGTATGTATGTATGTATGTATGTATTAGCCAAACTGTCATCTAGCCACATACTTCAGGAAACAAATAAGGTCACTAGTTCTCATCTGTGAGTGAGTCTCTGTGTGCCTTTACAGAGGTCCCCCTGGAATGTGATGTTTCAAGGGTGCGCTCACATCTCAGCTACTCTACCGATAAAAGTTAGGAGCAGTTAGGCCTTGTTGATTCCCTGGAATGCTCCCCATTCCCCCTCTAAAACATAAAAATGAATATGATAGCCTGTGGTGGTTTCATTGGAGGATGAACTCTTGTTCTCCTTCAGTAACGCCACATGCACTCTGGAAGAGAAGATGAAGGGGGTTTTGAAGTAATCTTCTTTTTAAGTAGGAAGTAGAAAGCTTCATTTCTCTGGCAATTCTGCTTACAAGAGGTCAGAGTAGCTTTTGAAGCATCATTGCAACATCAGCAGGCGAAGGAGATTACAGTTAACTTCATGCTCCGGGACTGAAACTCTCAGCTGTTGGAGAAGAGAAGTGTGTTTTCAGAGTACTGAGCTTGGGAATGTCGTAGAGCCTGCTAGCCTTCTGAAGGTCAACACTGCAAGGGGGCAGCCACGATTGTCCTGCTGTTTCTACAAAGTCAGATCCTTCTTTGACTGGGAACTACAAGCTGATCACTTCCGTCTTTGTAGTACCCTCTGGACACATCATGCATTTCCAGTGGCACTTTGAACTTAAGTGTAGTTGGTTAATAGTTTTAAAAGTATGCCTATGAACGGCATTTGAACTTGTGTCATGTCATAAGCACTCAGAACTCACTCAGTTTGTTGACTACACAAGACTGTTCTTAACATTTGCCCAGGGCCAGAATTTTATTTTTCAGTGTATGTAAATGGTATTAACAGAAGAGTATTCAATCAGTGGTTGTTTTTGAAACTATGCTTTGAATTTTGCTTTACGCTGAAAAATAAAGATCCCCATTTGTCACAGACACTCATCACCTGGATATAAAATTGAACATGAGGGACTGGTGAGATGGCTCAGTGATTATGAGCACTGACTGCTCTTCTGAAGGTCCTGAATTCAAATCCCAGCAACCACATGGTGGCTCACAACCATCCGTAATGAAATCTGATGCCCTCTTCTGGAGTGTCAGAAGACAGCTACAGTGTACTTACATATAATAAATAAATACATCTTTTTAAAAAAATTGAACATGAAAGTCTAGTTGTCAACTGTCCCTTCCCCTAACTCCAGCACTACAGTTCCTGTTACAGTGGTGGGGTACTGAGGTAGATTGGTCATTCATATTGTTGAAGTATATAATTTCCTTTTTTATTACATATATTTGGTGTGTGTGTATGTGTGTGTGTTTGTGTATGTGTGTCCTAGGATGATTTATGAGAGTCACATCTTTCCTTCTACCACACAGGTCCCAGGAGTGAACTACTGTTGTCAGGCTTGGTGACAAACACCCACTGAGACATCTTGTTCAGCTGTAGATGTGATTTTTCATGCGACTAAGCGTGCCCAAGCTCAGGAGAAGCAAGCCATTATTTATTCTTTTTTTTTCAACACTCAGTATAAGTTTTCAGATAAGTCAGCGATGTAAAGAATGTCTATTATCTTCTGTGTAGGAAAAAGATGACCATGCAGGAGACAGCTGAAGCATTTGAATGTGTACGATAAAAAACAATAAGGGAAAAGGTCGCCAAGGTCTTTGTTGTTCTTGCCTGATATGCAGTTGTGAACACGAAAGATCTGACAGGTGAACAAAGCTTCGCAGGTTGCATAGAACCCTATACCTGGGTTTAGGTTAGCTTTTGCAACATTGTCATTACATTAAAAATTGTTTCTGGCACTTTAAAACTGGGTGATCAGCTAGAAGAAATCAAAAGGAAAGTTCTATCTTGATGATCTTGTGACACACGAAGAATTCTAAACTGGAAAATGAAAATCATGATCTAAAAGGGTAAGTCCCATGTCAGTAAAATCACACACATATGCTACATATACTATATAATTTACATTTTTGTAAAGCATTCCTTTATCGTGCTGAAGGTTAGACCAAGGGCCTTGCATGTGCTAGGCAAGCAGTCTCCCTCTAATCATAATCTCCAGGTAAAACATACTTTTGAAAATATTGCTTAAAGAATGAAAAGCCAAATCATAGAGTAGGGGTGAGGCATCTTTAAATCCATGAATCTGACTGTGTTGAGGACTGTTAGAAGTTGAGGATATAGCTCAATAAAGTGCTTGTGCAAACACGAGGCCTTAAATTTAGATCTTCACTATATATAAATTCTGAGCCTGAAGGCATACATCTGTAATCCCTTCACTAGGGGTGGGGCGTGGAGATGGCAGCATTTTATGGGCTTACTGGACAGACAGTCACACTAAATCAGTGAGCTCCAAGTTCAGTGAGAGAGACCCGGTCACAAAAACTAAGGTGGAAAGTGATAGAGGGAGATACTTTCCTGATTTGGACCTTTGGCCTCTACAGGAACTCACACAAATGTGCATATGTGTCTGCACTCACACGTGCATACACATATACAACATAGCACAAACCTCAGTAATAAAAATAAACAATAAAATGAGCAGAAGATTTAAGTAAACGTTTTACTCATGCATAGAGACAGACAACTGAATTGATAACAAAGGAATATACACTAAAAACATAATCGAGGAACCACAATTCAACCCTCCACATGGCTGGAATTCCTAAAACTGCCCATCCTAAGTGTTACCAAGTCTGCAGAACAAACAGAACACTCACATGCTGGTTCTGAGAAGGCAAAATGGCACACAATTTGGGCATAGTTTGTTAGCTTCTTAAAAGATTCTATGTGCAGGTATTGCAGGATAAGTAATATATCCAAAAACATTGCAGTCAAATTTTATAGCAACAACTTTAGTTGACTCAAACTAGAAACAATGCACATATTCTGTACCAGAGGGTTAGATATACAAACTATAGCACATATATACAAGAGAATAATCCTTAGTTATAAGAAAGGAAAAAAAAACTATTATTGTAAATAATAACATGAGTCAGTCTAAGAGCGGAAATGATAGGATTTGAAGGAACTTGAAGGAAGCTTTGGGAATTATAGACGTATTCATTACCACATTCATAGTGCTGGCTAGTTTTTACATGTAAACTCCACCAAGTAGACATTTAAAATAATTGTAATCTATTGAATTCCAATTTTTATCTCAATAAGGCTGTTAACATAGATCATATCAAATATTGGGGAAACTTTATTTGTTAAAAAACAAGCAGATGTAAATTTATTATTTTCTTGCACATCAGTAACAAACTGGGTCTGGGGAGCCATTGTTCTCTTTAGCCAAGACACCTCCCTTCTTCGACTAATTTGTCCACTAGTTAAGGCTACCCACTTAACTCTTGTAAGCATTTGGCTTGCTAGCCAAGCCTCCTGCAAATATTTCAGTCTTCAAATACTCCCCTTGCTTCCTAGAGTAAGTTATCTTTAGATAACTTTTCTAAGTTTAAACCTGGCATCAATGATCACCAGAGAAAAGGCAATTGGGGAACTTTAAGGGGAAAATATTTCTTTTGGGTCCCAACTAGCAATCTGAGACAGTTGTTCCCCTGGCCTGCCTGGGAAGCTGATTTTAACTCTTCAGTTCAAAGTAACTGGTCAGCATTAGTCAAAGGAATGCTTTATAAAAGAAGAAAATTGATGCTTATAGAATTTACCATGGCTGAAGATCACAGGGCTCAAAAATTAAGAAGTTCACTCTCCACATGACACTCAGTTCTGAGTGGAAGTTTTCTTTATTCTAGAACTCCATTTGGCAGGATTCTGACCCATGGCCCACTGTTACTGCTTTTAGAATACTTTTTTTTTTTTAAAATCAGGGTCTTTGAAAATTTTTCTTTGAATTCCTTAGAGATCGGCAAAAGAAGACCGTGAATTTGAGGCTGATGTAGGAGACAGTTCTAATAACCCTTCCATCTACCCTGGGCAACTCTTGAATCTTGCCTTTTGTTTTGGTATAGTTGCCGAATAGGACATGGAGGCTCATGCTGGAGAGGGTCATTGTGTCATCTCAGACTGACATAATCCATTCTTCCACAGACTAGAGTGTATCAAGTGACTCAAGTGCCTACCATTCTGGTATACTTCTGTAGTTGTTACCTTTCTGTGGCTGTGGTGAAATTTCCTGACAGAGACGAGTTTATTAACTCTGGCTTATCATTTCAGAGGACCCAGTTCATGGTCAACTATGCCCTTGAGTAGGGCGTCATGGCAAAAGTGGCATCATGTGGCAGCAAGAGCTGATCCCTCTGTAGCAGGAAATGGTCAGAGATAATAAACCTTCAAGGACTTACCTTAGTAAATGACTTCCTCCTGTGTAATTCTAGCTCCTAAAGTTTCCAGAGCCCCCTAAAATAGGACCAAGTATTTAAAGTGAGAGCCAATAGTCAAACCACAGTAGCTTCCCAAAACAATGTAGGAAAATTCTTTAATCTCTTCTCAAGGGACCCAGATTTTAACTCACTTTTGTTTTCTCCTTCTGCAATGACCTGTGCACCTGCCCTTGTGTCCATATATCCTAGCTTTCCTTCCTTCTGAACACTGGGGATAGAACCCAGGGCCCCATTCAGTTACTAGGCAAGCACTCTGCCCCTGAGCTATAGCCCTAATCCTGGACTTTCCCTTTTAAGATCTGGCTTGACAAGGTTGGGTATGGGGAAAGTTCCCACCATTTCAAACATTACAACTCTGTAATAATTTCAGTGTTTTCCAAGAAGATATCACCACCTAAAATCTCCCTCCTTTAATGGCATGGTTTTACCTGCAATTGGAGAATACCTTTCATTTTCTGTTTGTGCCAAAACAAATGCTGTTTTCTATTAGAAATATTTGATATTCCTGCAAATGCCCAAATAGAAATGGAAAGGGATAATTGAGCCTGACTCCTTTCTAGACAGAACACATTTAGAGAAAGACTACTCTCATTATTGTTGTTAAGACAAAGTTCTTTGAGTCCCCTTGAGGTGAATGTTAGTTGGCAAGCATGAGTGAACTCTCCATTCATGGTGGGACAAAAGGGTGATTTAACTAAAGTTTCAGAAGTCATGAGATTTACACACAACATCAGATATGGTGAATTGAAATGCATCTTAATAACAGCTGAGCCACATTTTCCAAGAAAGCTGCCAAGTGATGTTGCCTGAAACAAACATGTCCAATCTCTCTCTCTCCTCTCTCTCTCTCCCCTCTCCTCCCCCTCCCTCCCTTCTTCTCCTCCCTTCCCCTCTCTTCCTCTATCATTTTTTCTTTATTTTGGCTAGCTTTCCTAAAATTAGACCTGAATTACTTTTTAATGTTTTCCAACATGCAAACTAAATCTTTGTTTTAGATTTGGGCTCCAAATCCACGATGAATCTGGTGTCTCTCAACAGAGAGAAGAAACACAAAGTCAGATCTGTCTTCTGAAAATGTCAGGTGATGGTGAAATGCACATCTGGATGCAATGTATCTGTTAACCAAGGATACCAAGCACTTCCGGAACGAGCTAGGGAAAATGGGAAAGGATCTTATCAGAGAGAGAGAGAGAGAGAGAGAGAGAGAGAAACAGAGAGAGAGAAAAACAGAGAAACAGAGAGAGAGACAGAGACAGACACAGACAGACAGAGAGATAGAGACACACACAGAGTCAGAGACAGAGAGACAGAGATTCACACACATAGACACATACACACAGAGAGACAGAGAGGGATACAGAGAGAGAGACAAAGAGAGACAGAGACAGACAGAGATACAGAGACCTTTTTTGTTGTTTTTAAATATCTAAACAACTATGATGTGGTTCCTTGTTGGCAGTCATATGACATTTCTGTGGAAACTGTGTTGGATAGCTAAAAAGTATTCAATACAGGTAACTCTGCTGCTTGTCCAGAAGTTCTGTGATTATCTTAAGAAGACAGATTTTATTCTGTAGATCAAAGTGAACTTAAATGACACCTCTAACATATGATGATTGTCTTCAGTGACAAGGACCTCTTAGGCTGCCATTTGGTATTATTTCACTGATACCCAGATTACTGGTTTTATTTTCCTCCACAAGATTATGAAAACCAACTTGAAGAATAAATGGGGAAAGCTGCCTGGTCATGCAGCTGTAATGTAATTTTTATGCTTGTCTCACGATTCCACACTGTTCCTCAGTGTCTGAAGACGGCTTCCAAAAAAATGCTTGAGCAATCCACATATCTCTGAACTAATTGTACCATGCCCCAAGGCCACAGATTTGCAGAACAGCTCTCTTGGACAGTAAGTTCTGGTGTGTTTGTTTCAAAGGTCTTCGTCATTACTTACAGCCACACCTTGACTATTTTACACGGAACTCTTTGCCTGTTATATCATCCCTTCCCTGGGAGGGTCTGGGGCTTCTTTTTCATTTTGTGGGGAGCTGAAGAAACTGCTTAGTAAGTAAGTAATCAGTATCAAGGCAGAACAGCCATTCCTACGAATTATGACCCCACCAGTCTCTGAAGGCAAAGAAGATGCTCAGTTGTGCAATTTTCCACTCTTCTAATAATAGTGCGGGTCAAGTTAGTCCCAGCTCAATGATATAATCCAAACAATATTCCACTCCATGTGGAGTGATGCTTCGGATTCACCCAGGCCACTGCGTTTGGAGACAAGCCATGGTAACTCTGACCGTTTTGACCTTCCTCATTTGTCTCCTGTCCCTCCTGTGCCTTACGGCACAGTTACAGAACCATAGTAGCAATACTATAATTTTCCTTTTCTTTTTGGATCTTCTTAAGGAGGCCCAGCTCAGCTTACTGGGATAGACCTGTCAAGGGTCAGCTTGTCTGACAGCAGCTCCCTGATTCAAGTAGGGTAGAATCAAGCACCAAAGTGTCCATCTCTTCTATTTAACTGGGAATTGGCCTTTTTCTGCTTCCAAATCAAATCTATGTGGCTTATCTGATGTGGAAAAAGTTGTTATTGAGCTCTGTGTAGAACTCTGCAGTTTTTTATTAAGTGAGACACTGAGAAAATACAGCAATTCGTGTTTCTGATGACCAGTTTTGAATTAAACTTCTTAATCCTCAAGTGTTACTATAATTCTTAATACAAAAACTAACAAATATCTCTAAAAGGTGTAGTGTAGACTTCATGACTTCTCTTTAAAAATAGTTCTTAATTTTATAATTTTATGTGTATGAGGGTTTTGTGTGTATGTATGTGTATGCATCATATACATGTCTGGTGCCCATGGAAACCAGAAAAGGGCTCTGGATTCCCTGGAGCTGGATTTATGGGTGCTTATGAGCTGCCATATGGGCGAGGCAAACCAAATCTATGGGTCCTCTGTAAGAACAGCAGGAACAGCAGGAACTCAACCATCTCAATAATACTCCTTGTGTTTCCTTAACAAACAAGCAACAAAAACAACAAAACAAACAAACAAAAACCATAACCAAACAGAAACACTCTGTGAACTTAGCTTGTTGATTTTGTTCTTTCTGTGGATTCTCTTTCATATAGATCTCTTATATCCGCTCATTGTTCCTTATCCAATTGCATTACACTTTGTACTCAGAACTGTTTAATCACTGAATGCTCTTTATAAAACTTTGGCTTCTCATTCCAAGTCCCCCACAATTATATTCTTCCCATCTTATGTGTCCATCCATTTGTCTACCACCCACTCACCTATCCATCTTATCCATCCATCCATCCATCATCCATCCATCCATCCATCCATCCATCCATCCATCCATCCATCCATCCATCCATCCATCCATCCAATAAAATTTATACAATATCTAGCTTGTGCCTGGAGTTATACCTTGTTCAGAGGACCTACTGTGATCCGGACAGGCTTGGTCTCTCCCCTCACAGTTTGCTGATTGCTAATTGGTAATGAGCTGGAATAGTAAACGTGCTCAGATGGCGCAACACACTCTGTGAGAGAGATAGCAGGCCACTCTGCAGAGGAAGAAGCATGTAAGCTGGAATCTGACCTAAGCATGAGAACTTTTCTATTCTTCTATCACTTGGTGGGTGAGATACGAGGAGGGAAGCCCTGGGGAGAGATAGCATGCACATTTAGAATTGAAGACAGACCAGTAAGGCACCTGGAGGGTAGGTAGAGTGCAGTGGGAAGATTAGGATCAGGAAGAAGAAACAAGAAGAATCTGATACCATTGTGAGTTAGGGCTGTCAGTGAAATACCACAGTCAGGTTTCAAATTGGGGAGGAACTAATAAGATTCATGTTTTAAAAAGCATTACTCGGGGCCTGGAGAGATGGCTCACTGGGTAAGAGCACTGACTGCTCTTCCAAAGGTCGTGAGTTTAAATCCCAGCACCCACATGGTGGCTCACAACCATCTGTAAAGAGATCTGACGCCCTCTTCTGGTGTCTGAAGATAGCTACAGTGTACTTACATATAATAAATAAATAAATCTTTAAAAAAAAAAGCATTACTCTTCTTGTCTTATGGGCAGTGGACAAAAGAGCAAAGGAAGCTAGAAATCCAGTGACAAGCTCTGATTTTATAAGAGATGATAGCACAGACCTATAACATGGCAGAAGAGAGATGAGATGTGGACAGATTAGAAGGACTTAGATGTAGTCTGGCCCCCAATATGCCACATAACTCATTTTATTTGCAACACACATTCTCTTGCTAGGCAAGTTTAGCCTGTAATTATGGGTTGCAATTCTTCTTAGTCAGTTCTACATGAAGCCTTTGACCCTCCACCAGAAGAAGCTGTCTGAGCCCTTACAAGATGGTTGCTCTGTGCCTTTTGTTTTGCCCAGAGAATGAATTTAGTCTTTGTTTTCATGCATACTTGTCTGAGGAGTGAAATGAACAAGTGACTACTTCCCTCCATATCTGTGATACAAATTCTAAGATTTGATGGTCAACTGGGATCTTGTCTTAGTTCTGAAAATTCTCCAGTTGTGTTTTTTGTTTGTTTGTTTGTTTTTCAGGTCTACATTGTAAAACTGTTTAACCAATCTAGGGATTCATTCTATTCATTTGCTTATAAATATATTACTTTACTCATTATATTTATTCAAAGCCTTCTATCTTACAGGCTAGATTCTTGATTTCTCTTTCTTTCTTTTTCTGGCTTTCTCAGACATATCATTGTGAATATCATGTTTTCTAACATAATAATTAGGAGTGTTTTTTTTCTGATATAGACACATGGTTGTCAAATGAGCCATCTCAAAGCACAAGATGTAACAGAGGTACAGAGCGGTTCCTTTGGCTCTCTAGGAGGAATGCTAGCCTTTGATAGTTGGCCCATGCCTTGCACAAAAGACCCGGATTTGAGTATTTGAGTGTCGGCTGGATCAAGTTAATCCTGTTCTGTTTTTTTAAACAGTACCTGCTGTTTACGCAGTAGAAGCAGAACTAAACAGTACCAGATCCTCCAAAGGCGCAACTCAGAAGAACAAGGGACACAACGGAGGGTTCTTAATGTAAAGAAACATTTTGGCTTTGCCCTGTCATCTCCCTAGCTCTCAGCCCACCCTCACCCTGGACCCCACCCTGCTGTAATGGATGGTGGACTAGCCCTGGCTGGCGGGGATGCTTTTGAGTTCCAGGATTCTTCTAAACTATACTTGCTGTAAATGATTTTTATGCTAACACTGCATTGAAGTCCTTTTTTGGCAAATGCATCGCCATATAAGATTAAAAATAATTTGGAGGGCAGGATTTCTACCAGGAATTGATCAAACAATGTACTGTCGTGAGCTGGTTCCAAATTTCTAATGCATCTGCTTTATACAGTCCCTGCTTTATAGAGCTACAATCCCCCGTTTGTCTGAGTTCAGTCTGCTTGTGTGCTGGAAGAATCACACCCCTTTATTTCTGCCCTGGAGGGCTTCTTTCCAAGTTTGGAAAAAAAAATCTCTCAAATAAGAAGTCACAGAAGCTTTAAATAATGCGGTTATTGCAAGCATCCTTGTTGAACATTTAGCGAGCTATCCCGTTGCCTTTCCTGATCAAGGCAGATGTAAAGCAGCCGCCTCCATGTTCCTGCCAGAGCGGCCATCTTGAGTTCAGACGCTTTTTCTGAGTTTCTCTTGAAAGTCTCCAATTGAACACATCTGGTTCCCAGCAGAAACCGGAAGTCTTGTTTGTTTGTTTAATTATTTTAATCTGAAGTTGCATCACTATCCAGTGGGTCTTTTTTGTAGAGAGTTTTAGGCTCTTCAGGATGCTGTGCTTGGCCTTTATCTATGATCCTAGACATTTGTTTTTTTGTCCCAGATTGCCTGTGCCTACTTTAAAGTTTGTATTTCTTTAATTTATTTTTGATACTGGATTTTTATATTCTTAGGTTACTTTAATGTGCAAGTAGCAAAATCTTAAGCAGAACTTGCTTAAAGAAAAGCTAGATTCAGCTTTCATAAATTGAAGAGTAGAGGTGAGCGTTGCCGCATTCAGAGTTCAAAGGGATTGTGGGACTCAGTGTCCCTTCTTGGCCCCTTTTCCTGGTGGTGGTAGTTTGGTCTCTCAGTTTCAGGTCTTGCGAGAACAAAAACTTTTGCCTTTTCTTCCCAAGGTATTCAGTAAGAACGTGAACATACATCGCTGGCTGGAATATCTTCACATTACCTGTTTCTGAAAGTGATCATTGTGCCGGCGTCTGGAAGCGAGTGCAAAGAGTAAATATAACTGGAAATACACACCCATCTTAGTCCTTCCATACTTAATTAGCTGGGCAATTATAATTGCCCTTTCTCCTTCATTCACCCTATATGAGACAGAGATAGGTGTGATTTTTTATACTCATTGGTGTTAATTTTTTTTTGTCTTTTTAGCTATATGGTGTTTGTTCTGCTCACTTTGAAAAAATTTTTATTTTATGTGAGTGAGTGTTATGCCTGTATGTGTGCCTTGAACCACATACATGCCTAGTACCTTCAGAGGCATCGGATCCCCTGGAACTGGAGTTACGGAAGATTGTGAACCGATATGGGGGTGTTGGGAAGTGAACTGATGGTGCTCTTAACATCTGAGCCCTCTCTCCAGCCCCTCTGTTCAGTTTTATTTTTCACCTTTATCTTTGTTTTTCTTTTTACTTTATGCCCTGTGTAACCCATCAAATGCTTTCTCAGGAACTCAATGACTCGATCATGAAGTATGTCTACCTCCAGAAAACTGTGCTTCTGGTCGCCCACTGATGAGGGGAAGTAGTAGAGAAGGTAAATGGTGTCAGCGCTACTTCGCTGACATCGTGAGGATTCCCAGGAAGGCAGCAGGGCATAGAGCCATGCAATCCAGAGGCTGCAGTGCTTATGGTGAGAGTAAGTGTGCTTTTCAAACAGCATTGGGGGTTGTTATTAAGTAAGACGCACAGAACACTTTCAAGGCCAGCATTGTGCCATACTCTACTGGCCATCACTCTCAAGATGTGATATTGATGGATATCGTACCCTGGTACTAGAACCTGGAAAATAAGGAGAAAGCAACAAACAGCCGGAAACAATACAAGACAGGCAAGAACAGGCAGGAGCTGTACAGGTGACGCTGGTGGAATTCAGGTCCTCTAGAAGGACACAGGTTGACACATTCTGCAGAAATCACTTTTTTCATTAGTTGGGTAAAAACATTAAAATATTTTGTGACTACAGGCTAATTTAGCAAAGTCAGTCTCAGCTCCAAAGAGAATTTTGAGTTGTGAAGACATTCTCAGAGTAGAACACGCACAGAGCAAGCAAGAATATTTTGCAGCTCATCTAAACTCTGAGAAGTAATTCAGTCTCACACGAGAAAAACTCTTGTTGTCTTGAAATCAAAGGAAGAAAAGAAAGAAGGAAGAAAGAGGAGAGGAGAGAGAGAGAGAGACAGAGAGAGAGAGAGAGAGAGAGAGAGAGAGAGAGAGAGAGAGAGAGAGAGACTAAGCAGAAGAGATATAACGAGATATAAAGACTCCCCACTTTCTGGTTTCCAGCTGTGTGATTAGTGACTCAGGGCTGTGCTCTAGCGCTGAGTGATGTGATCTGGAATCGTGCCCTGCCTAGCCCTGGCAACCCAGCTTCAGCCCACACTAAAGGCAGTCAATGTTAACCCAAGCAACCAGCCCCCACGTCTGTCAAAATTTAAGCTAAGTATGGCATATGGGATTAGAGAGGGATCACAGAACCTCAGACGTTTCCAAGAAAAATGAATAATATAAGGTTAGGCCCTAGATGGTCTGTATCTCATTAATCCCTCCTTTCCACAATGGTGGGCGGGTGGCTTGGGCTGCGGCCTGCAGATGGGAAGCACACTTTGCTGGGGTTTTGTTCTATTTTCCAGGCTCCTCTTAAGCACTAGAAATATTCCTTTTTCTGGCATGAGAAGGGATTTAGAGCTTCGGTGTCCAATTTGCTCTTTTGATGGCTTGAACAGCTGGCTGAGCCCTTGACTAGTTGGAAGGAGCAATAGAAACCTGCTCTTGGGTAGATTCTGTGGGGCTTAGCTCCCCAGTGCTATATCTTTAGTTTTGCCTCTCTGGTAGTGCACACCCAGCTGACTTCTTCCTCCATTTTCCTCTTTTCAACTGACCTGAACATGGTGGCCAGATGCAGCTTCTCAAGTCCCCATTAAAACTGATGATCTTGGCCTCTGGGACCAGAAACAGCTCTGTGGCTAGTAGAGCCTCTGAACACTTTCATCTTGATAGACCATGACATACCCCTTCTCCACTGTACAAACACTGCCTTCATGCGCCTATCCCCAGATCTTAGCCATCTCATTGTCCCCAGTCTGGAGTGTCTCCTTTGTGCTTTTCCCCATCTGTCCTAGCCTGGCATGTCTGGTTGGGAAGCATCTCTAACAGATCGCTTATCTCAGCAGGTAGATGTGTCCTGTCTGTTTCTTGTTTTAGCGCAAGTTTTTAACATGCTCGCATTGATGAAGCTGTCTTCTTGCTGAGTGTGTCTCAGAGGGATGCACACAAAACACATATTTAATAATCATTCCTCTGCTAAATCAAGCACATTGCTAAGTGGTATTGAGTGGCACTGAAAACATTTTTTTGAAATCTGAATAAAGGACAGGTTAGAAAATACCAACCTACTCCCATCCTTCCTCATTCCAAAGCTGAATTTGATTTATTAGTAAGTCAATGTGCCCTGGATACCACTTACTCTAACCTGTGCTGGTAAAAGATACCAGCTTACAGCAACAGAGTTTTCTAAGTGCCTCATCCTCTGCTGAGAAGCCGACAGTGACTTCTTCCTGGTACGCATGTAAATTATACATGGCCCTTCTATTTCTGTGGTCTTCCCACCAGAGATGTATCTGCCCGATTCCTTCCTCCCACCTCCTTATCCTGCCTCATTCATGAGGAAGGACCCAGCAACCTCTGCTCACAGGACGCTTTCCCTGTCTTGCAGGCACAGTGCCCCCACCTTCTGCACGTTTATGTTTTAAGGCCATGTAAACGTGTCCTAATTAAAATGTCTCCTTTTGTGGTCCCCCAAAGGGAGAAAACCAACAATCTGACTTACCATTCAGTGTCTGTTACTTGTTGAGATTTAAATAAATAAACAAAAGTGAGCATATTCAAAGCATCAGGGGCACATCAATTACTTCCAGCTTCTGTTACTTCCTCTTGAACTCTCATCCTGTGATTGTTGGAGTTTCCATGCTCTTGCTCTGAGGCCTGAGTCCACCCTTCAAGAAAATCTCCTTGGGGATGAGAAATCCAGGAAATAATGTGCGGCCACAGAGTTGAATTAGCACCCTGATATCTTAGCATGGACTCCCACCACCTGCCTCCTGGTCACCAAGCTGGGATCTATCCGAGGGTTCTAGGAGATCAAAGGCAGACAGAGGATGCCTACTTTTATGGGAGTCACATAGCATAAGCTCTCTAGCTGGAAGACCTTGATCCATGGTTGAGAGGTTGAAATCCCAGAGAGAGGGCAGAGCTAATGGCAGCCATTCCCATGTACAGCACAAGTAGGGAACATTCTCAGGCTCATTCACTCTTGGATCCTCTTCGTTGTAGGAGTTGAGTGCTATGGGATTCCTGGGTGGGCAGGGTGAAGATGTAGAGTGTGATTTGACCTAGGAGGCTGCAGAGGATGAAGGCCATGTCCTCTGCGCTTCCCTCACACATGGATAGCACATGTGAGAAAGCACTTATGTGGGTGCCTCAGCTTTTTGAAATACAGATGTCAAAAGAACATTAGCATCAGAAGAGACAGGGAGGGAGAGACCACTTTTCTTTAGCTGAGAAACTGAGGACAAATAAGGATATGCAAACATCCTTCTTGTATTTTCTTATTCATGCATTCATCCATTTGGTAAATATTTATTTAATAGTTACTGTGTCCAAGGTCCCCATACATTTGTAAGAGAAGAGCTGGGAACAGAAGTCAGAGTTTCTCATTCCTGGTCCAGTATTGTTTTCCCCTTTGAAGTTTATTAAGCCAGCGTGTTCACTGTGTATGACCTAGCCATTTCTTGAGAACCTACTAATCGCCTACTAAGACCAGTGCATGTTCAGCATAATTATCTAAACCATTTCTTGTACCATCTCTCTCTCTCTTTTTTTTCTTCCGAGACAGGGTTTCTCTGTATAGCCCTGGTTGTCCTGGAACTCACGTTGTAGACCAGGCTGGCCTCGAACTCAGAAATCTGCCTGCTTCTGCTTCCCAAGTGCTGGGATTAAAAGCATGCGCCACCACTGCCCAACTTTTCTTGTACCATCTTGAAAGACAAAGTGTCATTGTCTCTTCTTTATGAGAAGAGGAAGCAGAGATCCAGAGAGGTCCAGGGAAAGCTCTCTCTTGGGATCCTGCCATTAACAAGTGGCAGAGTTGTGATCCAGCTGAAGGTCTACAAAGCACACTGAGCAGGCTCTTCATTATGGTGGATTTGCTTCTCAAATTTCTCCCAGGATTCCGTAGGCCCCTTTGGCTTGTAAGCCTTTGGGTATTCAATCCCAACCTGGCATGTCCTTCTTCCTTTTACCTTTGTATTCTCACTTGTCCTTCCAGACTCATCTTGATTAGCTCATGCTTCAGAAACGTTTAAAGATGATGAAATCAGGCCATGAAGGTTCAGTTTGTCTGAGCTTGCTATTCCGAGAACCATCACTCCATCAAACGTCTTTTATTGTGTCGGATTTTTACTGACAAGCCCAGGTCAGATTGGCAAACAGTACCACTATAAAAACCTTTGCTACTAGTCCATCACAAAAAGAATTCAGCCTCTGACCTGTCTTCTTTTCTCTTGTCTTGAATCAATTGCTACTTGCCTGGGGGATGGCTATTTACCATTATCTAGCCCAGTCAGGGAATGCAGGCACTGAAGAATCAGATATTCCGAGGAGGAAAGCTACATTACATGGATCAGCGGTTTTCAAGGAACTAGAATGAAATACATTTAACATAAATACTGTAGTAAGCATAATGCAGTTTTCTTGCCAGTGTGTGCCACTGGGTTCATGAACAGTAAATATCACTTAACAGGAGCCGAGGCATTAAGGAAACAAATATGGAAAGCCACCACTCACCTGTCAGGTGATTTTGATCATATAGCTTTCCGCTTTGGAGCGTTCTTTCTTCCACTGTAAAACGTTGGGTTAGCTTGTTCCCAGCACACATAGTATATAAATGTCATCCTCCCCTGGGCCTGGGTCTGCATCAGACATTACTAATCAACTGTGATACACTTTTTTTTTTGATCCATGCCAATCTCAGGACTCCCCCCACCTTCAACTTTTCAGTAACTACTCCAGTGGTTTGGAGTAGGCATGTGAAATGCAACCCACTTTCTGTCATCGTATCATGGTCCCAGTTTTGAGAGCTGCCTGGATTGGATGCGTGTCCAGTAGAAAGCTAAGTGGTGGAGTTATCAAGTGCTAAGTGTTTCCCCATCCCACTGAGATTTGCTTCCTTTCTCCATTTGATTGACTCAATGACTGAAAACTATGCAAGGACGGAAAAGACCATATGTGAATCCTGGGTGGGGGTGGGGGTGGGGGTAGGGATAGGGGTGGGGGTGTCCAAGTGAATGGACAAAGAAGGTCAGGCAAGTTCAGCTTTGTGTCTAAGCATAAAGTCAGGCATTAACTTTTCATTGATGCTGATCTTATAGAAATAGTAAAAGATAATAAAGCTTGTAGCTTGTTTCTTAGTTCCCCAAGCTGAGCAATGGCTGGGGGCAGAGGCGGGGTGAGCCAGAAAGCTCCTGGTGGCTTATTGACTCTGCCATGTCAAGCACAAGGCTGTAGTTATCTTTTAGATCCATACCCCAGTTCCACACCTAACAGGCTACTTAACCTCTGACATGTCCATCTGTGTTACTGATATAAATGCTTTAAGAGATCACCTGGAACACTGTTGTTATTATTGTTGTAAAATCATGGCTTAGTGCAACGTCTGATGAATAACATATGCTAATATGCATTGATCTGGTTTTGTTTATTTTTGTTTCATGGTTTATTTTGTTTCAAGGAATTGAACCCATGCTACTTGAGTTCTGCACCATTCAGCTAACCCCTAGCCCTGAAAATGATTTTAGTTACCAAATAACTATTGGATGTACCTGCCTTTCGAGGGACCCATCCAATTGAACCGAGAAATAGATACAGTAAGATTTGTCCACAAGACTCTCGGGGATAAATAAGGCAGAGTTAGTACAAAGGCTCTGAAGCCACTGGAAAGAGCTGGAGTCACATGACCCAGGAGGCAGTGCTAGTTAGTTGGTTTAGAATGCACTCCCCCCAACTCCTGACCCCCCGCTGGGTTTCTCTGTGCAGCCTTGGCTATCTGATCTGTTTGAGGCTGGCCTCGAACTCCAACTCAGAGAACTGTCTGCTCTGTCTCCTGAGTTTGGGGAGTAAAGGCATATGCCACCACACCCAACTCTTGTTTGTATTTTTAAAATAGCTATTATTTTCATTTGTTTGTTTTGAGACAGGATCACATACTGCTGTGTTCCAGTTGTCCTGGCACTTGCTATGTAGCTTAAGCTAGCCTTGGACTTCTGGCAATCTGCCTGCCTCTAGTTCCAGAGTGCTAGAATCCTAAGTGTGGGCTACCATGTCTGGATTCCTTAGCATGAATTAAAAAAAACAAAAAACAAAAACCAATGTATAATCTGTCATGGTGGTGCATGCCTTGAGTCCAAGCACTGAGAAGGCAGAAGCAGGTAAATCTTTGTGAGTTTGACGCCAGCCTGGTTTACAGAGTGAGTTCCAGGACAACCAGGGTTACACAGAGAAACCCTGTTTCAAAAAACTGAACATCAACAACAACAACAACAACAACAACACCTCCCAAACCCCAAAAGCAACAAAAAAAAGTCCCCCAAGCCAAAAAACCCCAACATAGAGTAAATTATAATTTTTCTATTAATCTTATTTTCTTTTGTATCTAGTATGTAAATAAAATATTATCATCTAAAAATATGACTAGGAAAACATTGTATATATTATCATATGTATACATAAATAAATTAGGTACTATCCATAACTTTAGTCATCCATGGAGCATCTTAGGACATTCCCCTTGGGAATCAATGCCATATGGGAATCAATCCCATATGATTGCTGGAAGGGGGAGGAGCTAGGATGAAAATAACTAACTTCATTTCTTCAAATCTACAAGTGATAGACAAGGTATATTTTCCTTAGGGAAATTCATTCAGCTATATAGCATAGAACTGAAGTTACTCTTTGTCAAAGATGGAGGTAACTCAGCACCTTCCCTTAGGTTGGGTAAGTTTTTGGCCAGTTTTTCCTCTCCTTTAAAAATTCGTATACATTATATTATTAGTACATACATATACATATGTATATACATATATACATACATACACATACATATATATGTATATATACATATACACAAATATATACATTATATATTAGTATACAAAATACCTATACAAAATAATGGACTTCATTATGGCATACATAATGTATTTCAATCACATCCACCATCCCTTTCCCTTCTCTTGTCCCCGTCCCATTCCTATTGATCCTCTTCCCCTACCTTTTCCTACTTTCAGATCGTGTGTGTGTGTGTGTGTGTGTGTGTGTGTGTGTGTGTGTGTGACTGAGTTTATTAAGAGTCCATTATGAGAGAATGAGCAAGGAGTTATTTACAGACTCAAGGACAAGTTACCAGTGGCTACTCCACTGAGGAAAATGTCTCTCCATCCCCATCATTGCTCAGGGAGGTGTAGTGGGGCCTCAAGAATCCAACCTTGCTCTATGACATGATGCTTTTAGCTCCATCTTGTTCAGGAAATCACAGCTGCTGGAAGTTCAACAGAACAATGGAGGGGTGTCATAGAACTCAGTGTTCTACTCTACTTTGGCTTTCATGTTCCTTTTTTCCCCTCCTTTGGAGATATTCTCCGAACCCTGGAGTGGCTGATAGAGATGTTCTATTTAGGGCTAAGCAAGCACTCAACACTCACTTTCTTTGTCTTTTGACCCCCTATGTGTCTCTGCAGTAAATGCTACCTTGTGCACAGAGAAACTCTGACTAAAGCTGACAGCAACACTAATCTATAGATAGAGACAAATATTTAGAAGGCAGTTTGGTGGACATAAGGAGTCCATTTGGTAAAACAATAGTAGTTCAAAGGGAATTTTAAAATTTCCCACTTTCGGAAGCATCTTCTCAAATTAGGAGAATACTTTTTTATATAAGTACCTCCTCCTTCCCTCCCTCCCTCTCTCCCTCTATCCCTCCCTCCCTCCCTTCCACCTTCCCTTCCTCCCTCCCTCCTTCCCTCCCTCTCTCCTTCCCTCCCTCTTTCTCTCTCTTTCTTCTTTCTTTCTCTTTCTTTCTTTCTCTCCCCCCTCTCTCTCCTTCCTTCTTTCTTGCAGTGTGTCACTATATAGCCCTGACTGTCTTGGAACTTATATACACCAGGCTGGCATCAAACTCACAGAGATCTGCTTGTCTCTGCCTTCCTTCTTCAAACACTGTGAGCTCAAGCTTCAGGCACTATCACCCTGGCATGATGATCACCCTGGCATGATGAGTGTGAAGACAGGACCTAGAAAGGATACATATCTTGCCTAAGGGGACATGGTTTAAGCTAGATGTCAGATTCACAGTATCTCCTGTCTTTCCTACTCCCCAGAAACGTATTCATATTTTAGGCTTTCCAGTAGTTTCTTTATAAACAGCATCAAGTAAAAGCAGTTCTATCAACTCAGTGAGTTGATAAGAAACCTTTATCCTCCACACAGCCCTAGGCCCTACGTCAAACATATGACTTGTTTTGTGGCCACAAGAAAGTAGTGTGGAAATGAGAACAAGAATATCCCCACGCATGATATGTGGGACATATGTGGGGTGTGACTGTTGAGAGAGATAGAGGAGCAGCATGGGACGCTTAATAAAACGCACAGGACAGAACTGGGCTTTTAGTTGAAGCACGATCTCCAATTTGCTGCCAACTAAAATAAACAAGTAGGAAACAGGCCAAACCACTGGGAGACATGCTTCTCCAAGATGTGAACATTATGTGAAACCAGGAACTTAGATACTGCTTTTTAAAAAACAAATACAGGAAGATATGCCTTCCATGGAGATGTGACATTCAGGTTTTCTTTCTGCGATGGGGATAGTTCTGTGAAGGACTATTATCAAATACTGTTCCAGTTTTCCTGTGCACTAGGGCATATGATAGACATGTTTTCATGGCTGCACATCACCAGGTCCTATTTCTGCATCCTGAACTGCCATATTTACATGTTTGAAAGCCTATGGCTTCTGTGCAAGTCTTGGCTTCTCTCTCTTGGCCAGAAATTGCTACCTGCACAGGAAAATGCATCTCCTGTTTGATGAGAGGTAGCATTTTAACATCTATGGAAACAATATACCATCTCATATGGTTTCACATCTGAATAATGTTTTTAAGATTTAAGTTCATCAGCCTTTGTCATCATACGACACACACACACACACACACACACACACACACACACACACACTCACATCCACATGGAAGGAGATGCTTTTTATCAACAGCTTTGTCCGTTGGTTTGGCACTAGTTGCTAGAAAACTGAGCTAATTTTATTGTCTATTTTAGCCTCACAATTTAGGAAAGCAATTCCATGAATAAAAGCATCCATTTTTATCTCTCTTTAACATATCATTAAAATAATAACTGAAAACATTGGTTGAGCATTTCTTTTATGCCAAAAACCTAAACTGGTATGTTACAACTATTATCTCATTTAATCTCCCAATGACTCCCATGAGATCAAGCTTATCATTATCGTCATTTACAGATTTAGAGGCCCCACTCTTGGTGAGGATAAAGGACACCAAGGTCATCCAGAAGGTATCCTTTTGGAAACACCAGTGGCTAAATTGCCATTGATTTACTCCATGTTAAAACAGGCGCTATATGGGCTGGAGGAAATGCTCAGTGGCTAAAAGAGCTTGCTGGGAAAATATGAGGATTGACATCCATATCCCTAGAACCCATGTACTGGGTGGGTAGAAAAACCTGCCTGTAATTCCAGCATCATTAGGGACAATGAAACAGCAGATCCTTGGAGGAAGTTTGACTAGTCCAACTAGCTGGAATTTGTGACCTTTGCGTTCTGTGAGAGACCCTGTCTCAATAAACAAAGAACAATTGAGAAAGATTCCTGAAGTCAACTTTGGGTCTGCCTTCATGCATGTGTGCACCCCTCTACCCCTCCCCTCAGTAAGAACTGTATGATCCAGATATTAATGGAGCGATGAATATAAGAATATTTATATTACTGTCACCATTGTAGTTTCTATGCCCACCATTGAGGAATGGTGGCATGTATCTCCTGCCATTTCTATGAGCCACTTCTTATGTATACAGTCATGCTAACAAAAGACAAAACCAGGGCTTTGCTTTCACGATAGATCCTTGGAAGCCGACAGGGGCACACTGAGAAATCTGTAGGGAAGACTCTTGAATGGTTACTTCCTAGTTAGCTGGCGAAGAGAAGAAACTGCAGTTTCACTAATGTTGTTCTCTACTCAATTTCTTACTCATGCAACAGTAGAGTTATAGCATAAAACAACTAATCTAGGGGTTCCATATTGTACAGTTTTACAAAGTAACTATTTGACTAAATAAGGTTAAATGCAATGACTTAGCACAAACATTGAGAAGTTATATCAGACTAAAGGATGATCCTTTAAAATGAAATGCTTATACTGTTGTCCTGGTCTTTTCACCTCAGTAAGACTTTGTGAAACTTTGGTCATTAAATGTGCTTTGTGAACCTTTGATTTTTGGAAAGTTTTGTATAAGTTTACAAGAAAAGAGACCGAAACGTTTCCTTATTTAAAAAAATGTGAGGGCTTGGAAATGGCTCAGTGGGTCAACTGTTTGCTGAGCATTGTGAGGGCCTGAGTTTAGATCCTTAGCTCCCACCTAAAAGCTAAGTGTATCGGTGAAGATCTCTAACCCAGCACAGGGGTGGGGCTGGGGAGGGAGGCAATGGCAGAGGTAGGTGGACCCTGGGCAAGCCAGCTTAGATGTCAACTCCTGATCTCCATATACACGTGTGCAAACACACACACACACACACACACACACACACACACACACACACACACGTACATTGTTGAACCAAATTGTGTGCAGCAGTTTTTTTTAACTTAAAAAAAATTATTTTATTGGTGTGTGTGTGTGTGTGTGTGCGTGCACGCATGAGTGAATCTATGTGTACATGTGTGTACAGGAAGCTGCAGAGGTCAGAAGAGGCACTGTAACCCCTGAATTCGGATTGCAGATGTGGGTTCTAAAAACCAAATCTAGGTTCTCTGCAGGAACAGTAAATGCTCTTAACTGCTGCCCTGTCGCTTCAGCTCAATTTTCCTAACTGTTAAACTGTGAAGACTTGCTTAGGGGCATAAAAATTAGGAACAGTCACTCACTGCCAGACATTACTATCTAAGATATTTGTGCAACTCAATGCCAAGGACATCCAAATAGACAATTTTAGCTCATTATCTACTTCTGATTCATGAAAAAAAATGTGGTTATAAAATGTTAGTTTCAATCTTCAATAAGTAACTAGACTTTGAGATATTAACCCTTGTAATTGATTCCTGTCCTAACTAATCATGCGCCCCAGTTGGAGGATTTCAGTTATCTACGACGCAGGAAGTCTCCGCTTCAGCTGGGACTTCAAATCATGTTTTCAGAACACAAAGAACACTTGATAAAGTTGGAGAAAAATATTTTTCAAAAATATGTCACCAGGCAGCTTGGGAGCAATTTCACAGAACCATCCTACAGGGTATGAATTTAACCTTTGATCTCTGAAATGAAGGTCAACAAATTTGTTTTTACTCGAGATATCTGATACTTGATGTCTGGGTAAATCAGTTTCTAAAGAAGAGGCTGTGTTTGCAGATAAGTGATACTTTCACCCTCCCAGTTTTAGCCATTTAACCCTCTCGTCTCTGAATTAAAGTCCATTGCTCTTCTTAATTTAATTAATTAAATTAATTAATTTAATTAATTAAAGTCCATTGCTCTTCTTAATTTTTTTCCTTTTCTTTTGTGTATGGTAGAGAAGAGGCATCTAACTTAACACACAGCATTTTAGGAAGGGAAAAATACTAGACTATTTCCAAAGCATAAAAGCAAACTAAACCCAAAAACCCAAACCCAAACTGACGTTTTAGTTATTTTTTTCTTCTAAAAAGCAAATATACAAAATTTATTGTTTATTAAATTTTTATTTTTATTATTTTTTAATCTGTCAGTACACCTGAAGTCATTCTGGTGGTCAACAACACTTAAGTCATGGTTAGCAAAGGATAGAACATAAACTAAACAAAAATCACAGACTATGTTTGTATATAAAACTTTATTGGTACACGACTATGCCCATTCTTTCAGATATTATCTTCTGATAATATCTTCTAGCTTCTGACTAGTCACAACAGGATGTGCATTCCACAAATCATAGCAGTTACTCTTCGGCTCTTTACAAAAAAAAAAAAAATGCCAACTCCAGGTTTTAACCAAAAGAGGCTTGGAGAAGTTTTGGAAATAAATCATTACCCCATGTACTGCAATGGCTGGGGGGTGAAGGAAAGCGTACATGGATTTTAACCCAAATATTCATTTGTAGGAAGAATCTTAGACTGATATCAAGAGGATGGAAGGAATAATTATTTGGGAGGCATTGTAGTGACTGTAGCGAGACAAATAACTAAATTTATTCCTTGGATTCTGTAACAGCCTATCTAATAAAAATATGCCCCAGTGGAGATGGACCCCGGACTCTCAGCTAATGTTGGCCACTGGGGAATGCGAGCTCTTTCTCTGCAACAGATGTGTGGCTTAAAGTTCACCAGGAGTCCACTGCGGAGAGAGAGAGCACAGCACATCTTGTTCTGTCAGGGGATCAGCACTGGCCTGTAAATAGAATAACTAATTTAGTTACAGGATGTGGGCAAACTGGGAGGAAGAGGAGGGCTAGGACTGCAGACAGGACTCAGTTTAACCATTTCTGGGTAAGGGTCTATTTCTTAAATAACGAGAGAAGTCAAATATAGTTTGGGTCACTCTTTGCCAGTCATCCTAGATGGCTAGCTGCCAGCAAGTCAACCTACAAAGGTGATCATTGCAAATGTATTTAATTCAGGCATGGATGCTCAAGATGCTTTGAAATTATCCCCCGTGATGGACTCCAAGTCCTACCCTTCCCTTGTCTTAGGAATGAAGTGCCTGCACTGATGACCATTCACTTCCCCAGCCTCCCTCTCCGACTTAAACTCTTGAGCATTCTTCCCGGGTTTTTATTTCTCCCTTAGAAGAAGGAAAGCAGAGACTATTTGCCTTGCCATATATTCTACTTTCCATGGGATGTTGCTTTATCAGGGTTAGGGGACAACTCAGTTGGTAAAGTTCTTGGTGTACAAGCATGAGGTCCTGACTTCAAATCCTAGCACCCACAAAAAAGGGCTATGTGTGGTGGTGAGCGCTTGAGAAGCCAGCGCTGGGGATGCAGAGGCAGACTGATGCCCAGGGCTTGCTGAGCAGCCGCTCGAGCCTAATGGGAGCCTCAGATCCTAGTGAGGGACGTTGTCTCAAGAACCAGGTGGATGGCTCTTGAGCAATGACACTTGAGATTGATCTCTGGCCACAACATGCATGCATGTACACACACACACACACACACACACACACACGCACACAGACACACACACACAGATACACACACACACACTATTGTTTTATTATCTTAGAGACTTTTTTCCACACTGGATCTTCCCATTTTGTAAAATTAAATATAGAATGGAAAAATCCTTTTTCCTCAGCTCTGCTACTCTCTTGCCATGGTCCAAGATTTGATGTTTGTTAGCAAGGGTAGGACTAAGTTATGCTGTGATAACAGATTATTTTTACATCTCATGATATGTTCACTGGACCATAGACCTGGTGACCCTCCTTCAGAATACTTACCTGTTCTGTGCACATGTTTCAATCTTTTGTTTTTCTCCTCTAAGCGGAGGTTCTCCTCCTGAAGAAGAAGGGGTTAGGAAGAAAGAGGAGGAGGAGGAGAAGAAATGAAGTGGGGGCAAAAAAAAGAGGATGGACAATGGAGGAGAAGAGCAAAGGAAGGACAAACGGAGAGAAAGAAGAGATTAAAGAACCAAGCACAGGCTTTTCACCACTTTGGTCCAGAAAACTTCAAATTTTTAACAGAACAGCAGCATGGCCCCTCCTCAAATGCAAGAGCCTTGAGGAAAGGCATCTGCCTCTTAACTGGAGGATGAATGATCAGCATTGCTGACAGTGCCTTGCTTAATTCAACTACCCTCCTTTGAGCCATTCTCCATGTCACCTACCTTCCCATCAGCTCACCTGGTTTTAGAATGGAGCCCTTGTCACCACGCAAAAGTGCCTTTGGTTCCATTTTTGTCTTGTATCCAGGTGTCCTGTCATCTCTGCTCCTTCAGTTTTGGTTCCTTTGCAAAACCTGACCCAGATGTTATCATTGATCTCTCTAAATTGTCTTCTTGGTCTGTGCTTTGTGGGGTAGGTGTAACCTCAAGGCCCACCCACTAGTGGTTTGGTGTCCAGCCTTTATACTCTGAGAAGGTGGAGAAACCTCTGAGAGGAGCAGGTGGATGGCTTCAGGCCTGTAAGGGTGGTCCCTTAAAAGGGATTTTCTTCCCTTTTTGTCTTTTCTCTCTCTGGCCATGGGGTTGATGGTTTTACTCCACCTTGATGGAGCAGGCACGCTACAGGATGGCAGCTCACAGAGCCAACTGATCCCAGCCTGAAACCTCCTAAACAATGAGCCAAAGTAAACTGTTCTACTCAAAAGTGGAGCATCTCAGGTGTCTGTTACAGGCAGAAGCTGACCACAGAACTTGCATGGCAACAAGGCATTGGAAGCCTGGCTCCTTTCCTTTATGCTTCTATTCCCAGTATCCCTCACTAACACCTCTTGTCCTTCCTGCTAATAGAGTCGGCCAGGTGGCCCAGGCTGTTCTCTCACTTCTCCATGTGCTCTTTCCCTTGAGCTTCAGCCTTCAGTGCGAGCATCCAGTACCCCAATGCATCCCACCCATCCATCACTTTCCCCAGATCCAGGACTAAACTTTTTTTTACTGAGTTTATACTCGTGTTTTTAAAAATGAATATGAACTCATCCTCTCTGAGAAACAGACCTTCTTTTGACCTAGCAATTTCAGTTAATGGAACTGCATGAGAACACTCTGGACAAAAGTGAAGAGTACTCCAGCTTAAGTGGACTAAAAACACAAATTTATTACATCTAGTGGCAAGAAGCATGCATCAGCTCTGTTCACAAATGCATCGCTCAGCCCTGAGTTCACCTCTCTAGTTACAAGAACCCTGCCCATTCTTAGAGACAAGCTGACCTCCACTAAGCTATGTGGCTGCACCATTCCGATACACGCTGGAGTTATTTCAATGGTTCCTCATCAGAATAAACGATATCCTAATATCATTAGTTGAGGCTAAAAATCATCTATCCATAATGGTTGGGACTGGAGATGATTTGAACTTCATTTTTAAAAGCTGACAGAATTTGTACATATATGCAAATACCTGAACTATACATTTTATATCTATGTATGAGATATTTGGGGAATGAGATCTAATTAGAAACAAAAAAAATTGTACAACTCTTGTCAGCTTTCTGTCCTTGTGATGAAATACTTGAGACAATCCCACTGAGGGAAGAAAGATTTATTTTTGGCTCCTAGTGCCAAGATTTTTTTCTTGATTCTATTGTTTCTGGGCCTGTGGTAGAGAATAGCATTGTGCCAAGGAGTTAGTGGTAGAGCAAACATGTCTGCTTCTCAGTAGGCAAGGGGAGGTGGGGGTGACGAGAGAGAGAGAGAGAGAGAGAGAGAGAGAGAGAGAGAGAGAGAGAGAGAGAGAGAGAGAGAGAGAGAGACAGAGACGGGGGGGGAAGGAGATTGGGAGACAGGGAAGGAGGAGAGAGTAAGGAAAAGAGGTAGGGAGAAGGGGAAGGAAGGTGAGATGGGGGCCTACGTTCAAGGATTCATTCCCAGTGATTTACTTCCTTCAAAGCATACACATCTCTACCACCTCACAATAGCCCTTTCAGTTCTGACTCCATCAATGGGTTAATTCACTGGTGAAGGTAGAGCCCTCCCGATCCATCACTCAGAAAGGCTTGACCTTTGAAAACTGCCTTGGGGCCTAAGTTTCAACTTAAGAGCTTTGGGGAGACATTTTAGATCCAAACCATAACAAATTAAAACATATCGTCTGAAGGGAGCTTAACGCAATATTATTTTGTGTGACTGTTCTGATGGCAATCCATCAAAATAAAATCAGGTGTTAAATTTTCCGCTGTGGCATCATGCCAGTACCCAAAGCATTTCCAGATTTTGGATTTTAAGATTAGAGATGATCAGCCAGTGTTTCTGACGAAGAGACTGAGGCCAAGCGTGTTGCCAGGGTGACACAGCTACTAAGAGGCAAAGTCGGTGTTTCTCCTCCTGACAGTCTGACTCCTACCTGTTTCCTGAAGTCCGTTTCTGATCCTTTCTCCCTGACACCATTTTTTTTTAAACTCTTCAACCAGCCTTTGAATTACCTGGCTAGTTCTTTTTTTTTTTTAAAGATTTATTTATTTATTTTATGTATGTAAGTACACTGTTGCTATCTTCAGACACAACAGAACAGAGTGTCAGATCTCATTACGGATGTAATGCTGGGATTTGAACTCAGGACCTCTGGAAGAGCAGTCAGTGCTCTTAACCGCTGAGTCATCTCTCCAGCCCTCCCTGACCCCATTTTTGTCTATAACTTTCAACCCCATCACAGCCCGTCTGGTTTTAAACTATGCACTGTTGTCTTCCTATCTCCTGAGACTTCTCATGAATGGCTGTAAGGTCTTATAATCATTCTTTTCCTCTCTTGTCCATTCTGGGTCACATCCCGGGGTAGTGGGGGGGGTGGGGGTGTAAAGATGCATCTTCCCTTTCTTGCATCCCTGGTACCACCCACCAGAGCATCATCTGTGGTACCCAATGGCAGAACAGTTCCGAGTGTCTGGTGGGGTGAGAAAATTAAAAGCAAGAATTAGAAAGAAAATTGGACACAGAAGACAGACAGGCCTGAGCGTGAACCCTAGCTTCTTCGTGTGCCCACCTGAATCTGCTGGGGAATTTATTTAATATAGATATTCACAAGCTCTTTCCATACATAATCTCTTCCAACTTGAGAAACTTTTATAACATTGAGTATATAAATATATAAAAGATACACAAATCAAGCATTTATAGGTAATTCCTAAAGAAATTTATTTTAAAGTAATTCCTTGGATACATCTAATTTTATTATTTATTAAAGATGAAAGTAAATTTGCATACTAATGAGATAGATTTATTTTTTGCATAAAGAACTAAATTTTGGTTTAATATTTGATACTGTGGGATACAGAGCATCCAAAGTGTTTTCCGGAGTTGATTGATATTTTGATTTTATAATCATCAGCGCTGAGAATGTCACTTTGCATAAACACAGAGTACAAAACAGCAGAAGTAGGTTTAGGGACATGCTAGAGATTCTTGGAAATTCTACCCTAATTCCGAGCCAAAATTCATCTAATAGTGAGTGTGTGTGTGTGTGTGTGTGTGTGCGCGCGCACCTGCATGTGAAACTCAACCTAGCAGCTCAAACCGCATTTTTTTAAAACCGAGTATTCTAATGCAATACAAAGATACACTAATTTGATACTTACATGTTGAGGAAAGATGTTAAATATTAAAGAATGTTGAAAGTATTCTTCACTTTAAATAATATTGAGGATAAATAAAAAAGTGAGAAGATTAAGTCTTCTCTTTTCTGTAATTAAACCATCATGTTGCTGTAAGAGCAAACAGGTTTGTATGCACAGTGCAAAACACTGCGACTCAGGAACATGCAAGGGATGCCAGGCACCATGCGCTGCTGCTGTTTGGTGTGCCAGCATGCCCAGTTCAGATCAAGGCTGCTGTGAAGTCACATGATACGGCATGGGTAACCTATGCCAGAGACGTCTCAGATTCATTATACATTTGATTCTGCAAGTTGAGTTGTTATGGGCTCAGAAAACTTTTTACCGTCACCATGTTTATTGCTACCGCCACATTCAGTTGTGTGACTCCACGTGGGGATCATAATCCACAGTTCGAGATACCGGAACTGGATCCATCCATGATAGGCTGAACTGTGTCCCCTCAAAATTCATATGCAGAAGTCCTAGAATCAGTAAGCACCTAGCAATGTAACTTATTTGGAGGTAAGACCATATAGGAAATTGAGTTTAAACAAGGTTCCTAGCTCGTGCACCTAATACAGCATCTTAAGTCCTCTAAGAAGGTATTCAGACTCAAGTATATGCAGAGGAAAGGCCATGTGAAGGCATGGCAGGCAGAGGGGCTACAGAAGATCTACCCCACCCACCTCCTCACCCCATTAACAACGTAATTTCTGATTTCCACCTTAAAAGACTGTGGGAAAACAAAGTTCTGTTGTTTATAGAATCCAGCCTATGGTAAATTTTTCATGGAGTCTCCATTCCCTCATCTGTACAATGGGTGTGTGGAATGATCTCATGAAAGGAAATGCTTTCACCAGAGTGGCAGGTACTCCTCTGTACAGTAACCATCAATGAAGTATTCTCTTTCATTTTCCTAAGGAGACACTTTAGGGTAGCAGTGCTGCCCTTGGTAACAGCTTAAGGCTAACCCCTCTAACCACTGGTAAATGGGCAAGCTGAGGCCAGTTTAGCGCGACATGAGCTACAAATGGCAGATTCGAAGATCAAGGCACTGGCTGGATACCAAATGATTGATAGCCATTGAGACGTGTCACACAGATCAGCAAATAGCAGGAAGCCTATGCAAGCAGTGACCCGAAGGCTGGGACCCATGCGACCTGTCACCTGGCATCGTTGGGACAGACTCAGGAGCTCAAGAGACTCCACAGGACCTCGGGTTTTTGTCATGTGCTTGGTCTCCATCCCCTCTGCGTCTGTTCTTGGATAGATTCTTGTTTATGTTGATAAAAAGCCTGTAGCCAAGACTCCCCCCTTCCTTGCTCAGGTCAGAAGAGTTAAGTTCATAGTTTCTTTAATCTCTTGAGTGAGACGAGCCCTCCCGGGGTTTATCTCTACTGTCCTGCCTGTTCACTTCTACATCCAGTTTGTCTTAGGTAATCCAGGGATCTGATTGCCTTAGGCCTGGATCACAGGAGTGTCTACCAAATCTGAGGGGACCAAAGTGACTACTGGGAGGAGGCTGTCGTAGTCAGTTTAAAATGTTAACTTGACACAGCCGAGGGTCGCCTGAAAAGGGAATCCCAACTGAGAGATTTTCCAGATTAGATGGGCCAGTGGTTTCCTCTATTGGGGAGTACTTGGTTGTTAATTGGTGGTGAGACAATCCATTGTGGGCTGAACCATTCTCTAGACAGGCAGTTCCGAGTTGTTTAAGGAAACTGGCTAACTATGATCCAGCAAGCAGCAGTCTTCCATAGTTTCTGCTTAAGATTCCTGCTTTAAATTCTTGCTCTGGCTTCCTGTACCCTGTATCCTGTAAGCTGAAACAAACTCTTTCCTCAAGTTGCCTTTTGTCTGTATGTTTTACCCTACAAACAGAGATAAAACTAGACTGGAGGGTGGATGGATAGCAGGTCCACACAGATGGTCACCACATCCATGTTGACAAGCAGGTAATGACAGACAGAAACCCACGAAATCCTTTCTCCTTTTGACCATTTCCCCACCCCACCCTCCTCGACTTCTTTTTAATGCAGTCTCTGAGTTTAGTTGTAACATAATCCAGGTCTATTTAGTGATCTGATCATTGGCTGTAGAATCAATTATCTGCATAGGAGGTGAAATGAACAAGGGACAGAGACCTTGAGGAGAGGATGAAGTCATTTTCCATTCAAGGGATCCCTCCCTGCTGAGCATGGACTTGATATTCGCGTAGAACCCGTGTTCTTACATGTGGTGATTTAAATAAGAATGGCTCCCATAGGCTCATATATTTGAATGCTTGGCCGTTAGGGAGTAGTGCTACTTCAGAGGGATTAGGTGGTATGGCCTTGTTCTGTAGTAGGTGTAGTCTTACTAGGAACAGGTGTGGCTTTGTTGAGAGTAGGTGTGGCCTTGTAGGAAGAAGTGTGTCACTGGGAGTGGGCTTTGAGATTTCAAAAGCCCAAGCCAAGCCCCTTGTCTGTCTCTTCCTGCTGCCTGCAGATCCAGTTGTAGAACTTTCAGCTACGTCTTTAGCATCATGTATGCTTGTTTGCATGAACTAAACCCTTGGAATTGTAAGCCAGTCCCAGCTAAACGCTTTCTTTTATGTGGTCATGGCACCCCTTCACAGCACTAGAACAGTGACTAAGGCACTCACTACAATTCCAAGTTACTGGCACAGACACTCAACTCCAGGTGTGATTTGTGATGTGTGAAGTACTAAGAGATAGTAATGATAACAGTAGTTACTAGAGGACAGAATGACAACTATGTGTCAGCAAGTATGACAAACACTAAGTGGCCTCCATTCTCTAGATACTCTCCGCAGCTTGCAAGCATCCTCATTTTAGTGATGCAAAGGCTGAGGCCTGGTTCACATCTTGCCCAATGCTTCATGGGTAGAAAGTGGCTGAGCCTGAAAATCCAAACCAGTGCCCCAGTCTACTCCCTCACTCTACCACAAAGTCCCACCCATCCACCTCTGCAGGTGGCAGGCCACACTGGATGGCACTCTACAGGCAGTTAGCAAAAGCCAGTCTCTAGGGAATGAGAGAGACACTTTAGTGTGTTAAAGGAAGGGGAAAGGCACACAGACAAGGCAGGCATCTTTCCTCTGCAGCTGCTGGAGGAGCACACTTTGCCACAGGCTCCCAAGGGCACAAAAGAAGCAGAACATTCATTCAGTGTTCAATCCCCCAGTAGTCTTCCTATAACATTGCACTCTCACTCAAGGGAAACCCTGGTTGAGTGAAAAGTCTTCTAAAACCACTCACTCAAGGCTTCCAACTGAGCATTTGTTGGTGGAAATCTACTTAATGATCTGCCTTCCCCCTGATTTAGTGCTATGTGGTGAAATAAAAGATCAGGCAAACCTGAATGTCAGGCAAACCATTAATGCTTTAACATAAGTATATCCCACTGCACACGTGGGACATACTTACACTCTGTGCTCTCATTACTTACCAGAAACTCAGATTCTACTGGGCATCATGCATTTTTATTTTCCCAATCTGACAACCCTGCCTGGCCTCTGAGAAGCCAACTAATTCCCTTCCTTCAGAATCACCAGCTATATCATTAACTAATGAAGGGCAGAATCTTGGGCATGGTCTACAAGCTGTTCATTCTACATTGTTCCTTTAAGAAATATTTTTAAAGGTTGTGGGCTTTATAAATAGCAAGAGCAGTGAAAATAATAATAATCCCTTCAGGATTTGGGAAATGTCTTGAGGGTTTGAGGAGAATCAACTTTCCACTAAAATTCCCGGAAACTCGTCAGGACAATTTGTATTCAATAAAAAGCATCAGAGTCTTGCAATGTCTTTCAAGAGGAAGTGGGAGGCAGCCAGGATAGACCCTGACCTCCCTGCAATGCAGGCTGATCCCTAGGGCTTAGAACTGAATTCCAATCTCTGTAGCTCCATGTTGGGTGTTGGGTGCAGGGGAAGGAGAGGAAATGGAACTGGGAAGGAGGAAAGAGGAGGCTTTGGTTCCCTATCACAGCCCTTAGGCTTCCCTCTCATCTGTATGTCTGAGAGTGCATTCCTGGCACAGAGATTCAACTACTTGCCTGTGTCTTCTCTTGGTCCTGGGCACAATAAATCCAGCCATTTACCGAAGAGAGAGATGGGTCTTTTTAGGTAGTGCCTCTATAAGCAGGAACAGGCCAGCTGCCAGAGGGGCCTCTGCAAAACAAAGCCACTGCGTATCTCTAATATTTGTGAGTGTCGAGTGTATGTCAGTGAGTGTGCACAGTAGTCAATACAGGAACCTAATGTGTTCTGGAACCCCCAAGCTGGCTGAAGGCCTGATAGCTAGGGAAGGTCAGGATTCCATTCACTGCAACAGACTTGTTAGTGTAGATGCATTTACCAGCAAGAAGAGAAGACAGGCCACAAGTACTACTCTCTCCTCAGACCTCTTTATACCTGGGTCATTGCTGGAAGATGCTACTCACTCTACAGGAGGATCTTCCCCTTTCATTAATCCTTCTAGATACACACCCCTCTCATAGAGATGTCTCTTAGTTGATTCCAGATTCAATCAAGTGAACAACCAAGCTTAGCCATTATAGAGACATTCAGGATGCACCAGGTAACATGAGATTGCCCTAGGATGGCCATAGAACAAAGGTACATTTGACAATTATGCCTTTGTGGTTCACATAAAATCAATCCATCCTTTAAGTAGATCCAAAGTGAATTCCATGACTGGCAAGCAGATACATATGACCAATTCTGTCCTGGGTGATGCCAATGTCTAATAAGGAGAGTACTGCAAAACACCAAAGCCATGTGCTAGACACAGGGCTATGTGATTTTCTCAATATGAGTGAGTATGAATTTTCTGAGTTATATTATCATCTCAGCATCAGAAAGGTAGTCAGAACAACTGATATACTCTCTCCCCCATCCCTCCAGACACAAGATCTTTTCCACTTGCATGGTGGAACACCAGCACACTACAGCATTCTCTCCAGTTACTCTCTGTGAGGTACTGGTTTTTTTTTTTTGTTTTTTTTACCATTCAGTATAATGGTTAATTTGATCATCAACTTGATTGGAGCTGGAACAATCTCTGAAATACGCATGTGGTCAGGTCTGTGAGGACATTTCCATGGAGGACTGACTGAAGGGAGATCCTGCCCAGCTCTGGGTCCAGAAAGGAAGATGTCTGAGGAACAGGCAATGCTGTTGGTCTCCTTTTGTTTCCTGCTGGCTACTGGGTCCTTATTGTCACGGCTGATGCCATTCTTTGCTCATAGCAGAGCCTCTTTTTTTTTTTAAAGATTTATTTATAATGTGTAAGTACACTGTAACTGTTTTCAGATACCAGAAGAAGGCATAAGATCTCTTTAGGGATGGTTGTGAGCCACCATGTGGGTGCTGGGATTTGAACTCATGACCTTTGGAAGAACAGTCGGTGCTCTTACCTGCTGAGCCATCTCTCCAGCCCCATAGCAGAGCCTCTTGTGGCGAGGCTGAAGACCAAGATCATACAAGGATCCTCTAACCCTGCAGCACCACATTGGGACTGTTAAATGACTGAGTGGCTGCAGGCACTCAGCCTCTCCATCATGAGGATGGCCACTGTTGAACTACTCAGCCTGTATCTTGCAAGCCAACTTCGCAAATACCATGGTATTTTATTTACAGTTTTTTTTAATTTATATTCCAAATCATTTCCCCTTTCCCGTTTCCTCCCTCCCGGAAAGTCCCATAAGCCCCCTTCCCTCCCTCTTTTCTCCATTCAACCCCCTCTCGTTTCTCTGTCCTGGCGTTCCCCTACATCCAGTCTTTCCAGGACCAGGGGTCTCTCCTTCCATCTTCTTAGAAATCTATTGATATGTGAATTGTGTCTTGGGTATTCCGAGATTCTGGGTTAATATCCCCTTATCAGTGACTGCATACCATGTGTGTTCTTTTGTGATTGGGTTACCTCACTAAGGATGATATTTTCAAGTTCTGACCATTTGCCTAGGAATTTCGTGAATTCATTGTTTTTAATTGCAGAGTAGTATTCCATTGTGTAGATATACCACATCTTCTGAATCCATTCCTCCGTTGAGGGACATCTGGGTTCTTCCAGCTTCTGGCTATTATAAATAAGGCTGCTATGAACATAGTGGAGCATGTGTCCTTATTGCATGCAGGTAAAGCCTCTGAGTATATGCCCAGGAGTGGTATAGCCGGATCCTCCGGAAGTGTCATGCCCAGTTTTCTGAGGAACCGCCAGACTGCTTTCCAGAGTGGTTGTACCAGCTTACAATTCCACCAGCAGTGGAGGAGTGTTCCTCTTTCTCCACATCCTCACCAACAACTGCTGTCTCCTGTGTTTTTGATCTTAGCCATCCTGACTGGTGTGAGATGGAATCTCAGGGTTGTTTTGATTTGCATTTCCCTAATGACTAAGGATGATGAACATCTCTTTAGGTGCTTCTCAGCCATCAGATATTCTTCAGGTGAGAACTCTTTGTGTAGCTCTGTACCCCATTTTTTAATAGGGTTACTTGCCTCTCTGGCGTTTAACTTCTTGAGTTCTTTGTATATATTGGATATTAGCCCTCTGTCGGATGTAAGGTTGGTAAAGATCATTTCCCAGTTAGTTGGTTGCTGCTTTGTCTTTTTGGCAGTGTCTTTTGCCTTGCAAAAACTTTGTAATTTAATGAGGTCCCATTTGTCTATTCTTGATCTTAGAGCATAAGCTATTGGAGTTCTGTTCAGGAAATTCTCCCCTGTGCCCATATGTTCAAGGTTCTTCCCTAGTTTCCCTTCTATTAGTTTCAGTGTGTCTGGTTTTATGTGGAGATCCTTGATCCACTTAGAATTGAGCTTAGTGCAAGGAGATAAGGATGGGTCAATTTGCATTCTTCTGCATGTTGACCTCCAGCTGAGCCAGCACCATTTGTTGAAAAGGCTATCTTTTTTCCACTGGATGATTTTAGCTCCTTTGTCAAAGATTAAGTGACCATAGGAGTGTGGATGCATTTCTGGGTCTTCAATTCTGTTCCATTGATCTACATGCCTGTCACTGTACCAATACCATGCGGTTTTTAACACTATTGCTCTGTAGTACAGCTTGAGGTCCGGGATACTGATTCCCCCAGAGGTTCTTTTACTCTCGAGAATAGTTTTAGCTATTCTGGGTTTTCTGTTATTCCAGATGAATTTTTGAATTGTTCTTTCTAACTCTATGAAGAATTCAGTTGGGATTTTGATGGGGATTGCATTGAATCTGTGTATTACTTTTGGTAAGATGCTCATTTTTACTATATTAATCCTGCCAATCCATGAGCATGGCAGATTTTTCCATCTTCTGAGGTCTTCTTCAATTTCTTTCTTCAGAGACTTGAAGTTCTTGTCATACAGATCTTTCACTTGTTTGGTTAGCGTCATGCCAAGATACTTAATATGGTTTGTGGCTATCGTGAAGGGTATCATTTCTCTTACTTCTTTCTCAGCCTGCTTATCCTTTGAGTATAGGAAGGCTTCTGACTTGCTTGAGTTGATTTTATATCCGGCCACTTTGCTGAAGTCGTTTATCAGCTGTAGGAGTTCTCTGGTGGAGTTCTTTGGGTCGCTTAAGTATACTATCATATCGTCTGCAAATAGTGATAGTTTGACTTCTTCCTTTCCAATTTGTATCCCTTTGACCTCTTTTTCTTGTCTAATTGCTCTAGCTAGAACTTCAAGTACTATATTGAAAAGATATGGAGAGAGAGGGCAGCCTTGTCTAGTCCCTGATTTTAGTGGGATTGCTTCAAGTTTCTCTCCATTTAGATTGATGCTGGCTACCAGTTTGCTGTAAATTGCTTTTATTATGTTTAGATATGGGCCTTGAATTCCTGATCTTTCCAAGACCTTTAGCATGAAAGGATGCAGAATTTTGTCAAATGCTTTCTCAGCATCTAATGAGATGACCATGTGGTTTTTTTCTTTGAGATTGTTTATATAGTGGATTACATTGATGGATTTCCTTATATTGAACCATCCCTGCATCATTTTGATGTGTTCTTGGATTCGGTTGGCAAGAATTTTATTGAGTATTTTTGCATCGATATTCATAAGAGAGATTGGCCTGAGATTCTCTTTCTTTGTCGGATCTTTGTGTGCTTTTGGTATTAGAGTAATTGTGGCTTCATAGAACGAGTTGGGTAGTGTTCCTTCTGTTTCCATTTTGTGGAACAGTTTGAAGAGTATTGGTGTTAGGTCTTCTTTGAAGGTCTGATAGAATTCTGCACTAAAACCATCTGGACCTGTGCTTTTTTTGGTTGGAAGACTTCCAATGACAACTTCTATTTCTTCAGGGGTTATAGGACAGTTTAGATGGTCTATTTGATCCTGATTTAATTTTGGTATTTGGTATCTGTCAAGGAAATCGTCCATTTCCTCGAGATTTTCTAGTTGTGTCGAATACAGGTTTTTGTAGTAGGATCTGATGATTTTTTGAATTTCCTCAGTTTCTGTTGTTATCTCTCCCTTTTCGTTTCTGATTTTATTAATTTGGATACTATCTCTGTGCCCTCTGGTTAGTCTGGCTAAGGGCTTATCTATCTTGTTAATTTTCTCAAAGAACCAACTCCTCGTTTTATTGATTCTTTGTATGGTTTTATTTGTTTCTACTTGATTGATTTCAGCCCTGAGTTTGATGATTTCCTGCCTTCTACTCCTCTTTGGTGTATTTGCTTCTTTTCGTTCCAGGGCTTTCAGGTGTGCCATTAAGCTGTTAGTGTATGCTGTCTCCCGTTTCTTTTTGGCGGCACTCAGGGCTATGAATTTTCCTCTTAGCACTGCTTTCATTGTGTCTCATAAATTAGGGTATGTTGTGCCTTCATTTTCATTAACTTTCAAAAAGTCTTTGATTTCTTTATTTCCACCTTGACCAAGTTATCATTGAGTAGAGCATTGTTCAGCCTCCATGTGTACATGGGTTTTCTTTTGTTTTTGTTGCCATTGAAGACCACCCTTATTCCATAGTGATCTGATAGGAGGCATGGGATTAGTTCTATCTTCTTATATCTGTTGAGGTCTGATTTGTGACCAATTATATGGTCAATTTTGGAGAAGATACCATGAGGAGCTGAGAAGAAGGTGTATTCTTTAGTTCTAGGATGAAATGTTCTATATATATCAGTTAGTTCCATTTGGTCCAAGGCTTCAATTAGATTCATTGTGTCCCTGTTTAGTTTCTGCTTTCCTGAATGATCCATTTCAGAGAGCGGGGTGTTGAAGTCACCCACTATTATTGTGTGCGGTGCGATGTGTGCTTTGAGGTTTAGTAAAGTTTCTTTTACGAATGAGGGTGCCCTTGCATTTGGAGCATAGATATTCAGAATTGAGAGTTCTTGGTGGTGGATTTTTCACTTGATCAGTATGTAGTGTCCTTCTGTGTCTTTTTTGATGACTTTAGGTTGAAAATCAATTTTATTTGATATTAGGATGGCTACTCCACCTTGTTTCTTGGGGCCATTTGCTTGTAAAATTGTTTTCCAGCCTTTTACTCTGAGGTAGTGTTTGTCTTTGACACTGAGGTGCATTTCCTGCATGCGGCAAAATGCTGGGTCCTGTTTATGTATCCAGTCTGCTAGTCTATGTCTTTTTATTGGGGAATTGGGACCATTGATATTAAGAGAGATTAAGGCATAGTGATTATTGCCATCTGCCATTCTTGATGCTATCTTTATGTTTGAGTGGTTATATACTTTTGAGTTTGATTCAAGAAGGTTATTATCTCATTTTTTCCAGGGTGTTGTTTCTCTCCCTGTATTGGAGGTTTCCACCTATTATCCATTGCAGGGCTGGATTTGTGGAAAGATATTGTGAAAATTTGTTTTTATCATGGAATATCTTGGTCTCTCCATCTATGGTGATTGAGAGTTTTGCTGGGTATAGTAGTCTAGGCTGGTATTTGTGCTCTTTTAGTGTCTGCATGAGATCTGCCCAGGATCTTCTGGCTTTCATAGTCTCTGGTGAGAAGGCTGATGTGATTTGGATAGGTCTTCCTTTGTATGTTACTTGGCCCTTTTCTCTTACTGCTTTTAGTATTCTTTCTTTGTTTAGAACATTTGGTGTTTTGATTATTATGTGACAGGAGGTATTTCTGTTCTGGTCCATTCTGTTTGGAGTTCTGTAGGCTTCTTGTACGTTCATCGGCATCTCTCTCTTTAGGTTAGGGAAGTTTTCCTCCATAATTTTGTTGAAGATGTTTACTGGCCCTTTAAGTTGCAAATCTTCACTCTCATCTATACCTATAATCCTTAGGTTTGGTCTTCTCATTGTGTCCTGGATTTCCTGGATGTTTTGGGTTACACGTTTTTTGCATTTTCCATTTTCTTTGACTGTTGAGTCGATGCTTTCTATGGAATCTTCAGCACCTGAGATTCTTTCTTGCATCTCTTGTATTCTATTGTTGATGTTTGCATCTATGACTCCTGATTTCTTCCCAAGGTTTTCTATCTCCAAAGTTGTCTCCCTTTGTGATTTCTTAGTTGTTTCTACTTCCTTTTTCAGTTCCTGGATGGATTTGCTGAGATCTTTCACTTGTTTATTTGTATTTTCCTGTATTTCTTTAAGGTATTTTTGCATTACCTCTTTCAGGATTTCTGCCTGTTGACCCACGTTCTCCTGCATTTCTCTGAGCGATTTTTGTGTTTCCTCCTCATGGGAATCCATCTGTTGATCCATCGTCTCCTACATTTCTTTAAGCAGTTCTCATGTTTCCTTTGTAAGGGCATCTAACCATTGATTCATTTCTTTAAGCAATTTTTGTGTTGCCTCCTTATGGGCATCCATCTGTTGACCCATATTCTTCTGCATTTCTTTATGCAATTTTTGTGATTCCTTTGTGAGTGCATCTACCCGTTGATTCATCTCGTTAAGCGATTTTTGTGTTGTCTCCTTGTGCGCCTCCATCTTTTGATCCATGTTCTCCTGCATTTCTCTAAGTGATTTTTGTGTTTCCTTTGTAAGAGCTTCTAACCGTTGATTCATGGTCTCCTGTAATTCTTTATTAGATTTATTTGTGTCCTTCTTGTGATCCTCTAATAGCATCATGAGAAGTGATTTTAAATCCAGATCTTGTCTTTCGGGTGTGGTGGGGTATCCAGGACTTGCTGCTTTTGGAGAGTTGGGTTTGGATGGTCCCATATTACTTTGATTTCTGTTAGTAACATTCCTACGTTTGCCTTTTGCCATCTGGATACCTCTGATGTTAGCTGGTCCTGCTGTCACTGGCTGTTGGTTGGACCTCCTGTGAGCCTGCAAAGCTATTTCTGGCCCCCCTGGTTTACCAGGATCCCCCTGGCACAGATTTCTGGGGCCTGCCCTGCTCCTGAGTGACTTTGGAGCCCTGATGTGCCTTGCCCCAAGTGATGTTATATTGGGGAGTCCTTGCACATCCAAAGGCTCAGCGTAGTGGATTCCTGGAGCAGAGGTCGCCAAAGGGAGGCTGGTAGGCTCCTGCCCTGTGCAGGGGTGTGTGATTTCTCCTGGGGGGTGGGGAGGGCCGTCCCTCTGCCAGGCAGAAGTCCCACAGCAGAGCTAGCATGCTGGTTACTGCAGATCTGCCCAGCTCTTGGGAGCCATGTACACACAATCTGCCCGAGACCCAAGCGATATTATGCCTGTCTGTCTCAAAGCCTGGCAGTCCCAACTTCCCGGTCACTGGAGCAAAGATGGCGGAGTGCACTCTGCACTCTCTCCTTGGCGCTGCTCACCCTGCAGAGGCGATGGCCTGCAGATCTGGCACCCAGACGACCACAGCGCTGACTCGTTCTTGGGCGCAGGCAGAAGCCCCAACAGGCTGTGTCCCAAGTGATGTTATATTGGGGAGAGCCTGGGTACCTGTCTCTTCAGTGCATTCTACTGTAACAGAGGTTGCGGAAGGGCTTATTTACAGTTTTAAGCCTGCATACACTCCAGCCCCTGTGGAGACAGAGAGCAATTTGCCAAAATCTTTTCTCTCCATCTGGGTGCCAGGGATTAAAGTCAGATGATAAGTTTCGGTAGCACCACCTGTGCCCACTGAGCTGTCTCACCACCCCAACAATCCTCCCTCACAACATTTATTCATTCTATCGCTTCTGTCAAACTACAGAATCCTAATGTCATACATGCTTTACTGGGATGGGCCAATATGTATTACCTGTTTGACTACTTACTCTTTTCCTCTATTTGTATGGTTAAATTTGCATTTTTTTGCAACTTGTAAACAATGAAAGACTATCATAGATTGCACTATAAATCAGGCTTTGGATCTGAGAGCTTTGTGCTCTTTTGACCCGTCCAGCAGGTCTAGTTATTCAGGGTCCCGAAGAGGCGCTACCTGAGGGTCATGGGGGAGAGAAAGAAAGGAGACCAAGCAAGATTCCATTTGTCAAGGTCTCGTTTATTGTCACACAGGCAGCACGTTTTAAGCAGTGGGGATGAGGAAGTTGGGAGGGGGAGCTAGGGGGAAGTGACCTTTGCAAAATGCAAAGGAGGGAGGGGTCAAGGTATTCTTGGCACGAAGAAGCACAAAGGGTATCTGGTGAAGACATCTGGTATCTGCGCATGTAGAGACATTCCACGGTTAAGGGTGGAGCGATCCGTATCGGCAGTTCCTGGGCAGGGCTTAGTTCAACAATCTCATGGTCATAAGACAGCCATGGCTGAATGACCTTGTTTGGCTCCCCACACTCTTTGGAGATCTTGTTTTTTTTTTTTTAATTTTTTTTTATATTTATTTATTTATTTATTTATTTATTTTTGGTTTTTTGAGACAGGGTTTCTCTGCATAGTCCTGGCTGTCCTGGAACCCGCTCTGTAGACCAGGCTGGCCTTGAACTCAGAAATCCGCCTGCCTCTGCCTCCCAAGTGCTAGGATTAAAGGCGTGCGCCACCACCGCCCGGCTCTGGAGATCTTGTTTTAACCATCGACTAATGTACAGTCAAGGGTAGTACATCTACTCTACTGAAAATTTATACATAGCAAATAGCAAGATTTTCTTTCTTTTTTTTTCTCTCTTTCTTTTTCTAATTGATGTTCTTGTTTTTTGTTTGTTTGTTTTTGTGGTGGAGTCTGGTCAATGTCCACCGCCTCTTTAGGAAGTTTTGATCTTTAAGTAGAACATTTAGGTGTTGACCGATATTGAATAACCATATTATGTTAAGTCCTGAGTGTATGGCACAGTTTCTCCAATGCTCCAATGCTCTCTAGTGTACCATTGTTTGATAACAGCTGATACGTACTTAATTGTGTCATTAGGTTCTGAAGGAGAAAAAACTCTGGCTCCTTTAAGAAAGAGGTAGGGGGCTTTGGCAGCCTGGCACAATTCTCATAGAAAGGACTTCCAAAGCTGAGGAAGTCTTGATAAAGGGGGCGGGGATGGCCTGCCTTCTGGGGACCTAAGCAACTGTTTCCTGATTCAGCAAAAAAGGTTATAGGGAAACACAAGCCTCAGTGGCTCCATTTTCTTTTCAGCTAATTCTCAGGGAGTGGAGAATGTCTTCTTTAACCCACCAGTGAAAATAAAGGGTTGTGTTGCAGACACACAGAAGAAGGTCACTGAACACAAATGTTAGTCAGGAGTGGCAGTGCAGGTCGGAGGCTGAGCACGCTCTCAGACAGATCCCTCATCTCTTCCTGCTTCAGTTTACTCAGTCCCTGCAAGATGGCATCCCGCTATTCCTTCACAAGGCTGCTATAACTCACACACTCAGCAGCTCCCTCCAGCCAGCCTCAGTGTGAACACAGCAGGTAGGGCCTGCAGGAATGGCTTAATACCACAGGGAATCCATATATGGCAGCCTGAGGTACTGCCCAAGTGTAGTCAGTTGTTCCCACAGGAGCCTCCCCACAGAAGCACTGTTGAGTAGAGAGTTATCTTATCTATAAGCTTTAACATTTAGAAGGGAATGAGATGGAACTAGGCAGAGTGGTCATTGACAGCTGCAAGGGCTTAAAAAAAGATACTCAAGTTACGCTTGCTTTTTTTCTGTTGCATGGACTTTATTGCCATGTGTTGCTTAGCTATGTTGATAGTTCACAAGTCATTAAATCATGTATTTAGATATTGTAACAGATTTTTATAATTTTGTTTTTCTCTCTCTCCCTCTGTTTCCACAATTGGATGTCTAAAACCATAGACAATTGTAATTGCCTGCAGTTACATCGAGTGGGTTACCTGGAAGGGAAGCTGGGCATGTATGGGAAGGTGGCGAAAAGAGATGGAGACCAAAACAACACCTGCTGCTCAAAGTCTCAAGGTTTAATGGAGGACTCAGAATTTTAAGGTTTCAGGCAAGACCCTTTCCCCAAATTCCAGGGTGTGTTCCGGGGAACTGGTCTGGCTATCCACTGGCCGTTGGCTCTACTGCTCAGGCGGCTGGGCGGGTCACCTGCTTAATTCAGGAAATTGTAGACCTGGAGGAACAATGAACTTCACCTTGGTCTGAGTGCTCCACCCTAGGTGGAGGGGATTATGGCTAACACAGGATTTCTCACTCAAAGGCTGGGAGAGGAACTCCACCTTGGTCAATGTCAAGTTCCTGCCAGGTGGCAGGGCACCCCAATAAGGCTCTCTACAGATAATACCAAATTCCATATACACTTTCCCCCTATGTGTCCAGACCTATCATAAAGTGTGTTGTATAAGTTAAATATAGTATGAAATCAATGGTAACTAATAAAATACAATCATTATAACAAGATTTAGTAATGAAGTCTTTGTGAGTGTATTCTTCTCTTCAAGGACTTACAACAAATATTAGTACTTTTAGATTACAGAAATAGCCATACCCAAGGCTGGGCACCTACCACAGAAATGACCATACCCAAGACTAGGCATCTACTACAGAAATAGTCATATCCAAAGCTGACATTTACCACAGAAATAGCCATACCCAAGGCTGGACATCCACCACAGAAATGGCCATAGCCAAGCCTGGTCATCCACAACAGAAATGGCCATAGCCAAGCCTGGGCATCTACAACAGAAATGATTATACCCAAACCAGTGATTCTACTAAAGAAACAGCCACACCCAAAGTCCCAAATCTACTAAAGGAATGACTATCCTGAGGCCTTCTGGGAATTAAACACGTGTCAAGCAACAGAAATGTCAGAGTAACATTGCAATATGTGTAGCAATAGCATTATATTATTTCACTACACAATGCATACTATTTCCTCTTAAAGACTGAGGTCCAAGCTAATTTCAACCAATTCTAAAACAATGATCGTTTCAAAGAATGCAGGCCAGTGAAAAAATGCAGAGCAATGCTTTTTTGTATTGCAAATGTAACTGACATGTGGTAAAAGCCAGATTGCACTTTTAGTATTTGCCAGTGAATAAATCAAGCAGCCAACAGACAGTCACTTAGTACCTGCTTCATGCAAGAATGTGGGTTGGAACAAGGAGGCATTGCCTTTCCTTAAATGTAAGTTAATGAACAAAATAGTTTTTCTCTTTGAGGACCATGTAGTTGGAAATATAAGAAGGTTAATGGAAGGGCAGGGAGATAGCTCAGTCAGTAAAGTGCTTGTCTTATAAGTATGGGGACCTGAGTTCCATTCCCAGAAACCACATGGAAATGAAGACCAAAGTAGCCCCAAAGTTGTCCATCCCCAAAAGGTGCACACACACATTTCCACACAAGTAGATCTATGTATGTATACTTGTATATACACACACCACACATGTTGTATACGCATAATCATTACAAAACAACAACAAAAACTAATGAACAATTTTGGCCCAAATGATACTTGCTCCCTGGGAAATAACAGAGGAGAATTTTGGGAAGACTTTGTAGGGAAGATTGTTCTTAGAATATAGGTATGGAGGGCTGGAGAGATGGCTCAGTGCTTAAGAGCACTGACTGCTCTTCTAGAGCTCCTGAGTTCAAATCCCAGCAACCACATGGTGGCTCACAACCATCTGTAATGGAATCTGATGCCCTCTTCTGGTGTGTCTGAAGAGAGTGACAGTGTACTCACATACATAAAATAAATAAATAATCTTTAAAGAAAGAATATAGGTGTGGAATAAATAGTTTTTTCTAAAGTTTGTATGAAGGCAGGCAGGGATAGCTTCCTAGAAAATCAGCTGTCCTGCAATACAAACCAGACTGTATTTTTCATATTTATCAGCTAATGAACTCAACAGTCTACAAGCATTTCTTGAGTATCGGCACTGTACACAAACTTTGCTGGATTTAAAAGTTTGTCCTATTTTTTTTAATATTGGAAGTTAATGAATTTCAGAACATATGTGTTGAATATCTGAGGACAGATTTTCAGTCTCTGTTAATGCTGTGGGAGAAGCCAAGCCCATTCCTTGAGAGCCAGTCTCCTCCTGACTGGCCAGAGCTTCAGTTAGTGCTTGTATACCTCCTACAGTACAGAGAAGCACATCGTTCTGAATCTGGGGGCATAAGGGATGATGGCATTCTGTTGAACCTTCCTCTGTACAGGAATTTCACATCTGAGGGCAGGGGAAGTTGAGGCCAGTACGCAAATGTATTTTGTAAGACTGTTTCCTTAAATTTGAAGGTCAGTAGAGTTCCCCTGTCAGCCAGTAGAATAGGTTTGGTTTAGAAGATTGGTTCTCAACTTGAGTACCTTTGGGGAAGTCGAACGACTCTTTCAGATGGGTCGCATATCAGATATCTTGAATATCAGATGTTTACATTACAACTCGTAACAGTAGCAAGATCACAGTTATGAAATAGCAGTGAAAATAGTTTTATGGTTGGGGGGGTCACCACAACATGAAGAACTGTATTAAAGGGTTGCAGCATTAGGAGGGGTGAGAACCCCTGATTTAATTGCAATCACCTGCTAATTCCCAATGTGCCAAATGAACTCATTCTACGTTTACTTCCAAGTCATGGAACCAGAGCTATCAATAGAGAGTTTTGGTTCCTTAAGAAGGATTATTGGGTGTGCCTCAGAGCTACCCAGTTTTACAAGGCTGGAAACGAGGCATACAAAGTGCCATAGAGGGAGAAAGGAAGACATTTGGAAATACTTTTTTCTGGTTAAGGCTCTGAGATTGCAAGGGTTTTCTTGGTTCTATGGAAATTCTCTAACTGCCTGGGGATTTCTAGGTTTCTAAGAAGCCTTAGCTGACTGTTAACCCAATACACAGGTCAAGGCAGCCTTCCTGTGCCAAGTGTGTAGTGAGATGTCCTCTTAGGAGGCTCCGTATCCTTCCTTGAACTTGGGCCTCTGAAACTGGGTCATCGGCTCTGATCCTCATCGCCCTGGTTGCAGTGATCCCAAGTTCAGCATAAGCAAATAAATATCAACGAATGGCTTAATGATTTTCATAAGGCTCCATATTTGCGAGGGAAGGGGCTCTCCTGAAATGTTTGATCTGCTCTGTGTGACTCTGCTCTCCAAATGGCCAGCATATGTCGAGGCCTAGTGTCCTCTCTGTTACAGGAGGATGCCTTTGATGGGTTAACCGCAGAGTAACTGAACTCTTTTTCAAGTGCCTTTCAAAAGTTCCTTTGTCCTAGTGTGGATCTTGCTACTCGGATTGGATCAGCAAAGATTGCTCCTGGCAAGGGGTTCTAGTATATTCTCCCTCTGATCTGAGTTTGGCCTCTGGTTAATAACATCTGAAACTGGATGTCCCCAAAATTCCAAGTGTAAGCACGGGGCAGTTGTGAAACAGTTGCCCTAACTCTAGCTGGGCCATTTAGATTTTTTTCCAATACTCTCTTCACAATTCCTTAAAGCCAAGTGACATCATAATTTTTAGACCGAGGAAGGCTGGTCTTGTTACTAACAAAAACATCTCAGCAACTGATGCCACCATCAGTGAACGCAATTTATTCATTTATATGATATCTTGTGCTAAGTAATTAAGACAAGATTGCTGCAGGCACAATGCAGAGTACTAACCAATACGCAGTGACAGTGAGAGTATCAACCACTACATAATCATGGTGAGTTACTGAGTACTAACCACTGTACAATCACAATGAGTTACTGAGTACCAACCACTGTATTAACTGCTGCACAATCAGGATGAGTTACTGGGAAGCTTGTGCCAAGTATTGAACAAGTATTGAGGTAGCATGCATGCTAGTCCTTGCTACTCAACACTAAATGACACCTCCCAGCCCTTTCAAGAAAAAAATATTTTGAGACAGCGTATCACTAAATTAGTCAAATTGGCCTTGAACTTGTGTTCCTCCTGCTTCAAGGAGCTGACATTATGGGGAAGCACCATTAGTCCTAACTTAAGTTTCAAGGCAAAAATCTTAACAACAACTGTCCAAAACCACATAAGAAATGTATTAAGGAAGGGGATTTAGAAGATAAAGATCTCTTTCCCTCGTTTTCTGTTCTTAATATTAAAATATTTTTATCACCAATTATATTGCTATTGGGCACAACTAAACATAGCTTTTCTGTATGTATGTAATACTTTAAGATACTTTTCCTCTTACCTGTGTGATCCGGGCATTTTGAGTTCTTATCTCCTTGTTGATTTCTTCAGTAAGTTGCTAGTAGCTCTGGGCTAATTCAGCTAACATATATCAAGTGGTGACTCTTTGCCAGACTAGGCTTTAAAAGCCCACTTTGCTACCTGTCCCTTTCTGCTTACTCTTTTTCTTGACATTAGCTGAATCCTAGGGAAGGCAAAGCTGTGTGTGTGTGTGTGTGTGTGTGTGTGTGTGTGTGTGTGTGTGTGAGAGAGAGAGAGAGAGAGAGAGAGAGAGAGAGAGAGGAGAGACAGGGAGAGACAGAAAGACAAAGAGAGACAGAGAGACAGAGGCAGAGAGACACAGACAGAGAGAGAGACATAGAGAGAGAGACAGAGACTTTATTTCTAGGTTACTGATGCTCATTTCTCTTCAGTGGTGATTGTGCTCCCCGGTAAGTGCCTTGCCAAGTTCAGACAAGTCTTTAAACTGTGTTTTCTATTTTTTTTATTTATTGAATTAGCCTGCAGCCATTCAGCCACACCGTCCAGAAAGCTGAGTCCCGAGTCCTAATAGACTCCTTTCTCTTCATTATGTTCCTCCTCATCCTTCCAATCAACTGCCCATCTCCACCATCTTCCTCCTCCATCCAATCAACTGCCTCTCTCCAGCTATCCATCCAATCAACTGCCTCTCTCTACTAACCCTCCTCCTCCATCCAATCAACTGCTCATCTCCACCCACCCACCTCCTCCATTCATCCAATCACCTGCCTCTCTCCGCCAACCCTCCTCTTCCATCCAATCAACTGCTCATCACCAACCCACCTCCTCCATTCATCCAATCAACTGCCTCTCTCTACCAATCCTTCCTTCATCCATCCAATCAACCGCCCCCTCCACCGGTCCTCCTCCATCAGTGCTACAGTCAGCTCTCTCAGTTCTGCCTCTTTTGAGTCACTGACACCTTTTGTTTCACCTGGCATCGCCACAGTGAGCCCTTCTTCAAATCTGTCTCACTCTCATTTCTCTTCAAACCTGCTCTTTTCCCTTACACAGAAATCTTAGATTTTTTTTAAAACCTAAATTAAAATTTAATAATTAATAAATCATAGAAGTGTGAGTCATACCAGCTGGTAAGGATTTTTTTTGTTTCATTTTTGTTTGTTTGTTTGTTTGTTTGTTTTTTCCCATCACAGGTTGGGGTAGAATTTTTCTGACCATTTCTATTCTCTATATGTCAGTGTGGTTAGCAGCATATAGTTGATGTTAGGGTACTAAGCAACCCCAAGATGCCACGCATGATACTTTCATATGCACCTTGGATTGCTTGCTAATATTTGGTATTTCTGCATGTATGTCCATGTGTGAGATTGATTCTCATTCACTCTGCCTTTACCTGACTTTGATAACATACTGTGATGGCTTTTAATATATCTGGAAAATATTCCTCTATTCCCTGTAATGGCAAAGGCTATTTCCTGTTTTAATTTTTCAGAAAGAAAATTGTGTGGAAGTCTCTGGATCTAATATTCCCTCGTAGCCTATTCTGACTTTTGATCAGTCACCCTGCCCCCTAACAGGTTAGGTGTTCCTGCAGAATCAAGTTCTTTTAAATTTATTTCCGTAAGTTCTGCTTTCTAAAATCTGGACAGTTGCTGGGCATGGGTGGAGCACACTGTGGTCTCAGAGATCGGGAGGCTGAGGCAGTAGAATGTAAAATTGAGGGCAGCCTTGGCTACATAGAGAGACTGCCTCAAAAACCCAAACCCACAGAACAACAAATGATACAGTGTATCGAAGGTTTCAACTACATTGGCCTAAAGTTGTTGCCATGACTCTGTTATGGCTTTTAAATATTTACTTTTTCTGTATCCCCTTTCATATCTAACTCTGTTTATTTCTGCCTCTTAACAAATCAATGACGCCAAGCATTTGTCTATTTGATTACTTATTTTTTGGGGCGGGGGGGCAGTTAGCTTTTTATTTCCTGGATCAGATGATTAGCCACTGATTCTCGACACTACCAGGGCTACAATCTTTAGAAACTGAAATCCACTGTACAAACCCACTGATGGTCTGATGTCACATCTGTGTTCCCAGCCTTTCCAATCAGTTTCTCCCCTTGGCTGTCCTTCCTGTCCTGCACCCAACATCGTCGCATCCCTCCCAGCCCTCAAATGGCAGGCAGCTGTGTGCTCTGTGCCTGTGTGAGGAGGTCTCTTTCTGCCTTCTGTTTTCCACTCAGTCTTGAAATTCCCGCTTGATTTTTCCTTTGCTGTGAGGGTTTTCCTGGCCCTGTCCTCCTGGCTGTCTACAGTAACGGCCTCCTTCTGTGCGTGTGCTTTTGCCTACGCATTCTTACCTTTTCCATTGTTCATCACGCTTTGGTGGTGTCTGCCCCTGGTCCTTGTGGACCAGTGCAATTCATTGTTAATTTCTGTATCTCTGGGACTTTTAACTAATTCTTTTTATGCCCTGTAAGTTCTCTTTTTTGAGAAGGCAATACAAAATTAGAGTAAAGGTAACACCTGGCCTCTTTCTTCTACTTTAAGAAGTGTTGGCAACCTACCGTAGGTAAGCTGCTGTTCATGTCCTTCTGTCTGTCTTGTCAATATGAACTTGAGTGAATACTGAATCATTTACATGCTAATATCGTTAACTTTACAATATCTGAAGCAAATATCTCTTCTTATGTGATCCAGACTATAGGCTGGACTTGATGGAACACATCTATAATCCCAGCAAATGATAATCCTAGCCGAGGTAGGAATATTATGAATTGCAGACCAAACTATGCTACTTAATGAGTTTGGAGTCAGTGCAGGCTGTAATGGACTCTGTCTCAAATTGCATGTTATTCTATGTCTAGATATTTCAGTGAACTTTACCAGATGTAAGGGTTTACTTATAAACTCACAAACTATTTAAATCAGAAGGAATAACAGCATGTTATGATTACAAATACATTTTAAACCTTCATTTGTCTAAGCACCGTAGATAAACAATGTATAAAAAACCTCTGTCAGAGATTATAGGTTTTCTCAAGTGGAAACTTTTAGCAATTGACCTATATATGAGCATATAAAACATGCCACCATTTAAACGAGACAGTGTATAGTTGTGAAAACATCAATGGGGTAGGTTTGAATCTCTTCTCCAAAGGAGTCCTCTAATCTGTGTAAGTCTCTGCAGCAAAATAATGAGGAGGATGGCTGACCGTCCAGGTTCTTGTAAGGACTGAATCACATGATGTGTGGACAACTGCCTGGATTAGTGCCAGAAACAGAACAAATACTTAGACACGATGTGCGTGGTGAGAAAACACAAACACACCGATTTGGCAAATGATAAATTCACATTTGCAAGTTTCTTACTGAGGCATCCAGTGTCGACCTAATTAAAGGAAATCTCATTTTTCTTGAAGCTCTGCTTGCTAGCTGAACTCTTCAGCCCCCCACAAGTCCCTCTCCTAATCCATCTGTATTTTCATTGTTTTAGACAAAGGATGATTAGTCACATGTTGGGCTTTCAGAGTGTTGAGATATGGATGGAGCATACTCCGTTCAGTGACCTTGAATGATCAATGGGATATTTTTTGGCGAGTATATTTTGCATTTCCCCCAAAGTTAAACCTTGGACCTGAATGTCATCCTGTCTCTCTGCTCAACACCAATTCGGCAATGCTTGTTACCCAGGACCAGCACCTTGGTGTTTTAAATCATAAGAAAGATCTGCTTTTATTTAATATCTTTGTCCCTCTATGAACTGTGGGGGTAAAAGGAAGTTGGCAAGCCTGTGTTCAAACCCAAAGCATTTGCCAAAATCCCTTTAAAGTAATAATCTTTAGGAAAGACCAGTAGCATTTTCTTGTTTCATTTCACTGTGGGGGGAAAAAAATCTTCCCTGGGCTTCCTGCTTCCACCTGAACTGCACAGTAATTAAAAATCATTCCATCTCTCCAGTTGTGCACCGTGGCTACCACATCCATGTCACCTGGCTGCTCTGCTATCTAAATCAGGTGTTGGGGGTGGGGGAGAATCAAGGTTAGTGCAAACAGCTAGCATCTGCATTTGGCAGGCCGGCTGAACGTCAGCCTGAAGCTTGGCCCAAGCCCAGACTGATAAAACCTGAGCTTAGCTCTAGATTTCTGCAGAATCAGTGTGCAGAATGCAAAGACTGGTTCCATCTGCTGTGCTTGTCTCTCAGACCGTCGGGGGCTCAACTTGCTTTGGGCAAGAAGACAGTACAGTGGAATGGGACGGACCCCAGGGTACTTTTGCTTCTGGCCTGCTTCAACCTATCCATCAAAATGCTGACCTATATTCCAGTGACACACATCAGATCCAAGCAGGACAAACTACCCAGGGTGTCGTCCCCCACCCCCACCCCCCTTTCCCACTTAGACAAGCGAGCAGCCACATCTGTGCGCAGACTTCTTTCTCCTCGGGCTCCTGTCGTGAGGGGCAGAAGGAGGGTTGTCACAGAGCGAGTCCAGTGCAGCATGAACAGCGTTGCATTCTCTCCAGGAAGGGGGGCAGTAAGTAAATGGGGTGAAAGAAAGACAGGGTTTTGGATCTCTAGATCCCCTCCCCCCAAAGCCATTGTTTTGAAAAAATGCTTTCCTGTGTTTCTGTAGAGTGGGCAGATGGCAGGATCCTGGAAGTGTAAAACAGCTACGAGAAACAAGATGATTCAGACAGAGGGAGTATGTGTAAATCCTGGCTGGTCATCTCAATATTAATCAAGATACCACCACCCACTCCTTGTAAGTGTGTGCGGGTGCATATGCGCGTGCACACACACACACACACACACACACACACAAACACACACACACTTGCATCTGTGCATACATGCATCTCCCTCTATTGCTTTCTGCTTTATACCCCTGAAGTAGGATCTCTCACCGAACTGGTGCTGATTTTGGTTTTTGCTTAGGCTGTTGACCAGCAAGCCACTGTGATCCCCTCCCTCTCTTGTCTCTGTCTCCCCTGCCTCAGTGCTGGAGTTATAGGCCTACTTGGCCATATTCAGTTTTTCATGTGTGTGCTGGTAATCTGAACGCAGATCCACACCTTCAGGAAGTGCTCCTACCTACCAAGCCATCTCCTGAGCCTATCTTTAAGTTTTCATTGCCTTATTTCATTTTTCGAAGGGTGCTGTGTATAGTCAGAGCTCTTTTTGAGGCTTTGATGGGAAAATTGCCATCATTTTTACACTTCACTTATTTTGTGACCTGGCTCAGTTGGAAGACATGGGGATGAGAGCACTCACTGTCAGTAGAGGAAGAAAGAGAAAATGGAAGCCCTATGGAGGAAGCCAGAGCTGAGAGCCACAACCAAAAGCCAGGGATGGTGTCCTCTAAAGTACAGCAACCATGCCTAAGAGAGAGATTTTCAAGTGGGCCTGTGGTTTACCGCAGTGTCCTCGTGATCAGTACAGTGGTCAGATGTCAGGCGTAACTGAAAGTAAGTTCATTTTCCCACAGTGGAGAGAGAGGGAGAGGGAGAGGGAGAGGGAGAGGGAGAGAGAGAGAGAGAGAGAGAGAGAGAGAGAGAGAGAGACAGAGAGACAGAGAGAGAGAGACAGAGAGAGACAGAGAGAAGCAAAAAAGAAAAATTTTGCTCATATGAAACAAATACTTTTCCATTTTAGAGCTGGGTTGGAGCAGGCTTGAAAAAAAACGTGCCATCACCCATGTGACATTTCTGAAGAAAGCTGGAGAAGCAGCAGCGACAGTTGTTGCCGATGATTAGCAGAACATTTTAATCCCCACCCTGTTTGTCTTTTCTCCAAATCACCGTTCACAAAGTGAGTGCTCAGCTCCATTGTTTGCTGAGTTCAACGGAGCTGGGGGCAAGGGTTCTGCCTTCCTGTTACCATGGGGCTGGCAGGGAGAAGAACTGGAGGCCAGTGATCTCAGTGTAAGCTTCAGGATCACGGCTAACTACCTACAACTGTCCCTAGATGTTCCCAATGCAACCAACCTGCAGTGCAGATTACGTAATTGTCTCTTCACATTGCACGGGCATAGGAGGAACTCTGGGATCCAAAGAGTTAAATTGTCATCTGCAGTGGAATAAATGGTTTAACCACAAATTCATCCTGTACTCGCTTACTTATGTGTTACCCTGGGTGCATGCATTTCCCCCTTTCAGATATTATTATCTTTTATGATATCATATCTTAAAATGGCTCCTCTGTCATTTAGGAGCAAGGTCTCCTTGGTTCACCACCAGAAATGGAGCTGAGTGCTTTCTGTATTCACATATGTCACATAAGCCCTGGGAATACAAGGTGACAATGTACCACTCACTGCCTGCAAGACAGGAAGCTGCATATTCTAGGCAGCCACATGTGCCACCTTGGATGCCTTGTCTTTCTGTCCTGATCCTTAGCCAAATCAAGTATCCACTAAACCTGATCTTTCCATCTCCCTGAGCTAGGAGCACCTTGAGCATCCAGTGTGAAATTTCCTGCTGACTTTGTTTTGGCTGGATTGCTAGCTACATGTGGGAGAATTTAGCTCAAACAGCACAAAGCTAATAGCATGCCTCTGTGCAGTCAAAGGGAGATCAGTAGAAAAAAGGTGACGTCATGGATATTTCAGGGACTTCAGGTCTGCTGTGCAAAGCGGCTTCTTCACTACACATAAGTCAGAACCTGGATTTGAGACAAAAACAATTCTCCCTTCTCATAAATAGCTGCTCCGGGACTCAAAAATATTCTAAATGCAATGGCTCAGAAACGGTCCCTTTTCCTTGGAGATCCATCTGATTTCCAAGTCCGATCACAAACTTCTTAATAGCGTGTCATGAACCTCTCAGCTCATTATTTTTCTTCAAAGCTCTCCAGCTCGCCAGTGTGCAGCCTGTGAAGTGTCACCCAGTGAAGTGCTGCACCATAAATAAGCATGCGAAAGACATGCTAAAATCCACCCTTCGCTGCTCCTGGCTTTTCCTGCAGGAGTACGGCCACTCCACCAGCCGTGTGGGATTTGCTGCATTACCTCTGAATCTAGTTTCTTGTCTTTGAACTTTGAATGTGTCCAGTGTGTAATGGGGAGAATGTAATGGATTTATCTCATTTATACAAATCACATTTTTATCTTCCCACTGTCTCCGAGATAGCATTGTGGAAATAAGGAAGGTAGGTACATAGATCCTTTCAAATAGCAAGCACAGCTTTACCCATTCAGGACTACAGGAAATCAATGCATTAGATAATTTACCATGTCTCTAATACCAGTGTTTCCTCTGATGTCTTTAAGTTGTGAGCAGGCAACCATTTTACATGTGTAACCAGCCATGAAGTCTAGCCTTGGGAGTACGGGTTACTGCAGTGATCAATAAACGTCACACAAGATGCCATGATGTGTGTTTAGACTAATTTTTTTTACTATATGGTAATTAGGCACAAATGGTAAGAAGTTGACTCAAGTCACTGTCCTTATTGTTTCATTACAAACCATGGTGACACAAGGACAGTTTGGGAGTCACCAGGATGGTTCAGAGGGCAAAAGGGCTTGTCTCTGAGCCTGACAGTCTGAATTCCTGACAATTACATGGTGGGAGGAGGGAGTTGACTCATTCAAGGTGTCTTCTGACTTCCACATAAAAGCTCTTGGACACACACACACACACACACACACACACACACACACAGAGAGAGAGAGAGAGAGAGAGAGAGAGAGAGAAATATTAGGGCTGCAGAGATCAATCAGCCATTAAAGGCTATACTTACAACAACAAAAATATGGTGAGTAAGGTCATGGGAACAGCTACATCCTACTCTGTGCCAGCGTCCATACTCTATAAGCCACTGTTGCACACACACACACACATTAAAAGAAAGATTACAGCCTGGAGACATAAATCAACCATTAAAGGCTGGGCTCACAACAAAAAATATGTGGGGACAAGGTCATTGGAACAACTACTTCCTATTCTGTTTCGGCTTTCATACCCTATCAGCCACTGATACACACACCCACCCACACACACACACGCACACGCACACGCACACGCACACGCACACACACAGAGTAACAGCATGCAAAAGGACACTTTACTAACACCTGTGAAGATCCAGTCCAATGTATGGATTGAGGAGAAATTGCCTTGGCTAAGGGTCCATTCTATCAAGAACTAGAATGAGACGATTCAGTTCTTTCTGCTGAATGTAGTCTTTGGCCTAGCTGCAAAGGTATCAACTATAGAAATGTAGTCTTGTAACCCCTCACTTCTAAATCTGTCACAACCAGAACACACTGCAGGATCCTTAATGGTTTCTAGGACCACTTTGATTTGCGAGGCATTGTCCCACTTGGTATGCTCTCTTCTGCTCGACTTGGGTGAGGGGCTCTCAGAGTGGTTTGGCAGAGAGCTTGCTAGAGATGCAGATTCTAAGACCCTTCTGAATGAGGAACTGAGGGAAAACTCCCTCAATTTGTGGGCTAAGAGGCTCCCCTGGCCATCCCAAGGCCAATACATCGATCTTTGATCTAGGTCAATATCCTCCCAGCTTTCAAACACATTCAAATCACCTTGGAGCTTTTAACTTGTTCAGGCTCTACTCAAGAGCAACCAAGTCGCTATCCTTAGAGGAGAGACACTGCAATGAATAGTTTTTAGAATTCCCTAGGGAGTTTCAACGTGCAGCCAAATTTGAAAGCAGATGTTGTTGAAACGTTAGTGAGAATTGGTGGAAACACTGCGTTCCAGCACCTCCCCTATTTCAGTAACTGTGGGCGCCGGGCAACAGGGTCCTAAGTTTCAGAACCACTCATGGTACTGCTTAAAATGTGATCCAAAGACCAGCGAGATCAGCCTCCCCCTTCCCAGACTTGATGATCCACACAGAACTGCTGACCGTCAGAAGATGAAACACAGCAAAAGTCCCCAAATGACTCTGGTGCAGCTGAAGATGAAGCCTCCCTGGTCTAAACTGCCTTCTCTAGTTCTGTTTGTGGGGGACAGAGGAGTCAGAGGCTGGGCCTGACAATTTTAGCCTTGTAGAATAAAGCACAAATTACCAGGCTGGATACGTTAATGCACTCCTGTAATCTAACCCTGGGGAGGTTGAGGCAGGAGTATCATGAGTTTGAGATGACCTTGTGCTTCAGAAAACAAACAAATAACAATAACGACAAAGCAAAATAACAAAACCGATAACACACAAAACCAAAAACCAACCAACCAACCAACCAACTAAAAAAAAACAAATGAACTGACATGAACGTATAGCCACTAAAATGCAGACCTTCATTCTTTTCCTCCTGTGACTTTAACCACTCTTGCCCACTATGAGTGGATTGCAGTGAAGAGAAGATAGAAATTTAAATTTTTTAATGTACACTTAAAGCAACAATGTATCACAATTTTCCAGTAGCCTTAAATAGAATCTTCGACTCTTTTTCATGCCCCCAAAGCCATACCCAGTATGTGCCCCAATTCCGTTAATTTACTAATTACTAATTTAATCGATAGCTACTGATACTTATCATCAGGCGGTGTATGGATTCAATATGGCATCAGGGATGCCAGCAAGCACAAAGACAAACCATCTCTGATTTGAATCCTGATGTCACGATTAAACACTATTAATCACAGGATATGAGAGAGGGTGTCGTGAAAAGCCTGTATTAGTCTTGAGTGACACATAAGCTGGGATCTGACCCATGGGGGCTAATCAGGCAGAACACTAGGGAAGCCATATTAGAGGAGGAATTTGTGTAAAGCTTTTGCGGCCAGAAAGTACTTAGCGAGTTCAGGCTACTCGGAGAGGATGGGGTGTGAAGCCGAGGGAAATGAGGTTAGAGAGGGCAGAGGCAGGGTCATGCAGGAAATCGGTAAGGAGAGGATGTTTCATTCTGAGCAAAGACAAAACTGCACACAAATGACATTGCCTGGCTTCATCTGTGATGTCAGAGATTGGTTGGGTCTGATACCTCAGTAAACCCTGGACTGCAATTTTCTGTGTGGTCTACTGATGTCTCTGAGTCCCAATATCCTAATCTATAAGATGGAAGAATACTAGGAATGTAAAGAGTCAGTAGATTGAAGCTTGAGGAGAAAAATGTGCTCCCTGAAAGATATCGACAACCTAGTTTCTAGGACCCAAGAACACATCACACCACTGGGCAAGGAGGCATTGCAGTTTTTGGTTGCTGAGATGACTCCAAAAAAGATTATCTGGAACTGGACAGATAGCTCAGCAGTTAAGACTGACTATTCTTCCATAGGTCCTGAGTTCAAATCCCAGCAACCACATGATGGCTCACAACCATCTGTAATGAGATCTGATGCCCTCTTCTGGTGTGTCTCAGGACATCTACAGTGTACTTAGATATAATAATAAATAAATCTTTAAAAAAAAGATTATCTGGGTGTTGATTTGGATGCTGGGGGAGTGGGGAGAATCTAAGAGGACTTGGGGAGGGGAAACCATAATCAGAATATTTTGCATAAAAATTATTTTCAATTAGAAAAAGATTACCATAATTATGTGGAAGGGCCTAAGTTTGTTACAAGAATCCTTTTGAAGTAGAAGAGGGCCAATGCTGGAGAAATTCAATTAGAGATTGTATTTTTTTTCTTTTCTTTTCTTTCATGTTTTTGGTATTTCTTTTATGCTGCTGTGATAACTCTGATGGAAGCAAATTAAGGAAAAAAGTTTATTCTAGTTTGCAGTTCAAAGGTACAATATATCATAGGGAAGTTGAGGTGGAGGAAGTCGATGGACATTTGTGTATTCACAATCAAAGAGGAGCGTGTGATGGACGCACACATTCTGACTGTTGCCATTTCCTTGGAACCTGGAATCATGAGCCAAATCAACTTCTTCTCCCCTAAGTCATTTTTTGTCAGAGCATTTTTATCACAACAAGCAGGAAATGACATTAATACAGCAACTGGTACTGAGAGGTGAAGCTGTTGCTAAGATACACCTGACTACAGGGTCCTTGGGTTTTTGGAACTATTTATTTTGTGGCTGGAACATGGAAGAGTTTGGTGTTTTGGGTTAGAAAAGCCTTGAAAGCTGGACTTGGGGCAGAACCATTCTTGTGACATCTTGGATGACAGGAATGCTAAGAGAAACATAAGGCTTCATTTCTTAGGTTCCAGAGGTGAGGAGGGCGCTGTCAGGAATTGTGGTGTGACCGGGCAGGTGCTATTTGGCCAAGAATCTGACTGTAGTCTGCACATTTACTGAGAACCCAAGTGCAGCTGAATTGAGAGGTAATGGACGCAGTTGTTTGGCATTGAGGACCCTCACGACAGGAGAACAGGCAGGCTGGTGCTTTCTGAGAAAGCAGCTGTGATCGCTAAAGAGATCAGTAGCAGCATGGAGGGAAAGCCTCCTGTGCTGTGCTGGGTCAACAGGGAAGGTGTCCTGAGGGGAAAACACTGCTCAGAACTTGGGTCTTATGAAGATCCAAGTCTATTTAACAGGAGAAAGCCTGAACGGAAGGGATTCCCTCCTCCTTAAAATGAGGTGCCTAAGAAAGTGGTCCAAAGGGGCCACAGCTGGACGAGGTAGCCACAGCTGGAGATGGAACTTAGAATCATTGTCAATTCAATGTCTTCTTAGTTCTGAAGGCCTGGGCAGTGTGACATTGTGAGATTCCTGGAAAGCAGCAGAGGTCAGGTGAGGCATGTCAATGTCGGGGTCCCTGAAGAGTGACCCCAAGCTATTGTGTGAAGCTGGGAAGGTCTCAGTGGAGACCAGAGCATGGGATAGTACAAAGAGAGCTGTAAGCCTGGAATGTTGCCATTCTCCCAGAAGAGAATCTCTGTGAGATGGAGGAGCAGGGCTATGGAAGACCTTCAGAGGCCAGTTGATTTCAGTATAAGTCCCATTTGCAAGGTTTGGTGTTTTCCCTTCCATTTTGGTTTTCATTTGGTGTGATTGTTTCTTCCCAAGTCTTCCATTTTGAAAAAAAAAAAAGAGTGTTAACTCTGAGCTGTACAAAACAGTTGAGAGATTTAGGACTTTTGAGATTGTTAAAGACTATGGAGAGTTTAAAACCTGGAGTGTATTTCCATCAAGAGACATATATGAAACGTTGGTGATAAGAGGTGGAAGGTTATGGCTTAAAAGTGATGTTTTGGGGGTGTCAGGTTGATAAGGGGTGGAGTTGGGACAGTATTAGGGATCAGCACCACCCAACTTAGAGTTGTCTGAGGGATCATCTCCATGAAGTTAATTGATTTGAGAAGACCTCCCCACTGTGAGCTGGACCCTTCTCTGGGCGAGAGATGCGGTGTGAGAACAGGGAAGCGAGCTGAGCACCAGCGTGCGAGCACTGTCTGTGACCAGCTGCTTCAGGCTCCTGCCACTGGGCTTTTCCTGCAGTGACGGGATGTGACCTGGGACTGGGAGCCAAGTAAACCCTCTCGTCCTTAAGTTCCTTCTATCAGAATATTTTATCACAGAAACAAGAAAAGAAGCTAGGACTGACTCAACCAGCACCTGCTGACTTTGCAGGCAGAAGGGGCCCCGAGGCAAGGAATGCAAGCAGCCTGCGGAGTTTGGAAAAGGAAGATAATGGATTCTCATCTGTAGCCTCCAGGAAAATACACAACCTTACTCACACCTTGATGCCCGGACAGCAAGATTTCTGACCCCTGCAACTGTAAGATAATAAAAGTCTGTTTAAATCCACTAACTTTTGATGGTAAGTTTTAATCAACTGCCTTAATGAATGTATTTTATAAATGTGTTAATGAATGTGTGCCACATAATGAATGTATGTATATGTATATGTATGTATCTGTATATATGTGTTACATGCATGTCTAGTCTCCATAGGACATAGAGGACCAGGTTAGAGATGAACCCTGCCAAATTGTGTAAATCGGTGATATTAAATGATTTCAACTAAGCAAACAATTACGGGAGCAGAAGGAAAGGACCCACCATCAGAACTTGGCATCTTTTGATGTCTGGGCCTTGAACACACAAAGCCCTTAGGTTTCAGGGAATTTTTCTGAAGCTTTGGCCATATATAGCTTTGCTAAAGATAAAAGCAGTTTTAAGGGAACATTTGGGCAATGTCACAGGGCAGGCAGCTTGAGCAATTTCCAAACCACCACCCCGAGGATGGGATGGTGAATGTGATTTTCCTTCTGTGTTTCAGAGTCCCATCCCCATTCAGGCGAGAGTCTCAGGGCTCTGTCTCTGGGGCAGGAGTTAAGTACTGACACTGATCACAAAGTTGCTTCATAAGTCTCTGGCTTTAACGTGACAGTGACCATCTGTCCTACCCAATCCCCAAGGGGAACATTAGGGGAAGCAGCACATGGACACTCAGGCTAGAACAAGCAGGGTGCCAAGGAGTAAATGGAAGGACTTTTCCCGGGTTATCCTCACTGGACCCAGGGGTGGGAACTGCGGACAGAAAGCCAGATGGGCTCAGAGGCTATAAGAGTGGGTGTGGGATCATTTGTTTCTATAGAAACGTGTCCATGGGATGTCTGGAGGGCTTTTGGAAGTTGGCACCAGTCTTGCTCTGAAAACCATCAGTTACTTTCCACAGTGTTTCCGATGCCTTTTTAGTACCCAGGGAGTTTTCTAGTAGCTGTCCTGTCTCTGGCTGGAATTTATAGACGTCGTGTGAAAATCTGATGGCGGCTTTAGGTTTGAGCCAGATTTCTGCCTTTCCACACAGAAAGGGCCTCAGCTCCTGAACACTGGAGAACGAGGATCTTGGGCTCCAAGACTTTTGGCATTTTCCTGCCTCTTCTCTCCTGCTTTTGGCCAGAGACTGTACCCCTGGAGGCCTGGCTCTCAGCCAGATGTAAACTAATCCTTGCTAAGGTGTTAGGTGGCAAAGGCTCATGGGTTATTAATCCCTGTAAGAGTTTTCCACATTCAACAAAGTTTTGTTATTAAATCAGAGAACATTAAAAAATCACCACCACAGCATAAACCAACTTCTTCATGTTCCCTATAAATCTTTACCTTTATAAGTGAGTATAGTTCATGACCATGCTGTATATGAAATTTTGTTCACAGAGGACATTTTTACACCTTCTCACATTTAAAAATACTGCACTTCCTCCATTACACTAGTTTGAAAATACCCTTCGTAACATCTGGCCATAATTTCCCTCCTATTAAACCAGTGATTCTCCATATCTGGCATTTCCTAGGGACCACAGTGTCACTTGACCTCTGGCTATAGGCATGCCTGTCCCCCACCCCCCAGGTGAATAAGCAGCTTGCATTCAGAGTGAGTCCACTAGAGTCTGTGATATCACAGGCAGGAAAAGGATTCCTGTTGGTCTCAGTAGAACCTGCAAGATGGCAGTTTGGGAGGTGGGAGATGGCTTTTCCCACCTCTGAGGGGAGGGGTGGGGTGGAGGGAAGATTCAGCTGGGCGAAACTTATAAAGTAGATGAACAACAATGACAGATCTTCCCCGAGGTCCTGCACCCATGCACAGTTCTACTCATGATTTCTGTGAGACGTACCTGTATTGTTTTATTATTAATATAATAAATTATAATTATAATGCTTAAGCTAGCATTGTTTCATTTTTATCACTTACAAAAAAAAGGAGCCCAAACTAATTACAGTAACGATGATGATTTTAATCAGGCTGAACATTTGTTTTATGTCAGGAACTTTATTTCTACTTAAGTTTAAATCCCTTATATTCAGTGAGCTAGCTCGGATACTTGCTAATTTTCTCAGGATGATTTGCCTCAGTGGTCCAGGGTTTGAATCCTGGTCTGCCTGATGCTTCTGTCTCTGGTTTTAACTATCCCCTAATGTGTCCACCGAGTGTAAGTGTGTTGCCATAGAAGTGGACTGTGCAGAGGGAAGAACCAGCATACTCCCCACGAGGACGCCTTACACACTACAACTGTCAGGGGAGAAGATGTTGCAGAGAGGAAGCTTGCCCGCTCAGTGCTCTGTGGCACTGTCTTTGTGTCCCAGCTCTTAATTGGTTATAGCACCTCTGAGGAGTCTCATCTTTTCTCTAACAGCAAGGAAAACCAGGGTTGAGTCCTGTTCCCTTAATCTCTGTAAGAGTTTTCCACATTCAACAAAGTTTGGTTATTAAATTAGAGAACATTAAAAAAAAATCACCACCACAGCATAAACCAACTTCTCCGTCTTCCCTAGAAATCTTTACCTGTTCCAGTCCATGTGTGTGTGAACCATGTGTGGTTTAGCCGGAGTGACTTTGTGAGGAATCTCCTCTGGCCATCAGCAGTGTGCTTGGGACACCTTCCTTGGTCTTGAGACAGTATATTCTTTTTTTTTTTAAATTGTTCTTTATTTTTTTATTGGATATTTTACTTATTACACTTCAAATGTTATCCCCTTTTCCAGTTTCCCCTCCGTAAACCCCCTATCCCATGCCTCCTCCCCCTGCTTTTATCCCATCCACCCACCCACTCCCTCCTCACTGCCCTGGCATTTCCCTACACTGAGGCATCGAGCCTTCACAGGACCAAGGGTCCATCTCCCAGTGATGCCAGATAAGGCCATCCTCTGCTACATATGCAGCTGGAGCCAAGGGTCCCTCCATGTGTACTCTTTGGTTGGTGGGTTAGTCCCTGGGAGTTCTGGGTATGTCCAACAGAGGGGAGGGAGAACCTGGAGAGACCATATCCAGAGGTTAGGCAAGGCCCCTGGTTGGGGGATGGGGCTACCCACTCATCTCCAAATTTTTATCCCAGAATTGCTCCTGTCTAAAGGAAATACAGGGACAAAGTGTGGAGTAGAGAATGAAGGAAAGGCCATTCAGAGACTGCCCCACCTGGGGATCCATCCCATATACAGTCACCAAACCCAGACACTATTGTGGATGCCAAGAAGTGCTTGCTGACAGGAGCCTGATATAGCTGTCTCCTGAGAGGCTCTGCCAGTACCTGACAAATACAGATTCAGATGCTCAAAGCCAACCATTGGACTGAGCATGGGGTCCCCAGTGGAGGAGTTAGAGAAAGGACTGAAGGAGCTGAAGGGGTTTGCAACCCCATAGGGAGACAATACATTCGTGCTTGTCACTCATGCGTGGGTTCACTCTCTCTCCAGTGTCATTAGGACCCCATTCTGGGCCTGTCCTAATCTTGGCTACATAGGACCAATCAAAAACCATAGTTACCTCTTTCAAGATCCTGGTAGCATTTGATGATTCTCCCTAATAGCATCACACATTAAAATCAGAGTAGAGACTCATACCACTGCCTCCATAGCTCAAAGGATGGGGTAACTAAGTCTGAGGACTTAGTGAAGGCTTAATGGGGCACTGGATCTTGGAGGCTATGAGATTTTCTATAAATATAATTGAAATAAATACATGTTCATCTATTGTGATAAAACAATTGGCCGCCATACTATTTTGCAAGGCCATTTCTCCCTTTGTCTCCCTTTAAGGATGCCATGATTTCAGGAATTGACGGGATTAGTTACACACTTCTAAATGAGCCTAACGTCAAGTAGTCATTTGCCACTGCCAAGATGTGGGCTTGCCATTTTCCTTAGCAGCAGTACATCTTGTCAGAAGCATCCATCCAGTAGAGAGAAAGGAGCCATGATCAAAGGCGGCTAGTAAGAAGAACCATACATCTGTAGAACTTCTGTTTCCTCGGGACGGGTATAGCAGTCACATTTTTTGCTGTATCAGAAAGATGTCTCAGGATGGAGAATCGAATTTCAGGAAACCCAGATAAAACTAGCCTCTGGGGATTAAAAAAAACCAAACAACAACAACAAAAGCACACAGGCGAATGATCGGAGAGAAAGGCAGAGTTCTCAGCAGAAAGCATTTTGTAAGGAAATGGCCACAATTTCCCTTTTACATAATTGCCATAAATGTACAGCCAAATTAAACGTGTCATAGATAAAATTACCAACCAAAGTACCACCCGGCTGTCTCCTGTGAGCAGAGAGTTTACGGATGCAGTGTTCTCCAGTGAACATCACAAATCCACATAATGTTCCCGAGTGCTAAATTTGGAGCTCTGATTTAGCTGACAGATGTTTAAAATCACATTGAATTGGACAACTCCCCGAGGAGGACACGGCTACAGATGTGAAAGAGAACAAGCTAAGGCCTTCAGGGAGAGCCTAAAAGCCCTCATCTCCATCAGCCTTCTTTAATGGGGTGATATGGGTGAAAGATCATTTCTATGCTGAACTCACCAAACCCCAACCTCCTGTTGAATCGATGTTGAGATGATCACAGAGGCTATACATTGGACAAAGAGTAGGATGCTACATTTAGCCTGATCTAGTGATATGGGGGCTGTAGGCTCCTTGAAAACAGGCAGGTAGCCGTCATACTTTGGAGGCTACTTTGCTCCTTTAATAACATCTTATGATAAGAAATGAATGCAATTTTGAAAATTTAAACTTCAGCATCAGTAGTTAACTGGCAACTTCTTGGGCAAGGTTGAAATGCTCTTCACAATTCCCCACACTTAAATCTCCAACAGTGCTTCCTTCGTTTTTGGAAAACAACAAAATTAAAATTATCCTAGAATCTTTTCTTTTCCTTCAAAAACACATATTTTAGGCCTGTGTCGAGACTCAGACTGAAATGGATTTGTTTAAAAAAAGTCTGTGTATTTGATGTGGGAGACTAGTGACCTTTGGTATTTTGTATAAAAAAAAAATGTTTGATGTCTCAAATTTCCCTGCTGAGCTTGTATTGTTGCTGTTTTTTTTTCCTGTGATTTTTTTTCTATGCTCTATCATCCCCCACATTCAAAACAAGCTCTTTAATTACTCAACAGAGTTCATACCAGTGGCATCCTCAGATGAATGTCACTCACATCTTGATGTCAAGATTGACATGAGTCTAATTCGAATAGTGGTCAAAAATTTCAAGTCAGAGTCCAAGAGACGCTGTTATTGTTGGGGGAATGGTAAGACTCGTGGGGGAACCCTGTTGCATTTACACTGGGGTAACACCATGCACACAAACACGTCATTCAGAATACAAGTATCTAACAGCATAACCTTCAGAGCCTACAGAACTCCCTCAGAGGAAGTCAGTGGGCAGCTGGCGACAGTGGCAGGGTCGGTAGGTGTGACTCAGACCCTTTCTTCATTAGGATGAGCAGATACGATGTCAAATGGGTGACAGGCTGAGAACACAACAAATTCAGGCAATACCAAGGAAGCCCTGGAGCCTTGTCTATGTTCAGCCCGTGCAGCCAAAGCTAGGCACTGGGGACAAATGTGGAATAAACAGGGAAAGAAGAAACAGAGTCTAAACACCACTGAGGAAAGCTCACACAGGATCTTCTGCTACAAATTGTAAATGTCACACTTCTTGACTTACTGAAGCAAGCGCCTTTTACACCGTGACTTAATCTATGATACTATCTTTCAAACCATGGATCTATACAATCTGCAGCAGAGAGTTGTACACTGTGGTTTTACCAGAGTTTGAATGGAAGAAGGGGAAAGATGATTAAACTCTCATGTAGATCTGTATTTTTTTTTTTTTGCTTTATGACAATAAATACTTATCCTTTCACCTTAAAAAATTGTTAAAATAATTGAATCATACGATAATCACAAAATTCTGTGAGCTATGAATTCCATGGAGCTTATGACTCCTTTGCCTGCTGGAGTACAGATTTCCCTGTCTAATAAATCAAAGCATTTCTTGGAGAATAAAGTTCGGAAATAGATATTAATAGTATTTTGAGAAGGTGAGAAGAAGTTTGGGAGGCAAAAGGTTGTTAGTTTTCTTGATAGGAAAAAGAAATTGCTTATTAATGTCGTTAACTCACTGTAGTTCATGGTGATTCTGGCCATGGAGTCCTTTATGTATCTTCAGAGGACTTTGTACAGTGAAGATGGATGTATAGGACTGTGAACTCTGAATCCATGAAATGAAATATAGTCCACATGGTTGAAAGATCAACGTTTCCAGTCAGCTTTAAGCCAGAGTCCATTACTCCTGTGCTCTGATGTCTTGGGTCTAGTTACTTAACTTTGCTGAGCCTCAACTTCCACGACTGTATGAAGCAAGTATAGTATCACCTTCCTCAAGCACTCTTGTGGGAAGTGCACCAGGCGATGCTTAGAAAGCATGCAGCCTAGGTATCATTTTAATCGTGGCTATAGCCATTACTGGGAGATTTCCACCTAAAATTCAACTATGTTGTGTGATGCCCCAGTCATAGCTGCCAGGTAAGGAAAGGGGTTAATAGCAACAATCCTAGTCCTGTAAGCTGGCCAGAAGACCACAATAGGACCTGCTTGATCATATGTGTAGAGGTATTCCCACCTTGGGAATTTTAAGGATTATACTTACCTTTAGGAAGCCCAGACATTACATAGGGAAGATAGGTTCATCCGTTTACCACAACTTAGAAGCTCTGCTACAGGGACGGGCCCCCACTTTACCTTCAGACATCAACAAGACTGAATGTTGAGCTCTGCTGTCTACAAGCAAACTGGCGAGTTTCTCCACTTTTAGGGTTACCCTGTGTTTGGGGAGAAGATCCAAAACCCATCTCCCCTAATTTCTTTTTTATCTTCTAAGGCCAGGGTTTGGATAGGCTTCTTCTTCTTCTTCTTGGGGCATTCTCTGGCCCAGTGGTCCAATGATTACATTGATTCTTTCTTAAGTGGGAGCATTCCCCATCCTTAGGGCTCCCCTTGCCTCCTTTGGAAGCCATCTGTTTTCTACTGCTGTCTGATTAATAAAGGCTATAACTACCACTACTGTTGCTTCTGGTGACTCAGGCTTCATGGGGGTGTATTGTTGGAATGCTTGTTCTGAAGACTTGAGTTATTTTATATTTATAAATACTGTATGCAGCAAATGTTATTACTGTCTGTTTTACACAGCCAGGTTTAGTCTGTGACCTGTGGGCTGATATATCCCAGGACAGATAGAAAGGTGGCTTAACACAAAATTATAAACGTACTGAAAATGTTACAAGATCAGGTGTAACCTCTGCTTTCTTCTCTATTAGATCCAGAGTGTCAAGTCTTATTGAGGCCCTTCTTACATCTGGAGCTGAGTTTTGTGCAAGGTAAGAGACATGCCTTAATTTTTGTTCTTTTCTGTAGCTATCTAGTTTGACCAGAATTATTTGTTAAAGATGCCATCTTTTCTCCAGTATTTATTTTTTTCTTTATTGACAAACATCAGGTGTCCAAAGGTTCGTGGACTTAGGTTAGGGTCTTCAGTTCTGTTTCATTGACAAATATGCATTTTTTAATGTCAATACCATATCGTTTTTATTACTATAGTGTAGTTTATTAGTACAGTTTAAAATCAGGAAAGATGATATTTCCAGTAGTTATTTTATTGATCAAGGTTGTTTAAAGCATCCTAATGTGTATGTGGGTTTCCATATGAAGTTTAAGGTTTGTTATTTTTTTTTCCATTTCTATGAAGAATTGGATTGGAATTTTGATGGGACATGGCACTGAATCTGTAGTTTGATTTTTGTAGGATAAGCATTTTCAATTTGGGAATCATTACCCATCTTAGCAACAGAGTTGGCAATAATCATGATGTGACAATCAAAAGTGAATGTACAGAGGCTAGTGACATATGGGGAGAAGAATGTATGGAGGCTAATGACATATAGGGAGATGAACGAGCAGAGGCTAATAACATATGGAGGATGAGCATACAGAGGCTAATGAGCACAGGCCCCAGCCTTTGCCCTTACATGCATCTCTCTGAGGCCCTGGATTGAATTTCGTCTTCATAATTTTTTATTTTCTCATTGAATGCATCTCATGACCTTCTTTCACCTTGTCCCTCTGACTTTGGAGACTTCAGTCTCCACAAAATCTGGGCCTGCCTTGATTGAATATACCACTGAGAAATTGGGAATTCTAGGCATATGTCTAAGACTAAAGATTTTGGATTCAAAATGAACTAAGCCTCAGCTTAGTTATTTAACAACTTGGTCAATTTAAGTAAATTGCATCTGCTCTCTTCACCTTAGTGGCTTCATGCATCCAAGGAATAAAATGGCCTTTTTCACCCCTACAGTGTGGGACTGGACCCAGGAATTCATACATGCTGTCTAAGTGCTCAATTCCTAACCCACATCCCAGGTTAACAATGCTTTCTCAACAGGGTTGCTCTAAATATAAAATCGGATCATGCAGAAAGGCACATTTAATACTGGTTATTATGACTGAGTTATCTTTCCATTTTTAGTAAAAGGAGTGTCTGAGTTTGTTTTAAGTGTTCTAGCAAGGGAATTAGTCAACCCACCCCCTTAGGGCAAGGACAGTTTTCTTTTACATTTCAAGAGCCAGCAAGATGCAGCTTGAGGAAGGTAGTTTGTGGGTAGAAAGCTGCTGCATTAACCAGACCCAGGGTCACTTGTGTATGAGCCATTTCCTTCCTCTAGGGGGCAATATTTGCTATGGGTCTGTTACTGGGCCAAGCTGAGGTCATTTCCTGTTCTGTCTTGGCTCTTCCTCTTTAGCCCTCCTTCCTTCTTCCTCTCCTGATGCAGGGGTCAGCTCCACTTCATTGTCTGAAGCTACCTCTGCCAACTCCCACTCCCTGTGTTCTTTATTCTTCGTGGATGTTTTCTCCTTTACATCTGATTTGGACTTGGTGTCTGCTTTCAAAGGACTCAACCTGATACACCAGACATCCTGTGTTTGATGACTCACAAATCTTTTAGGTCAGGGCTCTAAAGGTTGGCAGATGTCTGAAGACAACATTGCTACAGACTCAATAACCAGTATATATGAGCCACTACAAAAGAGTAGACTTCAGGAGGAACATCCTGCCAGAACATACTTTAAACTCATCCAAGGAGCACATAAAACCCACGAATTGTAGACAAGCTAACAAGAAAGTCAGACTTTCCTATTTTGAGTTTGGAGATGATTAAAACACAATCAATGGTGGATGTTCTCAGAAAGGAGGCAGAAGAGGGGAAGAGGGACTCCAGGCAAGTGGCTGGAAAGGAGTGTGCTCCAAGATCTTCTTATGAAGCCAAAAAATAGAAGCCTGACAATACTGGGCTGTTTTTAGATAAATGTCACAGAAGAAACTTTATCACGGGCTGTGACATAAGGGCTGCTGGTAATGGTCAACGGTGGTCAGAGGTACATCAGGGTCAAACTATCTTCTATTATATGTACTTTTCCTAGACTTCTGAACTTCCTTTTCATCCTATCAAAACAACATTACCTGCCATCTGCCACCGATTCTGGGTTGGATTTCTGTATCAACCATCACATTCTTGAGGGCTTCTCCATGGTGCCACTACTGGTCTTTTGGGCTGAACTGTTCTTTATTTTGCAGAATAGTCACAATTTTCAGATTGTCTAGCATCCTTGGCCTGTGCCCAGTCAATGTCAGTGGTAGGAAGTCCTCCCAGCCATTGTGGTACGAAGAAAGCTCTTGACACATTTCCAAACGCCCTCCCCACCTTCATACATGTGGCTTCCTGATTGAGTTAAAAAAGGAATTGAAACTGACTAGACCCAGCTTTATTGTGCAAGGGAAAGAGCTAGGGGAGCACAGGGATTGACTACTTATGCCATATCTCGTATGTATCTTTCTCACTAGAACGAGAGTTACAAACTGGATCAAGCTCACTGAATCCAAACAACAATTTATTGATTTATTTGGCTAAAACTGCCTGGTTAGGACTCAGCCTTGGGATCAGATCTCAGTGAGGCTCCATCTCTTGGCATTAATTCTCATTGTGTTGACTTTATTTATGACCTTTAGTGAGATCTCAAGCAACTCCAAGCTGTTTCCATATGATGGTCAGGTGCTACCAAATCCTACCCTTAGGTCTTTTGCTCGAGTCTAGAGGGAATCTCTCCCAAGGCTTTAAGCTCTGTGTCTAGCACTGCAAGTTTCTCCCATGAGTATTTTACTGATGACCCAGTTGTCTTGACGAACAATTTTGGAAGCACCAATTTTTAACTTAGAGATTATGCCTCGTCCCACCCTTAACCACAGGAAATAAGGGTAATGAAAGGAAGGGGACTCAAACAAATTCTCTTAAAGGAAAGGTAGTAGGTATTGTTAACAGTGAGTAAACATCACAGTCAATAAAGTATTGGAGTTCATAAAACAAGATCATTGAAAGTTAGGGAGCTGTAACCCTTTTGGGGGAAGGATGTAATACAAAATAAAATGTTTCTCACTTATCTGGTCCCTTTAGAAAGTATTTAGTAACCAGAAGATTGAATTAAAGGTGTTTTAATGTACAAGAGACTAGTTTGGTATTTACAAAGAGTACATGTGAACTGACTTCAAAATCAAGGGCATTTACAACAGGAGTCCTAAGGATAGGTTGTCTATATGTAAATTGGGCATTGTATATGAACTTATTTTTTATTAGTCCCTCTTCTCTAATCTCTTACTATATATATATATATATATATATATATATATATATATATATATATATATGTATATATTACTGCTTATTTGATGCTTTGGCAGAAACACAAAGTGACAGTGACATCATGTACAACAATTGTCAAGCTGGGGCCTGGCCTGCCTCCCATCTAGAGGGAGCACATATTACAACAGGAAGCTCTGGATTTATGAGATATTTTGATACATCATTTGGATGACTGCCCCACAATGGGCCAAGGACAGAAGTCATGAATGTCTGAGGGCCATCTGTACCAAGGTCACAGAGTTGTGGGGCAGGGCCTGAGAAATCCCTTTATTCATGGTTTAAGAAACCCTCAGAGAGTCCAACTGGAGTATTACTTCAATGTGAAGAACCTGCTGTTATACATGATAAATGTATGATAGAGTAAGATACCTGAATAATGACATTTTTGTCTACAGTGAAGTGTGATACCTGGTCAGTTACTCAAATCCTTTATATTTCCAATGAAACACTAAGAAGCAGAGATGCTTTAAAAATTAACTTGCAAACATATCTTTAAATTTTTTAGGTCATTTTAGTTTGAGGGAAAGAGATTAGCTACGTGAAGAGAAGAAAAGACAAAAGAAAGGATGCTTCCTTGTGTTGCAGTTTCATCCAACTTGAAACTTATCCTCCATCAGGAAGCAGGAGGCACATAGCACTTAGGAAATAAGTAAGTGCCACATGTCTGGGAAAGCTGAAATGTGCATTATTCTTGAAGGTCTCTCTCCAGACTCATAGATGTACTGATGGGGAAGAAGACTGCTCCCAGCGCAAGTGCAGAGAGCTTTCTCGGTGCTGTCAAGCTGTTGTCTGCAAGGCCTACAGAGACCTCCAGGGCTGCAGTTTCCATGAGTCATTATGGGTGGCAGGCCGGGCCTTTCAATGACACAGCTGCTTTTGAGTTATCATGTTCTCTGTAAGTAACCTCTCACCCATATTCCTGTTAGCAACATCAATAAAAACTCCTTGGTTCATCAAGGTGGGTGTTGGTGCATTTGTTAGTTTGGTCTGTTTTAAGTTCTCTTTCTTGAGTGAGTAGTTGTGTGTACACATGCACGTATGTGTGTGTGTGTGTGTGTGTGTGTGTGTGTGTGTGTGTAGGTCAAAGAACAATCTGTGGGAGTTAGTTCTTTCCTTTTACCATGTGCATTGCTAGGGTGGGAATCAGGCAGCAAGTGTCCCTACTGCTGAGCTATCTTGCAGGCCTGACTTTTGATTGCTGTGACACTGTTCTCTGAAGGAAACTCAAGCTCTGTCTACTTAGCGTCCTCAGGAAACAGCTCAGCATGGCCATGTAGTAAACATACCACGATGTTTGCTGAGTTGAACCCATAGCTGGAATTTAATGGAGGAGGAAGTCTGTGTATTTCTAACTCATTCATTGCTCGTTGGAGGGAAGCCACATTTTTAAAATGCTAACATTTTGACAGTGAACAGTTAATACATGATCCCAACTACCAAGCGAATGGGAAATACGTCTCTGGATGGTTTTATTTGAGAGGATTTTTTTCATTTAAAGACACAGTGCACAAATCTCTGCTTTGGAGGACAGAACAAGACATTTCTTTGAAATCTCTTCCCTTGTCTGCTGTAGAGTGAGACTCTGTGCCTGAGGTAGCCTCTGTGTTGTTGATGGACAAAGTGCTGTTCTAGGTGTTCTGGTGGTCTGTGTGACATGTTGAGATCTAGGAAAGACTGAACTGGGGGTGGGGAGTCACTATGAGGTTGTGGAGGATCACTATGAGGTTGTGAGGGTCACTATGAGGTTGTAGGGATCACTATGAGGTGACAGGACTCACTATGAAGTTGTGGGGGGTCATTTGAAGTGATGGGGGTCACTAAGACATCATAGGGGTCACTATGAGGTGCTGGGGACCACTCTGAGGATGTGGGAGTCACTATGAAGTGATGGTGATCACTATACGGGGTGACCAGGGTTAGTTACTATGATACTGTGGGGGTCACTGAGAGTTCATGGTGTCACTATGAGGTGATGCGGTCACTGAAAGGTCGTGGGGGTCACTATGGGGCTGTGGTCACAATCATTCCCTCTCTTTGGCATGTGGAATTGGAGCTTATCTCTGATGGACGGCATCTTCACCACAACCGCACAGAATTTAGTGATTGAGTGATTTCGATTGAAGTGGAAGAGGCTTGGTTTCCAACACTGTGGAAACCTCTGAGTCAAGCTGGGGATATCTGGTTCTGTCCTCTGGTGAGCAGATACCTGTGTGGGGGTTCATGGGTTGCACATCCAAGACTTGGGTAAAGGATGGAATCACTTGGTAAGGACAGTTTTCAGTTCAAGTAATCCTATTTTCAGTTCCCCATGAGCCACTCTCAGAGACAAATGTTGAGTGTCTCTGGCCTGGAGAGTGTCTCTCTAAGTCTCCAGGTATGATACATCTGGAATGGCCCTCAAAGACCCGGGGACCACTGATGCTAAGCCAGCCTTTGATTTCTCTTCTCCATGACAGAAAACTTCTGTGCTAGCCTACAAGTAAACCACAGGATCGTGGCTGTGCCATTCAGTTCAGTAGACTCTCGGGATCCCCGAGTGCCTAGGAGGATTCGGCTTGTCTCCTGTGGGGTTATCCACCCTATCCTGCTTCATTTCATTTATGACCACTGGAATCTGTCATCTGAGTCACGCATGAGTTACATGTGATTTTGATCTGGCGTGAGGAGGAGCCTCACCCAAACGCCCTGCATTTTGGTCTGAAAAGAAGGTTGCATTATACTCTAAATACCTGTTTCCTCAAGAAAGCATCTTAGTAGCTAAGCATAGTGGCATGTGTATGTAATCCCATCACTCTGAAGACCGAGGCGGGACCAAAAGTTCTAGGATTGAGCTAGCTAGTTTCACACCAGCTTGGGCTATAAAAGAACCTGTCTTCCTGGAAAGACTGGATGTAGCAGTGTAGGGGAATACCAGGACAGAGAAGCGGGAGGGGGTTGAATGGGGAACAGGGGGAGGGAAGAAGGCTTATGGGACTTTCGGGGAGGGGGGAACCGGGAAAGGGGAAATCATTGGGAATGTAAATAAAAAATATAGAAAAAACAAAAACAAAAACAAAACCCAAAGCAGAAACATCCCACAAAACAAAATAAACAAAAACAGGTTTCTTAGCAAATGGAACTATTTGTTCTTAGGAGTTCCTGTGCACTGTTCTCCCTCTGTCGATGGGCTCTAGAACACAGTTCACTATGCTCTGCAATGCTTTTCAAAGAGCGTGATGCAGTATGTACTGGAGATGTGCAGAGTACTGCACCAGGCTCAGCCCAGGAGGAAAGGAGGCACCATTACAGCAGGGGTATTGAGTCATGTTCCCTAAAGCCTGTCCCTCGTAAGGCTTCTCTTTGACCCAGGATCTTCATGGCTTACTATTTGGGCCAAGGGAAAGCCTTTGGGCCTGAGCTTGAAGAAGTCCTAGATCTACAATGCATTCTATATACATACTTTATAAGCTGCTTCTTAGGTCCTTTATTTTGATGTGGCTTCCATAAACTTTCTCCTGGGTTTGATTTTAATTCTAGTACCCTGCATATTATAGTCGGTACATCTCTTAGATTTCTTTTTTGGGGGGAGTTATAATTTTAAATTTAAAGAAAACAACAACAACAACAAAAAATCCAAATGTTTCCAGAAATTCTACTGGGCTGCACTTTGAACACCATATGTTACCAGGTGAATTGGGGCACCCTTTCTGGGTTTATCAGTCTTGCTGATAAGAGTATTTAAAAACAGACTCAGAAAGAGGCTCACTGACATGTCTGTTGGAGCCGGAAAGAAAACGACAGAGGACATGGGCTGTAAATCGTGGCAGTAGCTACAAGAAGAGGAGAGAGGAAGTCATGGTTTTTGAGTTCGGCTGGAATGTTCAACAATGGTGGGCCCCAAGCAGCTGGAGTTTCAGAGAAAGAGAGAGAGCAAAGGCCACAGCACAAGAAAGACATGCATAGGCTTGTAACTAAGAGATAGGAAAGGAGAAGACATGCTCTTCTGAGCTGGGACAGAAAAGGGACCCTGTTTCACAAAGCCGCATGCTAGCAGTCACTTAAGTGACCATGCCGAGGGTGGAGTTTCTAGGAGAGAAAAGTACATTATATTGTTGATGGGATAATTATTGCTCTCCTACCTTTCGCGTGGCTTTAGGTGAATCAGCCTTCCTGAGGGGCTGTCTCTTGGCTAGGTGATTGACAGGCCTAGTTGAATTAGCTCTTAAGGGAGGAGACAGTTACACAAAATGTTCTAATCTTTGGAGAGATCAGAACATCATGTTTCTGCCCAGGGCCGGAGGTAGATTCCATTAGTGAGACATCCATCCTCAGTGGCTTTTTAAGACTCTTTAACACAGATATCCCTGATTAACTTTAATCTAAATTTCTGGTTTAGTCACTTTTACATCTTTGGTCTCTTTCAATCTGTCCATTTGTTTATCTGTCTCTCTATATGTCTGATTGTTTTACTTCAGAACCATCAGAGAGTTAACCTCTGGATAGAATTTAACTTCCTCAAATTCTGTGGCAGTTTAAAGAAAAAAGTACTTTTTCCCTTTTTTTTAAAAATTCAGTATACATTGTGAAGCTCCTAGACTTAAAAGCCCAAGTTAGCAAATGATGGATAGGCCTACTTTCCAGTGGTTCTATCCCCTTTCTTTATCCAAGCTGCGGCATCTCGATTTTGTATCACACAGCAAGATCACCTCCAGACCATTGAGTATCATGATCCCTCAGACCTTCCCACTGTCAGAAACCTTAAAAGTCTGACCGAGGAATGCTCACCCACAGAAACTTTGTCTCTGGCTTCTGAATTCCATGGTGGTGGTGGTGGTGGTTGTGGTGGTGGTGGTGGTTGTGGTGGTTGTGGTGGTGGTGGTGGTGGTGGTGTGTGTGTGTGTGTGTGTGTGTGTGTGAAAGAGAGAGAGAGAGAGAGAGAGAGAGAGAGAGAGAGAGAGAGAGAGAGAGAGAGAGAGCGAGAGCCTTGAGAGCAAGTCTGAAACCCCGGCTTTGACCATGAGCTTCTGCACAGGTGGCTGGGCTTCATCACCCAGAAGCCTCTACTCTGTCCTCCTCTCTGGACGCTGTGGTCCAGCCAAGGATGAAAGGACAGTGGGATCGGCCTTTCCTCACTGGTGAACTCACACTACATTGGAAAGTTTTGCTTGAAATTTTTTTCTTGTCGATGACCATGATACCTGAATGTCCTGATCTTACCTGAACCCAGTATCAGGTTAAAAAACGTTTTTCCTGCTTCCAGTCTTCGACTTGCCTCCCAGAACATTTTAATCGTACATTACATGCACTTTATAGTTTTTAAAATATTCTTTAATTGAAATAGAATTAAATCATCCCCCCCTTCTCCTTCCAACCTCTCCTATGAGCATGCACTCTCCCATGCTTTTAGAGTAAAGAGCATATAATAGTGTATTATGAATTACTCTTAACACTATAAGAAATAAACATGTTTTAAAAGTGCATTTTAAACGATTGCATTACATTTTGTTGTTTTGATCTTCCAGAATCTATTCAACTACTGCCTATTGGTGGTGTTTAGGTGATTTCCAGTTTTTCTTTATTATGACTAGTTCTTAATTATGTTGTAGATAAATCATTGTCTTTTAAATTTTAATTTATTCTTCCTCATATATTACATCCCAACCACAGTTTCCCCTCCATCCTCACCCCCACCCCCATCCACTCTTTCTCCATTTCTTTTTCAGAAAGGGCAGACCTCCCATGGATACCAATCAGCATATTAAGCTGTAGTAAGACAAGGCACCTCCCCTCCTATTAAGGTTGGAAGAGGCAACTCAGTCGGAGGAAGAGGGTCGCAAAACAGGCAAAAGAGTCAGAGACAGTTCTGCTCCCACTGTTAGTCCTGTAAGAAGCCAAAACTACACAGCCATACCATATATGCAGAGGGCCTAGGTCAGACCCATGCAGCATTCCTGGCTGTTGTCTCAGTCTCTGTGAGCCCCTGTGAGCTCAGGTTTGTTAATTCTGAGGATTTCCTTGTGGTGTCTTTGACCCCCTCAGTCTCCTACAATCCTTCCTCCCTGACTTCAGCAGGATTCTCCTACTGTTTAATGTAATGCCTAAGGTTTCTGCTTCTGTTCGGATCAGTTGCTGGTCTATCATTTTTAAAAGAGAGATTTCTTAGGATATAACAGTATTGAATTAACAGCTATTATTTTAAAGTATACATTGACAACTCAAGATGCAGATATGTTGTGAACACTTCTACTTCCACTAGTATTTTCTTCAATTCTTTGTAGTATTCCATGTTTTATAAAAAGTCATCAATTTGATATGCTGAAACTTGCATATTATTGTGGTTTCTTTTGTGGTTTACATGTTTTGGTTTACTCATGACTCAGACCAGAATTTTAAACACACACACACACACACACACACACACACACACACACACACACACACAGGCACTCACATACCACACAGGCACACACAGGCACACACACACAGTCATATACACATATGTATGCAATTTCATAACTCACGAGACAAAACATGTTTCTATGTATGTGTGTTTCTGTATATTTACTGCAATGTTTTAGCATTGTAACTATTCTTACTAAATGAGATACCAAGAGGAAAAGAAATAGGTTGAGTGTAACTCTTCTGCAGTAGGAGGCCCCCATTCTTGCTGGTTTATAATGCACTTTCCTTCCCTTTAAGCATAAGTAATATATTGTTAGGATAAAAAAAATCACAATTTTTTTAAAACAAATAGTTTGCAAATTCTCTTCAAACAACTTGTTGCAGAGTGCACTCCGCCATCTTTGCTCCGGCAACAGGGCGACTTGAACCTCCAGACACAAGGACAATCAAGCATAATATCGCTTGGGTCTCAGTCAGTTTGTGTGCTCCCTGCTCTCAAGAGCTGGGCAGGTCTGCGGTCACCTACGCGCCAGCTCTGCTGTGGGACATCTGCCCTGCAGAGGGATTCCCCGCTCTGGGAGAGAACGCACCCACACAGAGCGGGAGCGTACCAGCCTCCCTTTGGTGACCTCTGTTCCAGGGATCGACTGCACAGAGGATACAGGTACCCAGGGACCCCCCCAATATAACAGCGCTTGGGACACAGCCTGTTGGGCTTCCATCTGCGCCCAAGAGCGGGGCAGCTCTGAGGTCGTCTGGGTGGCAGCCAGTGGAAACCATCCAGTGGAAAAAAGATAGCCTTTTCAACAAATGGTGCTGGCTCAACTGGAGGTCAACATGCAGAAGAATGCAAATTGACCCATTCTTATCTCCTTGCACTAAGCTCAATTCCAAGTGGATCAAGGACCTCCACATAAAACCAGACACACTGAAACTAATAGAAAGGAAACTAGGGAAGAACCTTGAACATATGGGCACAGGGGAGAATTTCCTGAACAGAACTCCAATAGCTTGTGCTCTAAGATCAAGAATTGACAAATGGGACCTCATAAAATTACAAAGTTTCTGTAAGGCAAAAGATACTGTCAAAAGGACAAAACAGCAACCAACTAAGTGGGAAATGATCTTTACCAACCCTACATCCGACAGAGGGCTAATATCCAATAGATACAAAGAACTCAAGAAGTTAGACTCCAGAGAGCCAAGTAACCCTATTAAAAAATGGGGTACAGAGCTAAATAAAGAGTTCTCACCTGAAGAATATCTAATGGATGAGAAGCACCTAAAGAGATGTTCATCATCCTTAGTCATTAGGGAAATGCAAATCAAAACAACCCTGAGATTCCATCTCACACCAGTCAGGATGGCTAAGATCAAAAACACAGGAGACAGCAGTTGTTGGCGAGGATGTGGAGAAAGAGGAACACTCCTCCACTGCTGGTGGGATTGCAAGCTGGTACAACCACTCTGGAAAGCAGTCTGGCGGTTCCTCAGAAAACTGGGCATGACACTCCCGGAGGATCCGGCTATACCACTCCTGGGCATATACCCAGAGGCTTTACCTGCATGCAGTAAAGACACATGCTCCACTATGTTCATAGCAGCCTTATTTATAATAGCCAGAAGCTGGAAAGAACCCAGATGTCCCTCACCGGAGGAATGGATTCAGAAGATGTGGTATATTTACACAATGGAATACTACTCTGCAATTAAAAACTATGAACTCACGAAATTCCTAGGCAAATGGTCAGAACTTGAAAATATCATCCTTAGTGAGGTAACCCAATCACAAAAGAACACACATGGTATGCAGTCACTGATAAGGGGATATTAACTCAGAATCTCGGAATACCGTAGACACAATTTGCATATCAATAGATTTCCAAGAAGATGGAAGGAGAGACCCCTGGTCCTGGAAAGACTGGATGTAGGGGAATGCCAGGACAGAGAAGCGAGAGAGGGTTGAATAGGGAACAGAGGGAGGGAAGGGTGCTTATGGGACTTTCGGGGAGGGAGGAAATGGGAAAGGGGAAATGATTTGGAATGTAAATAAAAAAACTTAGAAAATAATAAAAAAAAACTTGCTACACAGTTCTTTTGTTTCTCACTGCTTTTATACAGTTCCTCCATCACAGGGAGTACTACCCTAGAGACAATGGTTTTGTGGATTCTTGAGCCATCTGTAGACTGATGTATCTAGCCTGTCTTTACAGTGGATCAAAACTACATGCTTATTACCTTATTATTGTTTTAACCTGATAATAATTTCTAGATTGACTTAGAATTATGTTTTGGGGTTAAAGGAAAGCCCGCCGTAGAATTCCATTTATACTTTCCTAGGTTCACTCCTTTGTAGATTATGTTTTCTGTTGGCATTATTTGAAAGATGTTTTTATATTGCTTATTAGAGCATGTAGAAAACATGCATGGGTTATTGAATATTTATAGCTTACCTTCTTCATTCACTTCTAAATAGCCTTAAAGTGAAATTTCTTGAGTCTTCTAAATCTAATTATATGGCCACAGGGATCCTTTTACCTTTTCTTTCCAACATCTGTCCATCTTAAGCATTTCCATGTTTCGGTATAGGACACGCAAGTTTGGAGACTCTACCTTTTCTGTGAGGCTCTCGATCTGCTCTTAGCTGTGATGTTTGTTACAGTTCATAGTCATCTTTATTTTCTGAGGTGATTCATCTTTTCTAAAACTTTCACAAGGTTTTAAAAATAGCAAAGTAAAATTTTATAATTTCAGGACCTATTGAAATAATTATAGACCTTTATAATTTCAACTATTAATACTGATTCTTTTTGCTCTTCCCTATAATATGCAGTAAATTTGTTTATCCAGGGTGAACAACCTGTCTTAATTGGGCGACACTTTCCTCCTCCATAGCATGTTCACTAAGCTCCCATTTTCTTTTTTTCTTAATAATTTATTTTATTTTTATTTTTTGAGTTCATTGGTGTTTTGCCTGCATATATGTCTGTGTGAGCATTGTCAGAGTTAAAGACAGTCGTGAGCTGCCATGGGGGTGCTGGGAATTGAACTTGGGTCCTTTGGTAGAGTAGCCAGTGCTGTTAACTACTGAGCCATCTCTCCAGTCCTACGAATTTCCTATTTTCTAACAGGATTTTAGTTTGTAGTAAGTGGTCTGATTATTTCATGAAAGGATAAGTAAGCATACTTCCTCTCATGTTTAAAATACATGGTATAAAACAGAATTGGCAATTGTCTCAGGCCTAACATTTTTAGAACTTCTTAAGAGAAAGAATATGAAAAATAAAATATCATCCAATGAACTTTGATTGCACACTGCTAGATGAAGACCAGCAGCTGAATATGCCACCAGAGAGCTGTGTGATGAAAGTTTACCAGGAGAGTCTGGGTCCCCTGCCATCTTGCCTCCTGGCACATTTACCAAGGACACAGACAAAGCCTGTTTAGAGTAGTCTGTGTAACGGACAGCTTCTAAAAATGAGGTATGCTCATTTTCAATCATTTGGCATTTAGCACATATTTATTGAAGGGCCTAATGTGCTATAGGTCAGCTAGGTTTAATGATGGATATCAGCTAAGTCAGACATAATATTTGTCTTTGTAGAGCTTATATATTTACAAGTAAGACTCATTTTAAAAATTTTAATTTATTTTTATCTTATCATGTGTGTGTGCGTGTGTGGTATATATGTGTATAGTTGTGCATGTACTTGTGTGTGTGTGTCAGAAGGCAATGTTAGGGCTTTTTTTTTCCTCAATGACTTCGCTTTATTTTCTTATGGAACTTGGAGCTTACCATTGGCTAGACTGATCGACTAGCAAGCTCTAGAGGTGTTCCTGTTTTTGTTTTTTTTTTTTTGCTTTTGTTGTTGCTTTTTAATTTCATATATGTGTACTGTATTTACAAACTTACCTCTCCTTCTTGTCCCTCTGTCTCCTCCCACATTCCCGATTCCCTCTCCAATCTCAAATTCACTGTCTCTTTTCTTTACACACACACACACACACACACACACACACACACACACACACACACGAATAAATAGATAAATACAATGTGCTAAGTCCATTTAGAGAGGCCATATAAACACTTTTTTAGGGCTGACCATTTGATATTGGATAACTAATTAGAAGGTACCTGTTTTTTATGTGGTGCTATTGAACGCAAGTCCTTGTCCTTGTATAGCAAGTACTTTATTGATGGGACAATCTCACCAGACCCTCTGGTCAAATTTTTTAAAAGTTAGTTTCCCATTTCTTTGTTGCCTCAGTTACAAAGCATAGTGTCATTTCCTAACTGTGGGTGTCTAAATGCCTTTGACCTATTGATTCAATGTGTGTCAGGTGCTATTCTGGACACTGAAGATTCCAAGGTGAAGGGAAAAGGCAAAATTATATTTCTATAGAGTGTACCACATTTGAATGAATTCCTTGTATTTGCAAAACCCCATTTGACTTCATTGTGGTGTCTAAACTCCTAAGTAGAGAAAAGAAAACAGAAAAAACCCCCATCATTCTTATAAAGATCTTAACTTAATAGATGGCACAGTATAGGATAGTTAAGAATTAATTACCTCAATTGAAATTCTCCAGCTAACTCAATTATTTGTATTTTAAATAAACATTCAGTATATATGATCCCAGATTTTCAAGTCGATCATAAAGCAGACTCAGCAGGTTTCTGTACCCAAGTGCAATTTTCTTCTCAATTTTCTTGCTTCTTCTGCAGAAATCTTCAACTTGTAAGCAGCAAGGAAGGCTATGAAGTACACACGTTTACTTTTCTCAGGGGTAGAACAGCTCTGGGCTTCCCCCCCCCCCCACAAGGAGGGACATTGGCTCACTGTAAGGACTTTCTGAAACCAGGTCGTTGATCAGACACTCATGGAGCACATAGCTCTTTCAGTGCTGTCATTTATGAAGGACATGTTAGGTTTGCTTTTGTTCTGTGAGGTCATTCAGCTACCATGATGCTTTCTTATGGTACCTTTAGACATCAGAAAAATAAATGGTGCTCCGTTGAACTCACTCACTCACTGGATTGGGAGATATTTACAGAGCACCTTCTATGATCTGAGTCCTGCTTTTGTGCTTCTTGCAGCTTTATTGGTGAGTAAACACTGAACCAGTGAGTGTGTGAGAACTGTCCCAGTATAGGGAGGCTAGGCAAGCTGGGAGAACAAGGCCTTGCAAGGTTTGTAAAGCAGTACCGACAACATACCATAGCTTGCTTCCTTCCTTGCTCAGTCTCTCCTCCCCTTTCTTTTCCTTCTCCCTCTCTTCCTTTTTCTTTCCTTCCATCCTTCTTTCTCTTCCTCCTTCCCTTCCTTCTTCTCCCTCCCTTGTTCTTCTTCCATTCCTTTTCCTTCCCCATTCCTTCTTGTCTCCTCCCCCTTTCTCTCTCCCTCCCTTCCTTCCCTTTTCCTCTTTTCTTCCCTTTCTCTCCCTTTCTCCCTCCTCTCCCACTTCTTCCCTGCTCTTTTCCCTTCCTGTCTCTTTCCTTTTCAATAAACGTTTTTTAAAGAAAAGTCACTAGGAAGCTAGCCTAACAATGCTATCTATATATAATAACCGATGAGTTCTACAGATACACAGCTGGCTCCTAGCTGAGTTCTAGCTAGGTATGGATACAGTGATGGACACAAAAGGAGAATCTTTTCCTAAGTCACACTTCACTAATGATAATAGTAATAATAACAACCAACATTTACTGAGGATCTTCTATGAATGGAACATAGTGCTAAGTACTTTAAAGCATATATCACAACCCCAGAACAATTCCTAAGGTAGGTACAATTAGTATCTGCATTTTGTAGATAAACTGCTAAGATATAACAAATTGGCCTTAGGATCACACCTCTAGGAAGCAGAGGTCTCAGAAAACCACGATGAATAAGTTCTTAAAGCTGAAGACTAGGAAGAGCACATGATTCTCTACACTTAGCCAAGGGTTCCTATTCAAGTTTTTGGTATTTTTAAAATCAAGAAGATAATCTTCAACGGAATTCACATGTGCAGTGCTTTGCATTCGGTAAGGAAAAAGACTATCTGTTGCGGAGAAGGCTCCGATTTTGCATCACTCTTGGTATTGACCCTACTTGACTCCTTTCCAAGGTCCGTGTTGGCAGCTTTTTGGCCAATCAGGCTGTCAACTTACAGAATCTAAAAGGAAAAGGGAAAGAAGCCTTAGCTCTTTTGGCTAGGAAAGGAAAGTTTCTCTTTAAATTTAATTTTACCATTAAATTTTTTTTTTGCATATGTGGGTGTCAACCTGTGCCTTTGTGCACGTGATCGCAGTGCCTGCTGAGGCCATGAGATGGTCTTGGATCTCCTAGTGCTGGAGTTACAGATGATTGTGAACCATGCAATGTGAGTGTTGAGAATCAAACTCTGGCCCTGTGGAAGAGCTGTATGTGCTCTTAACCAGTGAGCCATCTCTTCATGAAGGTTTTGATGCAGTCTGCCAGAATGCTTTAGAGTTTCTGAGTTCTACCATTGCTTGCTATGGTGGTTTGTATAAGATGTCACCCATAGGCTTAGGCATTTGAATACTTGATACTCAGTGGTGTTATTTGGATAATGTATTAGTCAGGGTTCTCTAGAGTCACAGAACATATGGGTAGTCTCTATATAGTTAGGGAATTTGTTGATGACTTACAGCTTGTAGTCCAACTCCCCAACAATGGTCAGCAGTAGCTGTGGATGGAAGTCCAAGGATCTAGCAGTTGCTCAGTCCCAGCAGGAAGCTGTGGATAGAAGTCCAAGGATCTAGCAGTTGCTCAGTCCCACAAGGCAAGCAGGCCAGGAAGAGTCAGAGTAAATCTTCCTTCTTCCAATGTCCTTATATAGGTCCCCAGCAGAGGGTGTGGTCCAGATTAAAGGCGTGTGCCACCGCGCCATTAATCCCAGATGACCTTGAACTCGGAGATCTCCTTGTCTTAATCTTCTGGAATTCATAGCCAATATGCTTCAAGATCTCCATGCCAAGATCCAGGTCAGAAACTTGTATCTCTGAGCCTCCAGATTAGGATCATAGGTGAGTCTTCCAATTCTTGATTAGTTCATTCCAGATATAGTCAAGTTGACAACCAGTAATAGCCACTACAGATAGGATATATTTAGAATGTGTGAAGAAAATGTGTTACTGGGACCAGCTATGAGGTTTTATCTTAGTTACTGTTCTATTGTTGTGGAGAGACACCATGACCAGGGAAACTTATATGAGAAACCACTTGATTGGGGCTTGCTTACTGTTCTAGAGGGTGAGTCCAGTATCATCACGGTGGAAGAATGACAGCAGGCAGACAGTTATGGTGGTGGAAGGAGATGTAAGGAGGGGGAAGAGAGGGAGGAGGGATGGGGGAGAGGAGGAGAGGCAAATTGGGTGTGGTGTGATCTTTTAAAATCTCCAAGCCCATGCCCAGTGACACATCTCCTAATCTTTCCTAAATAGTCCACCAACAGGGAATCAGCCATTCAAGTATGTGAGCCTATGAGGCCCATGCCATCCAAACAACTTCAGGTTTCAAAAGCCACGTGTTAATCCCAGTTCACTTGCTCTACTTTCTGCTTGTGGTTCTAGACGGAAACCCTCAGCTCCTAGCTCCAACCAACATGCCTCCGCTCTGCCATCACGGGCTCCAAGACTCTAACTGTAAGGCTAACAATCTTTTTCTTCTATAAGTTGACCCCCGTGCTTTATCACAGCAATATAAAAGTTACGAAAACATCTGCTATTCATGCGCACACCCCTAAACATCTGCCTTTCTATGTCTCAGGTAAAAGCTGAGGAAAATGGACCTTTACAGCCTTTGGGACCCAGTAAGGACCTACTGGACTCTTCCTCCCCCTTCTTTCTTTCATCAGGTATGTACCATTGACTCAGTCTTCAGAGGTAAAAGGAGTCTAGTGAGATTTAGTAATTGCCTCAAGGTCATATAGTGAGGAACACATCCTTTCAATCATTAAAACATAGATCTTACTCCAGGGGATGATATAGGCCTGCCTGAAAGGATTTTTCTGTGTAGCATAGGATCAAGGAGGAATGGATTCATGTGTGGATCTGAGATAAACCGAGTCACTCTGGCTTCCTCTCTATTTTGTGATCTTCCCCCTCTCCCCACATTATCACCAGTCCTTATACCACGAGACCCACAGAAGCTAACAAGCTTCCAGAGCTGTGGACAGGAGAAATTGCTTTTCTGTACAGAGCATCTAGCCTCAGGTATTTCAGATAGCAGCAGAAATCTAATGAACGACCAGTACCTTTGCCTTTGTCCTGAATCCTACTCCCTGGGTTGTGCTTTCCCCAGATAGATTCTTAGGGTGGGGACTGATATTATATCACAAGCATCCACTATAGACCTGACTACATTTTTGCACATGTATACCAGGAAATGTAAGGCACTAGTATAAAGAAATTACAATTTTTTTTTGAGGCTATTAGCCCTGAGATCACTGAAAGTTACAGGCAGTTTTGAAAGATTTGCATTAGATTTTGCTTGGCTTTTGGAAATCAGAAACTAGAGCTGCTGGATAATGACATCAGATATTTAAAATGTTAGAAACACCGGTAACAACCAACACAAAATCCCGACATGCTAAAGCAAGGAAAAACACAACGGATCACAAGTATGGATCACAATAATACTAGATTTACACATGGAAATTAATTATCAGGAAGGAGCAGGAGAAACTACTGGAAAGGAAGAAATGGAAGAAGACAGAAGAGAATGAAGCAAGGGGGAGGGCAAATAGACAAGAGACACATGAACAGAAGGAAGGACGGACAGGAGGTGAGGTAATACTGCCGGATAGTCAGTCATTCAGTGTCATTAGGATACAGCTATTCCCGCAGCAAGTGTCCTCCTGAGCCCCACCCCCTCCTCTCACCAGAAAGCGACAAACCAGCCATTGGGGTACAAATCACCTAGCCAGTACTTACGGGATTTTATTCCATACCAAACCCCCATGCATATTATGTCAGGATTAGCGTTAGCTCTCTGTAATGAAGTGGCAGTAAGAAGACCACATGGTGTGGACTGTATGCCGGTGACTATTTCAGCCAGCTGTAATTATCATGTTCATCTGGGAGCTGAGTGGCTCCAGTAATAGAAATGGGTCACGGGAAGTGTGGGTTATTGTCCTGGCATGTCATTATGTGACCTTGGTTGGTCAAGCTCTAGGCCTTGGTTTCTTTATTTGTTAAATGTGGACAAGAATTTCCTGTCCTGATTATTTCATGGGGGCACTGGGAGATGGAGGGTGGAAGGATATACACCCACATGCTTCGATATGGATGAAATGCCAGAAGAATGGAAAGCTGACCTTATGCTTTTTCACTTAAGAAAGTGGTGGGTAGGTGGAGGAGGGGGGTTGGTAGGATGGCATTATGCGCAGAAGGCTTGGTGACTCAAAGAAGTGTCTTTTTTTTCTCCTCAGTAATATCTGGTCTGGGACTGTTATTGCCTTCTTGGTGATTTTAGGCATTCCCTTCTCCTTCAGAAATGCCAAAGGAGCAAACACTATTCTGCGGCTGTAATTTGTCACCCTTGCAGCCCGAGCAAGATGCACAGAGACAGTTCAGTAATTAAGCTTTTCAACGTGCATCATAAAGTTTCATTCTGGCAAAGGCTATATTTATCAGCTAACAAGTATTAAATCACCCCACTGCTCAAGCCGTTTCTCACTTGAATATGCTCCTTTCAAAACACGGCAGCTTTCCTTGGCTGGCTTGACTAATAAAAGTCCTTACTTGGAAATAGGGTGGTGATGTGTGGTCTTGTGAAGTAGAAATACATCGCAGCACTGTTCTAAGCCTGGCTGACTCCCATCTTCCGAGGGGACTATGGTGGACATCTTTCCCCTGTCATCTTTTATAGCTTCCAATAGGCACTAGGATAGGGATTTCCTTAGCTATTTCTTTTCTAAAGGGAAAGAAGCGGGTGGAAATTCAAAGCTGAAGCAGGGGTCTTCAGCATGATTGAAAGAGTGTGGCGGCAATAGTCTCGGTATTGGGGAGGGTGGAGTCTCTGCTCACATTGTAATGTCTTAACAAATGTACAGAAATAGTGGAAACATGCTTAGAATGAAGAAGTATGGAATACCTTAGGAATGCCTTGAAGGAATGATTCTATAACTAATGTATTTCCCTCTTTACAAGTTTTTTCCTCCCTTGTAGGATGTAAGTATTCCATTGTTCATAAAGGTTCAGGATATTTTCTGCCGAATGACTTCAGATGTATATCTGTTTAAAGCAAAATAGTAAAGACAGTTGAACGAATTTTTCAGTACTTGAAGAAAAAAATAAAGACAAATATTCATCAAACACAGACCAGAATCAGGCAATAAATCAATTTTCACTATTTCATATCAGAAACTACATTTTATTTTTCCTTTCTATGCTTTCAAATGAAGTGATATTAGCTATATGCAGGCATTTTTGTTTTTCAGTTTTGCCCATTTATTGATAAAAGGCAAGCTATCCTCACATGCCAGAAGAACAGATCTTACAGATCCTAATTTGTTGATAAACCAGAAAGCTCTGCCCGTTGCTTGTGTAGGTACGCATGTGGCATACCTACATACAAGCAGGTGAATGTAATTTAAACACCACCAAGGGACAAACTCTTTGGATAAATGTTTCCTAGTTCAGAAGATGAGACAATTATTTCTTTGCTTTCAAAATGAAATAGGAGCTGGAGATGTAGCTCAGTAGGTAGAGCTCTTGCCCAGCATACACAAAGCCCTGGGCTCAGAACCCAGCATCACATGAACAGGGCATGGTGGTTTGAAGGAAAATGGTCCCCATATATTTGAGTGGAATGGTGTATATATTTGAGTGTTTGCTTACCAGTTGGTGGAACTGTTTGGAAGGACTAGGAAGTGTGGCCTTATTGGAAGAGATCCGCCAACTCCAGGTGGGTTTTGAGGTTCCAAAAGTCAGTGTCATCTCCAGCTCTCTCTACCTCTTGGTTGTGCCTCAAGGTATAAGCTCTCAGAAATTGTCCCAGTGCTGTCTGCCTGTCTGCTGCCAAGCTCCCTGCCATGATGGTTAAGGCCTCATCTTAGCCCCAATAAACTCTTTTTTTTTCTGCAAGTTGTCTTGTTCATGCTGTTTCAATACAGCAACAGGAAAGTAACCAAGACAGTAGTATACATATATGTAATTCCAGCATTTAAGAGGCACATGTAGGAGGATCATAAACTCAAGGCCATCTTTTGTTAATAGCAAATTTGAGACCAGCCTTACATCTTTAAAAAAATTATTTAAAAATTAAAATTTCATCATTTTAATCATCATCATCATCAAAAAAATAAAATTATGCCATTTCCCTCATCCTCTTTCCTTCTTCCAACTCCTCCCTTATCTGATCTCTACTCTCAATTTCATGATCTCTTTTTTCTTTATTATTGTTACATGTATGTATAAATATATAAATGAAATTTGCTGAGTCTGTTTAGTATTGCTTTCTATATGTGATCTCAGAGCTGACCACTTGGTACTGATAATCAGATAGGAGGCGTCTCCCCAGGAAATACCCCTCTCTTGCATTCCTTAGTAGCCTGTGGTTCAGTGTTCAGGGGTGAGGCTCCATGAGATTTCCCCTCAAAATGTCTACTGCTGACCTTGTTCAGGTATCATTTAGACAGTCACACTACTGAGATATCATGGGTGTATCTTCCCTGTTCTTTCTAGAGGACACAATTTCACAGCAGATTTCCTGGTCCTTTGGCTCTTAAGATCTTTCTGCCCCTCTGCCAAGATGTTCCCTGAGCACATAGTAGTTGTATTATAGTTGTGTCCACTGGGGCCAGGTACCTCGTGATCAGTTGTTCTTTGCATTTCGGCCAGTTGTGGTTTTCAGTTGTCTCCTCTGACAAAGAGAGACTTCTTTGACGAGGATAAACATGAAGTCATGCTATTTAGGTAGACAAAGTTACTGCAAGAGCCATAGACAAACAAAAACCCACCACTGGCCATAGGGAACCCGTTTGAATTGTCGGCCAGGGGAATCCAAGAGATATCTCTAAAGAGTATATCCTGTTGCTTTCTCCCTTTGATGCTTCTGGAGATTGAAGGTAAGACTCTATTGTTGAAGACACTATGCACTTTGGAAGCAGGACACAGAAGATAAGGGCTGTGTCTGACCTGAAAGCCTTCTCTCTGAAACTAGTTTTCACAGTACTGGAAGGTGCTATGCAAGCTGGCTAACAAGAGAGGGAAGGAATCAATAGTCCTATCTGTTTGTGATACCTATGAACACAACAATGATCAGCATGGCAAGATATCCCCACAGCTGCAATAATAGCACTTATATTTTGGTAGTAACCAACTGCTGTCTAATAGAACTCAAACCTTCTCAGAGAGATGAAAATCATGTCTGCTACTGGAAACTTAGCCAAATCCCCAGGGCTCATAAGGTTATAGATTTTAGAGAACCTACTACTATCACTTTAATAAAATAGCATGACTTATAACAGTATTAGCAACATTTATCCTTAAACCCACATAATCTTTTTTTAAAAGACAAAATAGCATTATGTTGCTTTCCAAATTAACAACACCTAGCTTGCTTGGAAATCTGAGGTTCAATTTCTTTCAAGCCAGCAATGATGGGGACCAACTACTTTAAGTATAAGGATGACATGCCAAACTGCTAAGTTATAAAATATTGAAGGATTTGAAATGTATCTATTATCTGTTTAGGAGAATTTTTGTTGAACAAAAATAGATAATGACATAGTCCAAGTGCCATAACAGATAGCACCAGCCTCAGGGGACCTGGTGTTAAAGACTGATAGACCTCCCCCCAGATTCTACAGATTGATAGACTTCCCCTCAGTTTCTACAGATTGATAGACTTCCCCTCAGTTTCTATCTAATTTTTATCTCACATATGAAGACTGGAATTTGGTGTAAGGGTAAAAAGCATTGTGTGACTTGGAAAATGAAGATGATTCATACCATGTCTGACAACCTACAGGGGGTCCGTTTGTGGGTCAAGCAGTTCTTCAAACTGTAGTCTGTATGACTTACTACCCAGAACTTCAGAAAGTAAATTATTCCATGTTTTGGAAGAATCTTGCAGTTCAATAATACACGTGAGGCTATAAAATGAGATTTGGTAGTGATTGTTATTTATTCAGAACTGAAGTTTTCAAAAGGATAATAAAGTTTTCCTATGAATGAGAACTTGGGTTTAGTATAATTCTGGGGCTGGGTTATTTGTGACTTATAAGCACCATTTTGCTCCAGTAAAGGTTAGTAATGAAAAGTCAGAAAAGTGAGGAAGAAATACAGTCTAAGAAATTATTTTACTATGGATGGTAGCTATCAAAATTATAACATTGTTTTTATATTTCATATTAAAAATTACAGTAAGTGAAGACATTTTCCAAAGTAATTTCTCTTCACAGAATGGAAAATAGAACAATTAATAACTGAGGATTGTCAAAACGAAAATCCTGAAGTAAATATAGAAAACAAGAACACAGACACTAAATATAATGCTTTACAACTTTCATGATACTCAGGGCAGAGGTGATGCAGCCATCAAAGTTGGAGTGAGTAAATCCATCCCCTCCACACACCAGGAAAGGCTTGAGATGAAGTGTCATCTGGCTAGGTCTGGTGTCAACTGGGTTTGTAACCTGAAAAAGCAAAAATAAAAAGAAAATAAAAAGATTGGGGTTAACATTCAGCCACGGTAATGCCCACCAGGCTTTTGCTACCTGGAGAAATTAAAATTTTATGTGTGGAAAAACCCAGAATATCCCAAACGTCCCCCCTTGTCAAAATATTTGCATATATTTCAATTATCAAATAACTGGAAATGCACTGCTTTTCTAGATTTGTAGATGCTATGGTTTGAATGCTTATCTACCATCTCCAAATTCATATATGTACTCATATGATGAATAGTTTTAAGTCAACTTGACATAAACTAAAGTCATCTGAGAGGAGAAAACCTCAATTAACCTAGACTTATATGACAGAGACCTGGGATAAGGGAGGCACCCAAGAATCAATGATGGTGACCTTAGCTGTGACTCACAGCATTGGGGGTATGGAACCTGAGGAGGCCACCTCCTGTAGCCAGGCAGGAACCCCAGTAGAGCTATAGGGAAACCAATCCACCCATAAAACTTTTGACCAAAATTTATCCTGCCTACCAGAAATACAGGGATTGAAGATGGAGGATAGTGCAAGGGAATGGACAACCAATAACCAGCCCAACTTGAGACCCATTCATGGGTAAGCACTAATCCCTGATATTATTAATGATTCTCTGTTATGTTTGCACACAGGAGTCTACCATGGCTTTCCTCTGAGAGGCTCTACCCAGCAGCTGACTCAGACAGATGAAGACACCCACAACCAAACAGTGGAAGCTTGGAGACTCTCATGGAAGAATGGGGGGGGGGGAGGATTGTGGGTACTGAAGGGGATAGGAACTCCACAGGAAGACCAACGAAGTCAATTAACCGAGACATTGGGACTTTCACAGACTGAACCACCAACCAAATAGCATACAGGGGCTGGACCTAAGCCTCCATGCTCAAATGTGCAGCTTGGCCTTCATGTGGGTCCTGAACAACTGGAGTGGGGGATATCCCAACAGCTGTTGCCTGTCTGTAGGATATGCTCTTCTAGCTGGACTGCTTTATCTGGCCTCAGTGGGAAAGGATAGGCCTAGCCCCACAGAGACTAGAAGTGCCAGGGTAGGGGGATGTTCAGGGGGCCCCCACCTGCTCAGAAGAAAAGAAGATGGGGGATGAGGGAAGGATCATGGGAGGGCATGACTGGGAAGCAGGCAGTGAGTGGGATGTAAAGTGAATGAGTAACAACAAACAAAAAAGGAATAGCTTGGGGCCCACGGAGACTGAACAGTCAAACAGAGAGCATGTATGGGATGGACCTAGGCCCTTAGCACATATATAAAAGTTGTGCAGCCCGGTCTTCATGGGGGATTTCTAACAGCAGGAGCAGGGTCTATATCTCACTCTGTTGCCTGCCTTGCTTTGCCACAATAGGAGAAGATGCACCTAGTCCTACTGAAACTTGGCATGCCAAGGTGGGTTGAAATTCACGGGAGGACTCACTTTTCTGAGGAGAAAGGGAAGACTGGAGGATGGGGAGAGGGATGTGGGGAGGGAGGGACTGGGGGAAGAGGAGGGAGGGAAATATGAGGTAGGTAGGGATATAAAGTAAATAAAAAATATGCCACCACCACCAAAAAGTCATATGATGTTTAAAAAAAAAGAATTAAAAAAAGAAAAAGCCTTTATAAGAGCAAGCTTTAGGCAAGTCTGAAGGGCATTTTCTTATTTCGTGATGGATGGGGGTGAGCCAAGCCCATGGTGGGTTGTAAAATCCCTGAGCTGCTGTCCTGGGTTCTACAAGAAAGCAGGCTGTGCAAAGCCATGAGAAACAGTAAGTCAGTAGACAGCACTCCTCCATGGCCTTGGCACTAGCTCCTGCCTCCTGGTTCCTGCACTGCTTGAGTTCCTGTCCTGACTTCCTTCTATGATAAACAGTGATATGGAAGTGTCAGCCAAATAAACCCTTTCCTTCCCAACTTGTTTTATGGTCACAGTGTGTCAAAGAGCAATAGTACTAATAGTTAGACAACTCCTAACCACAAAGGTGATGGTATTTGAGGAAAGGACCTTTTGGAATGTGAAAGGTTCAGCATAAGATCAGTACCTTTATGCAGGCCCAGCCACACTTGTTGACAGCTTCTAACATGGGAGCTAAAATCCACCAACTATGAAGAAAGCAGGACCTCACCAGACACTGAAGCTGCCATAGCTTTGGCCTTGGCTAGTCCACTCTCCAGAACTGTGAGAAACATGCTTCTTTTGCACATACTCCCCCCCCCCAGTCTGTTACACTGCTAAGCAGGCTAAACAGAGCAAGACACCCCCACTTCCCCCTTCTTTTCTCATGTACTTTCTGAGCACTGTTCTCAGATGTCTTCTCTCAGCACTGGGGGATTGAATTTTAAAACATCATATCCTTGTCTTAGACCAGGGAGTGACCTACTGTTTACTGAGCACCTCCTACTTGTTGAAGGGTTGTTCAACATTTGTAGGCTGCACTGCACAGGTGGAGTAATATAGAGCTACCAATCCATGTAGGAGACTATGGGAGTCTGATGGATGCATGGCTTTGGCAGTCAAGGTTATTCCAAGGGAAAGAATAGCATATGTAATGCTGCTGGCCACTGTGTGTGTGTGTGTGTGTGTGTGTGTGTGTGTGTGTGTGTGTGTGTGTGTGTGCATGTGCATGCATATATGTTGGGGTGGGATAGTATATAGGAAGGGATATGGCAGAGAGGACAAACAGAAGGGATACATACTTTCAAATATTAAATATATAGTAACTATAATGCAAAAATAACCATTGAATATGTAGAATTTACTACTTAAAGGGAGAAAAATAAGCTGAAGTTAGAGATTTATTTTGTTTTTTTAATTGCAATTAGACTTTTATTATAGTTACAAAAAACCCAAAACAACAAATGAACAACAACAAAAAAACCAACAAAACCATCTTCACAAAAATATTTGGGAAAAAAAAATCAGTTCAGAGTTAACTCCTACAGTGAAGGAGTTTGCCAGCATAACCTGAGTTTTGGGACTAAAGTGATAGCGAATTCTTTAGAGCTAATGTTTATGGTTCCAAGGAAGAAACACCTGGTTTGCTGTGTCATTTCACATAGACACTCTATTTGTATAGATATTACAGGTACATTGCTGTCTTTTGACATCATTTATCATGTCTAACTTCTGGTTTCCAAAATATGATAATTCAGAAGTGTACTTGGTCCCAGATTTATTTTGTTTTTATAAGGTCTATAATATTTGAAATGATGGAGGTAGAGGTTATTTCCAGGAAAAAGTATCTACAGGATCAGTTGGAGGATGCCATTAAGCCTTCACAGCTAAGAGAATAAAAGCAGGAGTTAAATTTAGTTATGTTGGACACTGAGATGGTTGGCTACTTAGGGATGCCAACCTCTGTAGAATACCAGCATAGACAGGCTCACGACCTTGGGAACTTATTCAGCCTTCATGGCATGGCCTTTTCACATGAAGCATCACATAGTGGCTCTCTCTATCCATTGACTTCATGGAGGGTAATGCAGTAGAGGCTAGAAGGATTTTTGTTTCCTCTAACATCAGGAAAAGAACGAACACATATGACTCACTCTCTTTGGACTATGGTGTAGAGATTTTCGATTCTAGAGTGAGGTAGTACATGCCCTTAGAATTTATTTTGGGTGTGTGCTTCTGTGTGTGTATGTAATGTGTTAATGTATACATGTGGTTATCTACATGTGGGTATTATTAACAGCTTCTCAACTTCTGCCTTTTTAGACAGTGTCTTTCCTGCTGAATCCTGCTTGGCCATTCTGAAGGGATGTGACACAGTTCCAGCTCTTGGAGCAGAGCCAGTAGGGCGTGGGTCTCCAAGAGTGTTGATGGCTTGTTACATGCAAGCTTTGTTTGTACATTTTACTTTATGTTCCTTCAGGGGAATATCTTCTCTGCCAAGGTTAATGACTCCATGCTAATCAGAGACAGCAGGAATCCAGGAGGTGGGGGTGTGTCTAATGTCCTTAGCAAAATGGTAAAAGCTAGGACCTACAGGACAGTCCATAAGGTTGTGAGAAAGAACTCTGAAAAAACAGGAGTTCAAGAACATATAATTTCTCAATCATGTAAAATATAAGGATGCAATATGAATTACATGACGGGCTTCATGGACCTAAAAGAACAGAGGCAGCTATAATATGAGCCAGCTTGTCAGAAAGGTGTTTAAGAAGGTGATAAAGAGATTTAGGGAGTGGTGATCTCAGAGCTGGATCCCATCCAGCTAGCTTATTGTCTATGCTTTCAAAGGCAGGCAGATCTCTGAATTTATTTCTGTGTTAAAAAAAAATGTAACCACCAACCAAAGAGTACACATGGAAGGACCCATGGCTCCAGCCACATGGGTAGCAGAGGATGGCCTGGTTGGACATCAATGAGAGGAGAGGCCCTTGGACCCATGAAGGCTCATTGCCCCAGGGTAGAAGAATGCCAGGTCAGGGAAGTGGGAGTGGGTGAGTTAGTGAGCAGAGGGAGGGCAGATGGGATAGGGGGTTTTCTGAGGGGAAATGAGGAAAGGGGATAGCATTTGAAATGTAAATAAATATCTAATTAAAAAAACAAAAGAAAAAATGCATTTGCTGTCTTTTTCTAAGAATCAAAGGGTCATAAAATGCTCTTTCAGAGATAAAGGGGAACTTGGGTAAACAATTGAATTGATATGTAAATAAAAGACTGGACTTTGTTCTGCAAGAGCTGAGATATCTAAAGAGCTGTCTTGAGTAGAACAAAAGGCTGTCAGTGTATACCCAACTTCAAGTCATTCTTTTTGCTTGTCCCAAACACCCCTTCTTCAGAACCCCTCTCCCAGCTGAGGCTGGTCCTTGGCATTTCCCTAAACTCAAAAATTTGACTAGGCTGGGTGACCTATGAGCTCTAGGATCCCCTGTCTCCACCCATTCAACACAAGCATTATAGGATGGTCCTGGCTTCTTATTTATGTACTGGTGATGTCAATTATGGCCCTCATGTTTGTATAGCAAAAGTACTTACCAATTAAGCTATCTAGTCATCCCTTGGAATCTTTAGAATGGTGGTTCTCAACCTTCCTAGTGCTTTGACCCTTTAATACAGTTCCTCGTGGAACTGTATGGTGACCTCTAACCATAGAGTTATCTTCTTTGTTACTTCATCACTGTAATTTTGTTACTGTTATGAATAATAATATAAATATCTGATATGTGGATGGTCTGAGGTGACCCCCGTGAAAAGGTAGTTTGACCTCCAAAGGGATTGTGACCTACAGGTCACAGAAATGATTTGTGGAGACATCCTTGTTTATGTGCTGTTTTGTCTCTCCTATACCCTCAGTACAGGAGATTGAGTCTACAGGCTTCAGCACTCTCGGAAAGTGTTCCATCACAAAGCTCTTCCTAGCCCTTCTATTTTACTTTAATAAGAGATAAAGACCTTGAGACCCCCTTGTTACCCATACACAAACACAATGATGACAGCCTCATATATATATATATATATATATATATATAGAGAGAGAGAGAGAGAGAGAGAGAGAGAAGATAAACTTGAACCCTTTGAGATAAAGTCCTTTGGGTAGCAAAGTAACACATACTAGGGACAGAGAAGCACAGACTTGGGTATTCAACTAGAGCTTTCGAAGTCTGCTTAGGTAGAATTTTAATAAATTGGATTATTTGATTTGTCAGTGAAACATTAGGGAAGGGAAGAAACTTCTAAGGTCTTAGATATTCAGGTGGCAACATTTTCAAAATGCTTCAAGTCTGAAAGTAAGGGAATCATAGTTTGCTTGGAAACAGGATATATGATAAAGAGAATACTGGCAGGACCTAAGACTAGCCTGGGGTAAGCTCTCTGTTATGATGCCTCTCCATTATGGGGAAGGCTTGGGAGTTTTCATTTTACTCGGCAGGTGGATTTAAATCACTTAGAGAAAATACCTTGCCTTTTCTATTTTGAACTTGTACATCTGGTTCATCTACATTTATAGGTGTGTTACATTAGCCATCCCAAGCAGGCACAAGTCCTTTCTGGACAGCCATGACACACATGTGAAGCAGAGAAACCTGAATTTCCACAGGGCTGTTTCAGCCCTGACATATATTTTAAATACAACTATTGAGATGTGGTTCCTGGCTGTGGCTGGAAGTATAGCCAAAGGCTGTATTACTGTGAGGATTGTGGTTTTCACAAGGCAAGATCCTCTCTTGCAGGGCTCCTTGTTTCCTTCATATGGGTGAAGACACTTGCCAACACACGCCCATGCTTTCATATTTTCCTTGCTGGGTAATTGCAGAATGGTCAATTCCACCTTCAATGAAATGGGGCTGATTTCATCCAAACTGCTGGCTGGCTAATCAGTGGCCCACTTTTTCAGCCATGTGATCTGGCATCAGGCATTTACTATTCAGTAAATTAAATTATATGGCACTGACGGATTACCAGCTCTCAACTGAGCAGAACATTTTCCCTAAAGCTCCTTTCTGCTTATCATTTGTAAGTCTAAGAGAGCATAGGTTCATTATGGAAATGGCAACTGGAAGGTATTAAGACCAATACAAGTAGTGGTTTTATGAGTGTCTATTCTTCATAGGCTCACATCTATGTGGTTAGGGATTAGTGAATTATCCCCTGTATGTGAATTTTCTGGATGCATACATTTTAACTATTTAAAATGTTTTGTTTTTAAAAATTATACATAGCATACTGGGCTTTGTCAACCTGACACAAACCTAGACATACCTGGGAAGAAGCAATCTTAATTGAGAAAATGTCCCATTAGATAAGCCTGTAGGGAAGTCTGTGGGGTATTTTCTTACTACGTGATTGATGTGGGAGGGCACAGCACATTTGGATGATACCATCGCTGGGCAGGGGGTCTTGGGATATATAATGAAGCAGGCTGAGCAAGCCGAAAGGTAGCACTCCCCCATGGCTTCTACTGTTCTTTCCCACTTGAGTTCCTACCCTGACTTCCTCAGCTACCAACTATTACCTGGAAGTATATGATGAAATAAATGAAATAAATCCTTTTTTTCAAAGTTGCTTTTAGTTAGTGTTTTAGCAAACCAACACACACACACAAATACACGCGCACACACACACACACACACATACACACATACACACACACACACAATTTTAACCATAATTGTAAATATATCTTTTGCAAACATAAAAAGTTAATAAATATACTTGAATAAGCCTTTCCCAAGACTCAGTCATATCCAGGATTTGACTCCACTGACTACACAGAGCTGTTGACATCTGATGTTCATGTTCTTCCCTCGACAATCCATCTTCCCTCACTGTCTAGAGCACTGGTTCTCAGTCTGTATGTCATGACCCCTTTAGAGGTGAGTCAAATAACTTTCATGAGGGTGGCCTAAGACCATCAGAAAACTCAAATATTTGCATTTATAACAGTAGCAAAATTATAGTTATGAAGTAACAATGAAAATAATTTTATGATGGGGGGGTCACCACAACATGAAGAACTGTACTAATGGGTTTCAGCTTTAGCAAGGTTGAGAAGCACTGGTCTAGAGCATGGGAAGCATGGTTTTCTCATGCGAGTGTATTGTTGAATGTACTAGGATTTTTCTTTGAGCCACTGATGTCTCCTTTGCAAGTTCAGATCATACATAATAGAAAAAGAGTGTAAATGGAGTTTCTTTTCAGTGAAACAAAAGTACCCAGGCAGCAGCCAGACTGCTTAAATAATTTGTGGTTCAGGGACTGCCCACTTTAATGAGAAAATAACCAACTTCACATGCATGAAAACTGCCTTCTCACTGCCTCCTTGCTCCTTGATGGTATCTTATAATGGGTGAAATAAGACAAATATTAAATAGATCAGGAGAAGAGATAAAGTAAACACATGAGAAGTAGCAACAGCCCACAAATACAAAGATAATAAAGGAGAGGAAGGACCCTTTAAGAAGGGGCTGTCCTGCACCTCACCTCACTGTCTGAACTTTAATGCATCCAGCCATACTGGTTCAAACTCTTCATTTTCTCAGCCTATCTAAACAAGCAGCATCAGGTAGAACTGACAGGAATAGCTGCTGATCAGAGACTCGACCCCTTCACATACAAAGGTAAATGCCCTGAATCCAGAACCAAGTCTGGTTTTCTTCCAGACCATTCATCTTGAGAGACAAGTTTCTTCAATTGTCACAGTGTATCAGGGGTGTGTGCCATGTACAGAAACTTCGGACAGACATCAGGAATCAATTTTGGCATTCTTTTCCACTGAGCTCAGAAGTGGGGGCAACACCTTTGCCTCAGTGCTCTTGGCAGCCGCTAACAGCTGATTGGAGCTGGCAGTGGTTAGGCATCTTATACATCAACCAAACATCAGAAGACTAAAGAGCAAACATGTAATCAGAAATGCAGGAATAAATCACTTGCTTACCTCCCCAATTCTTTATTCTCATTAAAGGTAGGATAGTCTCATGTTTTTTCCTTTCTCCAAATTAGAGAGATTTTAATGTGAAGAAAAAAGACTGTAGCAGAGTCACTTTCTCATGTTAGAAGCTCAATTATAGTTCCTTCTAAAATCTTCTAAACTTTCCTACAGACTATCACCCTCCCATAGAATGTCATACCAGAGCTCTGACTGCACACTGGATAAAGCTTTGTCTGCAGGTGTAGTTCTGCAGAAGCACATATTATGAAGATCAGAAATTGTGGGCAAAATAGAGTTGGAAATGATGACTCCTAACCTATGGTGCTAACAGAATACAGAATATCACTGGAAAGCCATTAGCAGCTCCACTGTCCCAGCCTCTGCTTTTAGCTGCAGTGATTCATTCTCTGCAGTCAAAGCCTTGGACTTTGTGATGCAGGTCCTGGAAGGTAGTTCCTTCTAAAAGAGATGGTTTTGATAGAAATTTAAAAAATGTGATTGGGATGTACACTTTTTTCATCAGTCCACCATGTTGGTGCAAAGGAAGTGTCTTTGTGGTTTTATCATCTGTACTTGCACCTTTGTTGAAGAACCTTTTATGGTGGAAATACCTACAGTTCTTGACCCCATTGAAAAAATCATTACTTATATTTTTGGTTGTGAGCCTAGCCTTTAATGGCTAAAGAAGTGGAATACCCACAATATAGCTCACAGACCATATGAAACTCAAGAAGAAAGAAGATCTCACCAAAGTGTGGATGCAACAGTCCTACTCAGTAGGAGGAAGAGAATAATCTCTGGGAAGTAGAAGGAGAGAGGGATATGGGAGGGAGAGAGGAGGGGGAGGGAAAAAGGGGGGCAGTTCAGAAATGGGAGGAGATGCGGAGAAGTACAGAGGGGTCAGGAATTTGAAAATAGGTGTGTAGCAGTGGGGGAGGGGGACCTGGAGGTAGCCACTAGAAAGTTCCAGATGCCAGGAACCTAAGAGTTTCCCAGGACTCAACAGAGATGACATTAGCTGAAATATCCAACAAAGGGGAGATAGAACCAGTAGAGACCATATCCAATGGATAGGGATGGTCCCCAGTTAAGGGATAGGGCCACCCACCCATATCAAAAATATTAATCCAGAATTCCTCCTGTCAAAAGGAAATGCAGGGGCAAAAAGTGAGCAGAAAACTGAAGGAAAGGCCATCCAGAGACTGCCCAACCTAGGGATCCATCCCATCTGCTGACACCAAACCCAGACACTATTGCTGATGCCAAGAAGTACTTACTAATAGGAGCCTGGTATAGCTGTTCTCTGAGAGGCTCTGCTGGAGTCTGACCAATACATAGGCGGATGTACACAGACAAACACTGGACTGAGTGTAGGGACCCCAATGGAGAAGTTAGGGCAAGGACTGTAGGAGCTGAAGGGGTTTGCAACCCCAAAGGAAGAACAACAATGTCAACCAACCAGACCCCCCAGAGCTCCCAAGGACTAAACCACCAAAGAGCACACAGAGGGTACCCATGGCTCCAGCTGCATATGTAGCAGAGGATGGTCTTATCTGGCATCACTGGGAGGGGAGCCCCTTGGTCCTGTGGAGACTTAATGACCTAGGATGGAGGATAGAGGAACGCTAGGCCGCTGAGGCAGGAGTGGGTGGGTGGGTGGGGGAGCATCCTCATAGAGGCAGGGGGAGGGGGGAGGGGATAAGGGACTTGGGGAAGGGAAACTGGGAAGGGGGATAACATTTGAGATGTAAATAAATAAAATAACCAATAAAATAATGAAATGAAAAAAACTACTTGCACCAGAAGACATTTCTATAGAATTTTCAGGTTATAATACTTCACATTTTTCAAAGCTTTATTATTTTTATTGTGAAAAAGCATGTGTAAATTACTTTAAAACATAATCAGCAGATATGAAATCTGTATGGTTCCACCAATATGTTCCTGACAGCACCCAGTAGTCCTCCTCACCCACAGGGGATGTATTCCAAGATACTCTGTGGATATCCAGGATAACACTGGGTAAAGATGAGATCTTCCCACCACTTATGGTTTTGCTTTCCTAATTAACTTACCATGGGTAACTGAAGACAAAAAATATCCCAAAAGCAAACAATTTATACATCTAACGTGACATGCTGCTCTGAGTAGCTCAACACGATCTCATGCACCCTCTCATTTGGCCAGAATGTGAGTCACCTCTAAGTCCAATGCATCCATGTTTACTAGGGTAATTTTTATATGAATTGGCATTATCTGCTTCACGGCAGTTCTTCATGTAAATTTTATTACTTTAGTTGTCTTATTTTACTATTATTTATTGTTAATATTCTACTGTGTCTGTTATTTATAAAACTAACACTAGTACATAGTTACAGAATAAAACAGTATATATATGGGAAGAATTATTATTTTCAATTTTAGACACTCATTCGGGGTCTTGGCAAAAACCATTCATAGATAATGGAGGCAATATAGGATGAGCTAATTCATATAAAAATTAACCTCATAAGAGATTGGATTCTTATGTTACATTCCCGTGCATCACTTTGATTCCTTTGGGCATGCATGAGTCTTGATAGCACAGATGTCTACACTCTCACTTGTGATTTTAATAGTAATATCATATTTTTTAAAAACAATCTTGATCATTCTAGTGGACCTACTGATAGTGACTCTTAAATTTTATCTGAATCCAGGAACTCCTGTTGTCTCCTAGTAAGATTCACTTGCCTGAAGTGACTGACTATTAATAGCCTTGCCTTGCATTTCCCCAATCCTGTGTGTGTGTGTGTACTGACAATCATATAAAGCTATGAAGGCTGGCTGGCTGGCTGGAATTGTTTCCATAGTTCTTTGTCTTCTCTAGCATGTGGCCATGACATCAGAGTGAGTGGCCATAATGGCCCATGAGTGAAAGGCTTGTTCCTCAGCCTATGGCGGGGCAACTATTTCTAGATGGGTCTGTAGGAGGAAGTTAGCTCACTGGGCATGTTTGAACTTGGATCTTTCTTGTGCTGCTCAGTTGCTGTGAGGTGAGCAGTTTACATCTTGTATGTCTGTCGTAGTTTAAAGACTAAGTCTCTCTGAAGAGACACCATGACCACTGCAATTCTTATAAAGAAAACTATTTAACTGGGCTGGCTTACAGTTTCAGAGGTTTAGTTCACTATCATGGTAGGAAGCATGGCAGTGTGCAGGCATATATGGTGCTGGAGAAGAAGCTGAGAGTTCTACAAATTGATCTGAAGGCAGCTGAAGGAGACTGTTTCACGTTGGGTGTCGCTTGAGCATATATGATCTCAAAGCTCACCTCCACAGTGACACACCTCCTCCAACAAGGCCCCACTTCCTAACAATGCCATTTCCTATGGCCAAGCATTCAAACATGTGAGTTTATGGGAGCCGTTCCTATTCAAACCAACACAATGGTCTTCCTACCATGAAATACAACCTTTTCCAGATGACCACGGACTGAGGTTTCTTAAATCATAAGACAACCTAAGTATTTCCCCTACAAAGCTTATTTTCTCAGGTATTTTGCCACAGATCTGCAAAGCTAACTAACAGTATAAGTAAACATGTCTGTTGGAGTGTAAACACATTCACCCTAATTTCAAAAGCTGGGGAACCTAGTTGTTTACACTATTATTACCACACTGTAGGCTCACTTCAGTGAAGTCAAAGATTTTACATAGTGCTGGTTGAGGGTGCACAAACAATAAAAGTTTCTTGGAAAGTTATAGGGATCAGAGAGTAAAGAGATCACTTTTTCTGGGTGACTTAGGCAATCAACACCCATACCTTCAAAAATTCTTTCTTAAAAATTCTCTCTATGCTTATGTTTTTGTGTTACACCAGCAACAATATGCACATGGAGCACAGCTATTCTATCTCGGTTTATCACTATATCATTAAGAAGAGTGATAAATTATCCATCAACCACACAATAATATTGAAAAGTAACCCAGAACTGGAAATAATGACAAATTGGGGCATTCGTTATACATTTTTGTCCATTTAAAAATCTATTTCTGTGAATGATTCACCACATCTGACTACTGACTTTTAAGAATTCCAGTGCCATCGCCTCTCATGCTGTAGAATTTAATATTCATAAAGAATTTTTATCAGCACACAGGCACCTTCCTGTGGAGAAGGTGAATTTTAATTGGGCTATCTGTGTTCTATTCTTCACCTCATCTTTCCTCTGGTCTTCTCATCTTTCTAATGTTCTATTATATTTAATGGTGATTTTATAAACCCTTTTCTTTGTTACACTTTAGAGAACATTTTATTTGTATTATGGATGCTTGGCTGCAAAGCTCTGTATCTAGTATGACAGAGAACTGCTATAAAATTACCACTGGCTATGATATGTCCTCAGTGTGGGAGAAAATGGTGTGGTTTGGTCAATTCTCAGTGGGGCTGTTCACTTTATTGGTATTTATCTACACAATTTTAATAAACCATCAGGCAGATGTAGAATGAATGCACCACAAATCAATGATATTATCCATGTAGCAGTAACTTCAGTAATCGCAAACTGCAAAGGACATACTTTGCTGACCTTGTGAGTTTGGTTGCTGAGGTCTACACTGGGTCTCTTTTAAAGTTCTGAAAGTATTGGAGCAGCCCATTTGGGTAAACTGTATTCAGAAGAAACATACAATAAAGAACAACATATGGCTTCCTCTTGCACTGTCTCAGAACAGATGATACAACAGTCACAACGCACTTCCCTTTAGAATTTTTAAGTTAGTGGAAAATTGCTCGGCCCTTCAGCAACTTTTAGTATATTAACTCATTAATTATTCAAATATTTGTTTTGTTTCTGGTGCTGTTGGGCACTATGAAAGGTGGGAAGGTACAAAAACCATTTCCCTTCTCCTGGGTGAGGTCATAGAGTTTGTTGTTCATCTGAATGCAAACACTCTGAAGCAGTCTCCAAGCAAACCTGATGGCTTGATCCTGTAGGATGCAGAGAGGCACAAGTGTTTTCAAGTGGTGAATCCAGGGAGAAAATGAAGACTGTTCCCAACTCATCACCCTTCCCTTGTGGGTGATCAATGCCTAATTCTCCACCCGATCAACCCTTCTGCATCCCTTCTCCCATTCTCCATCTATTTTTCTTGATGACCCTGAAGTCTGGCCCTTGACATATCATTCTGGTTCCCATGCATATTGAATGGACCCAGAAGCCTTTTGTCTGATATGTGAGATTAAGGTAAAAAGGGATTTGGGGTTTTTGAAATGACCTTCTTTCTATTTTTGATAGAACAAAGACAAAAGGGTTGAGTTTGGACTCTAAAGAGAGACAATGATGGATTATAAAAAGCAGAGGTGGTTTTAAAGACAGCTTAGTTGAGGATAAATTAAGTAGGTAAAAGCACTCTTGCTATGCAGACTATCCTGTAACTTTGAAAATGTCCAGCCACATAACCACTATTATGAAGACTATGGAGAACATTTCAATCTTTGCACTATATTCCCCTCATGCTCCTCTGTAGGTAATTCTGTCCCCATGATCATTTGACACTGCATACATTCCTTTACTAGAGAGTCATATAAACAGACTTTGAATGTGATTTCATCCATTTAGATTACCATTTCTGTAATTTACTTACATCATTAATATTTTTCTTTTTATAACTGAGTACTTTTTTCATTTATATATGAACAATAAAATCTTACCTACTTTTAGGTAATGAATATTTGGGTTATTTCTAGCTTGAGGAAATTATTAATAAAGCTGGGATGATAATTAGAAGATGGTTTTTGTGTGAGCATGTTCATTTCTGGATTCATTGGCATAGCTGGTAAGCACCTATTTAACTTTCTGAGAAGGTGCAACTTGTTTCGAAGGGAAGGTGTGACACTTTGCCTTTATAATATTGACATGCCAGAAGAGCCAGAGTCCCTTCACATCTGTTTTAGAATTCGCCAGTTTCAGATTTTTTTATATGAGGCATTGTTTTTAGGTGAGTAATAGTCTCTTAATTAAGGTTTGAAACTGTATGCCACTAATAGTCAATGATGTTCAGCATTGAGTACATGTGCGCACATGTGTGTGCATGCATGTGTGTGTGTGTGTGAATTGCACATGTGCTTACTTTTTATTTATTCTTCCTTGTATGTGGTAAACAACATAAAACTTACTACTACTTACATCCATTGGAAAACACTAATCTACTTTATTTTTGTAGCATTTTTATTAACATTTTAAAATTATTTTTCGATTGTTTAAAAGTTTTAAATTTAAATATATTTTGATTACATTCTCGCCGTCAAGCACTTTCAAATCCTCCTCCCTCCATATCCACCCAACTTTAAGTTCTTTCTCAAAAAACCAACAAAAATTAATAAACGAACAAAAACCAATACAACAACAGAACCCTCCAAACTAAGAATAAAACAATAAAACAACACCCAAATAAATAAACAAAGCAAAAAATCATCAAACTATAACCAAATAAAATCAGACAAAAGAGTGTGACGTCCATCGTATGTTGGTCAACTCTTCCTGAACATGAGGCCTACCCCAAAGTGGGTGATATCCCAGGATTGTGTCTAGATCTGCCCAATAGTAGAGATGCCACAGAAATAGGATCACTGGATACATAACCTTTGTTATTGGCTTCTTCCATTAGCATGATGTTTTCTAGGCTTTTCCATGAGCTAGCATCTACTAGTAGTTCATCATTTTTTATGTTTGAACTGTATTCCAATGTATGGATATGCCACATTCCATAAGCTGATGAACTTTGGACTGTTTACAAATTTGGCTATATTGAATATTGTTGCCCAAAATATCAGATATATTTGAATAATATAAGATATTCAGTTGACTCTTTTGAGAATGACATGATCATAATTTAAAACCTAGTTGTTTTCTTAGGAAGTTGACATACTGCATATTCCTTACAGAAAAGCACAAACATTTCACCTCTCAATATCCTCAGAAAGAATCATTGTTTTATATTAAAAATTTATAGCTATCCTCAACAAAAACCACTGAGGATAACGGTTTTATATAATTAATGTATGCTAATAAATTTATAGCTCTAATGTTGTAAGTTCACTGTTTATTTCACTGTGGTCTTACTATGCACTTCCCTAATGGATAGTGATGTTGAATACATTTTCATGTATTCACCTGTATTTCTTAGGCATTGTGTTAATTCAAGTCTTTGTTCATTTTTAAATTGGGTTTTCCTATCCCTTTTGAGTTGTAGGACTGAGTTCTTTATATTTTCTCCATGCAGATTCTTATCAGGAATATGACCCATCAATCTTTTCTCACATTTTGTCTTTTTATTTTCTTTTACAAATTATTATTATTTTATGTTGTGAGTGTTTTGCCTACATGCACTCCTGTGCACTTAGTACATGCCTTACACATGTGGAGGCCAGAAGAGAATGTCAGGTCCCCTAGAACTGGAGTTGTAGATGGTGATGAATCACCATACGGGAGAAGGGAATTGAACTCAGGTCCTAAAAGATCCATCAGTGCTCTGGCCAGCCAGTGTTTTTATCTGCTGAGCCATCTCTCTAGTCCCCCTTTACTGTCTTGGTAATTCTAAAGTAAACAATCATTTGATTTCTGAAATAGTTAAAATTATATTTTTCTTTTATTGCTAGAGAGAGGGAGGGAAGGAGGGAGGGGGAGAGAGAGAGAGAGAGAGAGAGAGAGAGAGAGAGAGAGAGAGAGAGAGAGAGAGAGAGAGAGATCTACAAAACAACTGTCAAATACAAGGTCATGAGAATTTACCCCTGTGTAATTTTCTAGGAATTTGAGGATGTAGCTTGTGCTTTCTGTCTTGTAGAGATTTCAATATGCAGTATGAAGCAGAAAGCAGCTTCACTTTCTTGTCTATGTAGGTGCAATTGTTCCAGTGCCCACGCTGGTGAGACTACATTTTTCTCCATTTAATGGACATTGGAACATTGTCCAAATCAGCTGATCACATGTGGGTTTGCTTCAGGACTCTCACTTAATGATGTGCAAATCACACCCACCCTCATACCAGTCTTACTTTGAATGGGTAGCTACAGCTTTGTAGTAGTTTTGAAACTATAAACTGTGACTCTTCCAATTCAGCTCTTCTTTTAATAGATTGTTTTGGGTTATTTACGGAACACTTGAAATTCTCTAAGGAAAAAAATCTTGAATCAGTTTTGTAAATATAGTATTTGTTTTAACTTTAGGTGTGTGTGTGTGTGTGTGTGTGTGTGTGTGTGTGAGAGAGAGAGAGAGAGAGAGAGAGAGAGAGAGAGAGAGAGAGAGAGAGAGAGAGACAGAGAGAGAGACAGAGACAGAGAGAGAGACAGAGAGACAGAGAGTGTGTGTGTGTGTGAGAGAGAGAGAGAGAGAGAGAGACAGAGACAGAGACAGAGAGAGAGACAGAGAGAGAGACAGAGAGACAGAGAGTGTGTGTGTGTGAGACTCTGTGGGTATACACATATAAATATAGTGCTGGTGGAGTCCAGAGGCATTGGATCCCTTGATGTTGGAATTACAGGTAGTTGTGAGCTATCAGACTGGGATCATCTGTAAAAGCACCACCCACTCTTCACCTCTGAACCATCCTTCTAACCTCTTGAATTGGGTTTTCATTTCTGCACTGGCAAGCAGGGTCTAGATACAGATAGCAGTGGGTTTGAGCATCACTTTGGGCCGTACCACCTCTTGCATGTATCATCTTTCAATTCATAGCACCTCTTGGTTCACTTAGGTTGTTGTTCCTTTCTTTCAACAATATAGTTCTTGTGTAAATCTCCCATGATTAAATGCAAATATTGATTTTAGTGTCATGTTCTTCAAATCTTTTGCCACTTTTAAGCAATTGAACCATTTGTATTTTTTAAAATTATTGATTTGTGAGAATTCCCTTTACATTTGGGATAGTAAACATTTATCAGATATGTGCTTTCCTAACATTTTCTTTTATTTTGCAGTTGTCTTTTTATTCTCCTTATGGTGCCTTTCAAATATATTGGTTTTAATATTCAGTAGATATAATTTACCATTTTATTTTTTAATAATGTGTGATTTTTCTATTCTATCTAAAAATGCTTATGAGACCCAAGGTCATACATATCTTCTCATATGTTTTTAGCTAGAAAAATTTATAGTTTAAGGCTGTATGTTTAGGTCTCTGGTCCACTTTCAGCTCATACATGAGGGGATGTAACACAGGCTCTGTGTCTAAAGTGAAGTGTACCAGTTTCTGTTTCACTGTTTAGTAGTTATGTCACTAGAGGCACAGTCTGCATCAGAAATCAGAGCTTCTTCATTTAAAGCAAAGATAATATTTACTTCTGGATATCAGGACTGATGCGAGCATCAGATGGGAACAGTACATGAGGAATGTCTAGAATCAGAGTACAAATGCCAACTGTGATTACTCTATCTGACACCAGGAAAGAAAGAATGTGATGACAATTTGTCACCAGTGGGGAAAAACTAGAACTCAAAAACCACCAGCAATTAAAGAGGATAGAAAATGACTAGCTTTTAAGTAAGGTGTGTTTGAATTACAAGTTTGCTTCCTAGAACAATAACTGTCCTGGAATTCGGCAATCCTTAACTCACCTATGCAATCAGAAGAATCTAAGGCTTCTTAGAGCCAGAAAGGAGGGGGTCAGTTATAAACAATTCTCTGTGACTTACACCAAGTAAGGAACTAAAAAATGGAAGAGGGAGAGGAAAAGAAATGGAGGGTGGGAGGAGGGAGGGAGGAGGGAAGAAGGAAAGAGAGAGAGAGAATAAGCATTAGATTATCATGGTACAAAGAAGGTCAACCACAGATGATGGCAAGGGAAGGGTGGAGTAAGGAACTGGGGAGCTGAAATGGAGCCTGGGCTGTAGAGTCTTCTGCAGTATGTCGGAGGGCATAGCAGTAGCCCTGTCTGAGGACAGCTATGGCAAACCAGAGTGCCAGATTCAGTGTTCTCTACAATCTTGTCCCATATTCTAGCCACATCCTATTTTTCTGGAAACAAAACTACCAACTGTTCCTCAAGTGCACCTTTAACTCTGGAAAAGCTTGTGCAATTGTAGAACGCTGTGCTACTCTCATGGCATTTTCCTGTCTAAGTTCTACATCTTCTATTTTTTTTTATATACACTTTTTTTAATTAGGTATTTTCTTTATTTACATTTCAAATGTTATCCCCTTTCCACGTTTCCCCTTTGAAAACTCCCTATTCCACCCCCACACCCCACCCCCGCTGCTCACTAACCTATCCACTCCCACTTCCCTGACCTGGCATTCCCATACACTGGGGCAATGAGCCTTCACAGGACCAAGAGTCTCTCCTCTCATTTATGTCCCATCAGGTCATCCTCTGCTATCCATGCAGCTGGAGCCATGGGTCCCTCCATGTGTACTCTTTGGTTGGTGGTTAAGTCCCTGGGAGCTCTGGGGGTACTGGTTGGTTCATATTGTTCCTCCTATGGGGCTGCAAATCCCTTCAGTTCCTTGGGTCCTTTCTCTAGCTCCTCCATTGGGGACCCTGTGCTCAGTCCAATGGTCGGCTGAAAGAAGCTGTTTCTTATGGTTTCTTCTGCAAGTTGGCTCTGTACTTCCAAAAAGCACTTTGCGTATCTTCTGTGTCATACTGTACTTCACCATGACTCTTTCTGATTGACTATATTAAACTCTCACTGAAGGATGAGAGATGCTTCAGAATCCTGTACAATGACTGACACACAGTTAGACGTCAAGAAATGTGAATTGAATGAAAACATGGATTTATATTGCCAATTTCCAATGTAGTATAAGTAGATGTTATTAACTGAACTTGTTAGTTTTATAGCATAACACTGACATTTAGTCTAAATAGATCACATAGACATCATTTTCAAGAAATACTGCTGGAATAGGACCTACTTCTAGTGTGTTCATACCCATGGAATAGCACCTACTATTAATACTGGGCTCAGATGAATATGCATATATGTAATATATGACATTTTGTTTTTATTAGACATTTAAACATTTCCTATGAAGTATTACCATTTAAAATAATTTAGTAATTTTGAGTAAGTGTGATAATGGCTAATGGCAGGGTGAGTCCCAGCAGTGTTGCAGAAAAAAATGACTTCATTAAATGTACATGTGTTCAAACATTTAATGGTTCATATATTATGGAATTTTGTGAAAAGAGGAGCTATTTAACTGTATAAAGTTAAATTAAACTGTGACTGTACATTCCTAAATCAAGGATGAGATGTCTCAGAATGATATTATAACATGCTTCAATGAAGGAACTGAAGTAAGTGGCCAGCTACATGGAAGATGATTCAGTGGAATGTGTGAAAATGACACTTGCCAGTCTTCCTGTTGTTGCTAGATTGACTCATGCCATAGTTCATATTGTCCAGTATGCAAAAAGAAAATCTGTGAACAGATGATGTATAAGCAAGAGTGGTTTGTGGCCATAATTTTATGCTAGGCAGTGTTGGTTCAGGGCACAGACGTGTTAAATTATCAAACACCAAAAAATGTACAGGCTAGTTTAGGAGAATGGCAAAAATCAGAGAAGTATTAAAGCTTAAAAAAATGACAAGGTGACAAAGACAGCAGTCTGCTGCTGTTACATGTCCTAGTCTGATGCTGCCCAACAGTTCCTTTTTGTTACTTTGTCTTTTTTATTTTTTTCCAGAGCTGAGGATCAAACCCAGGGCAAGCGCTCTACCACTGAGCTAAATCCCCAACCCCCCAACAGTTCCTTATAGGCTGTCTTAGTCAGGGTTTCTATTCCTGCACAAACATCATGACCAAGAAGCAAGTTGGGGAGGAAAGGGTTTATTCAGCTTACACTTCCACATTGCTGTTCATCACCAAAGGAAGTCAGGACTGGAACTCAAGCAGGTCAGGAAGCAGGAGCTGATGCAGAGGTCATGGAGAGATGTTAATTACTGGCTTGCTTCCCCTGGCTTGCTCAGCTTGCTTTCTTATAGAACCCAAGACTACCAGCCCAGGGATGGTATCACCCACAAGGAGCCTTCCCCATTTGATCACTAATTGAGAAAATGCTTTACAGCTAAATCTCATATTTCCTCAAGGGAGGCTCCTTTCGCTGTGATAACTCCAGCCTGTGTCAAGTTGACACACAAAAATAGTCAGTACAATTGACCCCTTGTCAACATGATACACAAACATATCACTATTAAGCCTCAACCCTTACTTTCATATTTATTCCCAAGACCTAAATAACTTTAAAGAGTCCACAGTCTGAGTCCACAGTCTTTACAAATTCTTACATATTAAAATTTCAATCCCTTTAAAATATCCATTCTCTTTTAAAATTCAAAGTCTTTTTACAACTCAAAGTCTTTCTACAACTCAAAGTCTCTTAACTGTGGGTTCCACTAAAATACTTTCTTCCTTCAAGAGGGAAAAATATCAGGGCACAGTCACAATCAAAAGCAAAATCAAATTCTAACTGTCCAATGTCTGGGATCCACTCACAATCTTCTGGGCTCCTCCAAGGGCTTGGGTCACTTCTCCAGCTCTGCCCTTTGCAGCACACACCTTGTCTTCTAGGCTCCAGCTGCCTATATTCCACTGCTGCTGCCCTTCTTGGTGGTCATCTCGTGGTACTGGCATCTCCAAAACACTGCAACTAAGCTTCACCAATAGCTTCTCATAGGCTCTCTTCATGGTGCCAAGCCTCAACTCCTTTACATGATCCCTTAAGCCTGGGCCATTAATTGCAACTGAGACTGTACTTTCACCAATGGCCTTCCACGGCCTCTCACAGTGCCGAGCCTCAGCTGCTCCTCAGGACCCATTCATGCCTTCAAAACCATTACCACCTGGGTGACTCTTACACAGTATCTAGTCCAGTCACAGCACAAGTTCAACCTTGGTTATCTCTGGAACACAGCCTCTGTGCTCTCAGAAAACACTTCCCAGAAGATTTCACCTCAATTATACTGGTCTCTTCTTAAACACCACTAATTTCTTAGCTCCAGCTAACCAGCAACAATAGTCCCAGTAATGCAAAGGTTTAGCTTTAGTAGTTCTGGTATCTTGTTAATCACAGCTGATTCTTCAGCCCCAGCTAACCAAAACCACAGAATCTTCACAATCAAAACAGCAACAGCCCTGAGAAGAGTCTTAAATTTTCCCTCTGAAATTTCACAAATCAGACCTCCATCTTCTGCACTGCTCTCAACATTATCTTCCAAGCTCCTACACAACATCCCAACAGACCTCTTAACACTGTATGGATCATCTAGCCCAAAGTTCCAAAGTCCTTCCACAGTCCTCCCCAAAACATGGTCAGGTTGTTACAGGAATACCCCACTATGCTGGTACCGATTTGTCTTAATCAGGGTTTCTATTCCTGGACAAACATCATAACCAAGAAGCAAGTTGGGGAGGAAAGGGTTTATTCAGCTTACACTTCCACATTGCTGTTCATCACCAAAGGAAGTAAGGACTGGAACTCAAACAGGTCAGGAAGCAGGAGCTGATGCAGAAGTCATGGAAGGATGTTACTTACTGGTTTGCTTCTCCTGGCTTTCCCAGCTTGCTCGCTTATAGAATCCAAGACTACCAGCCCAGGGATGGTATCACCCACAAAGGGCTAGATCCTCCCCACTTGATCACTAATTGAGAAAATGCTTTACAGCTAAATCTCATGGAGGCACTTCCTCAAGGGAGGCTCTTTTCTCTGTGATAACTCCAGCTTGTGTCAAGTTGACACGTAAAATCAGCCAGTACATAGGCCCTGGCAAAATGTCAAAGTCTCTGCCACAAAATCAGTTCTGAAACATCCCAGTTTGGAACTACTTACGTATATGAAACTAGAAGAGAGAAATTGTCAAAAGAGATGATGCTCACCCTGAATCTAAAACAGTAAAACTAATCAATCTTGCACTGGACTCTCCACAGCTGTAAAAGTTAACCCTTTCTACTTGTAAGTTGACTCTGTGTGGTATCTTGTTCTAGACATGAAAAGCTGATACAAAAAAAGGCCCAGTCCATTTGAAAAATGGATGTGGCTTGTCTAGGTAACTCACTACTCTGAAGAAAAACAAAAACCAAAAAACAACAGTTCTTATGAGATGATACCACCTTGCATCTCAACTTACTGAAAAAAAGAAATTGAAGATAACAATAGAAAATGCATACAAAAGAGAAAGAATAAAGATCACTTGCTTTTTGCCAGCTTAGTCTTGAAATTCAGTACAATCACCTACCAGAAATTATCCTCATGAGAGGATAAAAGTACTTCTGTGAACTCAGTCTTAGCCTTCCAAACAAAAATCTGTAAGGAATATTCTAGTATTGCATCAGTCTAGATTTCCTCTTTTCTTTTGTACTCCTTCTAATAAGAGTCTTCTATAGAAATAGGTAAACACTTCCTTGTCTGAGGAGGGAAATGGCCAGTGTCAAAAGTGAGGAACATTAATGGAAGGGTGAGGAGAAGAGAAAAGAAGATGAGATGTGCCTACATGTTTGGGATATTTCTGTGAAGGACTGAGTCAAGGGTACAGAGAGAAAAATCCAAGTGCTCTTAGACAAGTGGTGTCTTAGGGTTTCTATTGCTGAGATGAAACACCATGACCAAAAAGCAAGTTGCGGAGGAAAGAGCTTATTTTGTTTATACTTTCAATCTTAGTCCATCATTGAAGGAAGTCAGGACTGTAACTCAAGCAGGGCAAGAACCTGGAGTCAGGAGCTGATGCAGAGGCCATGGGGGTGGGGGGTGGGCTGCTGCTTACTGGGTTCCTCCCCATGGATTGCTTAGCCTGCTTTCTTATACACTCCAGGACTTTGGCCCACTTTCTCTCCTCCGTGCTAGGAGTTTGTCTGACTTGAATTTGTTCAGGTCTTGTGTATGCTGTTACAGTCTCTGAGAGTTCATATGTGCATCAGCCCATTAGTGTCTGGAAGGTGTTTCATGGTATAATCCATCTATCTGCTCTAGCACTTACAATCTCTCTGCCTCCTTTTCTGTATGGATGGATACTCAAGCTGTGAGGAGAAAAGTGTGATACAGACAATCCATTTAGGGCTTAGTGCTCCAAAGTCCTTTACTCTGTGCATACTGTCTAGTTGTGGCTGTCTGTGGTAATTCCCATTGACTGCAAGCAGGTAGCTCTCTGATGAGGGTTGAGTGGAGCATTGATCTGTGTGTATAGCAGTATATCCTTAGGAGTTGCTTTTGTTGCTATATTCCTTTAGGAGAGTAATAGTAGTAGGTTTTCACTTAGAACCTATGACCTGTTTAGTCTCAGGTTCTTAGTTCCACGTCATAGTGTCAGATGTGGGTTTCCTCTCATGGAGTAGGCCTCAAATTCAATTTTAAAATGTGGTTGGTTACTTCTGAAACATTTATGCCTCTATTGCTCCTTTGTATCTTGCAGGCAGGTCACTTTTGTAGGGCAAAAGCTGGGAGCTATCGATGATTACTTTTGTCTTCTGACAGCATGCAGACTATCTTCCAGTACCATGACTGCTAATTGGTAGAGGTAAAGATTCCAGGTGGGCATCAGTTCCATTTTGTGTGTGTGTGTGTGTGTTCAATGACACAGCAGAGTGGTATATTCAGAAATATAGCCTTACTCTCATATTGTGAAAGATAACCAATTGTATCGGCAATAGCTTGTAATATTTGGGAAGTCTATGGGACCCTTTTGGCCATAAACTCAACAGGATGTAACCCCTTCCTGGTGTCAGAGATTTCACTTGGTAGCATATGATATCTAGTTAAGTTTTTGTCTCTGCCATTTTATAGAAACATCATTTAGATTCCTTTCATATGATGTTAGCCAGTTGCCTTCATTTTCCTGAGAATGCCATGATTTCTCTTTAGACTAAACAAAATTTCATTGGGTATATGTGTTAAATTTTCTTTATTCATTCATCTGTTGATACACATCTATGCTGTTTTTTTTTTAAAGCAGTTATGAACAGTTCAGCAGTAATCATGGTTGCAGGAACATTTCTGTAGTATTTTGTCTTAGAGTCCTTTAGGTATATACATATGTGGAATGGCTTCTGTTCTCCCTTTTCTTAGGAGCTTCCACACTGCCTTCCATAGTGGCTGCAGCAGTCTGCATTCCTGAGCAGTGTGTGAGAAAGGGCTCATCTTCTCCACCTCCCCACCAGGACTTGTTTGTTTCCTTAAGGACAGCCATTCTGACCTGGGCCAAGCAACCCCCAAGCAGTTTTAATGTTTATTTCCTAGATGGCTTAAGGATGTTGTGAACACTTTTTCAAATACTTATCAGCCACCTGCAATTCTTTTGTGGAGAACTGTCTGTTCAGTGAAGAAGCTCATTTATTGATTGGTGTCTAATTTTTGAGGTTCTTTGTACATTATAGATATTAGCCTCCTGTCAGATATATAGCTAGAAAAACCTACTTTCTCCATTCTGTCTGTCATCTCTCCAGTCTGCTGGTCATTCTCTATTCTGTGCAGTGGAGGCAGGGCACATGCCTTTAATGCGCCACCAATGCCTTAGCACTTGGGAGGCAGAAGCAGGCTGGTCTCTGAGTTCAAGGCTAGTCTGGTCTACAGAATGAGTTTCAGGGAAGCCAGGGCTACACAGAGAAACCCTGTTTACATCATCATCATCATCATCAACAACAACACCAACAAAGCAACTTATGAGTACTCAAAGAAAAATGGCAGAAAAAACCCACTTTTTTAAAATTTGAAAGTGGGGAAGCCTAAAAAAAAAAAAGAACACATTTCAGGAAAGAATCAAACCCAGGAAATATAGAAGGCCAAAAGCTTCAATTTCATTAAATAGAGAACAGTACCCTAAATGCTTGGAAGCTAAGCAGGGTCAGGCCTGGTTGGTTACTTGGATGGGAGAATACTTTTTTTTTTAAACCAAGGAAGAATTGGGAAAATCATAGTTACACCTCAGCACCAATCAGTTACCAGCAATAGCTTGAGGAATGTCAGCACAGACACGGAAGCAGAGGAAAGTCGAGGAGCATGGTGCTGCTGCAGCAGACAGCAGGGTCAGCAGCACCACTGAGTGTCCTGGTCAGGTTATGTGCGAAGCCATCTTCAGTGAACAGTTTTCTGCTGAAAGTATTAAAATAACCAACTCGTTCCAGAATCCTTTATGAAATGCTGTAGGGACTAGACACCAAATTACATCAACTGGATAAACATCTAAATTATGGAGGGGAAATTGGTGTAAAACGGAAGAACTGAGAACCATTAAAAAAAAATCTGCCACTGCTTTCTTAAGTTAAACCCATACCCAGCGGTTTAAGAATTTTATTCAAACCCTTGCCAAGTTGCTCAAAGACATTTTTCCCCTTAATTTGCAGCACCCGCAAAAATGAACCAGCATGTCATTTAAGACAAAATTCAATTTAGAGTCTTAGAGCCCTCAGCAGATATTAGTCTCTATGGTTTCAGAACAGAAACTGGTGACGTTGTGGACATTCCTTAGCGAAGAGACCTTCCTCCTGCCTTTGTGGCTATGTGGGGGAGGGCAGTAGGGATGGGGATCAATAGGAGAATGAGAAACTGTTCCCCACATACAAACAACCTCCAAGTTCTCTACGATAGTAGCTGGAGCCTGAATGTGTTGATGCTTTCCTTTAAGATTTGATGTTGAAGTACACAGCGGGGTTGACCATGGCTGCAGCAAGCAGCTAAAAGCGACAGCAGCATCTGCAAAGCCTTTATGATCACTTTTTAAGGTAAATGTGATGGTGTGGCCATGGTTTGTGGGTGTCTTCCCAGGGTTCATGTTGCTGGAAGGTAGGTTCCCTGTGTGGTGTAGTCGGGGGTTGAAGAGAAGGATCTTGACGGGAGTTGGTTGGGTTGTTAGGATAGGTGGAGTTATCAGACTCGGAGCTACTTCTTGAGTCAGTTGTCATAACCGCTCCTCCAACTCTGACTGGCTTCCTGGCTCACCACATCATTTCTCATGCTTGCTCTGCTCTAGATGCTGCCCTGCACCATGAGGTAACTCAGCTAACAGGGCCTTCACTGGGGCCAGTGCCATGGTGTTTGGACTTTTAACTTTCAAATTTGTGTGGTAATGAAACTGCTGACTCTAAATTGACACATTCTGCCACCTTGTGATGGCTAGTCTTTCAGATTGCTGAAGATATGTGTCTTTGAGGATGCCCTGCCAGTTTTACCAGAGAGGTTTAATTGAGCAGAAGAGACACCGCCTCAGTGTGGGAAGGACGCTCACAGGGGCTGATGTTCTCTAGACTGTATAAAACAGGGCAAAGAGAAAGTCCTCTGAGGATCAGTGTCCATGTCCTTTCTGCTTCCCAACTGCAGGATCAACACTTTGACTAGTTGCCCCTGTGATCATGGCAGCTGTGTCCAGATGAGCCACAATCCCTTAAACCATGGTCCTACTCTCCAAGTTCTTGTTCTTTATTTAAACTGTATTTATTTTTTGTCATAGAAGTGAGGAAAATAAAATACCCCAGGCCTACAGCTTATATTAAGATTCATCTTTAATATTGTATATCCTATGGTTTAAAAATCTTTCCTAGCCAAGCCATTCTCTATCCTTCTTATCAAGTTTTCTAAAAGGCTACTCTCCTGCCTACTTATGCCTCTACTAGTTTGTACTCCCACTAGGCATTAGTGAAGTTACTACCGCTCTGCCCCTCTGAGCATTCCGTGTTATCTGGATTTTGCATTTGCATATTCCAGTAGTGCGTCTACTTAAGGCATTAAATAGATCATGCCTTGGAGTTGCTCAGCTTCGAGTCCAGTCCCTCTACCTGTCTCTAGCATTTAGTGTGAAGATTCAGTCCAAGTGTCACAAAAGAAAAGGAAAAGAAGAAAAGAAATTAATGGAGGGAAAGTTTTGCTCCTGCAGGGTTTGGAACAGAGAATCCACACCATATAGCACTGTTTGGAACAGAATATTAGCTCTGTATTCTATTGAAACTTTCATAATATAAAGGCGTGTAGAACTCTGGCTTTTTGTTTTTCAGAGAAAGAGCAGAAAAGGAATGAGGCAGTGTGTAGAGATTAGAGGAAGAGAAGGGAGGAGAGACAAAAGGAATCTGCAGTGGGACCTGGGTGAGACAGAAATTCAGCTGGATTTCCTCCTGAAGAGCACGATCTTTGCTTGGAATTGGGGGGTGGGGAGCACTGAAAATTTAGCCCCTGCTCCTCTTTCTTTTGTGTCTCTTGTTTACATTACTTTTCTTAATAGTTCAGTGTTGCATTATATCCAGTATTCACACAAATGTACAGTGATTAATTGAGACAAGGTCATGGAGGCAAGGCGTGGGGCACACCCTTCTCCATCAAATTCCAAAGGTTAAGATGGACCACTGAAAAGCATGGGGGATGTACTGTTGAGGAGATTAGCTGAAAATAAGAACCTTATCTCAAGCCCCTTGACCTTTCATTGGTCAGTCCCTTTTCTAATGTGTGTCAAGGGGTGAGATGCTCACGACAAATGACAGTGTCACTCTTGTAGACTGCTGCTCAAGATGCTAGAGAAATGGTGAACAGTGGGAAGTGCATGCTTTGATGCTCCAACAATAGCTTGTCTCCTTTCAGGCTCTGCAGCCAGTGTAGCATTTCTGTCTACTGAGTTATAAATGCAGTGGAATGATTTCAACTTCCAAATTGCAATAAAAACCATTGTTAGAGTTTGGATATACATTGTACTCAAAATAATCTTGTGATGAAACTTTGTGATATTGTTTCATCAATATTTGAATAGGTAGTTTTTATGTTTAGGACAAGGCTATTTTAGACTATATAACATTGTGAGACTTGTAAAATGAGTAGATTTAAATTTATAAATGAGTAGGTTTAAAAATTACTTTTTAGTCTGTTAGTAACTTATTATGAGAAAAACGCACACACACATGCAGACACACACACACACACAAGTCACAATCTACTGTTCTTTTAAAGGAGTATTTACAATAGGCAAAATTACTTATATACAATATACCCAGCTTCAAATTATAACAAGATTCTTTTTCTGGCTTCTTTTTCAAGTCAACTTAAAATTGAGATAAATATCATTTAGAGACATTAGCTATTGAGATTTTTCAATGCTTTTAAAAGGAAAGAGCAAAGTCTTCTAAAGTGACTATGACATGCTTAAGTAAATATTTCCTCCAGAGGTTCCCTGTATAATTTAACTTGAGAAGATATGGGTAAACATAGACCTGCTGCAATATTTTAGCGAGTAATTTACTATTTCCTTTGATTTGGAAAGCCCTTTAAAACATACAAAATCTGCTGCAGTTTCCTATAACGCTCCTTTTTCTGAAGGCTTTACAGCTCTGATAACCAATAATGCTGACAAATCTGTTTATCAGTGGGCTAAGGGGGAAAACACGTCTCTGCGGCTTTCCGTCTTCACTCTAGCTGACCTTTGCTTCACCGATTCCAAATGACTTCACAGCTAAGTTTACAGATCCAGAACTGTTTCCATGAACAGAATTCCAACTCTAGTGAAAGTGTGTGTGTTTAAGTCAAGATTTACTCTGTATTAAGAGCTTTAAGGCTAACCTAGAAGAATGATAAGCAGGGCTATTTTACCCTGGAAGGCAGCTCTGTTCAATATTCTAGAGTTACTCATGAAAGACCTCTGCTGTCACCACTCAAAGTGAAGTAGAAACTCAAAAAAAAAAAAAAAAAGAAAAAAAAAAAAGAAAGAAAAGTGTGGTAACTAGATACACATGCAGTGTTAATGTGACCTACAGCAAAGCTCCGGGCAGTTAAAGTGGCTATCACACAGCCACAGTGTCGATTTGGAAAATCCCCAGAGAACCAGCTGCATTTGGATGTGCAACTTCTCATGCCTGTATAAGAAACCCTAGAATTTCAGAGTGTGATGGGATGTGGACAAAACTGGTAAAAATGACATGCACATCTCACTGAGCAATAGCGTGACAATGACACCTATAGAAATTACATATGCATATGACAAACCCATATGAACTCCAAGGATCCCGGCATTCATTTCCTCTACTAGATGACTCACAAGACTCTATTACATTTTCTGATTACCTGTGAATATATCCATTTATGGCATTTGGTAGCAACTGGCTGGGGCAAACCTGGCAGAAGGGTTTCCAGTTGTTGGGTGATTAACTTCTGCACATCCTCCTCACTGTGCTCCAAGTGTGCAACTCCAAATGGGACAGTGGTTTGGATCACCAGGGATGGACCACATTCCGATGACTCTGCAGTGTGAGAGGAACAGGAAGATACATCTTACAGCGGGAAACCCAAGAGCACAGCCCAGAGTTGGAATCCAAAGTAGAAAGGGATCATAACAATCAGGCAGTCATGGAGGAAAACAGACCTGTGTCTGCAGTGTAGTTTAGGCTGTTTCTGAACCAGCTCCAGCTCTCCTGGGGAAGAAGGAGGCTGAAGATGTACTTTAGAAAATAAGTCATCAGTTCTTGGTAAGGAACTGAGGAGGGGCAATAAGCACCCTTAATACCTATTACTCTGGGTCCAGCTAAATTGATTAGTTATTTTCTCTTATTATTAAATTGTAAGCCTTTTATATATTATATTACAAATACCCTATTTTCTTAAGTTCTGAGAATGAAATAGATGTTCAGAAAGATATTTATGTTAGGAAGGTTGCAAAACATTTTACTAAAATTATAAGAATTCTACATTATGTTTAACACCTTGAAAAGTAAGTTATCTCTTTAAAATCAGAATATTTCAACTAATATTATTCCTTGTATCCTTTGTGTGTATGTGAGACAAGGTCTTTGTTGTATAGCCCAAGCTGGCCTTAACTTGAGATCACTTCTTTCTCCCTCCTCTGTGATGAGAGAACAGTAGCACACCGTTCTTCTTTATCTTTCAGTCAACAACAGAAACAAGAATCTGTCTCATCTATACCTCCATTTTTATTTGTCACTCAATTTATTTTTGTTGAATTTTCATGATTACAAAAACTGAGTGCTTGGCTGAATCTTTCATTATTTAGAAGAACACAAGGTAATAAAGCATGAAGTCAAAGGCATTTAGGCAACTAAGGCATTGGAAAATATAATCTGTGAAAGAGCGTCAACATGACTTTGATTTAAATAATATTGAGGAGAAAGCTGGGAGAATATATTAATGTATGTAGTTAGGTACTGATGGGTTGGCAAATTGATTCTAAAATGTTTCTAATTTAGTATTATAAAATGTCATACTTTTTGAGGTATATTGATTCAATTTTAGAAACAAAAATAAAAGATTGAATGTCATAAGCATATGTCCAGTTAGCCTCTCTACATTTTAGAGATTTTTTTTTAAAATTTTTATTTTTGTAAAATCTTAATAAGCTTGTACCCACCTAGGTTTATAACATAGATCAAACAACATATCAAGTAGATGCTTTGTAAAAGTAAGAGGAGGAAGAGAATAAACCAGCTAAAAGATGACGTTCCTAGGTGTTGCTCAAATTATCCCCATGAGTTATTTTTAATAAAAGTACTTCCCTTCCCCATTTCACTCAGCCCACAGAACCATGGCTTATAAATTTCAAAAATAAATACAAGAGAATCAACTCAAAATGCTACAAGCCTTCAAAAACAGAGTCAGTGCTGCCACATAACCTCAGCCTTTGATATACGAATCTGTTGGGATATGAATGGGAACACTGTGCTGGAAGTGCCATGGTGAATCAGACTGTCCACTGCTCTGCTCACTGTTACTGGAACCCCTTACTCAGCAGCAGAGAAGCCGTCCTTGGGAAGGCCGAATCTTTAACCTTTGAGTGTGCACTTCACTGGTACTGTACAGAAGGAAAGGCTCATATGTGCAAAAGTGCACGTTATTTCAGGGGATGCTCCCACAGTGGGAAACCCTTTGCATCGTGCCTCGAGCTACCTGTGGACTCACAGTCACTGTTCTTTGCTTCCTGCTGCAGATGCAACATGACCAGCGGCTTAAACTTCTGTTGCCAAAACACCTTGACCAGGACTGACTGGACCATGAACTATGAGTCAAGATGACCTTTTCCTTACTTAATTCATTTGTTATTTTATCATAGCAACTGGAAACATACTAAGACAGTAGGCATTATTTACACGTCAGTTAACACATTTCTTATTTATCAGTTAAAAAGTTCATGAAGCGTGTTCACACTGGAAGGTGCTAAGCCGTCCTCCATTTGTGAGGTGCCAGATCTTTGTGGAGACAGAAGGTTTACCTTATCAGTGAAGCAGAACAGAGCTCTGCTTGCCATCACTGGCAGGCTTTAAAGGGACATAACGACTAGCGATGTGCTGAGCATCAATAGGTCCTCCTTTCCAGTTACTAAAACGAGTAATGGTGCAGGACAAGTTTCTCCCATTTACAATAGCTGTCTCCTCCTAGGAAAGCAATCCAAAAAGAAATCCTAAGACTCAAACTGAAATGATTCTTGTGTAATAATGAGAGAACAGAGAACAACCTGATTACTTTTTATTCTTGGAATTGAACAAATTTTGAGAATTTATATTAAAATTTAGACTAAAGAAGAAGTTTAAAAGAACATGACTTCAACTCCCAAACTAAAAGGCGCGTTTTAAGATTTGGAAAACACAAATTTGCAAAATGCTACAAATATGTTACTAGACTTTAGGTCTAAAGGGGAGCCAAGAGATGGCATTGGAAGAAAAGACAAAATATCACGTTTTCTTTCACATATAGATTGTAGGCATAGGAATACACACATATATGTATATGTTACTAGAAAGCATAAAAGGGACATTATTGGGATAAAGCAGGAAACTTGCAGGAATGGAGGAGAAAGAACAGGGGAAAGCAATGTTAGGGCCAACAAAAGCTATGCAGTGATACGTATATGTATACATGACACTGTCATGACGAAACCTTTGTTTTGCATTCTACCTAAAGAGCTAATAAAGAAAGCAAAGTTTGAACTAAGTTGTATTGAGAAAATGTGGTTTAGATGATGCATTAAAATCTGTTAAATGGCTGCAGTTACAGTCTATTCTCTCAAGTGCTACAACTGTTTGGAATCTAAGGTTTTAGATATTGAGTTAGCTTTTGTGTATATATGTGTTGTGCACATATGCCCATACATGTACATGTGTTGCCAAAAGGCAATCTTGGGTGTTGGTCTTCAGGTGTTTTCTGCTTTTTTTTTTCCAGTTTGGTAGATCAAAGCTTTTCAATATTGATAGGTAATGCTAAGAATAATAACTGAGAAAGGAAATAATTTTTGATAGAAAAACATGGTTCTGCTTATAATTCTAATTGCTAAATTTTGCATAGAAGAATTGTTTTGCAAAAGTGATAAAAAAACACATTTAGTTTTCCAGGAGTAGGTTAGCATAACAGAGGGTTTGGACAAGATGATCTTTGGGTTAAGTCTCTGAGTGCTTTGAACAGTACCTAAGAACATTAGTATATGGAAGTGCTTCAGATTTCCTACTTTGGAAGATTTTAATTGAATGAAGATTAAGAGACTTGAGTTCCTGGATATTTATATAAACACTTGGGAAAAGACAGATCATTGCCAGCCACAGAGACAGGGAAAACCCTCTCTATACAACTTGTGTCATGGGGATTCCAAGATTGCCATCTCAGCACAACTTAGCTTTCTCAGGACTGCAGGTTGCTGCCCTTGACTCACAATGGCACAATTCAAGTTGTTAATGCTCTGCTAAGGAAACCTGGGTCTGTTCAGCTAACCTCCATCAGAGCTGGAAGGACAGTAGCTACTGGCATGTTCAAAGAAAATGACAGTCCTGCAAGCAGCTCACTGGGGTTTAGTGATCTAAGGCTATCTTTATGTAGCTATTTTGCCTTATAAGCAATATCCTCCCTCTTGGATTTTAGAAGCCCTGCCATGTATCAGATGATTGTAACTCCTTTTAGTCTCATAAAACGCTATATGTGTCATCTGCCCCCCACCTTTTATTGAAGACAGGCTCTCTCATTGTCTTGGAACTTTGCCATATAGGTCTGGGTTGCTGGCCATAAGTTTACTGGGATCTGGCTATATAGTCAGTGGTGGGACTAAAGGTCCCAGCTTCTTAAGTGGGTCCTGGATATCCAAAAGCAGTCTTCATGCTTGTGTAGCATGTGCTTTACCCAAGGCCATCTCCTATGAATTAACACTTTACATGATGACAAAGTAATTAAATTTGAGATTCTTATCAATTAAGTTCTGACAACAATTGACTACTTGAACAATCAATGAGAGAAATGTCTGATGATACATTCTCCAATTTCTCTTGTCATTTATACACTTTTTTTTAATTTTCTACTGATGTTGTATTACTAGTTTTCCGATTTTGAACATTTTAATAACATTTTTGAAACTTTTAAATATCTAGAATCGTTTGTGAGTTGAAATCTTATTTTTCTTTTCATCTGACTTTTTCAATGTTGATTGAGTTTTGAAAATTATATAAAGACTACCCTTTTGTTATATACTTTTTACATTTTTGTGTGTGGTGTGAGTGTACATGTTGGTGTGGAGTGTGTGTGCATGTGGAGACAAGAGCTTGGTTTCAGGAGTCATTTTCAGTCACTATCTTAGTTTTTGAAAGTAAGTTTTGAGAAACCTGGCACACATCGTGGGGCTAGACAGGCTAACTAACAAGCCCCTACCTGGGATCCAGTGGTCCCTAATTACCCAGCAATGCAATTAAGTGCCCAGCATTTGATTTGATGTGGGTGCTGGGACTGGGACTTCAGGTCTTCATGTTTGGGTAGTAAGCTGCTGTTGGTTTCTCTCTCTCTCTCTCTCTCTCTCTCTCTCTCTCTCTCTCTCTCTCTCTCTCCCTCTCTCTCTCATCGTCATAGTCGTCCTCCTCCTCCTCCTCCTTCTTCTTCTTCTTCTTCTTCTCCTTCTCCTCCTTCTCCTTCTTCTTCTTTTCTTCTTCTTCGTTCTTCTCCTCCTCCTCCCTCCTCCTTCTCCTCCCTCCTGCTATTTCTCCTCCTCCCTCCTCCTAGTCCTTCTTGCTCCCCAACTGAAGTGTTGTCTTTAACCCAATTTATTCTATTTCCCCCTAGTTGGGGTGTGTTGGAGCTTCTTTTGGATATTGTGGGACTGCCTGTGGAGTCCAGATAGACTAGAAGGAACCTGTGCCCCATGGGTCTGGTGGAGTTCCTTCGTGCCTGGGTCCCATTGGTCCCAGTTACTTCTAGTGTTGGGACATATGCTGTGTCCTCTGATCCTATGATCCTGGGCAGGTTCGAATGCCAGGAGTGGAGCTTCCTCTGGGTGTTGTGGGACTGGTTGTGGAGTTAATTACTGGAGCAGACCTTGGGCACAAACTCCACAGCCTGTCTCTCAACACACAGAGGAAGCTTCACTGCCAGGTACTCAGAAACACAGGATCCCAGGAGCTTGGTCACAACAGGATCTCAAGGTCCCAGAGGTAGCTTGACTCCCAGGAGCTCAGGATCCCAGGATCTCAGAATCACAGGATCACAGAGACAGCTTGACTCTGAGGAGTTCTGACACAACTGGGATCACAGGAAGGACAGGCTTCAGTTAGATATAGCGAGGGCAGGTAGCACTAGAGATAAACAGATGGCAGGAGGCAAGCGTAAGAACATAAGCAACAGAAGCCAAGGTTACTTGGCATCATCAGAACCCAATTCTCCCACCATAGCAAGTCCTGAATACACTATCACACCAGAAAAGCAAGAGTTGGATGTAAAATTGCTTTTCATGATGATGATAGAGGGCTTTAAGAAGGACATAAACAACACCCTTAAAGAAATACAGGAGAACACGGGTAAATAGCTAGAAGCCCTTAAAGACAAAACACAAAAATCCCTTAAAGAATTACAGGAAAACACAATCAATCAGGCGAAGGAAATGAACAAAGCCATCCAGGATCTAAAAATGGAACTAGAAATAATAAAGAAATCACAAAGGGAGACAAACGTGGAGTTAGAAAACCTAGGAAAGAGATCAGGAGTCATAGATGCAAGCATCACTAACAGAATACAAGAGATAGAAGAGAGAATCTCAGGGGCTGAAGATACCATAGAAAACATTGACTCAACAGTCAAAGAAAATGCAAAATGCAAAAAGTTCCTGAGCCAAAACATCCAGGAAATCCAGGACACAAAGAGAAGACCAAATCTAAGGATTTGGTATAGAAGAGAGTGAAGATTCCCAACTTAAAGGGCCAGTAAATATCTTCAACAAAATTATAGAAGAAAACTTCCCTAACCTAAAGAAAGAGATGCCCATGAACAAACAAGAAGCCTACAGAACTCCAAATAAACTGGACCAGAAATGAAATTCCTTCCATCACATAATAATCAAAACACCAAATGCACTAAACAAAGAAAGAATATTAAAAGCAGTAAGGGAAAATGTCAAGTAACATATAAAGGCAGGCCTATCAGAATCACAATTTCTTTAAGCCTGAGCTTAAATGTTTTTTCTTAGATCTGCTTTAATTTCTGCTAGATATGTGTGGGCAATATTGTCTATGACCAGTTTAACTAGATTTATGAAGTATGCTGGAAGAATGAATTCTGGCACCAGATCTGCCTCAGGGTTGTTCTGTGGTTTTGGCATCTCAGGGGAGATATGTTCTTTCTTCCTTTTTTTTTTTTTTGGTGTGTGTTTTTTCAATCTACTTGAAGACAGGCATGCATCCCAGCTATGTTGTTCTGACAGACAGGTCATATCAGACATAGAGAAACTCTTAAAGACATAAAAATGGAATACTTTAGCTAGATATTTTTAAATTGTAAAGTAAGGAAGGCAATTGTGTTTTGAAAATAAAACACATCAAAAACTATTAAACCAAAAGAAACAGAATGTCAACCAAGAAACACATAGGAAACTGAAAATACAGGCAATACATTAACTGAAAGAAAACCTTGATCCCAACTTCAGGACCTGGTTGTTTTACTTGTGATTTCCTTCAGATGATCAAACTATTTTTATGTTGATTTCACACACACACACACACACACACACACACACACACACACACACATACACGCGCGCGCGCGCGCTCGCGCACCCCACAGCACATTTACAGATACAAATACAGACCATTCTTCCATAAGATTACAGAGAAAATTCACCATGTTCACCAATCATACTTGTTTAAAAGGTCATCACTGGGTCTAAGGTGGCCCAGCCACTTTGGAAGCTGAAGCAGAAAGACTGAATGCTCAAGGCAAGTCCAGGTAACCAAATAAGACTGTCTCTCATTAAGAAAAGGATTGTTCAATGGCAGAGTACTTGCCTAGTATGAATAAGATCACCAATACTGAGAAAATTCCATCAAGAATCACACAGATTTTCCAATGACTTATCTACTATAATATATCATGCTAATAGTACAATTAAGTAAAGTGTGATGTCTTCAATCTATATTAGAGACATCCATTGTCAATGTAAATTTATGAGAAATAAGAGATAACATGTAAAAAGAATTAGATATCAAGATGAGATAGAATATCTTGTTTATTATTTGAATGATGTAGATTCTTATAGCAACATTAAAAACAAAGGTTCTTTGAAACACCTATAGTATATTTAAATTTGGTCTGGTCATTGCAATGAGATAAAAATGGATAAGTAACACAGAAATAAGAAAGAAAAACTACCCCACTAAAAACAATGAATGACTTAAAAATTGATCAAATTACAACATCTTGATATTAAGTTGATTTCTCTATATTTAAGGATAGTTCTTAAAATATTAATAAATTAATTTTATCATATCACTTGGGATCTGTTAATTAGGTTTAAAGAGAAAACTCAACAATGACAGTTTAATTTTTTTTTGTGAAAAAAATCAAATGAAGCCTTTGCAATATTTTAATGTGTATGGCCACAGTAATTAAAGTAGCTTGGCATTATTTGATAGCAATAGGCAGTTTATGAGACTGGTTATCATCCACAAACTCCTAGTCTGTATTAGGTCTATAGCATAGTCACAGGTACTCGAAGGGAAAGAGTGAATTTAATATTACCTAGAAACCTGGATGCATGGAAAAATTAACTCTACTCTCTTTCTACCTCTTGTCATTTCTGATTTCCTATTTTGAAATCTATGTGGGATGTTCAACCTTAGGTCACACAGGATTCCGGTCCCCAGGTTTTCTATCATTACTTTATACTGAAAGCCAAATTTCTTACTTGCATGCAAATGCACCAGAGATTTTTCATCTGGTCGACTTTATTTTTGTCAGTTGCCAGGGACAGCAGTTGGGTTCCCCCAAAGCCAGCTGTAAATTTCATCTCTGAAAGAAAAGCAGAGGACTAAAGCAACTCAGAGATGGTGGACATAGCTTTGGACAAGATGAATAGGAAAGAGGTGAAAATGTTTCTTCTCTGGTACAGCAGACGGGCACACGTGTGTTCGGGGCAGTGTCTGGCACCAGGAGGCACATACGTGAGGCGTTTTAGGATGGTTTATCTCAGCGAGGTAGAGACAAAGCATGGGTAGTGTTATTGCAGAACCATTATCCCCCAAATGGAATCACATCTGTGGTGTGAGTGAGGCTTGGGAAACACACCTGTGTGAACTTGCTTGAAGCATTATATGGCAAACCAAGAGGCACACGGTGGTAATTTTTCCTCTCTCCACTTGACTAAAACTGTCAATTATCTTCATCCTCTTGCCAGAAGAGCTTTTCTTAACAATGTAGCTCTCTTCTACTCAGCGCAGGAACCCAGCCCCAACTCTGGGAGAGAGGAAGTCAATCATATTGGTAGCCTCCATGTATGTTCTACTTCCTCCTTGATGAGGGTATGACATAGGAAGAGGGAGAAGCGTGGGGCAGGGACAGAGACCCCTGAAGGCTGGCACAGGCTTCTGAGCTTCCCTCTCTCGTTCCTCACTTTTTCTAGCAGGCCAAATGTGCATACAGCACTCTGTCTTAGCATCTCATATCTTGGCAACATGCTGGTGTTCTGTGCCTGTTAGTCCAAAATCAGGAACAGAGGGAACAATTTCAGGGTTTATTTGCTTTAAAAAGTATCAACCAAATACTAAAATTTGGCTCACTCTCTGCAAGTCACATCCCAGATAAGTTCAGTATGTCCAACTTTGTCTACTGCAGGGATTTCTATGGCAAGTATTTATATCAATCCTACATAGGCTTATGGTTTTAACAGAAGTGCAAAGTTCAGGGAATAAGTGCTTCTCCAAAGGACTAGGCATAGAGAAAAGATGGCTTTAAAGGTTTCCCTTTTACTCATTTCATTTTGTTGCACTATCTTTTGGGAGAAAATATTAATTTTTTTTCCTTCCATGTTGCTTCTCTGGAGGTGGAATCTATCCACAGTAATCGATAACAGTATCCAGTTTAAATGTCCAGTGTAAACAGGAAGAGAGTGGAACAGAGAGCTTAATCTGGGAGACAAACAACTTCTAAAGAAGTACTAGGAGAAAGGAAATAGCCCAGAAAAGATTCTTAAAGATAAATGAATAGGGAAATTGTGTTCTTCCTGGCAGGCAATCAGACATGAAGATTACCTGACAAATCCTACCTCTCATTTAAAGATAAAATGCCTATCAGAAAAGGGGAAATGATAAGGCTTGAAATGGCAGTCTTAAATTACAGGAAATATAGATGAAGTTCACTGTCATTTTCCTCCCTTCACTGCAGAGGATTGTATCTAACATGTATTAGAAAACTATGCTACATCATCTAAGGTTGCAGAAAATCCTGAACTATAACTTTCTATCTTAAGAAATAACATATAAGGGGATATTAACCCAGAATCTCAGAATACCCTAGACACAATTCGCATATCAGTAGATTTCCAAGAAGATGGAAGGAGAGACCCCTGGTCCTGGAAAGACTGGATGTAGGGGAATGCCAGGACAGAGAAGCGAGAGGGGGTTGAATGGGGAACAGAGGGAGGGAAGGGGGCTTATGGGACTTTCAGGGAGGGAGGAAATGGGAAAGGGGAAATGATTTGGAATGTAAATAAAAAAACTTAGAAAAAGAAAAAAGAATAACATGATTCATTTAGCGTGGACACCTGGGATTCTTCCTTATACTATCCAGAGCTGAGGGACATTAGTTGAAATTGCATCAGAAATACTGTCTCCTCACTCACTGGCTGAATGACTCTCAGATGGTCATGGTGCTTCTTTTGTCCCCAGAAGGTATTCAATATGATGTGCTAATGTTTACTAGAGAAAACAACAGCAAAATTGTTTAGGTAGGCATATTTTTCAAATGCCATTTTTAAGCAAAATCAAAAAGTCTCTAATATGTTTGTGTGTAGGGTTATGAGTCCCGCATCTGCTCCACCAGGCCACAGGGCTTGGCTGTTTGGGGAGGCAGGACGTGGGAAGTTGACCATGCTTACCCCACTCTGTTGCTGGGTGGGTGTCGGGCTGTAGGGAAGTCCTGGGACACTGCTCTGGGGTGGGGAAGTGCAGTCTGAGGTGCTGGAGAGCTGGAGCTGGTTTCTGGGATCCCCAGGCCTGCAAAGAGACTGGGGCTGCCTGGTTCTCTGGCTCTTGGACACCCAGGCGCCAGAGCTGAGAATGGAGTGAGGGCCCGAAGGCTGGATCTAGCCTGGGGCGGGGTGGAAGGGGAGTAGGGAGCTCCAGCTAGTCCTGAGGGAGAGAGTCCTTGGCTTGACAGCAGCAGCAGGCTTGAGCTTGGTGGCACTCATGGCTGGGAGCACAGAGAGATTAGACTGGCTCTATAGGCAAAGGCTTTCTCCATTGCTCCCCACTGCAGATCCCAATGAAAAGAGGCAGCCCATGGTTTTAAGGCATTTATTGTCATGGCAGAAAGTGGATGAGTAAAACTGTACCCCACTTCTCAGGACAGGCCTGAGGTTAAATACCTTTTGCAGGGAGGAGTGACTGGGAAGGAAGACTTGTTGGCTAAGCCTCCAGGCCTTTAGGTACCTCATTAAAATGGAGAACTGTCTTGAACTTACATGACCATAGGCCACATCCTCTAGCTATGGAGGGGCTTGGGACATTGCCCTTACGTGACTGATGACCACAAATGTATGGGTGGGGAGGGCTGCAGCTAGTGAGGGGTCTGGTTTCTTGGGAAGAGGCAAAACACCTACCATTCCTTCAAAGTCTCTGGGGTTTCAAGCCTTAGCTCAACTGGAGACCAAGTTGCCTTTCATGGTCCCACACTTGTGAGTAAGGGAAGATAGGATTAGATCATCTTTGTTTTTAAACTGCCTTTGTCTAAGTGTTAATACTATAAATGCAGCCAAAGGGGGAAAGAATAACTTTCTGTCTCAAAATCCAGCACCTCCATTATCTAATGAGAGGGGCATTCAATGGTTCCTCAGGTTACTTTCAGAAATATCCTACATATAAGCCTAAATACTTATTCATAATATTAAAGTGGAAATGTAAGCTAACTATAGCCAGTGTTTTTTGACTGGATTTGCATACTTAAAAAATATCACAGAGCTCTCTGTCAGTTCATTGGCATCTATCTTGTTTACTAATATCGGGGTTGCCAGAGTTAATTATTTAATCTTTTACAGCTAGACATCTTTTTCACAGCTTGCTACTGTTACAAACAATTTTGCAATGAACATGTTTATTCTTCCAGAGACTGAATGTCTGTCCTTAAATTCATGTGCAGAAATCTAGTTGCCTCCTGAGGAGTGTGACTTTTCAGAGGTGATGAGGCCATAGAGCAGAGCCTGTGAATCCTTGTCACAAATTCAAGTGTTTTGTGTCTGGATCTCACACTTCTCAGCTCCTAGAACTGGAAGCAATTTATTAATAATAAGTTATATTCAAGCCTAAGACTGTTTGTCACAGGAGCCCAAACAGTTTAATTCCTATCTCTTTGTTACACTTTGGTTTAGCTACCTATTCTAGTTCCTAGAAGTAGAATTCCTGAATCAAAGAGTAAGCACATTGGAGCTGGAGAGTTGGCTCAGCGGTTTAGAACATTGGCTGCTTTTCCAGAGGACTAAGGGTGTATTGCAATCATCCACACGGTAACTAACAACCTAAACAAACATGTAACTCAAGTTCTAGGCAATCCAATGCCCTCTTCTTGGCCTTTGAGGGCACCAGGCATATGGTGAACAGACATACATACAGGCAAAGCATCTACACACATAAATAAAGATGAAAGAAAGTCAAGAGTAAAAAACATTAAAGCCATTTTAGACACAACCGACTGACTTCCTCTAATAGCACACTGAAGCTCTTCATGTCTCCACATTCTTCCCAGTTCTGTTCCTTCTGCTCAGGTGCCTGGTACATTTGGGTTAGTTTTAATTCAGCTGGTTACTTGTGAATAGTGTTTTCACCAGTAAACGGAATTTGCATACTTTTTTCCCCAGTGATCTATCTTTTCTTCATCTTAGTGGAAAAGCCCAGGATTACTATGAAGGTTACATCCACATAAAGTGAGGAGTTTGGGGTTTGGCACATAGTGAATGCTCAAAACCAACAACCAACAGCCCTGCTCACTTCAGTTCAAAGAACTGGAATTACTGGGGTGCTATTGTCCCTTTCTTCATATAGGACATTGATGATGTAATGGGAGGTGCTTCTAGCAATATTAGTCAATATTTTCTTCTCTGTACTCTTAGAGGTATGTGAATTTATAGGTCAAGACCTACTTGTATTAATTTTTTGTTATTATCATAGTTGAAATCTGGATTTTACTGAGTTGGGTGCACTTGTCAATTGGCAATTAGTACAGCATAAATCTCCTCACAGCTCAACAATATCCAAAGCTAATGATGTCCAACATCTCAAAACACCTTACAACTTTTCCTTTAGTTTTATATTCACATTTATTTTCTCAAAGGAATTACAACTTTTTAAAACCATATCTTAGCACTTTAAGTTAACTATTCAATCAATTCATTTGACTGCTAAATAGGCAAAAATTTTAACTATTTATTGTAAAATATGGTTTTCACAATCATCTTTAAATATCTTCCTATAAAGCAAAAATATCAAAATACTTGTTTTTTTTTATTTTATTTTTTAATTTACATTCCAAATCACTTCCCCTTTCCCGTTTCCTCCCTCCCCGAAAGTCCCATAAGCCCCCTTCCCTCCCTCTTTTCTCCATTCAACCCCCTCTCGTTACTCTGTCCTGGCGTTCCCCTACATCCAGTCTTTCCAGGACCAGGGGTCTCTCCTTCCATCTTTTTAGAAATCTATTGATATGCGGATTGTGTCTAGGGTATTCCGAGATTCTGGGTCAATATCCCCTTATCAGTGACTGCATACCATGTGTGTTCTTTTGTGATTGGGTTACCTCACTAAGGATGATATTTTCAAGATCTGACCATTTGCCTAGGAATTTCGTGAATTCATTGTTTTTAATTGCAGAGTAGTATTCCATTGTGTAGATATACCACATCTTCTGAATCCATTCCTCCGTTGAGGGACATCTGGGTTCTTTCCAGCTTCTGGCTATTATAAATAAGGCTGCTATGAACATAGTGGAGCATGTGTCCTTATTGCATGCAGGTAAAGTCTCTGGGTATATGCCCAGGAGTGGTATAGCCGGATCCTCCGGGAGTGTCATGCCCAGTTTTCTGAGGAACCGCCAGACTGCTTTCCAGAGTGGTTGTACCAGCTTGCAATTCCACCAGCAGTGGAGGAGTGTTCCTCTTTCTCCACATCCTCGCCAACAACTGCTGTCTCCTGTGTTTTTGATCTTAGCCATCCTGACTGGTGTGAGATGGAATCTCAGGGTTGTTTTGATTTGCATTTCCCTAATGACTAAGGATGATGAACATCTCTTTAGGTGCTTCTCAGCCATTAGATATTCTTCAGGTGAGAACTCTTTGTGTAGCTCTGTACCCCATTTTTTAATAGGGTTACTTGCCTCTCTGGAGTTTAACTTCTTGAGTTCTTTGTATATATTGGATATTAGCCCTCTGTCGGATGTAAGGTTGGTAAAGATCATTTCCCAGTTAGTTGGTTGCCGCTTTGTCTTTTTGACAGTGTCTTTTGCCTTGCAAAAACTTTGTAATTTAATGAGGTCCCATTTGTCTATTCTTGATCTTAGAGCATAAGCTATTGGAGTTCTGTTCAGGAAATTCTCCCCTGTGCCCATATGTTCAAGGTTCTTCCCTAGTTTCCCTTCTATTAGTTTCAGTGTGTCTGGTTTTATGTGGAGATCTTTGATCCACTTAGAATTGAGCTTAGTGCAAGGAGATAAGGATGGGTCAATTTGCATTCTTCTGCATGTTGACCTCCAGCTGAGCCAGCACCATGGATTGGCAGGATTAATATAGTAAAAATGAGCATCTTACCAAAAGTAATACACAGATTCAATGCAATCCCCATCAAAATCCCAACTCAATTCTTCATAGAGTTAGAAAGAGCAATTCAAAAATTCATCTGGAATAACAGAAAACCCAGAATAGCTAAAACTATTCTCAAGAGTAAAAGAACCTCTGGGGGAATCAGTATCCCGGACCTCAAGCTGTACTACAGAGCAATAGTGTTAAAAACTGCATGGTATTGGTACAGTAACAGACATGTAGATCAATGGAACAGAATTGAAGACCCAGAAATGAATCCACACTCCTATGGTCACTTGATCTTTGACAAAGGAGCTAAAACCATCCAGTGGAAAAAAAATACTTGTTTTTAAAATGTCATACCCCGCAGTAATTTGCACACTTAAAACACAAGCTCCCACATGTAGAATATGCAGGAAGGCTGAAACACTGACCTGTGGGTTCCACCTGTTCTAAACGTAGGCCCAACAATTTCTATTCTTTCTTCATATAAAGGTGACCCATTGGATGTATGAGTTTATAAAGACCATTTACTAAAAACAGGAAGGAGATGGGACACCATGGTGACGCAGTTTACAACTGTCTGGAGAACTTTACCTGGGGAGTATTATGGAGTTTGCCCAGTGTCCTTCACCAACACCCAAATCTCTCCAGGGGCTACTTTCCTGCAATGATAGCAAGTTCTCCATAAAACTGGGATGACTGTTGTTCAGTGGTCTCTTTTTTTTTTATGCTTGAGAATTTGTTTGTTTGTTTCACATTTATCTTTTACATTTCGGATGCCTCTCACAGTGACTGGCAAATAATAAGTACTTGATATCTGTTGACTGTTTGGATGATCAATGAATGAGTGAAGGGATAATTTATTTCTCGTATTCTAAGGAGTATGGATAGATAAAGCAAGCTTTCCCCGCCTACTGAGTAAATGGTATGATCAGCAGCAATGGACTGAGATGAGCACATTTAAAATACATAGCACCGAATGCTTGCAGCCAGTCACAGGCCCAGTGTCACATGGACCATATGATGGTCCTTGTCTATCACGGGTCAGGAAAGACTAGTCATTTTTATTGTAATGTAAATTGCATCATTTTCTCCTTCCCTTTCTTCTCTCCAAACTCTCCCAAGTTTGCTCTTTTTCAAATTCATGGCTTCTTTTTCTTTAACTGTTGTTATATGTATATATCTTTTTAAAAAGCTAACATACCTATTAGTTTCTCTTCTGTAAAAAATTTTTTAGGGATCTTTAACTTGTTTATTCTATGTCAGAAAACACTAAGAAATCTGTAGATATATGCATTTGCCAATTTAAATAAAGATTTCTAGGAAAGGAAGTTTTAAAACTAACACACATGTATATTTGTAATCCTTGTTATCCAAAGCTACATATGTTTGGATAGATTATGTTTAACAAGGCACATGGATATCCTCTAAACAGCTCTGTATAAGATAATCATTCTGATGGGCATCTAGTTAAATGTAAACATGTTGGAAAACCCCACACGATGAAATGAAATAGAGCTCAGACTTCCAGTTTCAGATGTTTTCCTAAAGCAACCATGTACGAAAATGTACACAAATTTGGGAAACGATTTTACAGTAAATAATGGAAAACTAATCACAGAGCATGTAGCCAGCTAAGAAAGTAAATCGTAACATGCTCCAGTAATTCAGCCTCCTTGAAATAATAATATAAACATGTTATTTCCACCACATCTGTGAGCACTGGAGGGAGGTACAGCAATGGAGCAGGAGGAAGGACATGGGGGCTGGGTTGGAACGCTGGGAATGATTTTCTACAGATAACCGGGCATCTGCAAGCCCTACTGTTGGGTAGTACTTTGAGACAAAATATTCTATGTTAGAGGGAAGCTTTACCCATTTTCTTAAGAGTAACCCCAATAAAACTCATTGGCTAACAGAGTTGGACTTTAGTGGTATCCTTAGACTTGATAGTTTCCCCCTATCTTTGGTGATATGACTTTTATTCACAACTCCTCAGGAATAGTGTCACATGACACCTATGACATAAGATTAAGGAATTCAGTAGCTGCTCACAGACCTGATTGCTAAGCTTGTCCATTTCTGGTTTTCTAATTTGGAATGCATAACCCCTGTCCCCTTTGTATCTCCCTTTTCAGACATGGCCAAAGTCCTAAACCAAGTGGCCCTGACATGCTAGGCATTCTTTCTGTCTGGAGACCACTGCTCCCTGCACTACCCAGACTTCCACTGTTGAGCTGTCTGCTTTCTCAGCTCTAAACTCTGGAAACTTGGCTTTCTCCCTTCCCTCTGCTCATTTTGTTCTATCCAGCAGTTGTTCAGATCCCTAATTTGTCCCATTGTTTTCTTCTCTCACATTCTAACTATCCTTGAGCTTCTTTGTAAGTCTATTTTCTTTTCTTTTTTTTCTTTTTTTCTTATTATTATTTTTATTTTCTATATTCTTTATTTACATTCCAAAGATTACCCCTTTCCCGGTTCCCTCCTCCCTGAAAGTCCCATAAGCCCTCTTCCCTCCCCCTGTTCCCCATTTGCCTAAGAATTTCATGAATTCATTGTTTTTAATTGCTGAGTAGTATTCCATTGTGTAAATATACATGGAAAATATCTCTGATAAAATTGAAGAAATATATAGAAAAACACATTAAGATTGACTATTTCATGGAAAAATTATACAGATAAAATGGTAGGCATAAAAATATTCCTAAGTTGATTGAAAGTGGAATTATAAACATTTTCTGATAGAATTTAAAATCTACAAGGAAAATATTTCTGATAAAATTCAAGAAATATATAGAAAAACATGTTAAAACTAACTATTTCATGAAAAATTATACAGATAAGATGGTAGGCATAAAAATATTCCTAAATTGATTGAAAGTAGAAGTAAAAACATTTTCTGATAAAATTGAAGATTTACGTGGAAAAAAATCTCTGATAAAATTTAAGAAATTTATACAGATAAATTGGTAGGAATTAAAATATTCCTAAGTTGATTGAAAGTAGAATTACAAACATTTTCTGATAAAATTGAAGATTTACATGGAAAATATTGCTGATAAAATTGAAAAAAATATATGAAAAAAAATTAAAATTGAAGATTATCATGGAAAAATTATACAGATAAAATGGTAGGCATAAAAATATTCCTAAGTTTTTTGAAAGTGGAATTATAAACACTTTCTGATAAAATTGAAGATCTACAAGGAAAATATTCCTGAAAAAAATTCAAGAAATATATAGAAAAACATGTTAAAACTGACTATTACATGGAAAATTATACAGATAAAATGGAAGGTATAAAAATGTTCCTAAGTTGATTGAAAGTAAAATTATAGACATTGTCTGATAAAACTGAAGATCCACATGGAAAATACTTCTGACAAAACTGAAGAAAAATACAGAAAAACAATAAAATTGAAGATTATCATGTACAATTATACCGACAAAATGGTAGGCACAAAAACATTCCTGAATTGATTGAAAGTGGAACTATAAACACCCCCCCACACACATGAAACCGAAGATCTACATGAAAAACACCTCTGACAAAGTCGAAGAAATACACAGAAAAAATGTTAAAATTAAAGATTATCATGGAAAATAATACAGTCAAAATGGTAGACACAAAGAACATTACTGAATTGAAAGAGGAGTAACAAACATTTTCTGATAAAATCGAAGATCCACACGAAAAACATCTCTGTTAGACTATGTTTTTTGTTGGAGAATTGAGTCTATTGACGTTATAAGATATTAAGGAATAGTGATTGTTGCTTCCTGTTATTTTTAATGTTCTTTTTATGTTTCTGTGGTTACTTTCTTTTGGGTTTGTTGGAAAAAGAATATTTTCTTGCTTTTTCTAGGGTGTAGTTTCCCTCCTCATGTTGGCGTTTTCCATCTATTATCCTTTGTAGGGCTGGATTTGTGGAAAGATATTGTGTAAATTTGGTTTTATCATGGAATATCTTGGTTTCTCCATCTATGGTAATTGAGAGTTTTGCTGGGTATAGTAGTTTGGGCTGGCATTTGTGTTCTCTTAGGGTCTGTATGAGATCTGCCCAGGATTTTCTGGCTTTCATCATCTCAGGTGAGAAGTCTGGTGTAATTCTGATATGCCTGCCTTTATAGGTTACTTGACCTTTTTCTCTTACTGCTTTTAATATTCTTTCTTTGTTTAGTGCATTTGGTGTTTTGATTATTATGTGCCAGGAAGACTTTCTGGTCTGGTCCAGTCTGTTTGGAGTTCTGTAGGCTGCTTGTATGTTCATGGACATCTCTTTCTTTAGGTTAGGGAAGTTTTCTTCTATAATTTTGTTGAAGATATTTACTGGTCCTTTAAGTTGGAAATCTTCACTCTCTTCTATACCTATAATCCTTAGGTTTGGTCTTCTCATTGTGTCCTGGATTTCCTGGATGTTTTGACTCAGGAACTTTTTGCATTTTTCATTTTCTTTAACTGTTGAGTCAATGTTTTCTATGGTATCTTCAGCCCCTGAGATTCTTTCTTCTATCTCTTGTATTCTGTTGTTGACACTTGCATCTATGACTCTTGAATTCTTTCCAAGATTTTCTATCTCCAGAGATGTCTCACTTTGTGATTTCTTTATTGTTTCTACTTCTATTTTTAGATCCTGGATGGTTTTGTTCAGTTCCTTCACTTGTTTGTTTGTGTTCTCCTGTAATTCTTTCAGGGATTTTTGTGTTTCCTCTTTAAGGGCCTCTACCTGTTCACCCATGCTCCCCTGTATTTCTTTCAGGGATTTTTGTGTTTCTTCTTTAAGGGCCTTTACCATTTGACCCATGTTCTCCTGTATGTCTTTAAGGGAGTTACTTATGTCCTTCTTGATGTCCTCTAACAGCATTGTGAGAAGAGACTTTAAATCCAACTCTTGCTTTTCTGGTGTGTTGGGGTATCCGGGACTTGCTGTAGTGGGAGTACTGGGCTCTGATGTTGCCAAGTAGCTTTGGTTTTTGTTGGTAAAGTTCTTGCGCTTGCCTTTCACCATCCGGTTATCTCTGGTGTTAGTTGGTCTTATTGTCTCTGGCTGGAGCTTGCCCCTCCTATGGACCTGTAAGCCTCTGTCTGTACTCCTGGGAGACCAACTCTCTTCTGGCAGGGTCTGTGCACAGAAGGCTGTGGAGCTGTCTGATTCCCCGCTGCAAATGGCGGCTGGAAGGGAAGACTCCTGTCCCAGCTACTCTACTGATCGTATGCCCAGTGTGCTCCTAGCTGTACCCCTCCAGGGAGAAGGTGGAGATCTCACCTCCATGCTCAGAAGTGAAATCGCTGCTGGGTGATCATTCTCTTCTGGTGGGCTAAGCACAGAAGGCTATGGAGCTGCCTGGTTCCTTGCTGCAAATGGCGGCAGGAAGGGAAGACTCCGTAAGTCTATTTTAAATTCTTTTATCTATGAGACTAATGAGACCTGCAAAAGACCCCCTGTAATCCAGCAACATTCATGCTTTCTCTGAATTTTACTTTATGTTTTTATCATATTACAGAAGCTTAGATCTGACCATTTTCTTTAGGAAGCCTGAGACTTCCTGTTTTGGTTCTCATTTTCTTCATGTATAAAGTAAAGAGATTTAAAAAAAAAACGGTCCATTTTCTTAAGATCCTTTCAGCATTAACTTTCTAGAAGTCCATGAAATGAGGTTGCATTTTCTTTATCCATTCCTCTGTTGGCATACATGTAGATTCTTTTTACTAATAAAGAAATATTTATAGGAGAATGGATATGGCCAAGGACATTCATATTAAGTAACTTAAGTCAGCCTCAGAAGAACAGATATTATATGCTTTCTCGAATTGGGGGGCCTTGGATTTTACATAGATTTATAAAACCATCTATGTAGCATTACATGAAAGTGGAATTGAACTAACTATCTAGAGACTGAGGGGAACTATTGCAGGTGTATATTAAGAAGAGAAGAGCGGATGAAGAAAAGGAGGCTATGCACAAAGTATAGTCTATTCTTCCAGGAAAATGTTTTATGTCACCCAGTACCATAGGAAATTGACCTATGCCAATGGAATACAGACATGCATATGCATACACACACACACACACACACACACACACACACAGGCACATATATATGTATAATTAGGTTCCAGTTGTGATGACAGTGTGAGTAGGGAAAGTCAGCTTTTCCCTGATTGCTCTAAGCTGTCCCCAGTGTGGATGTTTCTGGTCTATGGGGATGATATGACCAATACTTTGATCTGAGCTTCCCCAATCCTTCAGCTTTCCCCGGGATTTTAATTTTAAGCTCCAGACCACTTCTGAGGTCAACTGAGCTATTTTCTATGATGGTGAGAAAAAGCACTACATTGTTTAAGAAAGCCTTGATTTATTTTCAGCCCGTTTATTACTTAGAGCTGTTGATATACCACAGATAGTTCATTTATGTACTAAAAATGGATAGAAAATTCACAAGTATCACAGTTCTGTGGAAAGCCATATATAAGAGGCAATAACCCAATTAATAAACACAGTATTTGGAACCATTTAATTTTAAACATTTTTTTCAGGTAAGTTCAAAGTTACCTCAGAATGTTATTTTTAGTCACATATACTAAGGTTTAAATGGTCTCGTGCGAGGGAGTGCTAGGTCTCTTGAATTTCCTAGTAAGTTATCTTCATGATTTGTGGCATGGATCCCAGTGTAATTTACAGGAGGAGGAGAACTAGGCTTCTAGAGTCCTTCACTTTCCGTGCTGGGCCTGTGATGGGAGTGGAGTAGGAGGGGAGTAATAGCTGTGTATGCTAGGGACTTAATGAATCTGAACCTGAGAGAAGGGTGGAGAGAGAATTAGAAAGAATGCTTGGTGCCATACACTCACCTTTTAGGGAATGAACCTTAAAATTCACAATTTTCAGAATACAAGCGATAGAAAATACAGATTAGAGATGAATATTAAAGAGAAGGGTCCAGTTTCCAGATTTCAGTCAGTCTCAGGATGGTGATACAGGGTAGGTGGTGGGGGCACTAAATCTTCATGGGGAGTTTTTATTAGGCCCTATGGGACAGAAATTTTTATTTTTTATCAGAAAAGTATATGCTGAAGACAAAGTTCAGGCTGATGTCATGTTTTTACTTAATTTCTCAACTTTAGCCCACACACCACCACCACCACCACCACCACCACCACCATTACCACTACTAGAATCATCAATGTCATCATCATAAGTTATAGGGTTGTTGTAAGGATTAAATAAAAAAGCATCTAGAGTTTAGCATACTGACTGGTTCAGAGACTATTCTAGTAGGATGATGAATATAGACTTTAAAAGTAAGCAACACCTTTCTCTCTGTGTATCTGTGTGTCTGGGTGTCTGTATGTCTCTCGGTCTCTGTCTGTCTCTGTCTCTGTCTCTCTGTCTCTCTCTCTCTCTCTGTCTCTCTCTCTGTCTCTCTCTCCTCTGTATGTGTATGTTTCTGTTTGGGCACATGTGTTTGCATGCATGCATGTTGAGTCCAGATGTCAACATTAGGTGTTATTCCTTAGGTTCTATCCCCATTTCAGTGCATTGAATTTAAAATACATATCCTCAAAATTCAGGTTGAAATAAAAGAAATATCAGATGGAATACTATTAAGAGTTTGCTTATAAGGAATCTGAGTTTTTAATTCTTTCTATAGGAATATAATCAAATAATCCTTGTTAAATATAAGCTCTAGCAGAGAGGAGTATTGGGTGTCTTTTCCATCTAGACACCCAGAACAATGTCTGGGCTACAGCAACAGTGCAATAAAGGCTCAATAAATATACACATGGCTGGTGAATTCCTTATATAATCATAAATAATTTGGGAGCTAAAAGAACACAGATATTCCTATCCTTATAAAGACCAGTTCCCTAATGGTTCATAGATTTTTGATCTTTAACTTTAAAAAATGACATATAATTCTTTTAAAATAGAATATTATAGACCACATAATAAAGTCATGGTCATAACATGGAATCATTTTGAAAATGATCATTTTGCTCTACTATATTAAAGGTCTTTGTAGAAAAGGATCTGAGAGGTTGGTGACAGTAAGACACTAATAATCTAATATATAATAATACTTAGCCAATAAATGGGGTTTATAGTACCTTCTAATAGCTAATTTTGTTTAAGACTAGGAAATACCTTTGGACTTTTTTTTTTTGTATTCTTTGGTAGCTATCATATTTCACTGAACATCCTATGCTCTGTGAGAAACTCCCTCTATTTGGCTATAAGTTGGAGCCGTCTTTGATCACTGAACCATGAGGATGAGAGAAGTGCTTTACATCAAGGCCAAGACCAGTGAAAGTGGCTGAATTTCCTGTGCTTCTTTCTTCATTTCACTCACCCGAATTTTCTGGGCTTATATTTCAGTTGACAGAGCTATCAGCTGTAGCATATTTGCCCACCCACCATCTGATTGCATAAGCCTCAGGGTGCTACATGAGCTTATGTACACTCTTAAATTTTTAAGAAATGCCCATTAATTGCCCTGACTAGTAGTCAAGTATAACTTTTAAAATGATGTACTTTGGGAAAGAATGGGCTTCAAGGAAAGCCTTTTATATTTCATATCAGCTATAACCAAGTTATATTTTTTATTTTCTTCTCTAACTCTTTGATTCAGTTTCATTAATTATTAATTGACAAGCATGCTATTGAGAAATACTATATTTTAAGTACCAGCTGAAGTGGTGGAGACACAAGGTTGAACAGACAGATCCATTTATGGATCCTTAAAATTTTGAAGATAAATTAGATATTAAGCAAAAGTCTCATGGACATACATAGAGTTATTGTCATAGTTACTTTTCCTATAGCTATGATAAAATATCCCAACAAAGGAAATGTAAGGGACAAAGGGTTTATTTTGGCTCACATTTCAGGTACAACAGTAGGGAAGTCAAGATGGTATGATCTTGAAAGTAGCTCCTTACATTGTACCCTCATGTGCTCAGCTCACATTTTTCTTTTATATATTCATGGATCCCAGCCTAGGGAATGGTAACACCCACAATGAGCCAGTCATCTCATCTCAAGTAACCTAATAAGGATAATAATGTACAGTCGTGCTCAGAGATATTTCTCCTAGGTAGATAGCACCAAGTTGGCAATTGAGATTACTCACAATTACTGAAAATCAAAATACAGGGTGCTATTTAACAGTACAGAGAGAAACTGAATTAAACAGAGAATTTATAAATGGACTCTGTACAAAAATGTTGATGTACACCTAATCCTAGTACTAGGTAGTACTAGTACTGCCAAAGGCAGAATGATTACTGAAAGTTCAAGGCCAGCATAGTCTACACAGTGAGTTCCAGTCCAGTCAAGACTATGTAGGGACACCTTGTCTCAACAACAAAGATAAGAAAACAAATAAGAAATGGCCTCTGTAGAAGGAGCAATTCAACTCTGACAGTCTACAGAGGAAATTATTGAAATGGGAGAATTCACTGGTTAAAAAGTATGTGACAAGGCAGCTAGACTAGCTAAGAGTGACGAACTAGTGAGGTAGGCACATGCTGAGGTAGACAAACTATGGTCTTGATACCAAATCCTTTCCATACTTGTGTTTGTAATAATTTATTGAGGCATGGGTATGGCCATGCCATTGCACAGTATCTGTAGCTTTAATTACACCAGTGGATCTGAGTAGATGCTTCTTAGGCTGTATGGCTCACAAAATCTAGAGTATTTATCATCTGGTTTTTGTAGGAAAAGTTTTATGACCCTTGTTCTAGATCACTTAATCCAGTGTAGGACACATTAAGGATCTGAGGTTTAGTCTTATACACAAAACAAGGTATTGGGGAGCTTTAAATAGGAAGCGAGTGAGTGGCATGGGCAGATATGGGCTTTGGGAAGACATTTCTGGATGATAAGGAACTGGAGAAGGTAAGTATCTAGAGGCTACTTGAGAGGAAGCAGTGGCTTGGCAGTGTCAAGTGCCAAGAAGAGATGAGCTCAAAGTCGACTTTGGGAGCAGTCAGTATGATTTAATTGCACATTGTTCATTGACATAAAGGAGAGGTAGAAGCAAAGATGTTTCCTGAGTTTTGCCTGAGAGAGTGAGAAGACTAGTGATTTCATCTTCTACAAACATGGGAGACTGTCAAGGATCACACACAGGGCTATGAAGGTAAGGAGCATGGAAAAGCAGTTGGATATCAATGAAAAAAAATGAAGAAGGCAATTTCACAAGCATTTCAGATTTCTACTCTTGTCCAGGGCTGGAATATTTTTCCTAGCATCAATTCCCTTAAAACTTGTACAGATTCTGCTCGTTTAGGGAAAAAAAAAGGCACATTTAGTGAGACTGTATATATTTCTGGATCTGTTTAAGGGAAGCTTTGTCCTTTGGCTAAGACCCTCCAAGCTTTATGAAAACATCTATTTATCCTGGGACAACGGGAGATTTTCAGCTTGTTACAGCTTTTACTTGTGCTGCCAAAAGGAAAAAACAGAAGGATTCAATGGTCTTTTAATTGGACCTCACTCAGATCCCTAGGGCAGAGGGCTTAACCTAAACTCACATTTAGATTTTAGGCTCTCGTTGGCTGTAGGTCTCTTTTTACAATATGAACAACAACAACAAAAAAATTCCTAGATTTTCTATGATGTCAGTCCACTAAAATCTTCATTTCTTCAACACTCACCATTCCTGTGAAATCAGCCTTTATTATACATTGCTATTTTGTCCTAGTCAGCACTGTGCCCTATGTGAAACTCTGTGTCTTAAGTGATGTTATCATTGGCCTGTTTTTCTCAAGTGGGCTCTATTTCCTCCTTGAGCCTGTGCACTGGGTTGCCCTAAGAATATCATGTTGTCGCCATAGTAGCTACATGGTTGGATTCAGTTTTAGATTTGTCACTGTTTGAAAGGATTCTGTAAAAAGATGAAATATATCTCTTGGCTGTAATTGACCAAACCCTTTGCTTTAGTACATTTGGTTCATTAAGGTGAAGATTTTGCTTTGATATTATAAAAATTTTGAATTTTAAGATCTAAGACCAATCAGATAATGAAGTTATTTAAGTTAGTGTTAACTAAGGATGATGAACATCTCTTTAGGTGCTTCTCAGCCATTAGATATTCTTCAGGTGAGAACTCTTTGTTTAGCTCTGTACCCCATTTTTTAATAGGGTTACTTGCCTCTCTGGAGTTTAACTTCTTGAGTTCTTTGTATATATTGGATATTAGCACTCTGTCGGATGTAAGGTTGGTAAAGATCATTTCCCAGTTAGTTGGTTGCCCTTTGTCTTTTTGACAGTGTCTTTTGCCTTGCAAAAACTTTGTAATTTAATGAGGTCCCATCATCCTTAGTCATTAGGGAAATGCAAATCAAAACAACCCTGAGATTCCATCTCACACCAGTCAGGATGGCTAAGATCAAAAACACAGGAGACAGCAGTTGTTGGCGAGGATGTGGAGAAAGAGGAACACTCCTCCACTGCTGGTGGAATTGCAAGCTGGTACAACCACTCTGGAAAGCAGTCTGGCGGTTCCTCAGAAAACTGGGCATGACACTCCCGGAGGATCCGGCTATACCACTCCTGGGCATATACCCAGAGGCTTTACCTGCATGCAATAAGGACACATGCTCCACTATGTTCATAGCAGCCTTATTTATAATAGCCAGAAGCTGGAAAGAACCCAGATGTCCCTCAATGGAGGAATGGATTCAGAAGATGTGGTATATCTACACAATGGAATACTACTCTGCAATTAAAAACAATGAATTCACGAAATTCCTAGGCAAATGGTCAGATCTTGAAAATATCATCCTTAGTGAGGTAACCCAATCACAAAAGAACACACATGGTATGCAGTCACTGATAAGGGGATATTAACTCAGAATCTCGGAATACCCTAGACACAATTCGCATAGCAATAGATTTCTAAGAAGATGGAAGGAGAGACCCCTGGTCCTGGAAAGACTGGATGTAGGGAAACGCCAGGACAGAGAAACGAGAGGGGGTTGAATGGAGAAAAGAGGGAGGGAAGGGGGCTTATGGGACTTTCGGGGAGGGAGGAAACGGGAAAGGGGAAATGATTTGGAATGTAAATTAAAAAAAAAAAAGAAAAAAAGAAAAAGAAAGTTAGTGTTAACACATTCCTGTCCCCCTTTTGTAGAGGAAATCAACCAGGCCACTTTGGGAAGTCTCACTCTTTCCTAATGAGATGAATGGAATTATTTTCCCTGTTATACTTTGACTTATAATTTAAGATTAGATCTGGGTACTTGGGCAAGATTCTTCAATTAAAGAAGAAATTCTTCAAGAAGCTATGACTCTGAAAATAGGAGAGAAAGGAAACAGACAGGGATTTCGTTTTTCATGAAAAAAGAGAATTAGGCTCAGCTGACCTCAGGTTTCAAGGTCACCTTCTTGACCCTACTAAGTAGTGTAACGTATAATAACAGCAACAAAGCATTCACTAGTAACAGAACAGAAATCCAGTTCAGTGGTAAAAACTATATTTTAGTTTCAGGGATGCTATGTTATTACAATCGTGAATTTGAAATATTTTATACTAAAGACATCCCCTAGTCTCACAGATCAGTTATAAATATTAATGGTATTTCAACAGATTCTTTTCAGATTCTGATGTTTAATATTCATTCACATTATGCAGGGAATCCTATGTCCTGTATGGTACATGTGAATTCTTCTCATTATATTGGTGAGCATGTATATGAAGACTATAGGGGCAATCACCATTAAAAATACCAAGGTCTGCATGTGATCTTAGAGAGTATACAAAGTCTTCTCAGCTCACCAAAGAACAAGCACGTCTCTAGTAATGATTTGAAGGGCTTTTTAGGCTGAACTGAATCAATAATGCCACAAATGACAAAAGGATGGGCTAGTGATTCTGGGTAGTTAAAAATGCTACCTGGCCTAATTTTATGTCACAGTGAAGTGATTTCCTGTGGTGAGACTTTGAAACTTGCTCTTGAAACAGTCTTAATTGTTGGAGCCAGATCTCCTCAGAGAATACCTTATTTTCTGATCATCAGTACATCGTGTTAAAAACAAAAGTCTTATTAAAAAGGGATCTGAGATTTCATAAGCAGGAAGAATTCCATCTAACTTCTGCTCTGAGTTTAACACTTGAGAGATTGTTTAGTCACATAATGTGTAAGAGCTATCAATCTAACAAAGATAATATTTGAAACACTTATCTTATTGGCATTTTTGTCTCATTCTCAAAATGAACGTGCTTATATAAATGAAAGATTAATAGTAAAACATGCTGTCTGTGACAATTATAAAAATAGCATTTACTACGAGCATTTTGGTGTTATAATAGGGGTTTTGTATATACTATTTTATTCAACACTTATAACATTTTAGAGAGACAATATACTTGCAATACAGCACTTTGAAACTTAGTTAAGTAACACAGTTACAGAGCTGTTATTTGAGTCACAGGAAGATGATGGCATTCAACACCTTTACTCTAGAGAGAGGAGCAGCATCACGAGGATCAACCTAATTCTAAGTGCTGAAGTACAACTGAAAGGATTGTATGCTCCAAAGTCCATTGCACTCTACTGAATAACACTGGTACTTGACCACCTGTGAATTTACAATAAAGAGCTCATCCGCCACTGTCACTGGATTAAACATGAACTCTTTTGTGAAAGATTACTGTGATATTTGAATGAGAATGCTATCTGTAGGCTCATGTATTTAAATGTTTAGTCCCCAGTTGGTGAGCTATTAGGTAGTGGCCTTGGAGGTATGTCTGGAGGGTGGTGGGGGTGGGGGCTTTGAATTTGCCAGATCCAGTCTGTCTGTCTGTCTGTCTGTCTGTCTGCCCTTCCCTCTCTCTCTTTCTGCCTACTGCCTGAGGTTCAGTATGTTAAGCTTTCAGCTACTGCTCCAATGCCATGCCTGTCTCTTTCCCACCATGATGATCATGGACTAATCCTCTGAAAGTGTAAGCAAGCCCCCAAATAAATGCTTTCTTTTTAAAGATTTGCTTTCGTGGTGGTGTCTCTTCACAGCCGTGGAACAGTAACTAAGACTCTATCCAAGGTATCATTTTAATATTATTTTGATATTCAAACAGAAAGCTGCTAAAGTAAAGCAGGGAAATGTCAACATTACTGAGCCTATCACATGCTTTCTAAGTTAAATATCTCAGCTGGAGCACACTTGTTTTTCAACTAAGTATTAAAAAGAAACACATTTCACAAAGAGAACAGCAGGATTCTTTGAAGTGCAACTTTGGAAATTAAGGTCTACATTACAGGGCACCATTGAAAACAGATGTATATTCCTCAGGGACCTGGGAAAACGGTTACTGAGAATACCTCGCTGAGAAAAACTTTCAATAAAGCTTCCAGATCTCACTGATGATACCTCATAGTGCAGTCATCTCAATAGTGTAGCCACTGGGCACCTAAAAGGAGGCAACTCAGAGTAGGTGCCAGAGATATTCATATACATTCTTCACTGGCTTTCCTATCTAGCATATGAATGGAGAGTTCATTAATTTTCCATAATTTAAGGTTAAAAGTAACAGGTCCCTAGTTTGTCTAAGGGATAAGCAATTGCTGCCTAGCCATTTCTTTTCCTACCCAGCTAAGTGGATAGCTAGTGCTAAGTTACTAATTCTCAAAGGTTGTATCAGGGTTAGGGAAGGGCTCTTCAGACTTACGTATGTAATATAGCTGTCTCAGAAAATATTTGTTAAGTACTAGATATACTCACCCCTATGATCCATGATAATAATGTCTACCTCTTATTTTCAAGTGATCAAGATAAAAGGACCAGTGGCTATATAGCTGTATGATGAGTGATGACATTCATTTGCACTGAAAGACAGAATCTCTAATTTTGGTGAGAGCAGCAGGCTCTGTAGTCAGGGCTCTCACCAATTCTGTAGCCCGTGAGACATTTAGATTGATCTGAGATGAAATTCTTGACAGTAAGGAAAGTGGTGAAATTGTTTGCTGAAGAGCCTCTAGGTAAAGGAATGGCCCCATCTCTTCTGAAGAGCGTTGTCATGGTCACAGATAAAAATGGAGCACAATGAAGACTTGTCAAGCTTGCATCCAGCTCAAGCCTTTGCTGTTCCCAGGACCCGAGGCTCACAAGCTGTTTGAGTTTTACACAATTTCACAATCCCACTCTCAACTTGCAAAGGTTTTGAGATGCCTCCAGAATGATGAAGACCAGGCACTTGTCTGGGGAGCTGAGCAGCACACATTATTTTGAGCCCTGGCTTACCACTTGTAGTGCTGACAGCCTCATTTCAGACTGTAATAAGGACTTAAGGTGAAGATCTTTCAAAACAGCCCAGTCTCACAGACACGGCCTTCGTTCAGTTTCTGTCTCTTCTAACAGCTGACATGGTCGCAGGTACTATGGAAACATCAACTCAAGCTTTCTATATTTGAATCCAGAGGATGAATTCTATCTTAATTCAAAATAAGGTTCTTGTCCAGATGTGAGGGTTGCCATATTAATTCAGCTGACAGAAAATTCTGCAAAGGAACTGACTTAAACATTCCTACCCAATTTTAGCCAAAACATTGCAAAAAATGCTGGGCTTTAATTTATGACACCAGCCCTCAATCCAACAAAGAAGAAGCAAGGACATGAAACAATTGCTCAGATCAAGGTCATTTTGAGACAGTAGGAGGTTATGGGAAGGTTGCAGAGTAACTTACATATAAACAACTTAAAAATCTATATATGCTTCAGGCTTATCCGTTATTTCTTCACCTAAAAGAATTACTTGGTATGTCATGACAAAAGCTTCTAAGTACTCTTCCAAAAGCCCATAATGTTTACACTCTATTGTATAGAGCCTTACATGAATTTACACTTTTTAGAAGTCTCAATGAACCAAACACAAATGGTATCTTTTACCTTCAGAATCTTCCATTTGATCAAATTTCAAGAAATTATATTGGGAACTTTGGAATCTTCGATTCTTTGTGCAATGACTGGCACAAAGAAAGCATTCAAAACTCATTTGTGCATATTTCTCCAATTGAATAATTTGAAAATGGAAAACGTACAAGTAAAAAATTTGGGACTTTAACCTAGCTGAAAAAAACTGCCACTGTGTGTGTGTGTGTGTGTGTGTGTGTGCGCGTGTGTGTGTGTATGTGTGAGTGTACGTGTGTGTGTGTGTGTGTGTATGTGTGTGTGTGAGACACAGATACAAACACACAGATATGCATCCCAGTAATATACTTCATATTTTATACTATTTTTGATGTAAACATTTAGCTGATATTCTATTTCTTTCCAACTCTGGCACTAACATATCATATGAAGCAAATTTCTTGGCAAGTGGGTGGACAAGCGTTATCTTAGATGTACTCTTCTGTTGAGGACAGATTGACAGAGAAGCCACAGGCTAAAAGGGGTCTGTTGTTTGGTCTAACTTTGTATGCAAATGTTCTCCATACAAAAAAGGCAGATTGTTTCATTCTCTAATGAAAGATCACTTTTGTTTTTAAATGTGGAAAATATATATATAAAATGAGAATATTTTATACCCTGGACTTATTACTTTAAAAATATATATACATATATGACATGTACTTTTATATAAGTGTTTACATAAGTTATATATGAGTATTTGTATACATTTTTTTTACTCTAAACGATAACTCAATATCTATTACTCAAATATAAAACTTTTTCTTGTAAGTCATTACTCCAAGATTTGGTATTATAATTAATATCAATATATTTCTGGCATCTATGTATTATATCTATTATGGCATAACTATCATAATACCTATTTGTAATTAGAATTTAACTTCTGTTAATTAAAATGTCTCACCTGATTTATATGAGAAGTATCCATTTGATAACTGAACTAAAAGCTGCTCTTTCTATGAAACAGCCTTTGTAAGTTATTAGTGTCTTCTACTTTAGCAGGGTTGTTACTTTCTCCAAGAACTCAGATATTAAAGCAGAAACCTGAGTTAGAAATATGACAGATTTTTATGATTAAGGTTATTTCCCTTTATTCCTTCTTGTCTTTCCCTTTTTTCTTTTTGTATTCTCTTTACAGTTTCTTTTACCTCTCTAGACTTCATTTTCTACAGATTCATATCATTGCAGATTTTTTAAATCTCAAAGCAGATCATTTTATGCTGGTCCACTTAGAATAATCAAGAAAATTCATTAGGTGATCACTGGAGCCTAGATTTAAGGTCTTGGATGTATCACAACTCTTTATTGCTTCTTGTATTATGCTCTTTCATGATGTAAAAAGTTTTTCAATAAACAGTTCATGAGGAACATTTCTACTTATTTTGGAAATTAGTAATTAAAGGAAACATAATATATTATTATTTGCCATTAAATTATCCCAACAAAATTTTTGCAATGGTAAGTTCCATGTGATAAAGTTAGGTTTTTCAAATTTGTTTATCTTCTTTTTAAAATGAGTTAAATGGGTATCTTTGATCAGATGTTGAATACTATTGGATTATGTCCATTGGTCATTATGATTCTAGAGCTGTAAATTGCATTAATTGCTTTAGATTGTAATCCATTGTTAACTCATTGAACATCATTGTCTTGCAAATGTGAAAAGGAATGCAAGATAAAAATCTGATCAATTATTTTCAAGATCATTAATATGTTTTATTTACATAATGTGTCTAGAATCTTAAATGTACTGGTAACAGAAAATAAAATTCCCTTAACTTGAACCTTTATGATTACATACTTTGCTTTAGACAATATATCTAAGTTGAACATTAGAGTCTTTAAATAGTAAGTACCAGACATACTGACTTATTATTTGCTAGGTGACATGTGAAGTTCTTACTTGAAGTATACATTCAAACTGTTAATTCCTCAGTAAGTCTTTGAAATTATTTTTTCCTCTTAGTACTGAGGGGGATAGAGAGAGGTTAAGTAATTTATTGTTCTATAACTAGTAAGTGATTGGAGTAAGCTGACTATGAGCAACTTAACTCCTGGCTTAGTTTAACATCAAGGTCAAGTAGAAGGGCTTCGGATAGCTCAGATGGTAAATACATACTGATGTGGCACATTCCTGTCCTTCCTACATGAACAACATTGCTAATTTGTTTCAGAATCTTTATCTACTGAGTCTGTAGTTTTCCTCGGAATTACTCAGTTTTTCCCCTCTGTGGTAACCACAAGTTAAAGGATTTGCACTTGCATTTAAAACTAATTTATCATCCATACAAGTCTACTCAGGTTTCTATAGATTAAATGTATACCACATATCATAGCAAGAACTGGCAACATGTTCACTAAAACCACTTTTCTTCTTCCTGCATGTGAACTGTTTGGAGGTCCAGCCCTCCATTTTCCCCTATCAACTTGAATGACTGTGAACATAATAAATAAAAAGATAGAGGATTCTGGGTCCATTAACAATTTCATTTTTATTCTAGTATTCTTTATTTTTTAATTGGATATTTTGTTTACATTTCAAACAAGTCAGTATGTTATCCCCTTTCCCGGTTTCCCCTCTGCAAAACCTCTGTCCCATACCCCCTTACCCTGCTTTTATGAGGTTACTCCCCCATCAACCCTCCCAATCCTGCCTTACCACCCTAGTATTCCTCTACACTGGGAAATTAAGCCTTCACAGGACGAAAGGTTTCCCCTCCCATTGATGCCAGATAAATCTCCTTCAGCTCCTTAAACATGTACAAATATTTAAAAAAGTGTTTATTTGCTATGTATGATTACTTATCCTGCCAGTATGTCTGTGCACTACGTGCATGCAGTGCCCACAAAGGCCAGAAGAAGACATTAGATTCCCCTGGGACTGGAGTTAATAGTTGTGAACTGCTATATGGGTGCTGGGAATTGAACTCAGGTCCTCTGGAAGAGTAGACAGTACTTTTAACCTCTGATCTTTCCATCATATTTTAAAATTTTAAATTGACATATACTAATTGAATTTATTTATGGGATAAAGTGATAATTTGATACAGATGTACAACATGAGTATCAAACCAGATGATTGGCATGTCCATCTCCTTAAATGTTAGCTGCCTGGAGAACCCCTTTGAAGAGAGTCACCTACCAATCAACACCCATTTGGGCTGATCAAGAAGTAATCATTTGTCATACTTAGGACATTAAAAATTTCCATGTGTTTGTTACTTAAAAGTAGTCTGACAAGTTCAGGGTTCATGGATGAAGACATTGCTAGACTTTTTATTACCAGAATTTTAATCTTAATTTTATGTCCAAATCCCCCCAAGTTAACCTTAAAATTTTTTCAAAAATTACACAAGTGAGTTAGTGAGTTTTTCAGTATAGCAATAAATATCAGAGGTAATAATGTGATAAAATCTGAAGTTTACATTGGCTCAGAGGTTTGGAGGTTTGGCCCAGGCTTGTTTGACTTCCTTGCTTTTGGACTTGGGGGAAGGGAGCGTACCACAGCATAGCTGCTGACTTCATGACTGGGAAACAAGATAGAGAGGAGAAGGGGTACTGGGGCCCCAGTATCCCCTTCAAGTGCATATGCCCAGTAACTGTTTCACTTCCAAAAGTTTGCATCACTTCCTAAGTGAAGATTACGCCTTTTAAACACATTAGCCTCTAGGGGACATTCAAGATCCAAACTATTAATACGGTAAAGGACTTTTTATTTAAACCTACACTATCTTAGAGTCTAATTCCATCACATTGAATGCCTTCAGGGACAGACCTATCTTGCTTGATGTTCCTGCCACACAGGAAGCACAAAAAATAACATCATGTCAGGATTTCTCAAGTGTGTCCTGAAGGACTGTCAGGCTTGGTTTACCTTCAAATGATCCATGATGAAGTACATTTGATCAGATACATTAATTCTTGACGAAACAGAGATGTCTTTTCTGTAGAAATTTCTTTTAATGAGCTATTTTTTTGAACTCTCTAAACGAGGTATAAATCTGTCTGGTTTGATAACAGAGCTCTTTGAAAACAGAGTCCCCAGAGAACCAGTGTCCCACACAACACATCAGAACCAGGAGCAATACTGATTCATACTCAATCTTGGCACCTGAAGTGGGGTCGGGTACACATTGGAGCTTCCTTCCTTTGCCTAAAGGGAAAGTTGGTTCTGGCTGTGGCTTTCTGCACTTACTGCCTGTTTCTGACATGTGACAGATGAGTAGGCCCTGACCTTCTTCTGGTGTGGGTCACTGCATTTTCTGTCCTTGGAGACTTATTAACAGAATGCATTTGTGGTCTCAATGGTGGTAAATTTTGTGTATCTTTTGTACCTTTACATTTTCTACCCTGACAAAACACAAATATCCCCTGTGTTATTTGTGTGTGTATTACGGTACTAGTTTTTGATTCAAGAAAATAACCTAAAGGCTAGATATGGGGTGGAGCTACAGAAATAACATGTCTCTTACTTGCCCATTTAGATGTCAGTATTGCTAAAATATAGGGAATTGCACTATAAATGCATTAATATCATGTTAAGTTAGCTTGACACACATAGTGCTCTGAACTCTAATAGAAAAAAATTAAACAGCTGAGGTGAAGGCAGTAAGATTTTATGTTAAGAAAAGTTATTACTTCAGGTTTTACACAAGTTCATGCATGCACAATAGGCTACTTTCGATATAACTGACAAAGGAAGGTAGGTATTTCTTGGTGGCTTGAAACACTACCACAGTAGGAATATAACAAAACATGATTTCTGACTCATCTGGCTCCCCACTTTTAAAACTGTGTGGTTGTTGATATTAAGAGAAATTTAAATATTAAAAAATTGACAGCCATGAGAAATTCTCGATATTATGTTTCACCTTTTCAGATCCATTCAGTTTTACAAATATTTATTTCAGTGTGGGTGCTTTCACATGCCCTCCTGCCTCATTTGTAGGGAAAATTTAGTCTGTTCAGGGATAGGACTATTTCTTTCTTTCTTGTCTGACTTTCCTGGTAGAAAACATCACTGTGTCCTATGCATGCAATCTAGCTTTTTACTCTAACCTCAACCAGAGAAACTGAAATCTATTCAAAAGGTGAAAAATGTTTGTATTAAGTTTACTGATTTTTTGCCATTCTCAAAAGTATCATGTAGTTTTATGGTCCTTAAAGGGTAATTTTGAATAAATGTGATTCTTTTCTTTTTATGATAAATTTAGAATTTTACCTCCTACATAAGATGTAACTCTGCTGGAAGATGGTAGGAAGGGCAGAGGGCCGCACAGGCACCAGTGTACTTTCTTCCTTTCTCTGTGACAATATTTTCCCTTATTCAGGCAGTGTTCCTTCTCATGACTGACAGGACTGTGACCCCAGCTCCAGGAGTATATTTGATGTAGGTTTGTGATAATCCCATCCACCTCAGTCTCATGATACTCTCACTTGCTTAACTAGTGGCTAGTTTGGAATTAATTCAGGCAGCAATTCAGGTCTGATATGCGTATATGAGAATAAGCAGATTAAAGAACTATTAGATTCTCTGGAAGGATCAGAGTCAGTGGTGGTTCTTTTGAAATGTGTTGCTAGGCTTTACTGTGCTTCAGTCCCAGGAACTTAATACATAAACAGATAAATAGACAAACAAACAAACAAACAAGCAAATAAACAAATAGGAGTGAGATCTTAAGGAGATTCTGTGGTTCTCATATTTTTTTTCAGTTTTCAAGTCTGAGAACCCCATGATCCAGGCATTGTTTGAACTGGTTCCTGGTATCTTTCTATATCCCTGCCATTCATTTCCCTTGCTATATGAAAGTAGCAACAGCGAGAAGGGAAGCTTTTCTCTTTTGTTTGTATGAGGCCATTGTTCTATTGGGCTAAGATGCCACCTTTAGGACTCCATGTAATCAATATGACCTGAACTAAATCTCCAAATATCTCATTGGGATGAGGGTTTTGTGACAGGCAATGCTGTTTGTCATTTTCATTGGATTGAGAATTGCCTGGGAGATTAGTGTAGATCTCCTGTGCATGTGTCTACGAGGATGCTGACAGAGATTAATTATGGAGTGGCAGGATACCTAATAGACTGAAAAATCAGAAGTAAAAGAGGAGGGAAAAAGAAAAAGCCAGCCAATTCCTTATGTTAGCATCTTGTTCTCTATGAGGTGGATAATTGTGCTCTGCTATCCACTCTTTTTTTTTATTAGATATTTTCTTTATTTACATTTCAAATGCTATCCCCTTTCCTGGTTTCCCCTCTGAAAATACCCTATCCCATGTACCCCTCCCCCTGCTCACCAACCCACCCACTCCTGCTTCCCTGTCCTGGCATTCCCCTATACTGGGGTATCGAGCCTTCTCAGGGCCAAGGGCTTTTCCTTCCTTTGATGTCCAACAAGGCCATCCTCTGCTACATATGCAACTGGAGCCATGGGTCCCTCCATGTGTACTCTTTGGTTGGTAGTTTAGTCCCTGGGAGCTCTGGGGGTACTGGTTGGTTCATATTGTTGTTCCTCCTATGGGGCTGAAAGCTCTTTCAGCTCCTTGCGTCCTTTCTCTAGCTCCTCCATTAGGGACCCTATGCTCAGTCCAATGGTTGGCTGAGAGCATCCACCTCTGTATTTGTCAGGTACTGGCAGAGCCTCTCAGGTGACAGCTATATCAGGCTCCTGTCAGCAAGCGTTTGTTGGCATCCACATTAGTGTCTGGGTTTGGTGACAGTATATGGGATGGATCCCCAGGTGGGGCAGGTGGGGCGGTCTCTTAAAGATTTATCTATTTATTTTATTTATATGAGTACACCATAGCTATCTTCAGACACACCAGAAGAAAGCATCAGATCCTATTACAGATGGTTGTGAGCCACCATGTGGTTGCTGGGAATTGAACTCAAGACCTCTAGAAGAGCAGTCAGTGCTCTTAACAGCTGAGCTATCTCTCCGGCACTGCCATCCACTCTTTAAAAAACTTTGAGCCAAAGTATTAGGTATCCATATGACATTTTCATCCACATTGTGCTTTGCTTGACCCTCTGACCCTGACCGCTCTTTTGTTTACTGTGCCTTCCTGTCCCTGGTAATTCCCACTTTCATGTCTCACATATTGTATGGTTCCTCCCATGGCTCCTTCTTAAATCCTGTTTTGTTTTGTTTTGTTTTTCTCTCTCATAGTTCCCTTTCCAGTTTAGTGTCCTATATCCACAATCACTCTTACATAAATTCATAGATATAAAAGTGGGAAGATAGGTTGTGTATGGTGGCAGAGCCTGTAATTCCAGCACTCGGGGAGCCGACAGGCAGATATCTATGGAGTTCCAGGTTAGCCTGGTCTACATAGTGAGTTCTGGGCCATCTATGGTTTTATAATGAGACTCTTGTCTCTAAACATGTGTGTCTACATCTATATCTATGTCTATCTATGAGAGAACATAGGCTATGATATTCAGCCTCCTTGGAAATTGAACTCTTGGGCATTTGTCATAGTAATAAAAATAATGATCAGCATAGGGTTTAATCTGTGCATTTTTTCTTCATTTTATTTTGTGCTAGGGATTAGGCCTAGAGCTTTGCATGTATCAGACAAATGCTCTACCACTGAGAGGCACCCTATATTTCCAACATACCAATCTAAGAAATAGACCAATTTTTCATAGCGGATTATTAAATGACCTCATGTTGTTTAAACATGCCTACTTTTTTCTGTTATGTGTAGTTAAACATATACCCTGATAGATATCCTATCTTATGAAGTAACACACCAAAGCTAATGTTTTGTTCATGGTATATAACTTGAGAGGCTCGGGATTATTTCCCTTTCCTCCGATCAAAGCAGTTGCAGAGTGTGGCGGTTACATGTAACAGCTACCGTCCATAGCTGTCACAGGGCTTTTCATGAGCTGCAGATCGCATATAGATGTGGTATCATGTTATCATAAGCAGCACAGCCCTTGGGGAGTTTTAAGTTATAAAAGAAACATTTTTCTTAGATTGTGTGCTCTGATAGAAAAAGCAGCCTAGGCCTATCATAAAATTCTGGCAAGCCAGGAGACATTAGTTGGTGATTTTATCAGGAAGACTTCTAACTAATGGACTGATGAAAGCATTGCTGTGCAGTGAAGCACCAGAACAGACTCCACTACAGTTCCTCTCGTGAGTGCTGTCCTCTTAGAGCACTGCAGCTTATTTATGAAAAGCCTTTCTCTAGGCATCACCACACTCTCACAGCTATAGATGCTCACTCATGGTTCTTTTCTAAAGTGAATCAGTTACCTTTTCTTGTGACTCAATCTCCCTCCCTCCCTCCCTCCCTCCCTCCCTCCCTCCCTCCCTCCCTTCCTCTTCTTGGTCCTTCCTTCTGAAGGCCAGACTGGCCTGAAACACTTAGAGATCTGCCTGCTTCTGCCTCTAAAAGACATGGTTTTATAAATCAAATTTAAGTTTAAAACTGTCTTCTACCAAAAGGTAAAATGTAGAGTTTACTGAATCCTAGGAAGGTTCTCAGGAAACATTTGCCAGACACTTTAATCATAACCAATTTTGTCTCATTTAAAAAGAAATGAACACAGACATCAAAATAATATGGAAGTGGTGGATTTGATAGCATGGTAAAATCTACTTTTTAATCTAGCCAGGGAAGCTCAGCAATTAATAAATTAAAAAAAATCCAAACAAACAAATAACCCAAAGTAATCTCACCAAAGAAACAGACAATGAGAAAAACATTTGCATATACATCAATCCAAATTAATGCAGTAGAACATAGGCCATTTTGAAATCTTAAACTTTCGGACACTATTTTTATGAACTCAATAATACAATCCATGTGATGAATGATTTTCTGAGAAACCTTTCTGGTTGCACTGTGCATTTCATAACTGAGCAAATGGACATTAAATTTTATCCCCTGTGGCTTGGAGTTGAACACTGTTCCGCTCTCAACCTACACCGCCACTGCTCCCATGTTTAAGGGAAACCACGAGAGGACTAACCTATATTGCGCTTCTTGTTGTCAATGGAGATGAAGCATATGCAGTGGTTGCTGCTGATGTACTGGCATGACCAAGGGACATCAATCTTCATGCCTGCTTCGTAAAAGAGGCCCAGAGCATAGCGAGAGGAGTAGCTCACAGACATCAGTTGCTGCCTCTGGCGTTCACTAATTACTGTGGAAGAAGAACAAAAAAAAACTATCATCTTTCATTTTAGTCATCAAATGTAAAGCTCCTTTAAACAAGCCCCAACTGTCTATAGCAGTCCCGTCTTATGCACCAGGGATTCTGAAAGGAAATGTGAAATGCTCTCTGCTCTAGTTTCTTTCCAGAATGTTTATGAGTGTTGGCACAGTTGCTTTCAGTGAGCTGAAGAGTCGAGTCCACTGGACTACCAACCGAGTCTCTCGGACTCTGGCTCTTCATTGATGCTCTAGCCTCATATCCCTTTTGCTGTCACCGGCTGCCTGATACCATTGTGGATTTTTTTTACTCTGCATTTAACTATGTGTTGAGTGCTTTTGCTAATTATCAGCATGACATTTCACACAATTATAACCACAGTCTTATAAGGTTGAGTATTATTTCCATGTCATAGGCGAGAGGACTGATTCTTCACCTTTTATGACCCCATCAATATTTCTATGCCATTTGATTTGCCTGTCTGGCATTTTTCCATTGTTGCACAGTAGTAGATTTTAGGAAGATGACCATATCTCAGTCATCAGTGTGATGGGACAACCCCGGCTACACCACCTCAGCAAGTCCCAACAAGGTTATGGAACACACTAAGGAAGCAGAGTACTTGGAAAATACTCATCCAGTAAGCCCTCAGAGAAGTGGCTTTAGGAGTATAGAGAGGGGAAGGATATTCAATACACTATTGAAGTACAATAACAGTCCTACACATCAGTAAAAACTACAAATATTGTTAGAGTCATAGTTGGCCAAACAGTTTTAGAACTACATTGTTGAATTTCATCAAAGTCTTGGTAAGATACATGTTATATCTTTTTATTTTTTATTGGATATTTTATTTATTTACATTTCAAATGTTACCCCCTTTGCTGGTTTCCCCTCCAAAAACCCCTATCCCATCCCCCTTCCCCCTGATTCTATGATGGTGCTCCCCCACTGACCCACCCACCCACTCCTGCCTCCCTGCCCTTGCACTCCCCTTCCCTGGGACATCAAACCTTCACAGGAGCAAGGCCTTCTCCTCCCACTGATGCCAGATAAGGCCATCCTCTGCTAAATATATATGCAGCTTGAGCCATGAGTCTCTCCATGTGTACTCTTTGGTTAGTGGTTCAGTCCCTGGGAACTCTTGGGGGGGGGTGGTCTGGTTGGTTGATATTGTTGTATATTTTAAAATATTCTCATTTCACGTTTCCAGAAAACTACAAATTGGAGAGGTTTAATCATGCGCACTAGCCTCGATGAAGCTAGAATTCTCACTTTAGACATGGACACATTGCTGTCACCTCAATCACCCTGGAGAACGGAATTCCAGAATGAACTCAGACACTGACGATTATCTTACACTCAGAAGGAAATGCTTTCACTTCTTCCAGGATTCATTTTTTTACCTTTTTAAGAAGTTTTACCTCCTTAATAAACAAATGCCCATCTGACATTAACCCCATTATATTCAGAATAAGAAGGGCCTCAGTTTTATGAATTTAATGCACTTTTCAAGTTATGACTTGATACTGAGTTATGCTTACTGCTTTTCGAAAGAGAAGTGAGAGCTAAAATTCCAGAACTTAAGCTCATTTCCCCAAACTGTCCATTTGTGGAATTAAAACCACAACCAAATGATCTTTAAATTAAGAAAACTGAAAACAAAGCAATCAACTAACCAAACAAAATCGTGAGCTACTGAGTACATATGAAGGCTTGAAACACTTTTTTTCAAAACTAAAACAAAAGGGTCAAGTAGGTCGACAGCCAAATTGGATCTCACCTCCACCATATTTGTACGTTCAGCTAAAGTTTAAACAAACTGTCAAGTGGTAAATCCCTTTGGGTAGCCCTTTGAAAAGGTAATTGGTATCTACAGAGAAAAAGCAACTAACCATAAACACCTTGTCTGATGGGGCATGGGAGGTAAGACCTCTGATTGAAACAATCCAATTTTCACAGACTCACTTATCAAAAATGTCATCTTTAGGATGTGAAGATTCTGATTTTTGAAACACAGGTCAGACCTAAAAACAGTCCCATTTTGCTTGAAAAAATTTCTCATGCTGAATCAATTAACTTTTTTTTTAAAGATTTATTTATTTATTATATGTAACTGCACTGTAGCTGTCTTCAGACACTCCTGAAGAGGGTGTCAGATCTCCTTCCAGATGGTTGTGAGCCACCATGTGGTTGTTGGGATTTGAACTCAGGACCTTCAGAAGAGCAGTCAGTGCTCTTAACCTCTGAGCCATCTCTCCAGCCCTGAATCAATTAACTTTGAGGGATATCAATTATGGAGGTAAATGTATATATATATATATATATATATATATGTATATATATACATATATTCTGGAATATATATATACATATATATATATATGTATATGTATATATATACATATACATATATATATATATATATGTGTATATATATATATTCCAGAAAGGAAAACAGTAATTATCAAGTATCATGGTATAGAATAAAGATACATGAAGGCTAGGAGTGGTGGTGCCCACATTTAATCCTAGAACCCTAGAGGCAGAGGCAGGCTGATATCTGTGAGTTTGAGGTCATTGTAATCTACATAGTAAGTTTCAGGACAGCCTAGGGTTACATAATGAGGTCCTGTTTCATTATGGAAAAAAAAAAAAGACACACAATCATAAAGCAAGGTTCAAATGAAAGTACACAATCTGTAAAATCACCTTTTACTTGAATGCCACCATCCGCCATCTTCATCTAACTGTGAGTGAATGGGATTACATAATATCTATAATTAGTGCAATATGTATTTTAATAGTACATAATCTTCAATTCATCTATTATTTTATATATGTATGCAAGATATTTTTTATGCATATAAATTACAAGAGATAATTTATGATTATCATGGGAGTGAAAAATCTAAAGGGTGGAGAAAAGAGAAGAACTCATTAATTAGAGCCTGTTCCTACTGTGCGAGACTTGCATCTATGTCTTCATGCACATTTGTGCCCATGTGGGTTGACAGGAAAGGAGAGGAGGAGAGGGCATGGACAGAAGACTTGGGCTGTACGTCTGAGTAATAGTAATAATTTAGTTTTCTCAGTTTCCTACTGTGACTCAGCCCTCTAGTTTTGTACTCTATTTTAACAGGCAGATACTTTGTACTCTTCTGCTTTCAGGCTTTGGTGACAAAATATTCATCCATCAGCACTGCCTACTGTATGCCAGGTTCTCATACTGACTGAGGGGCTTAAAGCAGACCGAGGAGGCAGGCTTTCTCATTTCACTCTCGTTATTGGCAGAGAGGCAAATTCTAAACTGCAGAGTCAGTTTATTTAGAATCTACTTAGAGAGCAAGAAGTAGAGAAAATAAAGAAGGTTCAGGGGGCACTTTGCAGGTGAGGACAGTGTGGCTGTTTTATTTCAGCTGACAGAAATATGTCTCCTCAGAGGATTTGATTTTGATCCCCACTGGAAGCTACTATTGCTTTGTCAGTCTAAGACACACATGACTTGCTTTCTGTTGTAATAACTGTAAGTTTGGGTAAAGAAGAATACTATAGGCATGTAAGAATGAAATCGGGCTAAATGGGTATTCCAATTATTTCAACAATCTTTGATTTTATATAACAACAGAGGAAACAGTTCCATTTTAGCTAGGATATATATGTGTTTACATCTAATATATATTACATATGTATCTAATATATATGATATTACATGTTTATCCATGTAAGCATACACACACATACACACACACACACACACACACACACACACACACACACACACACACACACAACTCTGAGCATTCATCCATTTGGACTGAGATCTTCAAGTAGGCCCTAACATTTTCATTTGGGGTTGTCTGACTTTTTCTTTCACTGTTTATAGTCCTTATATGAATGTTCTCGGTGTGAATCTCGTAAGTGGAATGCAAAGGTTTTCTCCCCAGAGGCTTACTCCTTTTACTCTTTCATCAGTGTGGTTTTGTGTAAAGATTTTCAAAAAGTTTATCATTTTTTTCAATGATAGTAGTTTTATGTTTCTGGTTATAAGTCTTTACCTAGCATCCTACTTCAAGGTCATGAAACATGAAAAAACTCTGGGATTTTTTTGAAGATTTTAATGAGTTACTGTTCATGAGGCTTAGATATTATATTGAAGGTAAGTCTGACAGGGTTCCTACTACTGGCTTGGGAAGTTGCCACAAGGGAAGGATATCAATTCAAGAATGTAGAGAATGCTACTTCGTTTTATATATCCTAATTAAAGAAGCAACTACTTCATTATTAAATAATCATAACATAAAATTAATAACTAGATTATAAATAATGTGAGGTAAGAACTATATCTCATGGACTTTGTCCAGGTTTTGTGACTTGTTCTTATGTGGGCATTATCAACTATCAATGAAGACATCCCCATGTTAGATTTGGTAATTTCATAAGAATATAATATGAAACAAATAACTATGTTGTCAGTATCCTGAGAAATAACAATTAATGTTTTCATAATACTTTTGCTTTCTTTCTTCCTAGCTGGGACCTTGGGCAAAAATGTATTAAGTATGTGCTTTTTTTCGTCTCCTCTAGGAAGGCAGCCAAGCAACATCCGATAACGTTCTCCTCTCATGAGTAGTAGAGATTAACATCTTAAGATCAAATTCATGGGCTATGCAATATGCTGGGTGCAAGGGTCTTGTAATTCATGATATCTGTACTGCTTTGCATGGGATTCGTTCTGTTTCCTGCTGTTGTCTTCTTCACATGGTATTGACATTTTGGGCATGCCAAGGAATATCATGATGCTGATAACAAAGCACCTGTCCTCTCCAGTTCTATGTGTTCATTCCCAATACTGTAGTCAATAGCAACACTGTTCTTGCCAACATTTGCTCAAGCCTCAATTTTCTACCACAAGTTTGTTGCTTGAAGCTAATTACAGAGCACCGCTTCTTCCTGGTTTGCCACTGTATAGCCCATGTGTAGTGGAAGTTAGGAGGGCAACTTGGAACTGCTGAGGCTCAGATCAAGGGAAACTGCCCTTGCTTTACTCATTGTTTTTACTTTTATGTTGAAATCAAGAGACAGTTCATGCACTGTACTGATTTAACTCCTAAGACCAGGCCTTCCAGCTCTGTGAATACACAAAGATAACGCTATCTTAACCAGAATAGATGGTCTTGCTGCACTTGAAAGGGATGTAGGAATAGAACCAAAAGACCAAATTTTTATAAATAGTCCCCACAGGAAGCTAGTACAGAGCTTGACAATTTACCATTCTCGAGTCATTCCTTTTGTGTGACAGCATCGTCACAGGAGTGGTCTTCCTTCACTCCACCTGGAATAAATTGAGTGTGCACTTGGACTCCATAGGCATAGCTGTCGTTAAGCCTGGAAGCATAGTTTTAGAAGTACTTCTGGCAAGCAATAAATCTAGAGTTTATTGATGACAGGCTTTAGCAGTTATAGCTATGTAGGAGTTCCCTGGGGAAATATTTCTTTTATCCTGAGAGGCATCTCTGGAGCCAGAAAAATCCGGGTCTGAATTTGGTTCTGACATCTGTATGACCTTACTCAAGTTACTTAATCTCCCTCAGCATCTGCTTGCTTGTAAAATGAGAATAATAATAGTCCCTGCCTTAAAGGGCTGTTAAAACATGAGATTAGATGATAGAAAGTACTTAACACAATACCGAGTATATAAAAGAGAACTGCAAAAACACAATAGGAATTGATTTTTAAAGGCTTTTGAACTATCTCTGAGCTTATCTTTTGTGTTTGTGTGTAATTATGTATCTGTTCACACACATACATACATACACACACACACACACACACACACACACACACACACACACACATCCAAACATGAGCCTTTCACTTGCTAACCATATATTCTATCACTGAGTTGCATTCCAGCCTGGACACATCAGGATAGTATAACACTAACAATATCTTCTGACTTTGTGCCTCAGAGCAGAAGATAAAAACAAAACAAGAGAACACTTAGTGGATCATCATGCAAACTAAAGTGTTTTATTTTTGGGTGAAGTGTGTATTTTTAAAACCCTAATGCAAATTGTGATTTTTTTTTTTCAGAAAGAAACCTGCTTTAAAAGGTTGAAGATTTAGCCATTTGTCTTTAGGAATGAATGAAACCCCACATTTTAAATAACTTTCCTATCACCAAGGATAGTTTCAAACTAGTGACCCTCCTTATTTAGCTTCCTAAGTGTTGGAGTTATAGACATGTACCACTAAACTTCACTACTTTTCTTAATGTTAATTCTAATCCAGAATTAAATATACATGTCATTAAAACTGAATTTCTCTATGATCATTTGAGGTTGTATTTTGTTGAAAATTTTAGGATTAAGGAATTTTTATACTAACCTGCTTGGTGAGAATACTATTACCCAAATAAAAATATTTAGTATGTAAGCTATCTGTAGTTAATGTGCATAGATTTCTTTTAAGTCTATGGGATGAATTTCAGAAGCATTGGTGTTCAAGGGAAATAAAGTTCCCATTGAGCAATACCAATTGATCTTCATATTTCCTAGATATGGGACCCTGACAGTCATTGCATTACAGAGAAGCACCTCTATTATACTAGCAGAATATCACTTAATTGATCACAACTTCATCTTAGCTTGCTCCTTGTGGAGATGCAAATAACCGAGGCAGACTTTTAGGAGCAAGTTTTTAGGCTTTCATGGTTGAACAGGTGATCCTTCCCACACTGGATGGATTCCACTCTGAAGGCCTTTGTACTGGGAAGGCCCAGTAAGCCATTGATGAGCATACTTAATGAGTCCTCTCTTTTCTCCCCAGACTTCAGGGAGAGGTGGTTTTGTGTCTTTGTTTCTTTTTTCCTTTTTTCTTCTTCTGACTCCCTACCTATGTAATTATAATGAACAATCTGTCAGGATAAAAAGATATTTGCATCTCTGAATCATGCTTCTATTATCTCTTTACCTCTCTTCTCCCTTCCACCAGTGACCAAAGTCAGTCTTTAGCCTTGTGGATGCAACTAGCTCCTCAAAAAACTTTATGACTTACAATCACTGTATTGCAAACTTGCCCCTCACTCTTCTCTATCTGAAGGTTCCTTGAAGTTGAAACGACATTTGATTGTTTCTATAGCAACAAGTTCTAACCACACTATTATGAAAAAAACCTAGCACTTTCAGCTGTAGAAACTGTTTTCTGATATAATGAAGGGTTAGTTAATTTAAGCATTGTTTACTGCAAGCCCACTATGCACTATGTTGGGCACTATAAATATCTCTCTACTAAACATTTAATAGAATGGAGGATGGATTTTGGACAAAGATATAAAATAGTTTCATTCTGGTTACTGACAACTTCATCCTCAGGAATTTTCATTTGGGGGTTTCGGAATCTAAATGCAGATGGCTTTCTGGTTCTCCTTTTAGAACATATATTGTAAGTCAGCAAACCATAGTGAAGTGATTAGAAGATGCCTTCCTTCTTTCTGTGCATTCAAAACTTTTTAGACCATTATGCCATCATTCTTTCTGCAGGAAAAGTGCTGAGAATATGAAAATACAGCATTGTGTCTGCTATTATAGAAAATGTCACAGAATGTCATGCATATTTTACAGTCATTCTTCCCAGCCTAGCCACTTAATTACTTCAGACCATGCCATTCATGAACAATACAGTTGTTCTAAAATTCACAACAATAAAAATTTTATTACATCTCACCTCTTATTTTCATACAGATTATATATGTGTGTGTGTGTGTGTGTGTGTGTGTGTGTGTGTGTGTGTGTGTGTGTGTATGGGCAGGGTTACTTCATACTGAGACTTAAGAGAATTTAATATTCCAATTCAAAGCTTTCACAGTTTTGGAAATGATAAAACATTGTTTGCCAGGACTTGGAGTCTGTAGTATTGAGGCAAGATGTCAGAATCTGCTGGAATGAGCTACTCAAAAAAATATGTTCGTTTTGGATTTTGCAGACCCACAAGCTGCTTTTCTATTTACAAAATAACCTACCCACAATGCTCAGCAAAAGACAAACCAAATAAACTGAGATAGGGTACAAAAATTATAAGTGGCACTAGCCTTCATTTAATGCAATCTCATAGGATTTTATTTGTGATTCAATAATTATACTTTGATAAATTACACATTTTTCAATTTGATGAAAAGCACAATTATTTTTGGGTTTCAGATCAGCCTTTTCAGTGTTTTAAAAGAACATTAATACACACTAGAGAATACTATTCAGTTTTTGTTATTTTGTTCTGTTTCCCTTTTATCCATGATACTGAACTGTAAATATTTACTGTAAGGTTTTGATTATCTTCCTCAATTTCTCATTGAGGGCAGTGAGATCGGATTGCTATTTAAACAGAATATGCAAAGTAAGTAATTGTTTTATAGTCTGAGTTCGTGAGGTCATAGATGCTTGGGTGAAAACTGATTTATACTCTGGTTTTCCACTCAGTAACCATTTCACTGTGCAAGCTTTCCTTTTGCATAAAGATTCATGTGCAGAAGGAGAAAATCTGAGCATGATCCCATAAAAACCTTACCTTACTTCTATTCTAAGTGATGCGGACTGAGAAACTGAGTGACTTAGCACAGTCAGCATCTCTGTGAGGGATTTAAGGTAGGATTTGTAAGCCTAGTGTTTGTATTCCATTAGCAGTTTCAAGTTAATAACCTTTTATGAGTGTCAAAGTGAAGGGGCAGGAAAAACATGCACCCTTTCTTGTTCACTTGGGGTCCCATCCTCGACTTTATTTCAATATTTCAGGTCATGTGCCGAACTCAGAGGGAGGTTATGAAACTCACAGAACAGACCATACAGCAACCCAACCGTGTGAAATCTATGCAAATCTCCTGTTACATACTATGTTACTAACTATAAAATTGGCAGAACCTGAATACCATTAGGATAGTAAGCAAGCACAAATTCACTCACATTTACAATATGATTGGCTTTGGTAAATAACATAAAATAGAGAAATTTTCTTTTTTGAAAATAAAAACTGATCTAAATAGATTTGGTATGAACCTTGTCACTTCTCATATAAGTAAATCTCAATATCAACCATCACTAAAAGTCATTCATGGAAGGAAATTTTGTGAATTGGAAAATCCTATTTAAGTAAAGCATCTTTTTGGCTTTTTAAGATCAGAGAAGGTTTCCGCCCCTTCCCACCTGACACCCACACATTTGTCATTCTCTTCCACCTTTCTTGTCCAACTCCCAGTCAAAGCATAAGTATAGAAAAAAGAAAAAAACCACTAGAGTGTGCTTGTTAACATATACACCCTCACACCAAAGAACGAGTCATATCACGGACAGGGGACTTTATTTGTACTCATTTGGATGTGAGATTATGTTGCTATTAAGGCATAATGAGAAAGGTTAGTAATTGTCTCATATACTAATAAACTGAATGTTTTTCTTCAATTTATTATATTTATTTTTATTATTTAATAGTAAACACCAAATATTTGTTAAGTATTTATGCATAAATTTTATTATATACAATTTATACTATTTATTTATTATATTTATAAGTATAAATGATGTTTATTGTCATTTGCCCAAATGGTATTTTTATTGTATAATCCTAAGGATTATTTTAAAATCAGAAAATTTTCATTTTTGTGATGTTTTAATGTCCTGTATTCACTGTAGATAGTGAGGAGTTTCATAAAGATATTTTCATGAACATATACCATGTTTTTTATTTTTTACCATGTTTACTACCCCATCCTCTTCTTGTTTCTTTTTCCCAGTATTTCCATTCACTCTCTCAATCTTACTTTGGTATTTATGTCATATGTAGACCTATGTGTGTGTGTGTGTGTGTGTGTGTGTGTGTGTGTGTGTGTGTGTGGTGTATGGGAGAAAATATAAGATATTTTTCTGAGTCTTATTTTATCAATATGATAATTTCCACTTTTATTCACTGTATTACAGACAATATAATTTCACTTTTCTTTATGGCTGAATAAAACTCTACAGAGTATACATTTCTAAAATTTATTTGTCTATTAATTTTTTGACAGACACTTAGACTGATGCTATAACTTTGCAACTGTGAATCATGCTGAGATAAACACAGATGTCCAAGTTTCTGTCATGGTGATTTGGGGTCCATTGAGTGTATGCCCAGGAGTGGTGTAGACTAGCCATATAGTAGCTCTATTTTTTTGTTTACTGAGGAATTTCTATACTGACTTTCAGAGTAGTTGATTTAATTTACAACCTATCCAGCAGTGCAATATGTAATCCCACTCCCATCTCCACATCCTTTCCAGCATTTATTGGTATTCCTTTCTTAATACATGGTCACTGTCATTGGGTTGAATGGACTCTCAATGGTATTTTAATTTTTATTTCCCTGTTAACTAAGGATGTTGTTAATTGTGTGTCTTTTTTTGAAAACTCATTTTATTAGTCCATATACTGATTTGATTGTTTGATTTGATATTTAATTTTAAGTTCTTTATATATTATATATTATAGATTTTAATCTTCTGTTGGATAAACACTTAGAAAATACTTTCCCCATTTTGTATACTATCTTTTCACTCAATAAACGGTTTCTCTGTTTTCACTGTTGTGCAGAAGCTCTCTAATTTCATGTAATCTCTTTAGTCAATGCTGTTTCATTTGTAAGCGATTGGAATCCTATTCAGAAACTACTGGCTCACACCTACATCTTATGTGTTTTCCATGTTTTTCCCCCTGCCAGTTTCACAGTTTCAGATTTGCTAGTAAGGCTTTTAATGTAGTTGAAATTAGTTTTACACAAGCAAGAGATACAGATCTGGTTTAATTTTTGTAGAGGTGGGTATCCATTTCCTAGGTCTATTTATTGAAGAGTCTCTCTTTTTTCCAATATATCCCTTTGACATCGTTCTCACAAAACAGGCCACTGCAGTTGTGTGAATTTACTCCAGAGTGTTTTGCATCACAGCAGTAATCTATATTTCTGTTTATTGCCCACACCACCCTTTTTGAAGTTGTTATTGCTACAACATATATGCTTAAACTGATACTTACAGCACTGGGTTTTGCTGAGGTTGCTTTGGTTATTCATTGTTTTTAATGCTTCCACTTTTATGATTTTCATCTATTTCTGTGAAAGCTGTCCTTGGAACAGATTCAGTATGTAGATGCTTTCAATAAGGTGACCATTTGTACAGTATGATCTCTCCCGATCCCATGAGCAAGGAGCACGGAAGGTCTTTGGATCTTCCAGTATCTTCCTCAACTTCTTTCTTGAAGGGTTTAAATGTCATTTATAGAGCCTTTCACTTCCTTAATTAGGTTTATTTCAAGAAAGTGTGATTATTAATTGTTTGAAGCTATTCTGATTGAGATTTTAGGAGGCTTGTTATATGTAGCCTTTATTATATTAAAGTATGTCCCTTCCATTCCTATTTCTTCTTTGTTTTTATCATGAAGGGATGTTGGACTTTGCAAAAGTCCTCTTGTACATTTGTGGGTAGATTCATGTGAGTACTGTTTTTGACATATGCACTGAACTTTCCTTGCAATCCTGAAACTAAACCAACTTGATCATAATCTTTAATGTAATGTTAAATTTGATCTGCCTGTCTGTTTTTGAAGCCATTTTCATTTTAGTTGAAAAACACAATATTGGTCTATAAGTGTTCTTTTCTTTTCTTATTCTTTCCTTTTCTTCTTCTTTCCCCTCCTTCCTTCCTTCTTTCCTTTCTTCCTTTCCTGGTTTTGTTAGCAGGGTGATACTGGTAGAAATGGGTTTGGTAGCTTCCCTTTCTGTTCTATTTCAAGAAATGGTGTGAGAAGCACTGGTCTTAGTTTGTAAAGATCTCATAGAACTTTGTAGTGAACGCATCTCAGAATGAACTTATTCATTTATTTATTCACTTCTGTTTTTATTAATGCTTCAGTTTCACTGCTGGTTATAGACCTATTTGCTTATATCCTCTTGGTTAGGTTTTAATAGCTGACACATATTTAAATATGGATCCATTTCTTCTAGATTTTTAAATTTATTGCAACATAAATTTTCAAATAAGTCATAATGATCTTCTGAATTTCAAAGGTATCTTTTGGAATGTCTTCCTTTTTGTCTCTAACCTTATTGTTTTGTGTGTTTTCTCCCTTCCAGCTTGGCTAAGGCTTTGTCAATCTTGTTTATCTTTTGAAAGAGCCAATTCTTTGTTTCCTTGATTGTATTGCTTTTGTTTCTGTTGATTGTGGCTCTAATCATTGTTGCTTCCTTTCATCTCTTGGCTTGTTCTTGTATCACAAGACCTATCTGCTTTGCTACTTTGCTAATGTTAATATTTGTAGCCATAAATTTCCTCCTTAGAGCTTTTTTTTCAGTTTATCTCCTAGGTTCTATTACAGTACATTATCATTCACATTTAATTATTGAAAATTTTAAATGTCCCTCTTGATTTCTTTGATGACTTAATCATTGTTCAATAGCGTATTGGTCATGCACCATACATTTATGTATTTTTTCAAGATTTTCTGGATGTTAATTTCTTTTTTTTTTAATTTAATTTTATTTTATTTTTTTAATTTACATTCCAAATCACTTCCCCTTTCCCGTTTCCTCCCTCCCCGAAAGTCCCATAAGCCCCCTTCCCTCCCTCTTTTCTTCGTTCAACCCCCTCTCATTACTCTGTCCTGGCGTTCCCCTACATCCAGTCTTTCCAGGACCAGGGGTCTCTCCTTCCATCTTTTTAGAAATCTATTGATATGCTGATTGTGTCTGGGGTATTCTGAGATTCTGGGTCAATATCCCCTTATCAGTGACTTCATACCATGTGTGATCTTTTGTGATTGGGTTACCTCACTAAGGATGATATTTTCAAGTTCTGACCATTTGCCTAGGAATTTCGTGAATTCATTGTTTTTAATTGCAGAGTAGTATTCCATTGTGTAAATATACCACATCTTCTGAATCCATTCCTCCGTTGAGGGACATCTGGGTTCTTTCCAGCTTCTGGCTATTATAAATAAGGCTGCTATGAATATAGTGGAGCATGTGTCCTTATTGCATGCAGGTAAAGTCTCTGGGTATATGCCCAGGAGTGGTATAGCCGGATCCTCCGGAAGTGTCATGCCCAGTTTTCTGAGGAGCCGCCAGACTGCTTTCCAGAGTGGTTGTACCAGCCTGCAATTCCACCAGCAGTGGAGGAGTGTTCCTCTTTCTCCACATCCTCGCCAACAACTGCTGTCTCCTGTGTTTTTGATCTTAGCCATCCTGACTGGTGTGAGATGGAATCTCAGGGTTGTTTTGATTTGCATTTCCCTAATGACTAAGGATGATGAACATCTCTTTAGGTGCTTCTCAGCCATTAGATATTCTTCAGGTGAGAACTCTTTGTGTAGCTCTGTACCCCATTTTTTAATAGGGTTACTTGCCTCTCTGGAGTTTAACTTCTTGAGTTCTTTGTATATCTTGGATATTAGCCCTCTGTCGGATGTAAGGTTGGTAAAGATCATTTCCCAGTTAGTTGGTTGCCGCTTTGTCTTTTTGACGGTGTCTTTTGCCTTGCAAAAACTTTGTAATTTAATGAGGTCCCATTTGTCTATTCTTGATCTTAGAGTATAAGCTATTGGAGTTCTGTTCAGGAAATTCTCCCCTGTGCCCATATGTTCAAGGTTCTTCCCTAGTTTCCCTTCTATTAGTTTCAGTGTGTCTGGTTTTATGTGGAGATCTTTGATCCACTTAGAATTGAGCTTAGTGCAAGGAGATAAGGATGGGTCAATTTGCATTCTTCTGCATGTTGACCTCCAGCTGAGCCAGCACCATTTGTTGAAAAGGCTATCTTTTTTCCACTGGATGGTTTTAGCTCCTTTGTCAAAGATCAAGTGACCATAGGAGTGTGGATTCATTTCTGGGTCTTCAATTCTGTTCCATTGATCTACATGTCTGTTACTGTACCAATACCATGCGGTTTTTAACACTATTGCTCTGTAGTACAGCTTGAGGTCCGGGATACTGATTCCCCCAGAGGTTCTTTTACTCTTGAGAATAGTTTTAGCTATTCTGGGTTTTCTGTTATTCCAGATGAATTTTTGAATTGCTCTTTCTAACTCTATGAAGAATTGAGTTGGGATTTTGATGGGGATTGCATTGAATCTGTGTATTACTTTTGGTAAGATGCTCATTTTTACTATATTAATCCTGCCAATCCATGAGCATGGCAGATTTTTCCATCTTCTGAGGTCTTCTTCAATTTCTTTCTTCAGAGACTTGAAGTTCTTGTCATACAGATCTTTCACTTGTTTGGTTAGCGTCACGCCAAGATACTTAATATGGTTTGTGGCTATCGTAAAGGGTATTATTTCTCTTACTTCTTTCTCAGCCTGCTTATCCTTTGAGTATAGGAAGGCTTCTGACTTGCTTGAGTTGATTTTATATCCGGCCACTTTGCTGAAGTCGTTTATCAGCTGTAGGAGTTCTCTGGTGGAGTTCTTTGGGTCGCTTATGTATACTATCATATCGTCTGCAAATAGTGATAGTTTGACTTCTTCCTTTCCAATTTGTATCCCTTTGACCTCTTTTTCTTGTCTAATTGCTCTAGCTAGAACTTCAAGTACTATATTGAAAAGATGTGGAGAGAGAGGGCAGCCTTGTCTAGTCCCTGATTTTAGTGGGATTGCTTCAAGTTTCTCTCCGTTTAGATTGATGCTGGCTACTGGTTTGCTGTAAATTGCTTTTACTATGTTTAGATATGGGCCTTGAATTCCTGATCTTTCCAAGACCTTTAGCATGAAAGGATGCTGAATTTTGTCAAATGCTTTCTCAGCATCTAATGAGATGACCATGTGGTTTTTTTCTTTGAGATTGTTTATGTAGTGGATTACATTGATGGATTTCCTTATATTGAACCATCCCTGCATCCCTGGGATGAAGCCTACTTGATCGTGGTGAATGATCGTTTTGATGTGTTCTTGGATTCGGTTGGCAAGAATTTTATTGAGTATTTTTGCATCGATATTCATAAGAGAGATTGGCCTGAGATTCTCTTTCTTTGTCGGATCTTTGTGTGCTTTTGGTATTAGTGTAATTGTGGCTTCATAGAACGAGTTGGGTAGTGTTCCTTCTGTTTCTATTTTGTGGAACAGTTTGAAGAGTATTGGTGTTAGGTCTTCTTTGAAGGTCTGATAGAATTCTGCACTAAAACCATCTGGACCTGTGCTTTTTTTGGTTGGAAGACTTCCAATGACAACTTCTATTTCTTCAGGGGTTATAGGACGGTTTAGATGGTCTATTTGATCCTGATTTAATTTTGGTATTTGGTATCTGTCAAGGAAATTGTCCATTTCCTCAAGATTTTCTAGTTGTGTTGAATACAGGTTTTTGTAGTAGGATCTGATGATTTTTTGAATTTCCTCAGTTTCTGTTGTTATCTCTCCCTTTTCGTTTCTGATTTTATTAATTTGGATACTATCTCTGTGCCCTCTGGTTAGTCTGGCTAAGGGCTTATCTATCTTGTTGATTTTCTCAAAGAACCAACTCCTCGTTTTGTTGATTCTTTGTATGGTTTTATTTGTTTCTACTTGATTGATTTCAGCCCTGAGTTTGATGATTTCCTGCCTTCTACTCCTCTTTGGTGTATTTGCTTCTTTTTGTTCCAGGGCTTTCAGGTGTGCCATTAAGCTGTTAGTGTATGCTGTCTCCCGTTTCTTTTTGGCGGCACTCAGGGCTATGAATTTTCCTCTTAGCACTGCTTTCATTGTGTCCCATAAGTTAGGGTATGTTGTGCCTTCATTTTCGTTAACTTTCAAAAAGTCTTTGATTTCTTTCTTTATTTCCACCTTGACCAAGTTATCATTGAGTAGAGCATTGTTCAGCCTCCATGTGTACGTGGGTTTTCTTTTGTTTTTGTTGCCATTGAAGACCACCCTTATTCCATAGTGATCTGATAGGAGGCATGGGATTATTTCTATCTTCTTGTATCTGTTGAGGTCTGATTTGTGACCAATTATATGGTCAATTTTGGAGAAGGTACCATGAGGAGCTGAGAAGAAGGTGTATTCTTTAGCTCTAGGACGAAATGTTCTATATATATCAGTTAGTTCCATTTGGTCCAAGGCTTCAATTAGATTCACTGTGTCCCTGTTTAGTTTCTGCTTTCCTGAACGATCCATTTCAGAGAGCGGGGTGTTGAAGTCACCCACTATTATTGTGTGCGGTGCGATGTGTGCTTTGAGTTTTAGTAAAGTTTCTTTTACGAATGAGGGTGCCCTTGCATTTGGAGCATAGATATTCAGGATTGAGAGTTCTTGATGGTGGATTTTTCCCTTGATCAGTATGTAGTGTCCTTCTGTGTCTTTTTTGATGACTTTAGGTTGAAAATCAATTTTATCCGATATTAGGATGGCTACTCCACCTCGTTTCTTGGGGCCATTTGCTTGTAAAATTGTTTTCCAGCCTTTTACTCTGAGGTAGTGTTTGTCTTTGACACTGAGGTGCGTTTCCTGCATGCAGCAAAATGCTGGGTCCTGTTTACATATCCAGTCTGCTAGTCTATGTCTTTTAATTGGGGAATTGAGACCATTGATATTAAGAGAGATTAAGGCATAGTGATTATTGCCATCTGCCATTCTTGACGCTATCTTTATGTTTGAGTGGTTATCTACTTTTGGGTTTGATTCAAGAAGGTTATTATCTCATTTTTTCCAGGGTGTTGTTTCTCTCCCTGTATTGGAGGTTTCCACCTATTATCCGTTGCAGGGCTGGATTTGTGGAAAGATATTGTGAAAATTTGGTTTTATCATGGAATATCTTGGTCTCTCCATCTATGGTGATTGAGAGTTTTGCTGGGTATAGTAGTCTAGGCTGGCATTTGTGCTGTCTTAGTGTCTGCATGAGATCTGCCCAGGATCTTCTGGCTTTCATAGTCTCTGGTGAGAAGTCTGATGTGATTCGGATAGGTCTTCCTTTGTATGTTACTTGGCCCTTTTCTCTTACTGCATTTAGTATTCTTTCTTTGTTTAGAACATTCCGTGTTTTGATTATTATGTGACGGGAGGTATTTCTGTTCTGGTCCAGTCTGTTTGGAGTTCTGTAGGCTTCTTGTACGTTCATCGGCATCTCTCTCTTTAAGTTAGGGAAGTTTTCCTCCATAATTTTGTTGAAGATGTTTACTGGCCCTTTAAGTTGCAAATCTTCACTCTCATCTATACCTATAATCCTTAGGTTTGGTCTTCTCATTGTGTCCTGGATTTCCTGGATGTTTTGGGTTACGCGTTTTTTGCATTTTGCATTTTCTTTAACTGTTGAGTCGATGCTTTCTATGGAATCTTCAGCACCTGAGATTCTTTCTTCCATCTCTTGTATTCTATTGTTGATGTTTGCATCTATGACTCCTGATTTCTTCCCAAGGTTTTCTATCTCCAAAGTTGTCTCCCTTTGTGATTTCTTAGTTGTTTCTACTTCCTTTTTTAGTTCCTGGATGGATTTGCTGAGATCCTTCACTTGTTTGTTTGTATTTTCCTGTATTTCTTTAAGGTATTTTTGCATTACCTCTTTCAGGATTTCTTCCTGATGACCCACGTTCTCCTGCATTTCTCTGAGTGATTTTTGTGTTTCCTCCTCATGGGATTCCATCTGTTGATCCATCGTCTCCTGCATTTCTTTAAGCAGTTCTCGTGTTTCCTTTGTAAGGGCATCTAACCGTTGATTCATTTCTTTAAGCAATTTTTGTGTTGCCTCCTTATGGGCATCCGTCTGTTGACCCATATTCTTCTGCACTTCTTTATGCAAATTTCGTGATTCCTTTGTGAGTGCATCTACCCGTTGATTCATCTCGTTAAGCGATTTTTGTGTTGTCTCCTTGTGCGCCTCCATCTTTTGATCCATGTTCTCCCGCATTTCTCTAAGCGATTTTTGTGTTTCCTTTGTAAGGGCTTCTAACCGTTGATTCATGGTCTCCTGTAACTCTTTATGAGATTTATTTGTGTCCTTCTTGTGATCCTCTAATAGCATCATGAGAAGTGATTTTAAATCCAGATCTTGTCTTTCGGGTGTGGTGGGGTATCCAGGACTTGCTGCTGTTGGAGAGTTGGGTTCGGATGGTCCCACATTACTTTGATTACTGTTAGTAACATTCCTACGTTTGCCTTTTGCCATCTGGATACCTCTGGTGTTAGTTGGTCCTGCTGCCACTGGCTGTTGGTTGGACCTCCTGTGAGCCTGCAAAGCTATTTCTGCCCCCCCTGGATTACCAGGATTCCCCTGGCACCGATTTCTGGGGCCTGCCTGCTCCTGAGTGACTTTGGAGCCCTAATGTGCTTTGCCCCAAGTGATCTTATATTGGGGAGGCCTTGCACATCTAAAGGCTCAGCCTAGTGGATTCCTGGAGCAGAGGTCGCCAAAGGGAGGCTGGCAGGCTCCTGCCCTGTGCAGGGGTGTGTGATCTCTCCTGGGGGGGGAGGGGGCGTCCCTCTGCCAGGCAGAAGTCCCACAGCAGATCTGGCGCGCTGGTCACTGCAGATCAGCCCAGCACCTGGGAGCAGGTTACACACAAGCTGCCTGAACCCGAAGCGATATTATGCCTGTCTGTCTCTGAGCCTGGCGGTCCCAACTACCTGGTCACTGGAGCAAAGATGGCGGAGGGCACTCTCTGTGGCGCAGCTCACCCTGTGGTCACGATGGCCCGCCGATCTGGCACCCAGACGACCACAGCGCCAACCCGCCCTCGGGCACAGACGGAAGCCCCAACAGGCCGTGTCCCAAGTGATGTTATATTGGGGGGAGAGCCTGGGTACCGGTCTCTCCAGCGCAGTCCGCGGGAACAGAGGTCGAGGAAGGGAAGCTGGCAGGCTCCCTCCCTGCGCGGGGTCCCTCCACCAGGCAGAAGGTCCCACCGCGGAACTGGCGCGCTGGTTACTGCAGATCAGCCCAGCACCTGGGAGCAGGTTACACACAAGCTGCCTGAAACCGAAGCGATATTATGCCTGTCTGTCTCTGAGCCTGGCGGTCCCAACTACCTGGTCACTGGAGCAAAGATCGATCTTCTTTTTTCTACTTGAGTCTCACAACAGTTCTTTAAAGTCTGATGTTAATTTCTAATCATAGTCCATTGTGATCAGATAAAGTTTAGAAGTATAGGCAATTATGTTAGCTTTTGTTGTATTTGTTAAGACTTGCTTTGTCATCTAAAATATGGTCTATTTTAGAATATGTTCCATGGGCTGATGAGGAAAATATGTAATCCTTGTATAGAAGATTCTATAGATGCTTCCTAAATATATTTGATTTATTATATCATTTAACTTTTATGTTTCTCTTGACATCTTTTGGTCTAGATGACATTTCTATTTGTAAGCATGTGGTGGTGAAATCACTATTGATGTGTTGATGCTAATGTGCCTTTCCATTCAGTATTACTCGTTTTATGAAACTATTCCGTGTGAGCTGATGTTCAGTGTGAATGTGTTGGGTTGTATCTTCTTGATGGATGGTTTGAAGCCTAATATGTCAGCTGTTAATATGACTGCATCATTATCTATGTCTGCTTGGTCTGAAGTGTTTCAGAGCAGATGCACAGATTGCCTGTGGGCTTGAGTGTCTGCTCAGGTTTCAGCAATGGCCACCACTCCCTTAGGAGTTTTCCAGCCCTTGGCATTCAAGGTATGTCACTTCAGGGGATTTGTAACCAGGCCAGCCTCTGTTTCCAAAGTGAGCTGGATGGTCCCTTTTACCCCATGAGGATTTCAACATCCAAGAATCTGATGTAGTCCTTCCCTGAGTCATGTTTACCTTTGGAGCTGGATCTTTTTATCTGTCTAGAGCTTAGACCCACTGTGTCCTTGGCCTTAGCATGAATATTCTTTCAGTTTTAGCTTGGTTAGCCCCCATCCCGGTGTTCCTGTGGCTCTCTGAGTCTACTGCTTTTAGAGGCCGAGGTGGAGCTTTGGAGTTTGTAGACATAGTTGTGACAGTATTTTGTACATTTTACAGAAGAGCAGTTTTAATTGGAGAGTTCCTCGTGGGATTTGCTCCCTGCTTGCCCTGTGTAATAGGCTGTACCACAGGATGGTGGCTCTGGGTAATTTTTCAGATCTGTCTCATGTAGCTTGTTGCTTTATTGTTGAAAATTTTATTTTTGCATCTTTGCCTCTGGAGAGATTTTATTTTTGTGTAAGCTTGGATGTGGGGACAGACCCTCTCCCTTCCCATCTACTTCTGTCCAGTGTGGCAGGTTATTGTCTGCTAAGTCCCTTGAAATCTCCTGTTGAGAATCTCTGTTTTACCTCGTCTCTCACAGTGTTTTCTGTGATGTATGCTCCACTGCTGCTCTTCTATGCTTCTCACCTCCTTCTGAAGTTGTAAATTGGATGTTTTTGTCTAGATTTATGGAAACATGTGAAGGAGCTGGTTGCTACTACTCTATGATTGTTAGCAATTAAAACAGTCAAGTTTAACACCATTCTTGTTCTTTTCAAATCGTATTTTTCATAGTTAAAAATGATGCTGTTTTTCATATTGTTTCTGTTATTTTCAACTTTTGTTGTTGTTGTTTTTTGAGACTGGGTTTCTCTGTGTAGTCCTGGCTGTCCTGGGACTCACTTTGTAGACCAGGCTGGCCTTGAACTCAGAAATCTGCCTGCCTCTGCCTCCCAAGTGCTGGGATTAAAGGCATGTGCCACCACTGTCCAGCTATTTTCAACTTCTTTCTTCCTCCTCCGCTCTACCAAGAAATGAACAAGTTGAAAAGAATTATGAATCTTGTATATGATAAATAATTTGTAGTTATTTAATTTCCCAAAATGTCTCCTACAACAATGCCTGTGTACCTTCGTTTCTTAAGAGTGACTTTATCAACCTCTCTGTCAAGAGGCATGGACTGTATATCCCTTTGCTTTGGACCCAGAAAGGTTTGTGATTAAGACAAAACTGACAATCTGTGACTTTTAAGCTAGATCATAAACATGACACAACTTAGGCCGGGTTCTCTTGAGAGATTCAGGTTTGGAACCCAGCCATGCTGTTCTGGAGACGTTCCAGCCATTTGCAGAGGCTAACATGGGTTTTTGGCCAAGACCTCCAGCCTACACCACCATCAAACCACAACCTTGTGAGTGAAGATGCCTCAGTATGACTTCAGAACTTTTTGGCTGTCATTTGGTTTTTGAGTCTTTCCAGCTGAGATTTCAGACACTGAAATCTCAAGTGTCAAGAGACAAAATATCCATTGCATAACTTGTCCAGTTTCCTGAGTCACTGAGTTCTTGACCTGGTACAGTGATTGCTTTGGTTCTAAGGTTGGATGGTGTACCACACTGCAATAAACAGGGAAGTGGTCTCCTATATGTTTACTGACAATTTGTATTTCTTCTGCACACTGTGTATTAATGAAATCTACCCATTTGACTTGTCACTCTTGTTTCATTCTCATATCCTCTTCAAATCAATCCTTTTGGTACATATGCTGTAAACGTATTGAACCTGTTACTCCCTAGGCGAGAGAAGTCTCATGTTATTCTGTAAATCACTAAGTACTTAGTCAAAGTATCACTTCACATCCATCATATCAAAGAAGATGAGTGGATTTCAAGTAGTATGTACAGTTGAGTGTGAATGACTGTTATCATTTGAGATGTAAAATATTAAGTTCTAGCTTTGTTAAAAATGTCAGATATATTTTTAGTACTAGTTTAGCAACACTCATCCTGTTATTCCCATTATACTGGTAAGCAACAGCCCAAACCTTTTAAAAGGTAGCTTCATCTCTTTTTGTGGATTTTAGTTACAGAAAAAAGAGAAAATGATCCTGTAACTAAAATTTTTCTGAAAAGCTCATTTCTTTCTTTTTTGGTTTGTTTGTTTGTTTTACAATACTGGCATTTTTATTTTATTTATTTTTTTTCTCATATGTCTTTACATCTTTTTTTTATTCAATATTTGCTTTATTTACATTTCAAATGTTATCACCTTTCCTTATTACCCCTCTGAAAACCCCCTATCCCATCCCACCTCCCTCTGCTTATCCCCCTTTCCCCCGCTGCCTTCCCACTTTCCTGACCTGCCATTCCCCTACACTGGGGCATTGAGTCTTTACAGGACCAACGGCTTCTCCTCTCATTGATGTCTGAAAAGGCCATCCTCTGCTACATATGTAGCTGGAGCCATGGGTCCCTCCATGTTTACTCTTTGGTTGGTGGTTTAGTCCCTGGGAGCTCTGGGGGTTCTGGTTGGTACATATAATTGTTCCTCCTATGGGGCTGCAAACATCTTCAGCTCCTTGGGTTTTTATTCTAGCTCCTCCATTGGGGACCCTATGCTCAGTCCATTGGTTGGCTGTGAGATATGGGTAATTTGATCCCCCTTCTAAGAAAGACCAAAGTATCTACCTTTTTCTTGAGCTTTATGTGGTCTGTGAATTGTATCTTGTGTATTCCGAGCTTTTGGGCTAATATTCACTTATCAGCGAATGCACACCATGTGTGTTCTTTTGTGATTGGGTTACCTCACTCAGGATATTTTCTAGTTCCATCCATTTGCCTAAGAATTTCATGAATTCATTGTTTTTAATAGCTGAGTAGTACTCCATTGTGTAAACGTACCACATTTTCTGTATCCATTCCTCTGTTGAGGGACATCTGGGTTCTTTCCAGCTTTTTGGCTATTATAAATAAGGCTGTTATGAACATAGTGGAGCATATGTCCTTATTACATGTTGGAGTATCTTCTGGGTATATGCCCAGGAGTGGTATAGCTGGGTCCTCAGGTAGTCCAGTTTTCTGAGGAACCACCAAACTGATTTCCAGAGTGGTTTTACCAGCTTGCAATCCTACCAGCAATGAAGGAGCGTTTCTCTTTCTCCACATCCTCTCCAGCATTTGCTGTCCCTGAGTTTTTGATCTTGGTCATTCTGACTGGTGTGAGGTGGAATCTCAGGGTTGTTTTGATTTGCATTTCCCTGATGATTAAGAATGTTGAACATTTCTTTAGGTTTTCATTTATTTCTTAAGTGATGAAAGTTATATACTGATAGTGAATAAATTTAATTGTGTTTGATTATAGATGTTGAGGAAATTATCCAGAGGAAAGAAAATTATTTAATACTGTTAACTCTTTGGCACAATAATTGATGGAAAACCCAAGAATATTGGAAGCAGCATCAAGTGTAAACGAACATTTCAGGCAAGTGGCTGAGTGGTTACCTTGCCTCCGGATGCATTGAGAGGCGGAACTAATACAGTAGTTACTATTTAGTTGAAGAATCAATCCTGCACTTGAAATGACTTAAATATTAACCTCTCTGAACAAGTTATATTTTAAAACTATAGGTGATAATATTTTCAGAAAAGTTATGAGGACATTAATTACAAAATAACCCAGAGGAGAACTGTCAACAAATAGTTGTAGAAACACCTGTTTCAAAGAAGAAAAAATATTAGTTGTAAAAATTTATATAGCTTGTGAAAATGTGCGACTGCCTAAATCTATGACTATCTGCTGTGTTATTCATTAGCAGGTGTTCTGTGGAGATATTTGGATTGAGCATATTTTACTGAAGTAGTGTTGTTGATGGTGAGACCCTTCGCCTTTGATGCTTTAAACAGCATTAGACCCATGTTGTTGTTGGCTTTTTTTTTTCAGAACAGAATCTGAATGTTTTTCTTTTCTACTACATAGCAGGCCAATTACTACACTATGGCAATAAATTATGATGATTTTTTTCTTTTTAGTTCGGGGCCAAGACTAAATTTGTTTTGAATGAGACAGACTACCACCCACTATTATAACTGCACATTAAATAGTTTCAAAACTGAACTTTCTTGCAGACTTGATAATGGTTCTTAATGAACTCAACCAAAAATTACAAGGAAAAAAATGGCATTTCAGTATAATTTATACTTCGGCAAAGTCAACACTAATGTTTTTGACATGATGTCAAGCTATTTTCCCTATTTTTTGCTCTGACAGAAGTTGAAATAAGAAGCAAGACCTCAATTTCTACACAAAGGTCCAGGAGTTCTGTTTTCTGAGCTGAAACTACAGATCGATCTGCACATTTCATGGGCCTCGATGCAATTCAGGTACAATTTCCATATTTCAAAACTGATTTAAGCGTACGCGGGGTGCTCCTACCTACTCCTCAGCTGGAAGGGACAAATGGAACAGCACACCAAAGGCAAAGCAGGAGAACCTAGCTGGATTCTGTGAGCACTTCCGAGCAATGAGAGTGCTCAGTAAAACTCAGATGCTCATGGACACACATTAGCACTTGGCCGTACCCACCCGTGTGAAAAGACATTTCCAAGATGAAAACAGTAAGATCATATGAATCAGCATTAACAGATGGACATGCACAGTGCAGTCTGATGATAGGAAACACTGACTGTGAGTCCCAGTTAATCGAAACATTCCTTCTTCCCCCAAGGAAACACATTTTTGTCAGTAGACATGCATATGGACAACTACTAAATCAATTACTAGTCTGAATTCTTCTCTCTTTTAAACAGATTGCCTACATGATATCCTTCATTTTGTCTCTTAGACTGCAAAGTTTAAGATAATGGTAGCCAATCTTTATTTAACCCAGACTATTCTTTGATGACTCTCGTTGTCAACAGTGTTAATTTTTTATTACCATGATGAAATATCTGAGAAAGCACAGGAGGGGCTTTCTGTGCACCATAATGTCAGGCTTTCAGTCCGTGTCACTGGGCTCATTGCTTTGGGGCCTTTGTGCACTGAAACAGAACACCACGCCGTGAGTGTGCTGGAACAACGCGTCTTGCATGGCAGATAAGAAGCAGAGAGAAAGCTGAAGCCAGAGGCACAACCTTCAGAGAAGTGCTTCCCAACCTTCCTTATACTGCAGCCCTTTAATGCAATTTCTCATGTTGTGGTGACCCCCTGACCATGAAATTATTTTCATTGCTACTTCACAACTGTAATTTTGCTATGGTTATGAATCGTAATGTAACTACCTGATATGCAGGATACCTGATATGTGAGCCACATGAAAGTGTCTTTCAACCCTCAAAAGGGGTCATGACTCACAGGTAGAAAAATCACTGTCTCAGAGTATGGCTTCCTCTACAGTACCAATTCCATAAAGCTAGGACTAGTGCACCGGTGATATTGGCATTTCCTGATCCAATCATTCCTCAAGGCAACACTATATGGAGACTAAGCCTTCATCAGAAAGGCATTTGGAACTATTCTATATCTAAACTATAATACCCAGTAGAAGATCATTTCCAAAACCACTATCTCAGCCTTTGCTGAGTACTCACTATATGGCCAGCTCTTCCTCTATATGAGAGAAGCCTTCATATATAATTGCCCATTTATAATTACTTAGTAGAGACATGGTTGTACACTGATAAGTAGATCAACTCTGACTTAAATATAGACTTCTTAGCTGCCAAGTATAGGATGTGTGGCTTTCAATAAATGGCTTGACACCTAGGAGCCATGACTTTCTAATCTGTCAGTTGGAAATCACAGTTACAGATGTTCCTACAGCCTTAGCACCACTTAAGAGAATACATGGCCACATCATATACATCACAACATATAACATGTAGAGAGCACTTAGAGCTACTTTAGGGAAGAGCAATCAGAAGTACGTTGGAGGTGAACTAACAGAAAAGAGACAAACAGTAGTTTCATCCAAGTTGAGGGAAGACAGCTCCAATTCAGCCGGCAAGTTGTGTCTTTCACTTATGAACCATGAGCCATTTGTTATAAAAGAACCTAACATGAGTTAAGCACTAAAGCCACATTTAAACAGGACTGATGCCGTGGACTAGGTAACTGAGTCATCATTAGCTTCATTCTCACTTGGCTTTGGTACTTGTCAGCTGTATGACCCTGGTCAAGTCACATACTTTTTCTGAGTCCAGCAACCTTATCCATAAAATATGGGCTCTAAGTAGCGTAGCACACAGAATGTCATGATGATTAAAAAGACCATTCAACCTAAGCTGATACACACTTTTACCCCAGCACTGGGGAGGCAGAGGCAGACAGCTCTGTGAGTTCGAGGCCAAGCTGGTAAGTTCCAGGACAGCCAAGGCTATACAGAGACCACCTCCTCCAAAAAGACCATTCACTGGGCAAGAGAAGGCTCAGTAGATAAGGGCGGAGGCTGTTTCAGAGGACCTACCTTCTATTCCCAGTCCTGACCAGACTTCTTACAACCACCTAACTCCTGGTCCAGGGGATCTGACACCCCCCTCATGCCCCTGCAGGCACCAGACACGTACATGGTGCACAGGCATACATGCAGGCAAGGCAGCCATGTATGCCATAAAATGAAATATTACAAAAATCATTGCATGCATCAAAAGCACATAGCACTAAGGTGAGACGGAGCGTAGCAGTTGCTACTTCATCTCCTTACCTTGGCTCTGTATACTGACCTGAGGTTTAAGAGGCAGGGTAAAGCAAAACCAAACAAAACCAAAACAAGCCACAGCTAAAGACCTTAAGCAAAAAGTCCAGTTGAGCATGTTGTTTGAGAGTGTAAGGAGGAAGGACTGGAAGGATTTTACTAGAGCTATCAGATAGAAGACACAACACCCAAATCTGAATTTCAGATGAACAATGAATGTCTTCAATATCCCAAATATTGCACTAGACATTCTTTTACTAAATAAATTATTCATTGTTTATCTGAAATTCTAGTATAAATGGGTGTCAGTGTTTTCATTTACCAAGTCATGCAACCTTGACAGACTGATTTTTGTAAGAAATCTCTTAGCCCTGTAAGGACACTCGGAGTTCAGAAGAGCCTGACCTGGGTGACTGCAAAGCCACCAGGGAAAGGTCACACCCTCCACCACCCTTTGTTTTGTGAAGCAAGGTCCTCGTGGGCAAAACCTCAAATGAGCAATTTTACCTTCCCAGCGCCCTCTATAAGAGCCTGCTGCAGAGAGTGCTGGGGAAACTGCTGCCGCCCGCCCCCCTTACCCTCGGGTCTCTGCGACCCAGGTTTTCCTTGGGTGAGGCCCCGTGGCCACGCTATAGTGACTGTTTGAACCTCTGCCACACCCTGCTCGGTTGCCAGTGGGTGAGAGCAGAAGAGGTAGAAACAGGAAAGAAGGCTTAGACGTTTTGGTCAGCTGGGTTTGTCGGATGGCCTCAGGAAACTTTAATCACTGCGTTGATGCCTGGTGGCCCCACACTGTCCTCACCAGGCCTGACTTACTAGGCTGCTTACATGAAATCAGACAGATCGCCCGTGTTGCACTTTCGAACACCTCATGACAGCGGCTTTTACGTTAAGGAGGAAACTCTGTGGTTAAACTGTAGCCTAGGTATTTTTAGAGCCGTTACCATGTTAACCAAATTTCATACATTTCACCTGCAGGATATGCAGTAACACCAAGGCCTTCCCTAAAAGCTAACCAAAAAAAAAAAAAATAATAATAATAATAATAATAAAAAAAATAAAATAAAAAAATAAGCAATTAATACTGTCTTTAGGACTAAGACTATGTTATCTGAGAACATAGTCCCGAGTACTGACACTTTTTCTCTTCTATCTTTTTACTCTTTTTGAATGGATGGATGGTAATGTCTTTAGGGAGTACCTTTTTCTTTGATACAAGTGACTTGAAGGGCCAGAACCAAAAGCTTAAAACTGGTTAGTTCTAAAGGTCAGAGTCTGAAGGCAGCGACTCCTTTGTTAATCATTAAGCTTTTCTAAGCTGCTTCTGACAGAATTCTGGCTTTGTGCCACCTGTCTTGGGTCATTTTACACTGCGAATCCTTATGCTGTTTCAGTTTTCAAGTCTGTAGCAAAGGTTATGAGAAAGACAGAGCTTATGTTGCTGTTGTTTTCCTGCTCAATCCGGCATCGCCCTCATGCTTTCGGAGCGCAGAGCCAGTTTGTGTTTAGGGCATCTTCCCACGCCCTGCTAGAGAGCATTTAAAGAGGACCCATGGGTCCACAGATGAGCCGGATGTGATGGAAGGGATACCCACTGAGCAATAAAGTCCCCATCACTGCTGACCAGTGATTTCACCACTGATCCCAGCACTGAACATTCAAGGTAGAACATAACAACTGAGGTGCTATCAGATATTATCTTCCATCATCCATTAAACTGGACGAGCTTTAACAAACTTCGAATTCACTGTGTTAGCCCAATGAGGTTCAAGTGACAGGACACGGTCACTGCTAAGTTCTATGCCAGTTTATCTTCTAGTCATCTGAATAAAAGTCACTCTGCACTAAAAAATTCCCTTAAATAAAACGAAATTCTGTTTTATGGAGCCAAGGGACATTAAGCTGCTAAAACACATGCTTTCAAAATCGAATGTGGAATAGCTGTTCTCAAGGGAAAAAATACACAGTTAAACCTTGCTTATTCATAATAACCCAAACTTCCGCAAGGCTTTAGCATTTGGAATTGCTCCAAACCCCAAAGAGGGGAGGAGGGAAAGGGAAAGATTTGGAGAGCAAGGGGGTGGGAGGGGGGATGGAGGGAGAGAGGGACAGAATGAACCAGCAGCAAGCAAGCCAGTTTTTAGAAGTAGACCTGAAACCCTAGCAACACTGAAAGGAGACCTGGAGCTTGCATCTGATTGGCTTACCAGCCAGAAGGAATGCTGAGCTCTGATTGGCTAGTGATGATGTCTCCAAATAATCAGCCTTTTGCAGGGAAGCAAATTTATCTGGCAGAAAGGACAGGAGGTAGAAGAAGCAGGCAAGAAGCAAAGGGAAACAAACAGGGCAAAATGAGTGGCAGGTTATTTGTAACAAAGGTGGCAGCTGAGCCGACAATGAGAACAAAAATAACTATGTAACTGCTTACAGTTTTTACAAAATGGGCTCCATATAATCACTGATATTGTCTTCAGAAGGACCTTCAAGGATTGCAGAAGTGAAATGACATTCCCCAGGTTACACAGCTAGTCAGAAAAGCTGAGGTCACTTGTCTCTAATCCAGGGCTGTTGACACCACAGAGAGAACAATTTGGAGTTATTCTGAGGAACAGAGAGCCAATCCTCTGATCACAGAAAAGACCACTGGCAGCCACATCAGCCACCGTTTAGTGGGAGATGCAGAGAGGGTGAAGGGCTCCCTGCCCTTTGCTACACAGAGGTTGAAAACATTGCCCGAGAAACATCTCCATGCATATTAGGAAGAATGGCTGGTGTGGTATAAAGGAGGTTTGTATCTTGAGTGCTCAGAGCAATCATTTACCTAGGACGCCTCACAGTGCCTTTATGTGTAAGTTGGAGTCGCCAACAGCATAATCATTTATCCTCTAGTTGTTCGAGCTAAAAATGCGCACTCATTTTTGTCTCAACTTTCTTCCCATATGCAACGCCTGCGTAAGGCCTGTAGATGCCAGTTCTAAAGTCAGATGCTTTTGTCATATCGCTGGCCGCCATGTTCTCCCCTGAGCCAGGGTACTGCTGTACAGGGGTTTCAGTTCATTGCTCCAGTTTTGTTTTGTGTTTATACCCTTACTTCCCTAACTTCATCTTCATCCTGCCCAATCAATTCTCTAGAACATGTCAAATGCTTAAAAGTTACACTAAAAATGAAATTCAAGGGTTCTAGCAGGGTCCAGCGTGAGTTCACTGTGAGTGCCTCTGCCCAGGGCATATTACTCTACACATGGAGGCCTCCTTCGTGACTCTAGAGCAGAGCCTCTCTCCCCAGCAGAGGAGCCTTCAGCTGCTCTTGTCTTCATGGCGTCAGACTTTAGGCTCACAGGGCTTCCTTACAAGCTGCCCTAAGTTCCTTGTTACTTTCTGTCATGAATTCATTTTAGTGGCTTCCTGTTGATTTCTTGACTGAAAAATTATTTTTATTTGACTGCTTAGCCCTTCTTTTATATGTCTCTCTACTAGTCAAGTTTTATTAAGTTGAAGCCTAGTATTTCACACACTACTATTAGCATAGAAGCCCAGGAAAGCAGTGCATAGTGGGTACTTAGTAGCTGTATTGAAGGAATAATGAATGAATGAATAAATGAATGAATGAATGAGCACCAGAGCATTAGCATTTCTGGTGTACCATGTCATCTCTTTACTAAGAACTATGGACAGAGCTCCTGTAGGATAGCCTGTTGTTTTGTAATTCAAAGTTGTGATTGTTAATAAACTGCCATCATTTAGAAAGTTTTGTGGAATTCCCAACATAATTTCTGAAAAGGGGAGGGAAATCTTGTTTAGATTGAGGCTTGGGGTATGGTAACAATGCATGAGTATAGTCATATAAGTTGTTAGGTTTTTTTTTTTTGTTTTTTTTTTGGCCAAAATTGTGTCTCTGAGGGATGAACATATCCTTAGCAAAATAAATCAACCTATTGGGATTTAAAAGTCATAACTGAACCAATGTCTTGTTAAAAGTTTTGCTGCTTTAATTATGCCCATTTATTTCAACATTCCAATTTTGGAAATATTTTAGCTGTCCCATTACAGTTTCTTTTACAAGTGAAAATTGCCATGATGCCCTCTGGTGGAATTAAAAATTTTTCTTCCTTCCTTCTTTCCTTTCTTCTCTCACTTTCTCCCTCTTTCCCTTCCTCCATCTTCCCTTATCTGTTTATCTTTTTATCTATTTAGAGCCATGAGATTTATATTACCTTGCAATGATGACTGACTAGGTATTAAATCAAAGGTCAGATGGAGATGATGGTAATTACAACATTCACAGCTATATTTACAAACACGATCAGACGAGGGGAATAAGATTTGGTTGTGGCTCACCAAGAATAAGCAGGACTTTTGTCATTCTAGTCCCCACTAGAACTGATGCATCTGACAGAATGGCAAGGCTTTCAAAACGGGTCTGTGTTCCTGGTCACGTACTTCTCTATAGAGACACGTTATCTTTCCTTTTTCCTTCCCTTCCCTTCCCTTCTCCTTCCTTCCTTCCTTCCTTTTTTTTTTTTTTTTGAGACAATCTGGATTACACACCAAAAGGAATCCTGCTTTAAAAAATCAGACTTTTGGGTGATCCAATCCCTGGAAGATGTCAGGGCTGTTCTTTAAGCAACCACGGTCTTAAGACAGAGGGAAGTAACATTTATCTGAGTAGATTAGTTTCCATATTTGTTTATCTCAATGCAATAAAAAATATTTAAAAAATTCAAAAGAAGATAAATGAGTATTTAAATATCTACCAACATGTTCTCATATTTCTTACTGATTGTTTTAAAATGTCCTAAAAGGCAGAATATAGACAGTAGAAATAAGCTATGGATATAGCACAGCTGCATTCGGTCAGCTGATTGCATTACAACTGAAAACTCATCTTTAAATTTTGTGCACCTCAAATTAAAAGACAAGAAAAAGAAAAAACAAACAGACAAACAAAAAATAAAACAAAAGGAACCTCCAGCTCATCTAAAGCAGGCCAATCTAAAGCTCTCAAGGAGTAGTACTGCCCCCTAGCGGGTGTTTGGAAAGTTTCTAAGGGCCAGGCGTGGGGAGCTCGTCTCAGGAGGCTAATACTCAAGGGGCAGAGCTAGCCATATCCGAGGGGCAGTTCCACGTTGTGCTACTGCTCCACCAATTATTCACACAGTCAAAAAAACCCGTCTGCAAGGCCTGTGACCAGGACCAAGTTCAGTTTTACATCAAGGCAAAACAGACAAACAAAAACCTAATTTCCAGTTATTTTCTAAGAAATGAGAATGTGACATAAACTGAGGGCAGACTGGACATTGTTTCCGTAGCACTAGCATTCTGGGAACACCAGTGTCAGGATTTCTGCCCACAGATGGATCTGGAGGGCTCTGGAAGGCATGGCTGTAGTCATGTCACTTGGAATGTTGAAATTCAAAGTGAGCCCACAAACAAGGCTGACCTCTTCTTTCTTTACATTTAGACAATTACATCAATCATCTTGAAAATGTCCATTTGCCTTGGTAATATTATCAATGAATTTCATTTTAGTATAGTAGAGATTGTCAAAATGCTTGCTATAATACACAGCAATGAATGAAACTGGCAGGGACAAATGCTAGACACTTTCCTTGCATGGAGCAATCAGCTACTAAACACAAACAAAAACTAAAACCAACCAAACAAAATGGCCAGAAGGGACTTTTCAGAATCCTTACAGGGAACTACAAAGGCTTACAGCAATTAGGAGAGTGTTGATCAAGGAGCACAGATGAATATCTGGGAATATGAATAAACCCGTTAGTGATGGTAGATTTCTACTGTTTTAGTATCAGCACTTCATTGCCAGATTTATAATAACCCTGAAAACTACCATCCTGCAGTCATGGCAGCCCAGCAGGAAAGTTGAACAAGGTGAGAACTCCTCTTAAACTTCATTCCCATAGAATTGTCATCTTCTGACCTGCTTGATGGCTTCCTGAAAACATACCACGCACAGCACAGCACTGCCTGTATGTGACTCAGAACTCACTGAGTCTGAATGTCCCATAGAAATGAATTCCAATCAGTTGTAGAAAAGACACCCAGAGATTAACATCACAGCTTCCTGGGGTAGTTAGTGATGACTGATGCACATCAGGGCTTTGCAAAGGTTACAGGAAAAGGTGGGGGAAAGATGGTCAGAGGAGAACTTAAAAAGCATGGGCACATGCTAAAGTCCCCCGCCTTTATGGGGGTGAGCATGCCTACTGTTGTGTGACTCCTCAGGGAGAATCCAAAACTTTGTCTTTTGCTAATCTTATAGCCCTATGAAAGCAGGAAAGGAAGGCTAAAGCAAATTCTCCTTCTGACATGGAGTGTTCAGGGTGTGCTCCAAATGCGCACACAACTCCTTGGAACATACTGTGCTATTAGTGAGCTCCTGCTCCAACCACTAGCTGAATGCTAACAAGTATCAGAGACCACGGTGGCTACCTATGACAGTGACAGCTGAAATGAAGTACCCATCAACACCAAACAAACAGCCATGCTGGAGTGAGGGACTCAAGAGTTGCCATGTGACACTATTTTAAATGTACTATTCAACAAAATTAGTTATCATTCTCAGAAAATTAAAACACTGTACCATCAATATGAAAGCAGTCAATACGCACTGTCCTAAAGGGGTCAGGATGTAGGTACTGGAGGGAGATTTAAATCTGTGTAGCCTATGTTCAAAGAGCTAACTTAGACCACATGTAAAGAAAATATGAGAACAGTTTCTCAGTAGAGATAAGCATAGAGAAATTATTTAAAGGTCAAATATAAAGTCTAGAGCTGAGATGTGAATTTAACAGGAGTGAAAAGTTCACTAAAGGCCTCAGCAGCAGACCTGGGCAGTTACACAGACAGAGCAACAGCCAACTCCAGGAAAGATCAGTTAGCATCACTAATACTGAGGATAAGAAGAGCCAACGAAGGGGGCCAAACAGTCTAGTCTATCTGAAAGGAAGTCACAGAAAGATAGGAGAGAGAGGGGAGCAGGGGGATGAAGAAATACCAGGAACTTTCTAAATGTAGTGAAAACTGTTAGTTTGTGAATCCAACATGCTCAAAATAGTAAGGAGGAAGAAGGCGTCAGAGATTCACATGTAGACACACCATAATCTAACTACCATGAGCTAAAGACAAGGAGACTCTTGGTGGACCAAAGGAAAAGTGGTTCAGGCTCAAAGTTCCTCACCGGAATTCCCCTCAGAAGTTGTGGGGATAGAATGTAGGGGCCTATGATATTTAAAATGGTGAAATAAAAATAATAAACATACCAACTAAGAAATCTATGTCCAGTTAAACTATCTTTCAAGGTGAGGAAGAGACCAAGACAAATTCAGATTAATACAACTAAGAGGCAGTTCAATGGCAGTAGGCCAGCCTGGCAAACAATACTAAAAGAATTCTTTAGGCACATGTGAAAGGCTGAGGGACAGTAAGTTGAGGCCAGAGGAACCAAAAAAAAAAAATCCAGCTATTTTTACCACCACCCACTAGCAAATATAACTGTAGGTAAATATAAAAGAAAGTATAAACAGGGAACTGAAAAGACTGCTCAGAAGTTAAGAGTGTGTGCTGTTCTTGACGTCCTGAGGTTGATTCCCAGGGAGTATGTCATGTGGCTCACAACGGCCTACAATTCCATCATGTCAGCGCAAGGGGGGTCAGACCTCCACAGCACCTGCTCCCAGGGACACCTAACACGCTCCCCAGACATACACATAATTAAAAATAAAATAATTCTTGTGGCAGCTCCCTAGTGTGATAGGCAACATGTCAGTCTCATAAAAATAAAATAAATCCTAAAAAAGAAAGTATAGGTATATTTGTAATTATCTTATTTAAAAGACAGATTTATAAAGCAATAACTATAAACTTGCCTTGGTATGTATATAACATATTAAATATGTGGTTTGTATGACCATAAAAGCACCAGGGAAGGGGCAGAGAATAAATAGGAAGAAAGAGTTTGTATAATATTAAAGTTAATATAAACCCAGGGTGAACTTGTATACATACATAACATTAAGATGTTAACTATAAGCCTAGGGAAACTGCACTTCATTATCATCATCATCATCATCACTACTATTGCATATGGTATGTGTGTGTATGCATGTACCGTAGCACACATGTAGAGCTCAGTTACCTCTCCCTTCTACTATATGTGTCCTGGCAATCAAACTCAGTTTGATTAAAATTAATAAGAATTAATAAATTTAAATTTAAAGATGGGAAAACATGACTCAAGCATTATGAGGATGGTCTAGAGAGTATACCATCATGCACACACACACACACATAAGCAGTAAATTATGGCCAACACAAGCATAGTAACCAGGTGTTCAGATCACTGCAGCAAGGGGAACCTGAGGTGACCCAGACACTGCGTGCAGCCCTGGCCAAATTCTACTGTGTTTATTCTTTGGTAATTTATCCCTATTGCCATCTACTAGGGGAGCATCTGAAAGGCATATGAACATTCTGAGCTACAAATTAGGCAACACTAGGAGAACTAAAATCACGTGACCAATTGAATGCCAGAGCAGAGGGATGCTGTAATAACAATCTTCAAATAGGCGGAGAAATATTATCCAGATGAAGGTAAGGAGCTGTTTCAGTCAGCTGGGTAGAATCAGGGCTAACATCACTGAGGAAGAATTATAGTTAGGCTTAGAAAAAACTTCCTGGCCCCTGGACAATTGAAAATGTTTCTTTTCTGGGATCTCTAAGCACAGAAGATAGACCACATAGGGATGGCTTTAACACAGCTCTCTCGAAGTTTTAAGGATAACTAAATGATGTATATCTAGTGATTTCTGATCAAGTCTCACAGATGTGGGTACAAATGATTGCTTTGTTGTGGACTAGAGTTACAAATCTTCCAGACACACATCAGAAGTCATTTCTTCTCCAACTCTTTTAACTTTCTCCAGCTACAATTTTGTAGTTCCTTTTTGCTTTCCTTTTTAATGATGAGAGGATGAAAAAAAAGAAGGGTAGCAGTGTCATTCACGGATGGCTTTCTGCAGAGACGACTGGCATAAAGGAACAGGGGAATGAGAATTAAACAGGTAGACTTGCAAGAGGAAAAGCAAGTGGGGGTGGGGGGGAGGAGGAAATCGAGAAAGAGCACCATTAGCTCCATGGGCAGCCTAAGAACAGAGAGGAACATCGTGGTGAACAGGGAGCAGTGCCTACCACTGCCCGACCTCGGAGACTGCCATAGGATCACTCTCACTATCAGTGAAAGCAGAGCGGATCCTTCCTTGAACTCTAATTTCAGTACCAGTATTTGTTCTATGACACATAAAATCTGTTTTTTACTATAACGTGTGGATGACACCAGTGATGTCACTTGCAGACTGGGTTAACATATGGCACAAAAAATTGCTTCCTTCCAGGGAAATTATTATTAATATGAACTTTGATTCTGTGGTCTTCTCCTCTGTTTCGCTAGAGTTTTTAAACATGTCTGTTTTTGCCCTCACTCTCAACCCTAGCAGTGTGATGATGAAGACAAAAGAGGGGTGTTCTTAAGGAGACTATGTGCACATCACATACATGTAGTAGCTAAGATGTTTATATTTTCCTCATCTCAGCTAAGGCTTTATGAAATGTGCACAAAATATAAACAGATAAATGTGGTGGGCTTTAAAAGTGTTCATTATGATGTGAGAGCTTTGTTTTTGTCTCTTTGTTTAATCTATAAGCATCATTTTGGAAGATGATGTGATGGTATGAACAGTTAGGGTCTTGTAGAAAGACCCCTCATATCTGAGATGAACATGCCTATCCAGAAGGCACTGTTCTTTCCATTTGGGAGAACGAAGGAAGAGGGGCCAGCTGTGGGACACACAAGCTCATCAGACACGGAACTTCCTAGCTTCTTGATCTTGCAGTTCCTGGTCTTCAGATGTCTAAACAATGCGTTTCTATTGCTTATATAAAACACCTACTGTAAGGCAGTGCGTTAGAGGAGTAACATAGACAAAGACAATTGTACTTTCTTTTTTTTTAATTGAATATTCTTTTTACTTACATTTCAAATATTATCTCCTTTCCCAGTACCTCCCCCACAAATCCCCTATCCTATACCCCCCCTCCTTCTGCTTCTATGAGGGTGTTCCCCCACCCAACCACCCACTCCTGCCTCCCAGCCGTCGAATTCCCTTACACTGGGGCTTTGAGCCTTCACAGGACTAAGGACCTCTCATCCCATTGATGTCCAGAAGGCAATCCTCTGCTATATATGCAGCTGGAGCCATGTGTCCCTCTATGCGTACTCCTTGGTTGGTGGTTTGGCCCCTGGGAGCTCTGGGGTGTCTGGTTGGTTGATACTGTTGTTCTTCCTATGCGGTTGCAAACCCCTCCAGCTCCTTCATTCCTTTCTCTAACTTCTCCATTGGACTCTGTGCTTGGTCCAATGGTTGGCTGCGAGCATCTGCCTCTGTATTTATATTTGTCGGGCACTGGCAGGGCCTCTCAGGAAACAGCTATATCAGGCTCCTGTCAGCAAGCACTTCTTGTCATCCACAATAGTGTCTGCCTTTAGTGACTGTATATGGAATGGATCCCCAGGTGGGGCAGTCTCTGCATGGCTTTTCCTTCAGTCTCTGCTCTATACTTTGTTTCCATATTTGTTCCCATGAGTATTTTGTACCCCTTTCTAAGAAGGATAGAAGCACCTACACTTTGGTTGTCCTTATTCTTTTTTTTTTTAATTTATTTTCTAAGTTTTTTTTACTTACACTCCAAATCATTCCCCCTTTCCCGTTTCCTCCCTCCCCAAAAGTCCCATAAGCCCCCTTCCCTCCCTCTTTTCCCCATTCAACCCCCTCTTGCTTCTCTGTTCCCCAACATCCAGTCTGCCAGGACCGGGGTCTCTCCTTCCATCTTTTTAGAAATCTATTGATATGCGAATTGTGTCTAGGGTATTCCGAGATTCTGGGTCAATATCCCCTTATCAGTGACTGCATACCATGTGTGTTCTTTTGTGATTGGGTTCCCTCACTAAGGATGATATTTTCAAGTTCCAACCATTTGCCTAGGAATTTCGTGAATTCATTGTTTTTAATTGCAGAGTAGTATTCCATTGTGTAGATATACCACATCTTCTGAATCCATTCCTCCATTGAGGGACATCTGGGTTCTTTCCAGCTTCTGGCTATTATAAATAAGGCTGCTATGAACATAGTGGAGCATGTGTCCTTATTGCATGCAGGGAAAGCCTCTGGGTATATGCCCAGGAGTGGTATAGCCGGATCCTCCGGGAGTGTCATGCCCAGTTTTCTGAGGAACCGCCAGACTGCTTTCCAGAGTGGTTGTACCAGCTTGCAATCCCACCAGCAGTGGAGGAGTGTTCCTCTTTCTCCACATCCTCGCCAACACCTGCTGTCTCCTGTGCTTTTGATCTTAGCCATCTGACTGGTGTGAGATGGAATATCAGGGTTGTTTTGATTTGCATTTTCCTAATGACTAAGGATGATGAACATCTCTTTAGGTGCTTCTCAACCATTAGATATTCTTCAGGTGAGAACTCTTTGTTTAGCTCTGTACCCCATTTTTTAATAGGGTTACTTGGTTCTCTGGAGTTTAACTTCTTGACTTCTTTGTATATATTGGATATTAACCCTCTGTCGGATGTAGGGTTGGTAAAGATCATTTCCCAGTCAGTTGGTTGTGGCTTTGTCTTTTTGACAGTGTCTTTTGCCTTGCAAAAACTTTGTAATTTAATGAGGTCCCATTTGTCTATTCTTGATCTTAGAGCATAAGCTATTGGAGTTCTGTTCAGGAAATTCTCCGCTGTGCCCATATGTTCAAGGTTCTTCCCTAGTTTCCCTTCTATTAGTTTCAGTGTGTCTGGTTTTATGTGGAGATCCTTGATCCACTTAGAATTGAGCTTAGTGCAAGGAGATAAGGATGGGTCAATTTGCATTCTTCTGCATGTTGACCTCCAGCTGAGCCAGCACCATTTGTTGAAAAGGCTATCTTTTTTCCACTGGGTGATTGTAGCTCCCTTGTCAAAGATCAAGTGACCATAGGTGTGTGGGTTCATTTCTGGGTCTTCAATTCTGTTCCATTGATCTACCTGCCTGTCACTGTACCAATACCATGCAGTTTTTAACACTATTGCTCTGTAGTACAGCTTGAGGTCGGGGATACTGATTCCCTAAGAAGTTCTTTTACTCTTGAGAATACTTTTAGCTATCCTGGGTTTTCTGTTATTCCAGATGAATTTTTGAATTGCTCTTTCTAACTCTATGAAGAATTGAGTTGGGATTTTGATGGGTATTGCACTGAATCTGTATATTGCTTTTGGCAAGATGGTCATTTTGACTATATTAATCCTGCCAATCCATGAGGATGGCAGATTTTTCCATCTTCTGAGGTCTTCTTCAATTTCCTTCTTCAGAGACTTGAAGTTCTTGTCATACAGATCTTTCACTTGTTTGGTTAGAGTCACACCAAGATACTTTATATTGTTTGTGGTTATTGTGAAGGGTGTCATTTCCCTAATTTCTTTCTCAGCCTGTTTATCCTTTGAGTATAGGAAGGCTACTGATTTGCTTGAGTTAATTTTATATCCGGCCACATTGCTGAAGTTGTTTATCAGCTGTAGGAGTTCTCTGGTGGAGTTCTTTGGGTCGCTTAAGTATACTATCATATCATCTGCAAATAGTGATACTTTGACTTCTTCCTTTTCGATTTGTATCCCTTTGACCTCCTTTTGTTGTCTAATTGCTCTAGCTAGAACTTCAAATACTATATTGACTAAATATGGAGAGAGAGGGCAGCCTTGTCTAGTCCCTGATTTCAGTGAGATTGCTTCAAGTTTCTCTCCATTTAGTTTGCTGTTGGCTACTGGTTTGCTGTATATTGCTTTTACTATGTTTAGGTATGGGCCTTGCATTCCTGATCTTTCCAAGACCTTCAACGTGAAAGGATGCTGAATTTTGTCAAATGCTTTTTTAGCATCTAATGAAATGACCATGTGGTTTTTTCTTTGAGTTTGTTTATGTAGTAGATTACATTGATGGATTTCCTTATATTGAACCATCCCTGCATTCCTAGGATGAAGCCTACTTGATCATGATGTATGATCGTTTGGATGTGTTCCTAGATTCTGTTGGCAAGAATTTTATTGAGTATTTTTGCATCTATATTTATAAGGGAAACTGGTCTGAAGTTCTCTTTCTTTGTTTGATCTTTGTGTGGTTTTGTTATCAGTGTATTGTGGCTTCATAGAACGAGTTGGGTAGTGTTCCTTCTGTTTCTATTTTGTGGAATAGTGAAGAGTACTGGTGTTAGGTCTTCTTTGAAGGTCTGACAGAATTCTGCACTAAAACCATCTGGTCCTCTGCTTTTTTTTGGTTGGAAGACTTTCAGTGACGACTTCTATTTCTTCAGAGGTTATGGGACCGTTTAGATAGTCTATATGATCCTGATTAAACTTTGCTAGTTGGTATCTGTCTAGGAAATTGTCCATTTCCTCCAGATTTTCCAGTTGTTTTGAGTATAGGCTTTTGTAGTGGGATCTGATGATTTTTTGAATTTCCTCAGTTTCTGTTGTTATTTTTCCTTTTTCATTTCTGATTTTGTTAATTTGGATACTGTCTCTGTGCCATCTGTTTAGTCTGGCTAAAGGTTTATCTATCTTGTTGATTTTTTCAAAGAACCAATTCCTGGTTTTGTTGATTCTTTGAATAGTTCTTTTTGTTTCTACTTGGTTAATTTCAGCCCTGAGTTTGATGATTTCCTGCCTTCTGCTCCTCTTGGGTGTATAAGCTTCTTTCTGTTCTAAAGTTTTCAGGTGTGCTGTTAAGCTGCTAGTGTATGCTCTCTCCAACTTCTTTTTGGCAGCACTCAGAGCTATGAATTTTCCTCTTAGCACTGCTTTCAATGTGTCCCATAAATTTGGGTATGTTGTGCCTTCATTTTCATTAAACTCTAAAAAGGCTTTGATTTCTTTCCTTATTTCTTCCTTGACCAAGGTATCATTGAGTAGAGCATTGTTCAGCTTCCACGTTTATGTGGGCTTTCTGTTGTTTTTGTTGCTGTTGAAAACCACCCTTACTCCATAGTGATCTGATAGGAGGCATGGAATTAGTTCAATTTTTTTGTATCTGTTGAGGTCTGTTTTGTGACCAATTATATGGTCAATTTTGGAGAAGGTACCATGAGATGCTGAGAAGAAGGTATAGTCTTTTGATTTAGGATGAAATGTTTTATAGATACCTATTAAATCCATTTGGTCCAAAACTTCTGTTAGTTTTACTGTGTCTCTGTTTAGTTTGTGTTTCCCTGATCTGTCCATTAAGGAGAGTGAGGTGTTGAAGTCACCCACAATTATTGTGTGGGGTGCGATGTGTGCTTTCACCTTTAGTAAGGTTTCTTTTACGAATGATGGTGCCCTTGCATTTGGAGCATAGATGTTCAGAATTGAGAGTTCTTCCTGGTAGATTTTTCCTTTGATGTGTATAAAATGTCCTTCCATGTCTTTTCTGATGACTTTTGGTTGAAAGTCTATTTTATCAGATATTAGAATGGCTACTCCAGCTTGTTTCCTGGGACCATTTGCTTGGAAAACTGTCTTCCAGCCCTTTACTCTGAGGTAGTGTTTGTCTTTGACACTGAGATGCATTTCCTATAAGCAGCAAAATGTTGGGTCTTGTTTACATATCCAGTCTGTTAGTCTATGTCTTTTTTATTGGGGAATTGAGCCCATTGATGTTAAGAGATATTAAGGAAAAGTGATTGTTACTTCCTGCTATTGTTGATATAATTTGTATGTCTGTGTGGTTTCTTTTTTGGGGGGCGGTTGTTGGAATAGGATTAACTTCTTGCTTTTTCTAGTGTATAGTTTCTCTCCTTTTGTTGGTGTTTTTCATTCATTATCCTTTGAAGGGCTGGATTTGTGGAAAGATACTGTGTAAATTTGTTTTTGTCATGAAATACCTTGGTTTCTCCATCTATGGTAATTCAGAGATTTGCTGGATATAGCAGTCTGGGTTGGCATTTGTGTTCTCCTAGGGACTGTATGACATCTGCCCAGGCTCTTCTGGCTTTCATAATCTCTGGTGAGAAGTCCGGTGTAATTCTGATAGGTCTACCTTTATATGTTATTTGACCTTTTTCCCTTACTGCTTTTAATATTCTTTGTTTAGTACATTTGATGTTTTAATTATTATGTGACGGGAGGAATTTCTTTTCTGGCCAAATCTATTTGGAGTTCTGTAGGCTTCCTGTATGTTCATGGGCATCTCTTTCTTTAGGTTAGGGAAGTTTTCTTCTATAATTTTGTTGAAGACATTTACTGGCCCCTTAAGTTGGAAATGTTCACTCTCTTCTATACCTATAATCCTTAGATTTGGTCTTCTCATTTTGTCCTGGATTTCCTGGATGTTTTGGCTCAGGAGTTTTTTGCATTTTTCATTTTCTTTGACTGTTGTATCAATGCTTTCTATGGTATCTTCTGCATCTGAGATTCTCTATTCTATCTCTTGTATTCTGTTGTTGATGCTTGGATCCATGACTCCTGACTTCTTTCCTTGGTTTTCTATGTCCAGAGTTGTTTCCCTTTGTGATTTCTTTATTGTTTTTACCTCCATCTTTAGATCTTGGATTGCTTTGTTCAGTTCCTTCACCTGTTTTGTTGTGTTTTCCCTTAGTTCTTCAAGGGCTTCTCCCTGTTTACTTGTGGTTTCCTGTATTTCTTTAAGGGAGTTGTTTATGTCCTTCTTGAAGCCCTCCATCAGCATCATGAGCAGTGCTTTTAAATCCAGTTCTTGCTTTTCTGGTGTGTTGGGGTATCCAGGACTTGATGTTGTTGGAGAACTTGGTTCCGATGGAGCCATGTTGCTTTGGTTTGTATTGGTGGTGTTCTTGCATTTGCCTTTTGCCATCTGGTTATCTTTGGTGTTAGCTGGTGGTGCTGTCTCTGACTGTGGTTTCTCTGTGCTCCTGGGAGACCTGTTCTTTCTGTGTACACTGATATGTAAGTATTTCTGCATGACCCACTCTCTTATAGTTGTATTTAGGTATGTACCTCTGTGGCCCAGATCAACTCTGGGTGCAGGTGGTAATCAGAAGACTCCTGTCCCAGTCTGTTCCTAGGCTCTTTGTCCTCAGGGTTTCAGGCTGATTCTTCTTAGCAGCAGGGGTGGTCCTATTGTACCACTGTGCCTCTCTGCATTCCTGAGTGGTTAATTACCTCCTTGTATCCCTTGGATATGGTACCCAGTGGCAGAAGAAGGCTCCTCTGCTCTGCAACGCAGGTCTCTCCTGTGCTACCTGACTCCTCCCTGCAGCTGGGTAGATGGCTGGCTTCCTGTGCCACTTGGATATGGTGCGCTGGAGTACCTGTCTGGTCTATCACCAGAGCAAAGATGGCAGAGGCTGCGGCGCTCCCCCCAGGTGCTGATCACTCTGCAGGGCAGATGACCCACAGCAAAGCTGGCACCCAGACGACCAAAGAGCTGCCCCGCTCTTGGGCGCAGGTGGAACCCTGGCTGGCTGAGTCCCGAGATGTTATACTGGGATATCTCTGTGTACCTGGAGTCCCTGTCTGCTCCGTAGCCGGAGCAAAGATGGCGGAGGCTGCTGCACGCCCTCCAGGCACCGGGTCACAATTGTACTTTCAATCTGTGTTTATGCAGTATAAATTTTAACTTATGGATAATTTTGCTTACTGTTTATTTATTGTTTTATAACTCTCTTTAATCAGAAAAGGATTTCCAGTGGGCTTACTAAGAAATTATATTTTTCTCTGAGAATTTATCTTAAATCAAGGGCATATTTTTTTCTAGAATAATGTGTTGAGAATAAAACTTTAGTAGAGAGCTATTTAGCAAAATTCAGCTTAAATAAATAAGAAGATGTAATTCAGTTCACAAAAATATTACTTTATACAAAATTGTTCAACTTTAGGAAACCATCTGTTGTGAAAATTTTCAATGCACGTGGTGCTGCAGATATGAGCAAATAACCCTCTATATATAACACCTGCTAAGCACTAGCTAAATGTGCACTGAGACCACCACCAGGTCCCATCAGTGACTTCTCACTTTCAGATATCATATGTGAATATTCTCACAGTAAAGCCATTAGGAAGCTAATTTAATTAGCTGTGTTTTTCATTTGGGATCTCAGATCTAGAAGGGAACTTGTGCAAGAATGTACTTCACAAGGAACTCTCCTCTCTGTGCCTCAAGAACAAAGCACATGAACTAGTATTAAATGAATCACGACTCCTTCCTTACTTCTGCTGGAACCATCGCACATATGAATCATTCATTTCCATTTCAAGTGACTTAAATAGAGCTCAGAGTCTCTGAGTCACCAGCTTCTGTGACTTAAGATGGCGATAGCCCATATTCTCTACTTTTCTGTAAGAAATTAGTTTCCGATCCCAGGTCATTTTTATTACATCAGAAAATGTATTTTACTTCCTTAAGGGACTAAATAAGGCAGCCAAATAATTCAATTTACTATGTCTTTAAATACCTGACATATTAAGCTTTCAAACAGGGAAACTAAGTTATTTTTATAATTACTGTTTGATTCAAATTCATTATTGTTGCTTGACATTTTTTTCTTATAAAAATCTTTAAAAGATTTTTTTAAAAGAAAACCTATGTCAAAGTTGCTATCTCAATAGTCTGGGTCCCAGATTCTAAAGATAGGACTTTATTTGTCATAATATACACAGTTAAAAGTGAAGGTCAAAGGTTATTATTTTTTAAGGATTAGATAGTAAATAATTTTAAAGGATTAGATAGTAAAGATTTTAGATGATGGACAAAACAATGTTTGCTAAATACTAAGTTTAACATTAAATTGTAACAGCATTAACAAACAACATATGAATAAATGTGCAACTATGTTTAAATTATACTTTATAAAACTGGAAGTCAGACTGTTTTTGGTCCATTGACATGTGTAGTTTATATCTTTTGATAGAAATATTCATAAAATAGTAAAGAATTTGAGAAATGGGGCTGGAGGCTGCTCTTGTAGAACCTGAACTGGGTTCCCAGCACTCACACGGTGACTCACAAGCATTTGTAACTCCATTTGCAGAATATAGTGCCTTCATCCGGCCTATATGGACATCAAGCATATAAGTGGTAACATAAACACATGCAGGTAAATACCCATTCACATAAAATAAGTGAACTCTTTCTTAAAAAGACATGCACTTTATGTATTGCAAATTGAGACTAATGGTTTTGCATATTATTTTCATTATTAATTGTGGAGTTTTTCATTTGATCTTCAATAAAAATTAGGAAATTTGCCTAGAAGAGAATAAAACAATTCAAAAAATGTTTTACCCCAAGTTTGGTAAGGGAGAGAAAAATACAATGGGTTTCTTGTTTGTACTACAGGTGAGATAGACAAAAAAATCTTTTAATGAGTTCACAAACACATTTATACTTCCAGTAAGTCTGAATTTGACATTTTCATCATAATTTGCCATAATTAATTCTTAACAATTATTAAATTAATTATTTCACCCTATATGTTTTACCATTTCTCACATCATTCTTTGATTGTGGATTCTGAATATAAAAGTTGAGTTTTGACCAAAGTACTGTAGAATTGTAGAGAAGTGCAGCTACAGAGTTACCTCCTCCTCTCCAGAGAACTACAGCAAGAGTCGCCACATCCTCACTACATCTTGACTAAGTTCAAACAAGAGATCATCTGTGACAACTGAAGCTAAATTATAATTTCAATTCCTTGGTGTTACTAAAGAAACCAATATTATGTAAAAATATTATGAGGTCTAAGAATTAAATTTTGTGATTTGTGTTAAAATGTAACAGGTTGAGGCATTTAAGAACAGCACCACAGTCCTCTTTAGTGTGGTGCAAGGGACTCTCCACCTGAACTTAACCAATACAAAGGAATCTTTCAAAACAGATTAAAAATCATGAAAATGCACATAAAGATACATGCTTTTCATATTGTTCTCTTGGAGTTGATTCACAGCTTGGCTTAGACTTATAGAGTCCTGTTTCAGAGCAGGCAAAATTCCATGATTCCGAAAGACAGGGCTATTTCCTGTAATGATCTCAGCTGTGTTTCATCTGACAGTAAGCTGTATAGCTGATCATTGCATAGTCTATTAGCCAACCACATGTCAATCCTTGTTGCCTTACCTCACTCTTCATGCTCCAAGTAATTTATATTTAATCATTCCTCCAGGTTTTAGAACTTACTTCTACACTTAATACTTTTCTTAGCTTTTCAAAAGTAAAGTATGTTTTCTCAATGGATCATGAGAAAGATAAATACATGTTGCAGATAGCCCTGGGGCTATTTGTAATTTGATGCTAATTCTGTTCTGGGGGTGGGGAGGGGCTTCGAACAAGGAAAGAGTCAGCACTCAGGTGATTTCCTGTAAACCTTCTTCCCACCTTAATTTGTAAAATAAAGACTAGAGTTGGTGATTGGGCAGATGAAGGGAAGGTGGAGCTGAAAGTGGGGCGAGAGAAGAAGAGGACAGAGAAAGATGGGAGCAAAGGAGGAGGTGGAAGGATAGTGGAGCAGAAGCACATGACCTGGAGAAACCTCAAGTTATAAGGGGTCTCATAGATGGGGAAGATGGTAGTGTAGTGGTAGATCTGCCTAGTCTAGGCACACAGCTTGTATCCATATTAATTGAGTTGTGTTTTCATTGCTGGGGCATATTTGGGTTGGAGATTTACTGCAACACATGTACACATATTTATGAGATAAACTCTAATACTGCTTTGCATTTCTTTCATGACTGATTTTTCAATCTGCCCACCTAACTCCGTTCGTTTTTATATTCAGACTAACTTGAATCATACATTCTAATTTCTCTTCAGCAAAGCACTGATATTCACTGCTTATCTGGCTAGACCCGTGCACATGTATTATGTGTACCATGGTTCAAGTCCGATGAAAAGAATTGATGGTCAAAGATACATTCCCTCTTTAAGAAGACCTTTAGTTGGGAAGACAGACAACTAACAGTAAACTCTTAACTGTAAATCATATACTATAATCACACCAGAGGGAGAACTGTCTTTGTTTTAGGAAGAATCTCAAAAGATGTACTGCTGATGTTAATCTTGAAGATGTATAGAGAACTTCTGGGAAGAATTATTGGTAAAATTTGTTCCAAGTAGAGCAAGGACTATAGGCAAAGACATGGTGATGTGTGAGTATACAGAAAACTCCAGAATGACATTCTACACAGGGTGTGGAAAGTTGTGATTAATGAGACTGGAGATATGGAACTATACACATAGCTGTATATAGTTATGTACAATTATATATATGATATATATTGTGTGTGTATCTGTATATAGTTATAACATAATTAGATGTCTGGTCTCTGTTTATTCTATAATTCACTGTGTTCCAAAGCATTTTACGAAGAATGATGATATGAAACAATTTATATTTCATATTATTTCCTGGTAGAGAGTGAAACCATAAGAAGCTGGTGGAAGAAGTATAAATGAGATGAGCAATGTAATAATTCAGAGAGGAGATGAGGAGAGCTGAAAGCAAAGCAGTGTGGCTAGAGGGAGGGGGAACACCACAATAACAATTTCTGTGTTCATCCTATTGTTTTACTATGTGCCCGGGTATCAGATCCTCAGGAAATCATCACCCTAGGAGGGGTACTGCATGAAGCCATGTTCAGCTTATTGTGAAGATGGGGAGAATGATTTAGTTTGAGTAATTAGCTTAAATTCATAACAAACAGGAGATCAGTATTCATGTATCTGTGGCTCTAAGTTCATTTTATAAACCTTTGGATCAGGTGCCTTCGTGTATTTTTGGTTGTGAAAATAGAACTTGAGATTGGTAATTTATAAAGAAAGGTAGTTTATTTTGGCTTCCAATTCTGGAGTTCAGAAAGGCCAGAAAGTTCCAGTTTGAGTGGCTGAATCTGCTTGACTTTTGGTGAAGGCCCCATTGGATAAAGATCCATGGCAAATATGGAAGCAAGAGAAGAGGAAGCAAAAGGAAGCCAATGTTCTTTCATAACAATCCATTCTAAATGTATATAGTTTAGACACATAAAAGTGAGAGGCCTCTCCTCCCTTTGATGTCCAACAAGGCCATTCTTTGCTGCCTATGCGTCTGGAGCCATGGGTAACACCATGTGTACTATCTGGTTGATGTTTTTGTCCCTGGGAGCTCTGGGAGTATTGGGTGGTTCATGTCATTGTATGGGATTTTCGAGGGGGGGACCAGGAAAGGGGAAATCATTTGAAATGTAAATAAAGAATATATCTAATTTTAAAAAAGGAAAAAAAAGTGAGAGGTCACTCTCATTTGAAAAGCTTCAGCCAGTTAATGAAATTCTGTCTTCATGACCCAAATGATCGCCATGATGTACCCCTCCCAACACCATTGATCAAACACCTAAAAGCAATCTAAGTTTAATGAGTGTCAGACGGCACAAACCATATTCTAACCACAGCAGCAGTGGGAATATCAATAATATCAAATGTGACAACAAACGTTCTGAAAAGGAAACATAGACCAATTAGGAAGAAGTGGTCATGTGTGACCGTGAGAAAGGTGGTTTGCAGAAAGCACACGATGAAAGACAGATGAGAAGGGCAGAGCAGCAACCAAGAGGCTGGGCTGCACTAGCAATACTGAGAACAAAGTGATGCTAAAATTTCCACAGCTTTCCAGTTGCTTTCCATAGATTATGCCTCAAACTACTTTCCAAGCATATGGATAATTTTACCCACATCTACTATACTACATGTCAGAAAGCAGCACTTTTTAAACAAAGGCCAAATGCATAATGTTTATCCTAGCAGTGATTTCGAAGAGAAACTGGAAATCCCACATATTTTTTTTTTGGACAGGTCTTGATTTTCAGTCATCAAGAAAAAAATATTCATTCACTGTTTGCTTGATAAATTTCTTATGTCCCTAAGATGTGAGAGAAAACACAATAAGAAATAGCCAGATTTTCAGACTGAGGTCACATAAAGAGTCAAAGTTGGGGCCAGAATCACTTTCCGTAGTCCCAGCCGCCTCCAGATGTCACAGTCCCCACTCTGCTACAGCACTGGATGTCTCTTTCTTCTTTAATTCCAGTATTTCTTCCTTCCTACTCCTCCTCCCTCTCACACCTTCCACATGCCCCTTTACTCTCTCTTTCAAATTCACGGCCTCTTTGTTCACTATCTGTTATTGCAAGCATGCATTTATATGTACATACATACATACATATATAGCCTGTTCAGTCCATATGTTACTTGCATGTGCCTGTTTTCAGAGCTGACCATTTTGTAGGCTGGACAACATTGCCTGTTTTTGATCTTTTCCTTTTTCCTGCTTCTCCCCTCTGTTCTCGACCGTATGTTCCAGTTGTTATCTGTTATCTGTTCTCTCTCGGTCATGTGTTTCAGCTGTTACCTAGTGCTGATGCCCTTCATTCATTCTACTTGCAAACTGGAACGTAATTCCCACTATCACCTGATATTCTTTTATTCATCCCACAAGTGTTAAGCATGTATGTGCTTGCACTGTTTTTGGCATGGTAACAGAAGTGAATGGCAAGTGTTCCCTTCCCTGATAAGGCAAGTATACTTTGAAGGACCCATCACAACTTGACAGTATAAGAATTTGATTTTTACATTAATTTAATCTTCAAATATTTTTGAGATTGTCATAAATGAATATTGTATTTACATTATTTACATGCCTCCTTCCAACTCCTCCCATGTTCTCATGATTTCCTCTACTTTTCAAATTCATGATCTCATCTTACACCCACATATGTATATGACATACTGAGACCATTTGAATGTTGCTCATATGTACATGTTTTTAGGGTTGGCCACTTGAGACTGCATAATCTATTAGAGATCTCATCTCAGGAGAAACCTGATTCTGACTCTTTCAGTGGCCTTTGACTGACTGTTACTCTTTACGTAGAGGTGGAGCTCTGTGAAATTTCCCCCATTCACATTGGCATATCAGATTATATGGTCATTATGCCATTATGCAGGACTTATCAATTTAAACTTTTTCTTAAAAATCATAAACCTTTTAGATTTATTGTTATTGGTTTATTATTTCTTTTATTTTTGAGATTAAAATAAAATGACATAATTTTTCTCCCCTCCAAAATTTTCCATATATCCCTCCTTGCTCTCTTTCAAATTTATGGCCCATTTTTCATTAATCATTGTTAATACAAATATTCATATGTATATACATACATATATACATACAGTGTGTGTTCCTTAACTTTGTCAATTTATCTTATAATATGGCTGCTTTGTTATTCTCCAAGATGCTAGGAAATTCTTTAATTTTTAGTTTGTCCTAAAATATTAAAAGCTCTTTCTTTGTCTTTAATTCCCAAGACGGAAAAGCTATCTAAGCCACTCTCTCCTTCAATCCTCTTGCAGAGACAGTGATGAGACTTCCTTTTGTCTGTACCTTCTGCCCATCCTTTCAGCTTATTAGGCATGCCCTGCAGAGTCATGGCTTTAATTTGGTTACCCAATTTTATATTTCATGTGAAAATAAAAGTCTCCACTGGCATGATGGTATTAAAACAGAATAAATAGAAACCATTTCTGAACTCATTAACACAAACACCATGAATCATTGTCTTATTTAGGCTGACTCTATGGAAACACATCTTCCACTTTAAAGGCACTATAAGGAGTTCGCTATTCATTTATTTTTGATGCCTCAATTTATTCTTAGAAATACATAGAAGGTTTATAACTTGGTCTTCCTTCATTGAAGCTTGTCCCCCAAGAGAAGTACTATTAGTACAGTGGTAAGCCTTCTGTGTGCATTAGATAAGGTGATCAACAACACCCAAGTCTGAAGTGAGGGCAGAGATAAGGAAGTTCACATGACTTAATTTTAGGGATGTCAGTGGGAAGAGGCTGTTGTTTACACTGATTTAGGGCCCAGTTTCTGTTTCTTTTCTTTGTTATTTGATGGCTTACATTACGATCTCATACTATCAATATGTGTGCTTGTACAAATCACTCTTCATGTATGAGAACTCTGGGTTTTAGATTTTTCATAGTCTTGGCTTTACAGGCTCACCTCTGACTGTAATTCCTTCTCATATGAAATCCTAAAATATATGTATAGATTTTTCACATGGGAAAATAACAAAAGCAGAAAGATTTTTTTAAAGTTTATAGATAATTTTTTCACTAGCTGCCTTTTGGTCATAACTGTTCCTTTAAAAAGTACTATAAATATTTCTATAACTCTTTTGTACATAAATGACCCTTCCCATCAAGGGATTCAGTCAGTTAACCAAACTTGGCTTTTAAATTGACTAATAATGTTACCAAATTGCCTCTGTGGTCTCATGTCTACTGCAATGAAAGAGTAGAAGCCTGATCATGAGCAGGGAGGAATAGGTTTTGAGGTAGAGAGGGAGAAACTCAGGGTGTGGATATCTAGAGCACTGGAAGAGATGAGGAGAGGGAAGGCTAAAAACCACTCACATCTTCTAGGTTTAAATGCTTTCACCAACCAATGTACCATTCAGTTCAGATGGAAGCAAACAGATGCTAGATCGAATGTGTGAGCTCGTACGGGACCGTTGTTCTTCAGGTCCAAATTGTTTCTTTTTGACATTGTCTCGTTCTGTAGCCTAGAGACCCATGGTTATTCTCCTGTCTCAGCCTGAAAAGCTCTGGAGTTATACATTTGAACCACTATACCTGTTTGAACAAAGACACTTTGGCAGGGTGGAGAAGTGATTTCACTGCGAGGGATGAAATTCTTTAGGCATATGGGCATAGAAGCCTAAAAATAGTTGAAACAGCTTACACCTCTCCCCATAGAAACCATCCATGCTGCAGTTGGAGCTCATGATGAACTCAGAAGCCATATGGCTCTGGAAAGAACTAAAATTCAAAAGCACAGTGAGGTTGTAGTTTTAGCCAAAGAGATTACTAATTTTGACTTCATTGATTAAACTGAAATTTCATATCCCAAACTTCAAACACACAATTTATTAGAGTGCTCTGACTGGCAATTTGTCAATTGTTTTCTAAGTGGATCTATATGGTGACTACAGTGGCTCTGGTTGTGTGTCTGTAGAGTAAAAAATTGACTTCACACACATTTATTAGTTGTATAATTAAGCAAGTTACTTGAGGCTGGAAAGTAAAGAGCACTGGATACTCTTAGAGGACCAGGTTTTGATTCCCAGCACCCATATGGAGACTTTCAACCATTTGCAACTTAAGTTCCAAGAGATCTGATGCCATCTTCTAGCCTCTATAGACATTGCCTGCACATATTGCACAGACATACATGTAGGCAAAACAACATCACACATGAAATAAAAATAAATAAGCCAAAGGGGGCAAGTTACTTGCTTTGCCATGTGCTATTGTTCTACCTGCTAATTGCCCATAACAGTAACACTGTTCTTGTTAAGATGTGATTGGGTTTATGTTAAGACGAAATTTATAGTCCTTAGTATAGTACGTAAGTATAGCAGGAATAGTCCTTAGATTAGAAGCTTGGCACACAGTGATTACTTAGGTATAACCATCACACTCTGGAAAGGAGTCTGTTCTATATCCTAGACTAGAGAAGCTTATATATTTCTTGACAAAAAGTCAAGAAAAAGAGGAGATGACACATTTGGAAGGTTTCCAGGTACCCTGCGCCTTGTGTCTGACCCATACTGCTGTGGGAGTGACTTATACAGTGACTTCTTGTCTGCTTTCTTGACCTTTTGGTTTTTTGACAGAAGTCAACATGGCCAGGCTTGCTTTGGAGCTTCTAGCATCCCTCCTTTCATTTTCATCCCTGGAAATCTGCCTTATCAGTCGAGGCACATTAAAAATGCTCCCTCTCCTTTACTTAGAGAAAATGATTTCAGTGAATCATACATTCAGGTTTTAAAATTATTCAACCATAACCTGATAACTTGACCTAATTTTCTCTCTTTTTCTTACAAAGGGAAATGTGTGAATTGTGTTCATCAGAAAAGCCTACCAGCTATTTTTATGGACACTCATTTTGTATTTTTTCAAATGTTTTACAATAAGCATATGCAATTTTTACTTAAAATTCTCACTTGCATAAATGATATTGGTCTTCTGATTAAAATTCTGTCTATGTGTCCTAGCTTTGAACATATTGAAAATTGAATAAAAATGATATTGTAATTTTACAAATATAGTTGCATCCCTTGATGGCACTGCAGTCAGTTGCTGAGTGGTCTACAAAGTCCTTGGGAACCCAGGAAACAAGGTTATTAGAGCCCCAAGAGTATCTTTTCTCAGTTAACATCTGGAGCTTCATGAAGGGCCAAGATCAAACCTTAAAGAATTTAATGTTTATTGTTTATAAACCAGATCCTCATCCTATGTAACTCAATGAGAATTTCCACTAGGGACATTACTGAATTCTTTCACAGACTTCCATATGGGAATTCTCAGTAATATAAGATGGGAATCTGGCCTTCCCAGACTTCATGAAATGTTTAGTGAGGAGAGTATGAGGTCAGCTAAGTTATTTTACTTTTATTTTTCTGAAATCATCTGGGGAATGTTGTTTTATTTTAGGCAAAATTTTTATATGTTTTAAAATTATAGATGCTCTTAAATAGCAGGGTCTAAAAAGTACAGTATTGGTATTTAGTCTAATGGATTTGCAATGGGCATGAGAAGATAATTCTCAAAGTTTTTAAATTTACAGTTTCCTTTTATGTGCTTCCAATAATGATAGAATCTTGGTATCAAATGTGGAGTTTAAAGTTAAAGGCCTTTGACTAACAAAGTGGTTCTTTTATAATTGGTAGAAATATACATTTACGAGGAATTTTCATGTGCAATACTTTGCATAGGACAGCTGTAAAGAGTCCACTTTGTTTCACAGACAAATTAAACAGTGCCATACTGATGTGAAATATAGCATGCTTCCTCAAAAGGCCCAAGTACCAACAGTGCTGAATAAAATGATAAAGGCCAGCTCCTAAAATAGGAGTCACGGCATTTCAAACATGTATGTTATTAAGACAACGACAAGATCTTAATATTCAGCCCATAGGATAACGACAAAATCAGTTCACTATAGTATCCTTCACTTTGACTTCACGAAATTGCAAGCTTTGATTACCATCAAGATATTTTTATGGGACTTTTTGATTTGGGTTTTTGGTTGATCCTCTATCATAATTTTCTATACCATACAGACATTCTTTTATAAAAAGATTTATTATTTTTATTATATGTTGTGTTTTCCTGGATGCATGTATGCACAAGCCTGGTGACCACAGAGGACAGAAGAGACTGTCAGATCCTTAGAAATGGAGTGACAGGTGGTTACGATCCACCACGTGGGGTCTGCCAACCAAGCCTAGGTCTTCTCAATAACCAGCTGTGGTGTTCTCATCAGGAAGCAAATACAAATACTGCACTTTTGTGATTGTGTTGATCATCCTGACTCACTATCTATAAAGTTATATGACTACTCTCAGGGAGTTAATGTTCTGAAATGGATTTCCATGGGATTTATAACTACACAAAATATTCAGTTTAAATTATGACAAGGACCACCGCCGGGCGGTGGTGGCGCACGCCTTTAATCCCAGCACTTGGGAGGCAGAGGCAGGAGGATTTCTGAGTTCGAGGCCAGCCTGGTCTACAAAGTGAGTTCCAGGACAGCCAGGGCTACACAGAGAAACCCTGTCTCAAAAAACAAAAAACAAACAAACAAACAAAAAAAAACCTTTAAATTATGACAAGGTTATTAAACATTCAGTAAATTCAGAATACAAATAGTGAAACTCTGCCTCACAGATCAATATTCTTTAGGGAACATGCAACATTGAACAACCATGTTTGGACCTGAGAAAGCTGAATAATCAACTAAACTTTCTTTAAGAATTGCAAACCTATAGGTGCTAAATGCTTTTTCCTGTTATTGCATTTGCTTCTTGTAACACAACATCTCTGATAAACAATGATAATAAATTATAATTTATAGTTGAGTAAGTAAAAGCTCAGAAGAACATTGACTTTACACAGGTCAATCAGTTAGTGCGTGATATGTGGGATCTTACAACAGTCTCTGCTCACTATAAGACAATGAAACCTCAGTAGCATGTGCATGTGTTGGATCATTTGGAAGGTGTGCATTATTAACATATCATATTGTACTAATGGTAATTGTAGTGTGATGTTATTAAAATTAACAGTGTTTCTTCAGTTTTGGCTATTCAATTGTTGGTGGTTTATTTCATCAAAGGCTTATGTAAACTGACAAAAGGTATTTTTTGAATGAATGTCTAAAAGGCACTCTTGGACAGAGATCAAATATGCACCATCACCCTATGTCAGTAGGGCTCTCAGAAAATTGTACAAATGGATCAAGAGACTGGAGTGTTCAACAGTTCCATCTCTTAATACTGAATACTTATAATGTAGAATATAAGCTACATATAATGTTTATGTGCCTGGTATAAAAAGCGTTTTCAAATGTCATAGAGAACCCCAATAGTAAGAAATTAAGGCGAATGTGTGAGATCAGAGGAGTCTTTGTAGAAAGTACTGTGTTCTTGAGCATATTACAAATATTCCATTAAAGTAATTTTAAAAATGATTTTACTCCTTCCTGCTCAACTACCTCAATTGCCAATCTTGAGGAAGAATATGAGTTAAGACGACCCACAGTCTTCAGTAGTCTAAGTATGACAATGTCTTCATTTGCTTACTAAAGTTACAGTAGCTTCAATGTGGCCCAGGGGAAGCTTGGAAGTCCTTCTCAGGGACAGACAAGGACATCTAAGAAGAAAATAATGCCTCTTGTTATATATATACTACTGCAAAGATGTCTCTTAACTCTTGTGTAATCCCTAACCCTAGACCTGACTCTGGCTCAGGAACATAATGTAAAACCTGGGTCACAGAGATATTCACACAGTCCCTTACAGAAGATAGTCTACTGGCTGATAGAGGTCTCTCTGGTGATGTAAGCATTCTTGTGTCCATACAGAATTCTCTGACTTCTTCATAGGAAGAAAGAGGTGAGAAAAACAAGACTGAGATCATGTTTTCTTTAATTTCCTTTGAGATAGTTCGTTCTTATTCTTCTGCATTTTGAAGGAACTCTTGGAGGGAGAACTGGGAAGGTACACAATATTTGGAATGTAAATAAATAAAACAATTTTAAAAAGAGAAATATACAGTATCAGTATATCAAAACAAAACAAAAAACATTAAAAAATTGAACTATTCAAATATCTTTAGGGGAGGAGGAGGGAAAAGGGAACATGATCGAGTATTGGGGGTGAACAGGAGAGAAGTCTTTCTCTAAGAAAGTCCTACCCATTAGGGTGGGTCTCTTGAGAAATGCCTTCCAAGTCAAACTCTGATGTGAGTATCATACAAAGTATTAAGACTTGTATACCATTAAATATGAAATGAACGTTCAGAGACAACTGATTTTCAAAATAGCTATCTAAATTTCCTAGGTTTGCTATACAACTGTTACAAAATTAATGGATTTACACAAGAGAAGTATATTCATCCAGTTCCAGGAGTCAAATGTCACAATTCAAGGTGTTGGCAATAGTCAAGGTGTCTACATTATTCAAGTTTCTGCCTGGCTTTATTTTCTTCTCCTCTGTATGACTATTTTCTGAGGACATATTTTAAGTGGATCTAGAACCCATGTAGATAATCAGAGTGTTCTTTCTCAAGACTCTTATTTTATTTTCCTCTGCAAAGAACGGTGTTTCAAATGATGCCATGTTTATGAGTTCAAATGATCAACATGTGAACATTTTGGGGCAAGGAGCACCACTCAATCTATTAGAGCAGCAATGATCACTATTATCATTTGAAATATAAGAGTATGGCTGGTTCTGAAAAGTTACCTGTGTCTGATTGGCCTCCTGTAATTAGATGAAATCTTAACCAGTACCCAAAATAGAATGGGCTCACCCATATCTTCACAAAGTTTCTCATATGTCAGTTCACTGCTATCTCACTAGTTTCTGCTTTCTCCACACATCTGGACTCCGGATTGGTCCCTCAACTATCATCATCTTCCTTTAACAACCAACTTCAAATCCATATTGTATTCTATTGCTGGGTTAATTGTACCAAATATCCCTTTATCATTTACATATTGGTTACTCAAGACCCTTTGATAGCTGTTTTATTGTATGCAAGGAAAAAAGAACCAATTTCATAGACCAGCATAGAAGGCTTTAGATAACCTAGACACAATGTTCTATTCCAACCAGTCTGCTTGTCCAACCAGTCAGGATGTCCTTTATCTGTGCTTTTGACAATTCATCTACATAGTATATTCTTTATTTCCACTCTTTTTTTTAAAAGCTCCTTGTTGCTACTCACAAGAGGTCATTCTAGTTTATAATTCCTCTCTGATGTGCTTATGTTCTTATCTTGTCTTGACCTGGATTCTCAATGACAGAATTTTATAAAAATCTTTTCAAACCAAAACTTCTATTGTTTACATTCATAAGTAGCTTACTCTTGACAAGACTTACACCTTGAAAGAGAAATGTCCTTTTTCTTTTCATTAACATGGACTCTGTTTTGAAATGATTACTTAAATTGTAAATGACTGCCTCACAAAACATTAAGCACAGCCTGCCTATGAAAGGAGAGTGTCCTATTTTCTTATACTACATTCTGTAGTTAACATTTTCTTCTCAATGTTTTATTCTGGACAGATTTTAAATACTATTTTATGCAGAAGAACGGAAGCTATATACTAGAAGCCTTGAAGAAATTCATTTCCACAAAGAATGTAATTTTTATCCTGATAGTTACTATCTCTAAACCAAGCTATGGCACATAGCAAATCACTTAAAACTACCTACATTTGGATTTTCATATCTTCCAAGGAGTTAGAAATGGATTTTTTAAATGGCCCAACTTTCCATCAGTGAACATTGCCTGTTGGACTGTTATTTCTTCTAGAGACCTAGAGATTATGGCGGTTGGTTTACTAAAGTCTCTTCAGAGTTAGTTGTCTTTTAATTGTGACTAACAGAGTTCTGAACATTTGTTTAAAATTGTTCCAGTGACATGATCTGCTCTTCTTAGGCCAAAACATGATGGACATCCCACAAAGGACAGTATGGCGAGCAAAGTGTTCTAGTGACATAATCTTCTTAGGTGTGAAGCTTGCTAGACATCCCACAGAAGGCACGATCATGAACAAAAAGGAAAGACAGTGGGGGAGGTCACTTTGTCCTCCTTTGTTGTTATTATAGTTGTTTTTTATTATGAGTACTTTTACAAACTGCAAAGGCCTTGGTGATGGATCTAAAGCTATTGCATATTCTCTTTGATGGCAAGGCATTCTATTGTTCTCTCTTTCTAAACTAGTTTCCATGGAATCTAATTTCTACTTTCTCTAGCAGCATTGCTCATGATCCCAAGTTACAGTTGGCTTACCTTCTTTGAAGATATGCTACACATTGGCTGGTACATGGCCAGTCAGCATTTCACATCTCTTATAAGACAGGTTATTCATTTTATCCCTCAGATATTATTAATAGACACCGAGGTATGGCCAATGCTCTTAATATTGGTTTAGAAACTAATTTTATAGAAATAGACTGACTTGTTAAAGTAAGTTTCTAAGGATTTGTCACATCTGAAGGAATACTGACTTTATTGAATATTTTTTTATTTAAAGAAAATACTTTATTGAACTGACAATGAGCTTATGGATTTAAAAGGCTCCTGAAGTTAACAATGCTTACAACAGACTTGAGTCATATAGAAAAATTTCAAGAGAGATTTTAGGCAAATGCTTACAAATTTTCTGATTGACGTTTTAAAAAATAAGCCAGCTATTCTCTCAGTCTTGGTATTTATCAGCTAAGCTTTGTTTGTTTTCAATTGCTAGGACTACACTTTGGTATTACACATCCTCCTGGGTGACCTGGGTTTCTACATTGCATTACTTCTTATAGTGATTTCAGTGATGCTGAGAGCAAGTGTGGGCCCTCCCCTTGGTATGCTCTCAGCTCTGCAGTGTAGGGTGACATAGGGTCAAGAGCAGAAGTGGCACAGTGTTGAAGAGTATGGGCTCCTGAGGTAAGCATCAGGGTTCTGAATCTGGTTCGGGCACTTATTAACTATGTGACTAAAGGCCAGTTATTTGTCAGCTTTGTATCTTACCTTTTTCATCTGGCATGCAAAAACTTATTTTATCACCTCATTTGTCCCTCTCCTTCACCTTTTTCTATTTTCCCACACAGTCTTACTCTATCTTGGTATCAGGTATCTGTTTATCTATTTGTTCCTTCATTCTCAACGAGAACTAAATGTCCATAAGTACTTGGGTTGTGTCTTGTCTCTCAGTGCACATGACACTGCACCCATAGCACATACTGAACACATCTGTATAAGCTGACAGAGGAATGAATGAGTGAATGAATGGGAAACAACAATGGATACACACTGCAGAATGTCAGTTCTTCAGGATGCCTCTGGAAGACTGGTGAGATGAAGCAGAGACAATTTGGAATGCCATCACTAGAATAAATTAAATAAGGCAGGAACAAGCTTAGAAACCTTTTGTCTAGAATAGAGCAGGAGTGTTTTAAAAGTTTTTCTATAATAGCTAATGACCTGTGATTATCTGAGAAGCAGCACGTAGGAAAAGAAGCAGCCTGGCAATCGTCACTGAAGTAGGAACAGCTATGAGGGCTGGCTCTATGCTAGCTGGTGACTTCTGGTGACCCTCACTGTCCTCAAGTATGTATTGTCAAAATGTCCATCCAAGTGGGGCATTAATCTCTCACTTCTCTCTTGTGGTTATATGGTCACAGGCAATTGCTTTGTTCATAAGGTAATGAATAAAGAACACTGTGGATTTAGCTTCCCAGAGATGCTGGAAGATGGCTCAGTTGCCTTATTTACACATTGAATAGATGCAAATGATTTTAATACATGGATTCAGGTTAAAGAACATGCACAGCACCAGATGCTCTCAGTTGCTGGGGTAGAGGAGATGCCCAGAGCCAATGACTACCTTGGTCTCTGGATCAAGCTCCACCATCATGTGGCTGTTCTAGACTCATTCACCAGAATTTAAATTATGTAACAAGAACTTGCACGGCCTTCCAAAGTCCTGCTCACTTATAACCTTTAGACTCCTTTGGATCTGGCTACATTCCAATAATCAGGATGTTGAAGCATATTGCTGCACACTGTAAATATGGGCAATTTCCACACCACACTCATTAGCACTATTCCTGAAAAGCTTGAAGAGGAGGGAGAGAGCTGTGCATAACACCTCACCCCCATCCACTCCTTCCCTACACTTCATCGGAACAGATGGCCCAGATGCAGTAGCTGTCTCTTGCTTTGTTTTGAAATACTTTCTTGTAAAATAAACAATCTTGCAGTAACATTTTTGTTACTGCGTGAAATTAGATGAAAAGTTAAGTGTTCTTATGTCAATTTCCTATCTCCAAAGTATAAATCAAGCAAAAACTAAAGAAAGGACATGTCAAATCAATAAAAACAAAGGATAAATCAATCAGGAACTAATAAAGGTGGAACTCTGTTGGCTCCTCCCACTTGGTCCCACTGTATTGCAGTACATGAACTCTCCGTGTGTACCCACAGGTTACTGTTTCTAGTGTGTTGCATTTAGTTTTATTTTGATGTGAAGTATGTTTAAGGTGGTTTAAAGCAAGTCATCTCATCAAGCATTATTTTGGATTATTATACCGAGGTCTAAGGTTGGATGTGAAAGTATAAGACACAGTGTGGTTGAAGAATTTACAATCTGGTTAAATATTTTTCTTGTAAATTAGTAACTAAAGGTACAGAACAGTGTATGTAAGTGTTTTAGACAATAGCTGCTACAGAAAATAAACCAAACCAAACACTATTTCTTAAGTGTGTATATTAAACATTCAGAAAAGTAAGAAGGAAGAAAATGCATCCCAACAAGAAAGGATGGTTAGAATGAAGAGGGAAGTGTTTGGGTTGGAGGAATGATGAACTCTGGCAGAAATGATGGAACTAGAGAGAAGGCAGGAAGTCCCCAAAAAGCGTACATGAGAGAACCACCCCCCCAACATAAATGTTTATGGAATATCACAGGGCTAATTTGTATGTTTATTTCTAAACATAAGACTAGAAAATCATTATATGCAATATCACTGAATTCATTTGCTCATGCATTCCTTATACTTCTCTGCCCTCAAGAAGATAAAGATACAGGTCTATTATAGAACACAGAGAAGAACTCAAGAATTAAATCATAGGGGAAAGTCAGAACTATCTTAAAAAGCAGAATTACTGTCAGGCTACTACAGTCCTGTTTCAACAAAGCAAGCTCATGTAAACAGACATCACTAACAACCGTCAATAACAGTAGAGATTACTGCATTGCCAACTATGGGGGCTGTGTGTTGTCTACAAGTACTACTCTCCCTTTTTCTCTTACTTTAGAAAAAAGAAATTGCATGTGAAAATCTTCACAATAGGAAATTTGTAAGCTTTGAATGGCTTTAAGGACTGACCTCATCGGGAAACTGAGGGAATGAACAAAGGAAAGACACATAGACCCACATATGGAAAAGATGGGATTGGGCGGGCCATGTGCAATCCAGACTGAGGAGGTGGTTTACTGTACACAGCTGAGTGATAAGGGAAGTTTATACACAGATAAACAAGGGTAGGTTAACTAATCATGGTAGAGGTGTCTCTGTAAGGGAGTAGTCTTGGGCTATAAACATCTGGGAGGAGAAAGCCGGAGTTGACATTTCCTATCATTTCCTGATCCTAATGTGTGATGATGGTGGACTTGCCATTCTCATGAGCCAGAGGCCTTGGAGCCCTAGACCCAGTTGTGTTTATGTCAACAGCACACATCCACTCAGGACTTTATACTCTTTCTACAGGAAATGAAAGCCGCTGAATAAACAGCTGAATCTGGAATATAGATGAATATGTTTTCCTAGCCTTCACTGTAGCGAGTTAATCTAGGCAGCATTCAAGAGGATGCACCCCCTGCGTAGTATTCATGATACTTTGTGTGTATGAGAGTTCAACTATCATAGCCTAATGAATCAGAAAATATTCTTGTGAACATCACAGGTACCAAGTGGCTCTGTTTTTAACTGTTATGCAACATGAATTTCTTATGTGTAGGATGATCCCATAAGATCATGGTGCTGCTGGGATTAGGGAGAGCTTCAAAAAGATATGACATAAAGGCAAGTTACAGCTCAGCAAAATATTAGTCAGAGAAGATAAAGGCAAAGAGGCTCTGATTTTCCAATTTATATCACGTTTGTTGGAATTAATTTTAAGCAGAGAAAGGTGTCTTTCATGTAGCTAATAAAATAGCACCTAAGTATTGACTACATATATCTGCTTATGTTCCCCAATAGAACTCTCACGATCAATCCCCAGTTTAAAAAGGAAACTCAAAGGGACTGGGTTAAATGAAGGTTTGCATTGTCTTTATCATAGTCGTATGTGTGGTAAGGTTGGCATAGCTAATCCATCTTTGCCATCATACTATATATTAACTATATCTACAATAACTTGTGGATTCTATGGATTTACCCTCTTCCTGCTGCTCTGTTGGGGCACCAACATTACTCCCAGTTGAAATGGGATCAAGGTGGTACTGAAGAAAAAGATGCATACTTCTCTGACAGAGTGGCTGACTCTTTGTGGTCTTTTAAAGTCAGAATTACTTCATAATCTATAACTGGAAACTTTTCATCATTACATCTGAAAAATTAATTTCATAGTAATATCAAATATTAAATCATGGTAATCCCACTAGGTCTCACAGAGACCCATAGATTAGAACCTTATTTCACATGTGAAGCAACTGTATCCCAGCCTGTGTAAACATTATTTATTGCAGGTCAAACAGCCAACACCTAGCAAAGGCAGATAGATACATAGGAGTTTTGAACATTTTTTTTTAACCTTTGGTAGATTGTTAGAAAAGGAACTTTATTTTTGTTACCAGAATTGTTCCATAGCTAGAATATACCAAAAAACAGGGAGAGAACAGAGGTAGTGTCAGAGATAAAGCAAATCACAGTGGGCAAAATTAAACTACTGGATTCTACGCAGCACTCAAAGTAAATTTGTTTTCTTCTCTGTGTCTCAAACTTCATGTTTGGTTTCTATGACTTGGGATAATGTGCTAACATGATAATGGATTTATTTTTCTTTTTTTAAAGCAGACACTTATACTAATAAATTAATAAAATACTTATACATAAAATAAACAAGTTAAAAGAAATTAAAGACCTAAGTTAATAGTGAAAAGTAGTAAAAGAAGGTTTCTCCATTGTGGTCACACTGGGAAGACGGACAAAGAGATTGAATAGTGAAACTGCCTGCGGTTTCATACGAACGGGTCATCGGGTTCTCTGGATGGAGAGCTGGGGCTAGAAAACGATGGAGTGACAAGAGAAATATGGAGCCAAGGAGATATATCCTGCTCAAGGCTCCGGATTTATTTTTCAAGCAAGGAAACTACAACTATTACTAGCAAGAAAATAGAATTTGTATTTCTCTAGATAATTCTGTAAAGCATCTGTTTCCTTCATGTTAATTGGCTGGTGAGGGGTTCATTTTTATTTACTTGTCTTCCTCAATGTCTTTTGCAATAAACATGCTGGTATAAATGTAATTCCTCAAAATGCACCATACTTAGGTTTCTGAATAGCCTAACTGTGTAAACTGTACAATAACTTACTAGGGACTTAAAAGGTGATTCATGTGGCTTTGATACTTAGAGAGAATGGTGGAAGGATGTCAACCTTTCTGCTTTGTGCCATTCTCAGAGGATAATCACAAACACGTAAACACATGTCAAAGAGAAGTAAATGGGACAGCCAGATTGCCATCACTTTGCCTCTGAGAGTATAGGGCCATTACAGAACTGGGCCAAATACCAAGAGTACTGAATTCAAAGGTAGGCTCCCTGATGTCAGACACTATTCATGTAGCATCAGAAAAAATAGCAAGTCAGACCTTACTGGACAAAGAAGTTACAGGATGGTCCTCAGATAGTCACTTTGGGAATTACATTAATTGATAGTAGCCTGAGTCCAGGAGGGTAGCGTGTCACTCAATTCTAAGGTAGAATTTATATCTCATTAAAGTGAAGAGGCTAGTTGGTCATGCATTTTCCCCTTTGGGAATACTTGCAAACATGCATGTTAGCCGTGGTAGATTGGACAGATGAAGGTTTACTAAGGACTATCTTGGTGTTATCTATCAAAGAGTTAATTCTCTCATTAATCTTTTTTGGAAAGAACTGGCTTAAAGAAGATTCCCTTTAAAAACTCAGGATTAATTGTGTATGTATAGACAAAGTGAGACAGGGAAAAATCAATCCTGGTCTGCAGGCTGTCCTGAAGAATGTGTCCTGAAGCCAGGCACCACTACTCTCTAGCAGTGCAACTCTGAACCTGAACCTTCAGGGCAAGGAACCTGAAACTTATAGAACATCGGTTTACTCAGATGGAAGGTAGGAACTAAGCTGTTTAATTTAGAAAGCTGATATAAAATTAAATTGACATATAGAAACTCTATCTGTGGCTTAAACTTTAGTACAAATATTAGTTATTAACTGCTAAAGAGCAAGAAGAAGAGGAGGAAGAAAGAATCACCAGGCAATACATAAATTTTAATTTCCTGAATAGAAATGTTGAATAGCCTGGAATTCAACCTGGTCAGCCCTAAAACACTAGGAAGGACAAGGTGGCTGAAATCATTTCCTGAGCCCAGCTCATTCCTTCATTTATTCTTTTAGAGACTGCATTTTTGGTATTATATCTGTGAAATATGTGCTACTACAGCCACTCTGGATTTATTTTGATTATGTTGTCAGCATGATAATTTCATCCTTTTATTTTAATCAAGTTTTATCTTTATATTTGAAGTATGTTTCTTTTTTATTGTTTTTTTTTAATTTATTTACATTTCAAATGTTATCCCCCCTCCCAGTTTCCCCTCCTCAAACCTCCTATCTTATCCCCCCCTTTCCCCTGCTTCTATGAGGGTGCTCCCCCACCTGCCTGCCCATTCCTGCCTCCCTGCCCTAGCATTCCCCTATGCTGGGGCATTGAGCCTTTCCAGGACCAGGGGTTCCCCTCCCATTGATGACAGATAAGGCCATTCTCTGCCACACATGCAGCTGGAGCCATGGGTCCCTCCATGTAATACTCCTTGGTTAGTGGTTTAGTCTCTGGGAGCTCTGGGTGGGGTCTGATTGGTTAATATTGTCGTTCTTCCCCCTGAAGGGGTTGCAAACCCCTTCAGCTCCTTCAGTCCTTCCCCTAACTCCTCCATTGGGGTCCCCATGCTCAGTCTGATGGTTGGCTGCAAGTATCTGCATCTATATTGGTCAGGCTCTGGCAGAGCCTCTCAGGAGACAGCTATGCCAAGAAGTGAAGTATGTTTCTTTTGGAAGCATATAATTATGCCTTCCTTTCACTGGGCTTTTTGTTTACATTTAATTACATCATTTGTATGGTTGTGCATAGGTCTATAACTATTTTTGGTATATTCCTCAGCTACACTTTGCTCCAGTTTCCCTCATTTTTGTTTCACTAGTTTGTTTTTGGTATTTATGACTTATATTATCATCTCTTTGTTAATTTATGGACTATAACTCTTGACTTTGCTAATTTAAAATTACAAAGCGGTTTCTAAAGTCAAAGTTTTCAAATACACTATTAGTGCTGGATCGAGACAGGCCTTAGTGGTTAGAGTGCAGCGGCTGCTCTCCCAATAACTCAAGCTCAATTCCCACCACCGGTACGGTGGCTCACAAACGTCTGTGACTCCAGTTCCAGGGGATCTGACAACCTCTTCTGACCTTCATGGATACTATACATACATGCTACACAGAAATACACGCTGGTAAAATAGCCACATATACTAAAAATAAAATAATTATTAAAATTGCCAATGAGGCTATAAATCTGGCCTTCCATAAGAACTCCATGATTATGTATTTTAGCTCCAAGTTTTGGAGCAGCAGTAAATTGAATGGCCTGGAAGAGTAGGGTGAAATAAATGTTTACTATTCACAATGTTTTAAATGGAATGCAAATACCAAAATCTATCAAAATCAATCAGCAAAACAAGAAAGTCCAGAAACTCTTACATATCCTGTAGGTTTTTTTTTCTGTTAATATGTACTAAATTGAGTTGGGAGGCAGAGAAGAAACACTCCAAAGGTATCAGTGAATCCTAACACACATATATTTGTATGGTAAAGTTCTCCATTTGATGGATGGATATAGCACAAAATCCCCAATGGTTTAGTTGTTCCAAGCATTGCTAGGGATGCAAGGAGGTGTGGCATAGATGTGGTGATTCTAAAAAGGCGACTTAAGTTTCAATTTTAATTTTATCATGTTATTATTTTCAAGCTGTGCTGCCTAATCACTTTCCTTAACAGTATATTCCCTTATTTCATTAATTATCATAATTTTGTGTTATCACATGGCAGCATTGTAGACATGGTAACATTTCTTTTAAAATATTCTGAGAAGGGCTAAAACGGTTTTAAAATTATTTACAATTAAAGAAATACAAAGGAATTTTACTGCTCCTATTATATCCTTCCTTTCCTTTGTGTTAACGTAATAGTAAACATTAGGTAGCACAGAAGAGATGAAGAGTCCAGCCCTGAAGCCCAAATATTCATCTACAAAGCTTTGTGAATATTCAGTGATTATCATTACTAGTGTTATTAACAATAAAGCCTAGTGAAGAGTAGCTAAGGCTTTTAGATCAAGCTTCTTTTATTCAGGAGAGGTAACAGAATTTTTAGGTCCCTCTCCTCAACCATGCTATTGAGGAAATTCTGAGTTTGTCTTCTCTTACTCAGAGGGAAATGAACAAAGAGTCAGGACCTAGATCAGAATAACACAGCACAAGTGTCTTATCATAGGTTTGCTATTTTGTCTCTAACACTGAAGCCTTCAGAAGTCTGAAGTTCAATAGAGTTGCTTTAGAATTTAGTATTGCCTAAATGAGATGACAAGGTTTTCATCTGTCAACACTTTCTCACAGACAGTTATTTATTAGCCAAAAGTGCAGAATACCTAGGATACAACCCACAGACTGTAAGAAGTGTAGCAAGCAGAAAGGCCCAAGAGAGGAAGGGGGAAGGAAATAATCACAGGAGGAGGGAGGCAGAAGGAGGGAGGGACCTGGGTGGGAATGTGGAGAGGGAGGGGAGGGGGAGGGTAAAGGAGGAACAGGCTCAAGTATGGGGGGAGGGGACAAGAGAGAAGCCCAGAGTCCCAGGAGAATAAGTGAAAATATGCAGCCTTGTGGAGTGGGAGGTGGGGGGACCCTCTAGAAAGTACCAGAGACCTGGGAGGTGAGAGATTCTCAGGACTCAATGGGGATGATCTTAGCCAATGTGCCCAATAATCGGGAAAGGGAACTCAAAGAGTCCACTTCTAGTAGATGGACAGGATCTCAAGTGGAGGGACCAGATTACTAACCCACAGTCAAAATTTCTGACCCAGAACAATTCCTGTCTAAAAGAACTACAGGGATAAAAATGGAGAATAGTCTAAAGATAGGAGCCTAGCATGGCTGTGCTCTAAGAGGCTCTACCAGCAGATGACTGAGACAGATGCAGATACTTACATCCAACCATTGGAGTGAAGTCAGTGACCCCTATGGTTAAATTGGGGGAAGGACTGAAGAAGCTGAAAGGGAGGGCGACCCCATAGGAAGACCAGCAGTCTCAACTAACCTGGACCCTGGAGAGTTCCCAGAGACTCCGCCACCAACCAGGTAGCATAGGACTGGTCTGAGGCCCCCAGCACATATAGCAGAGGACTGCCTGGTCTGGCCTTAGAGGGAGAAGATGTGCCAATCATAGTTATCTTAAAGACAGAGATGGATAATTGTTTTGAACACTGACGCCATATTGGAAGTCTTTTTCAAACTCAGAGGCTTATTCACTGTTCTAAGATACAATAATGTATTACTGGATATATTTATAGCAAAACAAAGCTAGGTTTGCCACTGAAATCTCTGAAAAGAATAAGACTGTGTGCACGTTACAGCAAAAAAGAAAGAAAAGATAACAGTAGGGCCAAGGTTTAGATGATAGACAGAAATCTTAGATAATACATAAGAAATCTGAGTTCCTCTTCATGTCCTGTCCTATGCAGTGAGGTCTGCAAGCACAGAGTATGGCATGAGTGTGCGTGTGTGTGTGTGTGTGTGTGTGTGTGTGTGTGTGTGTGTTGGGGGTTGGCCTGGAATTCTTATTCCTTACCCACCATTATTTCCTGTACATGTTGACATGTAATATATTTGCTCTACAACATAATTAGCCATGCGTCACTTAACATTTCTAAGTACGTTTTCTTTTAAGAAACTGGGCACAACAGGCATTATCTCTATCATGTGTGGATCAAACAGACCATGATGTGTGACTGTGAAATATTCTGGAATGGTGACTATATAATGCAAACACAGAATCTAGTAGCAAAGACTTGGTCAGAATAGCTAGAATTCAAGTCTGTAGAAATAGTCTTTTAGTTACCTTCAGCAATTTACTTATTTTTAGTGCTAGTAGATAACACTAGAAACCTACACATGCACAGTTCTGGTACTCAAACTTGTAGTATCTAGTCTGGATAATGGAAGTAAAGATTTGACCAAAATGGCTGACTTCATACAGGAATTTCAGACCCTGCCCAAATAAAATCTCTTGAAAGTATAGAAAAAAGCAAATGATTGTAAGATATGCATGTAGCAGCAATAAAGGTATATTTATGCTGATTATGAGCTATAGATTTAGAATCACTTTTGAGAATTAAAAGCCAGATGAAGACACAGGCCAGAAGAAGTCAGACAACCAAATGCAAACATCAGGACATGCTGTGATAGGATGAATTAAGTGGATGCTGCCTAGGACAAGCCTAAACAGGAGCAGAAGCACATATGATGGGGCACTCTTTTATGATCAGCTACTTTCTTACTTCACCATTTTGACTCCTCAGTGCAGAAACAATGAAGAAGTCAGAACAAGGCTACTGGGAGGAGTACATTGTCTCTGTAACAAGGGGACAGTGGTCCAGTAAAGCACTGTGAGCTCACAGCAAACCATCCCCATCTGTTCAGGAGCACCTGTAGCTAGAACTTGTATCTTCATTTTCCTCAATGGGAGAAAAACCAAACACCAAATTCAGAGACAACTAAAGATCATATTTTTCATTGGGGGGGGCTTAAAACAAAATGACATGAAAAATATAAATGAAAATCAACAAATAAACTGTAAGGAAACAGAACTTTTATAACCAATAGAATACTTTAAAAGATCACCAGATTCTGAGAAAAATCTTGGGTATAGCCAAGGCATAGGGAAATTATTATGACAATAAAATAATTAAGAATCTGAAATTAAAACTTTCTAGGCAATATAAAAAGCAACATAATACCTGTTGTGATGTCTATCTATGTGGATTTTCTATATATCTATTCCATCTATATATTTACCACACAAAATCACATATATCTCAAGAGGGACTTAGCTATAGTATAGGAAGAAAAGATCATAATAATAATACTTGGTTTTCATGGATATTATGCAGCCCAGACTGGGTTTTGATTTGCTCTGTAGCTGAGGATGAACTTGAACTCTTATCCTCCTGCTTCTTCCACCTTACAAATGCTAGGATTTTAGGCATCAGCACCTTCATAGAACCTCTTTTAGAGTATTAAACTACATAAAGTAGTTAAATGGTCTAATCCACAGACTACCATACCAGGAAAACTGTTATAATAAAAGTATTTTATTATTATTATAACCATATCAGATAATTGTTAGTAAATTATTTGTGATATATCCACAGAGTGGTATCTATAAGCAGAGTGTCTCAACAGGCAACCTGTTTGGAAGGTCCCAGATATAACACTAACCTGATGGCACTGAGGAAGAGGGAAGGAAACAAGGAGGAACCACGAGCAAAGGATCCTGGGGCAGGCTCATGACCCTCATTACAGTTAAGGAAGATGAGATGGACCACAGTGCAAGGATAGAAGTAAAGCTACAATGAGAAGATAAAGAGGAACCTCTCACTTCCTCAGTGATCAGACAGGGACAGCTCCTGGCTGGTGGTATGGGCTGGTTAGATTTTAACATAGTATCTTTCTGCCTTCATTGAATAAAGTGTGATGTTACCAGAGACTTGTGGTGGCCATGCATGTGTCAGTAGCCACACCAGCCTGCCAGCAGTGAACTCATTCTGTGGCTTCTTGTATTTCCTGTCCTACAATTTTTTTTTATCTAACTTGGGACCAGATGTGTCTCCAGGACACCTCTGAATTAAAACAAGAATCACAGCTCTCTGCCTTGTAGCATATACATCAAATTTATAGTTTTTTTAAGTAACTTTTATATTTTATTTTAGTCAAGTTTGACAAAACACTCTCAACTGTATTTATTAATCGACCCAAGCATCTGCCATTTAATTTCAGTTTGCTAGTGAGAAACCCTTCAGGCTATGCATGTTATATGTATCCACAAATCTCCAAACACAAATAAACCCCTAGTGTCTTTTAGAGTTGTTTTTCTCAACCTATTCTTTGGAGTTCAAGTTGTTTTGTTCCCCTCAGATTTTTGTCATGTGTCCCTAAAACAGGCCTAAAGAGAAGAATATCTGGGGGTCCATTTCTAGATTTTATAAAGAACTCATCCGCCAGGCGATGGTGGCGCACGCCTTTAATCCCAGCACTTGGGAGGCAGAGGCAGGAGGATTTCTGAGTTCGAGGCCAGCCTGGTCTACAGAGTGAGTTCTAGGCCAGCCAGGGCTACACAGAGAAACCCTGTCTCGAAAAACCAAAAAAAAAAAAAAAAAAAAAAAAAAGAACTCATCCAACTAAATGTTACACTTCATTAACATTAACAAACTGATAAAAAATCAGTTTGCAGATACTATCTACATTTTCATATATTATTTATACAAGGTTGAGAATTATAGTTTCAAGACCAAAATGCTGGTGAGGATGTGCATATCATTGAGAAGGCATGATTTATGATGGAGCACACAATTAACAGAGGTGGTGGCCACAGCAGATTTGAGGCTGATATATAACTTAAAATACTGCAGCTTTACAAACTAGAGAAAGAACTGCACATTAGGTCCTGTCTGAGAAAACACTTTCTTTTAGTAAGACATTTAAGTGTTCTCCTTTATAAAAAGGATCTGGGTGAGACTACCATTAGCTGTCCTTCTGTGACTAGCCTAAAGAAGCATCGGTCTGCATGAGAGAGGCTGTAATGTCTTGCCTGTCTGCTTCTCCAAATTTTCCTTAACATTTTGATGTAGAAAAAAGCAAAGAGATTGAGTTTAAAGCTCAAAACAGAAAGGCATCAAGCTAAGCTAAATCTATAGCTGAAAATAATTTATTTAAAACCTAGACATTTATTTTATAATAAGAATCACTATGATTATTGTTACTAATGTTTGTATTTTGTAAGGAAACACAACTCAGAAACCCAGTGGAGAAGTTTTCTGCAAAGGATTACCAGATCCAGACTGTCATGGAGACTGTTAGAAGACTTTCCACTTATTCCCACAACCTACTTTCTAATAAAACTTGTATGTATTACAGCATCCCATTAACCTCTATATGAGGTTATAAAAGGCAAACTTGCTCCTGGCTTTCAGAGATTGAGGGATGTAATTAAGTCCAATTCAACCATGAAAATGTCATTTGTGGTGGTTACAGATTCTCCTGAGGTTCAGTCTCAGCAACCAAATGTGTAAGAAAGCCTTCTGAAATGTCTAGTGCATATATGTGTATGTTTGTGTATATGGAGGCCAGAAGAGGGCATCAGATCCCCTGGAGATACAGATAATGGTTAGCCACCAGATGTGGATGATGGGAAGTGAATCTGGTATCCTCTGTGGGAATAGCAAAGGGTCTTAATTGCTGAGATATCTCTCCAGCTTCTTATTTAAATAATTTTAAATAGAAATGTGTGCTACTTATTAATGATGACCTCATAACTGATTTATGGGCCATTTGTCAATTTTCTGGAGCTTAACATCTGCTCTGTCATTCAAATACTATCCTATGAGGATTTGTTTATTACTGATAGCAGAAGGTAATTGTGGTGAGCATATAAACTCATGACATGACCGCTCCTTGGTATGGTTGGGGGAAGGTTTTTAATGTAGATAAGGGAGAGATAACAGCTAGAGGCATCTGGAAGAGTTCAGAGCAGAGGCATAAAGAAGTAGACTGAACATGGCCAGCAGACTGGATATGGCCAGGGCTGCCTATGATTGAGGGGAGAATAGCAAGGCATAGAGAACAGAGAATACACAGTGAGAAAAGCAGGAGCATAGCATAGACAGAAAATAGTGAAAATAGCAGGGTTATAAGGAGAATGAGAAGCTATGGGGAGGGAAGCCCCTGAGCTGGAGGGAGTTTAGAGTTTAGAGGAGGATGTAAGAAGGCTAGGATGATAACATTGTCTTTGAAAGGTATAACTTGTGATCCTGAGGGAGCCTGGAGGCCTACATGAGCTTTAATATGCTAATAGCCACCACAGGTAGTCATATGTCCCTTCTTCTAGAGTAAGGGACTAACTCCTTTTGATAGAGGGTAACCACCTTTAGAGGTTCCTGAGGAATGTTGACCTTTATCTAACTATCAGAATTCCTCCTATAGTTTTGATTGAGCTCATTTCTGGATATTTGGACTGCCTTTTGGGGCTTGGGAAATTCAAGTTTCCTTGGGACCTGACTGTTAAGAGTGTATGTTTCTTAGCTCAGGAGCAGAAATGGACAGATCCCATCTTTGTCTCCTCCCTAGAACACCATGGGATTGGTAGGTAATCATAGGTCCCTCAGTTTCTACCCATCCTCAAGTCTCCAAGCATTACTGGGTGCAATGAAACACATAGTCATACTCTCATAATAAATTCTTTCTTTTTTTGTAAGTTATAACAACTTTTTGTCTGATCACTGGGAGACTCTATTCTCATTACTGAGCTAATACTGATGAACATAGGTCAATCCAACATATACTCTGTCAACACAGTAGTTTTTCTCCTTGCCGTAGTTTATTTTGTTTCCACTTTCTTGTATATCAAAGACATTTTAACATGAAAGAAACAACACCCAACTTCAAAGTCTTTCAAACATAAAAAAAAAAAATAAAAAATAGGTAATTACTGTTGCCGCAGCTCCTGTCAGTGACTCTCACAGCCTGCTTGCTGGTGGTTCCAGGAGCAAAGTGGAGCCACAGGCTCTGGGGGTCACTGCTGTCACTTAACTTAGTCTCTGAGTTACTACTGCAATTATAGGCTCCACAGTTCCAGGTGAGAGTACCAAGTAATACAAAGCCTATTCATGTATTTTGGTTTTCCTCAGAGCAGTTTTAGATTCTGAAACTAACAAAAAAGCTTATCTGTCCCTATGACTTATAGATGGCAAAAATATTTTTGTGAGTTAGGATGGTTTCTAGACCCATTTAAACAACAAAGATTTTAAGAAATATATATGTACAATTAGGGTCAACTTCTGGACCAACAAAAGTTTGATGGTGCATGCCTTTAATCCAGCGCACTGTTTGCTCCAGGCCAGCCTGGCCTACACGGTGAGCTCCATGCTAGCCAGGGCTACACAGTGAGACCTTGTCTCAAAACAAACACGAGCCAAGTAAGTATAAAATAAAAATAAGAATGTAAGGAGAGTTATATACATAGTATTGATATTTCTTGAAGCACTTATGAAATCAGGACATGTCAGAGTTGGAAGGTCTCTTACAGAAGACTCATTCAAATTCTAAATTTGCCACATGGAGAGAAAGATCTAGAGCTCTATGGGAAATTATGATGGCAGAATGGATTCAAACCTCCAGTCCTGAGTTGAATACAGTATAACACAGTGTAGGAGAACAGTCCTCATTCACTGTTTCTTTCATGTAAATATCTCAAATGTCTAGACTTTCCTCAAATACTATTTACCTAGACAAACGGCAGTTGATGTATTACCTTTACATATATATATGATATATATATCATATATATATGATATATATATGATATATATATCACTGTGACCAACACCAATAACCTAGGAACCATTTTTGGCTCATCATCTGAAAAGATACAGTCATCATGGTGGGTAAGATCTCTCAGGGGCAGCTCCAGTGAGGTGATAGCATGTGGAAACTTGTTCACTTCAGTGGACCACGAAACAGAGAGATGAACACTAACTTAAGTCTTTCTTTCTCTTACTTCTGTTTTTATTTCATTCAAAGTCCTACCCAAACGATGGCACTGCTCACAGTCAGGGCAGGCCTTTACTCTTCAGTTATGATCTATGAAATGCTCCACACTGGGAGGTGGGCCTCATTATCCTTGGTGATTCTAATCAGTCAAGCTGATAAGATAAACCACACAGAAGAAATGTCATGAAGCATCTAAAATCTCCAGTGCATCCTGTGAGAAGCAATCTAGTTTCCTTCAAGGCTCTCTGTCACATTATTGTTCTCACCATTAGCTACTTGTTATGTTGCTGTTTATGTGATATTCTTGCTGGCTTACAAATTTCATGAAGGTGAGGACTGTCTTCTTTATTTTTAATTTTGTTCTAGCAGCATGTATGTGAAAATTAAACACATGTACTGGAGTGGATTCAACATTTTCATCTCACAAATATTTGTGGCAATTCATAGTTTAAGTATTACCCAGGGCAATGCTTTAGATGCAAATAGTCATTAATGGTGGGGACTTCAGGTCTGGACTTACCACTAGTAGAAGAGATAACCCATGACTGGTAGTAGTGTAATCTAACCATGAATTCATTTAGTTAGCTTTTGCCCAGGCAAGATTATGAGACACTTACAATAATGTATCATTCAGGATGTTCAGACATGAAGAGAGTAGAACCCAACTTTGACTTCAATATGAGAAAATGTGGTCTATGACATGATTGTAATCATACAAGCATGGCTGACTCATTGGCCATATCATGTTGAGGTAGGATGATAATTTCCTTTTGTACATTTGTCTCTATAACTATTGTTGTTTCTCACCAATGTTTGCTTCCCTTCTAAGCCATTAGGTATCTTCTGGTAGCAATGATGACTGTATACTTTCTTATATTTGTCAGGTTAGAAGAAAAAAACCCATCATATTATATAATAAAAATTCTTCCCATTTGTCTGCTCCTACATCATATTACCAACAAAAGAACAATTACAGTCGCTTTAGGAAAGTTAGTGTGTATCCTGATATCCAGACTGTGACTAGACTTAATAGTTTTCCCTCAGTCCCCTGAGATGCTTTGGGGAGGGGTTGATATTCAAAAAAATACAACTTCTGTTCATTGGGATGAGGGAGGGTGATTGCTGAGTAGGAATTTCATAGGTGTACAATAAGAGTGACAATTCTTCAAGATGTAAATTTGCATAAACTACACCCTTTATGGAATCCTGACTTGAGACAATAGAAAGAAAATCAGTTTTTAAAAATAGTTTATAACAGATGCTATAAACAATAATTTCAATGTTTTTTTCCACATTGGCCCTAAGTCTCTCTTTATATAAATCCAGTTAATTTTCCCTTCTAATTCTGCTGCATTCGATCTATGTAGCACCTGTGAGGAGGGAACTTTATATACACAAGTTGGTGGCAATTAATTGAAATTATGCTGGAGGGACATGGTGAATAAGAAAGGTGTGTGCTGTGTGTCTCTGTGTGTGTCTGTATGTTTGTGTGTGTGCCCACTTTGACATTGGGAAGAAATGGCAAATTAGGCCTCTCAGCATGCTTGCAGTGCTCCACACTGTCCCCATTTGAGGAGGTAAATATTAAGATCGCCTGCTGCTGGACACCTGCTGCTTTATGATCTGGAGTATTGAGAATGATTCTCTTTCCTTAGGGAAGTATGAGTATAGCTTCCTTCATATCCTCGTTGGTAGGCACAGCAGTGAGGGCTGCTCTTCTTTGTTGTGTGAAGTGATTGGGGGCATATTTCCTGAGAAATACACTTCTGAAGCATTACAATATCAAACACGCATCATACTGGGCCTAAGATGTAACGGTTACTTTTTAATGTTAGGGAGTTTATTCTGTGCACACAAAGGATATCTTAATGGGACTCCATAGTAGGACAGCTCCTAGCAACGATGCCTTCATTTACCTCCTCAGTAAACTCAGAGCTTCATGTATGCAAGGAAAGAAACGGCCTCTTGAAGAAGAGGTGGAAAGGTTAATATACTTTGTGGTGACACCTTCCCAAATGCTTTGGCAGCAGCAATAAGCTTGCATAACATGACAGGAGATAGGAGCATTTCTTTAGACTAGAGATCCTGTTGAGAACCTCTTTTCTAGAGGGAGCATCCTCACAGGTTGTCCAAAATATAACATGTAAATTGAAAAGGGGTTAGTATTTGTTTATATGTAGAATGTAGAATTTTGTTAACATTTTCAGAAGAAAAGCAAGTGGTTTACTGATACAAAGTAGAAGTCTTTTAACTATAATTACATACATACATACAGATACACACATATATGCCAAAACTTGACTCTGAAAGTGAAATTAGTTTCTCTTTAATTCATGTTTAAGAATTGGATATTTACCTGAATAAAAGTTTAATAGTCAGAATCTTGTTGGGATTGAGAAAAGATTCTATTGCTTCAGTCCCTCTGCATTCCTCTCTTCTCAATCTGGAACAATTAGAATTCCTGACCTAGTTTTCCTTACACTGTAGTTCTATCGTTGCATTCTTCACTCACTTCTTTCCAAGACTTTTCTTTTTTTTTTAATTTATTTTTTTTAATTTTCTAAGTATTTTTATTTACATTCAAAATCATTTCCCCTTTCCTGTTTCCTCCCTCCCCGAAAGTCCCATAAGCCCCCTTCCCTCCCTCTTTTCCCCATTCAACCCCCTCTCGCTTCTCTGTCCTGGCATTCCCCTACATCCAGTCTTTCCAGGACCAGGGGTCTCTCCTTCCATCTTCTTGGAAATCTATTGATATGCGAATTGTGTCTAGGGTATACCGAGATTCTGGGTCAATATCCCCTTATCAGTGACTGCATACCATGTGTGTTCTTTTGTGATTGGGTTACCTCACTAAGGATGATATTTTCCAGTTCTGACCATTTGCCTAGGAATTTTGTGAATTCATTGCTTTTAATTGCAGAGTAGTATTCCATTGTGTAAATATACCACATCTTCTGAATCCATGGGTTCTTTCCAGCTTCTGACTATTATAAATAAGGCTGCTATGAACATAATGGAGCATGTGTCCTTATTGCATGCAGGTAAAGCCTCTGGGTATATGCCCAGGAGTGGTATAGCAGGATCCTCCAGGAGTGTCATGCCCAGTTTTCTGAGGAACCGCCAGACAGCTTTCCAGAGTGGTTGTACCAGCTTGCAATCCCACCAGCAGTGGAGGAGTGTTCCTCTTTCCCCGCATCTTCGTCAACAACTGCTGTCTCCTGTGTTTTTGATCTTAGCCATCCTGACTGGTGTGAGATGGAATCTCAGGGTTGTTTTGATTTGCATTTCCCTAATGACTAAGGATGATGAACATCTCTTTAGGTGCTTCTCAGCCATTCGATATTCTTCAGGTGAGAACTCTTTGTTTAGCTCTGTACCCCATTTTTTAATAGGGTTACTCGCCTCTCTGGAGTTTAACTTCTTGAGTTCTTTGTATATATTGGATATTAGCCCTCTGTCGGATGTAGGGTTGGTAAAGATCATTTCCCAGTTAGTTGGTTGCCGCTTTGTCTTTTTGACAGTGTCTTTTGCCTTGCAGAAACTTTGTAATTTAATGAGGTCCCATTTGTCAAGCAAGACTTTCCTTATGTCAGCCTCTCACTGTCTCCCAGGACTCTGTTTATATTCTCCTATGAGTGGTTCCTTTTTTTTAAATTCTGGGGGTTTCTTTTCATGGCCTGTTCCACATTCCACATGATACTGCACTCTTCTTTTAATTTCTCTGTTTTATGCTCCCCTTTTTACCATGCCTGCTTTTAGCAATTGCTTTCATGTTTGCTCACACCAATACACCCACCTCCAACACTTAGCTAAGATCCTAATATCACAATATGTCTCTACACTATATAACTTAAGTCTAAGTGGATACAGCTACAGGCAAACTTAGCATTTGCCATAGGATTGGTGTTTTCTCACTGGCTTGTTTCCAAGACACCAGATGGTTTCCCCAGACCTCTACTTTACATTGACTACTGTCTACAACCCCTGTCTCTGTCCAGTAGCAAACCCACCATGAACACAGAATGCCAGTTGACTACAGAACAGTCATTCCTTAAATATCAATTGTTTTGAGGAATAAAAGGACACCAACAGTCCTGTGTGTACTAGTATCTTAGTTATTAAGGATGTGAGTGGGAAACATAAAGAGGAAAAAAGTCATAGCAGGATTAGTGGCCACTATTAGGTTGCTAGATAGGAAATAGAAAAGAGGGATACACATAGAACGAGGAACAGTAGTAGCGAAAATAGGTGGGAGTTGAGATGTGAGAGTTTTGCTTAAAGGTAGACTGAAAAGAGATTGGTAAAGATATGCACTCAAACAGTATAGAACAGTCTCCTCTCTCTGGAGGCTGAGTAATAGAAGGCTGTAATTAGGAAAGTGTGTTCTTAGGGAGAAGTGCAAGGAAGACAATAGATTACAGAAAAAAAAAAAAGGCTGGAACAGAGAAGGACCATGGAGTCCTATTATGTTGACCTTGGGTATTATATAAACAAACGAGAGCTGTAAAGAGGGTCAAGACTTGAGTGGAGACTGGGTGTGACGTCAGATTCTCTGCAGACTCCCTGACCTCTTAGGATGACCTGGGTGGGAGCTGAAGTCTCAGTGTGTTCTCAAACCTCAAATGGAGACCAGATGTTGGAACTGAAATATGGGGTATGCTCCTTAACTTCAGATGGTGAACTGAAGCTGGAGTCGTATGAGAATGTGCCCCAATCTCACATGGTAAACTAGAACTGGGGCCCAAGTATGGGTAGGTTCCCTAACTGAAAATGGAGAGCTGGAAATGGAACTAATATGTAGATAAGGGTTTGCTTCCTACTGTAAAAGACAGATCATAGCTGGAGCAGAATCAAGCTTTTCCTCATTTTAGATGAGGAAAACATAATCTACTACTTCCCAGAACTTCCCAGAAACATAATCTACTACAAAGTGTCTAAATATAAGGACTCTCTTTTTTATGTCATTTTATTTCACTCATGTAACTATCATATATCACATAAATATCATATATATAATTAAATAATATTTTGTAATTGATAGAGCAGAAAGGGTCCAAACTCAAAGGCAGGTGTGACATTGAATTTCACTATATCTGACACTGGCAAAGAAAAAACACTGGAGATACAGATTCTTCATCTGTATAGATAAAGTGAGTTTTTCAAGAAACTGCCTCATTGTTAGGGTTTAAAATTAAGATCTCTGGTTATGCACCATACCCAGTATAATTCCCTCCACCTCACAGGCAATGAATAAATAGGGCCCACTAGTGTTAACTTAATTTTTACATGCTCTAAGAGTGGCTAGACTATGTGATAAATCAGCCCGTTGATAGTATAATTGTGGTATGATTTCATTGGGGCTTTTTTGTTAGGAAAGGGTGCCATAACCCAGACATAGTCTATATTCTAAATGAGTATGTAATCATGGGAACCAAGGGTTAGATGTGTAAGAAATCCCACCTTTATCCCTCCCAAGTTGTTCTCATAATTCTAGGGATTTAGAAATACTGGTTTCTAACAGGAACTACTTCCTCTAAATGATATGGTAAAAGTCTCATGAACTCCGAAGCCTGACTACTGCTACTGAACGTCTGGTAGCAGAGTCAGGAAGCAATGGCAAAGAGTTTGTGGCAGAGCAAAATGTTCCCCCATGGTCACGAATCAAAATAAGGAACAGGAAGGAGTTGGGGTTCTAACGTTTCCTGCTGAGCATGCTGTCAATAACTTCAAGACCTTCTTTTAGGCCTCATCTACTAATAGTTCTACCCTGGGGAGCAAGCCTTTAAGACAAGAGCTTTTGGGAGATATTAACTATGCAAACGACAGCAGAAATCTTTGTTGAACCTTTTCTGTGAAATGCGGGTGGCATGGCTGGAAGAAATACATACTGAGTTGATTCTGTAACTCCAGTGTTTTCTGTGTGTAGTTTCTTTAGTATGTCTGGAAAAGTAATAGAAAGTTAAAACTTCATCTTCTTTTTAAAGCTATGTTCTCACATTGCAGTTCAACAGGGATATTTTTCTTTAGGAGTCTATTGAGGATCCATTAAGAATGCTGTAACAGTCCCATGACCCTTTGTGTTTGTTTTCAATGGTTAGAATGGAGAGAGGTCAGGTATATGATTAACCTGCAAACTTCCCCAAGGTCAACTAACTCCTTAATGAAAGTTATAAAACCCAACCAGGAATCACCCAGAACTCAAATAAACAGAGGAGATTAGGTCACTCAGGGGAAACATAACAAAGTCGATTACATCTCAATATGGGTAGGTTTACCAGATTTTTCTCCCTCGTGAACAAAGAAGCAAGGAGTGCCTGTTTAAAAGTGTAGGAATGAAAGTAGGGTGTGCAGGAGTGGCCGAGAACCAAGGAACAGAGACATTTTGTGCTTGTCTCTCTAAAATTTATCCCAGGCTGTACATACTTCGTTTACTTGAATGATATTATCTATATAAATAGCCATTTTATTGCAGTTTAATAGATACTTATTGTCTTACTTAGGGTTTCTATTGCTGTGATAAAATACCATGACCAAGAGGAACTTTGGAAGAAGGATTTATTACTGTTTACAACTCTCTGATCACAATCACTAAGGGAAGTCAAAGTAGGAACATGGAAACAGGAAGTAAAGCAGAAGCACATGGGGACACTGCTTTCCAGTTTGCTCTTCCTGATGTGCTCAGTGCTCAGTCTCCTTTCCTACAGCACCCAGGACAACCTCCCCAGGATTGGTTCTACCCCCAAAGGGCTGGACCCTCTTACGTCAATTATATTAATCAAGAAAATGCCCTACAAACTTGTCTCCAGGCAAATATTCTGGAGGCATTTTCTTAATTGAGATTCAGTCTTTTCAGTTAACTCCTGCTTATGTCTAGTTGACAAAAAACTAACCAGAACAAATTGAGTGGTGCCATCTGCTAAGCACTCTATTAAGTTCTTGTGGGGGAAATAATGATAAAGATAAAAATAAGCAAAATATCCTCTATCCTCAAGGACTTTACTTATCAGTGACAAGAGGCACACACAAAAGCATTGGAACAATGCGTACAAAGGCACCATAGTGACACAGAGCAGGTGTGTGCAGTGCTCATTGGATGGAGACTGCACTCAGATGCTGCAGATGTGCAAGTAAGCTCTGAAATGTTCATCACAATGCTGGCAAAACAGCAACAGTGCATCTGATATTTTCTAGGAAACTTATGGAAATAAAAGTTCTTAATCGAAGGTGATAAGTTCAAGGTTCTTAAAGTCTATGTGACTGCCTTTAGCTTCATGACCTCATAATTTTAAGCCTTTTCCCCTTCATTTTCTCTTTAGAGAAAACACTGGAACAGATAGAGAATATGCTATTTACATTTAGATTATAAAAGCTCCTCCTAATAATTGTTACTATTTTGCAGAAAACAAATAAAACACAAAATGTATCAAATCACTATATTATACTATGTAACAAGTCATTATTGAGTCTTTTTGTTTGTTTGAAACTGAATACCAATACACCTCTAATAAAAGCTAGGGAGGACCCAAATGACCTTAGATTTAGTAAATTCAGGGGATTTAAGTATGGATGATATACTTGGTGTGATATCACTAATAAAACTCTTTGATAAATCATGTTCTCAACACATGAGAATTGTTCGCAATTCTTAATATTTGTGAAGGGAGTCCTAGTTGTTTTGCTGTTGGAGACCTCTTTTCTGTTTCAGCCAAATGCGACACAGACAGTCCACAGTGGTTCTCTCCACACTGGGCATGACAGCTAAAGGGGTTCAGACTGTCCCCACAGGGTTTGGATAAACCACTGAGTTACAGCAGATTAAAGTTCTTGCTTTTCTTTCTTTCATTGATAATATATATTGCATATTTATTTGTATTTGATAATACAATTTTTTTTCTTAAATGTACTATGAAGTCTGTATTCAGAAGTCCTAATATAACATCAAGAAGGAATATATTAAAAAAAAAAACAACAACAGAAACCAAATGTGTGGTAACTTTAGAAACTGAAGGGACCATGAGGATTATTTCTAGATAAGGCAAAATTGAGGTTTGTAAGTGCACAAGGTCAAGTACAACTTCATTGCTGAGCTGAAAAGAGGATCCAGATGAGGGACAAGCACCCCAGCCTCACAGGCAGGGGCACCCACTCCACAACTCAAAGGCAACATTCAGAACAGAATGGGGATCACACCCTGAAAACACAGCAAGCAGGGGTTTGAGTCAAATCCTAGTGACTATCTAACAAGTGCTGAACTGCAGCCACTCCAGGGGCGCTAGCAAACCATCAATGTTTCATTGTTCTCATGCTCAAGGTGGGAGGTATTCTAGTTTTGGCTCCTCCAGCACATTGGCTTCCTCAGGAGAACTGGGAAGCTTTGTGGTTTACCATTAAAATTCACAGTAACAATTATTCAGATTTAAGATATTTTCTTTCCTTCCTTCTTCCCCACCATCAGTGGCTTTTGGAAGAAGCCCATTAAGTCATACTTGCAAAACTTATGTAGCATAATCCTTCTAAATGATCTGGTAAAGGGGAACAGGATATAAATACAGCTTCCTTCTGCCATTCACATTTTAAAGCACAACTGCACGTTTTAGGAAAGAGAGCAGGTCTAGCTAAAATCCACAGGTTTCTTCTGAACCCTTAAGAGTTTTTCTGATAAAAAACCTGGAAATAGCATTTGGCAGTACAGTCATGGGGGAATTTGAATTCTAAGTAGCCCTCTCATTTCTGCTACATGCTACAGTTTCTGCATCCACAAAACATGAAGATACAATGGTTGTTTTGCAGAGTTTGGGGATTTATGTCCAACAAAATTATAATACTAAGTGTGAGCTCATTATCAGAAGCATTGATCCACTCTAGTGAGAAAAACACCAGTGGGGGCAGGTATAATGGAGATGCTGCCGCAAATCAAATCAGTAAAGAAAGCCATCTACAACCCAAACTGCTCAACAGAGCCCGTGTAGCTTACTGGAGTACCACACTCACACAAGTCTAGTGGGTCTTTGGCCGAATGAATGCAAGGACATTCAAATCAAAACAAGGGGTTATGTCTGGAAAGAGGTATATTATAAGAAAAAGACTATAAGGTCTCTGGATTTCCATTGATATACTGCAGTTTTTGTAGGGCATCTGTAACTTAATCCCAGGAGGGACATTTTCCTAGAATGTCTACTTCTTAGAAAGTATCCTGAAACTCCTCTGCCCCTACTGGCTCACTATTTAGTCACCTTTCAATATCTAGATGAGTCCATTAAATCAATCTCTGGAACTCTCAGGCAGACCTCCAACAGAAGGTCTGGCAGTCTTGAAGCTAGGTTTGACTTCTGAGGTAGCAAGAAAAGGGGGCAAGATAACTGTGCAGCAACCTTCCAGGTGTGCAAATCTTCCATCTTCTTGAGTATAAGGCCAAATGGGCTCCATGAAAACAATGCCCTCTTAGGCCTTCCCCCCAGTCAAAGAGAGAAAGGGGAAGGAGGGAAGGAGGGAGAAGAAGAGGAAGGAGAGAGAGAAACTGAAAAAGAAAGAGAGGTAGAGAGGGAGAAGGAGAAAGAGACAGAGACAGAGATGAGGGTAGGAGATATAGAGACATTGAGCTGAATATTAATCTTATGGGCATTGTTGCTGATTCATCACCCATATTCTTTTAAAAAATATATTTATTTTTATATGTATGTATGTGTGTGTGTGTATGTGTGTGTAGGTATATGCATGCATGTGCGCGTGCATGTGTGTGTGTGTGTGTGTGTGCACCTGCACGCATATGAGGGCAGGTGCCTAGAGAAGCCCAAGATGTCAGATAATCCTCAGATGGAATTATAGGCAGTTGCAAATTTCCCATTATGAGTGCTGGGAATCAAATTTAGGACCTCTGAAGGAATAGTACGTTCTCTTAACCACTGATCCACCCCTAGAGCCCCTCAAACAAAATCCTTACTGCACAACTACTAGAGTATTCATCATGAAATGGGTATAAAAGGTAGCACAGCAGTTTTGGGCCAGATTTGCCTCACAGCATGGCATGTTAGTCAAATGGATCTTGAACGGTTTTTATTGGTCACTCATCAAAATCCTCCAACTAGGTGCCAGCACATCTATTCTAAAGATGTGGACCCATGTATCAGAAGCATAAAAAGGATACTGTATGTCAAGATTCTATTCTATTGGGCACATTCGAAATAGAGCATCATTTTCATTGAGACAAAGACACCAATGATAGTTCTTTTCTCATTTGTTAAGGTGTTGCCTTTCTATTGTGGTCCATCTTTATCTTCCTTCTCAAAACTTAGCATCCTTCAGAGCCCAGTGCCACTCAGAAATTTGCCCTGTCTCTTTTTAGCTGTACCATCCTGAGAAATACTTTCTGAACTCTGAATGATACTTGTTTTTCCAGTACAACTATTTTAAAGTAAGGGCCTACTACTTGGCATGGTTAAGTTTTTCTGTGTAGATGTTTTAAGTTTACTATAATATCTAAAATATAGGGCTTCATTTAATTTGTAATTTGCTTTTCTTATAAGGTCTAGACCAGTGGTTCTCAATCTTCCTAATGTTGTGAGACTTTAATATAGTTTCTCATCTTGTAGTGAACACTAACCATAAAATTATCTTGTTGTTACTTCACTACTGTAATTTTGCTACTGTTATGAATCATGATATAAATATTTGATAATATTAGAATTCTGATAAGTGACTCCCCCCAAAAGGGGTTGTAACCGACAGGTTGAGAACTGCTGGTCTAGAAGAAGATGGCTTACAAAGGCTATCACAAGAATACTATTTGTTAATGGATTATGAGAGATAGAAAGAAATAAAGCAGTCTTCAACAAGGCTTGGGAAAGAGCAACTGTGCTCCTCAGTTCTCATCTTGCCTGCTTGATATTTTAAATGAGAGTCTCAGGTGAGAAGCTAAAGGGCACATTCCTTAGGAAACACATGGAAATGGCTAATAAAAATGGATGGCTAGAAAATTTTCTAAAGATGAAAAGAAGGAAGAAATAAAGGGAGAACAGATACTGGTACCATAGACACAGTAAGAATTGACAATACTTCCATTTCTTTTTCAGATTTTGATTTGATTTTGTTTTGTACTGCAGAAATATACTGTTAAATGGGGACATATGGTGTGAGACTTTCTTTCATTCCTTGGCTGATAGAGGTGTAGGGAGGAGAGATCTGGTAGTAGGAGGTAGGTGGAAGAAGAAGTAGGGTGATTGCTTGCAAAAAGTTTTGGAAAGGGTAAGGGAAGTTTTGCATTTTTTATTTTGACACTAAACTGAATTTTATAGCTCTTATATCTTATATTTGCCAGCAGGTATGTTCATTAAGGGAAACATGTTTAGAAGTTTATAGTGATTAAGTCTATTGCTGGGTATTCAACATTCAACCTAGAGTCCATGCCACAAAACCAAACCTCTATATTTTACTCGAGGTGAGGAAGAGAAAGGGAGACAGTTCATAAATGCACACCCATAAGATGCAATTAGCTCTTTCTGTTTGTTTGATATTTACCATAGCAGTACTAGGTCCATTGAACCCCTGGGATCTTGCTAATCAGTTTTGGATGGAGGCAACAGAACATTAGGTTACTCAGGAAATTCAAGGTTTTCAGTGATAGGAAAACAAATGACTAGGCTCACGTCTCCATTTTGCTGGTTGACAAAGGACAAATGTCCCCATTTAACAGCCTGTTGCTGGTAGAAGATGCAAGCCTTGTTGATGTCCATCCAGCATTGCCCTAGTCAGTTCCTGCTCAGTGAGAGACACTTGTGTTGCTGTGTAACTGCTTCTGATTAAAGGGCACTGGGTCACTCTAGACCTTTAACAGCACTAAATGGACTGTTAGGCAGAATTGAAATGGAAGTGACCTCTACAATTTACAGCTCAGAAATACACAGCTACCAAATAATTACCTCATATCCTAGACACTTAATGTTGCCTTTTAGCCTGGTACTGAAAATGAAAACAAGAAGCAAGCAAGCTGAAATTGATGGGACATTTACTGAATGCATCATGGTGCTAAGCTGCCAATTAGTTTATTTAATACCATCAGATCACTCTGAGATGTGGGTCTTTATGTCTCTGATATAGAAAGACACTAAAGTTTAAAGAGTTAAAGTAATTTTGTCACTCTTTGAGGAAGTGACATGGTGAGGGAAAATGGGAAAACTCACTTCTCTATGGCTATCTGCTTATTAGCACATAATTTAAAAACCTAATAATCATATGAGTTTTCTTTTCTTACTTCCATTTCTTGCTACTTAAATGGAGTGCGGCATCTATATAGCAATTATTGTGAGATGGAAATAAAAGAGCTCAGGGATGGCTTCTTAGTTAAGTGTACTTTCTGATCTTGCAGAGGACCCAGGTTGGGATAGCAACACAACATCCACATTGGCTCAAAGTATCTTTAACTCCAGTACCAAAGGATGTGGTGCCCTCTTCTGGATGCCCCAGTAAATATACATACAGTGCACATACATATATGTAGGTAATCACTCATACACAGACCATAAAAATAAACAAACTTTTAAAACATAGCCCTTGCTACATTTCCATCAGCTGCTAGCTGAAGGCTCCTAGTGAGCGTTCACATCACAGCTCATGTATCACTGCTTCCAGATCATCTTCCCAGATCTAAAATCTCCTTAACATTTCAACTTTCTGTCACTTCTCATTTTGTCACCTTTAGAGCACCAATCATAAGATACAATCTTCTAATTATTTTTCTTCCTCCACAAAATGCATGCAGCCCTGTATCAAGAGGATGGCGTTTGTTTAGCTTGTGTTCGGTGACTGCTGTCTAGCAGTGTGCCTGGCATGTAGGGTGCTACTCAAACAAGTTCAGTGAATGACCCTGAGTGGCTGAAGAGAAATGGTTGACACTGCATTTATAATTCAGAGATAATTAACACAAGCTTCCCTCTTACCCCTCTGACTTCGTTAGGATTATTTCCCCTTGGCCTCACCAGTGATTCTATATCATGCTACACTGAACTTCAGCTGACACAGGACAAGAAAGCCACATTTGCCTCTGTTCTGTAACAAAAGCCTTGTGCTATTTTTCTATACCTACTGGGATGAGGTCTGTCTACATTGAGTCTGAGTTGAGACCCAGTCGTAAACAAGTGGGTACAAATTAAAGCCTGGCGGCTCTCTGAGTCAATATCTGACATGGTCAATATCTTAATGAGAAGGAAAAAATGGCTTCTTTGGCATAGAGAAACTTGCCCTAACCATCTCCCCACCCTCCCAAGAATCTCCTGAAAATGATCAAAACGTCTCCTTGGAATCCGAACTTACAGCAAATTTTCTTGTCCTTTTCTCAGTGGTAGGGATGGAACACAGAGTTCTGTTAGGTAACTGCTCTACCACTGAACCCATTCTTATCCCTGTGCGTTCTGAACTTCTAACATCAGGTTCTACACTCACGGATCATGATCTTCTCAGAGCTTAGGCATGAAGGAAGGCTATAGTTCTTTGGTACCGAGATTAGAAGTTTTACACTAGTTTCAGTTGGACTCTTTCCCTCTTGAATGATATAGATGACCTTTCAGATGCCAGGTCAAAGGCAAGCAACAGTGGCAATCTGGCTACCCTTTTTGAGTCTCCTAAAATCAGCAGGCCTTTCCACAAAACCTAGCTTTTCTTTTGTCACTATTCAGTCGCCATAGCTCAAAGCCCAGACCAAATCCCTGTGAAACTTTCTCTGGCTTTCTAAAACAACTAGGAACATGCACCATTGTGCCTCTGACTAACATAGCTTGTTTAACAGACATCTCCATGCCTCTTGGAAATCTGTATAGAATCTAATCCTAGAATACATTTCATTCTTTTTGAGTATGTAGGTAATTCTGAGTATGTGATACAAGGTTAGGCATGTATGAAGTGCTCTCTATATCACCTTGGGATAGATATTTGAGCAATATGATTTTGTAGTTAAAAGGGACTTGAACTGGGGTTGTGATGTTAGGTAAATAGCAAAGAAGACAAACTCATTGCTATTGGCTTTTGCAAAATAGCAGATAAAATATACCCAGATGAATATTCATTATTTATTTCTTAGGATAATATTATCTTGGTAAAGATTTCCCAGATTGACTTATCTGATTATAATGCTAAAACTTATTTGAAAATATGTACAAGGTTTCAATAGACCATATGTTTTATATTATTGAGAATTTGTGAATGATTATCCTATAAATACATTTTGGCTTTCTTTTTTTTTTTTTTTATTTTCCAAGACAGGGTTTCTCTGCATAGTCCTGGCTGTCCTGGAACTCGCTCTGTAGACCAGGCTGGCCTCGAACTCAGAAATCTGCCTGCCTCTGCCTCCCAAGTGCTAGGATTAAAGGCGTGCACCACCACCGCCCGGCTCATTTTGGCTTTTTCTATTAAATGCTATTATCTTCTCTGTAAACACTATTTGGTGTAGTTTTGTTTGTCAATTTATATTGGTGTAGATTAACAAATAATTGACAAACATTTGGCATGATGACTGCTACCTAAAATGTGATGTGAGACCTGTTCTAGTTTAAAAATAACATGCCATTGTGAACTCTCTGTGCTGATTTCAGCTTTAATGACCTTTCATTGTAGATCTAAAATATCCTGGGACATTACATACCAGTCACTACTCTGGGTACTGAGAAAATAAATAGCATTCTGTCTCATGAATGAGGGAGAGCATATGTCTTTTCCAGTTAGTCATGGTCAGAAGAGTCAGATATACAAGCAGAGGTCTTTTAATAAATGAAAATGCTATAGAAGAAGCATGCACTTAACAGTTCTGAAGTATAGCAAAGAGAATAATAGTCTGCCCCCAGGAGATGGAATGCCACCTTTAAATAGGAATGTTGTATAAAAAATGAATGCAAGCACGGTAATGCTTCATGTGACCAAGGATCCTGAGGATGCCCATCAGCAGACACCAGCTTGTTGGCTGTCAGCAGAACAGAGTTCTCCTCCAAATTCTCACATGGAGCCCACCCTGTTGATGCCCTAACCCCAGCCTCCCTGCTTCCAAACTGTCAGTCAATAAATTCCACTGGAAGACATTCAGTTAGTAATACTTTAAGGTAGCCCTAGTACACTGATAATATTCATTTTTTTCTTGGGGACACAGTGAAGGACAAGAGCAATTCTGTTTGGAATCTGTAAAGCACATAAACGTTAATTCCACCAAGAAAAAGATAAACCTGAAGAAATTACAAAGTTGTTTTTTCTTTTAAATACCCCCAGAGAAGAATTCAAATACCCATATTTTTATTCATCCTCAACTTTAAGTCAGTCTAGTGTTTGTCAAGAATATATAGTTTTCTTATCTGTTATTCTGGGTTCTTGAAAGTTATTTGTAGGGTGTGCATGTGTGTGCATGTGCATTTTCTTTGTGAATTTAAATCTGTGGAAACTTGGAGCTCTCAAAGTAACTAACTTTTACAGAGCACATATTATTTTGATCTCTCTCCCAAAATTTACATTTACCATTCTCTCAAACAATTTTGAGCATGTGAAACAATACAAATACTTCTAAACTACATGTCTGAAGAGCAGCTTCACTCTGCAGGCCGACAGGCTGTATGGAATTGGACATGTAAATAACTTCCACACAGCTATCAGTTTACGGAGAAGAACAGTAGATTTCCATATTGGCCATCAGGTATTGTCTGCAGAGTCTGTGAATGCCTTTGCTTTAAGACGAGAAGTGCTCAGAGACAACATATCAGAGTAACTGCCATTCAGTAACATCAGCCAGGGAAGGAAGTGACAAGAGGAGATCATTTTTCACTCTCATTTTCACAGGGGGATTACCTGTTATATTTTAGCCCTCCCCATGTACAAAGATAGCCTTAAGACAGGAGTTAGCACAATTAAATGATTCCAAGATAATATTTTGTTATCCTTAAAGCAGCATCACAAGGCTTTATAGCCACTGGGGTCAAAAACTCCTGTGGCAATAGTACATGTACCTATAGGAGCAATTTGTACTTCATAAAACAGCAAATGATCTTAGACAGTTACAGAAATCTTTATGTTCTCACCAGTACCCTAGATACAAGCAATAATGATCACATATTCTGCTAAAACTGTTAGCAATAAGATGTGAGGAAAACTCAAACCAGAACTTCTAACAAATTATGAGGTTCTAAAATGAAGCAGATATTTCTGGGGCAATGGCTTATACTCACAAAACAGTTGCCTCTTCATGATCCCCAAACCATAAAACACAAATAGTAAAGACCTAAAAGCTAAACACAGGCATACTATAAGGAAATGGTCCCCAAGGAATATGGACTCTACAGAGTGTGACAATGACTTCAAAACCTGTGATGTGAGATCAGCTAGCTACGGCACACATGGGGAAGGAAAGCGAGGGTGGGGTGTGGAGTGTGTTCATCATATACACAGAGCATGGTGCTCAAGGCAGTTCAAGTGCGAATGATTGACACTGTGATTTGAGCCAGCAGCTCCATTTCTATATCTGTAAAGTGCAATAGCAGCAGCAGGGCCTTCATATTAGAGGAAGCATCATAAGTGAATATGTCATATAGAGCTTGGAGATTGGTCACAGAGGAAGTGTTAGCTGTCATTATTACTTCTGCTTGCCACTATTAGGTAAGAAGACTTATTTAACTTAAACCAAATCATTTTCAAGTTACTTAACCACAACTATAATGCATTATGGGATAGCAGTGAATGGATTCAAAAGTTGTTGTTTAGGCATAGATAACTATATTTCTATGTTGTTGGTTTATTTATTTATTATTTGTTTATACAACAAATAATTATTGACTATAGTGATAGAGCACTGTCAGAACACTATTGTTCCAACAATTATATGCATAGTCTCTGACCTAAAGGGCTAAGAGCTGGATTGATAAAGACCAGAGATCTAAAATGCCAGTGAGCTATGTGAGAGCCATGTAGATGGCTTAGTGACAGTACAGAGAGTATGGAATGAAGAGGGACCTCTTGTCCAGAGAAGAGGAGGGATAGTATGTATCATTCCTTAGAAATTAGATCTATATTAAAATGCAGGATAACTGTTTTAGGTATAATAAAGACGGCCAAGTAAATTAACATTGGATCCCCTACTATCTTTGACACAGAAAAAAAATGTATGCTTTCCAAGGTAGTGAGCACCTTTCTCTTTACAGTTATTTAAGTAGAACCTTTATGTCTTTGTTTTGTCATTGTTTAGTTCAAAGGGAACATCAGATTTCACAGTTTCAATATATACCTAATTATTATAGTTTGTTTCAGTCTCACATATGGACTACCTGTTTGGGCACACAACGTCCTAGGGCTTGACCTGACCACTATGAAACAAACATTGAGACTCTTTACACTGACGCTCTGGACAGAACTACTTGAAGCAGCCAGTGTATAGTGGATTCTATTAGGCCATAATTGGAAGCGAAGGTGGGAAAATGAGAGGAGAGGGACATGTGCTCTGAGCAGATCTACTGTGAGAAATCTGTGACTTTCTTGATCTGGATGTTCATAGCAAGAAACAAGTACACAGGAAAAGGTAATAGTTCTTCTCTGGATAGTAGAGATATTCACAGGGCTATCTCAGAAACCATCCCCAACACCAATAAGCAGAAATCAGCTTTCCATCATGAAACTGGTCAATATTTATTTTAACACTGACACCCCTGAATAGGTCAGTAGTTTATAAAACTGTATTTATAACATTCTAGAAACCCTTTGGGAGTTTTGCAGTGATTAGACTGCAATTGTACCATTTAGCTGTGCTTTGTTTATTTGCTGATTTTCTGTGCTTCTTTCCTTTATAAAATCCAAGCAACAGACTCAGTGACTTCAGAGAACATAAGCTTGATTCACCTTACTTTTGCACATGAGAAACAGCAAAGAACACCTTTCTTCTTCCTCACAGAACTTTGATCCTCAAAATGCATTTAGTTAACTCAGAATCCCAGTTATTTGATAAGTTAAACATCTGGATTCAGTATGTAAACAAACTAGGTTTTACTGGTTAGAAATCTACAGAGCTAAACAAAGTGTTCTCACCTGAAGAATATCTAATGGCTGAGAAACACCTAAAGAGATGTTCATCATCCTTAGTCATTAGGGAAATGCAAATCAAAACAACCCTGAGATTCCATCTCACACCAGTCAGGATGGCTAAGATCAAAAACACAGGAGACAGCAGTTGTTGGCGAGGATGTGGAGAAAGAGGAACACTCCTCCACTGCTGGTGGAATTGCAAGCTGGTACAACCACTCTGGAAAGCAGTCTGGCGGTTCCTCAGAAAACTGGGCATGACACTCCCGGAGGATCCGGCTATACCACTCCTGGGCATATACCCAGAGGCTTTACCTGCATGCAATAAGGACACATGCTCCACTATGTTCATAGCAGCCTTATTTATAATAGCCAGAAGCTGGAAAGAACCCAGATGTCCCTCAACGGAGGAATGGATTCAGAAGATGTGGTATATCTACACAATGGAATACTACTCTGCAATTAAAAACAATGAATTCACGAAATTCCTAGGCAAATGGTCAGATCTTGAAAATATCATCCTTAGTGAGGTAACCCAATCACAAAAGAACACACATGGTATGCAGTCACTGATAAGGGGATATTGACCCAGAATCTCGGAATACCCTAGACACAATCCGCATATCAATAGATTTCTAAGAAGATGGAAGGAGAGACCCCTGGTCCTGGAAAGACTGGATGTAGGGGAACGCCAGGACAGAGTAATGAGAGGGGGTTGAATGGAGAAAAGAGGGAGGGAAGGGGGCTTATGGGACTTTCGGGGAGGGAGGAAACGGGAAAGGGGAAATGATGTGGAATGTAAATTAAAAAAAAATAAATAAAAGAAAAAAGAAATCACGACCTCTAGTGGCAAAAGACAGAAATAAGAATGTCTGATCATTGTGGGTATTTCACTAATTTTGAAACAACTTACCTTGCTCAATGAAAGTGAGGATGCCTCACTAAGGATGATATTTTCCAGTTCTGACCATTTGCCTAAGAATTTCGTGAATTCATTGTTTTTAATTGCAGAGTAGTATTCCATTGTGTAAATATACCACATCTTCTGAATCCATTCCTCCGTTGAGGGACATCTGGGTTCTTTCTAGCTTCTGGCTATTATGAATAAGGCTGCTATGAACATAGTGGAGCATGTGTCCTTACTGCATGTAGGGGAAGCCTCTGGATATATGCCCAGGAGTGGTATAGCAGGATCCTCCGGGAGTGTCAGTGAGGTAACCCAATCACAAAAGAACACAAATGGTATGCAGTCACTGATAAGGGGATAATAACCCAGAATCTCGGAATACCCAAGACGCAATTCACATATCAATAGATTTCCAAGAAGATGGAAGGAGAGACCCCTGGTCCTGGAAAGACTGGATGTAGGGGAATACCAGGACAGAGAAGCGAGAGGGGGTTGAATGGGGAACAGAGGGAGGGAAGGGGGCTTATGGGAGGGAGGAAACGGGAAAGGGGAAATCCTTTGGAATGTAAATAAAAAAAATATAGAAAATAAAAAAAAAAAAAAGAAAGTGAGGATGCCCTAGTCCCACTTGGGAGGAAGAAGAAAGCACCCACAAGGGGGGAGGGAGGGAGGGACCTGGAAGGGAAAAGGGATAGAGGGCAGTGGCGGCGGGGCAGAGAACATGATCTGGTATTGGGTGGGGAAAAGGACTTGGATTCTGAGGGCCAGCAGAAAGAATGGAAACAGGCAACCTCAGGAAGTAGGAGGTTGAGGGGACCCTCCAGAATGTACCAGAGACCTGGGAGGTAAGAGACTCTTAGGACTCAAAGGGAGAAACCCTAGATGAAATGCCCTACATTGGGGAGAGAGAACTTGTGGTGCCCACCTCCAGCAGAAAGACAGGGCATCAAGTGAGGGATGGGGTTGCTATTCCACAGTCAAAACTCTGACCCATAATTGTTCCTGTCTGAAAGAACTGCAGGGATGGAAATGGAGAAGAGCCTGAGGAAAAGAAGGTCCAGTCACAGGCCCAAAGTGGGATCCAGCTCAAGGGGAGGTCCTAAGGCCTGACACTATTACTGGGGACATGGAGTGTTCACAAAAAGGGACCTAGCATGGCTGCCCTCCGAAGGACCCAACAAGCAGTTGAAAGAGTCAGATGCAGATATTTGCACCCAACCAATGAACAGAAGCTGCTGACCCCTGTGGTTGAATTAGGGAAAGCCGAAAGAAGCTGAGGAGGAGGGCGACCCTATAGGAGGACCAGCAGTTTCAATTAACCTGGATCCCGGAGATCTCTCAGACACTGGATCACCAACCAGGCAGCATACACCAGCTAATATGAGAACCCCAAGACATACAGCAGAGGACTACTGGGTCTGGGTTCAGTCAGAGAAGATGCACCTAAACTTCAAGAGACTGGAGGTCCCAGGGAGTTTAGAGGAAACAGCTCCAGAGGCAACCATCGTATCAGTGCCACCATATGCTTCTTTTCCAGCTTTTAATCAGATGCAAGAACAATTCTCTGTTTTTATTGCATGGACTGTAAGGTACATCACAGTTTAGTGGGTACTGTGGGTGCCTCTAAAGCTATCCAGAGATTGTTTGGAATGGCTGTAGCAAAGGGCAATGCTTTATAGATCTTAATTTGTGTTCAGAGCTTCTGAAGACCTTGTTAACTACAGATTCTGGTTTGACAGGTTTTAGGTGGGGCCTGCATTTCTATCCTAAAATCCTTCCAGAGGATGCTTGCTGCTGCATGTCCACAGTCCCCATTTCAGTAAAAGGGCATAGAACTCTAGCTCTGATCTCAGCCCACCATTAGATTCTGTTGAAATTTATAAATCCTCTGACATGCAGGCTGCATCCCAAGATGATTAAATCCAAGTTGGTAGCATTGGGACTCAGGACTAGTTTTCAAATGCTCCAGAGATTCCATTATTTGAGGAGTAGTGGCTTAGAAGTAAAGGTTAGTAAATTGTCCTAGTCTGTTTTATTAGGGCTCTGGGCTAAATTCTAAGCACAGATCCCCAGCATGTGATCACTTAGAAACAGAAATGGGAAGTGAATATGTTGACTGGAGGGGTAGCAGGTAGAGATATAGAGACAATGGCTGAACTGAGTCTTCATTATTGTTTACCTATCAATTACTAAACATGTTTGGAAATCATCTTACTCTAGGCACACTACAGGGTATACTTTTTTCCCCTTTAGGGTCTTTGGTGAGTCTTGAGAAAAAAATCTAAACCTACTATATGACATCCAAAGGGGGTTAGGATAAGAGTGTCTGAGTTTACCTGAAACTCACCAGTCTCTGTCTACTACAATCAGCACTAGGTCTTGCATGCACCATGACCACCCTTACCTGTGGATCTGCATTGCCAATTCTTAAGCATGCAGATCTCAGCTTGTCAAATCCACACCAAAACCTCTCTTGACCACCTCACTGAAAGTAGCCACTTAACATTTTCTAAAACCATCCCTATTATATACCATCATACACATATGATGGCTTTATTGTTGCTTTTATTATTTCTCTGCCTTTAAAATTTATACTTCCTGAGAATATGGACTTTGTATTGCATCAATATTCACTCATATATTCAACCAGTATACACTGACTATAGATTATATGCAAGCAAAGTTTAAGATGGTGGTCTTAGATATGATAATAATGCCTACCCAACAGACCACTGGAATGCTCTGAGCTGGAGACTCACAAATACCATCTCTAGCTTTAGATAGTCCATGTATCTAGCATGAAAGACAGACACATATTCATCCAGCAATGGATGTCCAGAGTAGCACTGAAACAGCTAGTGGAGCCAGATGCAAAAGGCAGTGATGAACCAAAAACAGTGAGTTAAAAATTTTAACATTTTTAAATTTTCATAATGATTCAGCATTATGAAAAACCATGGCTAAAGATCATTTCAACATGACATTTTTTCTAGTGTACTCCAAAAGACAATGCAGATGGTGCCATACAGAAAAACTTAGAGAAGAACATTCTATTTGGAAGATAAGGATAAGCAAAGATTATTAAAGTAACCGAAACATATGGGATTTAAAGAGGCTAGTGGGGCTGTTCAGCCCACTAGCTGTATCCCAGTACAGAGGGATAGAAATGATCTCAAAAATCAGGTGAACACCCAGCTGAGAAAAGTATACTGCCAAGTATTTTTTACTTGGATACCATTCTGAAAAAATTATATGTTCATGCATCAGGAGTTTCTAAAGTACATATACTTTTTGATACAATACTACTTTGGAGGATTCATTTTAATAAAAATAATTATAAATGGATATTAGTTGTTGAGTAAATGATAACCAAGCTATAATTCATAGACCCAGTGAGGTTAGGTATTGAGGACAGGACCAAGGTAGGGATGGGGGAGGAGGAGGGCACATGGATCTTCCTGTGAGGGGAAAATATGCCAGATTTTATGGGTGGACTGTGGGGTGGAAGGGATCAGATGGGGAGGGGGAGGGAAGATGATGTTGAGGAAGGGAATGAGAGGCAGAGATAGCTAGAATTGAGGGCATTTGACAAGTGGTATGGAAACCTAGTGTAGTTGAAACTTAAATATATATATAAAGGCTATTCTAATGAAGTCTCCAAATAATGAGGTAGACAGAGTCCCAACTAGCCATTTCTTGTCAACAAATGAAGCTTCCAGTACTGGGACTGGGTTAAATTTAACTAAGTTATTGGTCAAAGGGGTCCCATGAAAATCTCCAACAAACAGAGGCTGTTGCCAAGACAATAGGTTGCTCTCCAAAAACTGACAGCAAGTCCCCAGTGCTGAAGACAACAGCCACACAACTCACTGAACACAGACAGGATGAGCTGGTGGCTACCTAGAAGCTTCGCTTCAATGTTCTAGTGTCTTTGGTATAGGAAGTTACTCAGTAGGCTATCAAAAGTGAGACAAATACACCAAATCATCTGGAAAACTTCTGGTCTACAATCTGTCTCATCTGCAAAATATGCTAGGATAGTGGTGGTACAAGAGTTTGTGGGAGTAACTAACCAATATCTGATTTGACTTAAGGCATACTCCATAAGATAGAACTCATATCAATACTTCTTGGGTGACCATGAACCAGAGGCTAGATACCTCAGGAACTTAGGGTAAAACCAAGTGCTAGTGGTCTTAAAAATAGAGTAACAGGTTGTGTGCCTGTCATCCGAGGGTTCAGAAGGAGCATTCAGAAGACCTAGTAGACCAGTCTATAATATGTAGGAAAACTCGAAGATGCCCAGAACAGACATGCTATCAAATAGCTCATCAAAGAGATCGGGGAGCCCCAGCATTATGGCTTAACAGATGAAGAAAAGGCAGAGGAGGAGAAGAAAGCTGCGGAGGAACGCCTGGCCTAGGAGGCTGCTCAGATGGCAGAACAGGAACACAAGGAGGCCATGGAGATGGTGGAGAAGATAGCCCGCGGGGAGGAAGTAAAGTTAGAGGAGAGGGAGCTGCTGGAGGCGCAGTCCATCCCGCCTGAGAAACTATCTGATGACATAAGTGATGCCTACACTCGCACAGGGCCTCAACGAGTGATGTAAGGTGAGACCTGAAGACCCTGAGGATTTTCTGACAGAGTATCTCTTCAAGAACAATCCTGAAATGCAGTGAAGACTCATCAGGGTTGGGCCACGGAGCTTCAGAGGGAGAGCTTAAGTTAAACTTGTAATTTGAAAACTGCTTTTAAAAATGCTTTCCTAGGTTTTTTTGTTTGCTGGCTTGTTTTTTGTTTTTTTTGGGGGGGGGCGGGGAGAGGGAGGAAGTAGCGAGAGGGAATCCTAATAAAGTAGAATCATTAGAAAACTACGTTGCAGTGAATAACTACTATTTCATTGAAACGATATTTGAAAAGTAAACAGATGAGGCACACTCGCATTGCTCACAGACCAATAGCTTACTATTACTCTTATGTCAGTCACAACTCTGCACATAAAACATTTGTAGTAACTTAAGTTACAACATGAAGTCATATGCTCCAACAGTGTCAGAAATGAAAGAAATTAGAACAGCTCATGCTTGTTGCACCTCACATCAGGGGTGATGGCTTCCTGCAAGGTTGCTCTTAAGGACAGGGCCAGGATTCGAGGCACCAAGTCAGAGAACTGAAGAGCTTGTGATGGGAAATGCTACCCCAATCATGACAAACTGCCAAATATGTACCACTAATTAATTTCTCAGTATAGTCATGAGTTGTGATTTTTCTCCATAAAAAAAATAAAAATCTGGTAAAATCTCTAAAAATAAAATAAAATAAAGTAACAGTAAAATCTGATGCAGATGGAAACAAATTAGATCCACAGTTAGACGCTGTGCATAGAGTGAGTGAGATCTTGGAACACATAGTTTTAAGTGAGATGTCTCCATCAAATCCCTCACTTAGAATTCAGGGAACCCCATGGAAGAGGAGGCAGAAAAAGTGACAGCGTCAGAGGGGGTGGGGATGGAGGACACAAGGAGAGCAAGGTCCTCTAAATCAACAAAGCAAAGTTCCCATGAACTCACAGAGACTGTAGCAGCAATCACAGGGCTGACCTGGTTCTGCCCCAGGTCCTATGTATATATGTTGTAGCTTTCAGCTTGGTATTTCATTTGACTCCTGACCGTGAGAATGAGTGGCTCTCTGACTCTTGTGATTTTTTTCTTGAGCTCTTTTCCTTCTGTTGGTTTGCCTTGTCCAACCTCAATGTTGTGGTTTTTATCTTATATTTTATCATATTTGATTATTATCTCTTAGAAGCCTATTCTTTTCTAATGAGGGGCAAAAAGGGAGTTGATCCAGATGGAAGGTGAGGTGGGAGGAACTGGGAGAAATAAAGGCACGGAAAACTGTAATCAGATACACTGTATGAGAAAAGAATCTATTTTTAATAAAAGGGAAAATTCAATTAAAATAATCCTATAGATGCACAGAGATTTGTCTTTAGAGATGTTTGTGGCTAGCTACCAAAATCCATATTTCTTTTTTTCTTTTGCTTTTCTTTCTTTTCTTTTTTTGGTCTTTAAAGTTTTTTTGGGGGGGGGTTCTTTTTTTAATTAATTAATTAATTAATTAATTTTTTACACTCCATATTTTATTCCTCCCCCCCACCCTCTGACTGTTCCACATGCCATACCTCCTCCCTACCCCCTGTTGCCACGTGGATATCCCCACCCACCACCCCACCTGACCTCTAAACTCCTGGGAACTCCAGTCTCTTAAGGGTTGGATGAATCATCTCTGAATGAACCTGGTAGTCCTCTGCTGATTGTGTGTTGGAGCCTCATATCAGGTGTATGCTGCCTGTTTGGTGGTCCAGTGTTTGAGAGATCCCGGGGGTCCAGATTAATTGAGACTGCTGGTCCTCCTACAGGATGGCCCTCAGCTTCTTTCAGTCTTCCCTAATTCAACCACAAGGGTCAGCAGCTTCTGTCCATTGGTTGGGTGCAAATAATCTGCATCTGACTCTTTCAGCTGCTTGTTGGGTCTTCCAGAGTGCAGAAAAAAATACTCATTACAGGTTTCCAAAGATAATTTCCCACTTTAAACACTGTTTTTCCCCAACTGGTAATTCTCATCAATATTTCAGTATTATCTTCCCCCTCCTCCCAAACTTCAAGTTTTCAAGCCTTCACTATCAGACCTAGTGACAGCACCCATCATTCCTTTTTTTTTTATTTTATTTTATATTTTTATTTACATTCCAAATCACTTCCCCTTTCCCGTTTCCTCCCTCCCCAAAAGTCCCATAAGCCCCCTTCCCTCCCTCTTTTCTCCATTCAACCCCCTCTCGTTACTCTGTCCTGGCGTTACGAAATTCCTAGGCAAATGGTGAGAACTTGAAAATATCATCCTTAGTGAGGTAACCCAATCACAAAAGAACACACATGGTATGCAGTCACTGATAAGGGGATATTGACCCAGAATCTCGGAATACCCTAGACACAATCCGCATATCAATAGATTTCTAAAAAGATGGAAGGAGAGACCCCTGGTCCTGGAAAGACTGGATGTAGGGGAGCACCTATCATTCCTAAAAGAAACCTGACTTCATATTGTATGAAGTTTAGACATCAATAGACACATTATCTTTTTTTTTTGTGGTTTTTCGAGACAGGGTTTCTCTGTGTAGCCCTGGCTGTCCTGGAACTCACTTTGTAGACCAGGCTGGCCTTGAACTCAGAAATCCTCCTGCCTCTGCCTCCCAAGTGCTGGGATTAAAGGTGTGCGCCACCACCGCCCGGCGACACATTATCTTATTTAGGGAAAGAAGTCTAATTTCAAGCAACCTACATGGTTGTAATGTAATTAACTTTGAGTTTCTACAGACAATGCAAGGGACTCCATGGTTTACAGATAGAAATGAGATGGTTAAAAGAAATGCATGAGCAATGATATGTTCCTGGATGACATGTACATTTGCATCCTCCAGAGTAGAATGACACAGAATGGTTCTGTATATAAAAACAGTTGCTATCATTGGTCTCAAAGAGAGGAAGCAATATCCCTGTGGGCTGCTCAATTTTATGTAGTCACGTATTTAATTATATAGTTAAACAACTTAAAATTTGAATGGTAGGAAGTATTTTATTGGAAGTCTTTAATCTACCTATCTCCACTAGAATAAGGAGAAGATGGGGAACTAAGTATTAATCAAATTTTTTTAAACACTGGATAACCACCTTCCAAACTTTTCCTCTCCTTCCTTTCTTTGAGAAAAATTACTGGCATCTCTGCTCATAGAATTGTTCTTTGAATACAGCAGAGAAATGCTGCTAAGGAATAATAAGTCATTATGTTCCTCTGTGCTTTTTCTCCATTTTCTAATTTTTCTACAAGTAAGATTATGCACAATATATACTGACCTAGATCCATACATATAGTCTTACATATATTTAAAACAGTGTTTCTGTGAAATAGATCTGTAACAACCCAAGCACGCTTTCCTCTCACAAATGTATTAGTATACTTTATATGTGTACACACACACACACACACACACACACACACACACACACACACACACTAAAATGGTTGAAACTTCCCTCCTCATTTATCTGTGGATACATATAGTATTTATTTTTAATTTCAGATATATTATTTTCTGTTTCATATTTCTTTCATGAGACCAGACAAATTCATCATCTCATCATTATTTAATGTATTAGGAGGGAGAAGGTACATCTTATTAGTTCCACAAATTAATAAATATCCCTATAGTGTATTTCCCTGTGTGTATACATGTATGCTAAAAAAGTTTACCACACTATAAAATGGTTGTAGGACTTTACTTTAACTTTTAAACTTAATAACCTTTCCATGACAGCATACATATTCCTATCATTCTTTATTCACTATTGTTTGGTGCTAATTATATGGATGGAGTCACACAAATTTTTACCATGTGCCTTAGTGTGTATCTAAGGGAATGTAACCTAACAATACAGAAAATCTGCTGAACACTTAAGTGTAACATGTAAGTAATTAGTATGGAGTTGAATAGAATGTATTGAGTAATGGTGATTTTATTATTAAGGGATTATTTTATTACTACTGTCATTAGTGGCTAACTAGCCACTAATTAGATTATTAACTAATTAGATTATTTTCATTTTTTCTTCAGTAAGACAGAAATACTCACTATACCCTTCTATGAAATATTATAGTGTGAACTAAAAAAAGAGCCACAGTACTGAAAGCTATGCTCATTTTAAATTTTGCTAACATGGAGAAGTTTTTGTGAAAACCTTTCCAACAGGCAGTCTGACCAGAAGAGGGCTGTGCTTGCCAGCTCCCTTCTGAGAAAGCTGAATACAAAGGAAGGATTATATGAACCAACCAGTACCCCCAGAGCTCCCAGGGACTAAACCACCAACCAAAGAGTACACATGGAGGGACCCACGGCTCCAGGCGCATATGTAGCAGAGGAAGGCCTTGTGGGACATCAGTGAGAGGAGAGGCCCTTGGACCTGTGAAGGCTCGATGCCCCAGTATAGAGGAATGCTAAGACAGGGAATCCGGAGTAGGTGAGTGGGTGAGCAGGGTTGTGGGATAGGATAGGGAGTTTTCAGAGGGGAAATGAGGAAAGGGGACAACATTTGAAATGTAAATAAAGAAAATATCTAATTAAAAAAAAAAAAGAAAGGGAGGATTATAGTAGCCTCTTGAGGACTGGACACCATTCTCTCTTTTTTGTGTAGGGGATTCACTCAAGACATCAGTTGGGTGCCTAAAACCACAGTCAGGAGTTAAGTGTACTGTTTTGTTTCCTATACACACATCCTTAATAAAGTTTAATTAGACAAAAGACATTGATAACTTTGAACAAAATAGAACAATATAACAGTACACTATAATAAATGTTATGTTACTGTTTTTTTTTTCTTTCAGGAACCCTATCACTTCATCATGTATACCCTTCTTGTAATATAAGATAATATAATGCCTACACGATAAGATGCAGAAGGAAAATGACATAGCTATAGTGATATAATGCCAGGCTTCTACTGGCCTTCTGATATGATTTATGTTAGAACAAGAATCATCATTCTGTGATGATGCCAGTTGACCATGGATAATTGACACCATGGTGAGAGATGGCTACTGTAGCATGTACTGTGAAGCTTACTTGAGCCTCAGGGCCCAAGGGTGCTTTGGGAATCAGTTATTATGGGTAAGCAGAGCTTACAGGACTGATCGTGTCTATTCAGACTCCAGCCCTTTCTTTATGGCCCCTAACTTAAAGGCCCCAAATTGCTCTCTCTCTCTCTCTCTGTGTGTGTGTGTGTGTGTGTGTGTGTGCGTGCGCGCGTGCGCGCGCGCGCGCGTATGCACCATAGTACACACAGAGGACATTTTCGGGAAGTTTGTGCTCTCTTTCTACTATGTGAGTCCCAGGGGTCAGGCTAAAGTCATCTCACTGACCCCAAACTGGCTATTACCATAAATCATATTGTCATGATTTTCTCATAGTAGGATAGTATGGCCCAAGGCTATGGGCATACAAAAATACTAATCAGAAAGAACATTTCAAGAGTTCAGAGGTTATCTCTCAGGAGCTGACCAAGGGCTAGTCTTGAAGACAGAGTTTCTTTGAAATTTGCAAACTTTGGAATAACTCAAGGTTGCTGAGTTAACCCTTACTTGTCCAAGGGAGAAGAGATTACAGGAGTAAAGTCAAGGGTATAGAGATGCATTAAGCATAATTAGGAACAGGAGTGAGAATTAGTTGTTTGCAGAGAAGGCAAAAGAGGACAAATTGGTAGACAAATGGACAAAAGTCATCAAAAAAAGTATTAGATGAATATAAGCATGGGTTTAGGAACAATGACTCTGGTAGCTATTTTAAAGATAAATTAAAGAGGCCTCTGTACAGAAGGAATGTGATAAGCCAGGAGACAGACTGTCTTGAAACAGTATGATCACCATGAAAATGGAAGACCTGTCCATAGTAAAAAGTTGCTGAAAGCAGATGAAATACTAATACTAATAAAGGAGGAGGAGGTGAAAATCTTCAGATTGTAAACTCGTGTTTTATAATCTAAAGCCTTTGTGGACAGAAATAGACATGCCCAATCAGATTCCACATGCACCCATATATTCAATAACTATTTATTAAGGAGATTGAAGTACCAAAGTATCTTGAAAGGATGGTCCATGAGCCCCACAAACTCCATTACATGGAAGCGCTTGCTGAAAGAGCTTCCCCTGTCACTAAGAGTGCTGTCATGCAATAGAGGGTTTGGAAATCTTCATGTTAAATAAGACCCCAAGATACTATAAACGTGTAAGTTTGTGATTTCTGATCTCTCTGTGTCCCACTAAATCATCCACACTGGGGACTTTAATATATCTCACGTTATAAAAATAGGAAGGAAAAAATGACATATAAAGCAACACCTTTTCTCCTGTAGGCAGTCTTGGGTGGCACTTTCCCTGACATATGTGTTTTTTCATATGCTCCAGGCTGCAGCTACTCTGCTTTTCCCTAGGGAGCAAAACAATGGGACTAGACCTTAATGTCAGGAAAGGATGACTACATCCTGCAGATTCAAGTGAGACCACCTATAATCATGAAAACCATAGTCCCCCTTACCAAGAATAATGATGTCTTTGTCTGGCCAATTCTATGGATGATGCCAAAAAGTATGGCATGCATTTTGGAACAACCACATTAAGGAGATGCCTTTATCTGTAGGATGTAGATCACCTTGTTTAAATTTGGGGAGCCTTTAGGCCACAAAATATTTGTGACTGAATTTTTTAAAATGAGGTTTTAGAAGAAGCAAACACTGTAGTCGACACACAGACCTCACCATAGATGTTCATTAACTAATTACCCAAGTGAAAATTTCCTCTCTTTCATCATGGTCTTCAATCATCTCTCTCCCTCCCCCTTTTCTTTCCTTTCCTAAGTGAGTTCCTTCCACTCCTGGTTAATGGTTGAGAAGACTGCATGTTCTAGAATATGCTGCCTTCTTTATTTAATATAATTTTAATTGTTTCTTTCATTAAGTTTTAGCATTCCTCTGAAAATCTGGCAAATGCTCAGATACATGCTAGCTCCATTAAACATATTAAAAGAACATTCAATCAGGAAATTAGTTACTGTTCTCTAAATAAATTATGATTCAGATGCTGCATGTAAAATATGATAATTCTATGAGCAAATCAAATTACACATAATATTTTAATGTTCTGTTAGATGGAGTTGAATCAAGTGGAAAAAAAGCCCAGGCTTTACAGTTAGTCGGAGCTCAGCTTGATTGATGGCTCCAGATTCAGGGAAGTTCTTTAGCCTTTCTGAATCCATTATTAGATTCTCATCCATTATCATTGTTTCTAAATGGGGCATTATTGGCATTTTGGGCAGGGTAATTTTTTGTTGTGTGTGGCAGTTCTCAGAATTGCAAGACAGTTTTTACTGCTACATCACTCCTATTTCTCATTACTAAATACTAGTACATTCCCATTTCCAGTATTCCCACAACAAAATGTCCCTACAGATTTTAAGTGTCTCACAGAAGGCAGTGGCACTGCTAGTTAACAAAAGCACTAAATGGATTATAACAATACTACTTCCAGCAGGGAAGTTCAAATTAGAACATTTTCCTGGCAGTTTCGAGTAAACAAAGAGGTAGTTAAGAGAATGTGTTGAGGTCAGGCAGACCTTGGCTCCATATAAGCTCTGTCAAAGGTATCTCTGTGCAGTAAACTGTTCCATCTAAGCTGTTAGTAGTTCATGTATAAAATCTTGATAGGAGTAAGATTGGTTCAGAGAATTGTCCTAGGATTTCATGAAGTTATGGGTGCCAAGTACTAAGCCTCAATCCCGAGGCAGAGCAGCATTTGGCCAAACAGGCACAGTAGCTGCCATCATTATTACTGAAGCCAGATATCTGGGTCTAAGGAAGAAGATGTCCTATCCAACAATTTTGGGAAAAATAAGAAAACAAGGAAGGCAAAACCGAAAAGAAAATAGAGTAGAGTTGTCGGCTATTGCTACCCTGAAATAGTGGACTGCTCTATATGTCCTAAAGGCTGTGAAAGGATAGACAATGGGAAACTGAGACAAATGCATGAGGACATAGAAAGGGTGGATCTATAAGATTTATAAGAAAGGCTTGGACATATAGAAGTGGCAAACTGCCGCTGGCCTTCCACTGCAGCGTCTGCAAGCAGGAAGCTGCATTTACCTGTATGCACTGTGTGCCCAATCTCAGTGTTTGTTTGTTTGTTTTCTCCTATATACTTTATAAGCACCTCACTCTGAAACAGTGACCAATGACCTCTGAAGCCAGTTCAGTGTTATCTGTTTAAGGGAAAGCTAACTGGAAGGAAGTGTTTTGGTTAACACAAAGCAGGATTATTCTTCGAAATTAAGCAGTCTTCCTCACAGACCTTATTCCCGGGACTAATTAATCAAGGCTTCAGAGGTATGCCATCTCAGAGTGCATCTAGGGCCACTTTCATTTTACTTAAGCACCTTTTTAGTGATTTTTTTAAACAGTTCTTTCGTCCCTTCTGCTTTCTATGAGGGACACAGAAAACAGCTCTGCTCAGACGCACTGTGCTGCCTTTGCACTTGCTAATCCTACCTTCCTCTGTCAAGAACTTCACCACTCTTAGTCTCAAGAGATCCCTCATACAAACGTTAGAAATTCCCTTTTTTATGATGATTAAAGAATCAGAGAAGGACCATAACCTCTGGCTTCTAAGGTGAGAGCTTTCCCCTTACTGTGCAAGCCTCAATTGTCTTCATTATCCCTAAAATATGAGGATGTAATCAAATTCTTTCATTATCTATTTTTTAAAAACTAGATGACATTTGTTGAAACATAAAAGCTCCCCATCCTTAGTCTCTCCTTCCTCTTCATGTCTTCTTCACTCTCTAACTGTATGTATTGTCTATTTGTGTTTGGCAAACCAGCAACTCTTTACTCAGATTATAATTTATATGTTCAAAAATGTTGAAATTTCAGTCATAATCCTCATGCTCCAAGGGAGAAATCTTACTGGCTCAACTTCATCTCTAAAATCATTTATCCTAAGGAGGGAAAAAGCTATCCCACTTTGAGAATGTCTTCATATGAACTGGTAAACTGAGCTCCATATTCAGAATATGAAGATCCAAGGGTTGAATGTATATTCTACAGATCTCTTTGTTGCTCATAAGCAAATATTCAAAAAAAATCTTATCATAACCCAGGTGATTGCATTTATACCTTTCATAGAATCAATTTATTCATCAATGATGCTGTTTATTCTGCACAAATAGAGTCAAAGATATAAATATTACTTAGGTGTGCTGGTGCCTTTGAGTGGTACTGACAGCCTGCTCAAGTTTGTATTTCCATTTCAACTTACTCATAGGAAGAAATTTAAATTTTAATGTATAACTTTGACCTGCATTAATGTTCTATTAAAAAATTAGAACTGCATTTTCAAGCCTGTAGCCATAAGAAGCAATGGCCCTGTGTTGTGTTACTTAGGAGGAGAACCTACAGAGGGACAGATAGAAGAGACGTTTTTTAATTTACCAAAGTTTGAGCTTGCATGTTTGGTTTTTATGAGAGCAACCAATTTTTTCATCAATTTTGTGATAGTAATCTATTTTCTTAATATCAACAAAATGAAATACAATTAAAGAACATTAAAAAAATTCCTGAGGTACAGAATTAGAAAGTTTATAGCTTTGCTCCCCTTCCAGTTTGCTCTCTCTGCTTTGTGTATAACTGAAGACAATTTCTTAGCTTCTTGATCTAGCTATCTACTGTCATGACTTCTCAGTCATTATTGATATGCCTGCTAGCAGATATTAGAAGATATGGAAAGGGTAAGAATAGCTGGAAAGGAGGAAAGTCTTCACATGCTCATGGCCACACCTGTGCTTGGCTCTTCATATTCTGAATATGGCAACAACTTTCATTCTGCTTTTTTGAAAAACTAGTAAGAACATAGTGGGTGAAATTCTAAACCCAAATAACCTGTATTTGGTCATGGTGTTTTCTTACATCAGAACAGTGAGTGATACACAGACGCAAAAAAATGTCAGGGAGGGCTTCCTCTGTGACCCTTCTCTGCCACAGCGTACATTTCACGGCACGGTCATCTGTGCTTAGCACGCTCTTTGCTGGTGTCTCATATGCTATCAGTTAGCACAGTGAGTAGCTTATAGGAGGGCTTAATAATCTCCCATTGAATGAGAAAATTAGCAAATACACTGTTCACAACAAGCTGTGCTCATTCCTATACAGTCCATTTGTCACGAACTCCATTCAACCCCACTTTAAGGATACTGGTGTTACGTGTCAAAACTGGGTCAAATCAACTTCTTCCCCTTTCTGACTTCACACAGCCTTAATTGCATTGCTTTGTGCCATTGCTGTATCTATCTGTGTGTGTATGTACCTGTCTACCATATAATTACCCATCTTGTCTCTCAAACCCCACAAGAAACCAAGTGTGAATTCCAGTTAGGTCAAAAACTAATTTCTGCTTCTTTACTTATCAAATGAAGATGACAGCAGCTAGTTCTCAGACTTGTGAGTTTTAAATGAGCATATAGTAAGTGCTTAATATGTTTTATCTACACTTACTATTTGAATATTAAAAGTATTTGATGCTTTTTTTCTTTGTATATCCTATCATAGTGTCTAGAATCATGTTATGTATATATCAGATGTTCAACTTCTTTTGTTGGCCTTATCTATACTAGAAAAACATTTCAGTGGTCTTCTTTTGAAGCCAGTTTCCACTTATTTGTTTTTTCACTATCATTCTGCAAATTAAAAAAAAAAAAGCAAAGTAACCTTGGCAGTTCATCTCTGTGATTGTATTGCAGAACATCTCTATGTTTGGACCTAATGGTATAAGTAGAACATGTTCTAACTGTCTAGGCCAGAAGAGGGTGTCAGATCCCCTGGAGGTGGGGGTCACAGATGGTTGTAAGCTGCCATGTGGGTGCTAGAAGCTGCACATGTGTCTTCTGCAACAATAGCAAATGTTCTTAATAACGGAGTCATCTCTCTATCCTCTATTTGCCACACTTCTATTCTCACTCCACCATTGATGATGATGGATATCGGGGATGGTACCATTTTCTTGCTATTGTGAACATACCAACAATAAATGTATGTGGAAGTATCTGTGCTGCAATATGCAGCATCATTCTGGTATGCATGCAGGAGTAGTAAGGCTGGTTTGCCCTACTGCATTGCCATAATGGCTGTGACCACTCTCCAGTCCCACCAGCAGCAAACAAGAACTCCTCTTCCCTCACATACTCCCTAGCATTTGTATTACTTATTTCTTATTTTTAAATTTTTCTTTCTTTATTATTATCTTATACTTGTGTGCGATATGTATACGTGTAGGACACATATGTCCTAGCATGCATGTGGAGGTCAGAGGACAAATTTGTGGAGTCTATTACCTTCTGCCTTTACATGGGTTCAGGGATGAACTCAAATATATAGGTTTCCTTAACAGGAACATTTAACTGATGAGCTATCTCTCAGCCCCTGTCATTTACTTTCTTAATGACAGTCATTCTGACCTTGATGAATTGGAATTTCAAAGTGGTTTCAATTTGTAGTTCTCCAATGGCCATGGATGTTGACCATTTTTATAAAATATTCATTGATCATTTGAATTCTGTTTTCATTAGCCCATTTATCAATTGGCAGATTTTTTGTCTTAATTTTAGAGGACCTCTATCTGAAGTACAGTGGGCAAAGGTGTTCTCCCATTCTGCAGCTTGTTGGTTCCTTCTGCTAACAGTGTCCTTTGCTGTGCAGGAACTTTTTAACTTCATGCAATCTTATTTGTCAATTTTTGGGTTATATTTTTTTCATGACAATTAACATTGATTGTTCCTGATTGTTCACAATATTTCCTTCCAGAAAATCAATAAACATATACCTCATATCAAGGGGAAAAACCCTTTATGTTTTGTACTGTGCAAGCAATTTTACTCTAAATTAATTTACAGAAAAGCCTTTAAATTGATAATAAAATCAATCTGAGTATTTCGCAGATCACAGACCCTTACATGCTGGTAGTAAAATGTAGATAGTTTACAAAGTACTTAATTTTAAAAAGTAATGATTAAATTGGATATAACTAGAAAAACTATATTATAATTACATTTTATTTGCTTATTGAATCCGCAGTAACCTTATATAACTTAGGATATTGTTATGGACAACTGTGATACGTTTTGTCATGGTTTTGCTATATCTTATATTAAGTTTTGACTAAATAAGCATATTAAGCAAATTTCTATAAAAAGTAATAAATTAAGGCTGAGGGATGAATAAAAGATCATAAAGGTTCCAGTAAATCTCAACAGCCAGCACATCAATTTGATAATGTAGCCAATTTCAAAAGTAAATCTTTATTGTTATGATAAATTCTTCTTAGAAAAGATAGCCTTCTCTCTTGAGAAAAGCAGTTCAAATGTGTTCTGAATGTTCACTGATAAAGCACATGAATACATTTAGAAGGCATCATTTGATATTTAAATGTGTGTATTTGTACTTTGCAACTATTGCCTATTCTCATCCATCTACAGTAACAAGGGGCACAGAACAGGGACAAGAAAGATAAGTGAAATCACTACATACAGCAATGAATTGAGTTTTTCATGAAGGCCTTTAATAACAGAACAATATCGACAGTGTCCTTTGCCTTACAGAAGCTTTGCAATTTTATGAGGTCCCATTTGTCTATTGTTGATCTTAGAGCATATGCCATTGGTGTTTGGATCAAGAAAATTACCCCTGTGCCCATGTGTTCGAGGCTATTCCCCACTTTCTCTTCTATTAGTTTCAGTGTGTCTGATTTTATGTGGAGGTTCTTGAGTCACTTGGACTTGAGCTTTGTACAAGGAGGTAAGAATGGATCGATTTGCATTCTTCTACAAGTTGAACCAACACCATTTGTTGAAAATACTGTCTTTTTTCCATTGGATGGTTTTAATTTCTTTGTCAAAGATCAACTGACCATAGGTGTCTGGGTTCATTTCTGGGTCTTCAATTCTATTCTATTGATTTACCTGCCTGTTACTATACCAATACCATGCAGTATTTTATCACTATTGCTCTGTAGTAGAGCTTGAGGTCAGGGATGGTGATTCCCCCATATGTTCTTTTATTGTTGAGAATAGTTTTAGCTATCCTGGGTTTTTTGTTATTCCAGATGAATTTGAGAATTGCTCTTTCTAACTCTACGAAGAATTGAGTTGGAATTTTGATGGGGATTGCATTGAATCTGTTGATTGATTTTGGCAAGATGGCCATTTTTACTATATTAATCCTGCCAATCCATGAGCATGGGAGATCTTTCCATCTTCTGAGGTCTTCTTCAATTTCTTTCTTCAGATACTTCAAGTTATTGTCATACAGATCTCTCACCTGCTTGGTTAGAGTCACACCAAGGTATTTTATATTATTTGTGACTATTGCAAAGGGTGTCATTTCCCTTATTTCTTTCTCAGCCTGTTTATACTTTGAGAAGATGAAGGCTACTGATAGGACAAAATGGCAACATTGGGAAAAGATCTTTACCAATCCTACAACCGATAGATGACTTATATCTAAATATACAAAGAACTCGAGAAGTTAGACTCCAGAGAATTAAGTAACCCTATTAAAAATAGAGTATAGAGCTAAACAAAGAATTCTCAACTGAGAAACATTGAATGGCTGAGAAGTATCTGAAGAAATGTTCAAAATCCTTAGTCATCAGATAATGCAAATCAAAAACAACCTTGAGATTCCACCTCACACCAGTCATAATGGCTAAGATCAAAAACTCAGGGGACAGCAGATGCTGGCAAGGATGTAGAGAAAGAACAACACTCCTCCACTGTTGGTGGGATTGCAAGCTGGTACAACCACTCTGGAAATCAGTCTGGCGGTTCCTCAGAAAATTGGACATAGTACTGCCTGAGGACCCAGCTATACTACTCTTGGGCATATAACCAGAAAATGCTCCAACATATAACCAGGACACATGCTCCACTGTGTTCATATGAGCTTTATTTATAATAGCCAGAAGCTGGAAAGAACCCAGATGTCCCACAACAGAAGAATGGATACAGAAAATGTGGTATATTATACAATGCAGTACTACTCAGCTTTTAAAAACAATGAATTCATGAAATTCTTAGGCAAATGTATGGAACTAGAAAATATCATCCTGAGTGAGTTAACCCCATCACAAAAGAACACATATGGTATCCACTCACTGATAAGTGGATAGTAGCCCAAAAGGTTGGATTACCCAAGACACATTTCACAGACCACATGAAAGAAGGAAGACCAAAGTGTAGAGGCTTTAGTCCTTCTTAGAAGGGGGAACAAAATACTCCCAGGAGGAAATACAGAGACCAAGTGTGGAGTAGAGACTGAAGAAAAGGTCATCCAGAGACTGCCCCACCTACGGATCCATCCCATATACAGTCTCCACAACCCAGACACTATTGTGGATGCCAAAAAGTACTTGCTGACAGGAGCCTGATATAGCTGTCTCCTGAGAGGCTCTGCCAGAACTTGACCATTACAGAGGCAGATGCTCACAGCCAACCACTGGACTGAGTACGTGGTCCCCAATGGAGGAGTTAGATAAAGGACTGAAGGAGCTGAAAGGGTTTGCAACCCCACAGGAAGAACAACCAACCAGACCCCCCCCCCAGAGCTCCCACAGACTAAACCACCAACCAGAGTAAACATGGAGTGACTCATGGCTCCACCTGCATATGTAGCAGAGGATGGCCTTGTAGGGCATCAATGGGAGGTAAGGTCCTTGATCCTGTTAAGGCTCAATGCCCCAGTGTAGGGAATGCCAGGATGGTGAGGTGGGAGTGTGTGGGTGGTTGGGGAAACACTCTCAAAGAATTAGGGGGAGGGGCCTGGGATAGGGGTTCTTCCTCAAGTTCTTCCATCAAGTTCTGTGGACCACAGAATGTGATGTGATCATGAGCAGTGAGAGAGAGAGAGAGAGAGAGAGAGAGAGAGAGAGAGAGAGAGAGAGAGAGAGAGAGAGAGAGAGAGAGACACTGCTGGACTAAGAGTCCATGAATAATTTATTTTCTAGCAATTGTGTTTTTGGCATCAAAGCAAGAGGCCAATAGAACATACTTAAAGTTATATTTTCTTCTCCTGCTGAGGTTGAATTGGTGAACAGAGTAGGTCAAAAAGAAAAACATAGCAAACTTGAAAAATTGTGATTGGAAGAATATACCTTCATATATTATAGCTTTATTTTTATCAACCATGTTTTGTAATTTCATTGCTTGTATCTCAAATTTTATAAATATCCCTAAATATATTATATTATTTGATGCTTGTTTCTGTAACAGAATTGTCCAATTTTTAAGAGATGCTAATTTTGTATAATTGATCTAGAATTTTTCTACTAATATCTCATTTTTATTAGGTTATCTTTTTTTGATGAAAACTGCACTTGATGCATAGGCATACTATTGAATGAGGCTGCCTATTCCCAGTAAGACAAATGTTCCACGCTCTCTCTCATCTATAGTTCCTAGCACCAAATCTTCAGATATAGAAAATATATAAGTATTGTTACTACCCTCATGAAACTTCTCTTTACACAGATGAAGAACATCACAGGAAAACACACCTAAACACAGTAGAGAGGTCAATGGATCTTGGGGAGCCCAGACCCAGTGGATACAACTACATCACAGCTTTTCCATCTATCCTTCAGGGAACATTGTGGAAGAGGGGGTGGAAAAATTCCAAGAGTCAGAATACTAGCCATCTTCTGTGAAATAGACACTCCTAAAAATGGCTGCATAAAAATGACCAGAACTATGTCAACATCAGTAGACATGCTAACTTGGGAGGGGAAATTTTCATGTGGCCCCATCCCTAGGTGAAGCACTACAGGCCACTAATGATTGCAAGGAGAGGAAGAATTAGTCTCCTACGGATGAGCTCCTTACTTGTTATCTAATATGAAGTGATCAGCACTGAAGCTGTATAAGCAGAAACAACAAAGATGGATCAGCAGTTGTATTTATATTTTTGAATGTAAACATATGTAACAATAATTGTTAAAGAAAAAGAGGCTATCAATTTGTGAGTGGGAAGCAAGGAAAGGATCAAAGGGAGTGGACCTGTGAGGGGTGGAAGAGAGGAAAAGGAAGGGTTGAATGATGTAATTCTATTTTAAATTTAAAAAAGTAAAAATAAAAGTCCTTCAATAGTGTAATTAATAAATAAAACAAAATATAGACTCAGTAATTTTAAAATAACTGTGAGCACAGATGTTGCTATCAAAATTTTCTAAATACAAGTATTTTCTAAAAACAAATAATATGGTACTACATCAAATGTGGTATAAAATAATCAAGCCATAATCCAGTACAATATTAATCATGAAGAAAATAACAAGTTCATAAACTGGAAGTCTTCAAAATCAAGAACTTGTAGTACTCAAAAGATTCTTAGGGAAGGAAAAGAGAACCATAGACAAAAGGGAAGGATTTGCAATATAAATATAATAGGAAGGACTTAGAATCTAGAAGCCCTTGAATACATAGTTCTCAATAGATTCAAGTAGATGCTTTACCAAAGAAAATATACAAATAGATGATAATCAGGTACACATATGACACCTTACATCACTAATAATTTGGGAAATTTAGACATAACTCACAATGAAATACCACTGCACAACTATTGGAATGGCTGCATCATGTGTGGCCATTTGTTGGAACATTTAAAGTGATAAATCCACTTGTAAAATAACTTGAATTTTCTTCAAATTAGCAAACATCTAACATATGATTTACATTTTCACTCTAAAGTGTTTCCCTAAGGGAAAGGGAAATGCCTGTTCACACAAAGTGTTGTCCACAAGTGGTCACAGGACTTTGTTAAAATCCCAAACTGAGGATACCTTTTACCAATGGATGGATGAATAATAATGTTCTGAATCTTACACAGAGAATACTAATGAGAGAGAGGGAGGGTAGGAGGAATGGAGGGAGAGTGGTCGCGAGAGAGAGAAAGAGAGAGGTGTAGAGGTGTATTATGATGCATAAAATACTATAGATAGGTCTCAAATTAACTATAATAAATAGGACATATAAGGATGTGTGTTATGATTCCATTTACATAAAACTATAGAAAATGCAAACCTGTCTGCAGAGAGAAAGTACAGTTGTCAGGGGTTGAAGGGTTTAAAGGTGAAAGGAAATACAGATCACAAAATTATGAGTAACTAGTATGTAGGAGGGCAACATATTGACACAGTCTCAAATGGGTCTATGAGCATTGACATATCATATCTGCAAATCACATATCTACAAACATCACACTGCAAACTGTATGTATATTATCATGTCATTTATACTTAAATATGTCATGAAGAAAGGTGGAAGTGGTTGGATGATGACTCTAAAATCTTCAGAGAGATTAGTTCAAAGAAAAGTATCACTAAATTAGAGAAATAATTATGATAATATTAAAATATTACAAAGGGTAATAAAATATTAAGGAGTGTGAAGACAGGTTGAAGGCTAATAAAGCAAAAGCAAGGGAAGCGAGATCTTTAATGATATCTGACACAGCAAAGAGTGTGCTAAATTATTAGGTAAAAGTACAAAGTAAAGTCATTTAATTTTTGATTAAAATGTTGGAATTACCTGAACAGAACACCAATGGTTTATTTTCTAAGAACAAGAATCAACAAATGGGACCTCACAAAATTGCAAAGCTTCTGTAAGGGAAAGGACACTGTCAATAGGAGAAAACAGCAACCAACAGATCGGGAAAAGATCTTTACCAGTTCTACATCTGATAGAGGGCTAATAGCCAACATATACAAAGAATTCAAGACGTTAAGATTCCAGAGAATCAAATAACCCTATTAAAAATGGAGTACAGAACTAAACAGAAAATTCTCAACTGAGGAAACTTGAATGGCCAAGAAACACCTAAAGAAATGTTCAACATCCTTAGTCATTAGGGAAATGCAAATCAAAATGACCCTGAGATTCAACCTTACACCAGTCATAATGGCTAAGATCAAAAACTCAGATGCTGGCAAGGATGTGGAGAGAGAGGAACACTCCTCCATTGTTGGTGGGATCGCAAGCTGGTACAACCGCTCTGGAAATCAGTCTGGCGGTTCCTCAGAAAACTGGACATAGTACTACCTGAGGACCCATCTATACCACTCCTGGGCATATACCCAGAAGATGCTCCAACATGTACTAAGGACACATGCTCCACTATGTTCGTAGCAGCCATATTTATAACAGTCAGAAGCTGAAATCAACCCAGATGTCCCTCAACAGAGGAATGGATACAGGCAATGTGGTACATTTACACAATGAAATACTACTCAGCTATTAAAAACGACTTCATGGAATTTGCAGGCAAATGGATGGATCTAGAAAGTATCATTCTGAGTGAGGTAAATCAGTCACTAAAGAACACATGGTATGTACTCACTGATAAGTGGACATTAGGCAAAGAATGTGGAATACCCACGATACAACTCACAGACCACATGAAGCTCAAGAGGAAGGAAGACCAAAGAGTGGATGCTTCAGTCCTACTTAGAAGGGGGAACAAAATAATCAAGAGAAGTAGAGGGTGGGAGGAACTTGGGAGGAAGAGAAGATGGGGAGGGGGAAGAGGGGAAGAATCAGGTATGAGAGGAGATGGAGTACAGAGGGTCAGGAAATTGAACAGAGGTGTGTAGCAATGGTACATGAGCAACTGGAGGTAGCAAGCAGAAAGTCCCAGATGCCAGGAATCCAAGAGCCTCCCAGAACCCCATGTGGATGACATTAGCTGAAATAACCATAAAGGGGAGGGAAAACCTGTTGAGACCATATCCATCCCAAGTCAAGGGATGGGGCCACCCACCCATCTCCAAAATTTTAACTCAGAATTGTTCCTGTATAAAGGAAATACAGGGACAAAGAGTGGAGCAAAGACTGAAGGAAAGGCCATCTAGAGACTTCCCTACCTGGGGATCCATCTCATATACAATCACCAAATCCAGACACTATTGTGGATACCAAGAAGTGCTTGCTGCCAGGAGCCTGATACAGCTGTCTGCTGAGAGGTTCTGCCAGAGCTTGACCAATACAGATGCAGATACTTGCAGCCAACCATTGGACTGAGCCCAGGGACCCCAATGGAGGAGTTAGGGAAAGGACTGAAGGAGCTGAAGGGGTCTTATTTGGCATGAATGGGAGGGGAGGCCCTTTGTCCTGTGAAGGCTTGATGCCCCAGTGTTGAGGAATGCTAGGGTGGTGAGGCAGGAGTGGGTAGGTGTGTGATAAGGGGGGATGGGATAGAGGGTTTGCAGTGGGGAAACCGGGAAAGGGGATAACATTTGAAATGTAAATAACTAATATTAAAAAATGTTGGAAGAAGAAAGCTGGGTAATAGTTCTAAATGGCAAAGCTGCCAACATTTAAAATGAAATGTATATTATCAATTTAAAAACATTATTCATAGTCATTTTAGACAGCATGACATCTTTTAAACTACAATGCACATGGATGATTATTTGTGATAAAATACATTGTACATAGTGATCTTATCTCAAAATTCAAGAGTTCTTAGTCTCAGTTCCAATTTCTTTATGGATCTGAAGTCAGCTGGAAACCAAATGATTTGACTTTTAAAAAATACCTTCCAATTTAAACAAAGAAAAAGTGAGACCCATGTTCTGCATATGGAGAATTCAATTAGACTTTCTATATTTTAGTTTCAGAGACAGTCCTTGCCCAAGAAAAGTCATTAATTAAATGCCATCTTTGCCTTTATCATTGCTGTTCTCATGAAATAAATGGTAAGTGTCCTCTTATTTCCATTGCTTCTGAGAGAACTGCTTTTGTTCAGAAAAGGAAAGAAAAAAAAAATCAATTCTCTAGCACAGTGGCTGATTACCTATGTATTTAAGTAACACTTTATCACCATGGTATCCAAGAGCTCAGATGCTGGCAATGAATTGGAACATCAAGTCACAGCTCTGAGATGAGGCTAGGATGAATACCAGCTGCTCCATTTGTATCAACACAGGCAAGGACTAAATGGATGCAGAGCCTGTTTCCTAATGAAAACTTACTAGGATGAACTTCATCAGTTTGAGACCATTATCTTTTTATAAAGCAGGTACTCCTTACAGAAAGGGTTATGGGCATGCACTAATCCTGACACACAGATGCACATGTCAGCTGTTTCCACAAAACAGCCACACCTGTTGCATCTTTGATGCCCAATTCAACATGTGAGGTAAAAGCAGCTTTCAACCATCAGTTTGTACACCAGAGACTTCACTGCATCAGAAGAAACATTCTTAGAAAGTTCACAGAATGCTGTATTTTTTTTCTATATTTTTTTATTTACATTCCGAATGATTTCCCCTTTCCCCTTTCCTCCCTCCCCGAAAGTCCCATAAGCCCTCTTCCCTCCTCCTGTTCCCCATTCAACCCCCTCTCACTTCTCTGTCTTGGTATTCCCCTACATCCAGTCTTTCCAGAAATCTATTGATATGTGAATTGTGTCTTGGGTATTCCGAGATTCTGGGTTAATATCCCCTTATCAGTGACTGCATACCATGTGTGTTCTTTTGTGATTGGGTTACCTCACTAAGGATGATATTTTCCAGTTCTGACCATTTGCCTAAGAATTTTGTGAATTCATTGTTTTTAATTGCAGAGTAGTATTCCATTGTGTAAATATACCACATCTTCTGAATCCGTTCCTCTGTTGAGGGACATCTGGGTTCTTTCCAGCTGTATTTTTATTAAAGATCTTTTATTTCAAATTAAATATTTGGGTAAATGATAATTACTATTTGATGAGAGCTTTGAAGGGGAAGTGGTGTTGATAAATTATGAGCCTGTTGATGGTGCAGAAAAATATTGTTACTGATTGGACACATAATACATAATCCAGCCTATTTTACATTTCTTATGCCCATAATATTTAGGCATCTGACAAAGTTTCAATTATATATTATGATTTTTTATTTGTTAAAATATATACATTTCAGAGGTATATTGGATTTCTAAAGTGAGTATGCACACTTAATATAATAAAACTGTTGATAATGAGCAAGGTATTATATCTCACTAGATTTTTCCACATTTATACAATATGCTATATTTTGCAGTTGAGATTAAAAATATTTACAGTGTCACACATGCATCTGATGTTTATTCTTCTATGTATAGTAATAAAAATATTTGTAGGTGAGGGTATTACATTTCCATTATAGAAATCTTTTTAAGTGCTGTTAATACGCTTTGTATAATGCCAAACTAAGCTGAAAAACTGAGTTTAAAAGATACCAAACATATTTTTTTCCTGTATAAAAATCAAAACTAAAATCACTATAAAACCAAATCATATTCAGAGTACACTTTTTTCTTTTAGTAAGGGAAGAAGGGAAACTGAGGAATTGAATAGTCTGGTTTTAATTGAATCATTATATTTTTAAGAGTTACTAGTTTTCTATGCTGACCAACTACAGATAGCTTGTAGGATCAGTTGTACTGGAAACCTGTTGATATACAGAAAAGAATTTGAAAATTATTTTAAAATCCAACTTTTTCTATAGACTTTTTTCATGAGGTTACATAGTGAAAAATATATTACTGAATTCTGATTTCAATCAGCTTATCTAACAATTACCTAAATGACATAATTTGAATTGTTCTCTAAGAAAATGTATCAAAAATTTGTTCTTTAGATACTAATGAAGCTAATTTACTATCTTCCTAGGTTAATTTTCTAATACATAATTTGTGATTTTATAAGTAACAAGAAGGAAATTCTTGAAAGAACACACACAGCATGAAGTTACTTCAATTATAGATGAACTTTCAGCTGCAGGCATTTCAACTGGAAGATTTTATTTCTTTTCATCTCTGAACCTTTTAAGTTTATGAGTAGAAGTTTCTACAATCCAAACACAAAAGAACTGTGTGTGTGTGTGTGCACGCACACGTGTACACGTGTGCACGTGCTCATGCATATACACACACACACACATTAACACACACACACACATACACACACACACAATGAATGCTCCCAACACCTGCCATACAACACAGAACGAGGTCACTTCATATAGAAAGCTGTTAAGCTGTTTAGTTTTCAAAAGAATTTCTCTGTGTTGTTAACCAGCATAAAACAGGTTTTTAATAGAATGTGAGCTTCAATAAACTGGCTTAAGAATATAATTTACAGACATTTCTACGTTCATTCATTCAATTGGATTTCTAGACTTTTGATCAGTCTCTTCTTACCTAGAATGGGATTTTGAAATGAAATGCATTTTTCTTATGTCACTTCCTTATGTTGATGACTAAACCATAGCTTTTACCACCTAGGGGTTGGGGGTTGTAGCATATTAAATCCTAAAGCAGAAAGACATGATAGAAAACAATGTCCTAGGACATTTCAAACATTATAGAAATATTTGGTCTGACTCTGTATCATAGAGAGAATTAAATGGACTCTAATAGCATATACAGATAAAGCATTCACAAACTGATATCTACAACTTCATCTAAAACAGCTCTAAACTGTATGTTTATGCTCTTAGCATCCTGTGCAGTAAGGCCCATGGCATGTTAATTTTCTTTACCTCTAATAAAGCACAAACTGCACATGCATGGTAGGTATATATGACTTCTTGGTTATGGCAAGGATGGGGCTGATGAGTCTCATTATCTCCATGTTTTGACAAAACTAGTCTGCTTCCCATACTCCATGTGAGGTTTCCTTCTAGAATCCATAGGCCTTCTACCTGATGGTTTGCAAAACACAAGAGAAAAGTGGCACCAGGGATACAATTTCCATTACGATGTACCAATTTTAGCACAGGATAGGTCTACATGTACCTGCTTTTCATTTAATTCTGTAAGGGTAATGGGTCTGGCACTGGAGAAGATTATGGTACTATCCAGACAGGAGGCCTGAAATGCTGATTTTTTTCAGGAAATTGAAAAACTATAAACACTAGGCCTGAAAATATAGAGAGCTAATTCCAGGGTAGCATTTCTCCTTCATAATGTATGAGTTAAAAGTTTCCATCATCGCTTGAATATCTAAAACCAAACCAATGACCTAATTAAACGGGAAGTCTGTTTAATACTCTCACTTATATTACAGAATGGTATTGACTGTTGAACTTCATACTAGCCTGCTGTTGTTAAAGTCTGTCATCATAGCATTGCATTAAAAACTTGTTACTATAGTCACATAATGTCTAGGGTACTCTACTAAATCCAAGTTACCTGTGAGGTATGTAGGAGATATTGAATTTATATGTTTTAATAATTCTGATTGGTATGAGCTTGTGAAGGAGGTAGTCATGATTCAAAGAAGCTGCAAGAAGGACCCTAAAAGTGAAAATCTGAAATGGTTCCTGACCACTGTCTCCAATTGAGGTTATTAGTTGAAGAATATTGGAACAGAAGGTTTTTATAAGCAGATAAAAATAAATCATAATAAAGGTTAAAATGGTGAGAAGTTGATTTGGGAACATCTTGGGTAAGTGGAGGTAAATGAGTTGCTGAGTAGCACAGCCTTTCATGCACGATGAACTTCAAAGGAAAGTTAGAGTTCTAATTTTTTACAGTTAACTTCACCCCAAGCTCCATTGTTCTGTGTTCCACAGAGCATCTCCTGGGATTCACTCTGGGAAATGATGTTTGAAATATTCATGGATGTGATTCATCATATGAAAAAACATCAGAAGTCTGAAAGCCTGTACTGTGCTAGCTCTGAGAACCAGGACACAAACTGCTGATTTTTTTAATAAGGGGGCAAATATAAATTATTGTCATGCATTTTAATTTCTCACACTCTTTTCCTACCTACTTTTGTGCACTTAGAGTCACTAAGTTTTTCTTCCTTTTGTATTGTCCTCAAATATTTACTAGGGGAAGATGGTTTGTAGATGCCTCCTGACAATGGGGAGTAGAGTGATTCAATTTGAAGGCACAAGTTTCCTTCTCTTCCACTATGTACAGAAGGCCATTTACCCCTTAGATAAAATTACAAGTAAAATCTTTTAAATGTTCAAAATTAAATACCTGTGGAACAACCTGTGTCTACTTTACAAGTTAAAGCACTTGTGGGCATGTGTTATCTGCATATGCTAACTTTTGGCTAGCTTGTTGAACACTAGTCAACCTTTTCTATATGAGCAATTAAATCAATGTGATAGATTCTTATTTTTTAATTGTCCTACCAGCATGCATCATCTCTGGACCTGGAATATGTTTATTTGTAAACCATTAAATGAACCATTGTGAAAAGCTGGTGTATAGTTAGAATAAATGGATACTTAATAGGGGTTGCATGTATCATAACATTTTTCCATCAGTGATGGATATTGTGATATGTTGGCAAGGCAGATAATAAATGCAGCAAATGGATGTTTAATAAGGACTTAAGCAGGTCATAATCTTGTCCTCTATCTCATCTGGAGCATCTTCCCGTGTCAACAGGAATCACATGATGAACAGCAGGCAGTATGTAGGTCAAGCATGATCTGTTGGTTGATGAGCATCTAGAACATGGCATTGATCACTCTGTGATCATTCCTAAAACACCCACTACATTATCCTCTCTTAGATAATTTTTTTTTCAAATTTGAAAGTTTTTCTCTTTCTGAATTTTTTTTTATCCAAACGATTTGCTTGATCATCTTAATCAGCTTGAAATGTCATCTTGTCACAAAGATATACTTCTGAATTCAGAGTGTTTAGAGTGGGATAATACCATACCCACTCTTTTTCTGTCTCTTTTGGCCTTTCTTTCTCCTGAATCTTCCATTTCCACCTTAAAGCCAACATCTTAAGAACACAAATATCACAGCTCTCTTATTAGGTATGATGCTGGACGTGAAACTGCTCAGAGCTGCAGTCATTCTTACCACTACTTAGGACTAGGTAAGAAACACTCCTGAATTATTCTGAACATTCACAAAATAAATAATAATGGAGTACTTAAAAGACAATGTCTTGATTTTGCACGGAGATTAAACTGTCAAGATGCAGGATGAATGCCAAGAGCCAGGCATGATTTGCAAAGCAGATATATACTGGGAAAGGCAGGGTGAGAAAAGTTGACAGCACATGGATGCTGCTAAGGCACAAGAATGGGCAAAGCAGGCTTTGAAAGGAGCGGAGAAAGCAGGCTCAGGACCTGGAGACTGTGCATAGTGCTGCGCTTAGCTTTAAAGGCTACATTGCCAAAATAATCAGAGGGAGGGAGGAAATGGGAAAGGGGAAATCATTTGGAATGTAAATAAAAAAATATAGACAATAATAAAAAAAAGTGAAAATAAAAAACTGAAAATGGAAAAAGGTTAGTGGTGCTTGCTTTGCAGATGCTCAACTTACAAGAGGAATATTTGCTCCCAGATCTACTCAGTTGTCTTTTACTGCTGTGAAGAGGCACTATGACTATGGCAACTCTTATAAAGGACAACATTTAATTGGGGCTGCTGTACAGGTGCAGAGGTTCAGTCCATTATCATCAATGAAGGAGCTTGGCAGCATCCAGGCAGGCGTGGCGCTGGAGGAGCTGAGAGTTTTACATCTTGTTCCAAAGGCAAATAGGAGATGACTGTCTCTTCTACACTGGGAGGAGCTTCAAAAACCACCTCCCCACAATGGCAAGCTTCTTCCAACAAGGCTACTCCTATTCCAATGTGCCTTCCCCTCCCAGCCCTTGAGCCAGAATGAGACCTGAGTTAGCTGTAATCACCCTCACCTAGGGTGGAGCTCTCAGACCAAGGTGAAGTTCATTGTTCCTCCAGATCTACAAATCCCTGAATTAAGCAGGTGACCTGCCCAGCCGACTGAGCAGCGGAGCCAATGCCTGCTGAACAGTCAGACCGGTTCTCCGGAACAAACCTTGGAATTTGGGGGAAGGGTCTCACCTGAAACTTTAAATTCTGAGTCCTCCATTAAACCTTGGGACCTTGATTAACAACTGTTGCTTTGGTCTCGTTCTTCTCTCCCTGCCTTCCCATGCATCCCCAGCTTCCCTTCCAGGTAACCCTTTCGATGTTAACTGTGGGCAGTTACAGATTGGCACCCAATGTGGGGTTGGACACGGGAAGAACTCCCGAGGGACCCCGTCTTGGCAGAGCTTCGCAGAAAATGGAAAAAGATGGCATCCTGCACAGTAAGCAACTACAGCACTAAATACTAGCGCTAGTCTTAAATTTTATCTTTTTGAAGCTGTTGTTGTAGGTGCAGAGGGATACAGGCTAGGTGGGACAGCGGGAAGTGAGACAGGAAACTTCTAAACAGGCATTTGTCCGCAGCCTTCACGAGCTGCTTCAGGCAAGAGGAGTAGGATTTGAAGAATGATGGTTAAAGATCTTTTAGATCAAATAGATTCTTATTGCTCATGGTTCTGAGGAAAAAAAAAAACTTTAGATAAGAGAACCTGGGGAAAAACGCTATGAGCCACCGAGGCAGATAATATCACCCTCTGCCTCTGGATGCTTATAAAAGATGTTATTGATGAAAAGACCTCGCAGGCATCAGATAGCACCCAGGGAGAACTTGAGGAATCTCAAGAAGGAAGCCTGCCAGGGAGAATTTTCTCAGAAAAGGGTCCTCTCAACCCTAAATTAGTAAGATATAGAGATACTACTGATGAGTTAACATTAGGGGAGGAAGCTCATTCAGACAAAGGAGCTGCCAAATATTATGGTGAGGACTGGCCTCCTAGAGCATCTTCTGCTTCACCTATGGCCTCTACTGTATGAGATAATACCCAGATGGATATGCAACTACATAAATTGGAGTTTGAAATTAAGTTGTAGAAATTGACTAATGAGCTACAGGAGCTAAAAGGGGTATCAAATGCAGGAAGAAGCAGTGATTCTGAGATACATCAATTGCCCCTAGAAAGAGCTGTGAATCAGGCTCTTGGGAAAGGACAGGATATATCTGATGTGCTGACCTTCCCTGCTATTGAGATCATGGACCAGCAGAACAATAGAGTTAGACAATATCAGACCTTGGAGTTCAAAGTGATAAAAGAATTAAAAACAGCTGTGGCACAGTATGGCCCTACGGCTCCTTTTACACAAGCTTTGCTGGATACTGTGATGGAATCAAATTTAACCCCACTAGATTGGAAGCCTCTATGTAAGGGTACTTTGTCAGGAGAAGATTTCTTGCTTTGGAGTTCTGAATGGCGTGAAGCTAGTAAGAGAACTGCTGTGCTGTGATGAATGCTCAGGTAGGTAATCCAGAATGGGATACTAACATGCTACTAGAAAAGGTCAATATGAAGGCAGCGCTAATCAGACTGGGTTTCCTGTTGGAGTGTATGCACAGGTTGCATTGGCTGCCAGCACACATGGAAGCAATTATCAAATAAAGGGGATCTCATGGAAGTTTAGCTAGCATTAGACAGGCTCCTGATGAACTTTTTCAGGATTTTGTGGATAAGTTACTAAAATCAGCTAATAGAATTTTTGGAGATTCTCAAGCAGGAACTACATTTGTCACATAATTGGTTTATGAGAATGCTAATGCAGCTTGTCGTGCTGCCATTAGACCTTACAAAGGACAGACAGACTTAGCTGGGTATATTAGCCTTTGTGCAGAGATTGGGCCTTTGTACAATCAAGGTCTAGCCATGGCTGCAGCTTTGCAAGGAACCACTGCGTAAGTGGATACTCCCACAGAGACGAGGGAATAAAGCGTGTTTTAAATGTGGATGTTTGGGTCATTTTAAAAATGATTGTCCTAGGAACAGAGGAGCTGTAAGTGGGCAATCAGGTTATGCCCCAGGAGTTTGTCCTCAATGCAGGATAGGTAATCACTGGGCCAGGTACTGTAAATCTAAGACAGATATTCAGGGCCATTCCGTGTCGGGAAATGGGCAGAGGGGCCAGCCTCAGGCTCCCCAGATGTCCACAGCAAGCAGCTTATGGGGCCATGAAGCTGCTACTAGGCCAGGGAAATCCGTTTTTGAACTTATCAGGGCAACACCAGGAAGCTCAGGACTGGACCTCTGTTCCACCTCCCATGCGGTATTAACCCCAGAAATGGGAGTTCAGACCCTGCCTACAGGAGTTTTTGGACCTTTGCCTACAGATACTTGGGGATTGCTTCTAGGATGAAGTAAAAGGACTGCAGATTTATCCAGGTGTCATAGATAATGATTATGAGGGAGAAATTAAAATTATGGCTGCTTCCCCTCATGGTGTTATAACTGTCCCTGCTAACCAAAGAATTGCTCAACTTATCTTAGTTCCCTTCCATCTGCTACTTTCCAGATTTGTTAAGAGTAAGAGAGGCAGAGTAGCTTTGGTTCCTCTGATGTGTATTGGGTTTAATCTATTACTACTAAGAGACCTAACCTTAAATTAAAAATTGAGGGAAAAAGCTTTGAAGGATTGATCAATACTGGAGCTGATGTGACAATTATTAGAGGATAAGATTGGCCTTCAACTTGACCCTTGTCAGATATGCTCACTCACCTCCAAGGGATCAGACATGCCAATAACCCAAAGCAAAATGCTAAACTTCTAACCTAGAGAGAAGAAGGCAATTCAGGACAAATTCAGCCTTATGTTATGTCAAATTTACCTATTACCCTTTGGGGAAGAGCTCTCTTGTCACAGATGGGTTTTATAATGTGTAGTCCTAATGAAGTAGTGGCTAAGCAAATGCGAGAAAAAGGATTTTTGCCTGGTCGGGGGCTAGGAAAAGAAGGACAAGGCGTTAAAAGGTTTAAAAGTCCTAATGCACTCTGACACTAGAGGTTTGGGGCATTTTCTGTAATGGCCATTATCTTGCCTGCATCCCATGCTTATAAAATTCAGTGGCTTAATGATAATCCAGTGTAGGTTGGTCAGTGATCTTTAAAGAAAAAATAGAAGCTGCCTGTTTGCTAGTACAGGAGCAACTAGAGGCAGGACATCTAAGAGAATCTCAGTAACCATGGAATACTCCAATATTTGTTATCAAGAAAAAATCCGGTCAATGGAGATTGTTACAAGATCTAAGAAAGGTTAGTGAAAGCATGGTACCTATGGGAGCATTACAACCTGGGCTTCCATGTCCAGTGGCTATTCCTAGAGGATATTATAAAATAGTGGTAGATTTGAAAGATTGTTTCTTTACTATTCCTTTGCACCCTGAGGATTGCGAAAGATTCGTTTTCAGTGTTCTTTCCATTAACTTCATGGAACCTATGAAAAGATAAAAATAAGGGGGAGTTATACTCTCTAAGATCACCAAAAGCACATCTTGCTTTTGTCTTATTTGTTTTGAATTTTTTGAAAACTGATGCTAAAGGTCTGTCTGCAGTGGATCGCCACTGGCATCCAGTCACTTCCAATTCTTATGCCAAGGTTAAATGGTGGGACCCTCTAATACATGGAATGGTCCAGACCCTGTTTTAATATGGGGAAGATGTTCTGTTTGTGGTTTTTCACAAAAAGAAGACACAGCCTGATGGCTGCCAGAAAAATTGGTTCATCAAGTGGACACAGATCCTGGATCTTCTAGTAAGTATGATTCCAATTACGCTAAAAAATTTTATCAGCCTATCTAGTGCTTACCTGCTGATTTTCAAAGCCACTTCCCCCACACTGGGAAGTCAGGCTTTGTGTCTGATAGTTGCTAATTTGCAACTGAATTGGATACCTTGGGACATCAGCAGACAAGTTAATCCTTTTGACCTTGTATTTTAAGTAGGTTGGTAGTTTCCACCCAGGCTCACCTGGCTCAGTGACTCACCATGACAATTTTCCTGAGTGCATATATTTAGGTCCATGTGGCTTTGGTCTGATATTGGGGAAAAGGTATACTATGAAGGCCTGCAAGCTAGAGACAGGTAAATGAAATTCTATGACCTTTTGTTAACCTAAGACCATAGCTTGTGCCTATAAGCCCTGTTTATTTATAATAAATGCTAAAGGCCGTGTTTGTGCAAGTAAACACAAACAAGCTGCACATGGTTTTCCAAAGACGGGTAAGAGAAAGAGTCTAGAATGCTGACCTAAGACAGGTGGGGCCGCCAGCCACCATAATTCCCATACGGGACTATGGATCATAAGAAAATCTTTTGCCCCAGTCCAGTCAATTTTATAAATCAAAATGGAGGAATTGTGCCTTCCCCTCCCAGCCCTTGAGCGGGAATTCCAGACCTGTTTTAGCCATAATTCCCCCCACCTAGGGTGGAGCTCTTGGACCAAGGTGAAGTTCATTGTTCTTCCAGATTTACAAATCCCTGAATTAAGCAGGTGACCTGCCCAGCCAACTGAGCAGTGGAGCCAAGGCCTGCTGAGCAGTCAGACCTGTTCTCCTGAACAGACCTTGGAATTTTGGGAAGGGGTCTCGCCTGAAACTTTAAATTCTGAGTCCTCCATTAAACCTTGGGACCTTGATTAGCAACTGTTGTTTCGGTCTCGTTCTTCTCTCCCTGCCTTCCCATATATCCCCAGCTTCCCTTCCAGGTAACCCTTTCTATTTAACTGTGGTCAGTTACACTCCAATAGGGTCACACCTCCTAATAGTGCCACTTCCTACCAGCCAAGAATATTCAAACCACGTTAGTAAAACACTTTTTTAAGTCATGCTGTATACAGACTCTCTAAGATAAATAAGGAACCTAACTGACTATATCAAATTAATAAAAGTTTATAGTCGAATGGGACAGATTGTCCTTTTCTTTGCATTTAATTAAAATATTTAAAGTTTTACATACTTTTTTTTATAAAATGTTCATTATATTGTTTCTAAACTGTCTCAAAATTTATGTTTCTAAATATAAATGGTACATATTCAAAGACCAGCTTGCTGGGGAAACTGTTTTCAAATGAGATCTGTAACAGAAGAGCATTCAGTCTGGACTTGAGATACTGGCCCAGAGTCAGTCCAATTTCCTAACTGAATCTGAGGTAATTTTGATGAGTCCTTGTCAAATAAAACATGATTTCTCCTGTAGGAAAAACTTATGCTCTGATTCCTTTTCATTAAAAATGTAACATAAATTTAAATTCACCATCTAACAGTTTACTTTGCTATCTTTATACCAAGAAAATAATAAATAGCATCCCAATGTCACTACTTTCTATTTCTGAACAAACAGACACCATATGTCTCCAACTTTACACGTTCAACAGTATGTGAAGATTTGCGTTCAATTCATTTACTTTGAAGGGGAAGGAATTCTATTCTTTTTTATAGCTGCTTTTATAATATCCAATTCCTAGTGATTACAGCAATTGTTATTTAAAAAAATCATATTCATGCCTTCTTCCCTACTTCCATATTCATCTGCTCTTCCTAACTTATTTAACTTTATGTCCTATTTATTATTGTTATTATTAATGTTATTATTAATAACTATAATTATTAAGATTGGTCTTTTTCAAAACAGCATTTCTCTGTTTAGTGCTGGCTGTCCTGGAACCTGCTCTGTAGACCAGGCTGGTCTTGAACATAGAGATATGCCTGCCTATCCTGGGATTAAAGGCATGTACTGCCACTGCTCAGCTTATTATTTTATTTTATTATTTATATTTTATTTTATTACTTAATTTTGGTTTTCCAAGACAGAGTTTCTTCGTGTAGCCCTGGAAGTTCTGTTATTCTGTAGAGCAGGATAATCCAGAAATCAGAGCTCCACTAAAGAGTCATCAAGTATAGTTTTGACTGCCCATATGCTCATGAGTATAAATGTTTACTGAAGAGTGTTGTACCACCAAGGAATACACTTTTAAAAAACGACCCCTTTCCCCTACAGCTATCAACAAACTTAGCTAGGGACAGGACTTCTTGCCCATATCCCTTCTATAAGGTGGAATTTCGTCTGGTTCAAGTCTGTGCAGGTCTTGTGAATGTTGGGAATTCCTATGTGCTAGAAAAACAGTTTCATTGTAGTAGTCTACTACCTAATGCTTTTGAAACTTTCTGTCCCCTCTTCTTTCATGATCTCTTGGGAAGAGGAAGGGTGTTATGGGTGTTCCGTCTGGGGCTGAGCATTCCACAGTCTCTGATGTATTGCACCATCAGTTGTGTTTATGCTAATTGCCATCTACTACAAACAGAATCTTCTCTGATGAGGACTGGAAAATGCAATAATCTATAGGCACAGTGATTGTGGGGAGCCAAACAAGGTCATTCAGCCATGGCTGTCTTATGACCATGAGATTGTTGAACAAAGACCTGCCCAGGAACTGCCTGTACGGATCGCTCCACCCTTAACCGCGGAATGTCCCTACGTGCGCAGATACCAGATGCCTTCCCCGGATGCCCTTTGTGCTTCCTGCTGCCAAGAACACCTTGACCCCTCCCTCCTTTGCATTTTGCAAAGTCACTTCCCCCTAGCTCCCCCTCCCAACTTCCTCATCCCCACTGCTTAAAACGTGCTGCCTGTGTGACAATAAATGAGGCCTTGACAATGGAACCTTGCTTGGTCTCATTCTTCTCTCCCCCCCATGACCCTCAGGTAGCGCCTCTTCGGGACCCTGAATAACTAGACCTTCTGGACGGGTCAAGTGATAAGTCATTAAGAGTTGGTTTAACATTATGATAAAATTTAAGAAACATACACACACACACACACACACACACACACACACACCTCTAAAAGCTAACACACTTCCTTCAGTAAGACCACACAAACTCCAGCAACATCATAACTCTTAATCTTTCTCTCTCAAATAGTGCTGCTGCCCAGTGACCAAGCATACCAATATATGATCCTTTGGGGGCCATTCTTATTCAAAGCATCACATATTCTTGAAGATTAAAAAGTAGCATCTGCAAATAACATAGATAAAATTTATGATGTGTTTTTCTAAGTCTAGGTTACCTCACTCAGGATGACTTTTTCCAGCTCCATCCATTTACTTATGAACTTTATAATTCTATTTTCTTAACAGCTCATTAATATTCCATGTACCACATTTTCATTATCCACTCAACAGTTTATGGATATCCAGGCTTTTTCCATTGTCTAACTACTATGAACAGAACAGACTGGGGAGCAGAGGAAGCCCTAAGTATATGAAAGTATGTTGATGACATGAGTTGGCCATGTCAAGGACCAAAGCATTAGATCATGGGAAACTGGCAAAGCTCTTCCTCCTTTAATGTTCAGAAGGATGGGAAACCTTCCTCTGGTCCAAGTGCAATGTTGAAAAATGTCCACCATAGCTTTCTAGCCCTTGTTATTTATGGCCAAGACTGCTTCCCTACAGAGAGTATTCCTACCTGTCTTTTATTCCTACCTGTCTTTTAAACTTGTCTTCTTGGTTGAACTGTGTACTGTAAAACCCTTCCTCCTTGTTCAATTATATGCAATGACCCCCAAATCCCTGTTCACTACGTAGAATAAATACTCTGAGACTCTGTGGTTTTGTTTTTTGTTTTTTTTCAGGGAGATCCTTTATTAAGCAGGGAAGAAAAGTTAAGTTAAACTGGCTTCTTTCTGACTCAGAACAATGACCTTGCTGCAATAATTTTTAAGAAGAGAAAAGAGGGAAAATTCTGTCAGAACAGGAAAGGATGAGGTGGTATATTTTGATTGGGGATGTTAATTAGATGAACCAAAAAGGGCTTTTGATTGGTAGACTTTGGTAGTCAGTCTCAGGAGGAGGAAGTGTCCAAATAAGGGAATAGACCTTGGTGGCTAGCTTTAGAAACATAATCTAAAGGTTTTTAGCAGGGCAGGGGCAATGGGGGAGAAAGGCAAGTCCTGCCAGAGCCATGCTTGCCAGACAGGGTTGTCTAGAGTCCCTTCACTATGTATACTATGTATACTGTGGGTTTATACATTCCACAAACACTATCATCCCTAAATATATCTGAGGTCTCTGTTCCAGGTTACACTTTGAACAATTTAAGTAAAGACAAGAGACTGCAAGTCTGGGCACTTTGGCAGATGGGAGATTTACACAGCAAAGATATTGCACATTGTCAATTTTGCCTCTGTGGTTTTCAGGCTTCTCTAGTTCACATGACCACAAACTTTCTGTGCATCCCTGTGTTTATCTTTTTTTTAATTTTCTAACTGTAACAGTCACATCAATCCCTGGAACCATAAAGAGTACAGCAGAGAATCAATGAACATGGATGAGCAGACAGTAGGATCTATCGTCCTTGGGTATATGTCCATGAGTGGTAGAGCTGGGCCGTGCGGTATATTTATTCTTTTAAAGGGATTTGTAGAGTGGGTGTACCAGTTGGCACTTCCTCCAGCACTAACTTTTCCTCTATCCTTACATATACACCAGTCATTTGACTATCATTTATTTTTGGATATTAGCTATTCTAAAAGGGGTAACATAAAATCTCAAAGTAGTTTTGATTTGAATTTTCTTGATAGTGAGGAATGTTGAACACTTTTAAGAATGTTTCTCAGCCATTTGTATTTTGAAAACTCTCTGTTCAGTTCCATGTCCCATTTATTTTAAGTGGATTGTTCTGGGAACTTTCATTGGCCTGGGGACAGTTGATTAGGCCAAGCTGGGTGGCCAGAGAATGCCAGAAAACCTCCCATTTTTATCCCTTCCACCCCCACACCTACTAGCAGTGAATATTATAAGCTTAGTTCATCATGCCTGTCTTTACATGCTGATTGTGGGGATCAAACTTAGGTCCTCATGCTTATATAGCAAATACTTCAACTGAGTGATTTCCATAACTCCAACTCCTGGTGTATTTTTATGGAGCAGTGTTATATAAAAAACTGGTACCAGCTTTTGGGCAAAGATTTTATACAACAACTTCAAGAGCTACATGTTTTACTGGTAGAAAAAAAGGTAAAATTTATCTTTCTGAGAAAGATGCACACAGATGTTAGATTGACTTAAGAAAAACAGCCAATGGAGTGATTTTTTTAAAAATCTCTATCTTTAATTCAAAGGTGAAGGGGAATCACTAGATAAACAGCATGCCAAGGCAGCTCCATGGCTTGTATGGCAAATGACTGCTAGACTTCAAGTTAAACTTTGCATATTTATTATCTTTGTAAGATAATGTATATATCTGATCTTACAACACTACAGAGGGTGTATCAAAAATAATCCCCCTGTAAGTGAATGAAACATACTTAACAACAACAAAGAGGAAATCAAGGGGGCTATTCATGTGGAGGATGAGAGAGGAGGAAGATTTTAGGAGCAAAAAGACAATGTAGAGATGATAGGAGAAGTGGGAGTACTGTGATGTATGGAGTGGTGGTAGAATGAGAGGAAATGGCTGGGATTTAGCTACACCCACATTTAACTAATCAATATCACAACCTTCAGGTCTACAGGAGCAGAGTAAGACCTTAGATAGGAACATCTCAGAAGTTTTTTCTTGGCTCAAGAGTTTGATGAGTGTCAAGTGTCAGCTTCAAGTGAGGACTCTGAAAGGAACAACAGAGCATATTTGTAAAACTGGGGCAGCATAGAGGACACTGGCTTAAAAAAAAAGTTGTGGTGGGGCATGCCAAAGACAGAAAGGGAAGGAGGCAAACATTTTTAACTCCTGTGCTTGCCTTCCATATGGGTTGCAGAAGGCAAAGGGGACAGAACAGTGATCTGGAAAGAACATTTATGCAGCTTCTGGAAGAAAGAAGGACCCAGAAGGACACATGTGAGTGAAAGATCAGTTGAAGCAATCTATGTATAAAAGGAAGAGGGCAATAGCTTAGAGATGAGTGGGAGACAAAAGACTACCTGAAAGACCTTCAGGTCAGGAAGAGTTCCGGGAGAACGTGTGCAGTAACTGAACAAAGTCTCACACTTCAGGAATGGTGTACAGAGGGAATACTCATGCACCTGATGATTTATTTCTTTAGACACTGAAATGCACAAGAAGTAGCCTGGTTGGCTTCTGTATTGGAGAATATGTATTGGAGAATTAAGCCAGAAATTGTTAAAAAGGGAGGCAGAATGCTTCAGAGAATTTGAGGAATCAAAATCCACCTCTCAAAATGAAAACTCCAAACCTTGTCCACAATTTCAACAACTCTGAGGCTTTGAGCAGTCATGACTTTCTCCACAAACAACCCAAAGGAACTTTCATAAAGTAGTTGACTTCCTGGAGATCAAGGCTAAAATTGGGATAAGGTAAATAAATGTGATCTTGCTCAACAAGCAGTAAGTAAGAAAACCAAGAGAGCATCACCCTGTGACATGAAGTGGCAAGTACACCTTAGTGCTTCATACGAGAGAAAGTTTGAGGAACTTTAGGAGAAAAACAAATGTAGCTACGGAGATAGTCACAGGGAGGGAAGAATAAGAATAGACTCACTAAATTTAAAAAGCTCTAATGAATGCAATGTTACATTAAGTATTATATTAAGATGAAAATGACATAAAAAGCCAGAAGTGAACAAGCATGTCAGGGGAACCAGCAAGAATTACCAGGGTTCTGACAGTAATGCTCAGAGGTAAAAGATACGGAATCTAAGGACAATAGAAAACAAAAAAGAAGCTTTGAAATATGGGCACAAACTGTTTGGATAATCTGTAGTTATTGAGGATATCAGAGAAATAAAACTAGAATAAAAAAAATAAGAATAGGCCCCAGTCAGATCTTGGCAAACACAGGGTCTAGACAGGAATAGTATAGAGATAACTTGTTAGTTTTATGTCTTAATGTCTGAGGACAGCTGTTGGAAAGCAGGCTTCAAACTCCTATAGCTATTTTGAAAAAGAGTTTAAAAAGTTCAGTGAAGGTGATTTTCAGACTTTAAAATTGGAGATATAAAAACGGTGCAACCTTGATCCCTTGAAGGCCTGATGCCCCAGTGGAGGGGAATGAGTGAGTGGGTGAGTGTGTGGGGGGACACCCTCATAGAAGCAGGAGGGGGTGGGATAGGGAGTTTCTGGAGCAGGAAATCAGGAAAGGAGATAACATTTAAAATGTAAATAAATAAAATATCCAATAGAAAAAGAACATGGGAGGTTTGGGGAGTAAAAACCATGTATTTAAAATGACAAGAACTGGAGAGAGTGATGCAGGCCTTAGAGCCAGCTCAACCAGCCCAGGTGAAAGGATCTGCTTAAACCTAGGGCTTTGAGCCATCCAGGACAGTGTAGGAAGACCTTCCATTTAGACAAAACAAAAAACTAATCAAGCCGTCCATTTAGACAAAACGAAAAATTAATCAAGCAAACAACAGCCTAAAGCAGTTATTTAAGCATGAAATAAAATAAATAAATAAATACATAAATAAATAAGGGAAAGCCTCTTGCAAACAAACATGCAAAAGGTCTAAAGTTAAGAAACAGAAATAGATATATCTGAAGAGGGGATGGAGGAGACAAAACCACAGAAAGCCAGAAAGCCAGAGAGAGAATACAGCAGGCATAGGCAGAAGAAAAACTAGGACAAAGAAAAAAACGTCACACAAGATCTTACATAAGGAGCTGATGGCTTGAGCCAACAGGAGTTCTGGGAAAGGAGAAGCACCTGTCCAAAGGGAAGGTGTGAGGAGGAAGAGACACAACAACACCTGGTCTCAGAATATATTAGAGAAAGGTTCTGGGAGCCAAGCAAAGTTCTGGAAGAAACTTTGAGTAAAGTATATTTATAAAATAGTGGTAGTGAGATCATTTAGGACAGAAAAAGCAAAGAATCTTGGTAAAGAACATTACATGTGTTTGGATATGATTTGGAGAACTGATGGACTTTGTAACTAGTAGGTGAACGCTTGATGAGAGCCAGAATGATCACAGTCCCAAAGTATTGCCTTACTTACCAAATATGAAAGGAAGCACAGTGCTGAGGAAAGTGGAAAGTGCATTATCCAAGATCATCCCCATTAGCATCCCTGAACTAACAGCATGATGAGACAAATCAAAGAAACAGCCTCTCTTTCAAAAACATGACATTTTCATACATAGCAAATAATGCAAAACCCAAATCCACCGAGGAACATTCAGACAAATCTAAATGAAAGGACATTTTGCATATCAGTGACCAAAGATTTTTTAATGTTATTGAGACCAGGAAAGACAGACATGCAGGAATTATTCCAGATCAAGGAACATTATAGAAACAAGAAAAATAATAGTAAAATGGGTCTCAAATAGAATTCTGTAACAAAAATATAATTGCCTTGTATAGCTTGATACAGGCAATTGGTAAAGTCTGAATAAGATTTGGTAAACATACTTATGTTAATTCCCTAATTCATATAATTGATCTATTGCCATGAGGTATATTCAAAGATATACATTGTGAAGCACAAGGAAATGAGTCATAACTGCTAAAAATAAGTTTTGAAAATTTAGCAGAAACAGTAATGTGCAGTTATGTAGAGAGGCTGATAAGATGAATGGCATGGAGGTTTGGCAAGGAGAGCCTCATACATGGCTGCTGGGAGCAGGGCACCTGAGCAATCAGCCTTGAGAGTTCTCAGCACCTGAAAACAGGCCTACTCTATGACTCAGCCATATTTCTTCTGGGCATATCCTTTACCTTAAGGAATGCATCATCTTTCTCCAGAAAGACAATACCACACTACTCTCCTATTTGAAGAGCCTAGCTGCACTACTTTCATTTTCTGTGTTTAATCTGGAGTGCTTCCAGAATTCAGACAATAAGAGGGAATATAAAAAGGTGTACCCTAATATAAGAAGGTCAGTACACAAAAAATGAAGATTGGGAAGGGAAAAATAGGATGGAAAGGCCAAAACAAAGTGGGTATAAAATCACTAGGAAACCTACTTTCTGGTAACCCAATTAAAAAACAGAGTTTAAAGACTGACATTGCATAAAACTAGATAATCTAAGTCCTAGAAGTCATTAAATGGGTCATTAAACAAAACCCCTTGTGCCAGGTGTATGATACTTCTATAGGAGGTATTGTTTAGCAAGGCCCTAATAGCCATCTACCATTCTTCTTATTTGCCCAAGAAACTAGCCAGTAAGATCCCATTTAAGCATGTAGCTTAAGATACCATATGCTGTAGATGCAGTATAGAGAGAAATCCAATTGGAACTGAACTAGAAGCTTTCTCTCCACTGGCTAGTTTACATATTGCTCCATGGTGCTATGCAGGCTGCTGGGGAAGTAAAAACATCACTGATCTTACACAAATGTGAACTCTTTTTTCTCAACAGTTTTAATAAACTAGTACCACTTTAAATGTAAGGCTCAGTCTATTGCATTTCTTCCCAGTTCAAAAGAGAAGTAGTCTTAGGTCCTAGTGGGGGAACCTAATACCACTACTTTGCTCAACTAATATAAGCACCAAATTACCCTTTAAACACCTGTGTCTACACCCACAGGCAAAAGCTACACTGAGCTTTAATCAGAGAAGCTTCTTATAGTGAATGCAGGTGATTTCAGAGACCTGTAGCTATACAAGTTGCACAGAATAAAGAGTTGAGGACTTAGTTCCAAACAAGGCATTTATAGCATTCCCTTAAGTCTCAGGGAACAGTGCTGAGGAAGGGACAGAAAAACATAAAGAAAAGTTGAAAATTACCATCTCCTAACCAGGACATGGTTGTAGCAATCATGAAGTTGGGTCTACTGGCAATGACCCTACATATGTTGTGTCCTCTTTACAGTCAGCCGTAGATGGGTAATGGACTCAGTGGGTTCTACCACTTTCTAAGTGATTCTGGGAAGTAAGTGTGTGTGTGTGTGTGTGTGTGTGTGTGTGTGTGTGTGTGTGTATGTGTGGTGGTGGTGGTGGTGGTGGTGGTGGCAGTGGTGGTTTAGTATCCTGTTATAAACACACTGATGAATCCACTAGGCTCTAAAGCATACTTCCGAAGCCATGGTCACCAGACTGCTCTAGTTAAGTTCTATGGTAAACAAACAAAAAGACAAACGTGTTATTGTGACACTTTAAATAGAATTTTCTTATTGTTAGATGATACATGATAAAATATTTAGGGATTAGGCCTTAAATGCCTGTAACATAGCAATTTAGCTTTCGATTACTCAGAAAAGAATCAAAAATAAGGAAAAAGGGGCTCAGGGTTGTAGTTCATGGTAGAATACTTGCCTAGCATGAGGCCCTCAGTTTCTTTCCTAGATCACCTGCCTCCCTCACAAAGGTACTACAAAGGAAAAATATCTAACAAGAACAAAATAAATGTATTTGTTTTAAAAGATTTATATTTACTATTTTAAACTTGTATGTATGTTTGTGTTTCTGAGTGTGTCTATATGCTCACGAGTGCAGATGACTACCGCGGAGGTCAGAGACCTCAGATGACCCTGGGGCTAGACTTACAGGTGATTCTGAGCTGCCTAACCTGGGTGCTGGCAGCTGAACCTGGCTTCTGTCAGAGAAGCACAAGCTGTTAGTCACTGAGTTATTCCTCCAGATCCGAGAGAGAGAGAGAGAGAGAGAGAGAGAGAGAGAGAGAGAGAGAGAGAGAGAGAGAGAGAGAGAGAGAGAAGGAGAGAGAGAGAGAAGGAGAGGAGAGGAGAGGAGAGAGGAGAGAGAGACAGAGAGAGAGACAGAGAGAGACAGAAAGATCTGAACTATGGCAACAATTGCTACAATCAGATGAAGAGCAATATTTCAAGATTTTCGTGATTCTGATCACTTTAATAAGAAACTCATCAAACACTCATGCTCAGAAACTTCATAATAGTAAAGAGTTCAAAATCATCCCAAAGAACAGTTTCCACAATCATATCAATTCTGCAAAATGAGATGCTGAAGGAAACAGAAGCAACTCTGATGTTGCTTAATAATAAAATAATTAATAATATATTATATATTATTATATATTATATGTTATTATTATTATTATTATTATTAAGCAGGTTTATGACTTTAGGAAGATGTACATATCTTCCTATGTCAGCAGTCATCTAGGAAAGAGGCTAAAGGCATGGCCTGCTATGGGTGAGTTCTGAGGCAAGGTCCCAAGAGACTTCATCCCAGGATTGGTTCTTGCTGGTGATATGCCTTTTCATGTCACTATTATATAGCCTAATGATTCCTTGGCATAAGCAGACTCTATTGGGCAGATTTTCTGCAGATTAACATGAAGAGGTACTCCCATGTAGTTATGATGTGTAGACAAATTGATGATTTCATAATTCCTAATAAGGATTTTTCAAAATTTCTAAATTTATACAAGTAATTTCTAGTCCTCTAAAAGCTGCAAATAGGGCTTTGTAAACCTTTATGTGTCATGGGCTATTTGCACTATGATAAGAAAGCAGGCTTGGGATAAATTTACAGTCAGGCAAAACATTCCTTCTAGGTTAGCTGTGAGACCATTGTCTGGTAACTGGGGATGGATAATTCGGATAATTTATTGTAGTGCAAGGACAAATAATAAAGTATTGATATATATATATATATATGCAGATGATTTGTCTATTGACAAAAACATGCTGACTTATGACATAAAAATTATTGCTTTAAACTTATAATGAACTTATGGGTCTAGAAGATAGATAATGAATATTTAGTCAGGTACTATTAATGGAAAGTTGTAAACATTTTTACTGTACTTCTTTGTCATTTCATGTCATGAGCTATTGCCTTGAACTTACCTTGAACTTATGAAATGTGAAGATGCTTAGAAAACCATGTGATCATTTATCCTGAGAAACGATAAGAAGGAAGAACAATAAAATGTTGGTGCAATTTTCTTCAGCTTCATCCTGAGTGAGTGCTTTCTGTATGTGTGAATTTTTTCTTTCATTCTTTCTTTCATTTCTTTTCCTTTCTCCCTGGTTTATGAAGAGTTCATGTTTCAAGCCTATAGCCTGGCCAGCTAGAGAGGTCCTTGAGCCAGAGAGAAAAGAACCCTAGCAATTAAGCCTTTTTTCTTCTTAATCCTCTGCTGTTGCCAGCAGGAGTTAGTAAAAGGGTTATAGACAGAAGAATCACCAAAGATAAAGCAGCTTTGTTCCTAACAGCTGACTATGTACTCCATTGCTGCTTTCCCTGCAAAAATCATGCAATCCTGGGCTGGTCACCGGCATTTCTAAACGTGTAAATACAACTTGCTCAGTATAATGTTATATGTTTATGTACATATATGATTATATTCATGTTTACATAGTAAAAAAAAGACCATGAATTTGAAATAGAGCGAGAAGGGGTAAATGAGAGGATTTGTGGGGAGGGAAAGGAAGGGGGAGAGATGATGCAATTATGATCTCAAAATAATAGAAAAAGTAAATCTCAAGACTTCTGAGAGAGGGAGAATTAGTCTTCCCCAAGAATAAGTGCTGAATGGTTTTCCAATACCAAGTAATCATTCCTGAAATCATATACACAAGTAATACTAAGTGAACACAGCAGATTGTATTTATGTATTTATCCACACCAGGCCATGAAATGAGAGAGTCGGGACTGGTATGGGAGAGGCTGCAGGGAGGAAAGGGAGGGGTAATGTGATCATATTTAATAAAATTGTAAAGAAAAATGAGAAGTATTAAAAATTGGGTGTGGTGGCTCACACCTTAAATCCCAGTAGTCTGAAGGCTAAATAGAAAGGATTTTCCAAGTTTAAGGCCCATGTGAGCTACATAGTGAGTTCTAAGCCAGCTTGGACTACAGAGGGACTGTTTTAAATCAGAACAAAATAGAATTGTACTTCTGGTTTTCCCTTACTACATAGCAGATGCAAAGAGAGTTAATAGCATCACAAACCACATGCTTTTAAGGTTCTGTATCCTTGATGATGAATCTTGACTTTCATCCTCAGCTGTAATTACCACCATGAAAATCACTGCCAGTGGCCAAGTTGCATGAAATAATAATTATGTGTTTACTGTTAACCATCAGTCAAGTTTAAGTACTTTGAGGCAAAATATGAAATATAAATGCATAGTGTGTAGGCCTACTTACCCCAAAGTACACACCACACACAAAAATACACACACACACACACACACACACACACACACACACATCAATATTTATACTAATTTTCTCTGAATATTGTTCTTGGCAATTAAAACAATCAACTGGAAAATACAAAACAAATAGTCTCAAAAGATATCCCTTAAAGAGTCTAATCAGTAGCAAACCAACCCCTAAGACAGTGTTCAGGTAGGTTAATGTTAATAAAAGTATATGTCTATCCTTTTACAATCATCTGCCATTGAAAATTATCCTGGTATACAAGGCACTCTCCCTATATTCAAAGCTCATGATTTAAAGCTGACAATTTTCCACATCTTTATCAGAAAGCAATTCTTAGCTGTCCCATGTTAGTTGCTAACATCTGCACCACAAAGGAATTGTAAAGAACAAAATTCACAAAAGATTACTATTATCACATTTCTTAAAAGAGAAGCAATACATTATAATTTGATATACTGATAGTTTTTGAAGCACTTTCCAATGTAAACTTCAAAAGATCGTCATGAATATTTAATTTCAATGCAGCATACATCAAGTGTTCAAAATTATCAGCTGCTGGGAAACTAAATCCACTGATAAAGAATGTAACCACTTATTAAAGCCATAAGCATGATTTTGAGCTGTGATTATATGGAAATCTAATGTCATTACAATTGATAACTGTGGGATTAACTGGGTATTTCTGCAACTTTAAAATATGGTAAACAGTCAATAGTGAGAGAGGTTAATCAGTTAATAGTTTAACAGTTGCAGCTGCAAAATGAGTCATCGTCTTTTGAAACTCTGAATTTTAATCCTGAAAGCTCTCTATCCGATAAGTAAGCACTATTTGGAAGCCTTTTATTATCAGGTCTCTTATCCTGTCGTCAGTTGCCAGCTGTGTGTGTTTCAAATTCTAAGAAAATAACAAATTCCAACTGATGAATAGCTTGAAATATGTTGCAGAATAAGGCAAAAGGTTAGGAGAGGAATTGAAGCTGTAATTATGATCAGGTTTCTATGCAGATATAAAGGCCTGAAAGTGAATAATCCTACTGCTCACACACTCTAACCTAATTAAAATTCACTAACTTTTTCATGACTTTATTTCTTACTCTGTAAAATGGGAATTTTAATAGCACTCTCCCACATGGGTGTGCTGTGAAAACTCATGATATAATGTTTATTAAAACTGTGCTTGCCACAGTCATGACACATACTTAAAAGTGTGTGCCAAGTCAGTGAGCCAAGAATTACACTGAAGTTCTTATTCAGCACTATTCTTATTTAGACTTTGACTGTATCCTAACAGTCTTTAATAGTGTTTGGCCATCAGTGTTTAGTGAGTTCTTGTTGGTAATGGTAGTAACATTGATGCCAGTAGCTTTAGATGCTAATAGTCAATATATGACATATCAGTTCTAACTTAAAAATTTTTTTTTTGCATAGATCAGTGGAGAGTTAAAAGACCCTGTGTCTTGTTAGGAATTCTATTGTTATGACAAAACACCACAACCAAAAGCAATTTGGGGAGAAAAAGGTTTATTGCATCTTATAGCTTGTAATCCATCATCCAGGGAAGTCAGGGCAGGAACTGAAGGCAAGAACTTAGAGGCAGAACCTAAAGCAAAGGTCCTGGAGGAGTGCTGCTAACTGGCTTACTTAGTCTGCTTTGCTAGACCTTTCAGGACCGGCCTGTCCTGGAGTGGCAATGCCCGGGCCAGTTAGCCCTCCAGTATTTGTCACTAACAAGACAATACACGATAGGCCAATTAATCCTACACAGGCCTTTTCTTAATTGAGTCTCTCTACCCAAATGATTTTACTTTGTGTGTCGACTCCTGTCAACCTGTTTTTTAGTTTTAGTGGAAATCTTTTTCCATAATTTCTCTTATTTTCACAATGACCATGTTGATGTCAACCACTTCCATTCTAAGCTTAGTATTTAGGGACAGGTGACAATTGGGTGTCATTCGATAATTTTCAAAAGTATCATGCATGTCTCTATATGCAATAGTTTTAGAATGATCAGATTTCATCAGAAAAATTCACTTTCATTTAAACATTATCTGTTTATTTTCAGTTCTTAAACCTTTTTTTAATATGTCCAAGGTCTTCCTAGCGCATCCCTAAACAGAATCCCTCCGTGGCTACTGTTTGCCTCCAAATGACATGATGTGGAATGTAGTGCAGAGCTCTGAGACTCAGGGTTATGATACTAATGAGTTCCTTGACAGACTCATTTTTATTTTCTTTTGATCTATTTGCATGGTCCTGATTTTGTGACAAGCTAGTTTTGACAATAGTGCAGACAGGCCATTATTTTCTATTATCCTAAATGAATGACAGAATTGAATGTATCTTACTCCATTAGGAAATGGACATCATATGTCTTGTTATTCAGTGTACTCCCAACTCCTATCACAGTAGCTGATGTTGACAGGTTTTAGGAAAGTATTTGTTGGACAGTAAAATGAATGCCAAAACGAATGAAAACGAGAGGCAGAGAAGAGGGAAAAAGGATAGTTCTAAGCCCAGTTCTAAGAATGGAACATAAGAATACTTGATTACCCTTAAAATTTTTAAAAATGATTAAACTAATTCCTAAGAATGATTTAATTTGAAATGATAATGTTTTACATGAGAAATTAGGAAGAAAACAAGAGTTATTATACAGTGTAAATATCACTTTATCTCCTCAAATGAGATGATGAGGGATGAGATGACAGCAGTACCCAAGCTGCATGAATGCAAGGCTTGGGCTGAGCCCAGAGCGCCTCTTTCTCTGGTCTAACAATCTCTAGACCTAGACCCGAAGCTCCTAGCCTCCATATGATCTAATCTTCCAAAATGACTGATTCATTCTGGTTTCTCTCAGCTTCTGACTGACTTTCTTTCCCTGACTTCATATTAACTTTGACAATATGTTCTAATCTTCTGGCTCCTTCTCATTCTCTGACTCTAGTTGTGTCAACCTAGTGTCTCTGGCTCACCTGTGTCTAGCTTGTTTTCCTTGTAACCTGTCTATGGAAAACTGTCCCAGTAAAACTGCCATGCACATACATCACACACCACACACCATCACACCTTTTGCTCTCTCTTGCTGCTCTTAAGAAGCCTCTCTTTCCTGCACTGTTCTCCTGTGAGTTGGGAATATCCTATCTCTGACAAATTCTGTCAAATCTTTTTCTAACTTGTCACTTTGTCCCTCAATTAGATGCTACTTTCAAACATGGCTGGTTCCTTGTACAAACCTTCATTGTTAGGGATTAAAGGTGTGTACTAAGGGCCTGTCATATTTGTATTCCATCCAGGGCATGTCTGCATTCCAGCTTGATCATATCTTTGGATGTGATCCCTTGCCGGAGCAGACATGTTGCTGGATTAAAATTCCTCTACAATATAGTGATCTATTTTCTACAAAGAATTGAATAAAATGGGAGGATTATGTAGAAGCATGTATGGAATAAGTCCACAAAATTACAACTGTTTATCACTAAAAATATCAATTTTTTAAATATTTTTTCTTTCTTATATATCTTTTAAAGCACTAGTAACAATACTCCTGTGCCTGGGACAGTTTAGGAATACTGCTGCCAATACGGTCCATGCAGCTTCATTCTTACTGTCATAAAATTTTTATAGTCTCCTTTCTCACTGTTCAAATAACCATTGTTAGTAATGTCTAGGATATTAATATTTAGAATACATGTATCTACGGAGACTATTAAGACAAATGAATATTTAGAATATAGTTTAGGATTGGAATCTCAACCATTACACATTTCATGAAAGTATACCAAGTTTATGTTAGACATTTAGATGGAACACTATGTTTCCTTCAATAGAAAATATGGTGTATATAGAAATTGAATACACATGTGGGATAATATGCAATTAATTTATGTAACAGAAGGGAAAATTCTACATTGAAAGAAAACCTAAAACATATGGGCAGTGAGTTACTCCTATTACCAACTGAACTTGCAAAAAGTAGCAAGAAAAATTATTTTTAAAGATACTTTAATTTTTCAATTATATATACTAGCAAGACATTATTTAGTAAGATAAAGTAAAAAAAACCTACTGGATCACATCCTAAGGTGCTTTAGAATATAGCTTCTGCCAACCTTTTCATATTCCTAAATATTTCATTCAATAATAGTTAATGCATAGCAACATTTCTAATTACTATATATTTTTATTGCCTGAAATGAAAACAAAAAGCAGGTAAGCAAGGTGCACTATATAATGATTACAATGTTAACTCTTTTATTAAAATTTTAAACTTTATCCACTTAAAATGACTGTAATGTCCAGGCAATTATTAGGCATCTTTTACAAATGAAATGCACAGGCTGTGGAATGTAATCTATGAAAAACACAAGGCTATGGGCTTAGATGGAGACATCTAGCTGTTTTAAAGAAAGATTTCAATGGGGCATTATATGCAACACTATCTTTCTCTGTCAGTGATCAGGAAGGTTTGTTGCCATTTGAATGTGCACTGAGATACTTGGGCACTCACTTCTTAAGATAATCACTTCTTAATAAATCATAAGCCATATATAATTACAACAGCTCCCTCCCTCGTTGACAGCCGGGATGTGTAGTATAAAAGAGTAAGCACAGGAAAATACTAAAGCTTTGGGCCTGAGCAATCAGAGTTTGATTTGGCAATTTCTGATTGGGGAATACAGGGGAAGAACACATTTGTGAAGGAAAAATCCTGATGTTTATCTGGGGTAATATAATTACAGGTATTTGTTAGAGAACAGGGGGAGGAGGTTATGAATAAGGTGGAGGTCAGGGAAGAAACCCAAGCTGGAGTACATCCAGAACCTAAGGCCCTGATACTGGATCAGGACAGAAAGAATGGAAAAGAGGTTGGCGTTACTGACTGCAGTTCCAGGACATTCCAGCACTGAATGGTTTAGAGGACAGATTTCCTGAGAAAACTAGTTAAGAGGAAAAAAAAAGATTTAAGAGGAATAATGTCACAGAAGCCAAATGAAGATGGTGCTTGAAGAAAGACATGACACTGTGTACACAAAGGGCTCTGGTCATCTAAGGATGATCTGTACACAGAGGTCAGCTAAGGATGGTTCACAGAGGCCCCTGGTCAGCTAGGGGTTATGAGGGCTGAGGATTGGAAACTCTCAGGACTTAGTATCCTAAAGAATATTCTTGACAAACTGATGGGCATGTTACAGATAGGATTCTGGTTACCTCTTCAATTTCCATTAAAACATTTTTGAAGTCTTACTTTAATATAGCTATACAATCTTTCATGATACAAATATACAGTTAATCTACATAGCATATTAGTATCATAGATAGATAATTTCCAGGTTTAAACTTCTATAGATAATATATAAAATAGTTATTGAATGTAAATAAGTAAAGCTATATAAAAAGAATATACATAAATTATATAGCATGCACTGAAGTACAAGTGACACCCCATGAATACATACAATTTTACATGTTAGGTAAAAATTAAATTTAAAGATTAAAAATAAAATTTATAGAAAAATCTGCTAAAGATATATATGTGTGGTATGCTGATATGATAATAAGCTGGGAGATTCTGATATGTAGAATTTGTTGCTATTGTTGACTGCTTTTATTAGTTATTATCACTTTCTTTTTGAAAGGTCAAGATTTGGAAGAAAAAGTGGGCAGCCATCTATTTGTTTGTTCTTACATCAAGAACAAGTGCCATTGGTCAAAATTCATTCTATGTTATTTGTGACTATTTCTATTTGTGAGTTTTCTTTTATACATAAGAAGAATCTTCATAGATCCCTATAAATGTTAACATGACAATTTATTTTTTTGTTTTATTTTTTTTAACATAGCCCCTCCCCCTCCCCGTCTCCATGTGTGCACTCTTTTTTTTCTAAGTTTTTTTTAAATTTATATTCACAATCATTTCCCCTTTCCCGTTTCCTCCCTCCCCGAAAGTCCCATAAGCCCCCTTCCCTCCCTCTGTTCCCCATTCAATCCCCTCTCGCTTCTCTGTCCTGGCATTCTCCTACATCCAGTTTTTCCAGGACCAGGGGTCTCTCCTTCCATCTTCTTGGAAATCTATTGATATGCGAATTGTGTCTAGGGTATTTGGAGATTCTGGGTTAATATCCCCTTATCAGTGACTGCATACCATGTGTGTTCTTTTGTGATTGGGTTACCTCAATAAGGATGATATTTTCAAGTTATGACCATTTGCTTAGGAATTTCGTGAATTCATTGTTTTTAATTGCAGAGTAGTATTCCATTGTGTAAATATACCACATCTTCTGAATCCATTCCTCCGTTGAGGGACATCTGGGTTCTTTCCAGTTTCTGGCTATTATAAATAAGGCTGCTATGAACATAGTGGAGCATATGTCCTTATTGCATGCAGGAGACGACTCTGGGTATATGCCCAGGAGTGGTATAACAGGATCCTCCGGGAATGTCATGCCCAGTTTTCTGAGGAACCGCCAGACTGCTTTCCAGAGTGGTTGTACCAGCTTGCAATCCCACCAGCAGTGGAGGAGTGTTCCTCTTTCTCCACATCCTCGCCAACAACTGCTGTCTCCTGTGTTTTTGATCTTAGCCATTCTGACTGGTGTGAGATGGAATCTCAGGGTTGTTTTGATTTGCATTTCCCTAATGACTAAGGATGTCTCTTTAGGTGTTTCTCAGCCATTAGATATTCTTCAGATGAGAACTCTTTGTTTAGCTCTGTACCCCATTTTTTAATAGGGTTACTTGCCTCTCTGGAGTTTAACTTCTTGAGTTCTTTGTATATATTGGATATTAGCCCTCTGTCGGATGTAGGGTTGGTAAAGATCATTTCCCATAGTTGGTTGCCGCTTTGTCTTTTTGACAGTGTCTTTTGCCTTGCAAAAACTTTGTAATTTAATGAGGTCCCATTTGTCAATTCTTGATCTTAGAGCATAAGCTATTGGAGTTCTGTTCAGGAAATTCTCCCCTGTGCCCATATGTTCAAGGTTCTTCCCTAGTTTCCTTTCTATTAGTTTCAGTGTGTCTGGTTTTATGTGGAGGTCCTTGATCCACTTGGAATTGAGCTTAGTGCAAGGAGATAAGAATGGGTCAATTTGCATTCTTCTGCATGTTGACTTCCAGTTGAGCCAGCACCATTTGTTGAAAAGGCTATCTTTTTTCCACTGGATGGTTTTAGCTCCTTTGTCAAAGATCAAGTGACCATAGGAGTGTGGATTCATTTCTGAACATGACAATTTATAATGGAACATACTGCAAGTTTTGTGAAACATTTGCCATTCATTACCTCATGGTAATACCTTAGAAAACAACATAGGTTCTCCACACATTTAAGTCTCTTCAAGTTTGGATTTTAACTTTCATGTCCATTCTCCCAACATCTCTACACAAGACATCTTGTACTTCTGACACTAAGCTGTGCACAGCTGCCCAAGGCATGCTGCACATTCCTACCTCTGTGTCTTTTGATCACATTGTTGTTTAAATAAAATTTATTTATTTATTCACTTTAAAGTCCCATATCAGCCCTTCCTCTCCTTCCAGTACCCCCTCACTCAAGTTCTCCACCCATTCTACCTTCCCCTTTTGTGAAGAAGGCCTACTCTGGGTGTCCCACCTTAACCCCTCTTCTCCTGTCCCCTTACCTCACCCCAAGCATATCATGTCCCTGTGGGACTTGGCACATCCTGTCCCACTGATGTCCAATTAGATATAGAGGATCCACAGGCAAGCAGGCAACAGGATCAGGGATAGCCCCTGCTCCAGCTGTTCAGGACAGGCTTGGAGACCAAGCTGCTCAGCAGCTACCTGTGTGCAGGGGGCCTGGGTCCACCCCAGACTCACTCTTTGGTTGATGGCTCAGTCTCTGGGAGCACCAAAAGGTCCAGGTTAGTTGACTCTGTTGGTCTTCCTGTGGCGTCCCTGTCCTCTTCCTGTCCCTCAATCCTTCTCCTAACTCTTCCATAAGACTTCCTAAGCTCCATCTAATGTTTGGGTGTGAGTTTCTGCATGTGAAATGAAACACCTAAAATCTACTCCCTTAACAAAAAATCCAGATAAAATACAATTTTGTTCATTGGCAAGGTTTTGCCAAATTGACATACTTGGTTTGAAACTCATAATTTCCCTGCCTGAGTTTCTTAGGTTCTAGAATTCCAGATATTCCAAATTCAAATATAAGTTGATGTTAATCTTCATGTTTAAATGAATCTTGTTCATTGGAAATGACCATTGCTTTATATCATTTAAAGCATATTTATCCATTTCTTTTTGTACCTTACTCATCATTCTTAAAATTCCACTCTCAGTTTCTGTGTGTTTGAAGGTTTTTAAAAATACATCTCACGTATAAGTGTGTTGAATTCTTTAAAACATTCCTCACAGGAGTGAGAAAATGGAATTTGCTTTCTGTTTCTGGCTTTATGCTTTTCACATTCATCCACACAATAAAAAAAGACACCATCTCTATTTTAAAATCTGAATATGAAATATTAAATCTCATTTTGCTTAAATGTCACGTTTTCATTATTTATTTCACTGAGGAACAACTTAGGTTGCTTCCATACCTTGGCTGTAGTAAATTACCTTGCAAAGAACATAAGGGTACAGATATCTCACTGAAATCCTGATCTGAGTACACACACATACTCATGCATGTGATGCACACAACAAAAGAACTTCTGGGGGAATCACCATCCCTGACCTCAAGATGTACTACACAGCAAGAGTGATTTAAAACACACACACACACACCACATGATATTGGTATCGAGACAAACAGGTCGATCAATGGAATAGAATCGAAGACCCAGAAGTAAACACATATACCTATGGACACTTGATCTTTGACAAAGAAGCCAAAAACTTGCAGTGGGAAAAAGAAAGCATCCAATAAATGGCAGTCAGCATGTAGAAGAATGAAAGTAAATTCATTGCACAAAGCTCAAGTCCAAGTGGATCAAGGACCTCAACATAAAACCAGATACACTGAATCTAACAGAAAAGGAAGTGGGAAAGAGCCTCAAACTCATTGGCACAGGGGAAAATTTCCTGAACAGAACACCAATGGCTCAGGCTCTAAGATCAATTATTGATGAACAGGACCTTGTGAAACTAAAAAGCTTCTGTAAGGCAAATAAAACAAAAACAAAAACAAAAACAAAAACAAAACAAAACAAAACCAAAAACAACCAAAAAAATAACCCATCTTCTATAGGACAAATTGGCAATCTACAGATTGGGGAAAAAAATCTTCCCTAATTCTACATCTGACAGAGGGTTCCTATGCAAAATATATAAAAAACTAAAGAAATTAACCTCCAAAACCCAAAATAACCCAATTAAAAATGGGGTACAGAGCTAAACAGAATTTACAACAGAAGAATCTCGAATGGCTGAGTAGCACTTAAAGAAATGTTCAAAGTCCTTAGTCATCAGAAAAATGCAAATCAAAACGACCCTGAGATTCCACCTCACAGCAATCAGAATGGCTATGATCAAGAACTTAAATGACAGCACATGTTGGTGAGGATGTATGGAGAAAGAGGAACTCTTCTCCATTGCTGGTGGGATTGCAAACTAGTACAACCATTCTGGAAATCAATCTGGAGGTTCCTCAGAAAATTGAAAATAGTTCTATCTGAAGATACAGCTATACCACTCCTGGGTATATACCGGAAAGACACCCCAATATACCACAAGGACAAGTTCTACACCACATTCATAGCAGCCTTATTTGTAATAGCCAGAACAGTGTTCTAAAATGCAATTAATTACTCACTCCTTTTGTCCTCCATATCTCTGCCAGACAGGGTTACATTTCTGACATTAGTCTTTGATTTTCAGCCTCTAGCTCATCATCTGCCATTCTAGTAGACCTCAAATAAATGTTCAGATGAAGGGAAAGACAGTGAAAGTAATATACAACTAGTATTAGAGCCTGAACTACATCCCTCTCAAATGTAGACGCTAATGTCCTTATCCCCAGGACTTCAGATGTGACACTGTTTGGAGATAAAATCTTTAAAGATATGATTTGGAAAATGTGGTTATTTTGTGGGCTCAATCCAAATGGAATCCTTACAAGTAGGAAATGTTGATATGGTAATGTACATACATTCACAAAAAACTGCACAAGTACACAGAGATAAGGTGGTTACCCACAGCTTAAAGTGAAAGGTGTAAGAAAAGGTAAATTTTGCCAACACATCAATTTTTGAATGTCAGAATAGTTCTTCTGTTTAAATCACAGTCCTTAGTATATTGCTTTGAGGGCATTAGGAACTGTAGAGGGCTAACAATGGCTGACTTAAGGTCTTCCTAAATGTGGATTATTATAGGCATATGGGAGTACTCATGTACTGGAAAACATGTCGTAAAAAGAAATAAAAGATTCTTATTTTCCATTCTGGACAAAGAAATGAGACTCATTTTTATCCCAAACCTCTGTTCTCTAGATTGTAATGTGAACATATAATTAAATTTGATTTTGATTAGGCAAGGCTCTCAATTATAATTCTCATGAATTTAAATCATAAGCTATAATGGACTTACATGGAGTGAGGATTTAATCTGATTATAATAAGCCACTTAAGCTGATAAAGGCATATGTATTAACAGCAATATTTCATTGTTAGGACTCTTAAGCAATCCCTGTAATGTTTAGTCTGCCTAAAAAGCTTGTGTTTTCTGAGTTAATATCATACTGTTTACTACTGTGGTAGTTGGTTTCAAAGAGATGGTACTCTTAGAAAATGAAATTTAACAAATAGAATACTCAATGATATTATGAAAAAATTCACCATGAAGCATGAGGCCCTTCCTTAAGAGTGATCTTTTGGTTATGTGCTTCATCTCAGATGGTGGTTATATTTTTATAGTAAAAACAAAATGACTTTAACAAATGGCTTATTTCTGGTAAGATTTAAGAGAAGCCAATAGAACTATGACACTATATTAATCAGTCAATGAAATAAAGTAATTTCTAATTTTCATTTAAAAGTAATTTAATTTCATTTAAAACATTTTTATTAAATGTTTCAAAAATGGTTTTTAAATATATGAAATTTCATTCTCTATATTATGATAGTTGTTATCTGGAAGTGATATGGTTAATTCTCCAACCAACTATAAAATCACTCAGCAATGGAAAAAGCTGTTAATCAGGAAGATAACCTGTGAAAGTCTTACTCCTTTCATGAATGGTTGCTAGTTAAATATGAACATCTGGAAAACCACTATAAATTCATTGTGCATAAATCCATTGCCCTGTGCACAAAACTCCTTTTGGTATGACAGATTTTTACATAATAAGGTATGAATAAATGTATCAATGTTTTTTCACTATGCACAGATTTGATAGACTATTTATTAACAAAATTGACATTGTCCTTGGATTTCAGGCACTGGCTATAAAGTTGGGATAATAATATTTAGTAGAAGACAGATCTAAAAGATTTGTGTTTTATCAGTACTTTGAAAATCTAATTGGCTTGAATTTTTTGATTTTTGATGTTGGCTCACTGCTTCACTTTGGTATTTATTTTTATGCAGTAAATAATATAAACACAGAGAAACTATCACATTTTATACATACAAATATGCATAAAAGCTAATCAATTTAAAAAGTATTTTCTATAAACCATTTTATTCACCTAATATTTTTAGTGGTACTCTAAAAATCTGTTAACAAAGGCCCCCAGGCCATTTGGTTAAGAGAATTTTTTTCATATTTCCTATTGACATAAATTCCTGAAGGTTACATTACTCATAAAAAGTAAAAGAAAAAATGAACAAACAAAGACAAAAGAGAGTTACCTAATCTAAAAGAACAAAACAGAGAAAGGAAGGAGAGAAGGAAGGAAGGAGAAAGAAAAAGAGAAAGAAAGGCTTTAAACCAGAACTGGGAGGTGCTGCATTAAGAGACTGTACTGCTCCTCCAGAGGACTCAGGTTTGATTCTAGGACCCATGTTAGGCAGCTCAAGATTGCCTACAGGTCTAGGGGACCCAATGACTAGTCTCTACAGGAACCTGCATGCACATTTCATACACCCACAGTGCTTTTCTTAGCCCCACCTGCACATAATTAAAAATAAGATTAAAAAGAAAAGGAACACTGTGCTTATAAAATAGGGAAAAGCAAATAAATTATAGCTCTGCCTAATGAAATTAAAAGAATGGATTGGAGCAGGGCTGTTCATGAAGTCTCACACCTGAGAAAGCTGGGCAATTGATGGCTTCTGGAGGGAAAGGCACCTTTCTGTAGATATGTGGCCCCTTGAAGGTAGGCCCATGCTCTGGTAGTTGGTCCTCCTCCCACACATATAGAGGCAATGCTAAGAGGACTCAGTAAGTTTCCAAAAAAGCATGAGGCTGGGAAGAGAAAGTGACATAAGAGACAGGGATGGATTGAAGGAAATGGATTTGATCAAAACACCTTACGTGGATGTACAAAATTCTCAACAATAAAAATCACAAATCTAATTTTTCTGTAACAAATCTAAATTTTCTGAATGGGTAACTAGGATAAACATTAATTCCAAATGAAACTCAGTGGAATAATTGTTTTTAGAAACATGGTAAAGTAATATATCACTTTTAAGTATTGCTAAATAGAAAGACTGGATGCTTGCCAAGTTGGATCATAGTGAGAGCAATCCCTTAATCTATTAGATTAAGTAATTTATAAATGATGATCATGGTGATGGTGATGATGATGATGATGTGGGAGATGGGCAAGGTGTATTTGGAGATCAGTGGCTAACCCTTGCGAGTTGGTGTCTCCCTTTACATTTTCTAGAGTCCTGAGGATTGAACTCAGGATACAAAGCTTGCCAGGCAAGCAAACACTTTTGAGCTGTCTCACTAGTGAGCCCAAGCTTATACAAAATTTAGTAGCAGGATTCTTTACTGAAGTACATAAAGGGCTTTCAAAGATTGTGACATTAAGATACATATTTATGCATAATAGTAACATGGATATGTATAATGTAATAATCACAAGTATCTTTATGGTAGGGATAAAGGATTTTTATAACCTACTATAAGATTCCTACCTTAAAGCTTGAGAGAAACTATTCAATACATCAAAATGAAAGTATATAGCTAAAATAAAACAAATATAATCATGTAAATTAGGTTAGGCAATCTTACTGTAGAGCCTTATGAAACATAACCTACATCTGTGACATCACTGGATTGTAAATGGGTAAACAAGACAAACTGTTGTTCATCTCTACCATCAGGACTATAAAAGAGGCCTGGCATATGGTACAGTGAACAAGGGCATTTGCCTCCATCACCATCCTGATGACTTGAGAAGGACACTCAGAACACATGTGGTGGAAGGAAATAACCATCTCTTACAGTTGTCCTCTGACCTGTGACCTCTACCTCCATGTACCTGCATGCAGGCCTGTGTGCACACGTGCACATACAGACACACACACACACACACACACACACACACACACACACACACACACACACACAGCTCTCTAAATAAATGTCAAGAAAATTGAAGCTGAGTACACAGAAATGTGGTTTGCTCATAGCTGATACTCAACAATAAATGTAGGTAGAAAGCCAAATTTCAGCATAAACCTGGTTTGCTAAGCCATTTGTGTTAAGGAATCACTGTTCACTGAAAGGGGGAAAGGAGGAACAAGTAACATTTATTCCCATTTGCTACTGCTGAACTCACATGCCACAGAAGCACCGTCATGTCTAATATTAGATTCCACTCCAGTACTCTTTCATCTGACCATGCCATATCCTTAAGAAAGAAGTGACAGTTATGTGCCTTTGTTTGTAAATGCAGAAAAATCAATACTTTTCTATCACATAACTCGGTGACTCAAAAACTTAGCTGCTCACCTGAAGAGCATTTTGAAGGTATCTTAGAAGTTGGTGTTGTGGCTAACACCCATAATATCAGCATTTGGAAGCCTCAGACAGGAGGATTATGAGTTGAAGATTAGCCAGACCACTAAGCCCATATCTGAAAACGTATCTTGCCCCCATAGCCACAGATCTTGATTTAGAAGGTCTGGGTCCTCCCAAGGCATCTTTGTATTCAAATCTCCAGTTGGGCATGGGTGCATATGCCTGTGATCCTAATACTAAGGAGACTGATGCAGGAGGGCTGTAATGTCAAGATTGGCCTGGTGTATATAACATGAAGAGCTAGGAACACAGTTCAGTAGTCGAGTACTTGATTAGCATGTACACATGCCTAGATATGATCTCCAGTATCTCCATACCTTCAATAACAAGACTCTACAGGAGAATAAGATATCTATTTAGGCTTTACCTGTTGCTTAGCAAATGTTCCATCTGTATCTTTCCTTAAATTATAAAACATATTCCAGCTTGAAAGAGAAAGATGACAAGTGTATGCACATTAATATTTAATGAACACCAGATATTTAGTAAAATTCCACATGGAATTTCATTTAGAATACATTAGGTCAGTGGTTATATAAGCACAGTTATCATTATGTTAATCTTATGAAAATATCATGTAATTCCTAAAACCTAATTTATGTCTCTGTTTATAAGGTCAACTATTATCATTGAGTTTGAGTCTTCTTCAACAGATAGAAAAGAAGTTTTGCTCTAAGCAGAGAAGAACTTAGATTGCTGCCTTCTAACCCTATTAGAATATTCTGCAAAGCTCTTCATAATGATTACCCATCTCAGAATGCCATCTCATGTAGGATCTTGAATAAGCCTTGTCAGACACAATACATACTTGACATTTCCTTCGACTTCAAAGGGTTGGCTCCATCCTCATGATGTTGGAACCTTTTAAAACATAGCCTCTGAGACCTTATATGACATCTAGTTGTGTTTATCTGGGACCTTTGGCTGACAGACCACTCATTTATCACCATAACTAACAGAATGCTACTTCCTTTGTCAATCATACTCATTTCTTGTGGATCCCAGATTTCCTGTTGCTTTCTTGCTAATTGACCAGAATGCCTAAATAGATCCAGTAGGTTTTCATTTTGTAAAATATGCAAAAGTTATAGTGGTTTAGTAACTGAGAATGCCTTATCCCTTGATTTGATATTGCATTATTTCACACAGGAACAAAAGCCCTATTGCTTCAAAAACTTCTGGGGCTTTAGAGAAAAGGTCATTATCTTTTTCTATAGTTTACATCTGCTTATATCTCTACATGATTCATATGATATGAAAACAAGCAATATTATCAGAAGTGGTATTTTCCAAATAATTATGAGACATTTGTCCAAGTTGACCTAACTTCACTTTCCCTGTGAAGTTGTTCTCTCTGTCCAGAAATGCTACCTGGTCTCTCCTATGAATTGTCTTCTGGTAGGCCAGATCCACTAAACTGTAGATGAGCCTAGCATATGGAAATATTGAAGATGTTCACATAAGTGTGAACAGCTTCCTAAGTATGAGGCAAGGAGAAAAAGAAATGGTTTAAGTCGTGGGAGAAGAGGAGATCCTATATATGGCCTTCTTTTAACCACTTTCTATTTCCTACACACACAGCAGATGAGTCATATCTCTGAATAAATATCTTATACAACAAATACAGAAAAACTTCCCCTGAGAAAAGAATTCTAAAGCCATAATCGGAGTTATGTATGCAGAATGCTAAGCTATTGAAAATAAGCTTAAAGTAATTATGAGGGAGACCTTTCTTGGTTACCATTCCATCGGTGTTTCAAAATGACATGACCAAGGCAACTTAAAAAGAAAGCATTTAATTGGGCTAACCATTTCAGAGGATTAGAGTCCATGATGGCAGAGCCAGGACACAGTGCCAGGAAGAGTTGAGAGCTCACATCTTGATTCACAAGGAGGAGGTACAGAGTGAACTCAAAATAGTGAGTTCTTTGAAATCCCAAAGCTCACTCTTGTTGACATACTTCCTCCAGTAAGCCCACACCTCTGAACATCCACCAACTGGAGATCAAGTATTAAAATACATGGAGCGATGGAAGCCATTCTCACTCAAACCACCCTGGATAGGGGTAGGGGTAAATTATCAGGTGCTAAGATTCTATGTACACATTATCCTAATTTTCCAGCTCCCCAGAAGAATCTATCCCTGTTTTTCTTCTTTTTGTCTGCCCACTAAAACACATAATGTGCCCACTTGTTTTGTGTATTTCAGATCCTTCAGGGAAACATGCATAAAATATCTAGTCATCTTACTCCCGAAACAGCTTTTCTAGTTCATTTATTCCAACTTGAAAAGATTGTGCCTTTAAGAGAATTTCTGAAAATCTTGTTGTCATAGAACTATAAGCCACCATCAAGATGAAATAAATACAGGTGTTATCAGGTCCTATTATGAAAATACCTGTATCTCTGTTTCTGCAACTTAGCATACTTACAAGTTTTTTGTTTTTCTGATAGCTTGTGGTTTGCCAGAAATGAATGAATAACTTTAAGGAAGTTGAAGCCAGAGGCAAAAGCAGAGCTGTATTGTCTGGAGTAATTGTGTCTAATCTAATGTTTCTGCTCCCAGATTTAAGATGATAATAGATATTTTGCCTGTAGATGAGTGGTTCTCAATCTGTTATCACAGCCCCTATGGGAGTGTCAATCAACTCTTTCACTGGGGTTGACTATCAGATATCCTGAAATCAGATGTTTACATTACAGTTCTTAAGGGTAGCAAAATTAAAGTTATGGAGCAGCAACAAAAATAATTTTATGGTTGGGGGATCACTACAACATGAGGAACTATAGTAAAGATCATAGCATCAGGAAGGTTGAGAACCCCTGCTGTAGAGGATGAGAAACTACCAAGAGTTTTAGTGAGACATAACAAAAATTCAGCTTATCCATGATGAGTAATGTGAATGTGAACAATGAGATTTTTGGTTAATAAAATATAATAAAAGAACACCACCAAATAATTTTAAGAGTTTGAAAAAGCTAACAATTGGAACATACAGAGAAAAAGTATATTCAAAAGGACAAAAAGGTGGTGGTAGTGGTGGGGGGAGACTTGTGGCGGTGATCATAACAGCAAAAAAATGGGCCGTGAGAAGAGAAAATTGGGGACTATGAAAACCCTGGGAGAACCACCGGGGAAAGTAGTGTCTGGGTTTTAGACAATATTTGGACTTATTTCCATTATAACTTTTGCTAAACAATATTACTCAAGACATAGTAACTCTGGCTGTATTTCCACCCAGAGCACATGCTTAAACAAGTCTGGCAGGTTCAACTTTCTGTCTAGTGCTATGCTAGACCATCACATTAACATATTTTGAAGACTCAAACTCTAAAGAGGACTTTTCATCACTCATTAACTAAACTTTTCTGAAATGGGGCCAATTTATAGTTTGTCCTGAACTAAACTTTACAGTGTGATTTCAAAGTATTTATTGACACATCATCAAATTGTATGAGAGTACCTGAAAGATAGAGGTTCAGAAAATGTATACTGAAAGAACACATGACTGACTAATGTGTAAAAGTTTAATTCTGCACAAACTGAGTGGAACGTGGAGTACTAACCGGGTGTGGAGGCCCACTCATAGTCCTAGCACTAAGGAAGCCCGAGCAGGAGGTTCACGAGTTCCAATGTTCTAGGTCAGTCTGAACAACATTGTGAAATCCTGACTCAAACCCTAAGCAATGGCATGCCAGTGGCACAATGTCTGCCTGCTGCACTGGAGACTTTAGGTTCAGTGCAGAGTACCCAAAAGGATAAATCAAGCAAACAAAAAAAAAGATATTAAGTAAAATGAAAAATTTAATGTCAATGTTATTATAGGAGCTTTCTCTATGTAAATTTGTCCTGAGCCAGTAAGAATTTAACAAGATAAATTCTGAGCATCCCTGACACAAAAACATAATCCTATGAAAACTACATGCTAATTTTAAGCAAATGATGTTATTCTATAAGAATCAAAGTTGTAGATAGGAATTGTAGTCCTCTTATTCAATGCATGTCTTGCCTTTATCAAGGTATTTCTAAGTTATTTAATACTAAGGTATTTCTTAGTTTCTGTGTAAGCAAACAAACTGAAAATATCTATGGATTAAGAAGGAATCTCAAGCAAATAAATAAGATTAAAGGAAAATATGAGGAAAGATAAAGAAGTAGAGCTAAACACAGATTGAAATACAGGAAAACAAAGGGAAAAAACCCTATGGGATATAAGAAAGCAAAGAAAGCTGATAAGCAAATAATCATCTCAAATATTTTTGCCCAGGGAGCCAGCAGTGTTGGTCCTGTCTAAAAGAAATGCAGGGACAAAGATGGGGCAGAGACAGAAGGAATGGCTGCCCAGTGACCAACCCATTTTGAGACCCATCGATGGGCAGTCACCAATCTTACCCACTATTACTAAGGCTATGTTGTGCTTGCAGGGAAGAGCCTAGCATAGCAGCTCTCTGAGAGGCTCTATCACCAGCTAACTGAGACAAATGCAGATATCCATAGACCAACATTGGAGAGAGGTCTGGGACCCCTATTGAAGAGTTAGAGGAAGGACTAAAGGCCCTCAAGGAGAGGGCAACCCCACAGGAAGACCAACAGTGTCAACTAACATGAACCCCTGCGAGCTCCCAGAGACTGAGACACCAACCAAAGAGCACTCCCAGGCTGGTCTGAGGCCCAGCACATATGTAGCAGAGGACTGAAATGTCTGGCCTCAGCGGGAGAGGAGGAGTCTAGTTCTGCAGACACTTGATGCTCCGTGGTGGGGCGTTATGGAGGAATTTCCCCCTCAAAGGTGAAGAGGGAGACACCTCATGGAGGGCAGCATTTGGAATGTAAACAAACAAACAAATAAACAAATAAATATTTTAAAAAAAGAAGCAAGTTTTCAGAATCAGAGATGGGGAGCTGGGATGTGGTTCAGGGGCAGATTCTTGTCTGATACACCCATGGCCAGCTCTGATCTCTCCCTTGCAGAGCAGACAAAGATCAGAAGCAGCCGAGCTCCGAGGGATGGCTCACTCTCCCCCAAAGGACTGTCTTGCTGCAGGGTCCGGGGTACACTTTACAGGATCCTATGAGGCAACAGCATCTGGGAGAGGAGGGTAATTACAGAATAAAAATGTAATTTTCTTGTTTATTTGCAGTTGTTAAAAATCATCACATCAACAAGAGACATGAGAAAGAACTTTTAAGACTCACTTCTTAAGATTCCTAAGAACAGGGGAATGTAGTCTGATCCTTCTTCTCAAACAACAATGATGACAATGACAGCAACAACAACAACAACAAAATGATGCCAGGCACAATAGTGCACACCTTTACTCCAAGCACACAGGAAGCAGAAAAAAAATCTCTGTAAGTTCAAGGCTAGCCTGGACTACATAGTGAGTTCCAGGTCAGTCAGAGCTACATAGCAATACCCTGCTTCAAAAAAAAAAAGTTTTCTTTTGTGCCACAAATCAATGCTACTGGTTGGTCTTCTGTATATATGGCCCGTGGTGTCCTGCAAAAAGTAAATTGATTCTGTTTTCTGTATTTCTGGCCCACTGTAAAAGTAATTTCTATTATTAAAAACTAAACATTTAGATTCTTAAACAATGAATTTCAAACCACTCATTGTGAGATCAATAACAAGCCTACAGGATTCCATAGCATCGCCAAAATTGTCCCACAAAGGGACTCCATGGCATCACCACGACTGTGCCAGTTGGCATGACTATCCACAAAGGGACTCCATAGCATCGCCATGACTGTCCCAGTTGGCATGACTGTCCCACAAAGGGACTCCATAGCATCGCCATGACTACCCCGCTTCTCTTCACTTTGCATGAGATTCCAAACTCAGATCATCTGGATACAACCCATCTTTCCCTGTGAGCTTAGAAAAGTACAAAGAACAATAAAAGGTCAAAACTCTCTCTTTTCTTTGCTGTATTAAAAAGTGTCCTTAGGGTTCAAGATAGAACCATTATAGCTTTTTTGTAGGAGAACAGTTTTTTAAAGAAGCCAAGGAAGGGCCCTTGTGGAACTGCAAATACAAAACCAAGTGTACTCTTAACCTGTATGATTTCAGAATCACCTACATATTAGTCAGTTCTCAAATTCCAAACTCACCCCTCAGCCCCTTCCCATGAAGCCAAGTGGACATTTCTCAGGGGATACAGGTTGAAGCCAGGTTCTTCTTGCCAGTGCACAGCTACTCACTTGCTGGATGGGTTTCATCTAGGGTTTGCTGTCACACAGCTACATTGAACAACAGCACTTGTATCTTAGCTGCATGTCATGGGATGTGCCATTCATGCTGCTACACTGGAAGCAACTCCAGCTGCCTTTCACCTGGCTTCTACTGTACTTTTGGAATGTATGTTCTAGTAACTTCTGATTGATTCATTCTTTTAATGTTCTTAGGCATTTTTTTTTTAAATATTTAGGCTCTTGGTTGTCTTTCCTGGCTCCAGGTACCATTCTCAATGGCCTCCAGGGCACTGTTTTCATTCTGTACTGTTCGATAGCAGCATAAGTATCATTTGCATAGCATCCTAACTGGGTCAAGTTCACTCATATATTGTTACTTTGAAAAGATTTTCATTTTCTCAGACCTTAATTCAGCACTAGAATTTATTTCCTGTAGAATCAAGTATGATTCAGTGGATGTAATACAATGTATATCAATACTAAATGTTTCTAGCACAGATAAGTAAATCATTTAAAGAGATTCTGACCTGGGCCACAGTCATGCTAACAGTAATTTCCTGCTTTACGAAATATATGCTGCATAAAATAATTTAATTCTGTTGTTCACATTCTCCCTCTCCTTGCCTCCCACTGCAAGTATATAATCTCTTGGCTACTACTCAAGCACCACGCCTGCTTGCTTGCTGCCATGCTCCCCAATATGATGGCATTAACCCACTAGAACTATAAGCCCTAGTAAATATTTTAGGTTCTATAGGTTGCTTTGGTCATAGTGTCTTTTCACAGAAATAGAAAATTACCAAGACAGATAGGATGACATTGTGGGCACATCTTATCCTCAGTGAAACTGAAAAGTGAAAGCTCATGTCTCCCTCCTAGCTACTCATCTTGCTGGGGCTTCCCAAACCACAGCAATCTGAGCATTAGCTCCTTCCCATATCCAGGAACATTACTCCATCCCCAGGTGGGACACTACCAGTCTGTCTCGGAGAATCTGACATGTTTAAATTAAGGTCCAAGGTCACTAGTATTCAGGAATATTCCTTCACAGATTTCTCAGGGAACACTTTGTTATCTTAAAATGAGGGACTATTTTTTTCCTAAATACCATAAAATCTTTAACGTTTAAATCCACATGCTTACACTGGGGGACAGTTTTATCTAACTCGCACAATGCTACTACTAGCTTAACTGTAGCATTATTGAGAGGTCCACTGTAAATCTTTTTAACTTTACCTTATTTATTGTCCTCAGTGAACTGTACCAGCCTACAGAAAGCCATCTCATACACATGGCTGATGGCAGGTAGTGTGGTCCCACACAATCCAAACTGGAATTGACAAAAGGACACAGGTGACAAAGAGATTCTCAAACATCCAAGGGAAACCCAACAAAACCAAATATGAAAGAACTAAGAGTAAAGACTCAATTTGAAGGGAAGGTCCCCTGACATAAAGTATTGTACCTTTATCACTGGTTGCTTATAAGAATGACTGAGGATATTTGGCAAAGCATCTGTTTCTAAGTGGTGACTCTGTCCTGATTACTACTACACTGAACTGATTTCTAACACCTTACTTGGGTTGTTAATTTCTTTCATTCCCTTTGAGGATTTTCGATTCAGCATTTCCAAAACTCTAACTTTTTTTTGTTTGTATTCTGCTACTATCACCTCAGAAGATGTAATTTTATTTACCTTTTATTTTTAGAACTCCAAAGTTTCTTACATGTCAAACATATGCATATATTTTATTTGGCATTTTAGTTTAAAAACCATGAAAAAGAAATTTGTTTATGGCAATTGGTCAAGGATTAAATATTTTTATAAATCTGACTTCATTTGTCATTGTTTTTCATAAGCAAAACATTTAATAAATCTTATAGCAGTTGGATATAGGTGATAATAATCCTTTGGTCTTTGGATAACTAAAACTGCATTATAGTATTATCAGGCATGGCTTTGGATCTGGGTGACATAATAACTTGTTCAGAAAAAAACTTCCCCATAGGAATCAAGTCAGAGCTCCAAGATAGGATCATAAAAGACAGTATGAAATAACACATGACTCCCAGAAATGTATGGTGGTTTCCTCCTTAAAATAGGAAAAAATGAGAATTTGATTTTAAATGTTTGGTGAAAAGAAAAAAAAAGTATCATTTAATAGAAGGCAACTTGAGGAGGTTCCAGTAAATGTTCCTAAAGCCATCAGTTCCAATGCTTGATGAAAAATTTAAAAATATTTATGAAAGTAGATAAGCCACTGCATTCAGCTAGTGAGGACCTGAGAACAATATCTGATTTCGGTTGTCATGATTACACGAGGGACAGAAGTACATCAGAGGTCAGCTCCTTTTATCGGTGTTCCTGAAAGTTAATAAGCATTGCCTGGTCACAAAGAGAACCACGGAATCAGAAGGTCATGAGAGAGTACAGCAAGAGAGGAGAGCATAAAAGGATGCTTTCTAAGCTCATCTTTTGGATAAGTTGTTTGTATTTTATCTTGATGATGAATTGAATTCATCAGAACATTTGAAAAACTCATGTTGCATTAGGTGTACTACATTTCCATTTAGTTCAGATAAAAGCTGCCTGGAGAGAGCAAGGGCATTCCAAGTACAAAAATCAATGCTTTCTTGACTAGGTTGACTTCAGCAATGTAAGTGGTTTCCATACCTGGCAACATAACAGATTTCTGTGCTACTCAATAAAAGCGATGTACTTTGTACCAGTGTTGAATTTTTGCCATTTTTATTAATTTAAGTAAATTTCATATAACCACACAATAAGCCAGTATGCAGCTTATGCCAAACATTCATCCTCTTTACAAGTCTGTTCCAATGTGATGATAATACTTTTCATGACTCGCCAATGGTCTGTGAAGTATTCTATGAACTAGATATTAAATAGAATAAAATGAGTACATTTTGCTTTTGGGCATAATCTATTTGCATGGCATGGATTTATGTTGGAGCAATAGATGGTGAATGCAGATTTCAAGTCAGCTCTTCAGCAACAGAGTAAAATCATAACTATCTCCAAAGTCAAACAATTTGAATGCCATGCAAGAAGATTTGGACATACCAAAGGTTTTGTCACAGACCATTGCTTTTGTCTCCTAACTGCTATCTCTCTTTAAGAATAACAGCAACAGTTTGACAACACTCAGTGGGGATTTTTTTTCAAGCTTAAACCACTGTTTATTTCAGGCAGACAAATTTCATCCTGCATCAGATCACTATTAGGTAAGAGAATGAGTACAGAGCATTTTCCAGGATGTAGTACTACATAGACTTTTCCCTTGTGAAAATGCCACACAGTTGACTAAGCAGAACACTCATTGTCAATATTTGACGAACTGGAAGCCCTTTCCTTTTGGTAGGTTCAATTCAAGACACTCCACTCTGGCTATCTGCATGACCTTTCCAACCTTGATTACTATGTACTATGTACTAGTACTATGTACTATGTACACCTACCCACTCTCCCCTTACCACCCTAGCATTCCTCTACACTAGGGCATTAAGCCTTCACAGGACCAAGGGTCTCCCTTCTCATTGATGCCAGATATGGTCCCTTAAGCACCTTCAGTCCTTCCCTAACTCCTCCATTGGGGTCCCTGTGCTCAGTCCAATGGTTGGCTGTGAGTGTTTGCATCTGTATTGGTCAGGTTCTGTCAGAGCCTCTCAGGAGACAGCTGTATCAGGCTCCTGGCAGCAAGAACTTCTTGGCATCCGTAATAGTGTCTGGTTTTGGTGTCTGCATGTGGGATAGATCCCTAGTGGGATAGTCTCTGGATGGCCTTTCCTTCAGTTTCTGCTCCACTCTTTGTCCTGTATTTCTTTACACAGGAGCAATTCTGGGTTAAAATTTTGGAGATGGGTGGTAGGTCCCATCCCTCAACAGGGGGGGGTATGCCTACCCACTGGATATGGTTACCACAGGTTGTCCCTCCCCACTGTGGGGTATCTCAGCTAATGTTATTCCTGTGGGGTCCTGGGAAGCTCTTGCTTTCCTGGCATCTAGGACTTTCTGGTTGCTACCCCCAGCTCCCCATCCTCTATTGCTATACAACTCTGTTCAACAATTTCCTGACCCTCTGTACATCTCCTCCATCTCCTCCCATACCTGATATTTCCCCTCTTTTCTCCTCCCCCTCTTCTCTTCCTCCAAAGTTCCTTTCACTCTCTACTTCCCTTGGTATTTTGCTCCCCCTTCTAAGTAGAACTGAAGCATTCACTCTTTGGTCTTCCTTTCTCTTGAGCTTCATGTGGTCCATAAGTTGTATCATAGGTATTCTATGCTCTTTGCCTAATATCCACTTATCAGTGAGTACATACCATATGTGGTCTTTTGTGACTGAGTTACATCACTCAGGATGATATTTCATGAAGTCATTGTTTATAATACCTGAGTAGAATTCCATTGTGTAAATGTACCACATTTTCTGTATCCATTCCTCTGTTGAGGGAAGTCTGGGTTGTTTCCAGCTTCTGACTCTTATAAATATGGCTACTATGAACATAGTGGAGTATATGTCGTTATTACATGTTGGAGCATCTTCTGGGTATATGCCCAGGAGTGGTATAGTTGGGTCATCAGGTAGTACTATGTCCAATTTTCTGAGGAACCGCTAGACTGATTGCAATCCCACCAGTAATAAAGGTGTGTTCCTGTTTCTCTACAATCTCAGCATCAGTTGCTGTCCCTGAGTTTTTGATCTTAGTCATTCTGACTGGTGTGAGGTAGAATCTCATGGTTGTTTTGATTTGCATTTCCCTGATGACTAAGGATATTGAACATTTCTTTAGGTGCTTCTTGGCCATTCAAGTTTCCTCAGTTGAGAATTCCGTTTAGCTCTGTTCCCCATTTTTTAAATTAGGTTATTTGGTTCTCTGGAGTCTAACTTAATGAGTTCTTTGTATATTTTGGACATTAGCCCTCTATCAGATGTAGTTTTGGTAGAGATCTTTTCCCAATCTGTTGGTTGCCATTTTGTCCTATTGACATTATCCTTTGCCATACAAAAGCTTTGCAATTTTATGAGGTTCCATTTGTTGATTCTTGACCTTAGAGCATAAGCCATTGGTGTTCTGTTCAAGAAAATTTCCCCTGTGCCCATGTGTTTGAGGCTTTTCCCCACTTTCTTCTCTTCTACTAGATTCAGTGTATCTGGTTTTATGTGGAGGTCCTTGATCCACTTGGACTTGAACTTTTTACAGGAAGATAAGAATGGATCAATGTGCATTCTTCTACATGCTGACTGCCAGTAGAACCAGCACCATATGTTGAAAATTCTGACTTTTTTCCACCGGATGGTTTCAGCTTCTTTGTCAAAGATCAAGTGACCTCTATGGGTTCATTTTTGGGTCTTCAATTCTATTTGATCTATCTGCCTGTCACTGTTCCATTACCAGGCAGTTTTTATCACTACTGCTCTGTAGTACAGTTTAAGGTCAGGGATGATGATTCCCCAAAATGTTCTTTTATTGTTGAGAATAGTTTTTGCTATCCTGGGTTTTTTGTTATTCAAAATGAAGTACTATATTGGATAGGGTGAGAGAGGACAGCCTTGTTTAGTCCCTGATTTTAGTGGGATTGCTTCAAGTTTCTCTCCATTTAGTTTAATGTTGGCTACTAGTTTGCTGTATATTGCTTTTACTATGTTTAGGTATGGGCCTTGAATTCCTGATCTTTTAGCATGATAGTTTTAACATGAAGGGATATTGAATTTTTAGTATCTAATGAAATTATCATGTGTATTTTTTTCTTTGAGAATGTTTATGTAATGGATTATGTTGATGGATTTGTGTATATTGAACCATGCCTGCATCCCTGGGATGAAGCCTAATTGATTGTGGTGAATGATCATTTTGGTGTGTTCTTGGATTCGGTTTGCAAGAATTTTATGGTGAACTTTTGCATCAATATTCATAAGAGAGATTGGTCTGAAGTTCTCTTTCTTTGTTGGGTCTTTGTGTGGTTTTGGTGTCAGCGTAACTGTGGCTTCATAGAATGAATTAAGTAGTGTTTCTTCTGTTTCTATTTTGTGTAATAGTTTGAAGAATATTGGTATTAGGTCTTCTTTGAAGGTCTGATAGAATTCAGCAGTAAACCCAAATGGTCCTTGGCTTTTTTTGTTTGGGAGACTTTTAATGACTGCTTCTTTTCCTTTAGGGATCACGGGACTGTTTAGACGATTTATGTGATTCTGATTTAACTTTGGTACCTGTTGTCTATCTAGAAAATAATCCATTTCATCCAGATTTTCCAGTTTTGTTGAGTATAGGCTTTTGTAGTAGGATCTGATGATTTTTTTGAATTTCCTCAGTTTCTGTTGTTATATGTCCCTTTTCAATTCTGATTTTGTTAATTTGGATACTGTTTCTGTGCCCTCTGGTTAGTCTGACTAAGGGTTTATCTATCTTGTTGATTTTCTCAAGGAACCAGCTCCCGGTTTTGTTGAATATTTGTATAGTTATTTTTGTTTCTGTTTGATTAATTTCAGCCCTGAATTTCCTTATTTCCTGCTGTCTACTCCTTGGGTATATTTGCTTCTTTTTGTTCTAGAGCTTTCAGGTGTGCTCTCAAGCTGCTTGTGTATGCTTTCTACAGTTTCTTTTTGGAGGTACTCAGGGCTATGAGTTTTCTTCTTAGCACTGCTTTCACTGTGTCCCATAAGTTTTGGTATGATGTGCTTTCATTTTCATTACATTCTAAAAAGTCTTTTATTTCTTTCTTTATTTCCTCCTTGACCAAGTTATCATTGAGTTGAGCGTTGTTCAGCTTCCATGTGTATGTGGACTTTCTGTTGTTTTTGTTGTTATTGAAGACCAGCCTTAGTCTGCAGTCATCTCATAGGATGCATGGGAATTTTTCAATCTTTTTTTGTTTGTTGAGGCCTGTTTTGTGACTGATTATATGGTCAATTTTGGAGAAGGTACCATGAGGTGCTGAGAAGAAGGTGTATTCTTTTGTTTTAGAATGAAATGTCCTATAGATATCTGTTAAATCCATTTAGTTCATAACTCTATTAGTTTCACTGTGTCTCTGTTTAGTTTCTGATTCCATGATCTGTCCATTGCTGAGAGTGAGATGTTGAAGTCTCCCACTATTACTGTGTGAGGTGTAATGTGTGCTTTGAGCTTTAGCAAAGTTTCTTTTATGAATGTGGGTCCTCTTGCAGTTGGAGCATAGATGTTCAGAATTGAGAATTCATCTTGATAGAATTTTTTTCCTTTGATGAGCATGAAGTATCCTTCCTTATCTTTTTTTTTTGATAACTTTTGGTTGAAAGTTGATTTTATTCGATATTAGAATGGCTTCTCCAGCTTGTTTCTTGGGACCATTTGCTTGGAATTTTTTTTCCAGCCCTTAACTCTGAGGTAGTGTCTGTCACTGAGGTGCATTTCCTGTATGCAGCAAATTTCTGCATAATTTCTCCATAAGTCTATATCTTTGTATTGGGGAATTGAGTCCATTGATGTTAAGAGATATTAAGGAATAGTGATTTTTGCTTCCTGTCATTTTTGTCCTTAGAGGTGGAATTAGGTTTGTGTGGCTATCTTCTTTTGAGTTTTTGAAAGACAATTACTCTCTTGCTTTTTATAGGCTGTAGTTTCCCTCCTTGTGTTGGAGTTTTCCATCTATTATCCCTTTCAGGGTTGGATTTGTAGAAGATATTGTGTAAATTTGGTTTTGTCATGAAATATCTTGATTTCTCCATCTATGTTAATTAAGAGTTTTGCTGTGTATAGTAACCTGGGCTGGCAGTTGTGTTCTCTTAGGGTCTGTATGAGATCTTCCCAGGATCTTCTAGTTTTCATAGTCTCTGGTAAGAAGTCTGATGTAATTCTGATAGGCCTGCCTTTATATGTTTCTTGACCTTTTTCCCTTATTGCCTTTAATATTCTGTCTTTGTTTTGTACATTTGGTGTTTTATTATGTGATGGGAGGAATTTCTTTTCTGGTCCAGTCTATTTGGAGTTCTGTAGGCTTCTTGTATGTGCATGGGCTTATCTTTCTTTAGGTTAGGGAAGTTTTCTTCTATAATTTTGTTGAAGATATTTACTGGCCCTTTAGGTTGGGAATCTTCACTGTCTCCTATACCTATTATTGTTAAGTTTGGTCCTCTCATTGTGTCCTGGATTTTCTGGCCATTTTGGGTTAGGAGGTTTTTGCATTTTGCATTTTCTTTGACAGTTGTGTCAATGTGTTCTATTGTATCTTCTGCACCTGAGATTCTCTCTTCTATCTTTTGTATTCTGTTGTTGATGCTTGTATCTATGACCCTGATCTCTTTCCTAGATTTTCTATCTCCTGGGTTGTCTCCCTTTGTGATTTCTTAATTGTTTCTATTTCCATTTTTAGATTCAGGATGGTTTTGTTCAATTCCTTCACAGGTTTGGTTGTCTTTTCCTGTAACTGTCTATGGGGTTTTTGTGTTTCCTCTTTAAGGGTTTCTACCTGTTTACCTGTGTTCTCCTGTATTTCTTTAAGGGAGTTATTTATGTCCTTCTTAAAGTCCTCTATTATTATTATGAGATGTAATTTAAAATCAGAGTCTTGCTTTTTCTGTGTTTTGGGGTATACAGGGTTTGCTGTTCTGGGAGAACTGGGTTCTGATGATGCCAAGTTTCAGTACTCCTGGGAGACCAATTCTCTTCAGGAAGAATTTGGGTATGGAGAGCTATGGCACAGAGTCAGTTCAGGGGCACAGTCAGAAACCAGAAGGATCCTGTCCCAGGCAGTTCCTTGGTTTCCATGTCCTGATGGCTCTGGGTGGGTCCCTCTTGGGCCTGGAATTTGAGCAGAAGTGGTGGTCTCACCTGTGTTCTCAGATGTGTCAGTACTCTCAGGGGACCAGGTCTCTCCCAGAGGGACATGGGTATGCAGAGCTATGCTCCCAGGTGTGTCAGCACTCCCCGGAGATCTGCTCTCTCCCGGTGGGATCTAGGTATGGAGAACTGTGGGTCAGTTCAGGGTGCAGATGGAAACTGGAAGAATCTGTCCCAGGCTGCTCCTCAGTTCTTGTGTCCGAGGGCTCCGGGTGGGTCCTAGGAGCAGAAATGGTGGTCCTACCTCTGCTCACAGGTATGTCTGCAGTCTTGGGAGATCAGCTCTCTCTTGGCAGGACCAGGCTATGGAGAGTTGTGGCATAGGTTCAACTCTGGGTGCAGATCAACTGATATATTTTAAAAGATTCAGTTACAAATATCATTCACCAAAGTCCCTTATATGTTTGCAGGCAAAGAGAATTTGTTGTCAATTTGAGTTGAAAAATATGACTGCCTTTACATTTTTATTAACTACATTTTTACATTTTATCATACCCACTCGAACATTGTAAATGATGTAACGACAAGCACTTTATCAAAGGTACAATATTATTTGATTTAGGTTATCATAGAATATTTTAGTTGCTATATACCTTATTTGATGATATACCATTAATTATAGCTGAAAGTGAATCTTTCATTAGGAATAAAATTACTTAATATATTGTTCCTATGGGAATAATAAATCTTTCTTTCTTCATAATCTATTTTATGGTATTATTTTTAATAATTTGTTCTTTAGGGATCTAAAGTAGAATTTAGAAATTATTTATTAAGCTTTAACTTCATACAGGTTATTTGCATGAATTCTAAAGAGGATTCTAAAAAAAAAAACAAGTGGTAATTATAGCCTTAAGAAACTTCAAACATGGTACAAAAATAAATAATACAATAGAGCAAACACCAGAGAAAACCCAAGGAAAAACACGCTAGGTGAATTCAGTTGGCCAGCATTAGAATCTTGAAAATGAGGATGGTTCTGAAACACCAGCAGATACTTAAAATCCTCACTCAGCTTACTGGATGTCAAACCTCCAATTCCCATAGTTAGGAAGTTCACTGACATTCATGCTGAGACTGCTGGAAACAATACCTCCAATTATTTTACTTAACCCTTCCACAAGAGTGCCACATGGCAGATGAGGAAGTCAGAGGGGTTAATTCTCTCCTACTGATGAGATGAGCCATTTCATCAGCCCAGAAGTAATCTCCCTCTTTATAAAGTACAGGATACCCATGCTATACTCCATAGATCCAAGGAAGCTAAACACTCAAATGAGGATGCTGGAATCTTACTCAGAAGGGGGAATAAAATAGTCATAGGAGGCAGATGGAAGGAGGGGACTGGGTGGGAGAGGGATGGGAAGGGGAATGGGGTTTTCAGGATCAGGTGTTTGGAGAGACAAGAGAGAGGGCCAGAGGGACAGGAGAATGAATGGAAATCTGCAGCAGGAGGGGGTTGGGTGGGGGTGGGGCATCTCAAGGATGTGGAGACCTGGAATGGGGGAGGCTGCCAGGAATCAATGGGAGTGACCTTAGCTGAGATTCAGCAGTGGGAATACATAACCTGAAGAGGAGGTGACCGCTTCATGTTACATATTCTGAAGAGTCAGGAACCCCATTGGAGCAATTAGGGACACCAACCTACCCACAAAACTTTTTACCTAAAATGTATCCTGTTTACAAGTAATGAATGTGTGTGTGTGGGGGGGTATGGAGCAGAGAAGAAGGGAATGGCCAACCAATAACCAGCCCAACTTGAGACCCATCCCATGGGCAAGCATTAATCCTGACAAGATTAATGATATTTTGTTATAATTGCAGATAGGAGCCTAGCATAACCACCCTCTGAGAGGCTCAACCTAGCAGCTGACTGAAACATGCAGAGGCCCATAGCCTAAAATTGGATGGAGCTCAGGAACTCTTATAGAAGAGCTGAAGGAAGAATTGTGGGCCTTGAGGAGCACAGAAACTCCACAGGAAGACCAACAGAGTCAACTAATCTGAACCCTTGGAACTCTCAGAGACTGAACTACCAACTAAAGAGCATACACAGGCTGGACCTAGCTGCCCCTTACCCCGCACATATGTAGCAGATATACAGTTTGGTCTTCATATTGGTCCCCCAACAACTGGAGTCGGGGCTATCCCAAAAGCTATTGCCTGTCAACAGAGTATGTTCTCCTAACTGGGCTGCCTGGTCTGGCCTCAGTGGGAGAGGTTTCGCCTAGCCCTGCAGAGCCTTGATGCGTCAGTGTGGAGGGATACCCTGGGGCAGGCTCCACACTCTCAGAGGAGAAGGAAAGGGGGATGGAGGAGGGAATGTGTAGGGGAAGACCAGGAAGGAGGACATTGATCAGGATGTAAAGTAAATAAATAAAATTAAACAAACCAACTAAACAAACAAAACCCAAAAGACAAACAAACAAACAAACAAAAAACAAGAACAAAGCTTCTTTCAGATGGTCTCAGACTAAATCAAAACTTCCCAGTGCTGGTACAATTCAAGTCTATAAATATGGACACCAACACCATTGAATCTAACTTAAGATCAGAGGAGAAGAGAACCTTGCATAATGGGGGCTGCATTCTATGACATTTAAATCAAAAGACTGGCTACCTGATCAATGGCTGTCATCTGAGGGAGTACCCAGAATGTTGCCAGTGTTCTGAGGGCAAGTCTGAAAGGACTCACGTGTAATTTGCTATGAAAAACTATTTGTGTGTTTTATTTCTAATTGTGTGAAAACAAAAAAGAAAAAATTTCTGTGCAAGTAAAATTGAACAAATTCATTCCTTACTTGTACCCAGTTGTGCTGCATTAATCATCCCTGACCACCAATTAAAGTTTTCCACTGCTGAAACTCTCCAGAGCTTTGCAGAGTACAAAGAGTTTCTAAGAGGCACTATTCTTTGTTTCTCTTCCAAAGATTCCTAGGGACCTTATATTTGAAGGAGTGTACTATAAAATTATCATCAATAGCATCTTTTCCCCAACTTTTAAGCCTTTGGTTGAAATATAGTATTCATATGGAAAACCCCACACTTATTTAAATATACATGTTGATGGATTTGTTTACCAAGATTTCTCCCACTGGGTTACCGACACTCCCAGAATCACTGATAATTGTGTTCCAATCAAACAGCAAGGTGAATGTGCATGGCTGCTAAGAAGACCAGGCCATGTTCTAGACTCCAGGGCATGATGTTGATATACCGGTCCAGTTGGTCTGAATTTGGGCAGTGCCTTTGTAAAGAACTTCAGAAACACATCTGTCACCTAGATCTTCAATGATGGCCACCACCTGACTGAGGGTATTTTCTAGTTCTGCCTCTTGTGAATGGTTAGAACTTGGCTTCAACAAGAACTAACAGTATTAAGAAAGCAATCCAGGGGGTTCACTGAATGGCTGGGACATTTTGGTAACAGTATTATTATTATTTATTAAACAACCAAAGGCTGTAGTGCATTCAATCCTAAAGCAAAAGGATACATAGTTGCTTTTTCCTGAATGTCCAACATTATCTAGATGTATATTTGGGGTCATTTAAAAACAGCTTCTTTATACTTATCAATTAACACACTATCCTGATCGTGAGTCTATCTCCAGTAGTTTCTACACACAATGTTTTACAGGTGGGGCAGATCTTCGGTCTTATCAGCAGCTAACACATTCTGAACACTTCCTAGTATACTTTGATGAGGATCTGCTCACTTTTCCAGGCTGGCTTACCTCATGTGCTTTCCAGAAGGTAAACTTGGTCTCTCTGGTGTTCCTCAGACAAGCCTCTGCCTTTTTCAAATTATTCAGCAAGTGGAATCTGGTGCAGAAATCAGACCCTCTCTCTGGTGTAAAATCTTTCCATGTCAGCTAACATTTGCAATTCAAAAGATTCTTTATACACTAAAATGTAGGGCCTTTGCAAGTGTTTGCTCTGCATTCACTCCAGTTACATGTAAAATTATGCAACTAATCAGTCTGGGATGGACACTTTCACCATTTCTTGCTTTTCAAACAGTTTTCAGGCAGCATTTATTTTCTGTTTACTCAATTGCCTAAAAAGACAATATTACTAATTCATCAATGCAAATAAATGAATTATACTCTTTTTGTCCTTTGTCATATTCATGATGAACCTAAGGTGTACTGAGGTAGGCATAGATTCCACTTAGCACTTTGCTGAAGAAATAGGACTCTTCCCATCATAAGTACACAAGTCCAGTATACCAGATTCATCAGATCTTCTCTCCCCAAAATATTGGTCATGTTAATCTTCAAAATTTTCTTAACTTGTTTGTACTAACTTGTTTGTACTAAGCTCCCTACCCCTCTCTTCTCTTCTCTTCTCTTCTCTTCTCTTCTCTTCTCTTCTCTTCTCTTCTCTTCTCTTCTCTTCTTTCAACTTTGAAGGAAGCATGCCACCTTTCTCATGTCCCATGCTTAGGGAGACTGGGTACATTAATAGAGTAGTAATAAGCTTGAGTATAGTGTTTCATTCATGTGGACAGCACCACACTGTATGTAGTGTGTACTTGTTGGCTTCCTGCTCTGAGGTCATGTCAGATCTGCTCAGGTCTGACCTGTTTGAGTCTGAGAAGACTGTGAGTTTGTGTGATGATGTAATGAGTGCTGCTCTGACGCTCTCTGGTGCACCTATCCTTGATCCAGACACAGCTACCTCTTTGTTACTTGAAGTACATTTGTCATTTCAAATCTATGCACAGCAGTTCAAAATGAACGCTCTTTAAGTGCACAGACATGGCCTTTCAGGTCAGCTACCATGGGCATCTAGGGAAGAGTAGCTCACCCTAGAAATTTCGGTCTTGTCTTTTAGGCAATTGAGTAAACAGATAATAAATGCTGCCTGAAAACTGCCTGAAACTACTTACCACCCAGACCAACATCCAACATTGACCAAATACACACACACACACACACACACACACAGAGAGAGAGAGAGAGAGAGAGAGAATCAAAATGAGCCTCAGACACACAGAGCAAGATAAGGTTTTTATTTGCACAGCTACAAGTCTACAGGAAGTAATCTGTCGTTGGAGGTTACCATGACTCCCACAAATGCATGAATGTGAAAGTAGACATATAAGGAAAAGTTGATGCTCAGTTCAAAAAATTGCTAAGCTTTAAATGCTTATAACTAAGGGAGAGTTTCATTTCAAAGGCATGACTAGAAACAGCTGCAGTTAGTCTTCTGAATTAGAATTTGCAAGCCTTACAAACCAACAACACAAACCCCAAAATGACCGCAGTAACCCTCAAGATGAGAAGACATTTCTACCATGGTTGGTTTTGATCAGTATTTATCTCTCTGCAAAAACTAAATTGAAATAAAAGAACAACAATAACAAACCTGTCAAAATCTAAACAAAGAAACAACAAATAACAGCAACAAAAGCCCAAAAGTTGTACAATCCCGGATTCAGAGATAATTCCATAAGAGTTTAAGGGAAGCAAGACCTGGAGGAAAGGAAAAAGAAATCACATATCCATTCCTGGTGAATCACATTAATAGTGAAGAGTGATTTAATTTTTTCCTTTCTTTTAATATGCCCAGTCGCATCAAAATCTTCAAAGGGCTTAACTACAGGCTGAGGCATTGGAAGTAAAAGTAAGACAATGGAGTAATTATGGAAAACTTAGAAGAGAATGTCAGAGTCAGACTCTATTTGCCAAATTCCAACATTCACACTCGGAATTTCACTTCAGATCTAGACTGCTGACTTAAGTTGCTAACAGAAGATAAATATTTTCTTTATGGAAAGTGCTTATGAAGAACACTGAATGTTAGCTGGGTCTTTTAATTATTTGAAGTTACTTTTTTTCCAAAAGGATGTGTCCATACAGTAATTTCCTAAGTAATGCTGAGTGTCCCTCTTTAAAGGGGTGACATTTTCTGTGCCCATCACAAAAACCAACCCTTAGACCACAGTAACACAAACTATGGTTTCTACAAATAGTGAGGTGGGCAAGTGATAGATTAATCACTTAAGTCAGGAAAAAAAAAATCTCTGATCTTTAGAGGGAGAATAAAAGGCCTTATGATTACCTATTTTTAAAAGATTAATTTATTTTTATTTGATATGTATGGGTGTTTTACTCACATGTATTTCTGTAGACCATGTAAATGCAGTACCAATAAAGGCCAGGAGAGAGCATTAAATTCCCAGGAGCTAGAGTTACAGAAGTTATGTGGGTTTTCTAGAAGAGCAGTGAGTGCTCTTAACCACTGAGCAATCTTTCACCAGCTTCAATGAGCTACTGTCTTATTATCTGTTCACCCACAGAACTCTCTATTATTTTGTACTTTCCTCACATATAGACCTTCAGTTCCTGAGTAACAACCTACTTTCCAGTTAAACAATTCTTACACCCTATAAAATACGTTCACATATATTATATCCTACAATAACAATACTAAGGATTTAAGGCCTAGTTCTGTTTCAATGAAGATGATAGTGAAAAATTCAGAAAATGATAGCATAAACTCTGGTGTAGAAGGAAATTAGAGACTCTAGCCCAAATTCACTGTTTCTAAGCTTTGTAGAACCCAGCCTTTCTGAGAGAGTGCTACATGACTCACTCTGTGCTTTCTCTCAACAGCCTCACAGGAATTGCAGTGCAGGCTTGTAAGGAGGGTACCACCTCTTCCTCTACCACATTGCCTTCAGCATCTATTGAAGGCAATGTACCTGAAAACACAGAAATGCCCAGAACATACAAGCTACGAGTTAATCACTGTAAATACCAAACTTGCTTTTAACATAGTTATATCAAATATATTCTTTTTAGCATCAATGTAATATACTAAAAACTAAGTTTTCAAAATAAGATTCATAAAATTAAGTTTGTATTTATTCTAAATAATGATCAAGACAACTTTTGAATAAAAAAAAAACCAAGTACCAACAGATACATCTTCAACAAATTCCTTCACCTAAGGTTCATGAAACATCGCATAAGAGGGGGTGGAAGCACAAACATTCTAAGAGCAAAAATCATCTACTAAGAGCCAGAACATCTACTGCAAGAGTATGCCTCCAAGACATTACAGGCAAGCTACACTTGTGTAATGTCCTCACTGTCCTTAAAGCATTAGGTTCTTTAGTAGTAAGTGTGGTAGCAAATTTCACTAATCGTGAAACTATTGGATCTGGAACCACTCTGTACAAATTCTTCAAATTAACATTGTTACATATACTCTGAGGTACGCACCTTACTGTCACAGTAATGGTTTAAATATTTTTCTACCCTACTGAGACTGTTTTTCCAAAGGGAGAAAATTTTAATTTGCTTGCAGATATTCAAAAGAATAAACTATATTTGTTAAAAAGCAATTCTAGAAATGTACTTTTCAAAGTACTTAAAATACTAGTATAGTCTTTTCGAGGAGTATTACTTTAGAAATGCAATTACCTGGAAGACTTAGGCTTTATGAGTTTGCTGAAAAAAAAATACACTTTAATACTTGATAGTCACACTTCTAAGGACGAAGTAAAGAAGTCCATATTTCATTTCCTTGTGTACCAACATAGCTGCTTCTCTAATCACTTTAGTTTATAGCATCCTTGTCATGGATCTTTGGAGAGAATATGTGATTTTACAGGACAGCATAGCATATGTGGCCTCTTTCCATCTCTGTGTTAAATTGTCTGAGAAAATAAACTTAGTGGATGAAAATCTTGGGTTCACAGTCTCAAACATTTCCAGCCTTACGTATACAGCTATTAGTTTGTGCTTGGGCAATTCAGAACATCATGACATGATGGGCAGTCAATATTGAAGCAAAGTTACATGTCTTTTGGTGGCTGGAAAGTAAAAAGAGATGAAAGAAGGTGCTAGGAGTCCGACACCCTTTGTAAGGATATTTCCTTCAGTAACCCAACATTCTGCCAGTAGGCCCAACTCTTAAGCCTTCCACCTCCTAGTGGTACCACAAGCTAGCAGCCAAGCCTTCAGTGTGGGGGTCTTTGTGGAATATTTAAGATCCATACCATAACACACACTATTGTTTCCTCACTGTCCTTAAAGCATTAGGTTCTTTACTAGTAAATGTGGTAGCAAATTTCACTAATCGTGAAAAAAAGCATAATTCTTAAAAATCAGATAATTATTTTAAATTATTTTTATTGTAGTAGCTTTTATATTGAAATTATAATGTCATTGTTCTGGTGAAAGTAACATATAATTAATTTGATATATCTTTTTAGTTTATAACTTATAAAAGTTCTAGCACAATGTCTTGTCTATAAATGGTTAAAATCTATTAATGAAATAAATGAAATTTTTCATTTAAAATTTTTAATTATTAATTTATTAAAATATCATTACAATCTTTCCCTCTGTCCCTTTCCTCCCTCCAAACCCTCTTCTGTACCTTCCCTTCATCTCTTCTCATGACCCCCTACTCCCTCTCAAATTCATAATCTCTCCTTTTATAATATTGTTGCACTCACACATGCTTAAATACATAAATGCATCTTGTTGAGTCTGTTTAGTTTTTCTGGTATGTGTATGATTTCAGAGCTGATCACTTGGTATTGAATGTCCAGGAGCATCATCTCTGGGGATGACTGATTCTCCCTCTCTCAGTAGTCATGAGTTGTGTGTAGTTCTTTGTCTAGGAGTGGTGGCCCAGGAGATTCCCTGCTTCCATATTAACATGTCTACTGGTGTTAGTCATGGTTCAAGTCCTGTTCAGACAGCCATAGTGTTGAAGTAGCTTGCCTGTAATGTTGAAGATGTATCTGTTGGTACTTGTTTTTTTGTATCTAATCCATAAGATTAGATACAAAATCTAATCTTATGTAGTCTAAAATTTGGTCATGATGGGACTGTTATACTTGTGAACTCCCAGCAGCCAGCGTTCAAAACCTGCACACAATCAAGTTAGTTAACCCTGAGTACGGAGGGGGAAAGGTGTTCATGAGCTCTTGCCGCTAAGGAATTACCTATAGGTGGTGGCTCCTAGGGGAGAGGGTGTCAATTTTCTTAGGTGTGGTCCCTGGTAGATTGACCATGCTCCAGTGGATGGCCACATGTTACAGGGCTAGTGCAACCTGGAATCAGTAGATTATTAAAGAAAAAGAATTTGGGGGTGTGGGCATGCATCGGGGTAAATATAAGGAGGAGTGAGGTGAATATTATCAAAATATAGACAAAATGCATTTTATTTATGTATGAAATTCTTGACGCATTAAAAATATTATATTTTTAAAGTTAAAAATATATTTTGAGAATTGTGGGATGGATGTAAATTGCCCCAAAACCCACGCATTTTGATAAACTACTTATGAATAATAGAAAAGGCAAGTCTTGATTTTATCAGTATGCCGCACATAATTTCTTCATATGTTGAGAACTTGATTAAGTGCTGTGTATGGTAATTTGCTAGAAGGAAGGAAAATTTACTGTTTCAAATCAGAAATTGAGTTTTGTATACCCAGGTGTCTTTTGTGTTTGAGTCAGGGCCTAATGTAGCCCAGATGCTCTCTTTTAGAGAGTGGCCAGATTATGGGTCTATGCACCTCTACTGCCCCAGCTGAGACCAAACCCTAGTTGAGTGAGGATCAAACCCAGGGCTGCTGGTGTGCTAAGCCAGCACGCTGCCCATTTCTACAGTGAAACCCTCGGCTTCTATCTCAGCATGATCACATCTGATATAATAGTGACTGTATATTTCTCCTGATTTCACAAAGAAGGTAATTTTCTTCAGTAGCTTGAAAGCAATGGTCTGAAATAAGACTTGGATTTTAGAAATGTCAATTTTACATGATGAAACCATCGGCCATGAAAACTACAGCATGGGCACTTCTATATGCATGGAGACAATAACTGGATATTTGTGTGTTTCAGAGTGGGATATAAAGCAATGCACAAAATGAATTCATCAAGTCTTTTTAAAGTTCCAACTAAATGTTCAAACTTGAAGAGGACAATGACAACACTAGTTGGAGGATGAAAAGGAACAATGTCCGTGCACACGTTTTAACTCCTTTTCGTTGCTACGGAATTCACTCACTTTGTGTTTATTTTCACACATTCTGGCTGTTCTCAGTGATTGGAAATCAAGGGCTGAAAAATGATGATGTTCTGCATCACCATGAATTCCTACACACCCTAAAGTATGTGAAGTGGTGTTGTCCTCTTTCAACACACATAGGAGAATAAGCAGCAGGAAGACCTTCCTGGACGACTCCAAGCACTAGGCTTAAGAACATATTGTACTACATTGCATTAGGAAACCTGGAAGTCAAGGCTAGATGATTATGATTTTAAAGAGAAATATTTCTGACCTTTAGATTGAGGGGACAACTGACTTTTAACAGCCCGTTCCATTAGCCTGATGTTAAGCTTCTGGTCCTGAGGTCCAGGTCCAGGTCAAATTGACCCTTCAGGCAAAGAGAAATATTTTTATTGTGTCGTGAATGAATACAGGGAAAAAACAAGGATTTCCTACTTTTAGTGTTCATTTGCGGATTTTTAATGAGCCAGAAGAGCCCTCATAGTCTGGCATCACTGAAGGGTGGGTGAGGGACAAGGGAAGTGTGAAGAAGGGAGGACACAGTATCTCCACAGCTCACTCCAAGTATATGATGAAGCATCTCTAGGAAGCAGGAGAAACAGGGAGAGACAGCTTGCTATTTTACATGGAGGTGCAGTCATGTACTTATTGGATTGTCCTTTGGTGAATTTCTGCTTAATGCCATGGCTAGATTTAAAGCAGATCCCTGTGATTTAGAAATTCCCAATTGCAATGACTGGAGAATCATCACTCATAGTAAAGAAGGATCCTAAGTGATTGGACCTAATGGCTTGCAATCAGTTCTAATCTAATGAGGCTGAGTGAAAGCATGGGTGTTGGACCCATACAGAGTTTCAGTGACAAGGGAAAGAAAGACCATGCTTAGTGATAAACATCATAGAATTCTCTTTTGGATTCTACTGTGGATTCACTAAGTATACTTAGAAAAAAATGTTCTACACATTCACAATTCTAGACCTGACTTTTATGTCACCATGAAGTGACACTTGGTAAGATACTAATGACCCCATGATAAGGCCTGTGTATGGAGCAGAAAAGGTTAAATGATTAATTTGCCAAATTCAATTGCTAGGAAAAGATGGGATCATTCCAGTTAGAATAAATCAACAAAGCATTTAGAAACTATTTCCAGGAGTTTCAGACAACAGTACTGGACAGTCTGAAAAACAAGTGATATCAAAGCTAGGGATTGCAGAACTTCCAGGGGCCTGAGTGCTGACAGTAGATGTTAAAATTACTGCTGAAGAGACATATTTAATTATAAAGGGCCTGAGAGCAATGAAGCCCTTGGAAGGTTTCCCTCAGAGTTTTACAAGAAATAGGATAGGCAGCATCTTTAAATGTAATCACAAAATACAATAAAAATGCTCAGTCATCCCAAGGGACTTTCGAGTACATCTCCCTAGAATAATATAAAATAATTTCTTGTTAGCTTGGAGGCACAGGCCAATCTCAGATAATAGAGATGTTGAGGCAGGAAGATTACAAGTTCAAGGACAGGCTGGCAACTCAGTGAGACTTTATAACAAAACAAACACACAAAGGGGTATCAGTATGGCTCAGAAGTAGAGAACTTGTTTACTATGAGTAAGGATCTAGATTCAAAACCCAGTAAGGAAAAAATATAAGAGCCTTTTTGGAAATAGGTATTTAAATAGTGGTAGACTTTGTTCTTAGGTCCCTTTTCTCTTCCTAGGTTGCCTCGTCCAGCCTTGTTATGAGTGTTTGTGCCTATTTTTGTTGTATCTTGTTTGGGTGATATCCTGGGAGGCCAGTTGTTTTCTGAGAAAACATAGGAGGAGTGGATATAGGGGATGGGTGTGTGTGGGAGGAGTAGAGGGAGAGAAAACTGTGGTTGAGATGTATTGGAAACAAAAAAAATGTAAAAAAGAAGTATGCTAACTTCCTCTGACCACAGTGTGTGCATCCCCACTTCCTTATGGCGCCCTTTGTCCACACATGTCAATCATACAGCCCTTTGGCTGAGTCTTTCCAGCCAAACCCTGCCCACTATTTACTGATGCAATGACACACCAGCCTCTCCCTTCAGTTCTACAGTCACTCCAACTTCTTCCCATCCCATTTTCTTTCCCAGTTCCCAGAATTCCATGTTCTCTTTGTTCTCATTTGTAAAGTACATTGTAGAGATATGGGTAAATCTCAAATATGAGCACCCACAGATAAGAAAAATGAATCTAACACTTTTTCAAGTTTTTAAATCTCTAAGTCCTCATCTTGAAATTTCTTAAATGCTATTTCACACCTTTTTTGCCATTCTCATTACATAATTTATGATTCAAAATGAGCACCTTTTTTAACATCTTGGAAAAATTTCACTCTGAAATGTGTGTGGTCTACCAGAAGATTTTTGTTTATATTTTTCCTTTCTCTTCTTTCTTTTATTAAAATGTTAGTTTATTAAAAATTTGATTCACATTATAGTCAGCGAAGATCAAACATTTAGGTAATGTGTGTGAACACATGAATAACTTACCATAGAGATATACAGCTTGTGACACTGTCTTATTTAGGTTCTTATTGTTTATTGTGTATTAAAACACAGCAATGTAATTTTTTTGTAAATATTGATATAACTCTGCAACTTTATTGTTTGGTTTTCTCTTTGTTCTCATTTTTTTCATTATGCATTATTTTCCCTCTCCTAAACAGTTATTTTAAGTATTCCCTTTGATTTACTGATGCTACTTTTGGGGTGTGTGTGTGTGTGTGTGTGTGTGTGTGTGTGTGTGTGTGTTTTGGATTGGATATTTTCTTTACATTTCAAATGTTTTCCCCTTTCCAGGCATCCCTTTCAGAAACCCTATCCCTTCCCCCCTCCCCCTGCCTCAATGAGGGTGCTCCCCCACCCACCCACTCCCATCCTCCTGCCCTGACATTCCCCTACACTGGGGCATCGAACACCCTCAGGTCCAAGGGCCTCTCCTCCCACTGATGTTCAACAAGGTCATCCTCTGCCATATATGTGGCCAATGCCATGGGTATTCTTTGGTTGGTGGTTCAGTCCCCAGGAGTTCGGGGGGGGGGATCTTGTCTGTTGATATTATTGCTCCCTCCATGGGGCTTCAAACCCCCTCAGCTCCTTCAGTCCCTTCTCCAACTCCTCCATCAGGGATACTCAAGTTCAGTCTAATGGTTGGCTGCGAATTTCTGCCTCTGTATTTGTCAGGCTCTGGCAGAGCCTCTCAGGAGACAACCATATCAGACTTCCATCAGCAAGTACTTCTTGACATCCACAATAATGTCCAGGTTTGGTGGCTGTATATGGGATGGATCCCCAGGTGGGGCAGTTTCTGATGTTCTTTCCTTCAGTCTCTGCTCCACACTTTGTCTCCATATTTCTTCCTGTAAGTATATTGTTCACCCTTCTAACAAGCACTGAAGCATCCACATTTTGGTCTTCTTAGGCTTCATATGGTCTTTGAATTGAATCTTGGGTATTTAGAACTTTGAGTTAATATCCACTTATCAGTGAGTATATACCATGTTTATTCCTTTGTGACTGAGTCACCTCACTCAGGATGATATTCTCAAGTCCCATCCACTTGCCTGTGAATTTCATGAACTCATTGTTTATAATAGCTGAGTAGTATTCCATTGTGTAAATGTATCACATTTTCTGTATCCATTCCTCTGTTGAGGGATATCTGAGTTCTTTCCAGCTTCTGGCTATTATAAATCAGGCTACTATGAACATAGTGGAGCATGTGTCCTTAGTACATGTTGGAGCATCTTCTGGGTATATTCCCAGGAGTGGTATAGCTGGGTCCTCAGGTAGTACTATATGCAATTTTCTGAGGAACCACCAAACTGATTTCCAGAGTGGTTTTACCAGCTTGCAATCCCACCTGAGCAATGGAGGAGTGTTCCTCTTTCTCCACATCCTTGCCATCATCTACTGTCACCTGAGTTTTTGATCTTAGCCATTCTGACTGGTGTGAGGTGGAATCTCAGGGTTGTTTTGACTTGAATTTCCCGGATGACTAAGGATGTTGAACATTTCTTTAGGAGTTTCTCAGCCTTTTGAGTTTCCTCAGTTGAAAATTCTCTGTTTAGCTCTGTACCACATTTTTAATAGGGTTATTTGGTTCTCTGGACTTTAACTTATTGAGTTCTTTGTATATTTTGGATATTATCCCTCTATTAGAAAAAGAATTGGTAAAATCTTTTCCCAATCTGTTGGTTGCCATTTTGTCCTACTGACAGTATCCTTTGTCTTGCAGAAGCTTTGCAATTTTATGAGGTCCCATTTGTCAATTCTTGATCTTAAAGCATAAGTCATTGGTGTTCTGTTCAGAAACGTTCCCCCTGTGCCCATGTGTTTGAGTCTTTTCCCCACTTTCTCTTCTATTAGATTCAGTGTATCTGGTTTTATGTGGAGGTCTTTGAGCCACTTGGACTTGACTTTTGTACAGGAAGATAAGAATGAATCAATTTGCATCCTTCTACATGTTGACTGCCACTTGAATCAGCACAATTTGTTGAATATGCTGTCTTTTTCCCACTGGATGGTTTTAGCTCCTTTGTCAAAGATTAAGTGACCATAGGTGTGTGGGTTCATTTCTGGGTCTTCAAATCTATACCATTGGTCTACCGGCCTGTCACTGTACCAATACCATGCAGTTTTTATTACTATTGTTCTGTAGTACAGCTTGAGGTCAGGGATGCTGATTCCCCCAGAAGTTCTTTTTTTGTTGAGAACTTTCATGGGTTTTCGGTTATTCCAAATGAATTTGAGAATTGCTTTAACTCTATGAAGAACTGAGTTGGAATTTGGTGGGGGATAGCATTGAATGTGTAGATTGCTTTTGGTAAGATGGCTATTTTTATTTACTATAAGCAATGTAATTTTAATGTAATTGCAATAACAGAAAGCTGTTTGTTCTCTCTTGACTATTAAGACACAGACTGTGAATTTTTCCTGTTGTTTGTTTGCATTGTTATCTTCAAAATCATTTTAAATTAAAAGAGAATTATATTATTTTCTCTCTTCCATTTCTCCCACCTGTGCCTCCCAGGAACTCTCCCCACAAATTCTCCTATGGTCCCACCCACTCTCAAATTGAGAGCATCTTTTTCTTTGATTATTATTGTTACATACATATATACATATACATGTATGTGTATACGTGCACAAATATATAAATACAACCTAGTAAATCCCTTTTTGTTATTTGTATGTATGTGATTTCAGAGCTGACTATTTGTCTAAAGGTAGTTCCCCCACTCCAACTTAGTATGTCTACTGATATATTGGCATTACCACTTTCTAAATCTCATGCTTCTGAGCACAAAGTGTGGCTACTATCTATCATCAAAGAAGCTTCTCTTTACCACAAGCAAATGGATCAAGCACAGAAAAACTGCAAGTGAACACAATGTAGAGACCAGCAGACCCTGGAAAGCCCAACCCCAATGGGTACACCTATATCATAGCTTCTAGATCTATGGCTCAGGGAACGCTACAGAAGAAGGGGTAGAAAGAGTATAAGAGCTAGGATACCAGGAAGTCTCACATGAAACAGTCTTGCCTATAAATGGTTACATAAATAAGACCTTATACTTTCCTGTTATATATTTTACAATTCAGATGTGTCAATGAGATAGCTGGTAATTGAATTCACAATAAAAATGTATTATTTTTACAATGATTTCCTATTACAGAAAGTAGACAGGAGATAAACAAGTTTAAATGAATGTTTTAGGGACAGCAACCTAAAGTTTTTTTTTTTAATTTATATTATTATATATTTATTCCCTTTTTGCAGTCTTTTATGTTTTATTAAAAACTAGGCCCCTATTCTAGGCAGTGAAGATCTAAACTAACATTTAAATAAGTTAAGTGGACAGTTTACTGTTTTATGCTGCAAGCACCAAAGTGAAGGATAAAATTCTGTCCTTTTTCCTCACTATGACTAGAAACTCTTTTCTGGCTTGTTTTTTTTTTTTTTCTTCAAACAATGGTTTGGCCACTGCCTACAGAACTCCAAACAGACTGGGCCAGAACAGAAATACCTCCCGTCACATAATAATCAAAACACCAAATGTACTAAACAAAGAAAGAATATGAAAAGCAGTAAGAGAAAAAGGCCAAGTAACATATAAAGGAAGACCTATCCGAATCACATCAGACTTCTCACCAGAGACTATGAAAGCCAGAAGATCCTGGGCAGATCTCATGCAGACTCTAAGAGAACACAAATGCCAGCCTAGACTACTATACCCAGAAAAACTCTAAATCACCATAGATGGAGAGACCAAGATATTCCATGATAAAACCAAATTTTCACAATATCTTTCCACAAACCCAGCCCTACAAAGGATAATAGGTGGAAACCGACAATACAAGGAGAGAAACTACACCCTGGAAAAAACGAGATAGTAACCTTCTTTTATCAAACCCAAAAGTAGATAACCACTCAAATACAAAGATAGCATCAAGAATAGCAGGTGGCAATAATCACTATTCCTTAATCTCTCTTAATATCAATGGTCTCAATTCCCCAATAAAAAGACATAGACTAACAGACTGGATACATAAACAGGACCCAGCATTTTGCTGCGTGCAGGAAACGCACCTCAGTGTCAAACACAAACACTACCTCAGAGTAAAAGGCTGGAAAACCTCATGGTACCTTCTCCAAAATCGACCATATAATTGGTCACAAAACAGACCTCAACAGATATAAGAAGATCAAACTAATCCCATGCCTCCTATCAGATCACTATGGAATAAGGGTGGTCTTCAATAACAACAACAACAACAAAAAAAAAAAAAACAGAAAGTCCACATACACGTGGAAGCTGAACAATGCTCTACTCAATGATAACTTGGTCAAGGAGGAAATAAAGAAATCAAAGACTTTTTAAAATTTAATGAAAATGAAGGCACAACATACCCTACTTTATGGGACACAATGAAAGTGGTGCTAAGAGGAAAATTCATAGCCCTGAGTGCCTCCAAAAAGAAACTGTAGAAAGCATACACTAGCAGCTTGAGAGCACACCTGAAAGCCCTGGAACAGAAAGAAGCAAATACACCCAAGAGGAGTAGAAGGCAGGAAATCATCAAACTCAGGCCTGAAATCAATCAAGTAGAAACAAATAAAACCATACAAAGTTGGTTCTTTGAGAAAATCAACAAGATAGATAAGCCCTTAGCCAGACTAGCCAGAGGGCACAGAGACAGTATCCAAATTAACAAAATCAGAAACGAAAAGGGAGAGATAACAACAGAAACTGAGGAAATTAAAAAAATCATCAGATCCTACTACAAAAGTCTGTATTCAACACAACTAGAAAATCTCGAGGAAATGGACAATTTCCTTGACAGATACCAAATACCAAAATTAAATTGGATCAAATAGACCATCTAAACCGTCCTATAACCCCTAAAGAAATAGAAGTGGTCATTGGAAGTCTTCCAGCCAAAAAAAGCACAGGTCCAGATGGTTTTAGTGCAGAATTCTATCAGACCTTCAACTAAGACCTAACACCAGTACTCTTCAAACTATTCCACAAAATAGAAACAGAAGGAACACAACCCAACTCGTTCTATGAAGCCACAATTACGCTAATACCAAAATCACACCAGGGATGCAGGGATGGTTCAGTATAAGGAAGTCCATCAATGTAATCCATTACATAAACAATCTCAAAGAAAAAAACCACATGGTCATTTCATTAGATGCGGAGAAAGCATGTGACAAAATTCAACATCCTTTCATATTAAAGGTCTTGGAAAGATCAGGATTTCGAGGCCCATATCTAAACATAGTAAAAGCAATTTACAGCAAAAAGGTAGCCAACATCAATCTAAATGGAGAGAAACTTGAAGTAATGCCACTAAAATCAGGGACTAGACAAGGCTGCCCTCTCTCTCCATATCTTTTCAATATAGTACTTGCAGTTCTAGCTAGAGCAATTAGACAACAAAAGGTGGTCAAAGGGATACAAATTGGAAAGGAAGTCAAACTATCACTATTTGCAGAAGATAAGATAGTATGCTTAAGCGACCCAAAGAACTCCAACAGAGAACTCCTACAGCTGATAAACAACTTCAGCAACGTGGCTGGATATAAAATCAACTCATGCAAGTCAGTAGCCTTTCTATACTCAAAGAATAAGCAGGTTGAGAAAGAAATAAGAGAAATGATACCCTTCATGATAGCCACAAAAAATATAAAGTATCTTGGTGTGACTCTAACCAAACAAGAGAAAGATCTATATGACAAGAACTTCAAGTCTCTGAAGAAAGAAATTGAAGACCTCAGAAGATGGAAAAAATCTTCCATGCTCATGATATTGACAGGATTAATATAGTCAAAATGACCATCTTGCCAGAAGCAATATACAGATTCAAAATCCCAAGTCAATTAGAAAGAGCAATTCAAAAATTCATCTGGAATAACAGAAAACCCAGGATAGCTAAAGCTATTCTCAAGAGTAAAAAAAACTTCTGGGGGAATCAGTATCCTGGACCTCAAGCTGTACTACAGAGCAATAGTGTTAAAAACTGCATGCATGGTATTGGTACAGTGACAGGCATGTAGATCAATGGAACAGAATTGAAGACCCAGAAATGAATCCACACTCCTATGGTCACTTGATCTTTGACAAAGGAGCTAAAACCATCCAGTGGAAAAAAGATAGCCTTTTCAACAAATGGTGCTGGTTCAACTGGAGGTCAGCATGCAGAGGAATGCAAATCGATCCATTCTTATCTCCTTGCACTAAGCTCAATTCCAAGTGGATCAAGGACCTCCACATAAAACCAGGCACACTGAAACTAATAGAAAGGAAACTAGGGAAGAACCTTGAACATATGGGCACAGGAGAGAATTTCCTGAACAGAACTGCAATAGCTTATGCTCTAAGATCAAGAATTGACAAATGGGACCTCATAAAACTACAAAGTTTCTGTAAGGCAAAGGACACTGTCAAAAGGACAAAGTGGCAGTCAACAAACTGGGAAATGATCTTTACCAGCCCTACATCCTACAGAGGGCTAATATCCAATATATACAAAGAACTCAAGAAGTTAGACTCCAGAGAGCCAAGTAACCCTATTAAAAATGGGGTACAGAGCTAAACAAAGAGTTCTCACCTGAAGAATATCGAATGGCTGAGAAGCACCTAAAGAGATGTTCATCATCCTTAGTCATTAGGGAAATGCAAATCAAAACAACCCTGAGATTCCATCTCACACCAGTCAGAATGGCTAAGATCAAAAACACAGGAGACAGCAGGTGTTGGCGAGGATGTGGAGAAAGAGGAACACTCCTCCACTGCTGGTGGGATTGCAAGCTGGTACAACCACTCTGGAAAGCAGTCTGGCGGTTCCTCAGAAAACTGGGCATGACACTCCCGGAGGATCCTGTTATACCACTCCTGGGCATATACCCAGAGTCTTCCCCTCATGCAATAAGGACACATGCTCCACTATGTTCATAGCAGCCTTATTTATAATAGCCAGAAGCTGGAAAGAACCCAGATGTCCCTCAACGGAGGAATGGATTCAGAAGATGTGGTATATTTACACAATGGAATACTACTCTGCAATTAAAAACAATGAATTCACGAAATTCTTAGGCAAATGGTCAGAACTGGAAAATATCATTCTTAGTGAGGTAACCCAATCACAAAAGAACACACATGGTATGCAGTCACTGATAAGGGGATATTAACCCGGAATCTTGGAATATCCAAGACACAATTCACATATCAATAGATTTCCAAGAAGATAGAAGGAGAGACCCCTGGTCCTGGAAAGTCTGGATGTAGGGGAATTTCAGGACAGAGAAGCGAGAGGGGGTTGAATGAGGAACAGTGGGAGAGAAGGGGGCTTATGGGACTTTTGGGGAGGGAGGAAACGGGAAAGGGGAAATGATTTGGAATGTAAATAAAAAAACTTAGAAAATAAAAAAAAAAGAAAGTAACTGGAAGAGAGAGATAATAATGGTGAATGCTAGAGAAGGACAGAAGGAGAGAGACTGATTTTTATAATAAAAAATACCTACATAGACAACTAAGAAAAGGGTATGATGCTTATATTATTTCATAATCACATTAAAATGAGCTAGTTTTATTAAATATATCATTCACAAATATATAAGTAACAGTAAAGAACACAGAATTCAGCTTTTATAGATTTCTTCATATATATATGCACACTTGCATATACATGTGCAATAAGTAATTACATTTATTATTATTGTTACATATATGTTATATACAATGCAATTATACACCATATAATTCTATAATAATTAAAGAAAACGAGGCAATGAATTTGAAAGGGAGTAGAAGAGTCATGTGAAGTGTTGGAGAGAAGAGAAATGATGAAGATATATTTTAATTAAAAATAAAAAATTATTCCAGTGGAACAAACTGTTATATTAGTTCTATATTACTGTTTAACAAATTACCACAAACATTGAATCCAGAAAAACTCAAAGTTATTACCTCAAAGTTCTGCAATTCAGAAGTCTGAAGTAGGTCTTTTAAGATCAAAATCACAGTTTTGTTGAGCTGTGTTTTTCTGATGTGCTTTGGAAGAGCATGGATCTCATTTTATCTAGCTTCCTGTGGATGCCTTCATTTGCTGGCTGGTGATGCTTCTGGTTCCCAGGCCAGCAGGCAGAGCACTGTGAAATTTGCTCCTGTCATCATGCTTCCCTCTTTGATTTCTACTCTTTTCCTTCTCTTTCCCTTCATGTAAGATTACCTTTCATCCACAGAGTAGTCTTTCCATCTCAAAATCACTAACAATTATATCTGCAAAGTCTTGCTTGCCTTATAACATAATACATTCAAGTTCCTAGAATTAACCTATCTTTGAGGAGTGATTATTCTGACTGGCACATTGGACATCACATGACCTAGAGAGGGGGGGTTGGGTTTTATAACAGCCTCATCACCTACATGGGAGTAAGTTATTGTGTTATGGAGATTAGCATGGCTACAATGCTAGCAGGTAACAGAAACTTCAGCTCCACTACAGTCCTGTAGAATCACCATTCATAAGAAGACAATCCTCAATCAAAAGCACTATGCATCACATGATTCTAATATGAAAACTGATATGCTATTTGTGGGACTCATGATCACCCTGATAGGCAAGTGTTGTATGGAGCTACACCTTTGGTATATTTTACTATGAAACACTCCTATTTCAGGAGGTTTTAGCATTGTTGATTAAAATGGTTTCAATATTGGGCAGTTTTGCTTATAAGGATGCTATAGAATCTCTTGAGAATTGCCTATATAGGGCACTAGCATTATCACCCAATTTCAGTGCAACTTACCAATAACTATTATACTTTTTATGAATTCCAATTAATGGAAGCAATAGTGAAGATTTAAATGAAAATATGCACAGCTCTAATCTTGGCACTTGGCAGACTCACTCAGGTAGGTTTCTGTGAGTTTGAGTCCAGCCTTGTCTTCATAAATGAGTTCAAGCCAGCCTACTTGGTAAGACTCTGTATCAAAGGACTCTAAAGAAATAATAGTAGCAATGATAGTAGTAAATAAAATTAATTGAGAGGCTTAATTGGAGAGTGATATTTATTTCCTTACTTAAATACTTTTAGCATAATGCAGCCATTATGTTCTTCAAACTGACCATGTTGTCTTATAAAAATCATTTGAAAGGCCAATGGCTATGAGGAAGAGACTTTGCTGAGACCTCATTAATGTTCACACAGCTGTGATTAATTACATCTTGTTGATCTAATCGCCATTGGTTCTGTATTGTCTACACTGTTCTGGTTTTAGGACAGACAGTATATCTAAATAAATAATATACCATGTGCTTCAGATGCAAGGCTTTTAACAAATGCTAAATATCACATCAGTTTTTGCCCTGCTGTGCAGTTTATGCAGTGAATTTCATCATAACTTTTAGAAATGTTTTTTGAATAAGTTACTATGGACAATGTGGAAACAAACATCTGATCCTTTAAAAATGTTTCTCAATGCTAAAGTGTATTTCTCAATATTCTCCCTTATTCCAGCACTGTTGGAAATTCTTCATGCAACTTCCGTTTCAGTTCTAGAGGCATCAAGTCAAATTATCTGTATTTTCTAATTATCTTTTAATTTCACTCATGGCCCTAAACCCATTTTCTCTGGTTTTGTCTCCACTTTATTTTGTCACTAGTCACATGTCTGCATGGATGCTTCCAGATACCAACAGGTGATTATGTGCTATATTGATATGAGCAGGCCAATCTAGAAATGTAGAACAAGCAGTTGAGATCAGGTGTTTGAGGAGTTGGTGTCATTTAGTAAATTTGGCTATTTAAAAAGTTAGCTAAAGCAATTTTAAACCTTCACGAGATAACCAGCTGTGTTCCCTTTTCAAGAATTACACATATATGTAGCCCAGGCTACCCTTGAACTAACAGCCCTCTTGCTCAGCTTCTTTGATGCTGAAATAACAGGAATGTGACATCATGGCATCTCACACAGAGTTGTGCACTCCACACATGGAAAGAACAACAGATTACAGAGCTGCCCCATCACATAAGCATGCAGTTTCTATCATTCTGCTAGTGTCTAGACATGCAGCCTTGAAGGCCAGCTTCCTGCTGTCGGAGTTCTATTATCACCAGTGTTCGCTGCACTATTGATCCTTTTCCTGGACAGGTGCTTCTAGGACTGATGCAAGCTCACTTGTCTGTGTCTGCTTTTGTTGTCTGTGCCTCTGGAATTCTAGGCAAGAAACTCTCCACACTGACCTCATGAGGCTTTGAGTAGTTCAAGTATTTTAGCTGTTCTGAATCGGTGCCTATCTATGGATGAAGACAAAGAAGCAAGTGCAGCAGCGAGCTGGAGGAAACCCTCCCTGCTTCCTCTCGTATTTCTCAAGTGGCTTCATTGCACAATAACTTTATAGAAATGAAGGCTGTGCTTATAACACTTCAAAAACCACTCTGCCAGCCACCACAAAAGCAAACAGAACAATTTGTGTTTCTTTTTTTAAAAAAATATTTCTATCTTTTTATGTCTGTGTATGAGTGCTGCGCCTGCACAAATGTAGGTGAACTACACATGTGCTTGATGCCCCAAAGCCAAAAGAATATGGGAATTCCCTGAAACTGGAGTTCCAGATGGTTGCAGGACACCATGTAGGTACTGGATACAGAACACAGATCTTCTCCAAGGAAGCATGTGCTCTTAACTGCTGAGCCATCTCTCCAGCCATGACTGAGACGTGATGAGGGCAGAGTAAGAGCGTTGTTTCTTGGTTCTGCTCTCCTTCCACACAGTGTAAGTGAATGTTGGGTATCAGGTAGTCAAAGATAGAGGAAATACCATTTTCTCTGTTCTCTGATAACATGTCATATTAAAGGTTTTTGCTATTCAATTAAAACTTATTTAAAAAATATTTACTTGAGGCACTACCAGGTAATAGAAAATAACTCAAGAAACATTTAATAGATTAAAAAACAGGATAATGATTATTTTAAAAATTTCAACTAAATCCTGATAATCCTGACTGTGTTTCATTCTTCCAAACTTAGTTTTATCAAGAAAGGTATAAACTTATAACCAAGGTGCTTATAAATAACAAGAAAATGCCTTCATATACCTGCACCAAATTTTATGAACACAACCAACTTGTGTTCAAGTAACTCAGTTATAATACTGATCACACACACACATATTTATTATTGCTACTAATCCATTCCATACATCAGATGTTCATAATTGCTATTATTACTTACTCAAGTTCTAAATTCCCATCTGACCATATAAGAATGGATAGCACCAAGGAAGTGAAATGAAACCAATTTGCTTCTAAGTAATTCTGTTGTAGGTGTTTGTGGTGACAGCAAATGTAAAAAACAGAAGAGTAGAAAAAAGCATTCAAATGTAGAAATATAGAGCCTCAGATGAGAAATTGTTCTCCACATGGACTATCTTATAAGAGCTATTGTATCCCTAGAGTTTTCCCCAGTATGTCATACATGAAATTTCAAAAGTAGAACGATTCTACCTCAATACCTGATGGTCAACGACAAGAACACACACACACACACACACACACACACACACACACAATATTTACTCACAGGCACACACATACACACACATATGTATATACAAATACACCCATGCACATACAAACAGGCACACACGCACACATAAAGTTTGTATGGCTTAAATTTCATTCTGTTGTATTTGTTAGGTAGAGAAAACTACATAAAAAAAGTTTCTCTATAGAAGTTGTTGGATACTGACTCATTTTATTCAAATGATATCTATAGTTAAAAATCATAGAAAAAAAAACCCCACAAATTATTGAGTTTAATAGATATAATGCCGTGTATACACTGGAACCTTGGCAACTTGGCAGCTTACTTCTTTGAGGAAAGGATTATTATGAAAACAAATAAAGCCTTGATTTATCAGTTAAAAAAACAAAAACAAAAATACAAACTAACATTTGTCCAGCCAAAGTTCCCCATAGCAACAATCTACATAGGCAAACCATTAGCTAATTGTGTTTATGCTTCTTAAGCAATGGAGTTTATTCTGACAATCTGACTGCTAAGAAATGAATTAGCAAACTGCTTATTCATTCTCTGTATCTTGTTTGGCAAACAAAGCATGACAAATAGCAATCTAAAGGGAAAACAGAATCCTGGGATGCACCTGCAGTCTCTGCAGAGAACCAAAGTGTCTGAGGCCTGAGGGACTGTCGTTCAAAAGAACGTATCCGTGGTGCCACCTGCTGGTCAGTATTGTGTCATGCAGTCTAAAAGGACAGTCCTCTGAGCCTCAAAAGGCTGAAGGATAGGATTGTCAGATTTATGGAGATATTTATCTCTCCAGAGCATCGATTGATTTTGTAAAAGAGCCAAATAATTGTAATAATCTAATTACTTTTAATTATCATTCTATGAAGTACACAATTACATCAGTGACAAAGCAGACTGTAGGAGCAAATTGTCTATTAAAGAAACAAATGCTCTATCCAGAAGATTTTCATATATTTTATGCTGAAGTTGTCATGTTCTATCTCTTATTTCAAAGCATTCTGTATTTTTCAGTGTTATGCTTATGTGATATTATATAGGAACTTAGCTTTCTAAAATACACTAAGTATATCTTTACGTATTCTAAGGAAAATTGTATGTTGCTTCTAAAATGACTTCCAGATGACTACAATGCACATACAGATAAGAGCCATCTTGATTCAATTTGTCCCTCTTGTGGCTCGGAGGAGATGGAAGACTAAGAATAAGCTGAGTAAATATAACAGACTTATGAGTGATGAAATATAACTCAAAATGTTAAAAATGTATAAAGAATGAATGTGACATTCTCCAAGAAATTAGCATTTATTTCTTGTTTCATTTACATGAATATTATATATGCATATATGGAAATATTCAAAACTAGGTTTCAGTTTTATCTCATAATGAACAATATCATGAATCCAAAAAGGCACTCAGAGCATTGTTGCTCTTAATTATTGATCAAAAGAACTACAGGAACAAAAGTAGTGCTTTGTCTAAAGCATTCCAACTAAAACCACGTAAGTAGTACATGGAAAAACATCTCAGACTCAAGCAGCACAAACAGCAATGATTTGCTTATTGGTTCTTTTATTTATTCATTCAAAAATTTAAAGCATCTAAAGGCTAGAGAATAAAAATGGACTGATGACACCTAATCTGATACTGAGCTTCAGAAACTCACAAACAGGTTTTACGTTGCTAATTTTCCAATTTCCATTCAGTTCACAGTGTGGAGTATATAATGTCTCTCTTCTCTCTACAAGCCTTAATATCTGCAGCCCCTCTTCAAGCTCAGCTGATGATTTTGGAAGACAGATTAATTAGTACAGTACTTCCGCAGATCTCAGGTCTCCTTCACCTGTGCGCATGACTCCCTCGCCTCATGTTACCTTGCTTTCAGCAGAGGCCCATTCCTTGATTTCTCAAGAACGGTTTGTCTACAGCTCTTCAGGCTTGCTTCTATATGACATATTTTCCCCTTTTAATCAATTGTCTCCATAGGCACACAAGCATAATGCATCCATTTTAAAATTATAGACAAGACAATGAAACCAGGTCCGACTGCACTTGCTAAGTACCAGTCGAATTCTTTGCCTCACTTTTTACAGAAAAACTGTCCTAAAGAACCATCCATAACATGCCCTTTTCAGAAGGACTGGGTAACAACCACAAAAAGAAAAATTTGGTTCTTGCAGGTAAAGTGGTCTTACTGTTTTATATAAGTTTTATTTATAAGGCATTCATATGTATTCTGTATGAATTGATAACAACATTATGTCTGTGACAGAATTATATAACAGAACAAGTGTGATGGTTTGTATATACTCAGCCCAGGGAGTGGCACTATGAGAAGGTATGACCCTGTTGGAATAGGTGTGGCTTTGTTGGAGTAGGTGTGTCACTGTGGGTGTGAGCTTTTAGACTCTCATCCTAGCAGCCTGGAAGCCAGTATTCTGTTAGCAGCCTTCAGATGAAGATGTAGAACTCTCAGCTCCTCTGTATCATGCATGTCTAGAGGCTGCCATGTTTCTGCCTTGATGATAATGGACTGAACCTCTGAAGCTATAAGTCATCCCCAATTAAATGTTGTCATAAAAGAGTTGCCTTGGTCAAGATGTCTGTTCACAGCAGTAAAACCCTGATGCAGCAAGGATTACAAAAATGTCTAAAAATTTGGGATATAGTATTATGATTTGATCATTCTATAATGTGAACATATGTTAAAATGCTACACTGGACACATAATTTTAGTAATTACAGCAATACTTTCTAATTTTAAGTTCAACACATTTTATTTGAATCATCAGAGACTTGTGCCAGAAAGCAAATATCTTAGTTCTCAAATTCGTTCTATCTTTAAAATGTCTTTGCCAATTTAAATAGGAAAAATGTTTAGTTTGATTCAATGACTCAGATGGTGGTAATGATGTAATTCAGTGAATTATAGTTCTCCCTTCTTTCTTCTCACATTAACTCTAGTTTTGACAGTGTCCTAAAGTCTTTTTGTTATTAAAAAAAACTCTGAATAAGAAATAGAGTTCTGAATTCTAAGGGAAGTACACAGCAAGACGGCACCAAGGGCCTCTTCTTCTGTTAAGTAGTAGCTAGGTAGCCTAGTTTAAAACATTATACAGTATTAACCAAATGAACATTAAGAGTGAAGATGTGAACATACAGCATCACAGATGTAGACATCTTATGCAAGTGTCTCTCTCACACATCAGTGCTAGATAAAATAGCACACAGGTGAACTGATGCACTTACTAAAGCTTGGAACAAAACTGGACACAAACTGTCCAACAGCTATGTTAACTTAATTTCTCTACATACCTCTTTCTCTTTGTCAAACGGGGACATTACTTGTTATTGAGGAGGTTCTTAAGAGTGACACAAGGCATACAAATTTTTACTTCATATTCACAAAACGTGTTTGATGTTAGAACCATCATAACATTCCAGTTAGCCTCAGAGAGATCTTATGAAGGAAATCTTCCTGTGTTCACTGTGACCAGGAATGGCAATGAGCATAAGCAAAGGTATGCCAGGTCACCTGCAATGCTAAAATGAGGACAGTGTTACTTACTCTGTGGCTGTGCTGTGTCCACATACCTGATGAGAGGTGAGCCTGAGAGAAAGGCCTTATTTTGTTTGTGCTTTGAATGTATATGCTATCATATTGTGGAGCTATGGTAACAGGGCCTCCATGGCTGAGGCATGGTGCAGTAGTGCAGAGCAGACTCAAATCGTAACATCTCAGAGTAAAGGAAAAGAGAGCAGACTGGAAACCTGAAGACTTGCCTCTGTGGGGCACTTGCTCCATAGAAGCTCTATTCCCTTTAGGTGTTGCCAGCTCCCCAATAGCTCCACCAGCTGAGGACCCCCATATCAAATGCATGATACTTCAGCAGACATTCCACATCCAAACCATATTCAACCACAGCAATGGATATCTCTTCTGTTTCTGGTGACTCCTGTGTTTACAGAAGGTGGCAGAGAGAAAAAGCTAAACTTGGGCTGTTGCTCATTTAGAGATAGAAAAATAAGTAGAAATGTATCCAAATTTGTTGTTTTGCAAACAGTGTGTTTTTAAAAGACAAATAGATGAGGTAAGTATAAAAAGTAAAAATCAAATAGAATTACTGGTTAATGCTTGCTTCTTCTGAAACTGAGATCTCAGTTCAGAAGCTTCTGGGCAGCTAGGCACAGTAATTCACACCCACTGAGAAACTGAATTACTTTCCTTCCTATGGAGACCTTCAGGCAAAAATAGCAATGAAACAGGTTGCTGGGTCAACAAAGGTGCATGCTGAGCAGCTCTTTCCACCAAATTGAAGCAGTTACTTCTGTTGGAAAGTGTTAAACAGGAGACTCATAAAACGAAGAAAGCTAGGGAAACGTAGAAGGCACAGGAAGCTCTGAAAATTATAAGATTATCATGCTCTTCCTCAAGGTTATAAATGCAGTTAACAATGGCAAGGTGAAGACTCTGGTAGAACTACCTGCAGTTGGACATGGAGATCTGGGAATGCAGCTCTGGGGAGGGAGTGCCAGGAATACAGCTCAGGGGAATCCTCAGCCATCCTGGGATGGGCTCTCGATGATGCAGCTCTCTTCCAGTCACCCACACTCAAGTAAGTCAATCCAGAAATCTTCAGAGAGCAGACATTTGTTCATTTCTCTCCAGGAACCATCACACAATAGCACCTGGACACCAAGGCCACAGATACTGCAGTATACCTTACTAAAAGTTTAACTTAATTACCATCCAATGAGCCTAGTCAAGTTTTCAAAGATAGATTCAGAATTCCTGATGAAGTAAGATTCCTGCTGTTTTCAACAAATGTTAAGATTCAAAGCTCAAGTTCTGCTGTGGGACATCTGCCCTGCAGAGTGACCCGCGCCTGGAGGGAGTGAGCAGCCTCTGCCATCTTTGCTTCGGCGACAGAGCAGACAGGGACTCCAGGTACACAGAGATATCCCGAGTTTAACATTGCTCGGGACACAGCCAGCTAGGGTTCCACTTTTGCCCAAGAGCGGGGCAGCTCTGTGGTTGTCTGGGTGCCAGCTTTGCTGTGGGCCATCTGCCCTGCAGAGTGACCCATGCCTGGAGGGAGAGGAGCAGGCTCTGCCATCTTTGCTCTGGCGACAGAGCAGACAGGGACTCCAGGTTCAGAGATATCTCGAGTTATAACATCACTTGGGACACAGCCAGCTAGGGTGCTGCCTGCACCCAAGAGCTGGGGAGCTCTGTGGTCATCTGTGCACCAGCTCTGCTGTGGGATATTTGCCCTGCAAGGTGATCAGCGCCTGGAGGGAGCTCCACAGCCTCTGCCATCTTTGCTCTGGTGATAGACCAGACAGGGACTCCAGCGCACCATCTCCAAGTGGCGCAGGAAGCCAACCATCTACCCAGCTGTGTGGAGGAGTCAGGTAGCAGAGGTGAGACCTGCATTGCAGAGCAGAGGAACCCATCCTGAATAGTCTGGCAGGAGATTTCCGGCTCTGTTCCCAGGTTTGGGACCATCCTCTGCCATAGCGCACCATCTCCAAGTGGCACAGGAAGCCAACCATCTACACAGCTGCTCGGAGGAGTCAGCCAGCACAGGAGAGACCTGCATAGCAGAGCAGAGGAGCCATCTTCTACCACTGGGTACCATATCCAAGGGATACACGGAGGTAACTAACCACTCAGGAATGCAGAGAGGCCCAGTAGTACAATAGGACCACCCCTGCTGCTAAGAGGAAACAGTCTGAAACCCTGAGGACACTAGAGCCTAGGAACAGACTGGGACAGGAGTCTTCTAATTACTGCCTGCACCCAGAGTTGATCTGGGCCACAGAGGTACATACCAATATACAACTATAAGAGAGTGGGTCTTGCAGAAGTACTTACATATCAGTGTACACAGAGAGATCAGGTCTCCCAGGAGCACAGAGAAACCACAGTCAGAGACAGCAACACCAGCTAACACCAGAGATAACCAGATGGAAAAGGCAAATGCAAGAACACTACCAACAAAAACCAAGGCAACATGGCTCCATCTGAACCAAGTTCTCCAACAACAGCAAGTCCTGGATACCCCAACACACCAGAAAAGCAAGAACTAGATTTAAAAGCACTGCTCATAATGCTAATGGAAGGCTTCAAGAAGGACATAAAATACTCCCTTAAAGAAATACAGGAGAGCACAAGTAAACAGGGAGAAGCCCTTGAAGAACTAAGGGAAAACACAACAAAACAGGTGAAGGAACTGAACAAAGCAATCCAAGATCTAAAGATGGAGGTAAAAACAATAAAGAAATCACAAAGGGAAACAACTCTGGACATAGAAAACCAAGGAAAGAAGTCAGGAGTCATGGATCCAAGCATCAACAACAGAATACAAGAGATAGAAGAGAGAATCTCAGATGCAGAAGATACCATAGAAAGCATTGATACAACAGTCAAAGAAAATGAAAAATGCAAAAAACTCCTGAGCCAAAACATCCAGGAAATCCAGGACAAAATGAGAAGACCAAATCTAAGGATTATAGGTATAGAAGAGAGTGAACATTTCCAACTTAAGGGGCCAGTAAATGTCTTCAACAAAATTATAGAAGAAAACTTCCCTAACCTAAAGAAAGAGATGCCCATGAACATACAGGAAGCCTACAGAACTCCAAACAGATTTGACCAGAAAAGAAATTCCTCCCAACACATAATAATTAAAACACCAAGTGTACTGAACAAAGAAAGAATATTAAAAGCAGTAAGGGAAAAAGGTCAAGTAACATATAAAGGTAGACCTATTAGATTACATCGGACTTCTCACCAGAGACTATGAAAGCCAGAAGAGCCTGGGCAGATGTCATACAGACCCTAAGAGAACACAAATGCCAAACCACACTGCTATATCCAGCAAATCTCTCAATTACCATAGATAGAGAAACCAAGGTATTTCATGACAAAAATTTACACAATATCTTTCCACAAATCCAGCCCTTCAAAGGATAATGAATGGAAAACACCAACAAAGGGAAAGAAACTATACACTAGAAAAAGCAAGAAATTAATCCTCTTCCAACAAACCCAAAAAAAGATAACCACACAAACATAAAACTTACATCAAAAATAGCAGGAAGCAACAATCACTTTTCCTTAAAATCTCTCTTTTTCCTCTTCTTTTTTTGTTTTCTAAGTTTTTTTATTTACATTCCAAATGATTTCCCCTTTCCTGTTTCCTTCCTTCTTGAAAGTCCCATAAGCCCCCTTCCCTCCCTCTGTTCCCCATTCAACCCCTCTCGCTTCTTTGTCCTGGCGTTCCCCTACATCCATTCACTCTTTCCAGGACCAGGGGTCTCTCTTTCCACCTTCTTGGAAATCTATTGATATGCGAATTGTGTCTAGGGTATTGCGAGATTCTGGGTTAATATCCCCTTATCAGTGACTGCATACCATGTGTGTTCTTTTGTGATTGGGTTACCTCACTAAGGATGATATTTTTCAGTTCTGACCATTTGCCTAGAAATTTCATGAATTCATTGTCCTTAATATCTCTTAATATCAATGGGCTCAATTCCCCAATAAAAAGACATAGACTAACAGACTGGATACGTAAACAAGACCCAACATTTTGCTGCTTACAGGAAACACATCTCAGTGTCAAAGACAAACACTACCTCAGAGTAAAGGGCTGGAAGACAGTTTTCCAAGCAAATGTTCCCAGGAAACAAGCTGGAGTAGCCATTCTAATATCTGATAAAATAGATTTTCAACCAAAAGTCATCAAAAAAGACATGGAAGTACACTTTATACACATCAAAGGAAAAACCTACCAGGAAGAACTCTCAATTCTGAACAACTATGCTCCAAATACAAGGGCAACATCATTCATAAAAGAAACCTTACTAAAGCTGAAAGCACACATTGCACCCCACACAATAATTGTGGGTGACTTCAACACCCCACTCTCCTTAATGGACAAATCAGGGAAACACACACTAAACAGAGACACAGTAAAACTAACAGAAGTTTTGGACTAAATGGATTTGTAAGATATCTATAGAACATTTCAGCCTAAATCAAAAGAATATACCTTCTTCTCAGCACCTCATGGTACCTTCTCCAAAACTGACCATATAATTGGTCACAAAACAGACCTCAACAGATACAAAAAAATTGAAATAATTCCATGCCTTCTATCAGATCACTATGGAGTAAGGGTGGTCTTCAGCAGCAACAAAACAACAGAAAGTCCACATACACATGGAAGCTGAACAATGCTCTACTCAATGATACCTTGGTCAAGGAAGAAATAAGGAAAGAAATCAAAGCCTTTTTAGAGTTTAATGAAAATGAAGGCACAACATACCCAAATTTATGGGACACATTGAAAGCAGTGCTAAGAGGAAAACTCATAGCTCTGAGTGCCTCCAAAAAGAAGCTATAGAAAGCATACACTAGCAGCTTAACAGCACACCTGAAAGCTTTAGAACAGAAAGAAGCTAATACACCAAAGAGTAGCAGAAGGCAGGAAATCATGAAACTCAGGGCTGAAATTAACCAAGTAGAAACAAAAAGAACTACTCAAAGAATCAAAAAAACCAGGAGTTGGTTCTTTGAGAAAATCAACAAAACAGATAAACCTTTAGCCAGACTAACCAGAGGGCACAGAGGATAGTATCCAAATTAACAAAATCAGAAATGAAAAGGGAGAAATAACAACAGAAACTGAGGAAATTCATAAAATCATCAGATCCTACTACAAAACCCTATACTCAACACAACTGGAAAATCTGGAGGAAATGGACAATTTCCTAGACAGATACCAACTACCAAAGTTTAATCAGGATCAGATAGACCATCTAAATGGTCCCATAACCTCTATAGAAATAGAAGTAGACATTGAAAGTCTTCCAACCAAATAAAAGCACAGGGACAGATGGTTTTAATGCAGAATTCTATCAGACCTTCAAAGAAGACCTAATACCAGTACTCTTCAAACTATTTCACAAAATAGAAACAGAAGGAACACTACCCAACTCGTTCTATGAGGCCACAATTTCACTGATACCAAAACCACACAAAGATCTAACAAAGAAAGAGAACTTAAGACCAATTTCCCTTATGAATGCAGATGCAAAAATACTCAATAAAATTCTTGCCAACCGAATCCAAGAACACATCAAAACAATCATTCACCATGATCAAGTAGGCTTCATCCCAGGAATACAGGGATGGTTCATTATAAGGAAATCCGTCAATGTAACCCACTACATAAACAAACTCAAAGAAAAAAAACACATGGTCATTTCATTAGATGCTGAAAAAGCATTTGACAAAATTCAGCATCCTTTCATGTTAAAGGTCTTAGAAAGAACAGGAATGCAAGGCCCATACCTAAACATAGTAAGAGCAATTTACGGCAAAAAGGTAGCCAACATCAAACTAAATGGAGAGAAACTTGAAGCAATCCCACTAAAATCAGGGACTAGACAAGGCTGCCCTCTCTCTCCATATTTATTCAATATAATACTTGAAGTTCTAGCTAGAGCAATTAGACAACAAAAGGAGGTCAAAGGGATACAAATTGGAAAGGAAGAAGTCAAATTATCACTATTTGCAGATGATATGATAGTATACTTAAGCGACCCAAAAAACTCCACCAGAGAACTCCTACAGCTGATAAACAACTTCAGCAAAGTGGCTGGATATAAAATTAACTCAAGCAAATCAGTAGCCTTCCTATACTCAAAGGATAAACAGGCTGAGAAAGAAATTAGGGAAATGACACCCTTCACAATAGCCACAAACAATATAAAGTATCTTGGTGTGACTCTAACCAAACAAGTGAAAGATCTGTATGATAAGAACTTGAAGTCTCTGAAGAAAGAAATCGAAGAAGATCTCAGAAGATGGAAAGATCTTCCATGCTCATGGATTGGCAGGATCAATATAGTAAAAGTGGCTATCCTGCCAAATGCGATATACAGATTCAATGCAATCCCCATCAAAATCCCAACTCCATTCTTCATAGAAATAGAAAGAGCAATTATCAAATTCATCTGGAATAACAAAAAACCCAGGATAGCTAAAACTATTCTCAACAGTAAAAGAACTTCTGGGGGAATCAGTATCCCCAACTTTAAGCAGTACTACAGAGCAATAGTGTTAAAAACTGCATGGTATTGGTACAGTGACAGGCAGGTAGATGAATGGAACAGAATTGAAGACCCAGAAATGAACCCACACACCTATGGTCACTTGATCTTTGACAAAGGAGCTACAACTACCCAGTGGAAAAAAGATAGCCTTTTCAATAGATGGTGCTGGTTCAACTGGAGGTCATCATGCAGAAGAATGCAAATTGATCCATTCTTATCTCCTTGTACTAAGTTCAAGTCCAACTGGATCAAGGACCTCCACATAAAACCAGAAACACTGAAAATAATGGAAAAGAAACTGGGGAAGTGCCTTGAGCACATGGGCACAGCGGAAAATTTCTTGAACAGAACACCAATAGCTTATGCTCTAAGATCAAGAATTGACAAATGGGACCTCATAAAATTCCAAAGTTTCTGTAAGACAAAGGACACTGTCAAAAGGACAAAACGGCAACCAACTAATGGGGAAAAGATCTTTACCAACCCTATATCCGACAGAGGGCTAATATCCAAGATATACAAAGTACTCAAGAAGGTAGATTCCAGAGAGCCAAATAACCCTATTACAAATGGGGTACAGAGCTAAACAAAGAATTTTCACCTGAGGAATATTGAATGGCTGAGAAACACCTAAAGAAATGTTCAATATCCTTAGTCATCAGGGAAATGCAAATCAAAACAACCCTGAGATTTCACCTCACACCAGTCAGAATGGCTTAGATCAAAAACTCAGGAGACAGCCAGTGCTGGCAAGGATGTGGAGAAAGAGGAACACTCCTCCACTGCTGGTGGGATTGCAAGCTGGTACAACCACTCTGGAAATCAGTTTGCTGGTTCTTCAGAAATCTAGGCATAATACTTACTACCAGAGGACCCAGCTATACCACTAGTGGGCATATACCCAGGGGACTCTCCAACATGCAGTAAGGACACATGCTCTACTATGTTCATAGCAGTCTTATTTATAATAGCCAGAAGCTGGAAAGAACCCAGATGTCCCTCAATGGAGGAATGGATACAGAAAATGTGGTATATTTACACTATGGAATACTACCCACTACTAAAAACAATGAATTCATGAAATTCTTAGGCAAGTGGGTGGAACTGGAGAATGTCATTCTGAGTGAGATGACCCGTTCACAAAAAAATCACACATGATATGCACTCACTGATAAGCGGATATTAGCCCAGAAGCTTGGAATACCCAAGGAACAATTCACAAATCAAAGGATACCAAGAAGAAGGAAGGAGAGGCGCTTAGTCCTGGAAGGGCTCAATGTGGCAGTGTAGGGGAATACCAGGAAGGGGAGGTGGGAGTGGGTTGGTTGGGGAGCAGGGGGAGGAAGAGAGCATATGGGACTTTTGGGGAGGAGGGGAACCAGTAAGAGGGAAATCATTTGAAATGTAAATAAAGAATATACCTAATAAAAAAACAAACAAAAAAAAAAGATTCAAAGCTCACCACACACTCCTCCAAATCCACATTTACTTTTATTTCCTAAAACTCCCATTACAAAGCCTTTCCTGCCAATCTATTTTCCTAGTTGGTGGGACTATTAGTAAAGGATTGGTAGATAAACTCCTGTTGGAGGAAGTGTGCAATGAGAGCAGGCTTTGATGTTTCAAAGGACTCACATTATTCCCAAGATGCTTTCCCTCCACCTCCTACTTGCAGATCAAGATGTGCATTCTCAGTTGTTCCTGGCAGTGTACCTTTGCTCTATCATCATGAATCCTAACACTCTGAAACTCTAAGCCAATTAAGTTGCTTTAGTCATGGAGGCTTGTCATGTCAGCAATTAAAAAAATGTAACCAATGCAGAAGCTGGTACCAGGAAGTAGCCTATTACTGAGACAGACTTGATGATGTGGTTTATTTGTTTGTGGGATGCAGATGTCTGCGATTTTGGACTAGGAAAGCAATTTAGTTCAATAATCAGAATGCAGTGGGCCATCCTAGTAGTAACGTGGAAGACAGTAGTGCCTAAGACAACATGGACTATGGAGGCCCACCTGCAGAGGTTTCAGAAAGGATCCATATTAGCAACTGGCCCAGAGAGCATTTGTGTGATACCTTGGCCCAAACTGTGGCAGCGGGTTTCTGTCCTTGTCCTACAAATTTGTCTGAAGCTAACCTGAAATGTAATGAACTGAATCTTTTGTGGAAGAATATTTAAAGAAATCCCAATATTGGCTGGGGTGTGCTTATTAGTATTTGTACTCATGTGGGTATAAGAAAGACTAGATGTACAGTCTGAAGTGAAAAAAGAATACCAGGAAATTTCATATTGGATCCAAGGCTGGAACTAAAAGGGATGAGTTCAAAGAGAGGCCCGATGCTCACTGAAATAAAGGGAGGGGTGTTCACAGGAATAGACCTCACCCAGATAAGCTTCCAATCTGAAAATGAAAAGGCCTATGGGGTTTCTTCCCTTAAACTGCAACAGCAATTCAAAGTTACCACAAATGTGATCCAAGAAAGGACAGGGTTCACCCCAAGTTAGTAGCTAAACTTGGCCAGTACCATCCACATGGTGCCAGTCAAAGGATGCACTAGTTAAGGGGTAGTAGACCCTTCTTCTACAGTTCCACAGAGTCACAGAAGTCAGATATGTATCAGGGTCATCTCCACACAAAGGCCTTGCAAGGCTATTGTGTGAAGCTGTGAAAGAGAAGCTAGGATCGTATTGAAGACACTAAGGTGCCAAAGCTATGGGTTATCTGCCAAGAAGGACTGCACACAGAGCGTGGACCCAGCCCAAGACAGATGTATCTGACAGGCAGCAAAGTTGAACAGCAGAGTCATATAAGCTACTTGACATTATACATGGAGCTAAAGAAATTAGAGTTTGCCCTGTTGTGTTTTGATCATACTTTGGTTCAGTATTTCCTCACAATGTCTTGTTTCATCTCTTTCGGAATGCTGATTATGGTCTTTGCCATTATATGATGGAAGTATGTGATATGATTTTCTTTGTATAGTAGATTACAATAAAGAGATTGTTTTGCGTTTCAGAAGAGACTTTGAACCTGAATTCTCAAATAGCATTGAGACTGAAAGACTATAGGAACTTTTGAGGTTGGACTAAATGCACTTTGCATTAGGATTTGGACATAGCTTATGGGGCCAGGGAATGGACTATAGTCATTTGAGTGAAAATGGTCCTTTCATAAGCTCATATGTTTAAATACTTGATCTGTAGTTAGTGGAACTGTTTGAGAAGGATTAGGAGGCATGTTCTTATTTAAGGAAGTGTGTCATGGGGGAGGTTTTGATGTTTCAAAAGACTCATGCCATTATTAGCTCTTCTTTCCTTCCTCCCTTCCTCCCTTCCTCTTTCCCCCTCCCTCCCTTTCTCTTCCTCCCTTTTCCCCTCTCTACTATCTGCAGATTAAGATGTGAACTCTCACCTGTTCCTACCACCATACTTTTGCTCTGCTATCATGGACCCTAATATTATGAAGTTGTAAGCTCAATTAAAACTTTCTTTTATAAGTTGCCTACATCATGGTGTGTTGTCATAGCAATAGAAAAGTAGCTAAGACAAAGACCAAATTCCAAATATTTAAATGGACACAGAAGGAGAAGCTAAAGGTCTAGAAAACATAATCAATAAAACTACAGCAGCAAACTCCCCTTATCTACAGAATGAAATATCCACCTAGAAATAAGTCATTTGGAACATAAGCGACAAAAGGCCCAAAATGTACCATATATATATATGTGATAAATATATCACATATATATGTGATATATATGTGACATATCACATATATATATATATATGGTTCATTTTGGGCCTTTTGGCCTGATATATATATATCACATTATAGTCAAAATAAAGTAATAATATGAAAAACTGCAGGAAAGAAAAACCAAGTCACATACAAGGCAGAACCATCAGAACAACAGCATATTTAAAAACAGAAGCAGGACATGGAATGATATATTCTAAACTCTGTAATTTCCAACCCAGATTACTATATACCATTTAGCAATAACTCTGAAAGTTAATGACCTCAAGTCTTCAATTAAAAATTACAGATTAGTAGACTGAATTAAAATAAAAGACCTACATATTTCTTGCCTGCGAGAACTATACCTTATGGAAAGAGGATGAAAATTGGCATTCCAAGCAAACAGAACTTTTTAAAAAAGTGAGTATTACTATACTGATATTCAGCAAATTATATTTTAAATCAGTTTCACATTGATTATAGAAACAGTTCATCATGAGGATATATCAACTCTAAATATATACATATTAAACATTAACACACCCATTGGGACATCCAATTTCATAAACAACAATCCACTCCCCAAAACCCTATTGGATTCAATGGGACAGATAACATCATAACAACTGAAGTGGGTTTTATCAGTACTTCATTGCTATTGACTTTGTCACCACACAATGTTGGGGGTTCACAAATCACATTCCCTAAGAATGGAGTTGATAATAATGCCTAGGTTTGCTTCAGGAATGGAAATAATCTTGGCAAAAGTAGCATATCTATAGAGAAGTAAGCTATAGAGGCTAATCATATGGTCCTTGAAGCTTCCCCATTCTCCCAGTTATATATTATATATTATTATATAATTAAAATTATATATATTATATATATATATAATTTTTAGAAGAAAGTACTTATGTTTTATAAAACACAAAAAGAAAAGAAGATAATTAAATATAATTCACACTACACTGACACAATAGCCAAAAATTTCAGGTAAAATATGGTATTATGTTGATTCTACAGCCTAGACATAATTTAGAGAGAGACATAAAATGTGAAGGAAAAAAGTAATAAAGCTGCTCACAGTTAATAAATATATTGTTGGCCTGGCTGCACAGCCTACCTTCTGTACAAACTTTTCACATTTGATTGCTTAGTAAATGCATTCTCACGAATCTAGATTAATATTTTGTGGTGAGTGGTTTATACCATAGTCATAGTGTTTTTCTACTTTCTAGGTATTTTCTAGCCTAATCTGGGGAATTGCAATATATATCCGTGCCACTAGATGGCAATATATGACATTGAAAGTAGATATTTCCTACCCTCTTAATATATTATTAGGTATCCAATTTTCCTTACTCGCCAACAAAGGCAGATAGATGACAGTTGCCAACTAGAAAAGATATCTGCACTTAAAACCACATCCTAAGTTTCTTATTTTTATAATAGAGTCTGGAAAACTACAGGAAATCCAATTCTACATACATATTCTAGCCATTGCACATTTTATTTTAAAAATCAAAAAGCAAGGATAGCTATCTAATGTCAATAACTCTATACCAATTGCCAAACTTGAATGGTGTTTCAAAAGAAAAAATGAGAGACTTGTGTATTAATGGCTTTTCAGTAATTTGTGAAAAATTGAATAACACTATAATCAGAAATACACACCAATGTATATGCTAAAGTTGATGGTGATGTGTGTGTCGGGGTCGGGGCAGGGGGTTGGTGTAAGCCAGTACCTTACTATGTACTCCACTCAGGCCTCAGATTTGGAGTGCTCTTCACCCAGCTGAGATGAAAGGAATACCATGATGCATGGTTTTAAAGCCGTCTGTTCAGTCCTAAGAAAACCTAAAATCGGCACCACTAATGACTGTCCTTACTGATTATTTCATTCCAACCCCTGCATCTATATACAGCACTTTACATGAGTTTGCTCACATTAAATTGCCAGTATTTGACCATTTTGCCTGATAAAATTACAATTCTGTATATGCCAACTAAACTAGCCATTTTTATTGTTGCTGAGGCAAAACGCACGATACAAACAGCGTAACGAAGAAGGGTTTATTTGGCTCATATTGAAGTCACAGTCTATCACAAAGTAGGAGCATGAATCAGAGGAAGAGCCAGGAGCTCAGAGTCATTTTGAGTTAGTTCCAGGCACAGCAGTCCATGCTGGTTTCCCAACCCTTCTTCTGAACACACCTGTGTGGCCTGGGAATACTGAATTTGCACAGCTGTTTACCATCTTGGTTCTATAAAAATGGAGACTCAAAGCCAAGCCTCTCTAGGAAGCAGAAAAGAGTGGCACCACAGGGACAGGCTCCAACCCCGGGAGAACACTTCGGAGGAGACTTCCCACTTGTCATTTCTCAGGTAGATAAAGTAAATAAAAACTGACCACTCAGCTAGATGTATCAACATTTCCCAGGTTCACAATAAATTTTCACTCTATTCAATAAAATCTTCATAATGCTTTAATAGTTTCTTTGCATATGTAAAGAAAATATAAAAACAAAACTGGGTTGCTTATGCAGATAGGGCATTCTGTTTATTGATGGCTCACCGTATTCCTCCTTAAGTCAATTTTAGTAAGAATTTTTTTTACCTTCTCCTTATTCAAGCAAAGGAATTTCCTTATCATTTTTCTATTATAAATTTGGCTCCTTTAACATGATTTTAGCTCCATCAGGATAATTTATGCTCTATGACACCCACCTCTACTCATCAGTAAGGCTAAGGCATTTCATCCAATAGCAGTAATCACTTAGCAGTAACCCAGAGAGGACAGGACATGAAACAACCCAGTAGGAAGCCATGATGAACGGCGTTTCTTCAGGATGGCCACAAAGACACTGCTCTTTTGGGCCACGCTACAGCACATCAGAAACAACACTGACCATTTTTAAAACCAAGAGCAATAAGAAAATCATTCAATTTTAATTAGTTACAAACCATTCTGTGAGCTTCATGGCATGGACTAACTTCAGAAAGTAGACCATAACCACGTTTAAAATACAACATTTGTACGGTTGAGAATAGACCTTCCACTCAAAGAGAAAAGCCAATCTGTGTCCCTTCAACCCTCCCTGAGCAGGTAGATAGCAAAGTTACTCACAGTTCACAATGTCACCTTGAAGTTCCAGAATCTGAGGAGTTGGCATGGTGAGGATGACAATGTCAAACAGCTCAGCAGAGCCTGTGTTTGTGGAGACTTCCCACTTGTTATCTTTCAGGTTGATCTGAGTCACACACTGCTTGAGAAGGACTTCAGCACCTGCTCCAAAGGTAAAAGAAAGCTCCTGTCGTCAGGATTTTCCATGAGAATGAGGAAGAAATGAAAAGTCAACCTGAATCCATTCAAGTAAACAAAGACTCCTCAACCTTAGCTTCTGTACTCCAATCTCGATTTAATCTAATCTAATCTATTCTATTCTAATCTAATCTTCCTAATTCAGTAGTAATTCTTTCATCTATCACTTGTACTCTTGTGCCTCCAAACAATGTTTTATAAAGGAAACAATTATAAAAAACTGCTATAATTACTATTCTCAAGACTATTATTTGTACTATGTCATAGCTGCCTTTCATTGAAACTGTATTAGTTCTCTCTAAATCAACTGGGCAAAGCTCATATGAACTCATTGAGACTGAGGCAGTGTGTGTGTATGAGTATGAGTATGACTGTGTGTATGTGTGTGTGTGTGTGTGTATACACACACATATAGTCTTTTGGTTTAATGTATATATAGGACTCCTGAGTGTCTGTGTGAGTTCTAGTCCTGACTTCCTTTGGAGATGAATAGCAATGAGGAAATGTAAGCTGAATAAACTCTTTCCTCCCCAACTGGCTTCTTGGTCATGATGCTTTTTGCAGGAATACAAACCCTGACTAAAACACTCCCCTAGTTATTTTTTCATTGCTGTAAAGAGTTACCATGACTAGGCAATTTATAAACGAAAGCATTTAATTGGGAAGGGTCGTGTTTACAGTTTCAGAGCATGAGTCTATGCTTATCATGGTGGGAATTATGGCAGGAGGCAGGCAGGTATAGTACTGGAGATGTAGCTGAGAGCTTACATGTTAAGACAACCAAGATGCAGGGGGGAGGACTAAATGAGGATGGTGTGGGCTCTGAAACTTAAGCCCACCTCCAGTAACCCACACCCTCCCACAAGGCCACACCTCCTAATTTCACTCAAGCAGACCTTCTAACTGGGGAAGCATTTAAATACAGAACTCTATGTGAGGACCATTTACAATAAAGTCACCACACAAGTCAACCATTTGTTACATATTTTACTGATGTATTTCAAAATTTAAGAAGAGCTCAATCTGTTAAATCATGATCTATCACATAAGCATGTGACTAGGAAGCTTGTCACCTTTGCAGAATAAGTATGCATACACTTCAGCAAATGAATTTGAAATTGATTATCACTAGTAATACGTAAGAATAGCTCCTTAAACAATTTTAAAACATGTCTATAAGGCAGATTAAGTCCCCAGTAAGGATCAGAACTAAGAGAATCACTGACTACCTTTTCATCCTTCTTCCTTAGAATGTACCACAAAATTGTTACAATAATTTCCTTAGTTGTTTATGTTGTATACTCTTTAATTTTAGAGCCAGTGAATAATCTTAATGACCACTTTGTTTCTATGTGTAGCATATGTCATGGTTAATACTAATTATTAAGTTGATAATATCTCCAATAACCTAGGACCCAAGCCTCTGGGCATGTTTTAAGGAATTACCTACATGACATTAACTGAGGCAGGGTGACTATACTTAGTGTAGGTGGCACCATTGCACCTAGGCTAGGATTCCAAATTGCATACAGAGGAGAATTCTGCTGAGCGTCAGAATTCATTGTCTGCTTCCAAACTGCAGATGCAGTGTGACCAGTTACACAGGTTCCTGCTGCCAGGATTTCTCATCATGATGGACTGTACTTCTGAACAGTGAGACAAAATAAACCCATTCTCTCTTGAGTTTCTTTGCCAGGGCATCTTTATACAGCAATAGGTAAAGTAACTACAATGGAATATAACATAAAAATTACAGTGCTCGAAAGAACATGGTTTTGATCATTATTTGTTTAAGAGAATAAATCATATACCATAAACTTAAAGAAATTCCACTTGGATTATTAATTCTTAGTATACTGAAATCTTAAATTTCACATTTTGTGAAGACTTTTAGAAACAAATCTGGGGCTGGAAAGATGGCTCAGTATGAGGACAGGAGGTTGAATCCCCTGAATCAACATAAATGCAGGGAGAGAATAACATCCTGCCTAAAATTCCAGTCCTCAGAAGGCAGAGACAGGAAATCCTGGGGAAAAGTGGGCCAGGAAACCAGGAAACAAGGAATTAGCTGTATCCCAATCCATGAATTCTGAGTTCTATTGAAAGACACTGGTCCAATCAGTATGTACTGAGTAGTTGAGGAAGATTTCTGATGTCAGTCTCAGGTCTACACATGCTAATATATATATCCTCTACATATACCCCCACATATGCATGCAAACATGAATACATACATACACAGATGTGTACCATACAGCAAAAACAGGACTTTTGTCCAATCTTAGACATATGAAAAGATGATAACACAATGGGGACGATTGAAAGCACAGGGAAAGTCAGTCTCCATCCTCATGGAGACATTTCACATTCCCAGGCACTAAAACTCCAGCTTAAGTCCAGCTTCCCTGTGCAGTTCCAATTGTGCAGAAGCCCATCTAAACCTGATCCTTCCTGCCTAGGATGTCCTTCAGCATCACTTTCTTTGACACTCATTTGACATCAATTCAAAATATCTGGATGCCTTGCTGTGTCTTATCTACCCACTAGTACTTTTCCACCTCCATGCCATCTAATTCCAAATAGCTCATGTCTTTCATTGTCCCTTGAAGAATGCTAGACAACTAAATGTTGTAAGTCAAATGTAAACTTTAGAGGGAACATGGTGCCAACTGGGTCAAGGGTCAATCTCTGCTTGAAGCAGTTAGCATCATTCCTTTCAAACATGAAGGCAAGGGGGTGTACACTGTATGCAAAGCATATGATTCAAGGCCTCTGTGTAGCGTGTAATAAAACATCAATCTATGCTATGTCTGGCTATGCACTGGCAATGGCAGTCTAGATACCCCCATGGGGAGCTGTAAGCAGCAGTCTTCCCAGATTCCAGCAGTTAGCTGCTGTGTAACCCTTCTTGATATCCTAGCCATCCGCCCCGCTGACTCTGATTCCCTAGCCCCATAAAATGAAAACTTCAGAGGCTTGTAATTTATCAGTCAGATTTATAATAGTAAATCTTCAACCCCCAAAATTCCCACACAAATAACTCAAAACTCAATTGATATAGATACAAGCTGCACACCTAGATTGGACACATGTGCTCTACATTATTTAATCCTCTAAGAAATCCCCAGTTACTTATGGTTCTTAGGTCCACGTGGTTCCGGCTCATTATCCTCTCCTACAGGTTCTATCTTGTCTCTCCCATCTTCGTCTCGTCTCTCTGTCCCCTCTCTAAAACGTTCAGCTCTGCCCTCTTCTCCACTGCCCAATCACAGGCCCTAGCCTTATCTGACTAATAAGATTTCACCTGACCTCACCTGAGTACAGGCACCCTTTTGAGGGGATTAAAAAAAAAACAAAAAACAAACAAACAAAAAAAAAAAACAAAACAGACAGCAATCCACAACACCTCCACTTTGGGAAGGTACAAATAATATTCAATTTTATTCCATACCCACCATTTATTTTACCCCAACAGAGCAACTCTGCTCAGCTTTTCCTTATCTGGAATGTCTTGCTCTGCTTACCGTCTGTACTCTATGCTGTTGTCCAGACCCTGAAAGAATAAAAAATGTAAGCAAGCCCCACTGACCCTGTCTTGAGGGCAAGTATGCCTCAAGGCTAAGAATAACATAACGTGTTTTGAGAAATGGCCTAACTGCAGAGACAACAAACCATCTGGTGTTGACAAAGTCTGACTCAGTGGTCCAGAGAAAAGCAAGTATGAAGGTCGGCGTGCCCCAAAACAGGGTGGCCTGGAGTTGAATCATATCTAAAAACAGACAGAGTGTACCAATTTAAATAAACCAATGAAATTGTTATGTGCCTGTTGCTAACTTTCCCTATAAATATGTCCCCCTAACTGAGTTCGGGGTCGACTCCTCCATCTCCTGTGTGAGATACGTGTAGACTTCAGAGCTCTGACTTCCCAAATAAATCTCTTGCCTGACTGCATCAAGACCGGGTCTTCGTGAGTTCTTGGGTTTGCCCTATCTCGAGACTTGAGTGAGGGGCTTCCCCATTTTGGGGGTCTTGCAACCCCAATTGAAGCAACTAATTCTATTTTGATTACTTTTTTCCTCTATATAATCCTTTGAAAAGAGAATTGTTATCTTTTTCTCTGTCACTCTGTCTCTCCCTCCCTCCTGACCCCCTCTCCATGTGTGAGTGTGTGTGTGTGTGTGTGTGTGTGTGTGTGTGTGTGTGTGTGTGTATGTGTATGTGTGTATGTATATGTAAAGGGGGTTAAAATCCACTAGCCTATCAATCTCTGCCTGCCTTAGCTAAAGTTCTCAGACATCAGTTCTGATGGCCTCAAGGTTTTTGGTAAGTTGAACATCAGAAGTGTAGGTGTGGACTGCAGAGGAGCTGCACCAGGGGCACACATGCACATTCCAGGCTCCAAGAAAGTCACAAAACCATAAACTTCAAGGCCCAGGCCTAGAAACCGTCTTTTTACAGGCTCCCTTATTTAACAGAAGGGTACAGTATGAGACATGAAAACATGTAAAGCCACTGCAGGAGATGAACAGACCCAAGCTAATATGACTCCTGGAAAGTCCATCACATAATTGGATAGAAAATTTTCATTTCTATTGCTAGGATTAAAGTTCCTAGGAACAGGAATTTGCTATGGAAGTAATTAGTAACTTTCATAAGACACCACACATTAAAATTACAAATGCTCTGGAAACCCCTGCTTGAAAACAGGGAACAATATACATTTTCTCAAGAGGCTCTTTGAGCTTAGGAAACTTGATCATGCATAGACTTTACACAGAAACTCCTCAAAGGCTTCCTACTGCACTTGAGAAAAAGTTTAAAATTGTTGACCGTGGTGTACAAAGCACCTAGGCTGGAGCCCAGTTTAATCTCGTACTTCACCTCACCACTTTCTTCTTCGAACTACTCCCCAGTCAGAGTGAACTTTTCATTTCTTGGATGTGCTTAGCTGTGTCTACTTCATGACGGCTCCTGTTCCTGCTCTCTTGAACTCTAATCACTTGGTCCTGCCCTAATTCACACTTGTTGACTGTTAAAGTATCCATGAAATGTCATTTTCTTTGAAGTATTTTCCCTGACATATCTTTTCAGCTCATCTCTCTGAAATTTGTGCCACATTAGGTATTTTTACCAAATATCTGTTCAATACTCACATAGCATTTACTCACTTAGCATTTACTATATGTATTTTTATTAAAAGTAAAATTTAATGCCTCTCTACCCAACCACTATACTCTACATTAACAGGCAGGAATTATGTCTCTACTTTCTAGTTTCTCAGGGTATTCCTTTTCCTATTCCATCAAGAGAGGATAAGAATATACCAAGAAACAGTTCAATCCAAGTCTAAGATGGCAAACTATTTGAGTTTAATTAGGGTGATTGTAAGAGGATGGGAAACATACAGGTAGCTACACTAACCACTTAAACGTCCTCAGGGATGCTTCATAATGTCTTTCCCACCAATGTCTTTCCATGAGGAACTGTTACTGGGAACAGCCTTGTGAGTGTCTTGGGCAAGTAATCACATCCTGCTAACATTTGGAAGACTGAGCATCCAAGTCATATCCAGAGGACAGAATTCTACAACATTCTGTACACACTACTTAATGAGAATTTTTAATTTTGCACATAGCTATATAGATAGAAGACTAATAAGGATTAAACATTTTATATAAGTAAATGTGCTTCTATTATATAGTTATTACATTTTATCACCAACTTCCCTCCAGTGTGTGTGTGTGTGTGTGTGTGTGTGTGTGTGTGTGTGTGTGTACAGACATACCTATTTGTGCTTAAGCATGTGGAGGTCAGAAGAGGAATCTATCAGATGTTCTTTACCTAATGTCTTGAAGAAAGTTCTCACTGAATGTGAAGCTGGCCATTTCAGCTAGACTGGCTGTCAAACTACTTAGATCTCCCTGCATCTACTTGGAGTACAGGCACCCTTTGCCATACCGTCTTTATGTGGGCTCTGGGGATTTAAATGTAGGTCATCTTGCTTTCACAGCAAGCCTCTTACCCACTAAGCCACGTCCCTATCCAATTTCCTTCATTTTAAGGAGGAAAATAGGAGCACATTTTTCTTGTATCAGTTCCCACAGATTTGAATTTTGTAAGCAGCACCTGGAAATGCTTTAATGAGACCTAAAGACATAGGAAAGAAATTTAAATGTACTGATTAAAATAGACAAAGAAATATTCATCTATAGTTTGTTTGATACTTTCTAGCATCCCTTGAAAGAACATTGTACTGGATAAATGTCATAATTACTCATGGAGAACTGTGAGAGACAAATACACAGGTTTACTTTCCTCACATCAATTTTAGGAAAAAAAATAAACAAATGAACAGGAAAAAGAATAGTAAAAGTAAATATTACTGTTCGGGAAGCAGTTAGAACTAGGATCTGCAAAAGAAAGAAACTATCTTTTAAAAAGAAACCCTATCTCAAGAAAGGAAACAAAGCAAAACAGTTACTAAATGATAGCTACAGTCCTCTTGTTACTTTGACAACTGAAAAAAAAAACCCACAAAAATAAAAACAAAAATGGAACAGTAGAAAAGCAGAGCTGTGAGATTTTTTTCAGTGTTTTAACTTGGAAATTTTGAAGTGCAGACACAGAAGATTAACTATGTTGACAATCCTACTTTCATTGTACAAAATATATCTCTGATTATGAAATAATTAAACACTTTCAAAAATAAAATGGTAAAATATAAACAACAACAACACCAGAAAGCAAAAACAAAATGCTTCCATAAAAAACATCTATAGGGCATATTCTTAATTATTGATTGATGGGGGGAGAGCCCAGCCCATTGTGGGTGGTATGATATCCATGTGAGTGAGGAACGTTGTCATTCACTACCAATGAGTTGGTCTTTAAGAGCAGCATAACCTATTGATTTCAATTCATCCTACTGTTATGCCAATTTAAGGGATAGAAAAGTATTTTTGTATACTTAAAACCCAAGACAATTTCCTAATCCTCAAAATATAAATATATGCAAGAAAGTTGAATAAATGATTATACACACATACTATACTATTTTGGATATAATTAAAGAAAAGAAAGCAAATTAAATTTGTTGACACAAAACACACCAAAGATATGAAACAAAAAGATTCTGAATAGTTTCTATAAATTCCCTTTGCTCATATTTTAAGAAAATGAGCATAAACAGATTAATAGTAAGCAGTGACAGTGATTTATTTTCATCCATAGGAAAACACAGATTTGTAAAAGAGCACTCTAAACTGAGATCAGGATTATTTGGAAGAAGGAAAGGCTGACCGAGAGTTTAACTATTTTCATAATCTATACAATACTAGCATTTAACCTGCAACTTTTATCCTAAGAGACAGAGAAAATCCAATTCCCACCTGATTTTTTCAAGTAGTACTTGATAAGGGAAGAAAATCCGTGAGGTGCCACAAAGTTGCAGTCTCCTTCCTTCCCTTTCATTCCTTCAATGGGAGATGACAGAGGCTTCACAATTCCATGAGCTAACAGCTCCTCATAAAAACTGAAATAAACATTAAATATAAATGTATAGTTTGATTAGCTCTGTAACTGTCTTGCCTTGTCTAACCATTAGACATTAAAAATCAAATCACACTATAAATCCTCATATGATTAACTCAGTGGATATGATGTTAAAACTTGAAGAATAGAAATGTTACAAGAATCTGTAAATCTGCTGATGTTAGCCAAGTCCTATAAACAAGAAAAGTACATAGAAAATTATTATATGCTTCATTTTAAATGTGCTTAGAAATACTGACTTTCTTTACTATCTGCCCTTTTCTATACCCATTAACTATATGTTTTGAGCTCCCTTTTTCTTGTTCCATTTATAATCTTATCCAATCTTCATAAAGACAATATGAACTTTGTCATAAGAGGGGAAGTTGAAAATGTTTTAGAATGGATGATTTGTATCATTTTACACCATATATTTATCTACTAAGACTTCTGGTGACTAGCTTACTTTTGGTGCTCTTTGGCATAATGAGGACTGCGGGTGATGTACTGAGCTCCCAAGTCAGCTGTGCATCGAGGATTATGAGGACTGTTGGCAGTCATCATTCTTCCCCCTTAAAATAATTCATAAGCAGTTGTCAGTCATAAATGAACCTCTTGGAATTATACAACTCACCGTAGCTTGGTTGCTTTATTACCGCTGTTCAAATACATTAAACTCAAACTCATTAACATAAGCTAAAGTCTTTATATCGCTCATTGTCCTGAGTATTAGGTCATGATTTTTTTTTTATTAATTTGAAGACATTCAAGACTCATGAAACTCATGAATAATATACCACTGCCTTACAATGTTAGTAGTACATCCTGTGTTAATCTGAACAAATGAACGAAGTAATGGATGAATAAAACTAAATGGATGGAACGCCACAATGAGTAAGAACGTTTCTTCAGTCAGGATGTACAAGAAGGATTTTTATTCTAGACGTCTGGAAAGTCTTGGTCCAGGTGGATTTGGGGATCCGTAGACTGGAGGAAGCTGCAATGGCACAGAGCAGCCTGGCCCACAGGGCTCGGGTGGCCGACGTTGGCCAAGCACACGCCTCCCGGGGCACACGCCTCCCGGGGCACACGCCTCCCCGGGCAGGGTTCCGGGTCCAGCCCTCTCGGCACCGCGAGGAGCGGCCTTCCGGCTGAGGCAGCGTCGAGTCACGTGACAGCGCACACCAGAGAGCGCACTGCAGCAACCGGCCGGGGCTTTTCCCCTCAGAGCGACTAGGGCGGCCTGCCTACTTCGCTGAGGAGAGGCCTGTCACGCTCTGGCTGTCCTACAACTCACCTATGTCCCCAGCCTTGTCCCACAGAGCGAGGTACAGGGGAGCAGTTATTTCCTTCTTCAGCAGCGCGGCACACATACTTCCGGTTAGCCCGGCGCCCACGATCAGTACCCGGGACATGGCGGCGGGCCTTCGACTAGGCCGCTGGCAGAGGCTCGGGGCGGCGCCGGCCCACTCTGCCACCGTGTCCCCGCGAGGGTCAGGGCCGTGCCCTGGGCGGGACGTCTGCTCCTGAGAGGGCGGGGAACCCCGCAGGGGTGACTGAGGCCCAGACGACGGCCCGCCCCGGCCTCCACAGAGCGGCTTGCTTACCGGTTGAGCCCCAATCCCATCGGCCCCTGGAGGACACTCAGGAAGTCACAGCCAGTTGGCCTCATGAGGTTGACTGGAGTGAGGGAGAGGAGACAGCAGCGATGCCACAGCTGAATTTCTTCTGGGGTTTTATAGGCCACTTCAGGTGACAGGTTTTTTTTTTTTTTTTTTTGTCGTTGTTACAACCACCTCAGAGACTACAGATTATGCGTCCTTCCTGACATTGGCTCCTCAGCATCTGTGAAATGTGAAATGTGGAAAATAATACATCCTTTCCAAAGTTGTGAAGAATACAGACACTTGGTTCACCAGAAAATTTTCTATCACTTACGCATGTCCACAAATGACAACTTTGTGTCAAAATGGGTTCACTGTGAACCAAGGAATATTCTGTGAAATGGAATCTGCTACCACCATTGCCCTGTCTTCAACTTTGTCCTAAGAAGTTCTCAATAAAACGAAAAGGCAATGAAAAATAGGAACCATTAAAAATAATTACCTGGAAAATTCTGTGGAACCTTGACAATCCTAGCCAATAATAAAAACATTTAAAAGTCAAGTTTTGTTTAATGTCTCCTGACGACAAAAATTCCCATCATCAAATTTTTGTTTGATCAGCTTTTGTTTAAGACAAGAACTTGATGTGGTGAACATAGATACCCTAAGAATACATGCAAGCATAGCAGTAAAAGAATAGGAAAAGCATTGAATGCATAATGGTCTGTAGCTCTTTTTAGACAGTTGTTCAGTTTCCATGAGTATGTGGGCTTTCTGTTGATTTTTTTATTGAAGTCCAGGTGTAGTCCCTGTTGATCTGATAGAATGCATGGGATTAGTACAATCTCTCTGTATCTGTCAAGACTTCTTTTGTGTCCAATTATATGGTCAGTTTTGGAGAAGGTTCCATGAGGTGATGAGAAGAGGGTTTATTTTTTTTGGTTTTTGGATGAAATGTACTATAGATATCTGTTAAATACATTTGATTCATAACTTCTGTTAGTTTTGCTGTGTGTCTGTTTAGTTTCTGTTTTAATGACCTGTCCATTGGTGCAAGTGGGGTATTGAAGTCCCCCACTATTATTGTGTATTTCAACTTTAGTAAATTTCTTTTACAAATGTGGGTGCCGTTGCATTTGGGGTATAGATGTTCAGAATTGAGACTTCGTCTTGGTGAATTTTTCCTTTGATGAGTATGAAGTGACCTTCCCCATCTATTTTGATTAATTTTGGTTTGGCGACTCCAGCTTGTTTCTTGGGACCCTTTTACTTGGAAAACTTCTTTCTAGTCCTTTACTCTGAGGTAGTGTTTGTCTTTGTTGCTGAGGCGTGTTTCTTGTATACAGCAAATTAATGGATCCTGTTTGCATATTTAGTCTGTTAGCCTGTGACATTTCAGTTTTGAATTGAGTCTATTGATGTTGAGAGATAGTAAAGACCAATGATTGTTAATTCCTGTTATTTTTGTGTTTGGAGGTGGTATTATGTGTGTGTGAGTCTCTTCTTTTGGGTTTGTTGTGAGATGATTCATTTCTTGTGTTTTCTTAGGTGTAGTTACTTCTCTTGCATTGTTTGCTTCTAGTATCCTCTGAAGGGCTGGATTAGTAGAAAGATATTGTTTAAATTTGATTTTGTCATGGAATATCTTTCTCCCTCTATAGTGATTGAGAGTTTTGCTGGGCATAGTAGCCTGGGTTGGCATCTGTGGTCTCTTAGAGTCTGTATGACATCTGTCCAAGATCTTCTGGCTTTTAGTGTCTCTCTTGAGAAGTCTGCCGAAATTCTGATAGGTCTGCCATTATATGTTAGTTGGCCTTTTTCCCATACAGCAGGTTTCTTTTCTGGTTCAATCTATTTGGTGGTCTGTAGGGTTTCCTGTATGTTTATGCCCATCTCTTTAGGTTAGGGAAGTTTTCTTCTACTACGATTTTGTTGAAGATGTTTTCTGACCCTTTGAACTGGGGATCTTCACCCTCTTCCATTCCTATTATTCTTAGGTTTGGTCTTTTCATTGTGTCCCAAATTCCCTGGATGTTTTGGTTTAGGAATGTTTTACCTTATTTTCTTTGACTGATATGCCAGTATCTTCTATAGTGTCTTCTACACCTTCTATGATGGTATCATCTCTCTTCCGTCTCTTGTATTTTGTTGGTCATGGTTGCATCTGTAGCCCCTGATCTCTTTCTTAGGTTTTCCATATCTAAGGTTGCCTCCATTTGTAATTTCTTTATTGTTTCTATTTCCAATTTTAGGTCTTGGACTGTTTTGTTCCATTCCTTCACCTATTTGATTCTGTTTACTCTATTTCTTTAAGGGATTTATTTGTTTCCTCTTTGAGGCTTCTATCTGTTTTCCTGTATTTCTTTAAGGGAATTATTTATATCCTCCTTAAAGACCTCTATTATCTTTTTGAGATGGGATTTTAGGTCAGAATCTTGATCTTCATGCATGTTAAGGTATACAGGTTTTGCTGTGGTAAGAGAACTGGGTTCTGATGGTGCCAGATTACACTGGTTTCTGTTGCTTATGATATTGTGCTTGCCTTTCGCTCTGCTGTTAACTGGCCTTGGTGTCTCAAACTCGAGCAGGCCTCCTTGGAGCTAGGTAAAGCTGTGTCACCTGGGTTAGCGCAGGCTTTCTGGGAGGCAGGCAGTGCTATCTCTAGGTAGGGCAGGCTTTGTGTGTCTCTGTTTAGACTAGGCTTCCTGTATCCCTGTCTCCTTCTGTTCTTGGTTATGGCAGACCTCCTGGGAGACAGGTAGGATGGGGTTGGTTGGGGCCGGTGGGAGGCAGGCATATAGATCTGCCACACTACCACTCTATAGCAGTGAATAGTTAATCTGCTTTGAACTCACTCCTGGTGGATGATTGAACCTTTAGCCATCTGCCAGAGCTCTCTGGGTTCTCGAGTGAAAGACAGACTCACAGACTCTCTCTCTCTCTCTCTTTCTCTCTCTCTCTCTCTCTCTCTCTCTCTCTCTCTCTCTCTCTCTCTCTCACACACACACACACACACATCAGCGTAATTTTTAATATGTCTAACTAGCTCAATGTCTGGGCAGTTCTGAACCTCCTCATGGCTAGCACACAGTCCCCTCCAGTATTCCTGAATTAATATTTTCTAACTGTATTTTATCTGTGCTGCCTGAGATCTAGTGTGTGTGTGTGGGGTGGCCCCTGTGGCCACTTACCTTGATTCTTACATGTCAGCAGGCTTTTTAGTCTGCTCTTTCTGCCTCTTTGCCATGGTGATTCTGTCTGTTCTTCCCCTTTGGTCCCTCACCTGCAAACCTAAAAGTCCTACCTCCATCTCCCTGCCCAGCTATTGGTTGTATGGCAACTCTTTATTACCAATTAAAGCCAGCTAGGGGCAGGGACCCTCAGTGTCTGGAAGTGCAGCTTTTGGGAGAGAATTAAGACATAGCATTAGAACTAATTCCCAACACCACTCCCTAGTGACCAAGCATTCAACAATATGAGCTTAAGGAGGCCATTCTTATTAAAACTACCACATGTTCTTAAAACTTCTAAAATACATATTTTTCAAAACACATACTCTGGTAATAAACATGAAATGTTTTCAAAGTGTCCTTACTGCTATCTATAGAGATGTTGATTAAAATGCTATTAAATCCACAATGATTTAAGAATCACACATTTTTCAATTTAAATTATTAACTCCAACATGAAAGAGATAGAGTCAAGTGATAATAGTCCCTGCTCTAGAGTGAGACTTGTTTTGATCTTTTTGTTTTGATCTAATTGTTTGTTTCTGAGGTTTACTGAATTCATTAATATCAGTACATCAATTTAGTAAAGAAGAAAGAAATCTTTTAGTAGAATATAGTTTATGAAATAGAATCAAAGTGTTAAATTTCAATGGAAAGTCATGGCTTAAGGACTAGCTACAATAATTATGAATGCAATAATTATATATTGAAATGAAAAAGCTTTATGATGCCAAGATACCATACTCACTATCAGCAATGAAAATACTTAGGCCTTCTGGACCATAAATAACATAGTAATTTTCATTCCCTTCCATCCCCTGTAAATATTTGTGTGAATGTGTTCAGTGGTTGTATTTACAGTGAATTTTGACATTTGTCCACTAAAAAGCCAAACATTACAAAGCTCAAAATTCCACAAGAGAACTCCTTCAGCTGATAAACAACTTCAGCAAAGTGACTGGATATAAAATTAAATCAGTATCCTTCCTCTACTCAAAGGATAAATTGGCTAGGAAAAAATATTAGGGAACAACACCCTTCAGAGTAGTCACAAATAATATAAAATATGTTGGTGTGACTCTAACGAAGAAAGTGAAAGATCTATATGAAAAGAACGTTAAGTCTCCGAAGAAAGAAATTGAAGACCTCAGAAGATGTAAAGATCTCCCATGATCATTTATTGGTAGGATTAACATAGTAAAAATGGCAATATTACCAAAAGCAATCTATAGGGTCAATGGAATCCCCATCAAAATTCCAACCCAATTCTTCACAGAGATAGAGAAATTCTCAAATTCATTTAGAACAAAAAATCTAGCATAGCAAATATTATTCTCAATAATAAGGGAACTTCTGGGGGAAATCACCATCCATGACCTCAAGCTCTACTACAGAGCTATAGTGATAAAAACCACATGGTATAGTACAAAGACAGACAGGTAGATCAGTGGAATAGAATTGAAGACCCAGAATTGAACCCACACACCTATAGTCACTTGATCTTTGATAAAGAAGCTTAAACCATCCAATTAAAAAAAAGCATATTCAACAAATGATGCTGGCTTAAGGGGGTGGTCAGCATGTAGAAGAATGCAAATTGATCCATTCTTATCTCCCTGTACTAAGCTCAAGTCCAAGTGAATCAAGAACCTCCACATAAAAACAGATACACTGAATCTTCTAGAAGAGAAATTGGCTTCTCTCTGGAGCGGAACAGCTAGGAGTGCACAGGGCATAAGACCAGTGTTGCTGCTGGGACAGGAGTCTTTCTGCTACCATCTGCAGTAGGGAACCAGGCAGCTACGAAGCCATCTGTGCAGCACTTTCACTTCTGAATGAGGAGGTGAGATCTCCACCTCCTCTCTGAAGGGGAACAGCTAGGAGCACACAGGGCCTATGATATGTGGAGCTGCTGGGACAGGAGTCTTCCCTTCTGGCCGCCATTTGCAGCAGGGAACCAGACAGCTCCACAGCCGTCTGTGCCCAGACCCTGCCAGAAGAGAGTTGGTCTCCCAGGAGTACAGACACAGGCTTACAGGCCCATAGGAGGGACAAGTTCTAACCAGAGACAGCAAGACCAACTAACACCAGAGATAACCAGATGGCAAAAGGCAGGTACAAGAACCCTACCAACAGAAACCAAGGCTACTTGGCAACATCAGAGCCCAGTTCTCCCATCACAGCAAGTTCCGGATACCCCAACACACCGGAAAAGCAAGAGCTGGATTTAAAGTCTCATCTCATGATGCTCTTAGAGAACATCAAGAAGGACATAAATAACTCCCTTCAAGATATACAGGAAAACATGGGTTAAAAGGTAAAAGCCCTTAAAGAGGAAACACAAAAATCCCTGAAAGAAATATAGGAAAACACAAACAAGTGAAGGAACTGAACAAAACCATCCAGGATCTAAAAATGGAAGTAGAAACAATGAAGAAATCACAAAGTGAGACATCTCTGGAGATAGAAAATCTTGGAAAGAATTCAGGAGTCATAGATGCAAGCATCAACAACATAATACAAGAGATAGAAGAAAGAATCTCAGGTGCTGAAGATACCATAGAAAACATTGACTCAACAGTTAAAGAAAATGAAAAATGCAAAAAGCTCCTGAGCCAAAACATCCAGGAAATCCAGGACACAATGAGAAGACCAAACCTAAGGATTATAAGTATAGAAGAGAGCGAAGATTTCCAACTTAAAGGGCCAATAAATATCTTCAGCAAAATTATAGAAGAAAACTTCCCTAACCTAAAGAAAGAGATGTCCATGAACATACAAGAAGCCTACAGAACTCCAAACAGACTGGACCAGACCAGAAATACCTCCCGTCACATAATAATCAAAACACCAAATGCACTAAACAAAGAATATTAAAAGCAGTAAGGGGAAAAGGTCAAGTAACCTATAAAGGCAGGCCTATCAGAATTACACCAGACTTCTCACTTGAGATGATGAAAGCTAGATGATCCTGGGCAGATCTCATACAGACCCTAAGAGAACACAAATGCATGCCCAAACTACTATACCCAGCAAAACTCTCAATTGCCATAGATGGAGAAACCAAGGTATTCCATGATAAAACCAAATTTACACAATATCTTTCCACAAATCCATCCCTACAAAGGATAATAGATGGAAAACACCAACACGAGGTGGGAAACCACACCCTAGAAAAAGCAAGAAAGCAATCTTTTTCCAACAAACCCATAAGAAAGTAACCACACAAAAATAAAAATAACCGGAAACAACAATCACTCTTCCTTAATATCTTTTAACATCAATGGACTCAATTCCCCAACAAAAAAGCATAGTCTAACAGAAATATTTTTCATGTAAATCTTCAATTTTTATCAGAAAATGTTTGTAATTCCTCTTTCAAGCAATTTAGTAATGTTTCTCATGTCTACAGTTTTAACTGTATTATTTTCCATGATAATCTTTAATTTTAACATTTTTTCTATATATTTCTTCAATTTTATCAGAAATATTTTCCATGTAAGTCTTCAATTTTGTCAGAAAATGTTTATAACTCCACTTTCAATCAACTTAGGAATATTTTTATGCCTACCATTTTATCTGTATAATTTTCCATGAAATAGTCAGTTTTAACATGTTTTTTTATATATTTCTTGAATTTTATCAGAAATATTTTCCTTGTAGATCTTCAATTGTATCAGAAAATGTTTATAATTCCACTTTCAAAGAACTTAGGAATATTTTTATGCCTACCACTTATCTGTATATTTTTTCCACGAAATAGTCAATCTTAACGTGTTTTGCTATATATTTCATAAATTTTATCAGAGATATTTTCCATATAAATCTTCAATTTTATCAGAAAATGTTTATAATTCTACTTTCAATCAACTTAGGAATATTTTTATGCCTACCATTTTATCTGTATTATTTTCCATGAAATAATCAATTTTAATGTGTTTTTCTATATATTTCTTGAATTTTATCAGAAATATTTTCCTGGTAGATCTTTAATTTTATCAGAAAATGTTTATAAAATTCCACTTTAAATCAACTTAGAAATATTTTTATGCCTACCATTTTATCTGTAATTTTCCATGATAATCTTCAACTTTAATGTTATTTTATATTTTTCTACAATTTTATTAGAAATATTTCCCATGCAAATCTTCAATTCTATCATAAAATGTTTCTACTTCCTTTTTCAATTAATTTAGCAATGTTTTTTATGTCTACCATTTTACTCTTTAATTTTCCATGAAAATTGTCAATCTTAATGTGTTTTTCTATATGCTTCTTCAATTTTGTCAGAAACATTTTCCATGTAAATCTTTAATTTTATCATAAAATGTTTTTACTTCCTTTTTCAATAAAAAATAAAATAAAATAAAGAGCTGACTCTTAAAACAGAGATAGCCATTGTTCCATAAATAATAAAAAACTTCTTTCATTTTGGAAAAAAAAGAAGAGAAATTGAGGAAAAGCCTCTAACATATGGGCACAGGGGAAAAATTTCTGAACCAAATACCAATGGCCTGGGCTCTAAGATCAACAATAGACAAATCGAAAAGCTTCTGTAGGGCAAAGGACACTGTCATCAGGACAAAACGGTAGCCTACAGGTTGTGGAAAGACCTTTACCAATACTACATCCCATAGAGGGCTAATATTCACTATATACAAACAATTCAAGAAGTTAGATTCCGTAGAACCAAATAACCCAATTTTTTTTTTTTAAAAAAAAATGGGTACAGAGGTAAATGAAGAATTCTCAATTGAGGAATTTTGAATGGTTGAGAAGCACCTAACGAAGTGTTCAAAATCCGTAGGCATCAGGGAAATGCAAATTAAAATGACCTTAAGATTCCACTTTACACCAGTGAGAATGACTAAGATAAAAAACTCAGGTGACAGCAAATATTGGCAAGGAAGTGGAGAAAGAAGAACACTTCTCTATTGTTGGTGGGATTGTAAGTTGGTACAACCACTCTGGAAATCAGTCTGGCGGTTCCTCAGAAAATTGGACAGAGTACTACCTGAGGACCCAGCTGTACCACTCCTTGGCATATATCCAAAAGAGACTCCAACATATAACAAAGGCACAGGCTCCACTCTGTTCATAGCAGCCTTATTTATAATAGCAAAAAGCTGGAAACAACCCAGATGTCCCTCAACAGAGGAATGGATACAGAAAATGTGGTACATTTACACAATGGAATATTATGTAGCTATTAAAAACAATGACTGCATGAGATTTTTAAGCAAATGGATGGAACTAGAAAACATCATTCTGACTGAGGTAACCCAGTCACAAAAGAATCGACATGGTATGTACTCACTGATAAGTGAATATTAAGAAAAAAGTTTGGAATACCCACAATACAACTCACAGACCATATAAAGCTTAAGAAGAAGGAAGAACAAAGTGTGGATCCTTTAGTACTACTTAAAAGGGGGAACAAAATAAACATGCAAAGTAGAGTGTTGGAGGGACTTGGGAGGAAAAGAGGAGGTGGGTGAGGGGGGAGTCAGGCAGGATCAGGTGTGAGGGATGAATAGAAACTGAACAGAGGTACGTAGCAATGGGGGATAGAGAACTGGGGGGTGGCCACCAGAAAGTCCCAGATACCAGGAAAGCAAGAGGATCTCAGGACCCAACGGGGATGACATTAGCTAAAATACTCAACAAGGAGAGAGAGAACCTGTAGCATTCATATCCATAGTTTAGGCACAGCCCTCATTTGAGGGATGGGACCACCCACTCATCTCAAAAATATTAACCCAGTATTGCTCCTGTCTAAAGGAAATATGGGAACAAAGTTTGGAGCAGAGACTGAAGGAAAGGGTATCCAGAAACTGCACCACCTGGGGATCCATCCTAGATTCCTAGATACAGACACCAATCCTAGACCCTATTGGTGATGCCAAGAAGTGCTTGCTGGCAGGAGCCTGATATATCTGTCTCCTGAGAGTCTCTGCCAGAGTCTTACCAATATAGATGTGGATGTTTACAGCCAACCATTAGACTGAGCATGGGAACCCCAATGGAGGAGTTAGGGGAAGGACTAAAGGAACATGAAAATACCCAAGAATTAATTAGAAATACTAACAGAAAAATGTAGCCAAAATCTTACAGCAAATGCTAACATGTATTTGTACACTTGATACAACTTTTCATTTTCTCTTGAGAGGATGGCTGGCATGGGCATTTTGTCTTACAAAACTGTGATATAAATTATTTCCCTATTTTCCTAGGAAGAAGTCTGGTGCACACATATATACACACATGTGTACACACACACACACACACACACACACACACACACACATGCAGAAATGAGAAAATTTTCCTCACTCAACAATAAACAAAATGTTACACAAGAGAGTTGAAACAGAATTGTTGATTATAAGTTCAAGGCAACAGATTTACCTATCTTTCATTTCATAAGCTCATTTCATAAGTTCAAATCAGTTGTTTTTAAAATAGAATTACTCATTCCCAGTTTATGGCCTTACTTTATCATGATACATGCCTGTGGCTTCATCCTTGGACCTGACCTAGAACGAATATTTATATTGATCACTATTTGGTCCAAGCCTATTTGTCTTCCCACTGCATTTTACGTGCTTGTATCACATACAAGTTTATTCTATTGCTTTTCATGCAGCTTTTACTGACTATTCTATAAGGAGAGTGCACATTCTATTTTTGATTTCAATTTTATTATATCTTTCTGTCAAAACAACTTAAACTATCTCCTTAAATCATCTATTAATTACTCTAACTTCCTAAATTATTTGACTCATATCAGGAATTCTATAAAATCATTATTTAATCTAAACAGCATTAGTTCATAAAAGTTCACCTTCATGTTGATCTGCAGGAAATTGTACACAATAGGGTGGGCTAATCCGTGGGAATCAGTCATAACAGACTATAGGCAGAAAGAATCTTTGCCCAATAACACCGTGTCAGAAAAATGGGGAATACGAGAATGCACACCAGCATCATGAAGCAATCCTGAGACACATTTTCTGGGGCCATGCCTTTCCAGGATTCACCCACTATAGCCATGAAAACTGGTGGTCCATCCACGAAGAGTTTAGTTGCCCACTGCATCTCCTTTTACATGGCATCCGCCAAGGACAGATTGAAGGTTGAAGGTTTTGTGATCGGGTTCATATCCCATTGCCATCCCTGGAAAATCCTTGACTGGTTAGAGAAGATGGCAGGGTCTGGCTCCATATCCCCCAGTGCTAGGAGTCTTTGCTAGGGACATCCTTGTAGATTCCAGTAGATTCCCACTGCGCTAAGTTTCTACCTCATCTCCTCAAATGCCTCCAATTCCAGTCGTTTCTCCCAGTGCTTTTCCCTCCATTCTCCTTCTCACCTGATCTTTCTTCTTCTCATTTCCACCTGCTCTGAGTCCACTCACCAAATCCATTCTATTTCTCCTTCTTTTGTGCCCAGTCTGACTGTCACTTGTGATGCCTTGGGAAGCCTGAACATTTCTGAAGGACAATGGAAGAGAAGTGGAACTAGGGGAGAAGGGAGATGGGAGCAGGGAACTGGAAGGGGTGGAGGGAATGGGAACTGCAGTCACTTTGTAATGTATTAAAGAAGAATAAAAATACTTTTAAGAAACAGAAAACCATTATTAATTAATGAGTTGGCATTATTCCACAAATATTCCAGTGCAAATTTTACATATTCCAAGACAATAAATATAATCCATGATCCCATAAGTGTACCAAAGACAGTTAGCATGTGAGCATCAATAGATGGCAAAAGGCCTTTCATAGAAGTCCAATATTTAATTAAGTAAAAGTCCTGCAGAAACTTGGAATAGAAAGAACTTAACATACATGCACACATGTGCACCTGCACACACCCACAATGACACACACACACATCTTTATAATCATGGAAAAGATTGTCAGGAAAAAATACATTTGAGACTGGGCATGATTACTCTTTTTATTGTCCAAACTCTGCCCAGAATTATTACTTTAGGATTAAAAAATCTGAATTGATTAAAATTTTAATAATAAAATTAAAATTGTGTGTTTCAATTTGTAGTCACTTTGTGTTGCAAGGATAGTTCAAAATACCATATTATATAGGGGCTTCAATGAATGATCAATCCTGTGAACAATTTTTAATATCTCATATCAATTTAAATATTTCCTCTTTTGCTCATGCCAGAAAATACTGACTAAGTGACGTATTCAAACAGTGTCTGATCCGCACAGGTAGTGTGACAGGGGAAGTTTGAATTGAGAATAGTCACTAAGACTTGTGTAATCTAAGCAACAAGACTGACTGCCCTTGTAGAGCCTTGGTTCTAATGTATGAATTATGTTATGATCTGTTCTTCATACAGCATCATATCTGATACCACAGTATGGGACAGGCCTCTTCCTTTATCAGTATACTAGGATTTCATTACTGAAAATTAAAGGTAGGCCTTTTCTTCAGGAACAATCATGTCAAAAATATATAAATTTACATTAAAAACAGTCACAAGACAAAGTATTCTCTTGATGGTCATAAATTTCACTAATGCAAATGATCCAACCAATGAACCAATAGCTTTTTAAAAAAGATAATTAAGGAGGAATATGCCAAGCAAGAAAATATTTGCACTTATAAAAGCAAGAGACTTTCAGAAAGGTTTAAAAACATGCAAAAAGCTAAAGCTGTAAGTCACCACCATGTATCTTAAGAATTGTCAAAATTTCCTCAGAAACCTCTTTCCTAGCATTTACTCCTGCTATAAAATCAAGATGGGCAAATTCAGAAATAATCTTATGATATAGGAGGTTGGGAATTTTGGGTACCAAATTTGCAACATCTTTTGGGTTAGACAAAAAATCTTTGAAACCAGTAAACAGGACAGTTGGAACCTTCATGTTTTCCACATTGTATACTGGAGGAATAGTCTGAAGGAAAATGACAAAGAGCAATGTGTTAACAAAAAGATTAACAAAAATTCAACAAAACATCAACAAAAATTGCGAACTCCTCATGGCTTATTCTCATCTGTGACAGGATGAGAATGGCCCACTTATTACATCCATACAAAACATTGATCTCGGTCTTTTCCAGGTAAAATTTAATCTTATTTTTATATGTTTGCTTACTTTAGTTTTGTCACAGCTACTGTCTATGTAGTCTATTGCTGCTTTCTTGCCAGAATCCTCCCCTCTCAGTATCCTTAATCCTGAGGTTACTGCTATGTGCCACTTCCCCCTATTATAGTGGTCTATCATCCAATCTTGAAATCATACAAGTACTAAGTTCTCTGATCCTGGATCTTTATATGTGAAATGACTTTATCAACAAATGTCTGATAAATCCCACATAATTTTGAGAGATTCAAATGATGTATTAGGCAGAACATTGTCACAGTATCATCATACAAGAGATAATGGTATTCATTTTGATTCCTCTCAAAGTTCTGTGCAGTCCCTCTTCCTAAGAAAAATGAAATATTCCAAAGTCTTATTTAAAATCAAGGGTTAGATTTCTTATACTTTATATCCTTTGTAAGGGCTGGATCATTAAATCTGGAAGAAGAAACTTACCTGATTGTAGTGTTGCATATTCAGAGATTGACTTCCCCAATCGTAAGCCTCAAATACACCACTTCTAATTGCCTTAAATACAGAGATAACGTACCATTACTTACAAGCCTTAGATTATGATAGAACTGACATTTATTGAGTTCTATTGCCTCTTTTGCCAGTAATGACACATTGGCCCAGATAAACCCAGTACATTTCCTATCTTAATGATATTTATTGTTTGATCAATGGCTACTAAATTAAAGTCCTAGAGATTCACACATTTTATGAATAAGTATAAAAAGGACCGTGAAAATATTTTTACTTTTATAACCTCAAACAAAATATACTTTACAACCATTTTAATAATACTTAAATTGTATCAATTAATATGTATTTGACAGCAAGAAAAGTCAGTAAGAATCTGAGAAAATATCATCCATGGGTGATAAAAGCTTAGTGATTTATTCAAAGTGTTACATCATTTTATGCTATATTTAGTTTTAGTAGTATGTAGCAAATATCATTTTATATTTTTAATTATCCAATATGTTTAATTATAAGAATCTAAATGTTTATAAGAAGAAGAAAATGTAAAATCTCAAATTAGTACTTGCAAAAGTTGCTTTACCACTCTATAATTCAAATGAATTCAAAATATACTTCAGAATAATTTGGTTGCTCTTTGGATTAATATTTTATGTAATAAAATTTGTACCCTTCATATATAATTTCATTTACATAATTGTTCTTTAATTTTACACAGTACAAGAATTTTCAAAAATGTTAAGGTAGTGTTAACTTGAATATTCTTTGTATCTAAAAATAGAAAAACTTAAGAAATTAAAATGATCAGGAGTAAATAACAGAAACCAATGTTAAGAGAGTTGCAGAATCCAGAATAGAATTTTGTCAACAAAGAAATGTAAAGCAACATATCTTAGTATGTAAAATATTCTGATTTGTTTGATAATGGGATAATAGAATAAAAAATTCATACCTTTAAGACACATGATATGCAATGTATAGAGAATTACATGGTATATCTTTGAACAGAATTAAAAAGCAAAACAAAACAAAACAAAACAAAATGCCAGAAAACCTTCTAAGATGACTTGCTCCCTACTTAGGTAACAGTTTACCTCTTGTCAAATGACATTAGTAGGATCACCCAGTTCTATCCACAATGTTTTGGCTGACACATAGGAGAATAAGTAGGTGTTCTGGGAAATTATTTACTGAACTTGATGCTAATTGGATACATAATATATGTACATAGATTTCCTGATTAGAATAGAGAGCCATTTTCTTTTAGGATACTTTTTTCACCTTTTTTTTTTAAAGGTGCTATGTACCAATAAGTTCCCTGTAATCTATTACTTGGGATGGGAATACCCTGATTGCAAAGCCAACTGGAGAAAGATTTTCTGAAGTTTACAAAGGAGGAGAGTCTCAAAAACAGAAGGAAGGAAAGAGACATATTTGTACCTGACTATAATGTATAAGAATTTGAACTGATGTTCCTGCTAGACTGTGTGTTATGTACACATCAACACGGCTCTAGGAGAAAATAAGATACAACATACATTTGTCAGTATTTAATTTCCTTTCACAGAAATAATTTCTTTCAAAAGAGTGTGGCTGTATTATTTTCATATGAAAAAGAACAATGATTTTTGCAAAGGACCCACATTCAATTCCAAGCACTCACAGCCACCAATAGCTCCAGTTCACGGGTATTCAGTGACCCCCTATATGCATCGGAATGTGAACAAACATACATACAAGTAAAACACTCATGCACACAAAATAAAAAGGTAAAAGCTATACATCTCCAATCAGCTTAGAATGAAAGTCTTGATTTTGACCATAGCAAGGAATCTAAATATTATTTTTAACAATAAGAAAGGTTTTGATTTTTAACTTTTTGAAACAAAAATCCAATTGCATCACTTTTCACTTTGTCTGCCCTCCAACCCCTACCACCTACACTACTTTGCTCTCTCTAAAATTTCTGAACTATGAAGTTTTTCTTCTTTAATTTTTGTTACATATTCCTAAATATATAAATACAACCTTCTCAAGCCATAAAATGTTACTTGGATGTCTATGATTTTAGGGCTCACCACTGAGTTTTGTTAAGTAGAAATAGTGCTCACCCCAAAAGTTTGGTGTGAATTTCTCACGAGAGTTGACTAATTGTTTTTAACAACACATACACATTTTGTATGTTTTGATGTTAAGTTGTTCAAAGGATATGGTTTGCTAAGCGGGTTGAAAATTTAGCAAAGAATAGATATTAACAAAATCTGAGCCAGTTCATTTACTTTTCTTGTCATGCATATGATGGAGACTATGCGAAAATTGATCCCTTGTCATAAGTCCCATGGTGCACAGCTGTGGTTTGCCTACCAAGTATATTTCTTGTATAACAACAAAAACAACAAAAAATTTCTTTTTGTTAATGATTCATATTTTGTGTGATAGTTTATGTGGAGCTATCCTTAATTCTGTAACAAAAGTGGTAAACGGGGTGATCGGTTACTTGATAAATGACAGCAGATGCATTCATTGAACTGAGTAGAAGAAAAGACAAAACTCATCCATACCTGGTACCCTGCTATTCATTCATAATTGGTGGACAACAGACTTTCTGTGCTCTCATGTTGAGAACTTGGAATTGTACGCAAAGCAAATCTTGATTTTCATAGGTGCCAGACTAAATGAATTAAAATTAATTTACCAGACACAGTTGTTATCTTAGAAACACACACACACACACACACACACACACACACACACACACACACACACACCCCAATAACGAATTTGAAAGAAAACAACACCTACCATATTTAACTGCTTTTCAGAATATCCAGTCAGGGAGCCCAGTAGAGCAGCACACCCAGCATTGACCAATGTAATATCGCAAGTATATTTAGACACCTTACTGAAAGCCACAGTAGGTAAGAATTCTTTTTCACCAAAAAGAAGCTGAAATTAATAAATGTGAAGAGCAGCTCTTAGTGTGAGAAAGTTTTTTGTCTGATAGAAGTATGATGTTTATAGGAAGGGAGACATAAGACAAAACTACTGCGTGTTACGGAAAGGTGAATTGGCTTAGTCCATTGATTATGACATTCACTACATGATTTGATAAAATGTGCTAGATTTAGTTTTAATCAGTTGAAATTGAATGAAAAATTCTGAGAATCATGAACATTGTGGGGTGACAGCAATCTTTTTGATTCTTTATTGGGGAGGGTTTACTCAGGGTTAATGCCTGGTAGACCTGTTGAACTAAACACTGTATAGAAATGTCTATATTTTGAAGTATGCTTAGCATAAAATGAAAACATGTCAAGTGAAAACTTGCAAATGAGCCAACCAGAAAAAAGCATGGAAAACTCTGTCAGTAGGTGGTATACAGATTAAGTCAATGTGTTACATTTACACAACAGATTATTACTCTTTCACAGAACCGGTTCCTGTAATGCTACACTGTAGATGAACTAACAATATTTACACCGACTGAGATAGCCAAGACAGAGGACCCCAAAGAACATGATTCCATCTAGATGAAATGACTAAGATCAACAACTTTAATAGACACACAGGTGATTCGAGATGCTGGGGAAAGGAGACAGTGGCAGCTTCATTTAGAAATGATATCAGATAGTGTTCATTGAAACACACACAAAATACATACAAGACAAGAGTTCTCAAACACTGTATATTGGGCTGTGAGAGAGTGTAATATGAAAAATAAGACTTTAGGGGCTGGAGAATTGGCTCAGAGGTTAAGAGCTCTAGCTGTTCTTTAGAGGTCCTGAGTTCAATTCCCAGCAACCACATGGTGGTTCACATGGTGTCTTTGTAATGTAATCTGGTGCCCTCTTCTGGCTTGCAGGCACGCATGCAGAATAAATATACAGAATAAATAAATAAATTGCAAAAAAAATTTAAAAAAGAAAAATATGACTCTAAGTGGCTGTTACATTGCACATTTGTTACCCAAAGGAAGTGAAATTCAGAGATCTTTATAGATTCTACTTTATGTTTTAGCTCTCTATGGACTGCACATCTAGTTGAGGAAACAAACTCAAGGCCAGGCAATGGAATTGGAAAAACTCAGGAGTGCTGAAGGTTTGAAATAAAACTGTATCCAAGCAGCACAAGAATTAGATGTTTTATCAGTGATTAGACTGTAACTAGCCTAGAGGGCAAATTAGATTTCTGCAAACCTTACATTCTGGCCTTTTGTATCTATTAATAGAATGATATGGGGATACTTTGTGGTAATAAAGCTGGCGACACAAAATACGGGCTTGGATTTTAGACAAATTTTATCTTTCATAATTTAAAACTGAATAACCTAAGTAGTTCTGTCTCTGAAGACAGTGATAGAAAACTTGAAAGTGAAACTACTTAAGATAAACTAGGTAAGATAAACTATGCTAGGAAACCTTTCAAAAGATTATCTGATACAAAGTGATCATCCGTAAAGTTATGTACATACATACAAACAATGCTGAATGGACTTAGTAGGTAGGTATATATGTATGAAATGGTAATATTTAAAGAGACAGACATGAATTTGGGAGGGAGTGGGCACAAAGGAGTTGGAAGAGAATAGGGAGGGATGGGAAAGATGTAGGTATAGTATTAACATATAAAATTCCCCAAAATAAAACAATTAATTAACATGAAGCAGATAAAATATTAAAAAATATAGTTAAAAGAAAAATACAGCCATGCTACAGAAAGTGCACAGGACAAAGCGCAGGTTGTAGCCATTGAAGGAAGGTATGCAGAAGAATGAGCACTTGATTGTACTGGTAGATTTCATCTTCAGCAATATTATTTTGAAAAGTGTAAGTATACCACCACTTTTAATTCATCACAAACCTTGAAAGTCTTTGGAGAGAAATAAGCTGGAAGGCGCCCAGAACCTTTGACATATTTAACAGTATGAACTGGAGCTATTAAAATGCTGAGTTTAATCTTTTCAGCAAGTTCTTGATTTGTTGCAAATGCCCCCAGAGCTGAAAGAAATAACACACATGTATATATATATGTATGTATATATTATATAGTTGCGGTTCTCCCTTCTTAATATTTTCTGCATAGTTATGTTTTTCACAGAGATTATGTTTGCTCTTGGTCAGATATTTAAACTTATTCCTGAAAATTCCCTTTAATTTACTCATCTCTTCAATTTGCTTCTCTCCCCACCACTTACTGTGAATGATGCTGTTTATGATTTACCATTAGAAAAAAAAAACAGTCTGGAAGAAGAAAAATATTCTGCTCTTTAAGAGAGTTCTCTAATAACTTCTGTAATTCTGTTACTTTGGCATTTTCTTCTCTGGGCTCTTGTACCTAGTTTCCATTTGTTTTGTCTTCTGGCCAATGTGAATCTTGTTTACAATTTTAACGACTTATAGACAGTCTTTGTGTTTTTGATTGCTGGCTCACATATTTGAGTAGCCAGACTGACCACATTCAAGGATCAGCTCAGCACTTTTAAAAATTAAAATCTTCCCTGACTGTTGGAAAAGACACATACCTGAAATTTCACACATTTTTAATGATCTCAAGTCATTTATACCTCCACAGGTCCTCCCTTTAGCATCTCCAGTCCACTCACGCAGGTGAATACCTATATACAAATCTACTTATCTATCTACAATCATTCTGTCATGTTATAAGTTGGACAAATGGACACATTTGTTAGAAATATCTTCCATGAGAATCAGACAGTTGGAACCATCTGTCCTTGGTCACATTTTTTCTTTTAAATAAACCCAAACAATATCAATCAAAACTGAGTGAGAGCTGACCAAGACATTGGAGACATTCATAAAGAGTTTTCTAAGAAAAATGGACACTCCAATTTTCAACATGTACAGTGCCATTTGAGAAAGAACACATGCACACGCACGTGCACACACACACACACACACACACACACACACACACACCACACCAAACACAGTGAGTTATTAGTCTCAAAAGTTCTAGGTATAGAGAAACCTAGGAGTACCTCATATATGTACTTCACTTAAATATTTTACGTGTTAGAGACTATGATTTCAACATTTGACATTTTAAAGCAGGCTACACTTGTTATCATCTGTCAGAGCTCCTCTGGGTTTTACAAAGAGGTGTAAATTATATGTATATATTTGTATTCTTCAGGATACAATTTCAGCATTGTTCTTTTTTACATACCAATAAGGGTTCCTTGAGAATGGCCAATGTAGTAAATCTGCTTTTGTCCTGTTTTCTCCAGAATGAAATTAATGGTGGCCGGAAGGTCATATGTTATCATTTGATCAAAACTGCAAGAAAACAGAATGGAGAAAAGTTACTAACCAATAAGTAATTCATTTCTGTTTTAAATGATATCTCCATGTGATCTATGTGAAGGGAGACATGGTTCCCAAAATGGTGGCAATTATCAATTACTACCCACATGGTCACTATGTTACCACCTTATGATCACCATTTCTCTGTGATCAAAAATTTCGCATGGCATTTGTCCACAGTTATACACATTGCACAGAATTAAGCTAGCACTGCTATGTCTACAGTGAATGAATTGTTAGGCTTAATTCTGATAACATTTGCTTGAGAGTCAAATTTCTAAAAATTCCAGGTTCTCCACATGAACATTATATGATTTAAAATCAGGAAACAGGAACTCTTCCCCAAGCTCCCACTGGGTGAAAGAGGGAGAGAGAGAGGTACAAAGAGGAAAATGTAAAGGAAGTTGATTAAATGAATTAATGAGATAATATTCTACTACTCTGTGACACAAAGTAATCATATGTACAATTAGCCTTCTCTCTTCTCACATGCCTATCTGTCTTTCCCCTAACAAATTATCAACAGTATCAACTGAGGAGGCAGCTCATTAGAAAACAATTGAGGAGTGAGTCTTATCAACAAGACCCACCTTTTAAAAACACAGCCAGGTATGCTGTTGCTTACCTGACATCCCAGCAATGCAGAAGCAGAAATAAGTAATTTGACTGAGCGCCCAGCCTATCCTACTTAGAGATTCCCAAGTCAGACAGACACAGTGTGTCTAAGGAATGACCCTTGAATTTGTGCTCTGACCCTCACATGAATACCTGTACATGAATACACATGTTTCATACACACAAGCATGCACACACACATACACACACACACACACACACACACATTGCATAATTTTTAAAATAACTGGATTGATTAGAAGACTAGTATTTCAAGAAAAGAAAAATAGTTTATAATGAGAATTTTTTTATAATTATTAAGTGTAGTAATCATAATACAGAGGTTCAAACTATATAACCCAAATCAATCTTCTAAAATCACTCTAAGTGAATTGCCTTCAATCTAGTTCCTCAACATTATTTAACCATTGAAACATTTGACATCCTTTCAAGGCAAAAGTAGAAATCACATGGAATTGTTTCCTACCTAAAATCCCAGAATTCTTTAGAATCTGGGTTGAGAGTCACGTGTTTCTTTGCCCAGGTACTTCCTCGGCTGTTTCCCAACCACACATCATACCCAGCATCTGCTAGGATGAAGGCCAGGCTGTTGTCAGGAGGATTGAAAACCCACACACCAGCAGTTGAAAACAAGCCATGGAGACAAAATACTACCATCTTCGGGGCTGCAAAAACAATCATGAAATGCTTTACACCATTAGCATCTACTGAAAATGTAATCAACAACTTCAATACTCATATGAAACTAAAAGATTTTGAAACTAGCACACAGGCATGTGCTAAGACTTCCTTTCACCTTTGTCAGTTAATGTTAATCAATATGGGACTGGACAAAAGAAGAGTCATTTCTGCAGGACCTTGGTCTCCTTCCTACCTCACCCTCCTCAACCATAAATTTCCTTATAGCTGTTAATCCTTTAGATTTGATAGTTTGTAGTTAAAAGGAATGGTTCATACCTTACAAAATACAAGAGACAAATATACAGAAATACTAATGACTAAACAACCAAAAATTAATATGCAGTGTCTTTTAATACTTACTGGACTCTAAGAACATCCAGGGCTTCTAGGTAGATACGAGTAATGAACCAGGTCTCATGCATTACCATCTGGAGCATAAACTATGAAGGAAACAAAGGGATCTCCCAGATGCAGTGTGCTTGAAAATTATTTAGGGGCTCAGTGCCCTCCGTAGAAACACATCCTTGTCCTCATAGTGACCAATGAAAGCTAGGTTTCTTTAAGTCCCAGCTTTAGTCGTGGGAATTAGGGAGATCCGTTGCTCATTTGAAATTATTCAATTTGGAGGTACCTATTTAGTAAGTCATTGCTTAGTATGTCATTGCCTCAGGGTGCTGACAACTTCACTGTTTCTCTCACTCAGATCTTACCTGAACTGTTAGCATTATTCTTCCCATGAGGAATTCGGTTAATTGGAAGAATGTAGCCATCATCAGTCACAACCTCATATTCTTCGCTGGGATATTTCCAGTATTGAATAATCTCACTCTACAACAGAAGATACACAATAATGATCTTCATGAATCTTGTTTTATACTCACCCACTTTTCATGATTCTTAAAATAAAATTTCTTCTGGAATGAAGTCATCATTCATGGCATATGTTCCTAGGCAAATGGTCAGAACTGGAAAATATCATCCTTAGTGAGGTAACCCAATGACAAAAGAACACACATGGTATGCAGTCACCGATAAGGGGATATTAACCCAGAATCTCAGAATACTCAAGACATAATTCACATATCAATAGATTTCCAAGAAGATGGAAGGAGAGACCCCTGGTCCTGGAAAGACTGGATGTAGGGGAATACCAGGACAGAGAAGCGAGAGGGGGTTGAATGGGGAACAGGGGAAGGGAAGAGGGCTTATGGGACTTTCAGGGAGGGAGGAACTGGGAAAGGGGAAATCATTGGGAATGTAAATAAAAAAAATAGAAAATAAAAAAAAATAATTAAAGAATAAAAAAATAAATTCAAAAGAAAATAGCTTACAACATTCATGTGAACTTCAGGATTCTTGTTTGGTTCAAATAAACAAAATGTTCTTCCAAATCCATGGACAAGGCACATTGTTGCCAGTAGCCACAGCATTTTAATCCTGCAGGGAAATAGTTATTTTCGTGAAGGAGCCAAAGACATGGTACTATCTATCTCAGTTTATTGCATATACATTATGTCCATATGTAATCTTCCATAACTGAAACTGTTCATATTATATAATAAGAACCTTAGATGAACTCAAAAACTTTAAAATGAATACTCACAGCAGTAAACTAAGGGACAAAGAAAGACTTAGATATAATTAAAGATCAGCTTAGATATAATTAAAATTGACAATGTGTTTTATAAAAGTTATCTGTCTGTCCCTTAGCTGCTCCTGAAAACAAAATAATTCTAAATTGCTAATAAATCTTCACTGATGACTATTTGAGATTTATCCTAAAGGACTAAGATTGGTATGTAATTTATTGGTTAATGATTTAAAGAAGTTACTTAATTCAAAGCCCTTTAGAGTATTGACATCAGAGTGAGGACAGGAGAAAAGGTTAACAATGATAGCAGAGATGGATGAAAAGCCAGGCGAATGGATTTCCCCATGTTGAAGATGTGCGTTCTGAGGAATCCTGTCTAGCCTCCATATCTTTCCTTGCCTTCATTCACAACTATGTATAACACATGTATTCCACCACTGCTCTTTGAATTTCTAAATGTGCTTTAAAAAAACACAATCATGAGCCACAAATATCTCTTTTCCATCCCCTATAAGCCTTATTTTAAAGTGCTATTTGTGTGCAGTTTTAATAATCACAAATTTGTCAATTTAGGTGGACCCCACAGATAGCATCTCTGTTCCTGACCCAAGCACAGAATATGACTTCTTGTCTATCTTTCATTTTACTTTATTTTATTATTCAATTGCCTAATATCAAGATACCAAGAAAGCTGAGAGAGAGAGAGAGAGAGAGAGAGAGAGAGAGAGAGAGAGAGAGAGAGAGAGAGAGAGAGAGAAGTATTAGCCAGCTTTGTGAATATCAAACTTCATGTTGCGCCCACTGTCTAAATACTATCTAAATAACATCTAAATAACATTGAAATAACATCTTGCTGTTTTAATACTGAGCCTAAAGCAATACGATTCTTAGATTATCATACTTACTGTTACCGAATATAAATGTTTTTGATTTCTTGTAGTCCAAATGAAATTTTATTTCTCCTTTTCCCGTCCTGCTCACTACAAGTATACCATGAATGTATTTTTTGGATGACCTTTTCAAAAAACGGACAGTGCCTACTTTAACCGTGAACTTGGATGCTTGTCAAATCAGATGTCAAATGCTGCAAAGCTCTCATGATCAACATGGTCTCTCCGCTCTGGGCTCATCACCTGCCAATACCCTCCTTTTCCACATCCTCATCCTTAGTGTGAACACTGAAGCTTTCTTTAGATTTTAAGCTGGAAAACAACTCATTAGGCTGTATTTTCCTCAAAACAGTAATTGTAACCATATTTCCTTACTGAGTAATTTGAAAGCTGCTATATACAGAATTACAAAATGAGTCAAGATATAGATGCTGATTGTAAACAAAGCCACTTTAAAAACATTTCCCCCTGTAACTGACTTAAGAGCAACATGTTTATAAATTTGGAGGATGGCATCTTCAGAACATAAAAATGACAAAGCACGGATGTTTTAAAACCTTCAGAAATATCTATCCCTATATTCCCAGGAAAAAAATCTGGCATATTGATAGCAGGAAATGCATATGGTACTACTTGAATGTCTTATGTCTCAGGGTCTATTGCTGGGAGGTTGTTGTTCAGAGCTACAGTGCAAACACAATGGAATCTTTTGGAAATGGAACTTTGTTGGAATTACTAGGTCAGGAGGACCTCACTACGAAATGGATCAATGTAAAATTGTTTTTCTGCCTTTTTTTTCAGAAGTAAATATTGAATACATTCCATACCATGTCACAAAGAAACGGATAGTAACTGATTATTCTACTATCAATATTTCATGTTTAAAGTGTTTTAGCTAGCCATAGAGTCTAATAAAACTTAAAATGCAGTTGGCTGAACTAAATATATCTTAAAAATAATCTATGAAGAACTATTGGAGGAAAAAATGTAGAGCTGATCATGAGTGCTCATGCCACACCTAGGAGGTAAAGATAGGAGGATCACCCCTGGGTTCATTGGAGGCTTTACTACGCAGTGAGTTCCTGGGTAACCATGGTCATGTACACTCATTCCTGCATATAGGTGGTAGAAGATCTAAGACCCAAACTTTACTCGGTCACAGGGCTCAGAATTTATTGTTAAAATCATCCTTTCTCAAAAGTGTTTTTTTAATAGATTTTTTTCCAATAGAATTTGAGCATGTCTATATGACTCTGACCAGTTCTTATATAGACTTGTCTATGTTGTCATATATATTTCCAACCTCATCAAACATTAGTTCTACATGCATATGCTGTCTCAATATTTAATATTTGCCAAGGAAAAGAATGACATACAAGAAGTATTACAGTAAGTCATGTCAAAATTCTTTCTCATGTTCCCATATTCTGATTTATAAAAGAAATGTTTGAAGAAAGCCAAAATAAGCCACATATTCATCCATGAGATGACACAATTTGTCTTCCTTGGTAGAAAATCTAGTACTCTGGCCTATCAGTAAGAAGATACATCTAGCCATCATATATGAAATATTTTTAAGTCACTTTGGCCTCAGATATCTGTGACTGTTCATGGATACTATATATGCATATGGTATCTTTGTAAAGGCACTTTACAAAAGTGAAAAATGTCATATTTTTGTGCAGTTTGGACTTTAGATTTCCAGACATTTAGAATAAAGACACTGGAATTTTTCTTCCTGGTTACTCTAAGAGGCAGGCAGAACAGAACTGCTGCAGGGTCCTGTTCTCAGCATCCCTGACAAATGCTCTCAATTTCATTATGTCTTACTCTTCTTTTAAGCAATTATTACTATGGTTCAAGATGTTAAGATTTTCAAGAGTTTACACCTGCCTATGTTTTTTTCATTTTATGTGATGTAGCAGATGGGTGATTTTCCACTAAGGGCACAAATAACATCAATCAAATGTTAATATTTGGGTCTGTGGAGATGGCTCTGCAGATAAGAATTCTTCGAAAGGATCTAAGTTCCGTTCCCATTATTTTCATTGTGGATTCCAAACAGATCCAGGGTACCAAATGGCTTCTTTTGGAATTAGTGAGCACCATGAATCCATGTGGCACACATACAAAGATGTAGGCAGAATATTAAGATACATATAATAAAAACAAGTATTTAAAATATTAATAAAGTATTGGTTTTCATTCACCATGTGTAGCTATTTATCAATGCTTCTGTGGACAAATTCATTTGTATTTCAGAAGATTTTAAAACAATTTTGAGAGAATAAAAATAATATTTATTTTAAGCCAGTGAAATATAGAAAATAATAATTCATATGCTCAAAAACTAAAGGTATTTTATTATCAACAGACAATAAGAAGTAGCAAAAGATATGAGAAAAAAGAGAAAGAGCAAATTCCAATTAAATGGATTGATAACAGAAAATTGATGAAATGAACATAAAAAAATTAAGCTTAATTTTTTTACATTTTCTTTCTTTTTTAAAAATTAATTAATTAATTAATTTTAAACTCCAGATTTTATTCCCCTCCCCTTCCACCTTCCAACTGTTCCACATCCCATACCTCCTCTCCAACCCCTATCTCCACGAGAATGCCCACACCCCTAATGCCACTTGACCTCTAAACCCCACAGGGCCTTCAGTCTTTTGAGGGTTAGGTGCATTATCTCTGATTGAACACAGACCGGGAAGTACTCTGCTGTATATGTGCTGGGGGGCTCATATCAGATGGCGTATGCTGCCTAGTTGGTGATCCAGTGTCTGAGAGATCTTTGGGGTCCAGGTTAATTGAGACTGCTGGTCCTCCTACAGGGTCACCCTTCTCAGCTTCTTCCAGCTTTCCCCTAATTCAACCACAGGGGTTAGCAGCTTCTGTCCATTGGTTGGGTGTAAATATCTGCACCTGACTCTTTCAGCTGCTTGTTTGGTCTTTTGGAGGGCAGTCATAGTAGGTTCCTTTTTGTGAGTGCTCCATATCCTCAGTAATAGTGTCAGGTCTTGGAGCCTTCCACTATGCAGGATCCCACTCTGGGCCTGTTGCTGGACCTTCTTTTCCTCTGGCTCCTCTCCATTTCCATCCGGTAGCAATCCCATCCCTCAGCTGATGCCCTGTCTTTCTGCTAGAGGTAGGCTCTACAAGTTCCCTCTCCCCCATGTAGAGAATTTCATCTAAAGTCCCTCTCTTTGAGTCCTGAGAGTCTCTCACCTCCCAGGTCTCTGGTATATTCTGGAAGGTTCCCCCAACCTCCTACCTCCTGTGGTTTCATGTTTCCCTTTTTCTGCTGGCCCTCAGAGATTTCAGTCCTTTTCTCCCACCCAATACCTGATCATTTTCTGCTCTCCACACCCCCCCATTTCCCTTTCCCTCCCAGATCCCTCCCTCCATTCTTGTGGTTGGTTTCTTCTCCCTCCCAAGTGGGACTGAGGCTTCCTCACTTGGGCCCTTCAGCTTGTTGACCTTTTTGAGTTCTATGGGCTCTATCTTGGGTATTTGGCACTTTTTGTTTGGTTTGGCTAACATCCACTTATTAGTGAGTACATACTATGCATGTCCTTTTGTGTCTGAGTTATTTCACTCCAGATAATTTTTTCTAGTTCCATCCATTTGCCTGCAAAACTCAGATGTACTCGTTCTTAATAGCTAAGTAGTATTCATTGTGTAAATGAAATATATTTACTGTATTCATTCTTCTGTAGTAGGACATCTAGATTGTTTCCAGCTTCAGGTATCACAAACAAGGCCACTATGAACATTGTGGAACATGTGCCTCTGTGGCATGGCAGGGCATCTTTTGGGTATATTCCCAAAGAGGTATTGCTGTGTCTTCAGGTAGATATATTTCCAATTTTTTGAGGAACCTCCATATTGATTTCCAGAGTGGTTGTACCAGTTTTCAGTCCCACCAGCAATGGAGGAATGTTCCTCTTTCTCCACAATCTCGCCAACATGTGCTATCACCTGAGGTTTTGATCTTAGCTATTCTGACAAAAAACACACCTCAATAATAAAGACAGACACTATCTCAGAGTAAAAGGATGATAAAAGGTCTTTCAAGCAAATGGAAACAAGCTGGAGTTGCCATCCTAATATCCAACAAAATAGATTCTCAACCAAAAGTTATCAAGTGTGATGAGGAAGGACACTTTGTATTCATCAAAGGGAAAATCTACCAAGAGAAAGTTTCAATTCTGAACATCTATGCCCCAAATGTAAGGGTGCCCTTAAACACATTCATAAAAGAAACTTTACTAAAGCTCAAAACACACATTGAACTCCATACAATAATAGTGGGAGACTTCAGCACCCCACTCTCACCAAGGGACAGGTCATGGAAACAGAAACTAAACAGAGATGCAGTAAAACTAACAGAAGTTATGAACCAGATGGATTTAACAGATGTCTATAAAATGTTTCATCCTAAACAAAAGAATATGCCTTCTTCTCAGCACTTCATGGTACCTTCTCCAAAACTGACCATATAATCAGTCACAAAACAGGCCTCAACAGATACAAGGTGAAATAATTCCATACATCCTATCAGATCACCACGGACTAAAGCTGGTCTTCAATAGCACAAAAACAAAAGAAGCCCTCATACACATGGAAACTAAACCATGCTCTACTCAATGATACCTTGGTTAAAGAAGAAGCAAAGAAAGAAATTAAAGACATTTTAGAATTTAATGAAAATGAAAGCACAACATAGCAAAACTTATGAGACACAATGAAAGCAATGCTAAGGAGAAAATTTATAGCTCTCAGTGCCTCTAAAAAGAGAGAGCATACACTAGTAGCTTGACAGCACATCTGAAAGCTCTAGAACAAAAAGAAGCAAATACACCCAAGAGAAATAGATGGCAAGAAATAATCAAACTCAGGACTGGAATCAACAAAATAGAAACAAAGAGAACAATACAAAGAACAAAGAAAACCAAAAGCTGGTTCTTTGAGAGAATCAATAGATATATCCCTAACCAAACTAACAAAAGGGCCCAGAGGAAGTATCCAAATTAACGAAATCAGAAATGAAAAGGGAGAGATACCAACAGCAATAGAGGAAATTCAAAAAATCACCAGATCCTACTACAAAACCCTATATTCAGCAAAACTGGAAAATCTAAATGAAATGGATGGTTTTCTAGATAGATACCACATACCAAAGTTAAATCAAGTGCAGGTAAACTAAATAGGCCCATATCCCATAAGGAAATAGAAGTCATTAACAAACCTACCAACCAAAAAAAAAAATTTAAGCTTCTTGCCACATCTCCATCTCTATTTATTTACACTAATGGACAAATTTTATGTATTTATTTAATCCATTTTACCCAATATGTCACTTAAACATTGATTATTGTATATTCTATAACATTTTTTATAAAATGGTTTTTAACAGGAGCGTGTTTTTCATGTAGCGAATCTCAACTTTATCTTGTCACATTTTGATGACTCAGAAGCCACAAAAGATTAATTTCTACCCAAAACAACAATTTTTGAATTTTCAAACTGGTGGGGAGGGACATGGTTTTTGAGATTTTGAGATTCTCTGATTTTTTTTTTTTTTTTGCCAGCTCTGAAGAACAGGCAGTGAGACACGTGTAGTTAGATCACGTGTGTCTATGGGGGAAGACACATGAGATTAAATAACCATGGTACATTTCCAAGTCCCAGAGTAAATATTGGTTTTTGGGCAACATGGTACATAAGTTTTTACATGCATAAGTTCAAAGTTGACGCAAATGGTGTTCTTTAATGTCAATTGGGTTGTTTTCCCACCAGCTAGAGTTTATTATTACATTTCTTCAGTTGCTAATTGCTCATTTCACACTGCTTATGCTAATTTGAAAGAAACTAATATCTATAACTTTCTCAAATATGCATACTAAAAATTTAAATCCATATATCAATGTTAAAATTTAGTATTATCAAAATTGCAAACCAATTCAAAACATGCTGGTCAGTTCCTCAGAAAGACTGCCTAGTAGACAACCTGATATCACTGAATATCATGTTGAAAGCAAAGCCAATACCCTGCTTACACTGTAATAACCTTGCTCTATTCCATCTTAAACTAAGTCTAACATAAGGAACCTGATTGTTCCTAAGGATAAGTTCATGGCAATTATGAAAAAAATCTTATGTCAACAAAACAGTTGTCAATACAATTTTTGAAAAGCATTGTTAGTTATTCAGTGTATTAATGAAATAAAACATTTCAAATAATAAAAACATGGTTCTATTTCTGTCCACTACTGATTTAATATATTCAAAATACTGAATTTTGAAATGTGCATATTCTTTTATTTTGTACAATGTAAGATTATTTTGAAATGGGTAAAATACTTGTTTTCCATAGAATGAAAATATTTTCTCCATCACTACTGAAAGGATCACTGTAAAATTTATAAGTTCTTATCTACCTGAAAATTTTTTGAGGTCATTACTATATATTTTAAATATACACATTTTAATGATATTAAGTACAAGGTATTATTTTATTATAAGACAACTAACTATATCACCTAAAATTATGTCTTTGTTATACAAATTTTCATTTAAAGCAAATAGTAAGGTTTACAAGTTGAAATAGAGGTATTAAAGTCAATAGAGGGTTAAACAGATAAATGGAATATTACTCAACTGTATGCAATTGTCTTTAGTCTTATCAATCTTTCACATGTCCATGAAGAAGACATGGGGGTAAAATGTCAATCTCAGACATTGCTCTGTTCACTAATTTTGATGATGGTGAAAAATTCAGGTGAGGACCACTCATAGAAAGCTCATAAAAGGTTATATCTTAAGATATCATTGAGAAATGAGGATATTTTTTCCTGTTTGTGTTATACATGTTCAGTGAGCACTCTAAAATACATGGGAACTTCAATTCTAATCAATTTAGAGCAAAATCAATCCCTTACATTATTCCACAACCACCTCCACCACTACCAACAAAATAAAATACCATTCTTTGTTTTAATATGAAATTATTCCATTGCTACTCCTCTTTTCTGAGAGTTCTTTATAGCATCTCTGTACTCAAATGTACCATGTGTACTAACCTACTGTGATGGTTTTCTTCTTATGCTCATCATCATTATTATTATGTTTCATGATTAAACTGGTAATAGCTCTCCCTATTATTTCTTCAATACCATCATTAGACAGTTCATCTTATGTTGCCCTAAATGAACCAGTGGTCCAGTCTAGCTTTCCTGGAACCCACAATTATCATCGATTGGCAGCACAAAATCAAGAATAGTTCCCAACATGATTTTTTCTTTCTTTCTTTCTTTCTTTCTTTCTTTCTTTCTTTCTTTCTTTTTTCTTTTATAGAAACTGCTCAGAAGGATATGATCACCTATGGTTACAAAACAAAACTAAAGCCTTCCTCAAGGTTTAATTAGTTTGTTCTATTCCATGATGAGATAAATCCAGAACAAACAAAGTCAAATGACTAAGGAATAATGTCTTGACATTTAAAAAAATACTTCTATCAATAGAACACTGTAACAACGTCATTAGTGGAGAATCCTGGAGGTTGCCTAGTGTCTTCCTGTATAACACATTTCCATTCCCTCTACATGTTGTTGGGAATTAAATTCCCTAATAAATATAAATCCATACCAACTCTCTAAAATCATAAGGGATTTACAAACTTCTGGTTAATAAATTATGATTATCTACATATAATGAAAAGGGAAAAGGTTTAAGTGATTTCCACATGGAGAGTAATACATCTCCCTGCATGTCACATATCTAGAGACCTATTTTTCTGTTTGTCTAAATTTAATTTTGTATCATATTCTCAAAGAATACACTTATAGCTATAAAGTAGAATACATATAACTATTTTTAAATAGAATATATGTCAAAATGAAATAACACAGGAGATAATATGCTATAATATGCTATGAAATACAGATTCTTAGTCTCTACACACAAACACACACACATACACACACAGAGAGAGAGAGAGAGAGAGAGAGAGAGAGAGAGAGAAGAGGCTATGAGTTTGAGAGTGAGAGAGCATGGGAGTGGCTGGAGAGAAGAAAAGGGAAGTGGAAATAATGTAATTATACTTAATTATTTGCATTTCAAACACTGCTCCCCTCCTGGTCACGCTCCCAGAGTTCTTCAACAATTCCTCCTCCCCTTTGCCTTTGAGACAGTGCTTCCCCACCTACCCACCCACTCTTACCACTCCTACCCCTGGCATCCCCCTTTCCTGGGAATCAAGTCTCTATAGGGTTAGGTCCATCCTCTCCCACTGAGATAAGGCAGTCCTCTGCTACATATGTGCCACGGGCCATGGACCAGTCCATGTAGTTCTTTGGTTGGTGATTGAGTCTCAGGAAGCTCCCAGGGATACAGGCCAGTTCACACTTGGCCTTCCTATGGGGTTGTCACCCCCTTCAGCTCCTTCAATCAAACATTGAGATTCTGTTCTGGTAACATCTGAGAAAAATCACCAGCTGTCTAGAAAATGCTCTTCTATGGTGCACACATGAGTTCAGTCACATGTTTGCTTCAAGGAAAATGTTGGATGTTCAATTGCTTCATGGCCTGTAGCCAAACTCTAAAATAAATATTATTTCCACTGGACATTATGGAATATTACAGCTTTATATGATTCTCAAATGGATGGCTAGGGCCTTCTCCTTCAGTTTCATTTGTCTCACTTTCCCCTGCCGACATGTGATGGCATTTCCCCAGTCTCATGTGTGAAACACCTTAGCTTTTGCCAACAAGGAAAAAATCATTACGCTTATCTTTCTCTAATCCACATTCTATTCCATCATAATTGCATTGTGAGTTGGAGAATATATCACTGCATTTGTAAAACAACACAAACATAATTCAGGTTTCCTTTGTAGAATCTGTTTACCAGGATGAACTTAGGACATCTCTTTGGATCTCCTTGTTCTTCTTCACAATGTGGTGACAGTGAATAGTTCAGTTTGTCACTTTTTGTTTTTCTTATTGCTTTTGGAGACAAGGTTCCACCATGTGGCCCTTGCTGTCCTGGAACTCTCTATAGACCGGCTGGCCTCAAACTCACAGAGATCTGCCTAACTCTGCCACCTGAGTCCTGGGATTAAAGGCACATAACACCTAGCTTTGCTTCCCACTTCATTTTATTTTATTTTCTATATTCTTTATTTACATTCCCAATGATTTCCCCTTTCCTGGTTTCCCCCTTCCAGAAAGTCCCATAAGCCCTCTTCCCTCCCCCTGTTCCCCAGTCAACCCTCTCCCGCTTCTCTGTCCTGGTGTTCCCCTACACTGCTACATCCGGTCTTTCCAGGACCAGGGACCTCTCCTTCCTTCTTCTTGGAAACCAATTGATATGTGAATTGTGTCTTTGGTATTCCGAGCTCCTGGGTTAATATCCACTTATCAGTGACTGCATGCCATGTGTGTTCTTCTGTGACTGGGTTACCACACTAAGGAAGATATTTTCCAGTTCTGACCATTTGCCTAAGAATTTCATGAATTCATTGTTTTTAATTGCAGAGTAGTATTCCATTCTGTAAATATACCACATCTTCCGTATCCATTCCTCCGTTGAGGGACATCTGGATTCTTTCCAGCTTCTGGATATTATAAATAGGGCTACTATGAACATAGTGGAGCATGTGTCCTTATTACATGCTGGAGAATCCTCTGGGTATATGCCCAGGAGTGGTATAACAGGGTCCTCTGGGAGTGTCATGTCCAGTTTTCTGAGGAACCGCCAGACTGCTTTCCAGAGTGATTGTACCAGCTTGCAGTCCCACCAGTAATGGAGGATTATTCCCCTTATCCACATCCTCACCAGCACCTGCTGTCTCCTGAGTTTTTGATCTTAGCCATTCTGACTGGTGTGAGGTGAAATCTCAGGGTTGTTTTGATTTGCATTTCCCTAATGACTAAGAATGTTGAACATTTCTTTAGGTGCTTCTCAGCCTTTCAATATTCCTCAGGTGAAAATTCTTTGTTTAGCTCTGTATCCTATTTTTTAATAGGGTTATTTGGCTCTCTGGAGTCTACCTTCTTGAGTTCTTTGTATATCTTGGATATTAGCTCTCTGTCGGATGTAGGGTTGGTAAAGATCCTTTCCCAATTTGTTGGCTGCTGTTTTGTCCTTTTGACAGTGTCCTTTGCCTTATAGAAGCTTTGTAATTTTATGAGGTCCCATTTGACAATTCTTGATCTTAGAGCATAAGCTATTGGTGTTCTGTTCAGGAAATTTCCCCCTGTGCCCATTTGTTCAAGGTTCTTCCCTAGTTTCCCTTCTATTAGTTTCAGTGTGTCTGGTTTCATGTGGAGGTCCTTGATCTGTTTCCCACTTTTAATTTGACCCTAAGTTAGCTTATTGCTGACAGGAGGCTATACCTGACTTAGGGGATAATTTATGATCTTATGTTCAATAGCCGAAGAAGAAGTAACAGAAGAATGGAAAAAATATTAGTTTACAATGGGTAAGAGTAAAGGGGCATTCAAGGAATTTAAATGTGTTGACATTTCTGCTTATTTATTTGTTGAATTCACATTAGATGATATATTCTTGTGCATATTAATTCTATATTTAAACATTCAGTATATACTAGAGTTTGTATTTTGTAGTCCTCGGCTTACATTGTTTTGAATACTATTTGTATAATCTTCTATGTAGTGGGAGGATATTTTCTCAGGTTTCAAATTTTAGAAGTGATTATTAAATATCACCTCCAAACTTTATTTTAAAATTTAATACGCATTACAGCATACTTAGATATGGGGTCCTAAAGAGGTTATTTTTCCGTGAGGTCTCATGAATATATTATTCTCTCCATGACTGAACAAATGTATTGATTATTGGGTTAACTTAAGATTGAGTCATTTATAATATCCAGTTATGGTCTGTATCTAAGTATGCCTGTTTTTCCATCAGGTACCTGGGTGAGAACTCCCACGGCAAGAGTTTTTACCTGAGTGAGCTTGTAGCTCAGTAGATCACTTGTTTAATGTTCACATGACCCTGATGTCCCATCTATTCCCAGCATTGCAAAGGAAAAGGAACAAATCAAACAAACAGCATATTACAGCATATTACTAGATGTGACCCAAAGCCTTGGTCTCCCAGCCTTTAGATCCAAATGTGAATAAAACATTATTCTTTTAAAAACACTTAGTCTAAGCAATTCACATAACAGAATTCTGGGATATAAGTTTACATTGAAATTAATGATTCTTTTCTGTCACTTCTCTAGCTTTCCCCTTCTTATCCCTTACATAGTTTACTGCTTTGTACACTAATCTTTTAAACATCTATAAAGAAATTGCTGCAGGAGGGCATGCAAGGTTTTCCCCCTCAATAGAAAACATTTCCCCTCAATAGAAAAGAAAGCAATATAGAGTAGAGTAACACTTCTCAACTTCAAATGTGCCCACAAATCACTGGAGATCAGGCAGTGCAGTTTGGGTGTGGTTATCAGTTTGAAGATTCTATTAAAATCTAGCTGAGCAGTTGCTACTCCTTTACTGAACAAACACAAGAAAATCAAGAGAAACAACTTTCTCTCGCTGAGCAGTGAGGACAGATAGTATTTTGAGGCCCCAGGGAACTCACTGATTCATAAATCACCAAGGTCTTCCAATTGCACTCCTGTTTACTGCTTGAGTGCAGAAATGAGTAGATAAATTAAATTTAGATTAAGTTCATCCTGTGGCCTACTTCCAGATGTGACAGGGTGATACAAATGCAAAAATCGCAAGTACTATGAAAAACCAAGTACCATGAATAACTCTTCCACACACTGCTATCTCAGAGTACTGATGTGAGGGTGCATTAAATTAAATCCTGGGTAAAGAAATAAAAACAATAAAATGTTAAAAAAAATTGACTAAGAAAACAAACTCTCAACTAATGCCACCCAAACCACAAAAATGTAAGGAAACAGAAAATTCTAAGTGTGTTTTAAAACTGGAATTAAATAAAGAAACAGAAAAACAAAACTGAAATACTGGAAATGAAGAACACAATAAATTGAATAAAAAAGCTGTGGAAAATCTCACCAATATAATAAATGAAGGAAATCACAGGCTATTTGAGCCTGAAGACAAGATAAATTGTTAAGAAGGTACAAATAAGACTTTCAAGACATGTAATATATCATTTATGTCAAATATAAGAATCTTGTATATCACAAGACTAGATAGATATGTCAGAGGTTAAGAGCACTACCGGAAGACTTGGGTTCAAACCTTAGCACAAAAATTATAGCTCATGACCACTTGTAACTCCAGTTCAGAGGCCTTTCTTGGCTCCAGGCCCATATTTAGCGCACGGATATACATTCTGGTAAAGCATTCACGCATATAAATAAAACTTACTTTTAAAAGTTTAAAAGAATTTTGTATTAAGAAGAAAGTAAATACTTTCATTCTGAATATCAGAAAAGAGTGGCAATATAATCATAATGAAAACTTTTCTAACTGAAAAATGTGCCATTAGAGACAGAACAGACTTTGGGGGACACCAAACGGATATTGAGGAGACATTTCCCTTCATAATAGCATGACTAAGATGTTAAATATTAAGAACAATGTAAGTGTATTGCACTATGAGAGAGGTACTAAGTTCCACTAGATTTCTTAATACAGATGTTCCCTGCGTTCCTGGCTGTACCTGCCAACTCATTCAAAGGAGTAAAGATGGCAGCCTCACCTGTAAACACAGGACTCCCTCTAAATGCGGACTCTCTTCTGACCAGATGTCCCCTGGCAGAATAGATGCACAGATGTCTGTGGCACTGCCCAGCTTCTGGGTGCAGGTGGGACCCTGTAGGACCATATCCCAACTGATCTTACACTCTGTTGCTCCCAGGAGCAAAGATGGGGGCCCTCACCTCTAAACGCAGGACTCTCTCTAGATGCGGAACTCCCTGCAGAGCAGATGTCCCCTGGCAGGATAGGTGCACAGTTGGCGGCTGTTGTGTTGCCCAGCTCCTGGGTGCAGGTGGGGCCCTGGTGTACAGTGTCCCAAATGATATGAGACTCGAGTGTTCCCTGCATTCCTGGCTGCACCTGTCTGCTCAGTTGCAGGAGCAAAGATCAAGACATCTTTTCATAAAGGATGGATGCTACATTAGGCTGAAGGATGAAATTGAGATAAAAGATTTGATTCTCTAACACCTGACAAAGTAGACTCCAACCCAAAACTAGTCAAAAGATTAAGGAAAGTTTCTACATATTCATTAGACAAAATCCTACCAAGAATGCACTACAGTTCTAAACATATATGTGCCGAAAATACAAGAAATTTTATATAGATATTATGGGATTGAAAGTTACATGTGAACATCTACACGATAGAAGGAGGTGATTTACCTAACTCATTTCACCCACTGAATCATCATCCAGGAAGAAAATAAACAGAATATCAGAGTTAGATGACATCATATACCAAATAGACTTAACTGACTTTGAGGGACCCCATGAACCTGAAAAACTCGTATAAGGCAAAGGACATAGAGAATAGGACAAATCAGCAACCTACAGATTGGGTAAAAAAAATCTTCACTGACCCCACATCCGATAGAGGGCTAATATCCACAATATAAAAAGAACTTGAGAAGCTAACCTCCCAAACCCCAAACAATCCAATAAAAATTAGGGCATAGACCTGAACAGAGTATCCACAACAGAAGAATCTCAAATGGCTAAGAAGCACTTAAATAGTCCTTCAAAGTTCTAAGTCATCAGGGAAATGCAAATCAAAACGACCCTGAGACACCACCTTATACAAATTAGAATGGCTAAGATCAAATACTCAGGGGACAGCAGATGCTAGAGAGGATGTGGAGAAAGAAGAACATTCCTCCATTGCTGGTGGGATTGCAAACTGGTACAACCATTCTGGAAGTCAATCTGGATATTACTTAGAAGACTGGAAATACATCTACCTGAAGATCCAGAATACCACTATCGAGCATATATCCAAGAGATCCCCACCATGCTAGAAGGGTACATGCTCCACTATGTTCATAGCAGCCTTATTTGTGATAGTCAGAAGCTGGGAACAACCTAGATATTTAAAAATGGAAGAATGGCTACAGAAAATATGGTTCTTTTACACAATGGAATTCTATTCAGCTATTAAGAATGAGGATATCATGAGTTTTGCAGGCAAATGGATAGAACCAGAAAATATCATCCTGAGTGAGGTAACTCCGTTCCAAAATGACATGCATGGTACATACTAAGTGGATATTAGCTTAAAAAGCACAGAATTCCCAGGATACAATCCACAGAACTCAAAGTAAGGATGCCTCAGTCCCAGTAGGGAGGGAGGAGAAACCAGAGCACAGAGAGAGGGAGGGAACTGGATGGGAGAGGGGAGGGTTAGGGGCAGGGGAAAGGGGGGAACATGATCAGGTATTGGGGGGCAGGAGTGAAGCCCAGAGGGCCAGCAGAATGAATGGGAATATACAACCTCAGGATGTAGGAGGTGGGGAGACCTCTAGAATGTACCAGAGACGCAGGAGGTGAGAGAATCTCAAGATTCAAAGGCAGGGATCTTAGATGAAATATGCAACAGTGTGGAGAGGGAACTTGTAAAATCTACCTCCAATAGAAAGACAGGGCACCAAGTGGAGGGATAGGGTTGCCATCCTACAGTCAAAAACTCTGACTAAAAATTGTTCCTATCTAAAAGAAGTGCAGGGACAAAGATGGAGTAGTGACTGAGGGAAATGAAGTCCATTGACTGGCCCAAATCAGAACCCATCTCAAGGGAAGGCTCTAAAGCCTGACACTATTACTGATGTTATGATGTACTTACATATAGGAACTGCCCTCTGAGAAGCCCAACAAGCAGCTGACTGAGACAGAAGCAGATACTTTCACCCAATCAATGGAAAAAAGTCATGAACCCCTGTGGTTGAATTAGGGAAAGGCTGGAAGAAGCTAAGGAGGAGGGCGACCCCATAGGAAGAACAGCAGTCTCAATTAAGCAGGACCCCTGAGATCTCTCAAACACCGAGTCACCAACCAGGCAGCATGCACTAGCTGGCCCAAGGTCCCCCGACACACATTCAGCAGAGGACTGCCTGGTCTGGCCTCAATGAAAGAAGATAAACCTAACCCTTGATAGACTTGAGGCCCCAGGGAATGAGGAGGCCTGGTGGGGTGTTGAGGGTGTGTGGGAACATCCTCTTGGAGATGAGGGAGGGGAATGGGTTGAGGAACTGTTGAAGGGCAGAATTGGAGGCAGATGACTAGACTGTAAAAAAAAAGATTAAATATAATAATAAAAAACATTAAAAAATATTTGATCCCAAAATGTGTCATATGCATTCTTTTTAGCAGCCTGTGGAAGACTTTCTATAATAGCTCACACATTCTGGCAAGAAATAAGTCTTAACAAATATAACAAAACTGAAACAATTATTTGATTTCTATCTCATTCAATGGAACAAAGCTCCAAATTAACCGCTAAAAGGTATAGAAGAGACAAAAGTTTGTGAAGATTAATGAAATTCTACCTTACTGAATTAATAAATCAGATAAAATCAAGAAGGTAAATGACAAATCCTTCTACGAATTGAAATAAATGCAAAGTACACTGAAATATATATGATATGATGAATACAAGGCCATCATAAAAAAAGAAGTCATGCTTTAATGACATCCATTTAGAAGGGAGAGAGATTAAAATGAAACAAAACAAACAAAAAAATCAAACCAAAAACTCACAACACGTTAGCCACTTGGAAAACAAGAGCATCGCAAGCTCAACATCAGCAAGTGGAAGAAGTAATTAAGAGAGGGAGGGAGAGTAGATCAACAAATGTACAAATAAAAGAGACATTTCTGTCAGAAACCAATGAAATTTAATACAAATCCTAGGGCATTTCTTAAAAACATATTGTCTACTCAATTAGAAAATTACTTTCAAGATGCACAAAAACTACCAAGATGAGATAATTTATAAATAGAAATAGAAAGACTAGAGAAGTATAAAAATTCTCTAAACTAAAAAATTACAAATCCTCATCTAGATATCTAAATGAACTCATTACTAAATTCTATCAGATCTACAATGAAGAATTATTATGAATTATTCCCACACTACTCCAAAAAATATGAAAAGACAAGACACTTAGAACATTGCCAAGTCTCATGGAGTTATATTATCCTGATTCTTAAACCAGATAAAGACACAAGGAGAAGAAAATTACAGATCAAACTCCCTGATAAAAATTTTCTCAATAGAAATAGTTGAAAAATACTTGCAAGGCTGACAAAAGAGTCAGACACCCCCATTCCCATTGTAGGAGTCCCACAATAACACCAATCTACACAACGATAACATATATGCACAGGACCTAGCTCAGACCCATACAGGTTCCATGATTGTTGCTTGAGTCTCTGTGATACACTTAAAACACTGCTTAGTTGAATTTGAGAGCCATGTTCTCATGGTATCTCTACCCCTCTGGTCCCTATAATCCTTCCTTACCCTCTTTTGTGAGTTTCACTGAGCTCCACCTAATGTTTTGATATAGTATCACTAATGATAATTGGGCTAGGCACAAATCAATGAGTACAACAGAATATCACTAGGAATCATTTCATTGACTTTTTGAGGGGAGTCCAGTCATATTTAATTCTATCCTAAGTCTCTTGGCTCTCCATCATCTGGGTCCTAGCCATCCAGGCAGTGTTAGGGATGGGTTCACACTTCAGGCATTGGCCTCAAGTTGGACCAGTCATTTGCTGGCCACTCCCACAAGTTCTGTGCCACCATTGTCCCAGCACATCTAGCACATCTTGCAGGTAGGGAATGTCTAAGACCAGCTTCAACACCAGAGGTAAGCTGAGGAAGGCATTGAGGTATGGAGTCAGAGGTGATTGTTAGTTGGTGCTGATAGCAACCGACTACTTCCCCATCCCCACTTCCCTATTGACAGTGGCAAGCAATTTACAGGGTCAGCATTGTAAGTGCTGAAGTGATCAAAAGTCTGTTATCTTGGACTGGTACTCTCAGTGACCAAGAAGAAACTCTGAACTTTAACTTTTTGGTGCCAGCAAGAAAGATAAAAAAAGAGGGAAAATCATGTGTGTGCGTGTGCACATGCACACGCACACACACACACACACACACACACACATAAACACTGAATGAAATAAAGAAGGCTCCAACAAGCTTGCTCCAGCAATTCCACACGTATATACATATGCATATATGTACATACATACAGACACACAGTTACACATTAGATGGATGGAACAAGGCAGAATCCAACCATTTTACCTATACACACATATACATGTATGCATATTTGGTGGATAAAGCAAAGCTCTCCTGAGCAGTCTGTAACCATTTCACATACATACACACATATACATATATACACACAGTTGGTAGACAGAGAGAAACTCCAACCAGCTGACTCCATCAATTTTACATATGTACACATAGTTGGTGGATGGAGAGGGACTCTTGACAATTTTTTTCCTTTAATCACTTTCACATATACTGTGACAAAGTTCTCTATGTAAGAAGAAAAATGATCTCACTCAGCAATAGATGAAATGTTGCACAAGATTAAGATAAAGCAGAATTGCTGATTATAAATTTAAAGCAGTAGGTTGATCTATCTTTCATTTCATATGTTCATTTCATAAGGCCAAATTAGTAGTTTATTTTTATAGAATTATCCACTCTCAGCCTGGTTTAACTTTACCATGGTTCATAATTGTGGCCTCATCCCTGGACCTGACCTAAAATGAATGTTTGTATTTATCATTAATCTGCCCAAGCCCATTTTTCTTCCTTCTTATATGCTTGTAGCACATAACAGCTTATTGTATTTCTTTTCATGCAGCCTTTATATACTATTTTATGAGGAAGGAGTACAATGTGCTCTTGATTTCAATTTTATTATATCTTTCCGGCAAAACAACTTAAACTATCTTCTTAAATTTTCTATCAGCTACTCTAACTTCCTAAAATTATTTGACTCAAATCAAGAATTCTATAAAATTGTAAATTCAACACAAGTTCATAAAAATTCATATTCATTTTGGTCTACAGGAAGTTTTACTCAATAAGGTGGGTTAATACTCAGGAATCAATGATTAGAGACTATGGGCAGCATGTCACACCGTGTGAGAAATATGAGGAATACAACAATGATTAACATGAAAAGGTACACCAGCATCAAAAAGCAATCCTGGGACACAGCTTCTGGGCTATGCTTTTCCAGGATATACCTGTTGCAGTCATGCAAAATGGTGAGCCATCTACAGAGGGTTTAGTTGCCCACTGCAGCTCCTCTTACATAGCATCCGCCAAGGACAGATTGAAGGTTGAAGGTTTTGTGGTCAGGTTCATATCCCATTGCCATCACTGGAAAATCCTTGACTGGTTAGAGAAGATGGCAGGGTCTGGCTCCATATCCCCCAGTGCTAGGAGTCTTTGCTAGGGACATCCTTGTAGATTCCAGTAGATTCCCACTGCACTAAGTTTCTACCTCATCTCCTCAAATGCCTCCAATTCCAGTTGTTTCTCCCAGTGCTTTTCCCTCCATTCTCCTTCTCACCTGATCCTTCTTCTCATTTCCACCTGCTCCGAGTCTACCCACCAAATCCATTCTATTTCCCCTTCTCAAGAAGATCTATGCATCCCCCTTTGACCTCTTTTTTGTTACTTAACTTCCCTGGGACTATGGATTATAGCATTTTTCTTTACTGAAGATCTAATATCTACTCATAAGTGAGTACATACCATATTTGTCTTTCTGGGTCTGGGGCAAATTGATTTTTATGCACAGTCTGACTGTCACTTGTGATGCCTTGGGAGGCCTGCACATTTCTGAAGGACAATGGAAGAGAAGTGGAACTGGGGGAGAAGGGAGATGGGAGCAGGGAACTGGAAGGGGTGGAGGGAGTGGGAACTGCAGTCACTTTGTAATGAATTAAAGAAGAATAAAAATACTTTTAAGAAACAGAAAACCATTATTAATAAGTTGGTTTTATTCCAAAAATATTCCAGGGATAATTTGACATATTCCAAGTCAATAAATATGGTCCCATAAACGAACCAAAGACAGTAATTATGTGAACGTCAATAGATGGGAAAAGGCCATTCACATTAAGTCCAATATTTAATCAAGTAAATGTCCTGCAGGAACTTGGAATAGAAGGAACTTAACATACATGTGCAAATTCACACACACAGTCTCTCTCTCTCTCTCTCTCTCTCTCTCTCTCTCTCTCTCTCTCTCTCTCTCTCTGTCACACACACACACACACACACACACACACACACACACACCCCTTCATGATCTTGTAAAAGATTGTAAGAAAAATATATTTGAGACTGGCCATGATTACTCTTTATATTGTCCATACTGCATAGAATTCTTACTCTGTGCCTTAAAAATCTAAATAGATTAAAATTTAATAATAAAGTTAAAATTGTATGTTTGAATTTGCAGTCAATTTGTGTTTCAAAGAGAATTCAAAATACTTTATTATTCACAGGTTTCCATGAATGATCAATCCTGTGAATTATGTTTAATAACTCAGATAATTTTACATATTTCTTCTTCCTTCGAGCCAGAGAATACTGACAAAAGAGACTTATTCAAACAGTGCCTGGTCCACACAGGTAGTGTGACAGGGGAGCTTTGAACTGAGACTAGTGACTAAGAGTTGTATAATCTAAGCAACAAGATTGACTGCCCTTCTAGAGCCTTGGTTCTGATAAATGAAACGTGTTATGTATGATCTGTTCTTCAGATACCATCATATCTGATATCACAGTGTGGGCCTAGCCTCTTCCTTTATCAGTATATTAGGGTTTCATTACTGCAAATTAAAAGTAGGTCTTTTAGGAGCAATCATGTCAAAAATAAACTTAGATTAATTTTAAGCCAGTCACAAGATGACACATTCTCTTGATGGTCATAATTTCCACTAAAACAAATGATTCAACAAGTGAAGCAACAGCTTAAAAATCAGAGATAATTAAGGACATAAAATGTCTAGCAAGAAAATATTTGCACTTATAAAAACAAGAGACCTTCAGAAAGATTTAAAAACATAAAAACCTAAAGCTGAGTGTCTCCTCCATATTTCCTAAGAATTGTTAAAATTCTCTCGGAAACCTCTTTTCTAGCATTCAATCCCAGTATAAAATCAAAATGACTAAAATTAGAAATAATCTTATGGTATATGAGGTTGGGAATTTTGGGTTTCAAAATTGCAACATCTTCTGGGTCAGACAAAAAATCTTCTAAACCAGTAAACATGACAGTTGGAACCTTCATGTCTTCCACATTGTATGCTGGAGGAGTAGTCTAAAGGAAAATGACAAAGAGCAATGCATTAACAAAAAGAATAACAAAAATTCAACAAAACACTCACAAAACCAGAAAACTCTTCATGGCCTATTCTCATCTTTGACAGGATGAGAATGGCCCACTTATTATGTCCATAGAAAACATTGATCTCAGCCTTTGCCAGGAAAAAATTAATCTTATTTTTATATATTTGTTTACTTTAGTTTTGTCACAGCTACTGTCTATGTAGTCTATGCTGCTTTCTTGCCAGAATCCTCCCCTCTCAGTATCCTTAATCCTGAGGTTACTGCTATGTGCCACTGTCCCCTATTATAGTGGTCTGTCATCCAAGCTTGAAATCATACAAGTCCCAAGTTCTCTGAACCTGGATCTTTACATGTGAAATGACTATATCAAAAAATGTCTGATAAATCCCACATAATTTTGAGATTCAAATGATGTGTTAGGCAGAACATTGTATCATCATACAAAAGATAATGGTATTCACTGTGATTCCTCTCAAAGTTCTGTGCAGTCCCTCTTCTTAAGAAAAATGAAATGAGACTTGAAGTTCTTGTCATACAGATCTTTCACTTGTTTGGTTAGCGTCACGCCAAGATACTTAATATGGTTTGTGGCTATCGTAAAGGGTATTATTTCTCTTACTTCTTTCTCAGCCTGCTTATCCTTTGAGTATAGGAAGGCTTCTGACTTGCTTGAGTTGATTTTATATCCGGCCACTTTGCTGAAGTCGTTTATCAGCTGTAGGAGTTCTCTGGTGGAGTTCTTTGGGTCGCTTATGTATACTATCATATCGTCTGCAAATAGTGATAGTTTGACTTCTTCCTTTCCAATTTGTATCCCTTTGACCTCTTTTTGTTGTCTAATTGCTCTAGCTAGAACTTCAAGTACTATATTGAAAAGATATGGAGAGAGAGGGCAGCCTTGTCTAGTCCCTGATTTTAGTGGGATTGCTTCAAGTTTCTCTCCGTTTAGATTGATGCTGGCTACTGGTTTGCTGTAAATTGCTTTTACTATGTTTAGATATGGGCCTTGAATTCCTGATCTTTCCAAGACCTTTAGCATGAAAGGATGCTGAATTTTGTCAAATGCTTTCTCAGCATCTAATGAGATGACCATGTGGTTTTTTTCTTTGAGATTGTTTATGTAGTGGATTACATTGATGGATTTCCTTATATTGAACCATCCCTGCATCCCTGGGATGAAGCCTACTTGATCGTGGTGAATGATCGTTTTGATGTGTTCTTGGATTCGGTTGGCAAGAATTTTATTGAGTATTTTTGCATCGATATTCATAAGAGAGATTGGCCTGAGATTCTCTTTCTTTGTCGGATCTTTGTGTGCTTTTGGTATTAGTGTAATTGTGGCTTCATAGAACGAGTTGGGTAGTGTTCCTTCTGTTTCTATTTTGTGGAACAGTTTGAAGAGTATTGGTGTTAGGTCTTCTTTGAAGGTCTGATAGAATTCTGCACTAAAACCATCTGGACCTGTGCTTTTTTTGGTTGGAAGACTTCCAATGACAACTTCTATTTCTTCAGGGGTTATAGGACGGTTTAGATGGTCTATTTGATCCTGATTTAATTTTGGTACTTGGTATTTGTCAAGGAAATTGTCCATTTCCTCAAGATTTTCTAGTTGTGTTGAATACAGGTTTTTGTAGTAGGATCTGATGATTTTTTGAATTTCCTCAGTTTCTGTTGTTATCTCTCCCTTTTCGTTTCTGATTTTATTAATTTGGATACTATCTCTGTGCCCTCTGGTTAGTCTGGCTAAGGGCTTATCTATCTTGTTGATTTTCTCAAAGAACCAACTCCTCGTTTTGTTGATTCTTTGTATGGTTTTATTTGTTTCTACTTGATTGATTTCAGCCCTGAGTTTGATGATTTCCTGCCTTCTACTCAGAAAACCCAGAATAGCTAAAACTATTCTCAAGAGTAAAAGAACCTCTGGGGGAATCAGTATCCCGGACCTCAAGCTGTACTACAGAGCAATAGTGTTAAAAACTGCATGGTATTGGTACAGTAACAGACATGTAGATCAATGGAACAGAATTGAAGACCCAGAAATGAATCCACACTCCTATGGTCACTTGATCTTTGACAAAGGAGCTAAAACCATCCAGTGGAAAAAAGATAGCCTTTTCAACAAATGGTGCTGGCTCAGCTGGAGGTCAACATGCAGAAGAATGCAAATTGACCCATCCTTATCTCCTTGCACTAAGCTCAATTCTAAGTGGATCAAAGATCTCCACATAAAACCAGACACACTGAAACTAATAGAAGGGAAACTAGGGAAGAACCTTGAACATATGGGCACAGGGGAGAATTTCCTGAACAGAACTCCAATAGCTTATACTCTAAGATCAAGAATAGACAAATGGGACCTCATTAAATTACAAAGTTTTTGCAAGGCAAAAGACACCGTCAAAAAGACAAAGCGGCAACCAACTAACTGGGAAATGATCTTTACCAACCTTACATCCGACAGAGGGCTAATATCCAAGATATACAAAGAACTCAAGAAGTTAAACTCCAGAGAGGCAAGTAACCCTATTAAAAAATGGGGTACAGAGCTACACAAAGAGTTCTCACCTGAAGAATATCTAATGGCTGAGAAGCACCTAAAGAGATGTTCATCATCCTTAGTCATTAGGGAAATGCAAATCAAAACAACCCTGAGATTCCATCTCACACCAGTCAGGATGGCTAAGATCAAAAACACAGGAGACAGCAGTTGTTGGCGAGGATGTGGAGAAAGAGGAACACTCCTCCACTGCTGGTGGAATTGCAGGCTGGTACAACCACTCTGGAAAGCAGTCTGGCGGCTCCTCAGAAAACTGGGCATGACACTTCCGGAGGATCCGGCTATACCACTCCTGGGCATATACCCAGAGACTTTACCTGCATGCAATAAGGACACATGCTCCACTATATTCATAGCAGCCTTATTTATAATAGCCAGAAGCTGGAAAGAACCCAGATGTCCCTCAACGGAGGAATGGATTCAGAAGATGTGGTATATTTACACAATGGAATACTACTCTGCAATTAAAAACAATGAATTCACGAAATTCCTAGGCAAATGGTCAGAACTTGAAAATATCATCCTTAGTGAGGTAACCCAATCACAAAAGATCACACATGGTATGAAGTCACTGATAAGGGGATATTGACCCAGAATCTCAGAATACCCTAGACACAATCAGCATATCAATAGATTTCTAAAAAGATGGAAGGAGAGACCCCTGGTCCTGGAAAGACTGGATGTAGGGGAACGCCAGGACAGAGCAATGAGAGGGGGTTGAACAGAGAAAAGAGGGAGGGAAGGGGGCTTATGGGACTTTCGGGGAGGGAGGAAACGGGAAAGGGGAAGTGATTTGGAATGTAAATTAAAAAAATAAAATAAAATTAAATTAAAAAAAAAAAAGAAGTTAGACTCCAGAGAGGCAAGTAACCCTAGTAAAAAATGGGGTACAGAGCTAAACAAAGAGTTCTCACCTGAAGAATATCTAATGGCTAAGAAGCACCTAAAGAGATGTTCAACATCCATAGTCATTAGGGAAATGCAAATCAAAACAACTCTGAGATTCCATGTCACACCAGTCAGAATGGCTAAGATCAAAAACTCAGGAGACAGTGGGTGTTGGCGAGGATGTGGAGAAAGAGGAACACTCCTCCACTGCTGGTGGAATTGCAAGCTGGTACAACCACTCTGGAAAGCAGTCTGGCGGTTCCTCAGAAAACTGGGCATGGCACTCCCGGAGGATCCTGCTATACCATTCCTGGGCATATACCCAGAGTCTTCCCCTCATGCAATAAGGACACATGCTCCACTATGTTCATAGCAGCCTTATTTATAATAGCCAGAAGCTGGAAAGAACACACATGTCCTTCAATGGAGGAATGGATTCAGAAGATGTGGTATATTTACACAATGGAATACTACTCTGCAATTAAAAACAATGAATTCACGAAATTCTTAGGCAAATGGTCAGAACTTGAAAATATCATCCTTAGTGAGGTAACCCAATCACAGAAGAACACACATGGTATGCAGTCACTGATAAGGGGATATTGACCCAGAATCTCGGAATACCCAAGACACAATTCACATATCAATAGATTTCCAAGAAGATGGAAGGAGAGACCCCTGGTCCTGGAAGGACTGGATGTAGGGGAATACCAGGAGAGAGAAGTGAGAGGGGGTTGAATGGGGAAAGTGGGAGGGAAGGGGGTTTATGGGACTTTCGGGGAGGGAGGAAATGCCACTTTTTCCTTTTGACAGTGTCCTCCAAGGACAACCAGGACTTGTTCCTTTTGGTATGCACTTATGGCTTATGCTCTAAGAACAAGAATCGACAAATGGGACCTCATAAAACTGCAAAGCTTCTGTAAGGCAAAGGGCACTGTCAATAGGACAAAACGGCAACCCACAAATTGGGAAAAGATCTTTACCAATCCTACATCCGATAGAGGGCTAATATCCAATGTATATGAAGAACTCAAGAAGTTAGACTCCAGAGAGTCAAATAACCCTATTAAAAAATGGAGTATAGAGCTAAACAGGGAATTCTCAACTGAGGAAACTCAAATGGCTCTAAAGCACCCAAAGAAATGCTCAGCATCCTTAGTCATCAGGGAAATGCAAATCAAAACAACACTGTGATTCCACCTCACACTTGTCAGAATGGCTAAGATGAAAAACTCAGGGGACAGCAGATGCTGGAGAGGATGTGGGGAAAGAGGAACACTTATCCATTGTTGGTGGAATTGCAAGCTAGTAAAACCGCTCTGGAAATCATTTTGGCGGTTCCTCAGAAAATTAGACATAGTACTATCTGAGGACCTAGCTATACCACTCCTGGGCATATACCCAGAAAATGCTCCTACATGTGATAAGAACACATGCTCCACTATGTTCATAGCAGCCTTATTTATAATAACCAGAAGCTGGAAAGAACCCAGATGTCCTTCAACAGAGGAATGGATACAGAAACTGTGGTATATATACACAATGGAGTAGTAACATTAATTTTAAGTCAGTGAAATATAGAAAATAGTAATTACTTTGCTCAAAAAAACTAAAGATAATTTATTATCAAGAGACAATAAAAGCTACTGACAGAAATGAGAATGAAAGTGATAGAGAGAAAAATTCAATTAAATGGATTGAAAACAGGTAAAGAAATGAACATAAGTGAGCTTTAATTTTTTTGTCATGTCTCCATTTGTGTTTATTTAATTATATTCAAGGGACATATTTCATGTATTTATTTAATGTACTTTATCCAACAAATCATTTCAACATCAATTGTTATAGTATATATTGCATATCATTTTCTGTAAAATGATTTTTAACATGAGCGTGCTTTTCCTGTAGCACATCTCAACTTGACTCTGACAGGTTTCGATGACACAATAGCTACCTGAGATTGCTTTCTACCAAAATCCACAATTTTTGAATTTTCAAAAGTGTGGAAGGATGTGGTAATTGATTTTTCTTTTTCTTTTTCTTTTTCTTTTACTTTTCCTTTCCTTTCCTTTTTTTTTTTTCCTTTTTTGCCAGCTCTGAAGAACTGGAGATACAGTGAGACACATTTACTTAGGTCACGTGTTTCTATGGATGAAGACACATGAGATTAAATAACCATGGTGCATTTCCAAGTCCTAGAGTAAATATTGATTCTTGGGTGACATGGAACATTACCGTTGTGCATAACTTTGAAGGTGACATGACTGGTGTTTTTGAATGTTGTATCCTTTTTTCACCAACTAGAGCTTAGGATTACATTTCTCCAGTTGAATGAACTGCTCATTTCACACTTCTTTTGCCAACTTGAAAAGACTAATGTCTATAACTTTCTCAAATGTGCATACTAAAATCTTAAATTCATATATCAATTAGTAACAAAATTGCCAATCAATTCAAAACATGCTGGTCAATTCCTCAGAAAGACTGCCTAGTTATCACTGAATGTCATGTTGGAAGCAAAGCCAATAACCTCCTCACACTAATAACCTTGCTCTATTCCATCTTCAGCTCAGTCATACATAAGCAACTCCAATGGTCCTAGGTATAAGTTCGTGGCAACTATGAAAAAAAAAACTTCTGTCATGAAAACAGTTGTCAATACCTTTGTTCAAATACAATGTGGAATATTCAGGATATTAATGAAATAAAATATTTTAAATGATAAAACATGGCTCTCTTTCTCTCTACTAGTGATTTAATATATTCAAAATATTGAATCTTTACACAAGCATCTTCAAACATTTCTGCACAATTTAAGATGCTATAAAAATGGGTAAAATAGTTCAGTGATTTTTGTATAATGAAAGTATTTTCTCCGTCATTATTGTGGGGATCCCTGTGAAATCTGTAAGTTCTGATCTACCTAAAATTCATTTGAGGTCATTCACACATAACTTAAATATACACATTTTAATGATATTAAGTACAAAATATTATTTCAATATAACTATATGATATAGTATAACTAACAATTTCACCTAAAATTATATCTTTGTTTTACAAATTGTCATTTAAGGGAAATAGTAAGGTTATACATGTTGAAATAGAGGTGTTAAATTCAATAAAGTGTTAAACAGATATCTGGTCATTGCTAAACTGTATGCAATTGTCTTTAGTCTCAGCAGTCATTTAAACAGCAGTGAAGAAGATATGAGGGGTGAAATATCCTTGAACGTCTCTCTGTTCACAGATTTTGATAATGGTGCAGAAGTCAGGTGATGAGCATTCATGGGAAGCTGATAAAAGGTTGTACCTTAAGGCATTGTTGAGATATTATTTAGGGCAATTTTTCCTGTTTGTTTTGTACATGTTCAGTGAGCTCTGTAAAATACAAGGGTACTTCAGTTCTAATGAAGTTGGAGTGAAATTAGTCCCTTCCATTGTTCTACAACCACCACCAACAGAATAAAACACCATCCTTTGTTTTAATATAGAATTGTCCCATTGCTACTCCTCTTTTTTGAGTGGTCTTTGTTAACATCTCTCTACTCAAATGTATCACATATAGTAATGTTGTATGTTTTACTCCTGATGGTCTTAAATGGCAGTGAGAAATAGGCAGTGAGAGATTACTTCTTTTCTATCATGTGATCCAGTTGACTCTGATATCATTGCTTTTTAGCTTTTTACTTTCCTTCAGTCACATAAAAATATAAATACCAAGGATGATATTTTGAAATGCTTTGAATACATGTCCAAATAACATCTAAAAACCTGGAGAGTTAATATATTTTTCAATGTCTAGAACAAAAGCTGTCAATCATGGTATCAACTGTAACAGAAAAGGTTCTCATATAGCATATTTGGTAATTAGAATTGTTTCCTCAAAAAAGTGTAATTGATTCTATCATGAAATAGATAAACTAACTAAAACTCTAGGACAATGGAAAAAGAGTTAATTTTGCAAAAAATTGAGGGGGGATAAAAATAAAGAACAACAAATATGATTGAAAAAAACTAGAAATTTCTAATCACACGCAACAAATGCTGTGGAGTTCTGGGAAGGTAATCACAAGGAATAGACAGACAGGAACTGATTTTAAAAAATGAATCTAGAACAGAGACAAAAACTGGTCATTTAAGGGACCTATGACTTTCCATTTAATCATTTAATTTATGTTATATTACATATAAATTATTAATGTACACTCTAGTATGTATAATAATTTGAAATCTATGCATGGTTAGTTTAAACTAATATTTCTTCTTGTAGCACTTAAATAGTATAGTTTGTACTATTGTCTACATGATTTTTTAAAACTATTCTATGTATTTTATGATGCTTTCTTAGGTTTAAGATTTGGGGGCTACTTTTAAAGCTCTAACACCAAAATTTGTGGTGAATTTTATTTGCATTGTAATATATTAAGATGTAGGACACACACAAGAGAAAAAGAGGGAGAGAGAGGGGGAGAGAGAGAGAGAGAGAGAGAGAGAGAGAGAGAGAGAGAGAGAGAGAGAGAGAGAGAGAGAAGAGATGCTCTTATTATTGTTTGGCTTTTGCTTTGAAGTTCTGGGAAAAGATCATACATAGAATCCCTTTCATGCTGCTAGGCAACCCAAACAGGTCTCACGAGGTTCTAAGGAAAGGCAGATACATCTATAAAAGAGGTACATGCTAGAGACACAAGCCAGATGGATTTTAAAGTTCATATCTAGCCAATTCATTCATTAATTCATAATAGGAAAAATCTACTCAAGATGGCAGAACTCTCATGGTATAATTAACACACACATACACATACCCACATGCACACATGTGTGTGCACACATATGTGTGTGTGTGTGCATGTAACAATTAATCAATGAAATAGAGGCTATGAATATGAATAAACAAAACAGTAGTATGGGTTGGTTTGGAGGCTGGAAAGGGAAGGGGGAAGTGATATATTATATATATTAATATAATATATTTTGTGTATTATATTTTATGTATTATATTATATTTATAATCTCAAAAGTAAAGAAAGTAACTAGAAAATAAAGCAATATAACAGAAAACAATCCCTTGTATATTTTAGTGCCTTTTACTGACCTAGTAAATTGTAGTCTTTTCATCATCTACAGAGATAGCACTTGAGTAGAACACACTGGAGATTTTCAGCTCATGAGACAACTGCTTTCCAGATTTTCTTCTGAGACTTTCATCTGAAGACAGAATTATAGAAAAGCTGGTAGTGTGTAGGGTAACCCTTCTCAAGCTTCACTGCACCTACAACTCATCAGGTTCTAAGCACACATGCCAACAGAGTTTTCTGAGTGAGGTAGAAAGTTCAACATTTCTATCAGCTAGGTGAGCCATCTTTTGTTCCCCCTTGATTGACACATTAAGCCAGAAGCATCATTCTAGAGCTGAGCAATGAACTCAAATGTGTTTCCAGGAACCATGGAGCAAAATGGTTCCCAGATACCCAAGTCTTTCTTCCAGTTGCATTCCTGTCTTTATCCTGAACACTGAAACTTGGGATTTGAAACTTTTTGAAATAGAAATGTCAAGATTCTCTGATAAGCTCTGAGAACCTTTGTTAGTCTACCCATAAAGACACCCTGAAGGGCACATGCAGTAACAGTCACATGCAAGTTTAGATGAAATTTCTATGTCCATGTCACCTATCTCCAAAGGCTAGGATGAGTCCTAATCTTGTTGAATGATGCAATGTTTGACTTTTAAAGGATTTTAAATTAATTTGCAGGTTTGATTTTACTCCTCCACTTAGTTTGTTTCGTGCTTAAACTGACAATAGTTTGCCAATTTCTTTTTTTTTATTTTCTATATTTTTTTTTATCTACATTCCCAATGATTTCCCCTTTCCGGTTCCTCCCTCCCCGAAAGTCCCATAAGCCCTCTTCCCTCCCCCCTTGTTCCCCATTCAACCCTCTCTTGCTTCTCTGTCCTGGTATTCCCCTACATCCAGTCTTTCCAGGACCAGGGGTCTCTCCTTCCATCTTCTTGGACATCTATTGATATGTGAATTGTGTCTTGGGTATTCCGAGATTCTGGGTTAATATCCCCTTATCAGTGATTGCATATCATGTGTTTTCTTTTGTGATTGGGTTACCTCACTAAGGATGATATTTTCCAGTTCTGACCATTTGCCTAAGAATTTCGTGAATTCATTGTTTTTAATTGCAGAGTAGTATTCCATTGTGTAAATATACCACATCTTCTGAATCCATTCCTCCTTTGAGGGACATCTGGGTTCTTTCCAGCTTCTGGCTATTATAAATAAGGCCGCTATGAACATAGTGGAGCATGTGTCCTTAGTGCATGCAGGGAAGCCTCTGGGTATATGCTCAGGAGTGGTATAGCGTGTCATGCCCAGTTTTCTGAAGAACCGCCAGACTGCTTTCCAGAGTGATTGTACCAGCTTGCAATCCCACCAACAGTGGAGGAGTGTTCCTCTTTCTCCACATCCTCGCCAACAATGGCTGTGTCCTGTGTTTTTGATCTTAGCCATTCTGACTGGTGTGAAGTGGAATCTCAGGGTTGTTTTGATTTGCATTTCCCTAATGACTAAGGATGTTGAACATTTCTTTAGGTGCTTCTCAGCCATTCAACAAAGGAGCTAAAACCATCCAGTGGAAAAAAGATAGTCTTTTCAACAAATGGTGCTGGTTCAACTGAAGGTCAGCATGCAGAAGAATGCAAATCGATCCATTCTTATCTCCTTGTACTAAGCTCAATTCCAAGTAGATCAAGGACCTCCACATAAAACCAGACACACTGACACTAATAGAAAAGAAACTAGAGAAGATCCTTGATCACATGGGCACAGGGGAAAATTTCCTGAACAGAAAACCAATAGCTTATGCTCTAAGATCAAGAATTGACAAATGGGACCTCATAAAATTGCAAAGTTTCTGTAAGGCAAAGGACACTGTCAAAAGGACAAGGTGGCAGCCAACAAATTGGGAAAAGATCTTTACCAACCCTACATCTGACAGAGGGCTAATATCCAATATATACAAAGAACTCAAGAAGTTAGACTCCAGAGAGCCAAATAACCCTATTAAAAATGGGGTACAGAGCTAAACAAAGAGTTCTTGCCTATTTCTTTTTTTCAATAGCATCGTGAGACAGCTCCTCTTAGTATGCCCTAAAAGAGCCAGTGGTCCAATCTAGTCTTTTTGGAATCTACATTCAATTATTACAGTTTGGTAGCACAAAATCAAGAATGTATCCAACTGCTTTTTTTTCCATAGAAATTGCTTATTAGGATATGATCACTTGCGATTACAAAACGATACTAAAGCCTTGTTCAAGGTTTAATTGGTTTGTTCTATTCTGTCTTGAGATAAATCCAGGGAAAACAATGTCAAATGACTATAAAATAATGTATTAACACCTTTAAAATATTTTATCAATAGAACATTGCAACAAAGTCATTAGTGGAGAATATCAGAGGCAGCCCAGTGTCTTTTTCTGTATAATAATATGTTTCCATTCCCTCTACATGCCATTGGGAACAAAATTCCATAATGAGTATAAATCCATATCAACTGTCTTAAAAACATGTGATTTAAAAACCTTCAGTCAATAAACTATGATGATCTTTGTATAATGAAAAGGGAAAAGATTTAAATGATTTCAACATGGAGAGTAATCCATCTCCCGGCAAGTTCATGTATCTCGAGACCTATTTTTCAGTTTGTATAAATTTAATTTTGTATCAGACATATATATTCTCAAAGAATTCATTTTAAAGCTATAAAGTAGAATAGATATAAATATTTTAAATAAAATACATGTCAAATGAACTAACATAGGTGATAACATGCTATGAAAACAGATTCTTAGTCAACGCACATGCACACACACACACACACACACACACACACACACACACATACATACACACCCAGAGACAGAGAGACAGAGAGAGAGAGAGAGAGAGAGAGAGAGAGAGAGAGAGAGAGAGAGAGGGAGAGAGAGAGATGACAGAGACACGGAGATAGACAGAGACACAGAGACACAGAGACAGAGAGAGACATAGAGAACTATGCCAGTGAACTAAAGAAGGGTTGAGATAGACTGAAGATGACCTTCAGTGCTCAATGATACTGCATGTGAGAAATGGTACCCAAGATACCAGAAGGCTGCTAGATCTCAAGAGTCTAGGGAAGAAGTATGCCGTGAATCTAGTAAACCAGAAAGATATTATCACAACCCAGCAAACTTCTTTCAGTGCTTCTTTCTAATCTTGGTGGTCTGGAAGAAGAGTGGATGTCATATGGCTGACAACATCACTCCTTGGCCCTGTGTAGCCACTGGAAACAATGCTGCAATCTTTACAAACTAAGAGCCTATGTTCAGATCCCAAGAACTGCAAGCTGCCTCCTTCAGAGTCATCTTTTCAGCTTCCGAAACCAATGAATAAAGGATGCAGGTTTTTTTTATTGGATTTTTTATTTATTTACATTTTAAATGTCCCCTTTCCTGGTTTCCCCTCCACAAACCCCCTATCCTCTCCCTGTCCCCTTGATTCTATGAGGGTGCTTCCCCACCCACTCACTCCTAAATCACTGCCATGATATTTCTCTAAACTGGGGCATTAAGCCTTCACATAACCAAAGTCCTCTCCTCCCATTGATACCAGATAAGGCCATCCTCTGCTACATATGCAGCTGTAGTCATGGGTTCCCCCATGTGTACTCTTTGGTTGGTGGTTTAGTCCCTGGGATCTCTGGGGAGTCTGGTTGGTGGATATTGTTGTTCTTCCTATGGGGTTTCAAACCCCTTCAGCTCCTTCAGTCCTTTCCTGAACTCCTCCACTGGGGTCCCTAGGCTCAGTCCAAAGGTTGACTGTGAGAATCTACCTCTGTATTTGTCAGGCTCTGGCAGAGCCTCTCAGGAGGCAACTATAACTGGCTCCTGTCAGCAAGCAATTCTTGGTATCCACAGTAGTGTCTGGGATTGGTGTCTGTATATGGAATTGATCCCCAGATGGGGCAGACTCTGTATGGCCTTTCCTCTAATCTCTGCTCCACATTTGTCCCCATATTTCCTTTACACAGGAGTCCTTATGGGTTAAGAATTTGGAGATGAGAGGGGGCCCATACCTTTGATTCCTTTGAAAGGGCATCTACCTGTTGATTCATTTCTTTAAGCGATTTTTGTGTTGCCTCCTTATGGGCCTCCATCTGTTGACCCATGTTCTCCTGCATTTCTCTAAGCGATTTTTGTGTTTCCTTTGTAAGGGCTTCTAACCGTTGATTCATGTTCTTTTGTAATTCTTTATGAGATTTATTTGTGTCTTTCTTGAAATCCTCTAATAGCAACATGAGAAGTGATTTTAAATCCAGATCTTGTCTTTCGGATGTGGTGGGGTATCCAGGTCTTGCTGCTGTTGGAGAGTTGGGTTTGGATGGTGCCATATTACTTTGATTTCTGTTAGTAACGTTCCTACGTTTGCCTTTTTGCCACTGGCTGTTGGTTGGACCTCCTGTGAGCCTGCAAGGCTATTTCTGACCCCCCTTGATTACCAGGATTCCCCTGGCACCGATTTCTGGGGCCTGCCCTGCTCCTGAGTGACTTTGGATCCCTGATGTGCCTTGCCCCAAGTGATGTTTTATTGGGGAATCCCTTCACATCCAAAGGCTCAGTGTAGTGGATTCCTGGAGCAGAGGTTGCCAAGGGGAGGCTGGTATGCTCCTCCCTTCTCTGGGTGCACTCTTCCAGAGTTGGGGGGGCGTGGGGGGTGGTCCCTCTGTAGGGCAGATGTCCTACAGCAGAGCTGGTGCATAGGTGACTGCAGACCTGCCCAGCTCTTGGGAGCAGGGAGTACACAAGCTGGCTGAGACCCAAGCGATATTATGCTTGATTGTCCCTGTGTCTAGAGGTTCGAGTTGCCCTGTTGCCAGAGCAAAGATGGCGGAGTGCACTCCGCACTCTCTCAGTGCAGATCTCTCTGCAGGGCAGATGGCCCACAGCCGTAAGGTTTCTTTTATGAATGTGGGTGCCCTTGCATTTGGAACATAGATGTTTAGAATTGAGAGTTTTTCTTGGTAGATTTTTTTTCCTTTGATGAGTATGATGTGTCCTTCCTTATATAACTTTTGGTTGAAAGTTGACCTTTTTTAATATTAGAATGGCTACTCTAGCTTATTTCTTGGGACAATTTATTTTGAAAACTGTTTTCTAGCTCTTTACTCTGAGGTAGTGTCTGTCTTTCACACTGAGGTTCATTTCCTGTATGCAGGAAAACGCCGAGAGTCCTGTTTACATATCTAGTCTGTTAATCTATGTCTTTTATTGGGGAATTGAATCCATTGATGTTAAGGGATGTTAAGGAATAGTGATTGTTGCTTCCTGTTATTTTTGTTGTTAGAGGTAGAATTATGTTTATGTGACTATCTTCTTTTGGGTTTCTTGAAAGATTACTTTCTTGCTTTTTCTAGGGTATAGTTTCCCTTCTTGTGTTAGGATTTTCCATCTAGTATCCTTTATAGTGTTGGATTTATGGAAAGATATTGTGTAAATTTCTTTTTGTCAGGGAATATCTTGGTCTCTCCATCTATGGTAATTGAGAATTTTGCTGGGTATAGTAGCCTGGGCTGGCATCTGTGTTCTCTAAGTGTCTGTATAAGATATGCCCAGGATCTTCTAGTTTTCATAGTCTCTGATGAGAAGTCTGGCGTAATTCTGATAGGTCTGCCTTTATATGTTACTTGACTTTTTTTCCCTTTCTGCCTTTAATATTTTTTCTTTGTTCTGTGCATTTGATGTTTTGATTATTATTTACTGGGAGGACTTTCTTTTCTTGTCCAATCTCCTTGGAGTTCTGTAGGCTCCTTGTATGTTTATGGGCATCTCTTTCTTTAGGTTAGGGAAGTTTTCTTCTATAATTTGGTTGAAGATATTTAGTGACCCTTTAAGTGGTAAATCTTCGATCTCTTCTGTATCTATTATCATTAGGTTTGGTCTTCTCATTGTGTCCTGGATATCCTGGATTTTTGGGTTAGAAGCTTTTTGCATTTTGCATTTTCTTTGACTGTTATATCAATGTTTTCTATGTTATCTTTAGCATCTGAGATTCTCTCTTCTATTTTTTGTATTCTGTTGGTGATGCTTGCATCTATGACTCCTGATCTCTTTCCTAGGTTTCCTCTCTTCATAAGATGCAATTTTAAATCAGTCCTGCTTTTCTGGTGTATTGAGTATTCAGGGCTCATTGTAGTGGGAGAACTGGGTTCTGACAATGCCAAGTAGCCTTGGTTTCTGTTGCTTATGTTCTTGCCCTTGCCTCTAGCCATCTGGTTATCTCTGGTGTTAGCTGGTCTTGTTGTCTTTGACTGTGGCTTGTCTCTCCTGCAAGCCCCTGTGTCAGTACACCTGGGAGCCCAATTCTCTCTGGGAGGGATTTGGGTATGGAGAGTTGTGGCATAGGGTCAGCTTTGGGGCAAGAACTGAAACCAGAAGGATCCTGTCCCCGGCTGTTCATTGGTTCCTGTGTCTTGATGGCTCTGGGCAGGTCCCTCTTGGGTCAGGAATTTGAGCAGAAATGATGATCCTACCTGTGCTTACAGGGTTGTCAGTACTCTTGTGTAAGTGAACCACATTTTCTGTATCCATCTTCAGTTGAGGGACATCTGGGTTGTTTCCAGCTTCTTACTATTATGAATAAGGCTGCTATGAACATAGTGGAGCAGAGGCAGAGGGAGGGAGGGATCTGGGTAGGAGAGGGTAGGAAGAAGGAAAAAGAGGGGCAGGATCAGGTATGAGGGGAGACAGGAGAGAAGCCCAGAGGACCAGGACAATGAATGGAAATATGCAGCTGCTGAGGGTGGGAGATGGGGGAACCTCTAGAAAATCCCAGAGACCTGGGATGTGAGAGACTTCCAGGACTCACTGGAGATGACCTTAGCCAAAATGTCCAACAATGGGGAGATGGAACCTGAAGAGACTGCTTCCAATAGACAGGGCCCCCAGTGGAAGGATGGAATAACCTATTTACCTTCAATTTTTTTGACCCAGAATTTTTCCTGTCTAAAAGAAATGCAGGGACAAAAATGGAGCAGAGACTGAAGGTTAGGCCTTCCAGTGACAAGCCCAAATTAGTATCATGGGTGGGCATCAAACCTTCACATTATTGATGCTATGTTGTACTTGCAGACAGGAGTGTAGCATAGCTGTCCTCTGAGATGCTCTACCAGCAGCTGACTGGGGCAGATGCAGATACTTACAGCCAACCATTGGACTGAGGTCCAGCACCACTGTGGAAGAGTGAGCAGAAAGATGGAAGGAGCTGAAGGAGATGGCAACCCCATTGAAAGATCAACAGTGTCAACTAACCTGGACCCCTGGAAGCTCCCAGAGAACAAACCAAAAAAAAAAAAGCATACATGGACTGGTCTGTGGTCCCCTGGTACATATGTAGCAGAGGACTGCATTGTCTGGCCTCAGTGGCTGAGGATGTGCCTAATCCTATAGAGAATCCATGTCCCAGAGAAGGGGGATTCCAGGGGTAAGGGTTGCAGGGGTGGGTGTGTGAGTGGAGAGGACCCTCTCTCTCAGAGGCAAAGGAGAGGGAGAGGGAGTTAAGAACTCTGAGAGGAGGAAACTGGGAGAGGGCAACATTTGGAATGTAAATGAATAAAATAATTAACATTAAAAAGAGTAGGCCCCATGCTCATAGTAGACTGGCAGCACAAAACAGAACTCAGTAGCAGCTTTGTAGGTTCTTTGTTTCTTAATGTTGAGTCAGGACTTGTTTTTTCCCTTATAGCCCCTTTGTGTATATATCCTGGCTTCTTTATTTGTGTTTCTAAGGAAATGCTGTGTGTGCTAATGCATGTGTCTCTGCATCTATGTGTTTATTATGCATTTTCTTTTGCTCTTTTTCTTGTTTGTTTTTTCCTATCCTGAAATGTTTGTTTTATCTTATTTTATTATTATTTCTTAGATGCCTGTTGGCTTTCTAAGGAAAGACAGAAATTGATGTGCATCTGGGTGGAAGGAAAGGTGGGGAGGAGCTGGAGGTGTTGTGTGAGAGGAAACTGTAATCAGAATATATTGTATAAAAATTCATTTTCAATGAAAAAGACGATTATTAAGTAAGTATTTAAATTGTGTTTAATAAAACTGATAATTTAATTTAGTTATTACCCATTCATTTAGGGAGACAAGAAAAGTCTCAGCAGATAAGCAGGCAGGGTCTTTGTAGGCCTTCATCTTGCTATGTGGCACAAGATACCATGACCTTTAAAATCTGTCCATGATATGTGGTCCTTGGGTCTTGCATATGGCAGGGAAGACCTTATTGAACTTAGCTGAGCACCCAGGCCTTCTAATTTATATTTGAATAATCACATCTAGCTAGTGCCTACATAATTGACTAGGGTATTACTTCCTGACTTCAAACATTTGATGGGCACATGCTAGTCCATTTTCTTTTTCTTTTTTTTTTTAATTTTCTAAGTTTTTTTATTTACATTCCAAATCTTTTCCCCTTTCCCGTTTCCTCCCTCCCCGAAAGTCCCATAAGGCCCCTTCCCTCCCTCTGTTCCCCGTTCAACCCCCTCTCACTTCTCTGTCCTGGCATTCCCCTACATCCTGTCTTTCCAGGACCAGGGGTCTCTCCTTCCATCTTCTTGGAAATCTGTTGATATGCGAATTGTGTCTAGGGTATTCCAAGATTCTGGGTTAATATCCCCTTACCAGTGCTTGCATACCATGTGTGTTCTTTTGTGATTGGATTACTTCACTAAGGATGATATTTTCAAGTTCTGACCATTTGCCTAGGGATTTCGTGAATTCATTGTTTTTAATTGCAGAGTAGTATTCCATTGTGTAAATATACCACATCTTCTGAATCCATTCCTCCGTTGAGGGACATCTGTCCATTTTCAATGTACATGGAGTATGTGATTCTATGACATCATAACAAAACTCAGATCCTTCAAAATCAATGAATGGACTAAAAATGGAGAGCATAGGTAAAAAATACATATGTACACCTGGAAAGAGTTTATTTTAACGTAAGTAACAATGAAACACTTCTCTGTGTAACTACTGATATCCATAAAAATAATAAAAATTGGCCTTTCTTCTATGCTATAGAATATTGGTCTAGGCATCTATTCAAAAGTGTGCCGAGTCTACATAAACATTAATTCGTGAGAAGTATAGTGCCTAGTCTATTCATAAGAGTTTAAAAGTCAGAACTATGTGACCTGCTCCAATTTGATATTTTGGTGTTATTTCACCAAAAGTAGTAATAATAATAATAGTAATAATAAGAGAGACATTTTTATAGTATCTTCTCTAGATTTAGCATCTAACATATAGAGCACTACATGACTTATTCCTGTATCACTATTGTGAAATCTCTGTATTTCAGATAAAATTTAACCTTGTGCTTCAAAGAGATGTCTTCTTGAAGATGTATATATAAATAAGTATGCATAAGTTAGAAAATGTTTGCAAGATCAATTAGATATTTTATTATTAGAGTTTATACTTTTTGCACATAGAATTTACATAAATTATATACAAGGCCCAAAATCTGCAATAATGCCTGGTGGTAGTTTTGCATACCTTTAATCGCATTCTTCAGGAGATAGAGGCAGGAGGATCTAAGTGTTAGGCAAGCCTGGTCTACAGAGTGAGTGCCAGGACAGCCAGGGCTACATCAAAGATTACTAAAAAGAAAGAGGAAATCAAGAAATGTCTTTTACTAAGAAAAAGTATAGAACTGTTTTATTTTATGTTATTGTTTATTTTATTTATTTATATTTCAAATGTTATCCCTCTTTGCAGTTAAACCCCCTATTCCCTTCCCTGTTCTACCTGCTTCTATGAGGGTGCTCCCCTCTGAAAGAAGCAGGAAAAACATGCAGAAAACTAAAGGATCTTCACTCTGATTGATCTTTATTGATGAATTCAATAACTTCTTTGTAAACTTTTATAGTAAGATCTTTACCTATTATAAAATCTAGATGGTCATATTCAAGAATCTTCTTGTGATAAACTAGATTGGGAGTTTTGGCTGCCAGGTTTTCAGTATCTATTGTATCTCCCAGAAGATCTTGCCCACCACTCCACATAGCAGTTCGAACTTTCATGTTCTCAATCTTGTATATTGGAGGAGTAGACTAAAGGAAAATAACAAACATGTTATGTTAATAACACATCGAAGTATGAACTATAAGCTAGAAATTCTAACCTATGAATCAATTCAGTCAGTATGTACACCCGATCATAGAAAGAATTTAAAAACTCTCAACACTTGTAAAGGCAGGAATATAGTAGTAGTAAAGCACTATCACGTAGCATAAACAATTTTATCAAACTAGAAACTCTGTGAACTTTATGTTCTTTATGTTTGACATGAAGATATCCATGATAATCTGATAGAGCATACCGTAGTGAATTTCAAATGGTGAGCTATATAAAGTATGTAAAGCGTTATTAAAAAAGTATTTTCATTCTTTTGACGCAATTCTATGGCACCTGTCTACCAATATCCTAGGAAGTATAAAAAATATTCAACAATCTTTAAAAACAAGCCATTTCTTTAGATCTTTCATACATTTTCCAAAAGGGAGGAATCTTTACAGTTTGTCAAAGGAGACTTACCTGATTGTAGTGCAGCATATTTAGAGACTCACTGCCCCAGTCATATCTTTGGAATGAACCTGATCTGATTCCCTTAAAAATAAAATAGACTATTACTTACAAACCTTCCAAAAGAACTATTGCTAAGAATTAGGGATCTGTATTGCCTCCTTTTTTTTTATGTGACCCTCTGGCTCAGATTCAATATAACAATATATACATGTACTATAATTCTATCATCACATCATGTGATCCTAGATGAATAGAAACTGAAACACAGGCATAATGCTTTCATTTTTTTTTTTGGTTTTTTTTGTTTGTTTGTTTTTCGAGACAGGGTTTCTCTGTGAAGCCTGGCAGTCCTGAAACTCACTTTGTAGACCAGGCTGGCCTTGAACTCAGAAATCCCCTGCCTCTGCCTCCCAAGTGCTGGGATTAAAGGCATGTGCTACCACTGCCCGGCTGCATATTGCTTTCATATCGATCAAATATATGAAATATGATTAAGAAAGTTAGTAACCAAAATATACTTTACAAAAAAATACAGTAGTACTACTTATACTATGTATGGTAGCATCATATGTAGAAAGACACTGAAATGTGAAAATGTTAGTATTGTTACAATTTTATGAGATGTGTGTTTCACAAGTTATTTTAGAGCAAAAATTTGTTATAACATTAAATTTTACCGTATTTAATTCTAGACCTATAAGTAAAATTCAAGCTATAAATGATTATTAATGAGGAAATATTTTGGAACTGGAGAAATATCTATAAATAGGATGTTTGGTTAGAATGCACTAGGTCCTAAATTTCGCACCTATAACCCAGAGTAAAAAGCAGAGATTGATGAGAAGTATCTGAAATCCTAAAATTCAGAAGGCAGAGACAGACAGATTCCTGGGGCTTTTTAAGAGAAAGATCCTAACCTAACTGGCCAGTTTCAGAATAGTGAGAGATAGCATCTCATTAAACAGATGGCTAATGTATTAAAACATCACCTCTGGATGCCAGAGATTCACTTAACAAGACACTAGATCACACATGTCCACCATCAAACAAGAACATTCACACACAGGCACACACACACATACATACACATACACACACCTTTTAAATTATCAAAATGTACATCAATAAAATCTTACATCAAGACAATAAGGTAATATTTTTTTTCTGGCTACGGAAAAACTTAAAACATAATTTAGTTGGCTATTACAACTAGTTACAAAGTATCATTTGTATCAGGACTAAAATGCAATTGAATTATTTTGTATTTGCATGGAATTTATGTTGTATAAATTATTTCTAATGGTTCCCATGACAAAGGGAATTCTTTCAAGTATTAGCACATTTTTGTTAAAAACCCAATTGTTTTAGTTTTGTAAAACATGATAAGGAATGAGGGTTTCATAGCAGTCTAATCTTCAGGCATGTCTACACTGAAGTTTCACAATGTTCAAATTCTGGGACTATGGAGATGTCATCAACAGACCGCTGTAGTCAAGATATCATGTGTGATGCCTGTTTAAATGTGACACAAGTCACTCCACTGATTCTGGAACAGTAGAGCCAAACATTTTCATCCAGTGTGTAAAGAGAAAACTCAAAAACCCGTATTACCCATAAAATTAAAAAAAGTAAATATCTGTGAGTGAAGGAAAAAACTACAAATAAGGGGATATATATTCTTGATCATAGGTATCAGCTTAAATCATGGCAATGGCCTGAGTAGGATGAGATCATTTTTATCTTTATTCTACATTGCTGCCATAGGAAACCTCTTTTAAATGCATGAAGAAATATTTCATCATTTATGCTTATACTTCAAAGGCACCCAAAATTTCTGCCTTTCTTTTTTTTTTATTTTCGAAGCATTTTTATTTACATTCCAAATCATTTCCCCTTTCCCATTTCCTCCCTCCCCGAAAGTCCCATAAGCCCCCTTCCCTCCCTCTTTTCCCCATCCAACCCCCTCTTGCTTCTCTGTCCTGGCATTCTCCTACATCCAGTCTTTCCAGGACCAGGGGTCTCTCTTTCCATCTTCTTGGAAATCTATTGATATGCAAATTGTGTCTAGGGTATTCAGAGATTCTGGGTTAATATCCCCTTACCAGTGCTTGCATACCATGTGTGTTCTTTTGTGATTGGGTTACCTCACTAAGGATGATATTTTCAAGTTCTGATCATTTGCCTAGGAATTTCGTGAGTTCATTGTTTTTAATTGCAGAGTAGTATTCCATTGTGTAAATATACCACATCTTCTGAATCCATTCCTCCATTGAGGGACATCTGGGTTCTTTCCAGCTTCTGGCTATTATAAATAAGGCTGCTATGAACATAGTGGAGCATGTGTCCTTATTGCATGCAGGGAAAGCCTCTGGGTATATGCCCAGGGTTGGTATAGCAGGATCATTAATACCTGATACTTGCTAAAATTTCTATTAGTTTGCATAAAATACATTTATACTAGATTTCCATGTTTGAAAATTTAAATATATTTTCTTCCATAGAAAATATAGAGTTCAATCATCCTGTCTGTGACATCCTGCTCCAACACAAATCTTCTTTACCCTCTGTGGCCAAAGGCTTCTGGGCAGGGCTGGGATCATAGCCTCAGCTTGCCTGGAGACCAGGTTCAGGCCAGGACCCCAATAAGACCCCCTGGATCCAGTCAAGAAGGCTCCCCAGATACCCAGGTCTTATGTGTTTTAAGACAAATATTACTGCTTAAGAGATAACAGGATGGAACAATTCCTTTTTATAATTACTGTTTGCCTAAAGAGTAGTGTTTCCTCTTGGTATTGGAGACAACCATTGTTATTTCTCCCTCTCTCTCTCTCTCTCTCTCTCTCTCTCTCTCTCTCTCTCTCTTTCTCTCTCTCTCTCTTTCCATCCTTCTTTCATCATCATCATCATTCATCATCATCACATCATCATCATAAGATAGAGAATTGTCAAGTCTTATCAAGGAGGGAAGATTTCAAACTAAAGAGAAGAAATTAAAGCACAGAACAAGTTTACCTGAGAAAAATGAAGTATACTTCGAATTGAAGTTCCTGATGGAATATGTCCAATATATACATCAAGACGACTCTGGGAGACAGCAAAACATGTTTAGTGTCTTTTGTAAGAATATGAAAGTTTAAAATAGAATTGTAGAATTTGTTACTTATATGATTCAAATTTTTCCTATACCAATTAAAAGGAAAGACTAGATGTTTACCACAGAAAGAAGCTAAGTATTTTTATGGTTTATATGATAGAATGTGGTGAAGATAACCTACATGGAAAAAAGTTTTAATATTAAAGGAATATTGAAAAGACTTGGGGTAACAATAAGCAAACTAGTAAAAGTCCCGATGACAATAACTTCAAGTCTTTCAAGAAAGAAATCAAAGATCTCAGAAAATAGAGAGATCTTCCACACCCATGGATTGGCAGAATTAATATACTAAAATGGCCATCCTACCAAAGGCAATCTAGAGATTCAATGCAATTCCCATCATAATCCCAACATAATTCTTCAAAGACATGGAAAGAGCATTTCTCAAATTACTTTGGAAAGGCAAACAAAACAGAATAGTGAAAACAATTCTTAATAATAAAAGAATTTCTGGGGGAATCAACTATCCCTGACCTCAAGCTTTACCACAGAGCAATAGTGGTAAAAACTGCATGGTGTTGATACAGAGACAGACACATTGATCAATGGGATAGAATTGAAGATGCAGAAATAAAACCACGCACTTATGGACACTGGATCTTTGACAAAGATGCAAAAAATATACAATGGGCAAAGGAAAGCATCTTCAATAATTTGTGCTGGTCTAACTGGCTGTCTGTATGTAGAAAAATGAAAATAGACCCATATTCGTCACCTTGCAAAAAGCTCAACTCCAAGTGGATCAAAGACCTCAACATAAAACCATATGCGCTGAATCCAATAGAAGAGAAAGTGTGAGTCTTCAAATCATTGGCACAGGGGGAGATTTCCTAAACAGAACTCCAATGGCTCATGCTCTGAGATCAAGAATTGATAAATGGGACCTCATGAAACTGGAAAGTTTCTGTAAGGCAACGGACATAGTAAATAAGACAAATTGGCAACCTATAGGTTGAGAAAAATTCTTCACTAACCTCACATCTGATAGAGGGATAATATCCAAAATACATAACACTCAAGAAGCTAACCACCAAAAACAAAAAACAAAAACAAAAACAAAACAAAACAAAACAAAAAAACCCCTCCAAACAACACAATCAAAAAATGGGGTATAGAACTGAACTGAGATCTCACACCAGAGAACTCTCAAATGGCTGAGAAGCACCTAAAGCAATGTTCAAAATCCTTAGTGATCAGAGAAATACAAATCAAAATGACTCTGATATTCCCCCTTACACCATTCAGAATGGCTGAGATCAAACCCTGAGGTGACAACACATGTTGGCAAGGATGTGGAGAAAAATGAACACTCCTCCACTTCTGGATTGCAAACTGGTGTAAACACTCTGGAAATCAGTATGGAGGCTCCTCATACTATTGGAAATAGATCTACCTTAAGACCCAGCAATACCACTCTTGGGAATATACCCAAAAGATGCCCCACCATGCCACAGGGGCACATGTTTCACTATGTTCATAGCAGCCTTCTTTGTGATAGCCAGAAACTGGAAACAACCCAGATATCCCATGACAGAAAAATGGGCAGAGAAAATGTGGTTCATTACACAATGGGTTACTACTCAGCTATTAAGAATGAGGATATCCTGGGTTTTGCTGGCAAATGGATGGAACTAGAAAATAACATCCTGAGTATGGTAACTCAGACCCAAAAGGACATGTACTCAAAAATAAGTGCATCTTAGCAAAAAAAAAAATACCCAGGATACAGTCCACAGAACTCAAAAAGTTTAACAAACTGAAGGGCCCAAGTGAGGATGCCTCAGTCCCACTTGGGAGGGAGAAGAAAGCAATCTCAAGTAGGGAAGGAGGGAAGGACCTGAGAGGGAAAGTGGGCAGGGGATTATAGGGGAGAGGGGAACCTGATCTGGTATTGGGTGAGGGAAAAGTACTGGAGCCCTGAGGACCAGCAGAAAGAATGGAATCAGGCAACCTCAGGAGGTAGGAGGTTGGGGGGACCCTCCAGAATGCACCAGAGACCTGCAAGGTAAAGGACTCTCAAGACTCAAAGGGAGGGACCCTAGATGAAATGCCTTACAGTGGGGAGTGGGAACTTTTAGAGCCCACCTCCAGCAGGAAGACAAGGCATCAAATGAGGGAGGGGGCATCCCACAGTCACAACTCTGACCCATAAGTGTTCCTGTCTGAAAGAACTACAGGGATGGAAATGGAGAGGCACCTGAGGAAAAGAAGGTCTAACAACCTGTCCAAAGTGGGATCCAGCTCAAGAGGTCCCAAGGTCTGACACTATTACTGAGGTTATGAAGCGCTCACAAAAAGGGACCTAGCATGACCACACTCCAGAAGCCCCAACAAGCGCTGAAAGAGTCAGATGAAGATATTTGCGCCCAACCAATGGACAGAAGCTGTCAACCCCTGTGATTGAATTAGAGAAAGGCTGAAAGAAGCTGAGGAGGAGGGTAACCCTGTAGGAGGACCAGCAGTCTCAATTAACCTGGACCCCCAGGATCTCTCAAACACTGGATCACCAACCAGGTAGCATATACCAGATGATATGAGGCCCCCAACACATAAACAGCAGAGGACTGCTGGGTCTATGTCCAATCAGAGATGATGCACCTAACCCTCAAGAGACTGGAGGCCCAGGGAGTTTAGAGGTCAGGTGAGGGAGTAGGTTTCAGATATCCTTGTAGAGGCAGGGGTTTGGGAGGAGTTATGGAATGTGGAACAGTGGGAGGATGAATGGGGGGGGTTGGAATAAAATCTGGAGTGTAAACAAATAAACAAATAAATAAAAAGTCATATTCATGATACTTACATATTCATCCACATATGATATAGATGGATTTCTACAGCCATATTTATAACTTTGCAAATTATGCCAAATTTTATCATATGAACTATTCATATTATATATATTATATAGGTTAAGATATTCTATCCAATGCAAGCAAATAGTTCTCAGTTTTAATGTTTAACTAGTAAGAAGCTGATAACACCACCAACTAGTATTAGAAAAACATTTACCTGAAAACAAAAATCACATACCTCATTTACATTCTTGGGGTTGTATCCAAATATCACTGTAAGAAGATTATTACAAGCTGTTGCAATTTTCTCCCGTTGGCATAAGAACTGAAGGATAGGATTATCAGCTGATCTGCTGAATATATCCTTTTCACCAAACAAAGCCTGAAAATGACATATTTAAATAGTAGCTCTGAGACTTTGTCCAGTAAGAAGCAAGGATAGAATGAATTTGAGTCACAAAAGAAAATTTTAACACACTGATAAAGTTATATGGTTTTGTTCACTATTAAGTTTTATGCATCCTAAGTCATATGCCCTAAAATAGTTCTCTTCAGGAGTCAGATCTCTCCTTTCAGTATGTGGGGTTCAGAGAATAAAGTCAAATCATCAGGCACTGCTACAAGCAGACACACTGCCAATATATCATCTGACCAGTCCAGTATATGACAAGAGAGTCTATCAAAATTACCCCCTCCAAAAAAAGTCTGACATCACAAAACAGTTGTAGAAGCTACCTGAGAGGTAAAGACTAAAAGTCCCAAATGACCATGAATATAGGAACTTGATAAAACAGCTCAGAATACAAATGTTTTCTAACATGATATTCATGACTATTCATAAGAATGAATAACATTCATCACACAACATTTCTAACATTCTCACACACAGACATGCATGCACACACATAGAGCATGCACATGCACAGACACGTCCAGGCACACATAACTAAAATCAAACACGAAAAGAAAGAGGACTTGAACTCTAGAAGAGCTACCCACTTGATCTTTAGAACTGACATAAAAGTTATCACAGTGATTAATGTGCCTCTAGTATGCTCTAGAACTAAAATAGGACAAGAGAGTTGATTTAGAAAGCAGTTTTCTTCATTTTTAATATCTATGAGCTCAGGCTGTTAATACTTGCTGTATATGAGAAAGCAACAGCTGGTAATTTTATCTGTATTAGAGAGTGTATATATGTAAATGTATATAAATAATAAACTCAGAAAGCTATTAATTATGAATAATCAGGAGCAACTTCATATATAAATAAAATAATGCTGATTCATTGTAAATGGATTGCCATTATGTGAATGCAAGTAAAACCCAAACTAACTATAACTCTGTGTCAGAACTATAGATGGCCCCCTATTTGAAAGAGACAAACCAAAGACAAGAAGTCTGGCGGTTCCTCAGAAAACTGGGCATGACACTCCCGGAGGATCAGGCTATACCACTCCTGGGCATATACACAGAGGCTTTACCTGCATGCAATAAGGACACATGCTCCACTATGTTCATAGCAGCCTTATTTATAATAGCCAGAAGCTGGAAAGAACCCAGATGTCCCTCAACGGAGGAATGGATTCAGAAGATGTGGTATATCTACACAATGGAATACTACGCTGCAATTAAAAACAATGAATTCACGAAATTCCTAGACAAATGGTCAGAACTTGAAAATATCATCCTTAGTGAGGTAACCCAATCACAAAAGAACACACATGGTATGCAGTCACTGATAAGGGGATATTAACCCAGAATCTCGGAATACCCTAGACAGAATTTGCATATCAATAGATTTCTAAGAAGATGGAAGGAGAGACCCCTGGTCCTGGAAGGACTGGATGTAGGGGAACGCCAGGACAGAGAAATGAGAGGGGGTTGAATGGAGAAAAGAGGGAGGGAAGGGGGCTTATGGGACTTTCGGGGAGGGAGGAAACGGAAAAGGGGAAATGATTTGGAATGTAAATAAAAAAAAAACTTAGAAAAGAAAAAAAAAAACAATGCAGGCATGTACTCAGTAGACAAAACCCGGAATCCTACTTTACTGACTAAAACTTCTCTATAGACTAAAGCATTCACAATTAATATATTATTCAGCCCTCTGTACAAAATGCAATTAATGTGACTTTTAAAACAATGGAGAAAACAAAATGTGTTATAGTCCAGATGATGGAAAGCAAAAAGAAGTTAAAAGGGGGAAAAAAACCTCACTCATTTTATTGACATTTCAATCTGAAACCTTTAAAAATGCACATGGAACATTTGTATGACAAAATACACTGAACATAGGTTTCCGTATATAGGAAAAATAGGTGGGAAAAGGAAAATGATCTGTGCTCAACTGGTGGCTGACAGGACTCAGCATTCTGGGAAATGCTGGGCTAGCTATGGGAGAGCTATATGTGGCCACTAGGGTGATGAGCAGAGAGGCAACATGGTCTGTCTCTGAATCTCTGCTCTTCAATTGGGTACCACTTCTATTTCTGAAAACTGTACCTAACTGATATTTCTAAGGGGTCGTTAGAAGGTATTACAAACCTTGATAACTTTTGGGTCAATGTATGCAACTGTGCGAAAGACACCTCTCAGATACTTGGTCATCACAACAGGGCCCAGGGCAAAGTTCATTTTGATCTTCTTGGCTAGTTGTGGGTTTGTTGCAAATGTCCCATAAGCTGAAAGAAAACAAGAGAATAGATCACTTTTAGGTATTTTCTCTTGGTTCAAAGTTCTATGCATTTTTAGTCTCAACTAAAACAATAGGTGTATTCTTTGTCCTATAGTTCAGTTTTTATGTAGGTGATTCTCTCATTCACCTGGAAGCACAGCACCCAGTTACTTTTTTTCAATTCCATTCGATGTGGTCCTCATTTTTCTAGTCATTGCACAAGGTTTTGTTTGCTTAACTAGATGGTCAATAACTTAGTGTGTTTTTGCACTACCAAAATAATGTGAGAATCTAAAAAATCAAATATTTCCCTATTGCTAATTAATCTCTCACACTTTTGAAATACACAGTACTACATTTCTATTACATTGATCTTTTAAATATTGTTTTTTCTTCTGTGGTTTGCATAGAAGACCTGCAAACACCAATTGCTTGGGAGAGTTGAGTAGCCAATCTTCAAAAAATAACTACCCCATTAAATTTCAATTAATATTTTTAACCATACAAATCTTCTCTAGTAGTATGGATATGACCCTTCTGTGGCTGGGAAGTGATGTTCATGGCTTCTTAAGAGTCCTTTCGTACAATCCCAGCCTCCATTGTGTGTGCGTGTGTGTGTGTGTGTTTATAATAAATTGTAAGTTACATAATCAAATTATAGTGTACAACTGCCAGGAAAACCCTTAGTAAATACCATTCCATTTTTAGTGTTTTCTCACTAAGGACTTTTGATCTCAGGGGACATTAATAGCATGTTGGGACAATGTTGCTTGTTACAACTCAAAGAAAATGAGGGTATCTATTCCCGTCTAGTCAATAGACAGTCTAGGTACCATTTAACATCATACAATGAATATCCTGCAAGAGAAAGCAATAAATATGATGGTTTGTGCTATTGATCCCCCACCTTCCCTTAATGGACTATGTACATTTCTTTAGTGTACTACACACATTGTAGCTATTAGCCAACAAAGTAGTAAGGACACTGTATTTTCAGAAGAGAAGGAGAGGGAGGGTGTCAGGAAGGGTTGTATGAGAGGGGACTAGGAAGAGGGGATGTAAAGTGAATAAACAAATTGAGGAGAAAAACACTGTATTTTTTAAAAGTGGCATGCAAATTGATTAGAAATGTTTTTCCAGGTAACATAAGGTTTAGAAACAAGATTTTTTTTCTTATATGCACAATATGTAAATTAGCATGCCCCAGACCAGTCCAGTACAATGCTACTCAAAGCTCTGTGGATACTCACTAGGTCCAATGCACTTAAATGCTAAGAGTGCCCACATGAATTAAATAAATAAATAAGCAAATAAATAACTCAGTAAGATAAATAAATTAATTAAAAAACAGTGTGCATACATCAATTTTCCTTTAAGAAATCAGTTAAAGACTTAAAAACAATGCATATTAAACTTGGCTTTGGAAAGTGCAGTGAATTTAACTTTTTTTATGGAGGAAATTATAATGACTAAAGAAAAAACATGTACCTATTTTTCTTTCTGTTTCTTTGAAAAAGATTGTAATCTCAGCCTCTGAGAAGTGGAGTCAGTAATTTTATCGTTGAGGCTAGACTGTGCTAAATAGCAAGATCCTGTATCACACAACAGGAAACGTGACTGCTTGATAACAAATAAAGCTACTGTAACTACTGGATTTTAAATTTCTGACTTTTCTGAATGTTTCTACATACTAACAAATGTCATTCCTAAAACTGGAATTATTGCTAATGAATATTTGTGCGGTTTGTGATAAAAATTGCAATGTGTTCAGATTTCAGTCTCTCTCCACATACCAACATAGACACCCTGGGAATGACCAATATAGTAAAGTTGTGTTTGTCCCGTCTTGTTCAAAATGAAATCAATGGTGGCTGGGATGTCGTATGCTATTTGTTCATCAAAACTGTATAAAACAAAAATGGAGAGATTCTGTTAATTATAGTAATTGACCATTATCCTTGCAAGGTAAACCCTGACTTGAAAATAATTCCTAAAGGGGTACATGAGATAAGACTGATCAAATAGCTCCTGCAGACCGTCCAACATGTCTCCTCCTGCTTCTTACAATACACACAGTGCCTTGGCATGATCTCTTGTTGGTGTACTTTGACTGGAGCCAGAGATCAGAGCAAATTAAATGCATTTGTTCTATAGTGGCATTTATGAGAAATATATTATATGGTACTCCCATAACATATATATGAATAGTTTTTATTTGTGTTTGGGTAAGATATGTTAAAATGGTCAGTAAAGTGGGTAGATACAAAAAAAAAAAGAAAAGAAAACAGGAAGAGCTTTTAAAAAATGGGGACATGTTTCATAAAATCTTCTGGTATTTTGTGATAGAAATGAATCTTAAATATTGTGTTCCATTTATTCCTTCCCTATTATTTTTTCATAAAAATAAGAGAAGTCACAACAAAAGAAAAATATACAGATGATTGGAATTTAGGACTGTACTTATCAAGCAGTATATATAGAACATGAACATCTTTTCTATTCAAATATACTTCAATGAAATATTTTCTAAAGTAACAGGATGCTTAGTAGTTATGAGTAAAGAGATATATAGAAATGATATATTAATTTTAATTTTTATCTTAAACTAAAGTAATAATATAAAATTTTAGGCAAGCTTTTAACCTATCAACGTTTAAAAATATTATTCAAGGAATAGGAGATATCTCAGTGCTTCAAGACACTTACTGCTCTAAATAACAGCTCACAATCACCTAAGCTCCAGCTCCAGCAAGATATATACAAATCCTGTAACCTCTGCACTCACATATATGAGTACACATGCACTTTATATTACACACGAAGACATACACACACATCAGATACACATACACAGACATACACTCATACACACACACACACACACACTACACACATACAGACATACACAGACACACACATATACATTACATACACACATACACAGACATATATGCACACGCACACATAAACACACAGCTATACACATATACACTATGCACATACATGTATACACAGATACATACTAAAATAAATCTTAAAGACTCAAAATAATATTCATTACTTATGACATTTTAATGGCATTATTTTGGTCATGCTCAGTAAATCTATGACAACTGAAAAACGTTAAAGATAGTTTTAAGGAAATGTACCAGGATAAAAGATCTTTTCTCTTACCTAAAATCCCAGAATTCTTTAGAATCTGGGTCTAGGCTCACATGTTTCCTGCCATTGTTAGTGCCCCTGCTGTTCCCCAGCCACACATCAAAACCAGCATCTGCCAGAAGGAAAGCTGGGCAGTTGCTGGGAGGGTTCAGAACCCAATAATCAGCAGATACAGTAAATCCATGTTGCAAATACACCACTGGCTTCCTGGCTGAAAAGAAAAGAAAAAAGTATTTGTTATTTATTATTAGTTTATAAGAATGCAAAATAAGGGAGCTCATTATATTTCATACATATATATACACGTATGCTCCTGCAATTTTCTCATATTTATATCCTCCCTCATCTTCTTTGATACCTATCTCCTCTTGGGAAATATTTGATTGATAATCTAAACTTGATTCATAATAATACTGTTTGATTTGGAGATTTTTGTTATTATTTCTGACTGGCGATTTATGTCTGTTTGTTATTGCTTTGTGGCATTATCTCAGCATATAGTCCTGGTTGGCCTGGAACTTGTGGTGTAGACCAGGGTTGTCTTGAACTCTCAAGGATCTACCTGCTTCTGCCTCTCCAGTGCTGTGATTAAAGGTAACAAGGCTTCGATTTGGCTTTTGGGTTCTTTTTTGGGGGGGTTGGTTATTTTTGTTGTTGTTATTGTCTTGTTGTTTGTTTGTTTTGTTTTGTCAGCTTGTGTATTTGCCACAGTGCAGTTGTATTCCAAATAGAGGTGTTAACAGCTGATTACCCTCATTTGATAACCATAAATACCACTTGTTTTCCTCAGAGTAAAATAATCACTGGAGTCACAGATTATTTTCTTCTTCCTGTTCCTTATTGAATAAATATGAGTTTCCCTACTAAATGTTTTTAATTTATAAAACTTCCAAGCAAAAGATAATATGCAGAATATTTAATAATTTAATATTTAATTGTTACTCCAACAACAAATCCTTGAATATTTAGACATTGAGTCAGAATGAGCCAAATGCATTTGTCATGAAGAATGATACACTGAATTCTCAGAACTGTAACTCAAGCATTGCAGCATCACAAGCATTACAGTTAGTGCTAGAAGCTCTTGGCCATTCCAGCAGGGATTCTGAGCTTTTATTCTGCACATAAATCTGAATTCACATGACAGATGGTGCCTTTGCTTCTAATAACATCAACTCCCATGGCAGGAATCACACAGGACAGATGCCCCTAGCTTTGCATGTGGAAGCCAGGGAGATTTAGGGGCTCCTCATGAGGGGTAAATGATGGGAGGGTTTGCACAGCACGCCTTTCACTCCAAGCACTTTTTCTCACTTACTGTTATATGACTCTTTTCTCTCATTCCTCCCATGTGGAATCCGGAAGATTAAGAGGAGGTAACCGTCCTCAGTCAAAACCTCGTGCTCTTCCCTTTCATAGCCCCAGTGGGAAATTATCTCACTCTAAATGCGGAAGAGAAAACATATTGACTTTTATTTGTTTGGTTACCTGAACACTTTTATGATTCTCCAGTAAATTTTCTTTATAGAATAGTGTGTTTTATGTAAAGAGAAATTTCAGATTATCATAAATGCAACCATCTGGAAAGATGCGTGAAAGGAACAGGGACGAATATTTGAAAGTATGTTGATTAATGGGAATAGCTTACAACATTCATATTGGTTTCAGGATTCTTCGGTTTGGCTTCCAAAAAACAAAATATGTTTCGAATTGCGTGAACAAAACACATTGTTCTCAGTAGCCACCACATTTAAACCTGCTGGGAAATATTTATTAGTATAATACAGTACATGTTGCCAGGGAAACTCAGGTTATCAGATGTACATTGTCCATCTGCCACCTTACATACTAGAAAGTTGGTCACAACATCTTCTAAGACTCAGACATACCTCTGCACTTTTCAAAAGACAGCTTATATGAAATGCAAAGTAATTGTCCATACTATTCAGAAAATTACCTTTCTGGAACTTGTCTTAACTTAAGATCATTATTTGGTTTCTTCAACAAAAATGTTACACCCATTCATCTAAAACCATTTACAACTCTATCCCAAAAGAATAAAGCTGGGAAGAATGATAGAACAACCAGGGTATGAGAGAAGCAACATAGGATACACAGTCTCATGGAACAAGAGCATGTGACTCCAAGGGGCCTTATGTAGTCACTACTGCCAACATGGTCTTATTTTGATTAATAGTAACACAAGACACATTTCACAGATATTTTAAGAACTTTTCATAGACAGTACAAATGCTGGTAATGAAATATTTTCAACCCAAATTATTGACTCTCCTATTGATATAGAACCTAGTCATGGTAGATCCCACTGGAGACACCAACTTGCCTGTGCTCTGTTCTATTGTTTTTTTTCCCATAAATGATGAATGTCAAGGCACAATGGAGAAAAGAAGAAAAATACACCATAGCAAAGAAACTTTCTGTACAGTCAATCATGGTGGTAACTTTCAATGGAAATTATGCTGTATCTAAAATAGAATGAATTTCCCATATGAATATATTGTGAACTGAAATTCTAAAAAGGTTTGAAATACCACAACTTCAAACTCACCGTCACCAATGTAAAGTCTCTAGGCTCTCTGGGGTGTAAATGAAATTTTAATTCTCCTCGTCCTTTCCTCTCTATATAAACATCAATATGAATATGTTCTTCGGATTACCTCCTCTCTGATGAACAGTGACTATGACTGCAGTGAACTCTGACATTTGCCAAGAAACCAAACATTTGAAAAGCTCTCAAGATGGACAACTCCCAAAATTTCTTCCTAGCATTATCATCTCTGTGATCTGTCAGGTGCTATAATGCTTCCACTTAAGTCTCATCTCCCTGACTGTAAATGTCATGAAAGAGTTCTTCAGTGATTAGGAATGGGGTAATTAATCAATACATATTTTTGCTAAAACTGTAAATATTACTTTAAGCTGCTTTGAAGAATTAGGTGTAACTAACTTTATCAGAAGCTTTGCTGTTTGTTGTAAATGAAGTTGCGTATGGAGAAATCTTGAAAATGTGAACAAAATAGAGGTTTTGAAAGCAGTGTTTCTTTTTGTAATTTAGGTAAGTGGGGAGGAAGCTCTCCAATCTGGGAGATACCAGATTCAAAACACATTAATACCCACCAAGCCATATACCCATAGTATATGAAAACAGACATAAATATTGCCCTAGTGTGCTTTCTTTGCTGGGATAAACATAATAAACTTGAGAAAAAAAATGATTCGTTTGGCTTAAATGCCCTGATCATAGTCTATCATTGATATAAGCCAGGGCAGGAAATCAAGGAGGGAACTAGAAAGCAGGAACTGACGTGCAGGCTTTGGAGGTTTTACTGGTTTGCTTCCCATGGCTTGATTAATTTCTTTTCTTATACCATCTACCCAGGGGTGGCATCTACCACAGTGGGTTGGCCTTCTAACCTTTATCCTTAATCAAGAAAATGTTCCACATTTTAGGTAGATTGGGAGCAGATGAGTATGGGAACATGAGGGATTAGGTAGGAGGGGGTGGAATAGATAAAGGGAGAAAGTACTGGAAAAAATGACTGTGATTGGGGGCCATTTCAGGGGCAATGTAGAAACTTAGTGCAGTGGCAACTCCCTGTATTCTACAAAAGTGACTTTACTGAAGTCTCTTAGCAATGGGGGATATGGACCCTATGATGGTTTGTATATGCTTGGCCCAGGGAGTGGCACTATTAGGAAGTATGTCGTTATTGTGTCACTGTGGGTGTGAGCATAAGATCCTCACCCTGGCTGCCTGGATATCAGTCTTCCACCAGCAGCCTTCAGATGAAGATGTAGAATTCAATTCTGCCTGTACCAAGCCTGCCTAGATGCTGCCATACTCCCACCTTAACGATAATGGATTGAACCTCTGAACCTGTAAACCACTCCCAATTAAATGTTGTCCTTTATAAGACTTGCCTTGGTCATGGTGTCTGTTCCCGGCAGTAAAACCCTAACTAAGACAGACTCCAAACTGGTTATCTTTTGTAATAAGGAATGGGTCCTAGCGGTGGGACTGGAACATTAACCTAGTCACAAAACTTTGCAACTAAAATCTATCCTATTGCTTGGGCAATGGTGGTACAGAACTTACGAGAGTGGCCAAACCATGACTAGTTCAATGTGTGGTACATGCTATGAGAGGGAGCTCATGTCTGACACTTCCTGGAGGGCCAGTAACTAGAGGCAAGATAGCCCAGAGACCCAGGATAGTATCAAACATGACTGGCAGAGAAAAAAAACAAATGAACAAACAAAAAACAAAAGAACAACAACAACAACAAAAACCAAAAAAAAAAAAAAATCCAAAAGTCAATGAAATGATTTCTAATGACATTCTGCTGTTCTGATAGAACAGTGAATAACCCAGTTGTCATTAGTGGGGAATCATCCAACAACTGATGAGAACAGATGCAGAGAACCACAAATACTAGGAAGCCAGAGAAACCCCACAAAAGAGAGGAAGGATTGCAGGAGCCAAAGGGGTCATGGACACCACAAGAACATGGCCCACTGAATCAACTAAGCAGGACTCATAGGTGCTCACAGAGACTGAAATGATAAACACAAACCTTGTACGGGTCTCAGCTAGGTTTTCCACATATACCTTACAGGTCTGTAGCTTGGTGTTCTCGTGGGACTCCCAACAATAGAAGTAGAGAGTGTCTCTGACTCTTGTCTGTTCTTGGGACCTCTTTTCTCCTACTGGGTTGCTATGTCCAGCTATGATATGAGGGTTTGTGCTCAGACTTACTGAATCTTGTTAGGCTAAATTTTATGGATATTCTTGGAAAGGGAGGTGGGGACAGGAGAGACTGGGAAGAGTTGAGCGAGGAGACACTGCAGGATATGCTGTATGAGCAAGAATAAAAGTTAAGAAAAAGAAAAAAAGAAAAGAAAAGAAAAAGAGAAAATGCTCCACAGACTTGCCTACAGGCCCATCTAATGGACTGGTTTTTCTCAGATGAAATCTTTCTGGATGCCCTCTTTTTACATTTATTGTTTCAGGCTCTGTGGGCCCCTTGCACCCTGTTTAGTTGATTCAGAGGTCCATGTTCTTGTGGTGTCCTCTACTCCTTTAACTCCTACAAACCTCTCTCCCTTCTTCTGTGTAGTTCCTTTGGCTCTGTCTAACATTCGGCTATGGCTCTAAGCACATGCTCCCATCAGATCCCCTCAATCTCTACCCTACCTCCCCTCTCCCTCAGATCAACCCTGCTTTGTTTCCTTTCAAACCAAAATATAGCAAACAACAACAACAACAACAAAACAAAAACAAAAAAACAGACCAGGCTTTCCAGATACACCCATCAAACATAGCCTAACAAGATAAAATAAGACTGCACACAAACCCTTATATCATGACTGGACCTGAGTTTGATTCCTACCTCTGAAATCTGTGTAAAGGTAAAAGGAAAGAATTGATTGTAAAAAAAATTGTCCTCTGGCCTGCACACACACACACACACACACACACACACACGTTTCTACACAATTATACATAAATATCATGCATTCAGACACAGTAATATTAAAATAAGATAATAAAAATAAATACTAAAAGTAAAGTCTGATTTGTCCTCAGATCTTGCTTCCTAGATCACCATGTGTTCTCCTCTGAATATATCATCTCTTTTATGTTGCCACCTGGTATTAAGAATTGACAAAAACAAGCGTCTGTCATATTCTAAAATCTTCAGGAGAAAAAAGTAAAAATTAAAAATGAGTCTCCTTACACTGAACACAGTTTTTCATGCCATGTTATAACATGTCTTGTTATAGCTCAGACATTATCTGAGCAGGTTCAATGTAAAACTGATTCTGACATAATGTGGCTGAGAATAGCCTTATATAGAATAATAGGGTTTCTGGGAAATATACTGGGGATGGCTGGAGAGGTACTATCCTAAAAGGTGGGTGATGGGGAAAGGGCTGGTTTCACTGACAAACGAGAATGGAAAGTTTTGCAAAGGGAAACATAACGAAAGATTCCTGAATCCATTCTATAGAAATTGGTCCTTATAGGGGAGTATTCTTTATCCAGTGTGAGCGACTGAAATTACAGAATGTGGAAACCACAGCTCAACACAGGGAGTGAGGTTTAGGATATTTGTACTGATTTTCCGTAGCTTGCTTATTTATTTACATAGCTATTGAGATAGATAGATAGATAGATAGATAGATAGATAGATAGATAGATAGATAGACAGACAGACAGACAGACAGACAGACAGACAGACAGACAGACAGACAGACAGACAGACAGACAGATTTTAAGACAAAGTCTCACAAGGTAGCCCTGGCAGGTCTGGAACTTGCCTCATATATCAGGCCGGCCTCCTGAGTGCTGAGATTAAAGACATGTATCACCATGCCTGGCATTTTATTTTAATCACATTTATTATTTGTTGTTTATAACAGTCTTTGATTACAAGTCAAACTTGACATAGTAACCAAACAGAATTTTTGTTGTATAGACACATAGGACAAGATAGAAGAGAAGTAAAGAATAGGATAGGATAGGATAGAATCAAGTGTAGTGTAGTGTAGTAGAATATAACACAACACAACAGGATATAATATAAGAATTCAAAACTAAACAAAACAGTGTTAATAATTTTAGTTTTGCAGAAAGAACACAAAAATGTACATTGGTGAATAGACAACTTCTGAATAAATGGGATGGGAAACTGGACAGCCATGCATAGCAGGATGAATCTTTTTTTAATTTTCTATATTCTTTATTTACATTCCAAATGATTTCCCCTTTCCCAGTTCCCCCTCCCCGAAAGTCCCATAAGCCCTCTTCCCTTCCCCTGTTCCCCAGTCAACACCTTCCTGCTTCTTTGATCCTCATTTCATAAAACTTAAAGTGTGGGAAACAGTAACTTTGGCACAGCAATAAAAACAAACAAGGGTAAAGGAAAACCACCAATAAATAAACCCGTGATGTGTAAACTTTTGTCATGTCTGCCTCTTTGCTTATTTAATTCATATTGGAGAATAATGTTTTGTATTTTTTTCTATATCATTTAGAATTTTAAGTGTTTTAGACAAAATAGCTTTTGAGATATTACTCTGACTTACATTATTTTAATATCATAAACATAATTTTGGTTTTTTTCCCTGTAAAATTTACAGGCTATGGAATTTTTCATCTAGCACTTTCTATGATTTCTGTATGTTCAGGAAGAACATATGCTAATTTAATTCCTATTGTGAAATTGTAATCATTGAATATTGAAAGAGCTAAGGTATTCATGAATTCATGAGTGAAAGGACTGAGTCATCCTTATAATGAGTCATAAAAATCTTACACATTCTAGTTACAACTTATCAGGTGCCAGTACTACTTCCAGGTTCTGCTTAGACTTTACACAAGCAAGAAAATGTCACTGGATCTAGAAATACTCAGACATCAGTACCAGAAGGTTAACAAAGATTTATGGTTGTTAAATAAGTCTGTAGACTCTTTTTTTTTAAACACAAACAGGTTTAAACATGACTCTGTCTTGTACTGAATACACTTCTTTTCTCCCTGTGCCCTCTCTTCCTCTGCACATCACCCTTTTGCTTTCACCTTTAAGTATGTTCTTATCACCAAGTATCCTCAAGTCCCTTCTGCCTTCAGAAATACAGTGGTTCATTAAACTCAGAACCAAAAGATCCTTCCATGTGACATTTTCCTAATGGATTAATGTCATGCAGGATGAAAATGATGGATTTCTAGATTAGTACGTCTTAAATTTAATACGTATAAACAATCAGGATATAATCAAATGCACACTCTGTACAATGTGGTTTAGGGGTAAGGTTCTGGATTTTTAATGTCCCCAACAACCCAAGCTGAAAGGATTATGTTTCTTGGCTGACTATTCACAGAGAAACAGGGAGGGACACTTTCTACCTTTGAGCAGAGGGAGGAAGCAGATGTGTTTGTAGCTATAACAGGACCTTTCTCATGCACAGCCTACCAAAGCCTTTCTTGCAGCCACATTCTTGCTTCACTTCTTGGTAAACGACGACAATTGTTAAAGTTTGAGAAAAGGGATTAAAATAGGGAGTCCACGTTAATCACCCCAGAGAAGAACAACAAGCACTATCCCGTCTGTTAGTTTGCTTTTGTAATACACATTGCTCTTTAACAAGCGTGGCTCAGTTTATAGATGCCATTAAATTAGACATAGCTCCATCCGTCTTTCTTTTTTTTTCTTTTTCTTTTTCTTTTTTTTCAGCTTGTCACAAATTTTATTTTATAATGCCACCTAATACCATTTCACATTTCTGCTTAAGTACTTGGTCATCTATTACATGACTCATTACTTTGAGTTCTCTGTAGAATTAAAGAAAGTTGCAGTAAAAATAATAAATGGAACCTAAGTTTCTTTTTTCTTTTTTTTTTAATTATTTATTTTATTTTATTTTTTTTAACTGATACTGAGCTATGTCCACTATCAGAACTAGATAGCAAAATGAACTAGAACAAGAAAAGTTTCAGATATTTTCTTGAGTTTCTCTTCCCAAGTATCTCTAGCCTGTACCAAGTTCACATAAACCTAACCAGGGCATGTTGCTGAAACTTTTTCTCTTCTAGTCCATGTTGAGCTATATTCAATATCAGACATGCCAATGGACTTGACTTTGCTTTTTCAAGTAAATTCTTGTGTGCTTTAACATGATTTCTTTACTAATGTTTTGTCACCTTCTGGATTTTAAAATACTAAGACCCAGGTACGCATAGTGTAGCCTTTCTAGTTTCTTCAGTTGTCAAGAAAGTGTTTGTAAAAGTCATGCTTAGGTTTTAAGTCTGAAAATTCTCCTGAAGGCTCCTAATTGTATTTTTGATACATGGGCAGTGGAAATATTTTAGGAGTCGGCAGAACATATAAAACATGAGAAGTCTACTTAATGCATGTAGATTAATTCTGGTGGAAATATGAGCAGCTGGGCATGATTCTGTTTCCTGGTCAACCATGATGTGAGGAGCGTCCATCACCTGTGTATGCTACCATGAACTCAGCCATGCTTTTTCTACTACAAAAAGCTTGACTTTGCTCTCATAATTCACTTCTGCCAGGTATTGTGGTCAGAAAAATAAAAAAGTATCCAATCATTTGACTCATACTTGGGACCATAATTTTAAATACAAACACTTGGCAAGATTTTGATTATATGTATATCTCAAATCTTGAAAAATAGTGATTTGCATAGGTGAGAAAAGTCTGTGTGATATACAATGCTTTAACAGCATTGAGAATATAGGACTATCAGGGAATGAGATTGTGAGGATTTTGTCAGCTGATAAGTAAAAATGACATTGGTGCTTAGGAATCATAAGAGAGAACACAGGGAGAGTGTGTTTAGGGAGAGAGTGTAGGGAGAAGGAGAGAGAGAATATAGGGAGAGAGAATGTGTGTAGGGAGAGGGAGGGAGTGTGTGTGTGTATGTCTGTGTTGTGTTGCATATGTTATATATAAATATTTCTATTTTGGTAAAGATAATTTTACATTGAAATGGATAATTTGATTATATAACATGGCCATGTGTGTTACCTTCTCATTTTTTTTGTGCTGCAATACATGACAGAATAATATTCATGCATAGAAGGTTTGTTTGGCTCAGCTTCAGAGGTCAGAGTTCACCATTTGTTTAGAAGACATAAGGACTGGAGAATTTCAGTCCCTAAACAGGGGACACTGGAGTGAAGTTTGGCAAACAGAGTAAGATAGCAGAACCAGAAACAATTTGACTGGGCTTTTAAAAGCCCCATCACAGGTCGTAATGTTAAAATATAGCAGAGACATTTCTGATTCAAAGAAAGCTCAAGTTATTATGTGGATATAGAAAATATCACAGTGTACCAATATGCACTGCCTGCTATAAGGTCAAGTCTTGGTTCATTTCTGCTCTGTAGCTGGAAATTAAGCTGCTGCTCAAACATGAAAGAAGAGCCAGAAACTCTGTGAGTTCATCTGCGCACTCACCTGCATCTGCCTGTAACTCTGTTGAAGGATCAGAGACAGGAGGCCCAGAATCCAGCAGTGAGGTGACTCTCCAATTAGGATGTTCTGAGTAAAGAACACTAGAACTTCTGTCACAGGCCAAGGCTTAGTAGTCAATGATACCAGTGAACTGGTTCCTGTCAGACACATTCCCTGCAAGAGAATGCTATTATTTTCTATTTTGGACTTCTTTATTTTTCATCCTAAGAGACATTGTTCACATTTCAAAGATGAAAGAAAACCTAGTTCTTATAGCTAGGCACTTGGATTCCAGGGATCCCACAAAGCACTTTCTACTCTTACAGTGTCAAAATGCTACTAAACAATTTCCCCTACCTCAAATAAACTACAAACTTAAAGTGAGGGCCTTCTCTTCTATAATACTGGAAAACCCCACTGTACATGCCCAGGCCCAATCTTATGGCTGCCACTAGTTTACTCCAAAAGCAAGAAAATAGGATCATGGGCAAAATGATAATACTATTTATTTATGTATCATTGTCAGACAGATGCAGATTTTTTTGTTATTGTTAGAATAATGCAATGAATACAGTAGAACTTTGGACTTTGGTGAAGTTAGACTTTTGTTCTTATTGCCCTTCTGAGATAACTACAATTCCTTTTTGTCTAACTAAAAAAAAACTTTAATGCAACAGTTATATAAAATTTGTATTAATGTGTGCCTTGAAAATGAAGTTCACAGACCAGGAGAACAAAGAGGACTTGTAGGAAGCAAAGCCACTGGAAAGAGGAAGGTGGAGAGATCTGGGGTTGCATGGTCAATTGAAAACATTTTTTGTTAGTTAACTTTAACTAATTAGGAACCCATACTTTATGTACAAATATAGTTATTATTTGGTGTTGTGTTAGAAGTCAAAACACAGTGAGTGGAAGAAATCCACATACAAAGAATGAGTACTTGTTTATCAGGAACGCACAGAGAAATCCTTGTGAAGAACCGGCACTCCAGAAGTGGGGTTTTGACATTAAGCTTTTAGGTAAATATGATCATGTGAGGAGAGATTGTTAGTCCTCTATGTACTTATGTCTATGGTATTACTGTACTCAGTCTGGATAAGTATTTTCACAGAAATGAACATATATACATATATATATATATGAATTGTATTATTCAATATAGAGAGAGAGCTTTCATCTTCCTTTTGTGTCTACTTTATAGTTTGTTATAAAGTACATTACTTTCTTTTCCTTTTTCTTCTCTTATACAATACATCCTGAGCACAGCCTCTGCTCCATTCCCTCTCCTCCAAATCCACTGCTTCTCCCTCTTCCTTCAGAAAAGAACAGTCTTCCCAGTGATATCAACTGAACATGGTATAACAGATACAATAAGACTAGGCACAAACCCTCGATTCAAGGCTGGAGGAGGCAACCCAGAGTCAGGGAAAGGATCCCACGAGCAGGCAAAAGAGTCAGAGGCATCCCTACTCGAACTGTTAAGAGTTAAATAAAACAAACAAAAAACGCCAAGCTAAAATATTCAGAGCATGTATGCAGAAAGTCTTGCACAGACCCTGGCAGGTTCCCTGGTTGTCACTTCAATCCCTGTAAGACCCTGTGAGCCCCTGTAAGTCCCTGTGGGTTGTGTTTTCCTCCACCTCTCTGACTCCGATAATCCTCACCCCTCTTCTGTAGAGTTCCCCTAGCTTTGCTTAATGTTTAACTGTAGGGTTCTGGATCAGCTCACATCAGCTGCAGTAGGAAACCTCTCTAATGATGACTGGGCTTAAGCACCAATTCTATGAGTACAGCAGAATTAGTACTCATTTCATTGCCATTTTATTTTATTTTATGTTTGCCAGTCGTGTTTGTTACCACTCTAGGTCTCTGAGTCATCTAGCTTTTGGATCCTGACCATCCAGGCAATGCCAGGCATGGGATCTTGCTTGGTGCTCTGGCCTCTAGTTAGACCAGTCATTGGTTGGCCTCTGCTACAAGCTCTGAGCCATTACTGTGTCAGAGCACTTTGCAGGCAGGGCAGGTTCTGTGGCTGGGTTGGTGTCCCTGTCTCACCCCTGCAAGCCTAACCTGGTTATAGAAGATGGCCAGTTCAGATTCTACATCCTGCATTATGAGTCCTTGTTAGGGTCACTCTCACCAGCTCCAGGAAGTTTCCACAGCACTAGGTTTCGACATCACCTCTTAGATACACACCTCTTCCACTTGTCTCTCCTTGAACTCTCAATATCTTTTTAATTGAGTTTTATCATTGTTTTGAAGTTCTGTTTAATGTGTAGCCATTGTAGAGTAAGCAATCAGGCACCATAGACTTCATTGTGGTGAAGTAGGTTTGTAGGTGAAGGCTTTTCAAGTTCAGATTAACTAAGAAACATACCTTAGCCTCAGAGTGATTTTGACCATCACATATTCCTAGGAAAAGGAGAACCAAGGACCAAATAAACACTTTGTTCTCTGACCTTGCTTCTCTCAAGTGTTTCATCACAGTGATGTAACTGACATATGTAAGGGGTTTCCTACCATTGGTATTGCTAAAATTTATTACTTGATTATATTGATGATCACCATATCTCTTTATAGTAATAATACATGAATTCCTCAACAGAAAATAAAGACCCAGTGAGTTACCTCAACCTTTTTGACAAGCTCTATCTAGGAAACTTTTTCTATATTTTGATAAGAGGATCTAGGGATTTTTTTTTATTTTCTAAGTTATTTTTATTTACATTCCAAATCATTTCCCCTTTCCCGTTTCCTCCCTCCCCGAAAGTCCCATAAGCCCCCTTCCCTCCCTCTTTCCCCATTCAACCCCCTCTCGCTTCTCTGTCCTGGAATTCCCCTACATCCAGCCTTTCCAGGGCCAGGGGTCTCTCCTTCCATCTTCTTAGAAATCTATTGATATGTGAATTGTGTCTAGGGTATTCCAAGATTCTGGGTTAATATCCCCTTATCAGTGACTGCATACCATGTGTGTTCTTTTGTGATTGGGTTACCTCACTAAGGATGATATTTTCAAGTTCTGACCATTTGCCTAGGAATTTCGTGAGTTCATTGCTTTTAATTGCAGAGTAGTATTCCATTGTGTAAATATACCACATCTTCTGAATCCATTCCTCTGTTGAGGGACATCTGGGTTCTTTCCAGCTTCTGGCTATTATAAATAAGGCTGCTATGAACATAGCGGAGCATGTGTCCTTATTGCATGCAGGTAAAGCCTCTGGGTATATGCCCAGGAGTGGTATAGCAGGATCCTCCGGGAGTGTCATGCCCATTTTTCTGAGGAACCGCCAGACTGCTTTCCAGAGTGGTTGTATCAGCTTGAAATCCCACCAACAGTGGAGGAGTGTTCCTCTTTCTCCACATCCTTGCCAACAACTGCTGTCTCCTGTGTTTTTGATCTTAACCATTCTGACTGATCTAGGGATTTTTAAGTGGAAAAAATATACCATAAGACTCAATTGTACCCTATTAGCATATTTGTCCCAAACTCTAAGTCAACATACCATTGAGATAGCTGGCCATAAATATATATTGCAGCACTGGTCACAGTAGAAAGTTATGGAGATAATGCAGGCATCTACCAACATGAAAAATGTCAAAAACAAAACAAAACAAAAACACATGAAGTTTCTATTTAAGCATAAGACTGATATTGTGTTATTTGCTAAAATACAAATATAGTTGGAGATCATCTTACTGAGTGAAATAAGCTAGGCTTAAAAGGACAGATATTGCATGTTTATTTTTATTTGTGGATCCTGGAGTTTCATAGGCACATTAAACCATATATATGTCAGTGTATGTGATGTGTGTGTGTGTGTGTGTGTGTGTGTGTGCACGCACATATATAGTCCATAAGGAAGACTGAGGTAATGAGGAGAAAAGTAAGAGGGAAAGGGAGGAATAGGAGGCTATAGGGATGAATATTTTAAAAATATGTAATATAGTAAGCAATTATTTATGAAAACCAACACATATAAAATAGATATGCACCATGCTTGTTTTTGAGAAATGTGGAAACTTTTTTTAATTTGTTTTTCTATTGAATTGTTCTTTTGGTCATCAATTCACAGGAATTTTCCTGTAGGCTGGCCACCAAAGCTTTGGAATTTGTAGTTTGATGGAATATGTTCCAGTGTTCCCCAAACCTTTGACTATGTTTCATTCTGGTAATTTCATTTTCTACGTAATTGCAAGATTTTGGTATGAGTAATTTTACATGACTATCTTCAGAAACACTGAAAACCTTTGATAAAAATTGTTCTCCCCTGTAACTGGAAAGAAAGTAGAGTGTCATAATCATGACTTTGAAGAAAACGCACATTTTCAAATACTATGACGTTCTCCAAATGTTTTAGAATATTTGGAACATGGGGTAGTCACAGGATGAAGATGTGGGAGGGAGGGTAAATCATGAGTCAATTCAGCTTTGGAATATTTTAGGATGGCCTCCTTCTGTGACATCAATTCTTATGTAATACTTGATATTTCATTTGACAAATATGGTAGTTCATTGGAAGGACAGTCACTGCCCATGTCAGAATTAATGTCTTCATCAAATTAGACAAAATTTCATTCAAATTTCTTCAAACATTTTTTCTTAGACATTCCTATTTCTTCCATTTCCTAATTATGTAGCAGAGCCTAAAGATGTTTCATTATTCAAGAGATACTTATTTCTAAACTACAGCGATGTGTGGAGTATCCAGAGAACAAAATTATACCTTCAGAAAAATGCAATGGGGAAAACAGTACTTAATATCTATGTAACATAAAAAAAAATACTCAAAGATTTTACAAGAAGCAACACAGCTAACATAATCTAAGTCTTTTTAAAGAAATACTAATAAATAAAATGGACTATAATTTATGAACAGTCACTGTATTTAAATTACAGATGATGTAATTGAAGCAAAGAAGTAAAATTTAGCTCAATATGTTATAGATTTGAGTTGAAAGACTTCACAGAAGCACAGAAAGTCTGACTCCAGAGCCTGGATACTTTTTTTTTCTAAGTTTTTTTTTTTATTTACATTCCAAATCATTTTCCCTTTCCCGTTTCCTCCCTCCCCGAAAGTCCCATAAGCCCCCTTCCCTCCCTCTTTTCTCCATTCAACCCCCTCTCATTTCTCTGTCCTGGCATTCCCCTACATCCAGTCTTTCCAGGACCAGGGGTCTCTCCTTCCATCTTCGTAGAAATCTATTGATATGCGAATTGTGTCTAGGGTATTCCGAGATTCTGGGTTAATATCCCCTTATCAGTGACTGCATACCATGTGTGTTCTTTTGTGATTGGGTTACCTCACTAAGGATGATATTTTCATGTTCTGACCATTTGCCTAGGAATTTCATGAATTCATTGTTTTTAATTGCAGAGTAGTAATCCATTGTGTAGATATACCACATCTTCTGAATCCATTCCTCCGTTGAGGGACATCTGGGTTCTTTCCAGCTTCTGGCTATTATAAATAAGGCTGCTATGAACATAGCGGAGCATGTGTCCGTATTGCATGCAGGTAAAGCCTCTGGGTATATGCCCAGGAGTGGTATAGCCGGATCCTCCGGGAGTGTCATGCCCAGTTTTCTGAGGAACCACCAGACTGCTTTCCAGAGTGGTTGTACCAGCTTGCAATTCCACCAGCAGTGGAGGAGTGTTCCTCTTTCTCCACATCCTCGCCAACAACTGCTATCTCCTGTGTTTTTGATCTTAGTCATTCTGACTGGTGTGAGATGGAATCTCAGGGTTGTTTTGATTTGCATTTCCCTAATGACTAAGGATGATGAACATCTCTTTAGGTGCTTCTCAGCCATTAGATATTCTTCAGGTGAGAACTCTTTGTGTAGCTCTGTATCCCATTTTTAATAGGGTTACTTGCCTCTCTGGAGTTTAACTTCTTGAGTTCTTTGTATATATTGGATATTAGCCCTCTGTCAGATGTAGGGTTGGTAAAGATCATTTCCCAGTTAGTTGGTTGCCACTTTGTCTTTTTGACAGTGTCTTTTGCCTTGCAAAAACTTTGTAATTTAATGAGGTCCCATTTGTCTATTCTTGATCTTAGAACATAAGCTATTGGAGTTCTGTTCAGGAAATTCTCCCCTGTGCCTATATGTTCAAGGTTCTTCCCTAGTTTCCTTTCTATTAGTTTCAGTGTGTCTGGTTTTATGTGGAGATCCTTGATCCACTTGGAATTGAGCTTAGTGCAAGGAGATAAGAATGGGTCAATTTGCATTCTTCTGCATGTTGACTTCCAGTTGAGCCAGCACCATTTGTTGAAAAGGCTATCTTTTTTCCACTGGATGGTTTTAGCTCCTTTGTCAAAGATCAAGTGTCTATAGGAGTGTGGATTCATTTCTGGGTCTTCAATTTTGTTCCATTGATCTACATGCCTGTCACTGTACCAATACCATGCGGTTTTTAACACTATTGCTCTGTAGTACAGCTTGAGGTCCGGGATACTGATTCCCCCAGAGCTTCTTTTACTCTTGAGAATAGTTTTAGCTATTCTGGGTTTTCTGTTATTCCAGATGAATTTTTGAATTGCTCTTTCTAACTCTATGAAGAATTGAGTTGGGATTTTGATGGGGATTGCATTGAATCTGTATATTACTTTTGGTAAGATGGTCATTTTTACTATATTAATCCTGCCAATCCATGAGCATGGCAGATTTTTCCATCTTCTGAGGTCTTCTTCAATTTCTTTCTTCAGAGACTTGAAGTTCTTGTCATACAGATCTTTCACTTGTTTGGTTAGAGTCACGCCAAGATACTTTATATGGTTTTTCAGAGCCTGGATATTTAAACAACTTCATAAAATGATTAAGACACATTACCCTCAACCTGGTTTCAAGGACTTTCATTTCATATTCAGAGAACAAATTCATATTCAACGTTAAATCATACTTCTGTAAATACCAATAAAATGGTCACATAAATCCATCTTTGATCTATGCATGATTGTACTAATTAGTTTTGCACTACTATAGCTAAAATACCAGCAGAGAAAAGATCTATTCTGCAATCTATCCAAGGAAAGAAGGCATGGAAGAGTGGTTTATTCTATGGTGGCCAGAACCTTTGATGACAGCTGTTCACAGTGTAGATGATCAGGAAGCAGCTATGGCTCTGTAACCAGGAGCATGGCTATAAACAAGTAGACATTTCTAGTAACTTACCACTGCAATAAGTATCCCACACCCTAAAGAATTCACAATATCCTAGCATAGTGCTGCCAGTAGAGGAATGGTCATTCAATATATGAGTTCATGCGAGGCTATTCATATTCAAACTACATTTTGTCACTGACCCTCAAATGTTCCTGGCTATCTCATAAGGCAAAGTAAATTTAATTAAGCTTGAGTCCCCATGTGTGAACACTCTGTAAAAGTTTCTTCTGAGATTCAAAGAAACCCTTAAATGTTATCATTTTAATATCTAAAAGCAAAGTTTGATACTTCTAATATGAGGCATCTCCAAACCCCAGAAATCTCATCCTGAGATCAGCAGGAGTAAGACCACTTGCCCCTGGCCCTGGGCCTCCGTGTCCTGATACATGTAGCCCTGCATCCCCACCTTTGTCCCCTGGATGAGGTCATGTAGCATGGTAGCAGGTTAAACTTCTTCTTCCTATATAAGATAATGTCTGGCAGCTCTTCTTTATACAAACGAGGCATCCTCAGTACCCTGGCCACAGACATTGATGTACACTCACCCTGTAAATCCCTACTTTACTACACCAAAGATTTATGTAGCCTGTGTTCCTCTAGTAAATAAACTATTTACCGAAACTGTATTCTGAGAGTCAGTTCTCATCTCAATCACCACAGCCAGAGGTTTCTTCTGCTTCTGGATATTCCTGTCCATGCTTCCCCTCTCAGAACCTGCCTGTCACAATTGTTGACCCAATCAGATCATGCTGCTATGGATGGGGAGGTAGAGTCTGAACGGCAGGAGAATAGCAAGAAAAGATGGAGACTCAGGAGAGCAAACATCAAATCCTATAGTATGCCTCATATGCAGCATCTGAGGAAGATAGTATTATGAACTGGGCTCTAGGGCACTTGGGTTCAGGGGTCTGCTGCCTGCTGTACACCTGGAATTTCATCAGGGCTACCTCCCCAGTTACTTGCAATATTCATAGCATGTCCAACAATAGCATTTGTAGGCTTGTTGCTTTCTCCATATTGAAGAGTTAGGATTCAGATATAGCCTAAAAAAGCAGTTTTATAGGCCTATATTCAGTTTAGAACAGGCTTTATCACATTTGGAAAGGATCTCTTATATCTGTTCTTTTTCAAATGTATTATCCATTTATAAATAAAGATATCTATGTATTAAGATACTAGAAAAAACAAAGGGCTCTTTACCAAAGAGGCTTGCTGAAAGATGCACATTTAAGAGAGGCTAAACCTGGAAGTTCAACCCAGCCTTAGTCAGATGCTTCTTACAAAGTTCCCAGAATCAAAACAAAATCCTTGCTTTTGAAAGTGAAAACATACACACAGTGTGCACTGCATTCCAGTCCACCACAGCTGTGCTTAGCAACAAGGTCATGCAGTGGTGTGCCTTAGCTACAGGGTCATGCAGTGCTGTGCCTTAGCTACAGGGTCGTGCAGTGCTGTGCCTTAGCTACACGGTCATGCAGTGCTGTGCCTTAGCTACAGGGTCGTGCAGTGCTGTGCCTTAGCTACAGGGTCATGCAGTGCTGTGCCTTAGCTACACAGTCGTGCAGTGCTGTGCCTTAGCTACACGGTCATGCAGTGCTGTGTTTTAGCTACACAGTCATGCAGTGTTGCCTTCCTATTCCCATGCTCTGCCCCCCATGCTCATGCCACCCAGTTTATTGTCTCCTCATTTTGTTTGCACAACAAAAGACTTCCAAATTCTCTAAGCCAATCTCTCTCCTAAGATAGGCTAGTTACGTGTATTTAATTGCTCTATTGTCTATCATTGTACTATTATAGATTTTATTTGGACTCCAAATAACTCTAAATACTTTCTTCTACAATGAAGTAGAATAATAAAGAAACATTTTAAAAAATAAAGAAACATTTTAAAGCACATATGAGCAGTTGAGACTGTATGCTGCATGAGGGGAAGAGTGGTAGATAGGCTTAGATATTAAGCCTGATGTCTAACTGAGTCACTTACCAGAGTCTCATGGCCACAAGTGAAGAATCAGGGCAGCAGAACAGTCATATTCTATGGCTAGGAATAATGGAGGCTGGAACTTGATTTATTTTACTGTGGAATGGGTTTCTTCCTGGTGCTAGACAAGTTTAGGCTACATCTGCCTGCACTAATTTAGATTACTGCTCCCTGGGTTTTTTTCCCTCAGTGGTAGACTAATAAGCTAAGACAGATCCTTTCTTCTCTAAGTTGCTTTTGTCAGGATATTTTATCACAGCATCAGAAAAAGAAGCAAAGACAGTAGGATATTTAAGGATTACTTTAACTAATGAACATGTTATCTAGACAAAATATAAACAGAAAAGCATTGTAATCAAATGATATCATAGATAGCATATCTAACAGATAACTATGGAATACTCTATGAAAACACTACAGAATATATTTTGTTCCTAAAAACCCATGAAAATTTCTCTAATATAGAACACTTACTGGGACAAAAAGCAAATCTCAACAATTATAAGAATATGAAATAACTCCACATATTCTATCTGACCACATAAATTAAAGTTTGAAATCAGTAAAAAAGAAACTTTAGAAAGTACACAATCTCATAGAGGTTAAACAATACTCTACTGAACAAGGATATGCCACTGAAGAAATCAAGATGGAAATTTAAAAATTACTAAATGAAATGAAAATGAAATCCCAATGTATCAATGTCTCTGATATACAATGAAAGTGATTCTCAAGAGGAAATTTATACTTTTAATAGTGTATATTAAAAAGTCACATAGATCTAAAGTAAATGACTTACTGATACACCATAGGAGTTTGGAGAAAGAAGAGTCCAAATGTAGTGGGCATGCATAAATAATTAAAATGGGCAGAAATTGATAAAATAAAACAATAACTAAACCAATAAAAAAAATCAATGAGCTAAAGAATTCATTCTTTTAAAAGTTAGGTGAATTAGAAAAATTCTTAGCAAAATTAACCTAAAGCAAAATAGAAAGACCTAAATTAATAAAATTAGAGCTAAAAAGGGAGATAAAGTAAAATATCTTAAAGAAATTCAAAAAATCCTAAGGACATATTTAAAAATGTAAATTCCATGAAAGCTGAAAACCTTTCTTCGTGTGTCTGACCCACCAACTTTTGATGTACATTACATACATAAACCTACCTAAGCAAACAAAGAGATTGAAACAGTAATTAAAAATATTCACAGACCTGAAAGAACTCCAAACAGTACCTCTCAAGTTATTGTGTAATAGTAATGGAAGGAGCACTCTCAAACTAGTTTTGTGAAGTACATATTTCACAGTTGCCAAACCCAAATAAAGATGAGATGTGAAGCCAGAACTACAGACCTATGTTTGTGATAGTGTAAAAACTCTCAACAATATACTTGCATACCAAACACATAAACACCTGAAAAAGTGGACAAGAGGACAGCTTTACTTCAATGATCAAGGATTGTTCAACTTAAGAAAATAGAAGCAGCAGATCATATAAATAGCCTTAAAGTGAGAAATCACATGGTCGTTGCAATAAATAGGGAAATACCTTTACAAAATCCAAAATAATTCTTTTATGATAAAAGCTGTGTAAAGGATATGATGGTACGAATGGATCTCAACATAAAAGCTAAAGCTGACAAATCAATAGTACGCTCTTAACATCCCAATGGCGCTTCTAGCCTAAAGTTCCAAAGTCCTTCAACAGTCCTCCCCAAAACATGGTCAGGCTGTCACAGGAATGAATACCCCACTATGCTGGTACCAATTTGTCTTAGTCAGGGTTTCTATTCCTGCTCAAACATGACCAAGAAGCAAGTTGGGGGAGGAAAGGGTTTTTCAAGCTTACACTTCCCACATTGCTGTTGATCACTAAAGGAAGTCAGAACTGGAACTCAAGCAGGTTAGGAAGCGTGAGCTGATGCAGAGGCCATGGAGGGATGTTACTTGCTCCCCCTGGCTTGCTCAACTTGCTTTCTTATAGAACTCAGGACCACCAGTCCAGTGATGGCACCACCCACAAGGGGTCTTCCCACCCTTGATCACTAATTAAGAAAATGCTTTACAGCTGGGTTTCATGGAGGCATTTCCTCAAGGGAGGCTCATTTCTCTCTCATAACTTCAGCTTGTGTTAAGTTGACACTCAAAATCAGCCAGTACAGTGGTACAAATAGGAAAAGAAAAGTCTGCCTTGTTCATAGAAGATGTGATTGTATCCTTAAGAGAGCCTAAGACTGTACCATAAAACTAGAACCAATCAACACTATCATCTAAGTGGCAAGATATAAAAGTAACAACAAAAGATTAGCAGTCTTTCCTTATACATAGCAAACATGTTGAGAGAGAAATGGAGGAAAACAAACTCATTCACAGTAACTTCAGAAAATAAAATTCCTTTGAGTAAACCTAGCTACAGACATGAAGGGTCTCTACAAGAAACCCTTAAAACTTAAATAAAGAAATCAACAAAGGCAGTAGTACACAGAGCTTCCCATGCTCATAGATTGAGGAACTAATGTTGTGAAAATAAACATACTAGCAAAAGGAGTGTACAGACAGAACGCAGTCCCAGTCTAAACCCACATGCTGGTCTCAACAGAAATCAGGAAACTATCTGAAAATTCATATAGAAACATAACATTTCTCTGGCTAGACAGAGAAATATTGAACAAAATTAATAAACCAATATAAAGACATAATACTGAGCCCAAAGGGATGGTTCCATGGCTAAGCATACTTACTGATCTTGCAGAAGACACACGTTCAGTACTACTGTTGCCAGTTGTAGGAAATCTGATGCCCTCTTCTGGCCTCTCAGGACAATTCAAATATGCAATGCACTCACATGAAGGCCAAAATGCAAACTAAGAACAATCAAACAAACAAAAATTTCTTGGCTTTGGTTAAAATGATTTAGTTAAGCACAATCTGTAGGGTATGACGTTGCTAGTCATGCAACATTTTGGTTGCCTGTTATGCTTTGGAATAACTCAGATTTGAAGAAGATCCAGTTACACAGTACTGCTGGGAATAAAGATATTTAAGAGAAAGTTAGAATGAATTTTGACTTAATATTATAGTTCATAGGATCATTCAAAGTGTAAGCAAAACCAAAAAGACTAGACTTTATTTTGGATGCAACCAAATGTTGAATAATATTGTCTACAGATAATAGTAATTTTTTTCATGTAGAATTTCCACATCCAACATATTAAATATGAGGGGAAATTTTACTTCATGAAAATATAACATGAGTTATCACATGAAAAAGTGTCAAATACAATGTTATTAGTCTTTCGTAGTTAGCAAATTCTACATTTTCCATTCACTTGAGAAAGTGGCCCCGAGTCACATCGTCATGTGTGGACAGTGTGAAGTAGTGGGGAATAGAATGAAAGAAATGACACAAAAGGAATCTTGGAGAAGGACTCTCTATTACTTTTCTTACAATGTAGGATCAAATCAGACAAAGTAGGGCAAAACTAAATCCTTGTGCTATATGATGCTAGAGGACAAATCACCAGACAGTTAATCAGAGATGTTCTCAGAGAACATTGTCCAGAGACAAGATCTGGGCTGGAGTGGCTGTCATGACCAAAATTAACTTGGGCTGGGCATGTTAGTACTGCCTGTCATTACATTTGTGAAGCTGAAGAGATAAGATGTTCAAGGCCATGTGTTTGAGGTCAGCCCAGACTTCATGGTAAGATCCTATCCCAAAACAATGTGTGGAATTATCTGCTCCACCTCTTCCTAAATTAAGTGAAAGCTAAGAGTTTGTAGAGAAATGGTTCTCATGGAAGGCTATCTTACTCTAATTGAAGGTGCTCTAACCTTGGTCTCTATATAGACATATCTGAACTCAAGACTGAGGTGTTGAAACAGAAAGTGGGGAATTGTAACTGGCTTGGTAGGGATGAAGATATTCTAGACACACTGGTGTCCCTCTCTCTGGCTATGGGACTATTGAGACAGTAGACACTAACAAACTGAGCTCCTGCCAGGATCTTTTGCCAGGAGGAGAGAAAGTAGAAAGCCTGGGCCATCCAGAGGTAAAGCTTTTCTCTTAGAAAATGATCTACAACTTGGTAGACCACTCTACAGGAGAGGACAGTGGTAGAGAGGACCATTTCTTGACTGGAGACTGCTGAGATATGGTACTTTGCTTAATCCCTAAGTTCAGAATCTAGAACCCAGCTGATGGGCTTGGTGAGGAGGATCACTGCATCTTTGTTCTTCTTCCCTCTCCCCTGATCTCCACAATATGTGCAAGGTGAGGACATGAGGGCATGCACATGTATAATGTAATGGTATAACAAGACCATCCTCTGCTGCCTATGTGTCTGGAGCCATGGGTAACTCCATGTGTACTCTTTGGTTGATGGTTTTGTCCCTGGGAGCTCAGGGAGTACTGGGTGACTCATTGTTGCTCCTCCTGTGATGCTACAAACCCCTTCAGCTCCTTGGGTCCTTTCTCTAGCTCCCCCATTGGGGACCCTGTGCTCAGGTCACATTTTCCATATCAAATGATGCCCAAGGAGGAAGATCAAAGTATGGATTCTTGGGTCCTTTGTAGAAAGGGGGTAAAATACCCACAGAAGGAGATACAGAGACAAAATGTGGAGCAGAGTCTGAGGAAAAGATCATCCAGAGCTACTTTGTACTTCTATGACAAAACATCCCAAAGCAGTATGCACTATAAACAGACATTCAGATCTCTTGACAGTTTTGAAGATTTTGTACAGTTTTACAGATTTTAGTCCAATTTTTTAAATCTGATTTGGATTCATGATTTTAGATTTTTAAATTTTTATTGTTTATGTATGACTGTTTGCCCTGTAAATATCTATGTATAACACACACACACACACACACACACACACACAAACAAACACACACCTGCCACCCTTGTAAGTAAGTCAAAGATGAGCATTGGAACCCCAGGAACTGGATGGTTTTGAGCTACCATGAGGATGATGGAAAACTGAAACTGGGTTTTCTGCAAGAACAAGAAGTACTCTTAACTGCTGAGACATCTCTCCAGCCATCCCCAAAGCAGTATGCACTGTAAAAAGACATTCAGATCTCTTACAATTCCCCAATTTTTAAAAGTAGAAATCAATGTGAAGTATCATGGATCTAAGTACTTAGCAACAGTTTGGGCTTCTAACCATTAAGGAGAAATATACATTGCCAACCAAACCTTTCTTGGTAGTCCCTTGCCACATTGGTATTTGCTGCCTGTAAACTCATTCAAATTTTTGGGAGCCTGGTATTATTGATGGAGATTCATCAATTATTCAATTTTATGATTTAGAGTTTTTCTGATATTCCCTTAGTCTTGACCATGGTTTGTTTCTCTGCTTCCAATTTGTTTTGAGAAAATCCACGGATATTTTAAATACCTGCTATTTAGAAGCCTCAGTTGAACACTTTGCTGAGTGATTGGTTTTGACAGATCTTGTTCGGCCAAGTGCCCACCCACTTACCTTGTTTGTAGACATCCTGGTTTGGCATTTAGTCTTTGCAGCAACTTTCCTTTCCTGGTCTCAGCCATACTTCACCTGGGGTCACTCTGCAATATCAGCTGATATTGAGGCCTTAAGTTAGCTAGACCATGCTCCCACCCAGCATGGGGCCCCAGTATCCTCACAGATTCTTGCTGTTGAGTTGACATACTGTTGTAGGCCAACAACCACATGAGGGCTGCAGGTAAATCTTCCTGTTTCCTAGAAATCCTCGAAGACAGGCAAACTGTAGTGACCAGATTGGCAATATGTCTGCCCTTCCCAGAGCCATTCTCCACTTTGAAAAACTTAACAAAAACCCTGAAATAAAAAAGCAGAAGTGGACAATCTGCCCTTGGGGTCCCTCCTTTTGGGTAGTTCTGATGATGGCTGGGCAGAGGAGTCACAGCTCCCAGGAGTTCCTCTTCCCACAGCAGCTTTTAAAGTTCCTTTTCTTTTTCACAAACCTGCTGTCTGAGTGTTTCACTAATCAGAGCTGTGAAACACAAACCTGGAGCTGGCTTCTGATTTGAGGAGCTGTGGTGACAGTTGATTTCCTAGCATCTCTGCACTGATGTCAAGGCCTCCTCAGGGAGACATTCAAGAGAACATCTGAGTCATTGTATGAGAAAAGTTAACTCAATTGCCTGAGGCCTGGCAGCCATTGTAGAACTGCCATTGTAAAGACTTAGAAGGCTGAATTGCAAAGTCTAATTGATATGTGTTTCTTTTCTAAAATCATTTAAAAATTTTAGAATAAATAATTTGTAATTTAAACTATATGCTTATATTTTTTTAGAAGGCTGTAATATGCTTTGATAATGCTCACCTTCCTATGATTCTCCTTTATCTTTCTGGTCCTTTGGTATGACAGTCTGCTCCTTCACCAATTTTACAACCGTGTACTTTTGTTTTCTAAGTTAGACAAGAACCATGTGAAAGTATGTCTCTCTTAATATGGATCGCTCATTGAACATGATGATCTTGAGTTCCATCCATGTTCTTTGAAATGATGTAAGTTTAATCTTTGTGACTAAGTGATAAGGTATTTGCTCATATGCCTTTACAGACAAACACACATGCATGCATGTGCAATCAAAATAACATTATATGGATTAATTAGGTACTGAGGCTGACTCTATAACAAGACAGTTCTGAATAGTGGCAATATAAACATAGACATTTAGATTTCTCCATTTTATATAATCTCTGTCAGGATAACCTTAGAAGCAAAAGAGCCATATAATCTGCTGCTTATAATTTTGTTTTTAGAGGGACTTTCATACTCATTTCAGTAATAATTCTTCTTTTAATTCTTCAATTAATTCGTATTCCCATGAATAGTGTGTAATGTATTTATATATTTTCTGTATATATTATATATATTTGTATATTTTACATTTCTTTTGTTAGTTGTTTTGTTTTATTCTCAATGATAGCCATTCCATAGGGAGAAGATGAAATCTTATATGAAACTATAATTTTCATTTATCTTGAGGTGAAGGCTGATATTTTTCATGTAAGTAATGTTCATTTTACTTGTTCATTTAAAGATGTAAATGCATTTCTTATGTATTGACCGAGTTGTTACCTTCTTCTTTGCTTGATTTTGAGTTCTTGATATATATTGTGTATTATTTCTCTTGTCACATGAATAGCTGCCAGTTTTCTTGCTACTCTGTAAATTGTCTTTTTTTCTATTTGCTGGGAAGAATTTTTAAAAAATTTAGACAGCTCTTCATGCCATTTCTGATGTTATTTTATAGCCTATTGCATCATATCTGGAAAACCATATCCTACAAATATCTTGCAGAGGACCAGTATTCAGCTCAAGACACCTACATGATGACTCACAACCATCCATAACTCCAGTTCCAAGGAATCTTTGCTTCTTCTGAACTCCATCTGCTCCTGGACCCCTGTGGTATACATGCATATACTCAGGAACACAAAGACAGAATTAAACAGAATCAAATAAATAAATATTTTTGAAAAAAGGAAAAGTCCTCTTATTAGTGAGGAAAAGGACGTGAACTAGAAGGTCCATAATATGAATTAAGCACTTTATTAGTGCTCATTCTTTCAGGACAAATACACATAATTTAGCGAAATAATTCAACAATACATGTATTGAAGCTGATTAAAGACAAAGAGAAAACCATGGAATTCACACTGTGGAAAGCAACAAATCCTCAAAAGAAGCAGAAAAAATAGATAGAACACTAAATAAAGTTCAGCCTGATTCATCTTCCTTGATGAATGTAACAATTTCTTTGAACAGTTTTTTGGGAGCATCTAAACCTATGACAAAATCCAAATGATTATAGTCAACAATCTTCTTATGATAAACGAGATTGGAGATGTTGGGTTCCAATTTTTTAACATCAATTGGGTCTGCCGGAAAATCTTGACCACCACTCCACATGGCAGTTGGAACCTTCATGTCCTTTACCTTATGAAGTGGAGGTGTGGGCTAAAGGAAATGAGATATCATAATGTTAGGTTAGTAGCATATCACTTTGTGGTTGTAAGTTGATTCTTTTTTATTAAATGAAAATAGTAACTACAATTTATGACTATAGAGTAAATTATGAATCTCAGCCTTCTCAGACAGGAATAGACTAATAATGGTCAACCCTAAAGTCAATAAACTGAATGATTTTTCACATCATAAGTCCTCTGAATCTGAGGTTCTTTACATGTAAAATTGGAACATCAGTAATAGCTTATAAATCGAAGAATTTTATGAAGTTCAAATGACAAGATAATTGGAAATAGCCTCTGTGTAATATTATATAAAGAAGAGTTTTTCCTAATTTTGAAGTCAACCTATGGTCTACCTCTACCAGTTTCCTGAGAAGTATAAACATACCCCAAGCTTTTCAAAGAAGAATAATTCATCTAATTCTTTCATGCACTTTCCAATGGGAGGAATTATTACATTTATAAAAGGAAACGTACCTGACTGTAGTACAGCATATTCAGAAATGAACTTTCCCAGTCATAAGCTTGGAATACTCCCTTTCTGATTCTCTGAATGGTAAAAACAGACTGTTACAAAAGGAAAAAGAATTGGGCATTGTGGGACTTTATTAATTCCTTTTTGTATGACCATTGAATCAGATTCAATGAATCTGAATAAATATACAGTAGAACTCTATTGCTACACCATGTGATTCTGGATTAATGGAACCTAACACAGATAGGCTAATACTCCACATTAGACAGATACAGATTTAAATATTTGAGAAAAATAATAACCAAAGTTCATTTCATATGCATTTTAATGATAGTTAAATTTTGGTTGTTCAATGTCACATGTAGGAAAACTGTAAAAAAATGGAACATCTAGCTTTTGTTATAATTTGAAAAGGGATGATTATTGTCAAGTTACTTTTACAAAGCAAATTTACTATAGTATGAAATTTCATTAAATTAATTTTAGTGCTATAAGGTATAATTAAATCTGTAAATAATTATTAATAAGGAACTATTTAGAGATGAGGAATTATCTGTCCGTAAAATGCTTGTCTTGCAAATACCAGGGTCTAAGTTCAGTTCTCAGATTCCATGTTTATAAAGTAGGGCATAATGGTGTGTATTTCTAATCAATAACTCAGAGAGGAAAAAATAGGGCAATTACTTTAAAGATTATCTGTCAATGGAGCTAAAAAAATCATTCTAGTAATTATAGAAGAAAAGCAGGAATGCCTGCTTTTCCTTGTTGCCATGTGGCTGACATTTTATTAATATGCAGAGAGTAAAAATTTTCCTTTTCATGCCTGTGCCTCTAGGAAAAATTCCTATCTTTCACGAGCCCCTGAAGCTTGCTAAAATTGGCTTAAATTTTATATAAAATAGTTTTATACTAAATTTCTAATTTGTATAGGAATGTAACAACTTAAAATATCAAAGGTTTATTATTCGAAAACAAATGCAAGATATTGATTGCAAAAACAATCAGAACTGCCACGCATCATAAAATGAGATTTTAAACAGGAAAAAGAAGAAAACATAGACCAATTTTACCTGTGAATAATGAAGCATGGTTTGAACTGAAGTTCCTGCAGGAGCCTGTCCTACATACACATCAAAACGACTCTAGGAGAGAGGAAAGCCTAACTAGTGTCTTTCTAAGAATGTCAAAGTTTAAAATAGTATTTTAAAACTGCCCTACTTCTGTGACTCAAACGTATACTAAATCAACTTAAAATGTAAATATTTTTTGTGTTTCATATGATAGTAATTGGTGGGTACGTTTTCTGGGAAAAAAAAGTCTTAAACTGGATGAGAAGTGATTATTAATACAAGATTTATTTTAAAAGAGTACATTCAAGTAAAATTATTTATGCATGATATATATATGTATGTTCATATATAATATAGACAAAATTTTGTACATAGTCCTATTTGTAATTTTATGAATCATTTTCAAATTGTCATACTTTATCACATGAATTATTCATATTATACATAGTAGCTTAAGATATTCTATACTTAAGAGTATGAATTTGGGTGAGATGGTAAGTGGGTGGACCTGGGAAAAGTTAAGGGAGGGAAAACTATAATCAGAATATACTATATTAAAAAAAACTATTTTCAATAGAAAAAATTACATCCTATATTATGTAAAAACAAATAGTTCTCAATTTAATTGTTTACCTATCAAGATGATAGCATTATAACAGAAGGATTTGAAATAAAATTCAGTCTTACCTCATTAAATTTTGGGGGTTATATCCGAATAGCAAAGTAAGTAAATTATTACAAACAGGTCTGATTGTCTTTCGCTGACACAAAAACTCCACAACATATTTAGCATCTGAGCTGGAGAATATGTCTTTTTCACCAAAGATGATCTGCAAATGACGAGTAAAGAGAAGACAGAATATGAAGAATAAATATTATGTAATAAAGAATGAAGAGAGAAAAAAGTTATGCTTATCACAAATCACCATTTTAACATACTGAGAAACATTCAGGTGATTTAGTTCACTATAGCTCCTATCTACACAAGGATAAGGAAATTCCCCCCCCAAAAGAATAGCATGCACTTAACATAGTTCTAATAAGCTTTGTCAGATCAATCCCTTTAAAGTACCAAATAATCAGAGACTTCTCAGTCTAACTTGTCTGCTATGTTGAACCAATCCTGTTTGTAGGACTTGTCATTATTTGACACACTCATAACTTCATAATAAGGAAAACTCTATTACCTTCAGAGAACAATGAGACAGCATTGAATATGTTGGCCCACATAAAACTAGAGAGTAGAAGATAAGGAGAATAAGAAATTATGTGAAGGACATTTGAAGACAGAAAGGCTGAAAATTTTCAAATTTTTTGTCAACCTTCAACAACCCCATGCATGGTACGAAAGGATGAGCAAACTATTAACATAGTCTTTTTAGACTTCCCAAAACACTCTACAGTCAAACACACACCAAGACAAGCTCCAGTCAAACCGAAATTACACCAAGATTTATTACAGTCAAATCCATATTATACCAAGATATACTACGTCAAACCTACACTACACTAAGACATGCTATGAACAAATTGTCAAAAGGTAAACAATCCTAGTTAAATGAAGCAACTACTCACACACCAAGCATCTTCAGTGTGACTATGACGTATCATTAGAAACCACAGAGGTCCATAGACAGTAAATGGATACATTTAACTCTCTAAAATAAAATATGGTTCACCACGACTTCTATATGCAGTAAATCACACTTAAGATACAAATCAGTAAAAGGATGTCCCAAGATATGCAGTAACTAACAAAATTTATGCCATTAGCATAGAAGGCTATGCTATACCTACAAGAAATACCTACAAAAAAACCAACAAAGGAACAAAACAAAAACAAAACCATTTCAAGACAAAATGAGTACATACAAAGGTAATAAATAATGAGTGAAGTTTGTGTTGGTTGGGTTTGACTGTAGCATGCCCCAATGTGGGTTTGACTGTAGTGTGTCTTCGTATACGTTTTACTGTAGTGTGTCTCTGTGTGGGTTTGACTGTATTGTATCTTGGTGTAGTGTGGGTTCAATTCTGTGGGTTCCACTGCAGTATGTCTTGGTATGGGTTTGACTGTAGCATGTCCCAGTGTAATGTGGGTTTGACTGTAGCATGTCTTGTTGTAAGTTTGACTGTAGCATGTCCTAGTGTAATGTGGTTTGACTGTAAGGTGTCTTGTTGTGGGTTTGGCTCCAGCGTGCTTTGGTGAGTCTGAAAAGATGATATTCTTCTTTTTGTATATGGGAGCATTGATGATTGACATAAAATTTGAAAAACTTCAATTCTTTTTCCTTCAAATGTTCCATCACATACTTTCTTATGCTCTTCATCTTGTATTTTCTAAGTTTGTGTGGGCTGACAAATAAATGAAAGGTATGTATATAGTAATTACAAAATAAAGTAAAATTCATATTATTTACAAATATTGCCTTTCATATAATTTTTAAACAAATCCCCAAAAATTTGTATGTGTGTAAGTGTAGGCATGTATATGTGAGTACTACTGCCATGGAGGACAGAGGTGAGGGATACATGCCCTTGGAGCTGGAGTCACAGGCAGTTGGCAGCTGTCTGGTGTGGGGTCTATGACTCAAACAAGGGACCTCTGGAAGAATTATTAATGCTCTGAACCACCTAGCCATCACTCCAGCCCCTATACTCTTAGGTAAATGGCACTGAGTAATTATTATAATGTGTTGCTGACCCCAAAGAGAAAGCTAAAGTGTTAGACTTAGGAAATACACTTTAAGGAACTGTTATAGAAACACTTTTTAAGACCATCTTACCTTGTAGTGCTGGCTGGTGCTACTGCCGATGTGCAGCCCAGCTGGATCAAGTGTTGGAACTACAGGTGCTCTCCACACTCTGCTTAGAAATTTTTAAAGCTTGTTTTAAATTAACTTGTCTTCCCAAATGACCGTTAAGATACATGAACTTAAGCCTAAGAACCAGGAGAACTACAGCACATGATAAGCCAATTTCTAAACATTAATGAGAAAATATAAGTGCTTAAAAACCAGACATTCAGACAGAGGAAATGCTGATAGTGGTGCCAGATCTCCCCTGAGAGACAACAGAACAGCAAGAAGAAGTGGGGTGTACTCCTTTAACCTGCCCATGATATTTCAAAACCTCTACATATTAATTCCTATCCATAATATGATTACCACACACACACACACACACACACACACACACACTCACACTCACTCACACATAGAAAAAAGACTATTCAGGGGCTGGAGAGATGGCTCAGTGGTTAAGAGCACTGACTGCTCTTCCAGAGGTCCTGAGTTCAATTCTCAGCAACCACATGGTGGCTTGCAGCCATCTGTACTGGGATCCAATGACCTCTTTTCCTGTGTCTGAAGACAGTGACAGTGTACTTATATACATAAAATAAATCTTTAAAAAAGAAAAGAAGGAAAAAGATTATTCAGAAATCAGTAAGCAAAGGCAATCCATTACTAGCAATGTAAGAAAGGTCAAAAATGCATTTCTATTATCTGTAGGAGAATGGCCAAGGATGGAAAATTAAATTCACTACATTAATATAGAAAACAATGTACAAACACAGAGTTTTTGTCATGGTTGAATGTGCTTTAAAATCTAAAAATGTGTTTAAAGGAGAATAATGATGCTGGAAAGGTCTGTCAGCAAAAAAGACACATTAGCACAAGTTCTGATGATGGAGAAATGTGAATTTACTAATTTAAGACAGATTTAAAATAAATAATACAATTATGTAGTAATTATTATTTGCATAGAAGTCATGATATAAGTAACATATTTGCTACAAAACCTTGATTGGCTTTCTCAAACAGAACAAAATTATGCAGTACTTGATCAAGCAAGTCATAAATTAGCCAAAATGAAAATATAATTTGTACTATAATAAAATAGAAAAATAGAGCACTAAGCAGATTGTTTATATATAAATGCTTAATTTTATATGCAATCAATGATAATATAAATGAAATCTAAATACAATAATCAAATAGGGTTAAATAGGTTTGTATTTTTAAAAAGAGATTTACCTGGAAAAAAGATAGCCTTTTCAACAAATGGTGCTGGTTCAACTGGAGGTCAACATGCAGAAGAAAGCAAATCGATCCATTCTTATCTCCTTGCACTAAGCTCAATTCCAAGTGGATCAAGGACCTCCATATAAAACCAGACACACTGAAACTAATAGAAAGGAAACTAGGGAAGAACCTTGAACATATGGGCACAGGGGAGAATTTCCTGAACAGAACTCCAATAGCTTATGCTCTAAGATCAAGAATTGACAAATGGGACCTCATAAAACTACACAGTTTCTGTAAGGCAAAGGACACTGTCAAAGGGACAAAGCGGCAACCAACAAACTGGGAAATGATCTTTACCAACCCTACATCCAACAGAGGGCTAATATCCAATATATACAAAGAACTCAAGAAGTTAGACCCCAGAGAGACAAGTAACCCTATTAAAAATGGGGTACAGAGCTAAACAAAGAGTTCTCACCTGAAGAATATCTAATGGCTGAGAAGCACCTAAAGAGATGTTCAACATCCTTAGTCATTAGGAAAATGCAAATCAAAACAACCCTGAGATTCCATCTCACACCAGTCAGAATGGCTAAGATCAAAAACACAGGAGACAGCAGTTGTTGGCGAGGATGTGGAGAAAGAGAACACTCCTCCACTGCTGGTGGGATTGCAAGCTGGTACAACCACTCTGGAAAGCAGTCTGGCGGTTCCTCAGAAAACTGGGCATGACACTCCCGGAGGATCCGGCTATACCACTCCTGGGCATATACCCAGAGGTCCCCTGCATGCAATAAGAACACATGTTCCACTATGTTCATAGCAGCCTTATTTATAATAGCCAGAAGCTGGAAAGAACCCAGATGTCCCTCAACGGAGGAATGGATTCAGAAGATGTGGTATATTTACACAATGGAATACTACTCTGCAATTAAAAACAATGAATTCACGAAATTCTTAGGCAAATGGTCAGAACTGGAAAATATCATCCTTAGTGAGGTAACCCAATCATAAAAGAACACACATGGTATGCAGTCACTGATAAGGGGATATTAACCCAGAATCTCGGAATACCCAAGACACAACTTACATATCAATAGATTTCCAAGAAGATGGAAGGAGAGACCCCTGGTCCTGGAAAGACTGGATGTAGGGGAACGCCAGGACAGAGAAGCGAGAGGGGGTTGAATGAGGAACAGAGGGAGGGAAGGGGGCTTATGGGACTTTCGGGGAGGGAGGTAACGGGAAAGGAGTAATCATTTGGAATGTAAATAAAAAATTTAGAAAATAAAAAATAAAAAAAGAGAGATTTACCTATGTTCTGTAAGAGAAAACTACTTTCTAAATTTAGCCCTCTCGGTTAATTATCAGGAAGGAAATGTTGCAATTCAAAACGATAGTGCAGATATGTTAAATGTTTTGTGCAATGTAGATTCCAGAACTGAGTTTTCAGCTTTGAAAACTCTAAGTGTATGGCTATTTCTGGCAACATGCCATAAGTTTACAAATTTTAGTCATAGTTGTTCCCAGGTATGCAATCGTGCGGACGAGTCCTGATATGTATTTAACAGTTGCAACAGGACCCAGTTAAAAAAAAATTATCTTCTGAGCCAATTGTGTATTTGTTGTAAATGCTCCAAAGGCTGGAAGAAAATAAGAGCATAATCAATTTAAGAGTCTTGTAAATTATAAAATAGTCTTAAAATGTAATTTAATTTTATTTCTATGCACATAGATATTTTGCCCACATATGTGTCTATGCAACAATTATGTGCATGGTGCCTGAGAAGGCCAGAATATAACAAGTGATATTTGTAATGGGAGTTACAGACAGTTGTGGGATGCCATACGGGTACCAAGTATTGAGCCTAAGTCCTCTGACAAAGTGGGCTGTGCTCTTAACCACTGCACCATCCCTCCATCTCCTGGTGTTCCTTCTTGATTCAAATTCCCATGTCATTGGCTAGTTCACCATGATTAAAGATGTGTTCTTTCTCATATATTTCAATGCTATTTCCTGTAATTCCTCTCTAAAACACCTGGATGTGCACCATTAAATTACTTTATTTTAATTTCATGATAATTGCTTTGTAGTGCTTAGTTTGACATCCAGTGACTCGTGGTATTTTTAGAATAATTAGAAAATGAACCTTTCCAGCACCTATTAAGTTCTGTTCCTGTCGTAGTTTGGCTTCTCTTTCTGTGATAGAACACTGATTAAAACCAACATGGAAAGGAAAGGGTTTATTTTATTTTATTTTATTTTTACAATACACAGTCCATTACCAAGGAAAGCCCAGGGAGGATCTCAAGGCAGGAACCAGAAGGCAGAGACTGAAGCAGAGATCACAGAGGCATGCTGTTTACTGGCTTGCTTCCTATGGCTTGCTCAGATACCTTTCTCATAGGGATCAGACTAAACTGCAAAGGGATGACATCATCTGTAGTGGGATGAACCCTGCATCGTCAATTACCAATCAAGAAAAACTCCCATAGACATGTCCAGAGGCCAACCTAATCAACAAGGTTCTATAATTAAATCTCCTCTTCTGGGATATGTCTAGGTTTGCATCAAGTGGACAAAAACTAAACAACACAACTATACTTTTAGAATTCTAAGTGTTGTGTACCAGGTACATTTTTTTTAAATGTTTCTTCTCTTGTCTGGTTACGCTTATAGTGGTTATCATGTAATAAGGATTGGAACACAGTCTTCACACTTTCAGCAATTATTTGTGGTCATTGAGTAATCTATGTTCCAAAAGCATGTCTGTAAGTTCAGGTTAACAATACTTTTCACATAACATCTTCCTTGAAAGTGGAAAACATGTCGCTTGCATGCCACATGACAATTTCTAAGGCTTCTGTCCTTACTCCACTGTGTGTGCATATGAGTGCTTGCCTGTGCATTATTTACGTGTGTGTATGAGCACACATGTATATAATCATATTTAATAATTATTAATATAAAAGTTTTTAAAGAAATTAGCTATATTTGAGCTTCAAACTCTATTATGAACTTCTAGAAATCCATTCTGTTGTGGCCAAGGACTGGCAGCATCTCTCTGTTTTCCTCCTTACTAACTACAGGATTATCAAGTAAAACTTTGGTAAACATGTATCCATTTTAACATTTTTTTCACTAAAGGTGTTTTTAATTTCCAACAACATTAGCAATGTGTACAAGCATTTTTGTTTGGCATAATGTCAAGAATAATGAGTTTATCTACTTACTGATATGAAATTGGTAAATATCTTGAATAAAAACTAAGCATCCTGCAATGCATTTCAAAGAAAGTTGGCTCAGGAAAAGAATATGACACCAAATGTATGAAGGTCTGTACTGTGCTTGATACAGCCTAGTGCATTAATTCTGAGCATTGGGGGTGGGGGGGAAGAATCAGATTTTTGGTGCACAGTACATGATATAAGCAACAAGCCAGCAAACTATCTTTCAAGTAGTAGAAATACCACATGTTTAAATAAACATCATCCACTTTAGTTAGGAATGTTTTTGCAGGTAGTCAGATGAATTGGAAGCATTTATTGGTCTTGGAATTTTCAGTAGAAAATTTGGCATACCTCAGACAAGTCCAGAAAAGATACTAGGTAAGTAAAGTTGTGGAAACTTAGTGGTTCCTCAGAATTAGATAGCTCATAGTCCAAATTAATTTTTTTTCCTAAACAGTACTTACGCATCAATTTTCCATTAAGAAAAATCAGTGTAGGGACATTTAAACAAATATGCCAACATAGTCTTGGAAACTCCAGTTGCATAAAATCAAAAATACAGATTATGAGATTGTTATGCAGTTGTAATGATGATGTTTTAAAAAGCAGATAAACAAGTATACCAATTATGTTTCTTGTTAATTTGAAAAAAAAAATAAGTGCTGTAGCTCAAATCTGTAACCTCAGCACTTAAGAAGCTGAGGCAGAGGGATTTTGAGGTTAAAACTATCCTGGGGTACAAACCAAACGCCTCTACTAAACAACAACAAGAATCTTTAATGTTTGTTACTTAAAAATAACCACTTCACAACTGAATCCTTGGCTAGCCTAAGTATTTCTAAACACTGAGATAATGTCATTCCTAAAATAGAAGAATATGTGTGGGCTTGAAGAGAAAAATATCAAATGATTAGATTGTCTCTGGGAATGACCCACATAGTAAATTTGTTTCTGTCCCATTTTATTCACAATAAAGTCAATGGTGGCCAGAAGATCATATTTTATGTGTTCATCATAACTGTGTGACACAAATGAACATAGCGTATTAGTTGTTTCTTAATAATGAAGTTAGACTTCAAAAGTTAAAACATGAACTGAAGTCTTTCACTTGAATAATGATGACATAAAAGTTTAATACAGTTTTCAAGGAAAATAAACATAAATATTGTGTTCCTCACCTAAAAGCCCAGAATTCTTTAGAATCTGGGTCTAGGCGCACTTGTTTCCTGGCATAAGTATTGCCTTTGCTGTTCCCCAGCCACACATCAAAACCAGCATCTGCCAGCGAAAAGCCCAGGCTGCTGCTGGGAGGGTTGACAAGCCAAAAGAAAGGGAGAGACTCCACCCATGCTGTAAGTATATGACTGGCTTCGGAAGTAGAAACCAAAGAAAAAGAAGTCCTTCTTGTTTATCGTTGTTTTCAAGTGTACAAAATAATGGTCTTATTGTGACATTTTATAATTAATTATTGTAATGTCAGCCTTTTTAATCCTCTATTACCATCTCTTTGAGCCTTTATTTTCTTTCTGGGAAATGTTTAATAACATGAATTTGAGTCACCATTCTATACTGACATCCACAAAACAAGTGTTCACAGGTCTTTACACTCATGCCATATCCACAAAAAGACCTCTTTATTCTTTATGGTAATGTAATCGTTACACCTGTAGGGTCCCATATTTTCTTCTTTCTACCTCTTGAATAAATATGAATTTCCTTATTGGAAGTTTCCTATTTCTAAAATTTATGAATTATATTCTCTTCTGTTAGACTTTAAAAGTATAAAAAGTAATATATAATATACATACACAAATACCTTGAAATATAAAGATTCCTGGGTAGATTATTTAACAAATAACTAAAACAATGATAAAATTCTGACTTTGAACATGGTCCTTGTAATCTGGGGTTCTAGATGGATATATAAGCTGGCTGTTATTATCAGAAATAGCATGAATTCCTCCAATGGTGATTAAGGCTTTCTACAGAGTCAAGGTACTGGGCCTTTCTCATAAGGTTCTGAACTCCTACTCTGTCCAGAAAGCTTAATTTATGAATTCTGTTTAACCTAGCTGTCATGGCATTCAGTGTAAGCCAGGTGTCATTCAGACCCTCTGCATTGGATATCTGCATCCTAAAGTTCTGAGTGTCCTTATAATAGGTGATTGACAAGAAAGTTTCTGTATAGAGTCTATTTGACTGAAGAAATGAACAGTTGCAATGTTTCTTTCCTCACCCTGATATTACCTAAATTACTGGACTCGTTCTTCCCCTGTGGAATTCTGTAAACTGGAAGTATGTAGCCATCTTGAGTCACCACCTCATACTCTTCATATATGTAATCCCAGTAGGAAATTATCTCACTCTAAATGGAGAAGAGAAAGCACATAGACTTTCATTAATTTGCTCATCTAGGCACAGAGTGTAAATTCATTATAGAGCAAGGTAGCAAGTTCTATGTAAAGAGAACTTTCAGATTATAACAACATAGTGGTTTGGAAAAGAAGAGTAAAATTAACAGTGACAAAATTGTTGAAACTATTTTCATTAATGCTGAGATTAACTTACAACATTCATATTGGCTTCAGGATTCCTGGGTTTTGGTTTGAATAAACAAAATATACTTCCAAATACATGGATAAGGTACATTGTTCGCAGTAGCCACTTCATGTTAAACCTGCTGGGAAATCGTTATTAGTAAGAAGTAGTACATGTCTGAGTGTGAACTCAGATTATTGAATGGACATTATGGTCAACAAATACCTTCCTTAAAGTTGGCTATATCTTCTGAAAAGCTCTTAGAAATAACTTTATACATCTCAAAGGACAGATTAGGTGGAATTAAACATAAAAGCCTCCTGTTTTTCCTCTTGCCCTTCATCAAAATTTAAATAAATGTAGGCCATTTAGTTCATCGCAAAAGTTAGCCCAAATGATTAATATTCGTCCTCATATTCTTCATCTAGAACATAGATAACTTAAGACTTTTACAATTTCACAACAGAGTGAGGGTAAGTGTAACAATAAGCAATAAAACAGACACAGTATATGGGTTATGGAGAAAGGCAGAGTCATTCTCGTGAAATTGGGACTTGTGGGAACTGGGGACCTGGATTTGTCATCACTGCCTTGCTGTGTTCTGTTTTTTGTTTTTTTTTTTCTGACAGCACCACAAACATCACACTGATAGTTTTAGAATGTACAAAATGCACACAATTTCAGAAGGACCCAAAAGTACATTGTTTTCAATCTGTCCTGAGTACTTTCTACAGAGAATCTTATTAAAGTATCACTCTGTGAACAATGATTTAAAAGTAACACACTCAAAAACTTTAAATGACTATCATATAAAAAGATAGAGCCCTGAGACAGTACACTCAGTATACCTTGCTCTTCTGCCCTGAAACAAATACAATTTAGGAGATTCTTCTCTGTTTCTTTTCTGTTTAAATTCCTTAATATTGGGGACATCAAGGAGAAAAGAGGAGAAAGACACTTGTTAGTAAAATAAAATATATCTATTTCTGATTCCATAGAATCAAGGTAGTGAATTTCAATGAAGTGTCTTTAAGGTAGACACCTCACTTATGAATACATTCATTGTGAATTGAAATCAGTCAGGCTTAAAATCCCAGAGCACATACTCACTGCCTTCAAATGTGAAGCCTTCAGGTTTCCTAAGTGTAAAGGGAATTATAATTCTCTTTTTCCTTAGTGGTCCAATAAATATTTGCATAGATGTGTTTTTTGGATGACCTTTCCTTAAAACGTGTTAGGTACATTTGCAGTTAACTCTGGTAATTGTCAAATATGAAATAAAATATTGCATAAGCTCGGAAGGTGGTCATGGTTCTGAAACATTCTCAAAGCCTCAGGATATCCATGACAGGCCACTTGATAAAACCCTTCTTCTCATATCCTGTTTCCGTGAATGATCCTTATTGTACTACCATGAATGTTCTCTTTCTCCTTTATGTGGGAGAATCATAACTGATAAAGATGGATCTTTCTTGCAACCATATATATGAACCTCCCGTGTATTTAGAAGGACTTAGGGTCAACAATTTTATCAAAAGTTTTTGAAGTTTGTCTTAGATAGTTATAAAATGACTCTCAAAAGCTTTGTAAACTTGAACAAAGTCAAATGTTAAGGCATTTTTTTCCTATGACTGAACTAAATGCAAAAATGTTCTTAAAATCTGGGAACAATCTTCAAAATATATGAATGGAAAAGGATTAGTAGCCAACATGCTTGAAAACACTGATGGAATCACTAGTAATAAACAGAACTTGAGGATAAAGCTAAGAACCAGCGTATCAAAGCCACATAGGAAAATGCCATCAATTATATTTTTATTTTTAAAATAAACTGGCAGAACCACTTATTTTTTATCATAATGGCACAATCCATTAAAAATAAGAGAGAAAAAGTTTTCCTAACATATTTCTATGCCTGCATTCTTAGAAACTAATACACACATATATGCACGCACATGCAGACACATGCACGCAACAAGAAGTATGTATGTTCCTCTTTGGATGATCTGTCCTTGAGGTCCATTGTGCAGAAAATCTAGTCTCTTGAGTTTCAGTGAAAATTTTGTGGACCTGATGGACCCTAGGGGAAAGTCATTGCAAGGGTTTGCCAACACTGCAGCAATTAATTCTGATAAAGTAGAAAGGATCAAGTCTGGTAGGTATTTTTTCAACATGAATGCTTGTTATTTAAAATAATAATGTTAAAGACTGACCCATACTCAACTTTTGATATCTGGTTTATCCAGATATATCTTCTACATAATACATACATATATACATAAATATATTCTTTTATGTGACACCTGGCATAGGGCATTCGTGGCAATATGCTGGGGATCATTGAGAAGTCACTCCTAGGATGTGGTTGACAGTAGAATATATTGGTTTAGTAACAAAAAAAAAGAGAAAACGTAGAATAGAGCTGTCTGAGAGTACATAATTCATTCTGTAGACCATACAGTTATAGGAGAATGTTCTTCATCTACAGAGGTTGTAATTAAAGATGCTTGGAACCATGTTTCAGACAAAGAAGTAGATTCAGAACATTTGTCCTGGATTTTTGGTACAAGATATTTTAAAGACTTGAAGAAAGGCTGACAGATGGAGAACAAAAGCTGTGTAGCTGAACCACAGAAAAAGAGGCACAGGAAAGCTCTATTTCTTAGCAATTAACCAAAAAAAGCAACAAGAAATCACTTTAGGGGTCTGAAGAGGACTCTCTTGGCGACATTGTAACTTGCTTGATTGTTTGATTCCAAGTGTGATGATCTGAAAACCCACTTTTAAAACTTGGACATAGTGGTAAGCAGCTGTAATCTGCTGGGGAGAAAGGGAGGTAGAGACAGAGATCCATGAAAGCTTGCTGTTCAGCTATTACAGACTATGTAATAAATTTTCAGGTCAATAAAAGACTATCTCAAATAAAGAGTAAAAGGCAGCTCAGACACACTCAAGTGTATGAATAGCACATGTGCATGTACACACATAGATGCAGTCACAAAGAAACATAAAGAAACTAAAAAAAATTCAGTTCATTCTCTGTGTCTGTCTGTGTCTCTGTGTCTATCACTCTGTGTCTCTATCTCTGTCTGTCTCTCTGTCTTTCTCCTCTCTCTCTTCTGTTGGGCTTAGAATTGGAGCTCTACCAGTCTGAGCTTCCCAAGTACCAGGACTACTTGAGGTATAGGAAGATTTTTGTCAATTTCTACCTTTAGCCAATGCTGCAGGACATACTCACCCACAGAGCAATCTTTCCAGCAACTGAAATAACTGTTCTTACGCATCTGTACAAAATGGGCTTTCACTGTTGAACATCTACCTAAGAAAACCAATTAAGAAGAGAGGATCTGATTTGCATTTCCCTAATGACTAAGGATGATGAACATCTCTTTAGGTGCTTCTCAGCCATTAGATATTCTTCAGGTGAGAACTCTTTGTTTAGCTCTGTACCCCATTTTTTAATAGGGTTACTTGCCTCTCTGGAGTTTAACTTCTTGAGTTCTTTGTATATCTTGGATATTAGCCCTCTGTCAGATGTAGGGTTGGTAAAGATCATTTCCCAGTTAGTTGGTTGCCGTTTTGTCTTTTTGACAGTGTCTTTTGCCTTGCAAAAACTTTGTAATTTAATGAGGTCCCATTTGTCTATTCTTGATCTTAGAGCATAAGCTATTGGAGTTCTACTCAGGAAATTCTCCCCTGTGCCCATATGTTCAAGGTTCTTCCCTAGTTTCCTTTCTATTAGTTTCAGTGTATCTGGTTTTATGTGGAGGTCCTTGATCCACTTGGAATTGAGCTTAGAGCAAGGAGAGAAGAATGGGTCAATTTGCATTCTTCTGCATGTTGACTTCCAGTTGAGCCAGCACCATTTGTTGAAAAGGCTATCTTTTTTCCACTGGATGGTTTTAGCTCCTTTGTCAAAGATCAAGTGACCATAGGAGTGTGGACTCATTTCTGGGTCTTCAATTCTGTTCCATTGATCTACATGCCTGTCACTGTACCAATAACATGTGGTTTTTAACACTATTGCTCTATAGTACAGCTTGAGGTCCGGGTTACTGATTCCCCCAGAGGTTCTTTTACTCTTGAGAATAGTTTTAGCTATCCTGGGTTTTCTGTTATTCCAGATGAATTTTTGAATTGCTCTTTCTAACTCTATGAAGAATTGAGTTGGGATTTTGATGGGGTTTGCATTGAATCTGTATATTGCTTTTGGCAAGATGGTCATTTTTACTATATTAATTCTGCCAATCCATGAGCATGGCAGATTTTTCCATCTTCTGAGGTCTTCTTCAATTTCTTTCTTCAGAGACTTGAAGTTCTTGTCATACAGATCTTTCACTTGTTTGGTTAGAGTCACACCAAGATACTTTATATGGTTTGTGGCTATCGTGAAGGGTATCATTTCTCTTACTTCTTTCTCAGCCTGCTTATCCTCTGAGTATAGGAAGGCTACTGACTTGCTTGAGCTGATTTTACAACCCTGAGATTCCATCTCACACCAGTCAGAATGGCTAAGACCAAAACCACAAGAAACAGCAGTTGTTGGCGAGGATGTGGAGAAAGAGGAACACTCCTCCACTGCTGGTGGAATTGCAAACTGGTACAACCACTCTGGAAAGCAGTCTGGCGGTTCCTCAGAAAACTGGGCATGACACTCCCGGAGGATCCAGCTATACCACTCCTGGGCATATACCCAGAGACTTTACCTGCATGTAATAAGGACACATGCTCCACTATGTTCATAGCAGCCTTAGTTATAATAGCCAGAAGCTGGAAAGAACCCAGATGCCCCTCAATGGAGGAATGGATTCAGAAGATGTGGTATATTTACACAATGGAATACTACTCTGTGCAATTAAAAACAATGAATTCACGAAATTCCTAGACAAATGGTCAGAACTTGAAAATATCATCCTTAGTGAGGTAACCCAATCACAAAAGAACACACATGGTATGCAGTCACTGATAAGGGGATATTAACCCAGAATCTCGGAATACCCTAGACACAATTCACATATCAATAGTTTTCTAAGAAGATGGAAGGAGAGACCCCTGGTCCTGGAAAGACTGGATGTAGGGGAATGCCAGAACAGAGAAGCGAAGGGGATTAAATGTGGAAAAGAGGGAGGGAAGGGGGCTTATGGGACTTTCGGGGAGAGAGGAAACAGGAAAGGGGAAATGATTTTGAATGTAAATAAAAAAAACCTAGAAAATAAAATTTAAAAAAAAAATAAGAAGAAGAGAGGATCTATTTAGGCTCAGTGTGTCAGAGGGTAGAGTCATCCATCTTCTGGCTCCCTTGCTTTGAACCACAATGAGGTATACACATATTTTCCTCTAACTTTTTGTGAGATGGTGCATGCTAGACAAATGTTTCTGCACTACATGGCATCTGAGCCTCATCTATGTCTTCTTTACTATTTTATACATGAATACATTTTCAGTCCTTGGTCACAAAGATATGGAGGGTGACTGATGGTAACAATATCACTGTTTGATTTAACTTTAAAACTGCAATGAATGCAGCAAAATAAAAATACAAAATAGTATGGTAGAAAGATGCAAAACATATTAATATTTCAAGTTATCTCTGTATCAAACATTTTTCCAACTCTTGATAGTGTAAAAATACTATGTGTGTTCTTTTGTGATTGGGTTAAATCACTTAGGATAATATTTTCCAGTTCACCCATTTTCCTAAGAATTTCATGAATTCATTGTTTTTAATAGCTGAGTAGTATTCCGTAGTGTAAATATGCCCCATTTTCTGTATCCATTCCTCTGTTGAGGGACATCTGGGTTCTTTCTAGCTTCTGGCTATTATAAATAGGGCTTCTATGAACATAGTGGAGCATGTGTCTTTATTACATGCTGGAGAATCCTCTGGGTATATGCCCAGGAATGGTATAACGGGGTCCTCCAGTAGTATCATGTCCAGTTTTCTGAGGAACTGCCAGACTGATTTCTAGAGTGGTTTTACCAGCTTGCAATCCCACCAGCAGTGGAGGAGTGTTCCTCTTTCTCCACATCCTCTCCAACACGGCTGTCTCCTGAGTTTTTGATCTTAGCCATTCTGACTGGTATGAGGTGAAGTCTCAGAGTTGTTTTGATTTTCATTTCCCTGATGACTAAGGATGTTGAACATTTCGTTAGGTGCTTCTCAGCCATTTGATATTCCTCAGGTGAAAATTCTTTGTTTAGCTTTGTACCCCATTTTTAATAGGGTTATTTGGCTCTCTGGAATCTAACTTCTTGAATTCTTTGTATATATTGGATATAAGCCCTCTGTAGGATGTAGGGTTGGTAAAGATCTTTTCCCAATTTGTTGGTTGCCGTTTTGTCCGATCGACAGTGTCCTTTGCCTTACAGAAACATAAAAATAGCATATGTTATGAATTTTTGCCTCCTATCATGAATCTTCTGTTTTCTAAACATTACTATTTTTCTTTCTGTCTTCACTCCATTCATTGATACACAAAACTTAGTGTCAAAATCAATATCCCTTGGTATCAATATTCTGTGCCAGGATTCTTTCCCAAGATATTTTCTATTTTCATAATTATGCAAATGAATATTTCAATATCATTTTCTATGACATATTTCCTTGTATATATTATATTATATTATATTATATAAAACAACTATAAATAGCTCAAAAATATCTCAGTGACCCTTCCACTCTTCCAATGGAATGGATGTGATTGAAGGTCATTTTTTCTACCTTTTAGTTTGTTCAGGAGACTGTTTGTAGAACATAGAAGTACTTAATGAATTAGTCACAGCTTCAAGGAATTCTGAGAACAAGAAGGAACTCTGAACTCTGAAGATGATTTTACATTCTACTCATGAATGTTTTCAAACTGAATACCATAAAAGTAAATCATAGAATGACTATTTCAGACTGACTTGATGACTTTAAGCTCAGAATTTTTTGATGCAACCCATGCAAAAGCCATTGCCTCCATACAATTAAATCACAATAAACAACAGTGTTCCTCAAATAGAGATTCTGCCACATATCAAAACTTCCTGAGAAAATCAAGTTTAAGTTTTCTTGCCCACTGTAAGTTACTTGTATGATTTATATGATTCTGGTATTGGACTAAATGGGACACTTGGAAGCAAGTCTGCTATAGTTCCAGTTTTCCACACTCCAGTCAACACTCCCTGAACCATCTTGAAAGTTATTTGTCTCTGAAAATGATATACACTGGTCATGAGGCCATCTTTCTCTAACAGAGGTAAATAAAAGATCATGACTTTGTTCAACTTTAAACCTTTGTAATTTTGAAGTGACATGCATAGGTACTGCATCTTCAATTCTGATGAATCCGTTGCTTCAAAACAACCACAGGAAGTTTTAATTACCCAGATAATCTAGGGTAGCAACAGAATACAAGAAGAATACAAGAATACAAGAGATAGAAGAAAGAATCTCAGGGGCTGAAGATACCATAGAAAACATTGACTCAACATTTAAAGAAAATGAAAAATGCAAAAAACTCCTGAGCCAAAACATCCAGGAAATCCAGGACACAATGAGAAGACCAAACCTAAGGATTATAGGTGTAGAAGAGAGTGAAGATTTCCAACTTAAAGGGCCAGTAAATATCTTCAACAAAATTATAGAAGAAAACTTCCCTAACCTAAAGAAAGAGATGTCCATGAACATACAGGAAGCCTATAGAACTCCAAACAAACTGGACGAGACCAGAAAGTCCTCCTGGCACACAATAATCAAAACACCAAATGCACTAAAGAAAGAAAGAATATTAAAAGCAGTAAGAGAAAAAGGTCAAGTAATCTATAAAGGCAGGCCTATCAGAATTACACCAGACTTCTCACCTGAGACGATGAAAGCCAGAAGATCCTGGGCAGATCTCATAAAGACCGTAAGAGAACATAAATGCCAGCCCAAACTACTATACCCAGCAAAACTCTCAATTACCATAGATGGAGAAACCAAGATATTCCATGATAAAACCAAATTTACACAATATCTTTTCACAAATCCAGCCCTACAAAGGATAATAGATGGAAAACGCCAACACAAGGTGGGAAACTACACCCTAGAGAAAGCAAGAAAGTAATCTTTTTCCAACAAACCCAAAAGAAAGTAACCACACAAACATAAAAAGAACATCAAAAATAACAGGAAGCAACAATCACTATTCCTTAATATCTTATAACGTCAGTAGACTCAATTCCTCAACAAAAAAGTCTAACAGAGATGTTTTTCATGTGGATCTTCGATTTTATCAGAAAATGTTTGCGCCTCCTCTTTCATTTTAGTAATGCTTTTTGTGTCTACCATTTTGACTGTATTATTTTCCATGATAATCTTTAATTTTAACATTTTTTCTGTGTATTTCTTCGATTTTGTCAGAGGTGTTTTTCATGTAGATCTTTGGTTTTGTCGGGGGGGGGTGGTGTTTGTAGTTTCACTTTCAATCAATTTAGGAATGTTTTTGTGCCTACCATTTTGTGGGTATAATTGTCCATGATAATCTTCAATTTTAATCTTTTTCTGTATTTTTCTTCAATTTTGTCAGAAGTATTTTCCATGTGGATCTTCAGTTTTATCAGACAATGTCTATAATTTTACTTTCAATCAACTTAGGAACATTTTTATACCTTCCATTTTATCTGTATAATTCTCCATGTAATAGTTTTAACATGTTTTTCTATATATTTCTTGAATTTTTCAGAAATATTTTCCTTGTAGACCTTCAATTTTATCAGAAAGAGTTTATAATTCCACTTTCAAAAAACTTAGGAGTATTTTTAAGCCTACCATTTTATCTGTATAATTTTTCCATGAAATACTCAATCTTAACGTGTTTTTATATATTTCTTCAATTTTATCAGAGATATTTTCCATGTAAATCTTCAATTTTATCAGAAAATGTTTATAATTCTAATTTCAATAAATTTAGGAATATTTTAATTCCTACCAATTTATCTGTATAAATTTCTTCAATTTTATCAGAGATATTTTCCATGTAAATCTTCAATTTTATCAGAAAATGTTTTTACTTCTACTTTCAATCAGTTTAGGAATATTTCTATGCCTACCATTTTATTTGTATAATTTTTCATGAAATAGTCAGTTTTAACGTGTTTTTCTATATATTTCTTGAGTTTTATCAGAAATATTTTCCTTGTAGATTTCAATTTTATCAGAAAATGTTTATAATTCTACTTTCAATCAACTTAGGAATATTTTTATGCCTACCATTTTATCTGTATAATTTTTCCATGAAATAGTCAATCTTAACGTGTTTTTCTATATATTTCTTCAACTTTATCAGAGATATTTTCCACATATATTTACACAATGGAATACTACTCAGCAATAAAAAACAATGAATTCATGAAATTCTTAGGTAAATGGGGAACAGGGGGAGGGAAGAGGGCTTATGGGATTTTCAGGGAGAGGGGGAACTGGGAAAGGGGAAATCACTTGGAATCTAAATAAAGAATATAGAAAATAAAAATAAAAATTAAAAAAAACAAACAAAAACGGAAATTAAGGACTATGTTAGTTCATCTGTGCTCTCAGATTTGCAGCCCCTAACTTGGTTGAAGGGTCAAAAGACATGAGGTATAGAACTCAGCAGTGACAGGTCTCTCTAAGTGGGATGTACTGAGTAAAGAGCACTGTCTGTCACAGGATAAGGCTTAGTAGTCATTGACATCAGTGATCTAATTCCTTTCATCAAAGAGCAACAACATGGTCCTTGTAGAGCACTGTCAGGTTTTTGTTTTGTTTTGTTTTGGTTGGGTTTTGTTTTGTTTTGTTTTTTGCTATGGACATTCTTATTTCTCTACTGGGGGGTCTTTATTTATGCTTTTAAAGATGAAGATTCAAGCAGCCAGTATTTTTGTATTCCAAAAGATGTCCTAAGAGATCTAATACCATTGTGAGGTAGAAAAATGCTGTTCAACAGCTGTCCAACTTCAGATAAACCGCAGGCTCATAAAGATGGAAGCCCTCTCCTGCAACACTGGACAGTCCCTGTCCACAGTTGAGGCTAAGCACTTGGCTGCCACCAGTGGTCCACAACAATAAAAAAAATGGGGGCATTGGGAAATGGTAAGGATTAAGGATAATGGGTTAGGTGATTCAGGAAGTCCATGCTTATTCCCAGAATAAAATAAATTAAAACACTAAAAGTGTATTCTGAAAGTCAAACATAGGCAGAAAATAAAACACACTGGTAATTTTCTATTAATGCTATATGTTTAATGTTTTACAGATTTCCATAAAATGTGACCTTGAAAGAACAAACATGTACATAGAGAGAAAGTTATACCTCCAAGGACATTTGTGCTTCAAAAGATGCTCTTCACATAGAAAAACAGTAAATGAACTCACAGTAACATGAATAAGCTCTGAGACTGTGGATATTTATTAGCAGCCTTTTGGAGCCAAGGATTACTATACATGTCAATTCCGGGCAAAATACAGTTGTTCAAACAGTTCCTGAATGAGCAATAAATACCCCTGCCAATGATCTTAACTGTAGAATACATATTCAAAGAAATAAATCTCAGGAAAATTCCAAAGTATAACCTGACACAAGGAAAATAGGAAGTGTGGGCAATACAGAAGATTTCTAAAAATTCCCCATGTCTTATGTAGATTCCAGCAAGAAGAAATGAGATTCTCTTGGCTTCTTAGATAATACATTATAATGTTGCCAGTCATATGACACTTGGGTCTGCCTATTATATTTTTTTTTGAAATTCAGAATTGGCAGAGGTCTAATTATACAATGCATTTAGGGAAAAGAGTGTCTAAGGAAACAGAGAAATAAATATTAATACAAGGTCATATTTTGTGCAGGCATTGAAGTTTAAATGAGACAAAGCCAACTTTTGTGTCCCATACAATGTGATTCTGGATAATGTAATCTATCAAGAACAGCTATTAGAAATGCTGAAATAAAGTTTCCATATGTAATGTGTTAAATATGCTGGAGAGCTTTACTGTGATTGCACAACGTGAAATACAATAGTGTGTCATGGGAAAGGTGGACTTCAAATATAGTGTCATTAGCCATTCATAATTGGGTGACAGTTTAATTTTTATTCACCAAAGGAATTGGCTATATGTCATATCCTCTAGCAAGAGACAGTGGTTGTGTGGTAGAGGTTTCAAAAAAAAAAAAAAGAAAGAAAGAAAGAAAGAAAAAAGAAAAGCCCAGGACCAGATGGGTTCAATGCAGAGCTCTATCAGACCATCAAAGAAGACCTAATACCAATACTCTTCAAAGTATTCCACAAAATAGAAACTGATGGAACACTGCCCAATTAGTTTCATAGAAGCCACAATTACTGTGATACCTAAACCACACAAAGACCCAACAAAGAAAGAGAACTTTAGACCAATTTCCCTTATGAATATCAATGCAAAAATACTCTATAAAATTCTTGCCAACCAAATCCAAGAACACAATAAAACGATCATTTGCCATTATCAAGTAGGTTTCATCCCAGGGATGCAGGGATGGTTCAATATACAGAAATCCATCAATGTAATCCACTATATAAACAAACTCAAAAGAAAAAAAAACACAATCACTTCATTAGATGCTGAGAAAGCATTTAACAAAATCCAACATCTTTTCATGATAAATGTCTGGCAAAGATTAGGAATTTAATACCCATAACTAAACATAGTAAAAGTAATTTACAGCAAACAAGTATCCAACATCAAGCTAAATAGAGAGAAACTTGAAGCAATCCCACTGAAATCAGGGACTAGACAATCTGTCCACTCTCTCCCTACCTACAACTTCTACAACTTTAGCAAAGTGGCTGGATATAAAATTAACTCAAACAAATCAGTAGCCTTCCTATGCCCAAAGGATAAAGAGGCTAAGAAAGAAATTAGGGAAATGATACTCTTCACAATATCAACAAATAATATAAAATACCATGGTGTGACTTTAACTAAGCAAGTGAAAGATCTGTTTGACAAGAACTTCAAGTCTCTGAATAAAGAAATAGAAGATCTCAGAAGATGGAAAAATATCCCATGCTCATGGATTGGCAGGGCTAATATAGTAAAAATGGCCATCTTGCCTAAAGCAATCTACAGATTCAGTGCAACCCCCATCAGAATTATAACTCAATTCTTCATAGAGTTAGAAAGAGCAATTTCCAAATTTATCTGGAATTAAAAAAAACCCCAGGATACCAAAACTATTCTCAACAATAAAAGAACTTCTGGTGGAATCACCATCCCTGTCCTCAAGCTATACTATACAGCAATAGTAATAAAAATTGCATGGTACTGGTACAGTGACAGACAGGTAGATCAATGGAATAGAATTGAAGACCCAGTAATGAACCCTCACACCTATGGTAACTTGATCTTTGACAAAGAAGCCAAAACCATCTAGTGGAAAAAAGACAGCATTTTCAACAAATGGTGCTGGGTCAACTGGCAATCAACATATAGAAGGATGCAAACTAATCCATTCTTATCTCCCTGTACAAAGCTCAAGTCCAAGTGGATCAGGGACCTCCACATAAAACCAGATACACTGAATCTAATAGAAGAGAAAGTAGGGAAGATCCTGGAGCACATGGGCACAGAGGAAAATTTCCTTAATAGAACACCAATAGTTTATGCTCTAAGATCAAGAATTGACAAATGGGACCTCATAAAATTGCAAAACTTCTGTAAGACAAAGGACACTGCCATTAGGACAAAATAGCAACCAACAGATTTGGAAAAGATCTTTACCAATCCTACATCCAATAGAGGGCTAATATCCAATAAATACAAAGAACTCAAGAAGTTAGACTCCAAAGATCCAAATAACCCTATTAAAAATGGGATACAGAGCTAAACAAAGAATTCTCAACTAAGGAATACTGGATGACTGAGAAACACCCAAAGAAATGTTCAACATCCTTAATCATCAGGGAAATGCCAATAAAAACAACACTAAGATTCCACCTCACACCAGTCAGAATTGCCAAGATCAAAACTCAGGGGACAGCAAATGCTGGAGAGAATGTGGAGAAAGAGGAACACTCCTCCACTGCTGGTGGGATTGCAAGTTGGTAAAACCAATCTGGAAATCAGTTTGGAGATTCCTCAGAAAACTGGACATAGCACTACCTGAGGACTCCTGGGCATATACCCAGAATATGCTCCAACATGTATTAAGGGCACATGTTCTGCTATGTTCATGGCAGCCTTATTTATAACAGCCAGAAGCTGGAAAGAACCCAGATGTCCCTCAACAGAGGAATGGATACAGAAAATGTGGTACATTTACACAATGGAGTACTACTCAGCTATTAAAAACAATGAATTCATGAAATTCTTAGGCAAATGGATGAAGCTAGAAAATATCATCTTGAGTGAGTTAACCCAATCAGAAAAGAATACACAGGATATGCACTCGCTAGTAAGTGGATATTAGCCCAAAAGCTCGGAATACTCAAGATACAACTCACAGATCACATGAAGCTCAAGATGAAGTAAGACCAAAGTGTGGATACTTTGATCCTTATTGGAAAGTGGATCAAAACATCCATGACTCACTGCCAACCAATAGCATGAACATAGCGTCACCAATGGAGCAGCTAGTGAGAGGACCCAAGGAGCTGAAGAGGTTTGCAACCCTGCAAGAGGAACAATAAATGTACCAAACAGTACCCCCAGAGCTCCCAGGGACTAAACCACCAACCAAAAAGTACACATGGAGGCACTCATGGCTCCAGGTACATATGTAGCAGAAGATGACCATTTCAGACATCAATGAGAGGAGAGGCCATTGATCCTGTGAAGGCTTGATTTCCCAGAATAGAAGAATTCAAGACATGAAATTGGGGGGAGGTGAACAGGGCAAGGGGGGAGGGGATAGGGGTTTTTTTAGGGGTAATGCGGAAGGGAGATACCATTTGAAATGGAAATAAAGCAAATATAATAATGATGATGATGATGATGATGATGATGATGAAAATAAACAATAACTCTTGAGGAAAGCCCTTATATCCATGTTCTTCATGTCCAATGCATTCGAATGGAGAAGAAAGAAATACCATGTAATAAGGAAATGATGAATTTCCTTGTGCCGAAATTACAGACAGGAAAAAGAAACCTCTCCCTACAGACATCAGCAGCTGGAATGACTAGCCACCATGAGGGAATTCAAGTGTAGCCTAGATCTTGGTAGACTTTATTCTTAAAGTAAGCTCATAGTATCTTCCAGGTATATCTGAGTATTCCTGATGGTATGAGTATGGTCACCAGAAAATAGAATCAGCCAGACTGAACACTGGGCAGCCCAAGCAAAAACTACTCAGAATTATTAAATGAGTGTTTAGTGAAGCTTTATAACTATTCTCTCTTAACATTCTGCAAGAGTGGTCACTCTTGATAGTTATGATTTTTTTTGTGAAGACACTTGAATAATAGTTGTCTGCTAACATTCTGCACAAGTAGTCATTCTTGATAGTTATGGTTTTTTTTTGTGTGAAGATACTTGAGTTATAATTGTCTGCTAATATTCTGCACAAGTATAACCCTAACCAAGGAACCTGAACAATGTTTTTGAGATGTAAGAATATTACCCTCAGGACACAGAGGAAGGTGCCCATGTATCCCTGACCTGAGAGACATGCCATCTATGCCTTTACTTGCTTAGGTAAAAGTAATAGGCTCAGTGGTAAGTCAAGGATGTGTGGACAGCCCCTGCTTGACAGAGCACAGGCTGTGACCCCATAGTCAAGGAGCAATCATCTGTAAGAACAAATATTGGTTTTAGTGCCTGGAAATGACCATGAGTAATACTCATCAGTAATGTTTCCGTGAGGCATGTGACTGAATATGCAGCTGCCTTCAGTATGTTCTTTATATTGATAGACAGGAGATTTTTCTTTGGGGCAAGAGAAAACAAATTCCAACTGGTTTGGCTGCCTTTAATTCTTTTTTAAACTACAAAAAAAATCAAAAACAAAAACTTCCATCTTAGAAATTTTGTAATTCAATGGGGTAAACAAAAGGCTGCGAGCACAAAGACTTCTATGTTCAGCGCAACAGGAAATCCAGGGATGCCAGCAAATCCATGGAACTTCTTTAAGTGCAGTAAAGTCATTCCTTCAGTTTCTCTCCGTATGGTTTGCAAAAGAATGTCATGCTTCATCTGTGTAATATCAGGAATCCAAAATTTTCCATCTCACCCACACATTATAAGAATCTTCATTGAGTTAGCTCTCTGGTGGATGGTCGAAGAAAGTAGCCTATGAGAAGTGTTCATCTACACAATCATGTGGAATCCACTGGGGGAAATACTTCTGTAAAAGAACACTTTTCTTCTGTGATGAATTTATCAGTGTCCTCCACCTTGTTGGTGGATACTGTCAGTATGTCAAGATACTGTCTGGGAAGAAGGTAGTAACAATAAAAATGGAAAGGGATTTCAGATAAGAGAAAAGAGGAAGGAAGAAAATTTATAACTTATTTAAAACTTCTATGGTGAAACCTAAAAAATTTCACTTGGATAAACGTTAACTGATTGCCAAATATGACATAAAGAAACCACTTAGTAGGAGTATCAACACTATAACTGATTGTATCTGATCCTTTTATGAAATTCATCCTGATGTTATACACTATAACAAAGAACATAGGCAGATACTGATTATGAAAAATTGAGTTCTTGAGCTATATTTATAATTTATAAGAAGATAAAGCAGTAATGATTCTAACATATGAGGGAGGGAAAGGACTCTTCATCTGCTTTTGTTATGACTGCTTTCTAAGAGTAATCAAAGGAGCTAAAACCATCCAGTGGAAAAAAGATAGCCTTTTCAACAAATGGTGCTGGCTCAGCTGGAAGTCAACATGCAGAAGAATGCAAATTGACCCATTCTTACCTCCTTGCACTAAGCACAATTCTAAGTGGATCAAAGATCTCCACATAAAACCAGACACACTGAAACTAATAGAAGGGAAACTAGGGAAGAACCTTGAACATACGGGCACAGGGGAGAATTTCCTGAACAGAACTCCAATAGCTTATGCTCTAAGATCAAGAATTGACAAATGGGACCTCATTAAATTACAAAGTTTTTGCAAGGCAAAAGACACTGTCAAAAAGACAAAGCAGCAACCAACTAACTGGGAAATAATCTTTACCAACCTTACATCCGACAGAGGGCTAATATCCAATATATACAAAGAACTCAAGAAGTTAAACTCCAGAGAGGCAAGTAACCCTATTAAAAAATGGGGTACAGAGCTAAACAAAGAGTTCTCACCTGAAGAATATCTAATGGCTGAGAAGCACCTAAAGAGATGTTCATCATCCTTAGTCATTAGGGAAATGCAAATCAAAACAACCCTGAGATTCCATCTCACACCAGTCAGAATGGCTAAGATCAAAAACACAGGAGACAGCAGTTGTTGGCGAGGATGTAGAGAAAGAGGAACACTCCTCCACTGCTGGTGGAATTGCAAGCTGGTACAACCACTCTGGAAAGCAGTCTGGCGGTTCCTCAGAAAACTGGGCATGACACTCCCGGAGGATCCGGCTATACCACTCCTGGGCATATACCCAGAGGCTTTACCTGCATGCAATAAAGACACATGCTCCACTATGTTCATAGCAGCCTTATTTATAATAGCCAGAAGCTGGAAAGAACCCAGATGTCCCTCAACGGAGCAATGGATTCAGAAGATGTGGTATATTTACACAATGGAATACTACTGTGCAATTAAAAACAGTGAATTCACGAAATTCCGAGGCAAATGGTCAGAACTTGAAAATATCATCCTTAGTGAGGTAACCCAATCACAAAAGAACACACATGGTATGCAGTCACTGATAAGGGGATATTGACCCAGAATCTCGGAATACCCTAGACACAATCCGCATATCAATAGATTTCTTTTTTTTTATTTTATTTTTTTAATTTACATTCCAAATCACTTCCCCTTTCCCGTTTCCTCCCTCCCCGAAAGTCCCATAAGCCCCCTTCCCTCCCTCTTTTCTCCATTCAACCCCCTCTCGTTACTCTGTCCTGGCGTTCCCCTACATCCAGTCTTTCCTGGACCAGGGGTCTCTCCTTCCATCTTTTTAGAAATCTATTGATATGCGGATTGTGTCTAGGGTATTCTGAGATTCTGGGTCAATATCCCCTTATCAGTGACTGCATACCATGTGTGTTCTTTTGTGATTGGGTTACCTCACTAAGGATGATATTTTCAAGTTCTGACCATTTGCCTAGGAATTTCGTGAATTCATTGTTTTTAATTGCAGAGTAGTATTCCATTGTGTAGATATAGCACATCTTCTGAATCCATTCCTCCGTTGAGGGACATCTGGGTTCTTTCCAGCTTCTGGCTGTTATAAATAAGGCTGCTATGAACATAGTGGAGCATGTGTCCTTATTGCATGCAGGTAAAGTCTCTGGGTATATGCCCAGGAGTGGTATAGCCGGATCCTCCGGGAGTGTCATGCCCAGTTTTCTGAGGAACCGCCAGACTGCTTTCCAGAGTGGTTGTACCAGCCTGCAATTCCACCAGCAGTGGAGGAGTGTTCCTCTTTCTCCACATCCTCGACAACAACTGCTGTCTCCTGTGTTTTTGATCTTAGCCATCCTGACTGGTGTGAGATGGAATCTCAGGGTTGTTTTGATTTGCATTTCCCTAATGACTAAGGATGATGAACATCTCTTTAGGTGCTTCTCAGCCATTCGATATTCTTCAGGTGAGAACTCTTTGTGTAGCTCTGTACCCCATTTTTTAATAGGGTTACTTGCCTCTCTGGAGTTTAACTTCTTGAGTTCTTTGTATATCTTGGATATTAGCCCTCTGTCGGATGTAAGGTTGGTAAAGATCATTTCCCAGTTAGTTGGTTGCCGCTTTGTCTTTTTGACAGTGTCTTTTGCCTTGCAAAAACTTTGTAATTTAATGAGGTCCCATTTGTCTATTCTTGATCTTCTAAGAAGATGGAAGGAGAGACCCCTGGTCCTGGAAAGACTGGATGTAGGGGAACGCCAGGACAGAGTAACGAGAGGGGGTTGAATGGAGAAAAGAGGGAGGGAAGGGGGCTTATGGGACCTTCGGGGAGGGAGGAAACGGGAAAGGGGAAATGATTTGGAATGTAAATTTAAAAAATAAAATAAAATAAATAATAAAAAAAAGAGTAATCAGGAAGCAAAACAGTTGTAGGTTAGTATACTATCTTAGAGGAGATCAGAGTTATTATTGTGACTTATCGAAACAGAGTAGGCACAAGACTCTTATTAGGACATAGTTTTACTTGAATGTAGGTGGGAAACACAAGTTTCTTTGCTCAATGGTTGTGTATTGATAAAAGCAAAAATGTTCACAAAAACAAAATTACAAAACATTAAAATCTTACTTTTTAAATAATACACAAAGCCTTCACATTAGAACATATATAATTCTCCTAATCAGTTTCTCTTTAACGTATCATTGAATTGTTTTATCTTGTCTTCCCCTGCATTATTCAGTCTTCTATTGCTGTGAGGAGAGTCCATGACTATAGGAATCCTTATATAAAGAAAACACTCAACTGGGCTTGCTTACAGTTACAGATATTTAGTCCATTGTCATCATGGTAAGGAGCATGGCAGCATGCAGGCTGACATGTTATTGGAGAAGTATCAGAGAGTTCTACATCCTGATCTGTAAGCAACAGGAAGAGAAAGACTCTGGATCTTTTAAAACCTCAGAGACAAGCCCCAGTGACATACTTCCTCTAACAAGGCAATACCTTCTGATCCTTTCAAATAGTGTTACTCCCTGGTGACTAAACATTCAAATCTGTGGGGGTCATTTTATTTAAACCACCATATCCCCTGAACTCCAGTCAGAGTTTAGACAGGGCTTCTACATAAACTAATGAATTAACAGGATGATCACCTCCCACATTTTCTAAGAAATCATGGTTAACCAAGATGAAGAGGGAGGTACTATTTTATGTACCTGTGAAATTCAATTTGGTTCCCTGTGCAGACCTCGAATATAGACACCCTTAATTTGACATCTTGTTTTGATATTAAGGAAACAAATCTCAATTGATCATAATGTTAAAATTGAGTGTGGAAATTGCAAGATGAGTCAGCAGATAAAACCATCTCTTAAGCTTACTTGACTTTGATCCCTGAAACCCCTAGGATATGCTTTTAGTGTTCAGTAGCAAGACTATGTGTATAGCCCTAAAGAACTGAATATGGCCTTGCCAGCCTGTGATATACAAGCAAAGGACTTAGATATACTGAGCTTTCTTCCAGTACTAGCTTAGATAATTTTTTTTTATTTTTACAGCAGAACCTTCAATCAATGACAATCAGTGACAAGGCATACAAATGCTCCAGGAGTGGCAGCACTATGCTCCCCCACAGGGCCTTAGCTAGTCATTTGTACTAAAGCAGCTAAGAGTGTTTCATTTCATATCTTACTCAACTGACATTGCACTGTGCACTGTAATCTTTATTTCATCTTCTGTGTGCTTCCATAATTGTCTGTGCCTTCCTCTTGTGGTGGCCTCCTGTAACAGTTCCTTGGTTTTTGTCTGTCTGTTTTATTTGTTTGTTTCTTTTTGTTTTGTTTTATTTTTATCTTCCTTTAGTGGGCTTTGTACTCACGGCATTGTGAACAGGGCTTTTATTACTTGTTTGGTAATTGCTTAAAATAAAAACAAACTCTTCCTAGACATTTCTATGTTTTTGTTTTTGTGGCATAGTCGCCAAAAGGAAGTGTTGCAAAAAAAAATCATCATTGTTGAAAATACAATTCATGGAACAATAAATCTGTTTTTTACTTTTTTACTTTAAAAATAGCCTTTTAAAAATTAAGTTGAATGTCACTCAGAGACAGTAAATTTGTACTTCTACAATATAGTAAGTTTAATCCTTCAAAATTACATTTTTTTCTGGGAATTTGCAAATTGTGTTTCACCCTTGAAATTAAATTTTCAGTGTGTTCGTTTCTTGTCTAGAGATTAAGTTTAAGGTCGAAGACAAGTTTTCAGTCTCTTTGTTTGTGTTGTCCTGGTAATAACCATGAAATTCTTGAGGGTCACTATTCCCTACAGACAGCCATACGAATTCCCTCTTGTTTCCATTTCCCTTCATTTGGCACATTTACTAATGGTCACACGATTATGTCTGTTTGTACACAGAGATTCTTTTCTGTCTCAGAGAGGAGCTTCCTAGTTATCACCAAGATTCCTTATCCACTGTAATAATTTGTTTCACAGAAAGTAGACAGGAACTTCTGGCATTCCTTTAAAATACAAATGGAAGCCTCTATGGCCCAGGGTTTTCTTCTTAAATGTGAACAGTCTTTTGGGCAGAAAGAGTGGGAAGTCTCATGTCACTGGGGGCAGATCTAGAGGTTTTATAATTGGAACCCACTTCCTAGCTATCTGCTTCCTCATTACAAACACAGTGGGGCCGTACAGAGACACGTTAACTTCACTATATAACCCCATTTGTATTGCAAATGCAACATTCCAGTTTATACTTCTGTGTGGAATCTGAATGCCTGTTTGCTGACCTTGGTCATAAAATTATTTTACTGAACATTTGTTTTTCTTTTCAGCCCAACACATTTCTTAAATTGAATTCTGACATGTTTTCACTTAGTCTGTTGATTAAATTTTGTCCCCGTGTTTTGAAAATGTTGCCACTCAGATTTCTTTTTGTAATTAGTTCAGTTATAGAACATTTCTCAAAAACTAAAAATAGATCTTCCATGTGGTCCAACTATACTAAGGTTCTCATGCCCACCACTCACAGACAATTTCACATGGACGCTTACTACAGCACGATACTCAGGAGCTAAGTGACAGACAGGTGCTGATATCTAACAACAGGGGATCTGATAAAGAAAATTTGGTATGCATACATAATAGAACAATGTTATCATAAGAACAAAGTTGTGTATATTTGCAGTAACCAGAAATAATCATATTAAGTTAATTATTCAGTCTTTGGATCCAAATACCAGGTTTGCTTACATCTGTGGTTCCTAGATTTTATATAGTTGTGTATCTGTGTGTGTATCTGTGACATGAACCCAGAAGTGCAGCTATCCAAGGGGAAAAGTGGGGGAGGGGGGAGGGTAATAGGAGGATAAGGATGTGGGAAAAAGATTTTAACAGGTGACAAATCTCGATGTCAACGGAGCATGGTAGAGGTTTTGGATGATGTCCAAACCACTGTTGCTCTTCTTACTGGCACATGACACAGTTCATTGAAAGTGCAGACAGTGCCCTTTAGAAAAGAGCATCCAAAGAACACAGTCACATAAACACTTATACAGAGTGGAAAGAGGGGAAAAAAGAGAATTAAAATTTAAAATTTCATCTATACTTCAGGAAGCCTAAAGAAGTTGTATTTGGTGACAGTGAGTGTGAGACTCTGAAATTACAAGTCTCATTGCTTTCAATTTACAATTCAGATGGTAACAGGTGGAGTTTATATTTCTCTTAGGTAAAGCATTACTTAATTTGAAATTTATAGCCTTGATCACATCACTAAAATTAGTTTTGCCAAAACCACATTTTCCTATTTTTCTACTATTTTGGGTATCTGGATGTTTGGGAACCTAAAGAAAACATCACCGAGCACTTTCCACACCAGTTTCCCTGTTCTGTCTCTTCCTCTGCCCCCTCTGTAGCAACAGAGCACCGCAGTGTCCTGGAGCCGGCTGTGTTCTTTCTCACTCTCTGATCTAATAACCAAATAACAAAGACGGAACAGAAGCCAACAGACACTGTGCTTGTGGCCACCATGCGGGCCTCTATCTTTTCGACAGTATCTTGATAGAAAAATATGTGATTATTAGAAGAGTACCTAGAGACAGGCATCATAGTCAGAGTCTCTGCAGAATTGGAACCTATACCTAATGTTTATTAATGGCATTAGTACATTTGCAAAGATGATTTAAGAATTATTGGCAGTAGCAAAATTTACTTTGAATCGTTGGTCCTCCGTTACTGGTGCTGCTTGGGGAGTTTTAGGTGGGGCAGCTTTGCTGGAAGAAGTATATAATGTGTGGCAGGCTTTGAGATGACATGCACAGAAACATATTCTGGTTATTATATCAGAGAGTGAGAAGAACGCAGCCGGCTCCAGGACACTGCGGTGCTCTGTTGCTACAGAGGGGGCAGAGGAAGAGACAGAACAAGGAAATTGGTGTGGAAAGGGAGGCTTCATAGTGAGCCTTAACTTAGTTACATAACAGCATTGGAGTGAGATGGCCCCTGAGAAGCACTCCGTGATCTACTCAGCTCAACAAACTAGAAGCTGTTTTGACAAGGACACACATGAGCTTGTGTTGGGAACCACGACTTCCTGCAACTTCCTTTCCCCAAGAACACACACAAGGAATGTCATAAGGTTTCAGGAGAATTAACTTGTGAGATGCACAATGAGAAACATATTTGGGAGGTCTATTAATTTCCCTTTTCCTTCATGTTGTAAAATACCACAACCCAAAGCAACTTATGAATGAAAGTGTTTGTCTTTACACACTGGGGCAGTGTGGCAGCAAGCAGCAGACATGACACTAAAACAAGAACTTGAGAGATGACATTCTTACCCATGTGGAGAAATCAAAGGGAGCAACCTGGGAGTGGGAAGAGGCTACCAGCTCTCAGAGCCTTCCTCCAGCAAGGCTGCACCATTAAAGCTTGCAAAAATCCCTGCAAAGGCACCATTCATACACAATCACTATCAAGAGGGAACCTTTCACTCACAGTGTCACCGAGATAGTTTCCTTAGATTGACAGATCCTGGATCCAAACAGAGGTCTTCAAGTCACCTATTACTGTAATCGGGGCAGAAGGGCCTCTCTAAATGGCCCACAATGAATGAGTGAGTGAATGAGTGTGTGTGTGTGTGTGTGTGTGTGTGTGTGTGTGTGCGAGTGCGTGTGTGTGTGTGTGTGTGTGTGTACTGTTCCACATCTCTTTCCACCATCTTTCCTACTCATTCTGACTGTGTCCCTCCTGCAGCACCACAGCACTGCAATGGCCTGGGGCTGCTTTAGTTCTTTCTCAGCATTTTCTGCATCTCTCCGAGTCCTTCTCTGTCCGAAGCTTAACTTTATTTACTTTAACTTTTCTCCTATATTATTTTAATAATTTTTTTTACAAAATAAATTACACCACATTTTTAAGTAATTGTAGCTGAGTGCATGAGAACCATCAATTACTTTGAATTTCCTTCTCATGAATTCAAATGTGTTTCTCAATATTTCTGAATAAGACACTAGATGGGGCTGTCAGACAGCTCCCTAGAGCAATACTTGCCCAACACTTGCATAGGTCCCTGCTTTTTGGCACGAGGGCAAAGCAGTTTTGTAAGGCTGGTTAATAGAGTTTTGCAATGAGGATATGATAGCAAGAACAATTCCCAACCAGAGTACATAGAAATTTGATAGCAAACCAAAGACTGGGAGTTAAAGGGGCATCTTTTGGGTATATGACCAGGAGTATTATAATTGTGTCTTCAGGTAAAACTATTTCCAATTTTCTGAGGAACCTCCAGATTAATTTTCAGAGTGATTGTACCAGTTTGCAATCCCGCTAGCAATGGGGGAGTGTTCTGCTTCCTCCACATCCTTACCAGCATGTTCTCTCACTTGAGTTTTTGATCTTAGCCATTCTGATTGGTGTAAGGAGGAACCTCAGGGTTATTTAGATTTGCATTTTCGTGAAGAGTAAGAACTTGGAACATTTAAGTATTTCTCAGTTATTCGAAATTCCTCTGTAGAGAGTTCTCTGTTTAATTCTGTACCCTACTTTTTAATTGGCTTATTTGACTTTTTTGAAGGTTAAATTCTTGTGTTCTTTATATATTTGGATATTATCCCTCTATCAGATATAGGGTTAGTGAAGATTTTTTTCCCCAAAACTATAGACTGTCATTTGTCCAGTTGACAGTCTGTCAACTTTGCCTTACAGAAGCTTTTCAGTTTCATAAGGTCCCATTTATCAGTTGTTGATCTTAGACCCTGAGTCATTGTGTTCTGTTCAGGAAATTGTCCCCTAGGCCAATGCATTTGTGGTTCTTTCCCACTTTCTCTTCTATTAGATTCAGTGTATCTTGTTTAATGTTAAGGTTCTTGATCCACTTGGACTTGAGCTTTGTGCAAGTTTATAAATATGGATCTATTTTCATTCTTCTACATGCAGACTGCCAGTTAGACTAGCACCATTTATTGAAGATGCTTTCTTTTATCCACGGTATATTTTTAGCTTCTTTTTCAAAGATCTAGTATCCATAGGTGTATAGGTTTATTTCTAGGTTTGATTATATTTTATTGATCAACCTGTCTGTCTCTGTACCAATATTATGGGTCTTTTCACTATTACTTTGTAATACAGCTTTAGGTCAGAGTTGGTGATTTCCCCAGAAGTTCTTTTACTGTTGAGAATTGTTTTGGCTATCCTGATGTTCATATCAGTCTTATTTGTAATAACCAGAAGCTGGAAACCACCCAGATGTCTCTCAACAGAAGAATGGGTATAGAAAATGTGATTCATTTACACAATGGAATACTATTGAGCTATTAAAAATGATATCATGAATTTTAGCAAACATCAGTCCATGATGTCAGAATTTAGCATTGTGATGTTACAGCTCAGCCTTGTCATATTAGAATGGGGGATTTCGATGTCACAATACAAAATTAGTTATGATGGCATGATGGTGCATTGTGATAAAAAATTGAAACACTCTAATGCCAAAATTCAGCAATGTGACTCAACAATGCAGCTTTGTCAAAGCAGAATGGAAAATTAGGATGTCAAAATGCCACATTACGAGGATGCCAGAAAACAGCATTGGATGCCACATTATGAGGATGCCAGAAAACAGCTCAAAAGTGAGCACTATAACAGCATAATTGAGCACTGTGATGTTACAGTTCAATGATGAAGGCACAATGTAGCATAGAGATATTACAATGCAGCATAGAGATATTACAATGCAGCATAGAGATATTACAATGCAGCATGATGTTGATGGCACAGTGGCACACTATGGCTCCACAGTGCAAATTTATGATGGCTTAATGGGGCACTATGATGTCATACTGTAGCATTGTGTTGTCATAGTGCAGCACTGTGATGTCATAGCACAGTATGGTGATGGCATAATCGAGCCACAGTTTATCTTTCTTTTCAGTGTACAGTATTCCTGTACACTGCATGAGGCCTCACTATTGGCTTTTTGTTGTAACTTCTTATTCCATGCTTATCATGAAAATGTTCTTCTATCTTTGGTTATGGATAGCGTGCTGCATACAGCAATCTGGTCTGTCTTCCAGAGCTCAAAATCTTCCTGGATTTTAGAGCCTCTGTTGAAAAGTGTTCTGTTAGTTAGGTAGGTTTCCTTTATATGTCACTTAGTATTACTCTCTTTCAATTGTCAAGTTGATATATTTGTACTGTGTATGTAATGGTTTAATATAAAATAATCTCAGGAGGTTCCATTTTTTTGTTCTTTTCTGTTTGGTGTTCCAAATGTCTCCTAATGCTGTGTGATCATCTCTTTTCCATTCTTTTTAAAGATTTATTTATTGTTATATGTAAGTACACTGTAGCTGTCTTCAGATGCACCAGAAGAGAGCATCAGATCTCATGACGGATGGCTGTGAACCACCATGTGCTTGCTGGGATTTGAACTCAGGACCTTCAGAAGAGCAGTCAGTGCTCTTAACCGCTGAGCCATCTCTCCAGCCCCGATCATCTCTTTTCCTATATTTTGAAATTTACTGATATGATTTCACTTTTCCCTGTGACTTTCTTCTATTTATTTGTTGTCTGTACTTCCCCTTAGCAGTAGATGAGGTCATTTAATGATGTCCTGTAGACCTCACGTGTTATATTTGTACTTTCTCACTCATTCATCTATTCTCTGTCTCAGTGTTTTAATTCACATATCTCCTCTTCAACCCTGATACTATGTCATAGCTCTATCAATTCTATCGTTGAATCTTTTAATCGACATTTTATCAGACCTTATATATGCTTCATTTTTCATGTTTCTTCTTGCCTTGATTTTGTCAGTTTTTCCCCTTTTGTCTTGCATATACTTGTTGTTGTTGTTTTTGTTGTTGCTGTTGTTGATGATGATGTTGTTGTTGTTTCCCTTTTGGCTAGCACTGGAAATTTACACAGTTTGGACTGAATTACTATATGAAATGTTATTATATATATATTATTTCGGTGGTGGTATTCACCATGTTCAAGTGGGAATGGGTCTCAGTTAGTTTGAAGTATTATATCATTCTACCAGAGCAGGAATGAATACCAATACTTAGCACGGACCTGAGTACACATGTTCCTAGCACTGCCCTTACCTTTTGTACTCCACAAAGGATACAATTCTATAGAAGCAGCTGTAGACAATTCCTAGGCTCCCATAAAAAATACTGTAATAGTAAATTAAGAACAATTGTCTTTTGAACACCAATAAATTTTTGAACGTAAAGGAGTATGGGTAATGTGTGTATACTTAGATTTTAGTTACTGATGGCCTGAGCTGAAAGGGAGTAAGCAGAGTGATGTTAGCTGTTAGTGACTGATTAGTATTGACACAACAGAGAAAAATCAAAAGAAAAATAATTAAGGAGGTGAACGATAAAGACAAAGAAAGAAATCCCGAAACTCTTACTAAAGGTAGGATGCATAGAAATAAAGAGACGCCATAAGGCAATCTATAAAACTCTGATCCTAAGCAGCCTAAGCCGGGAAACTTGCAATCATCTAAAACTCGGCTTGTTTTCTCTGAAAAAGACACAAAAAGACACAGTCTGTGCACACGTACCTGATCCTGATCCTGATCCTGTGAATGCTCAGAGGCATGGACATCACAATTTCATCCCACCATGCAGCATCCAAAGTCAGGACTGACACCAGTTATGTGACTCTTCTGATGACTTCCTAGAGGAATGGTCCTCTTTCTCCACATCCTCACCAGCATCTGCTGTCACCTGAATTTTTGATCTTAGCCATTCTGACTGGTGTGAGGTAGACTCTCAGGGTTGTTTTGATTTGCATTTCCCTGATGACTAAGGATGTTGAACATTTCTTTAGGTGCTTCTTAGCCATTCAATATTCTTCAGTTGAGAATTCTTTGTTTAGGTCTGTACCCCACTTTTAAATAGGGTCATTTGATTCTCTGGAGTCTAACTTCTTGAGTTCTTTGTATATATTGGATAATAGCCCTCTATTGGATGTGATTCTTGGTCCTTTGAGATTCCCCAGTTGAGAATTCTTTGTTTGGCTCTACACGATGTTTTTAAGTTGGATTATTTTTATTTATTTATTTATTTATTTTGAGGAGTGCTCTCCTTCCTGTAAAGGTAGCTGCAACAAATTGTAACCATTCCTGAAGACAGAGACAAAGAATGAGAAAATCTGCATTATGGTTTCAATAGCAGGCATTTTAAAGGAGGAAGAAGAAAAGGGGGAGAAAAAGGAGTAAGAAGGGCAAAGAAAAGAGAAGAGAAGAGAGAGGAGCAGGACAAAACTGCTGCATTAAAGTGACACAAGCTGTTAAATAAGAGAAGTATAAAAATGAAGAAAGAACGACATGAGATGTCTTAGCTGATAAAATCACTTGCCACCCAAGGGTGCAAGCTTGACAGCCCATATTAAAAAACCTAAAATCCATGTAAATGTGGGAGGAGAGAACTGACTCCACAAATTGTTCTCAAACCTCCACACACAAATCAGAAAACACACACACACACACACACACATACACAAATAAAAAATGAACAATAATTATTTTAATGTGGAAATGAAAAAGACCTAGATTGAGAAATAGCATATATATATATATATATATATATATATATATATATATATGTATATATTTACATATACAAATGATACAAACATACATACACATATTATGTGTATACACACACACACACACACACACACAAATACATATATATGGTGAAATTCAAAAGGTGCATTGAAACCACTTCCATCTGGAGAGCTGTGCAATGTTTAACTTCCTACTTGACAAATATTAGAGCTCACTACAAAGGTAGCCACTATTCTGTTTTAGGAAAATTCATCTAAAAAGACAAAAAGAAAACCATATGGTGACAAGGTCATATTCTGCCAGCATATAGCTTTTAATTTCAAATCATAATTAACATTTATAAGTGAAGTTTAATTATATCTTTGATAAAGCCCTACCCCCTGTTGAAACCCACAGACTTGATTTTGTTTATACAGACAGAGATTAAGCTGAAGTGAGTCCTTTGCTTTACACCTTTGGGGATTTATAGCAAAGACCTAGGAAAAGAAAGGAAGTACAACGGAACACACCGTGCTCTAAATTGAACGTGTACTTCCTGTTCCCGATGACGTCAGCAGAGATGGGTTTGCTCTTAGTGTCTAGACTGTGAGCTTAGGGTGTATTGTTAATACTCCTATTTGTTCAGTAGTGTACATAGTAATCTTTGCATCACAAAATATCCTTGTATCTGTACATTGGTCTTTTCCTTCTCGTAACGCTGAACTTTTTATTGAAAAACATATAACTATAAACTTAGCAAATTCTGTAAGCAGGGGCTATAAGCTCGATCTGGCTGGGGTTTAACAGCACTTTCTGCTTTTTTGGAGGACTTAGGTTACTTTCCCAGAGCACATGTTCACAATACACAGTTCACAACAATCACTTGAGCTCCAGTTCGCCCTCTGCTGGTCTATAGTGGCAACTGAACTTCTTTTTTTTTTTTTTTTATTTTATTTTTTTAATTTACATTCCAAATCACTTACCCTTTCCCGTTTCCTCCCTCCCCGAAAGTCCCATAAGCCCCCTTCCCTCCCTCTTTTCTCCATTCAACCCCCTCTCATTACTCTGTCCTGGCGTTCCCCTACATCCAGTCTTTCCAGGACCAGGGGTCTCTCCTTCCATCTTTTTAGAAATCTATTGATATGCTGATTGTGTCTAGGGTATTCTGAGATTCTGGGTCAATATCCCCTTATCAGTGACTGCATACCATGTGTGATCTTTTGTGATTGGGTTACCTCACTAAGGATGATATTTTCAAGTTCTGACCATTTGCCTAGGAATTTCGTGAATTCATTGTTTTTAATTGCAGAGTAGTATTCCATTGTGTAAATATACCACATCTTCTGAATCCATTCCTCCGTTGAGGGACATCTGGGTTCTTTCCAGCTTCTGGCTATTATAAATAAGGCTGCTATGAATATAGTGGAGCATGTGTCCTTATTGCATGCAGGTAAAGTCTCTGGGTATATGCCCAGGAGTGGTATAGCCGGATCCTCCGGGAGTGTCATGCCCAGTTTTCTGAGGAACCGCCAGACTGCTTTCCAGAGTGGTTGTACCAGCCTGCAATTCCACCAGCAGTGGAGGAGTGTTCCTCTTTCTCCACATCCTCGCCAACAACTGCTGTCTCCTGTGTTTTTGATCTTAGCCATCCTGACTGGTGTGAGATGGAATCTCAGGGTTGTTTTGATTTGCATTTCCCTAATGACTAAGGATGATGAACATCTCTTTAGGTGCTTCTCAGCCATTAGATATTCTTCAGGTGAGAACTCTTTGTGTAGCTCTGTACCCCATTTTTTAATAGGGTTACTTGCCTCTCTGGAGTCTAACTTCTTGAGTTCTTTGTATGTCTTGGATATTAGCCCTCTGTCGGATGTAAGGTTGGTAAAGATCATTTCCCAGTTAGTTGGTTGCCGCTTTGTCTTTTTGACAGTGTCTTTTGCCTTGCAAAAACTTTGTAATTTAATGAGGTCCCATTTGTCTATTCTTGATCTTAGAGCATAAGCTATTGGAGTTCTGTTCAGGAAATTCTCCCCTGTGCCCATATGTTCAAGGTTCTTCCCTAGTTTCCCTTCTATTAGTTTCAGTGTGTCTGATTTTATGTGGAGATCTTTGATCCACTTAGAATTGAGCTTAGTGCAAGGAGATAAGGATGGGTCAATTTGCATTCTTCTGCATGTTGACCTCCAGCTGAGCCAGCACCATTTGTTGAAAAGGCTATCTTTTTTCCACTGGATGGTTTTAGCTCCTTTGTCAAAGATCAAGTGACCATAGGAGTGTGGATTCATTTCTGGGTCTTCAATTCTGTTCCATTGATCTACATGTCTGTTACTGTACCAATACCATGCAGTTTTTAACACTATTGCTCTGTAGTACAGCTTGAGGTCCAGGATACTGATTCCCCCAGAGGTTCTTTTACTCTTGAGAATAGTTTTAGCTATTCTGAGTTTTCTGTTATTCCAGATGAATTTTTGAATTGCTCTTTCTAACTCTATGAAGAATTGAGTTGGGATTTTGATGGGGATTGCATTGAATCTGTGTATTACTTTTGGTAAGATGCTCATTTTTACTATATTAATCCTATTATTAAGTATCTTGGCGTGACGCTAACCAAACAAGTGAAAGATCTGTATGACAAGAACTTCAAGTCTCTGAAGAAAGAAATTGAAGAAGACCTCAGAAGATGGAAAAATCTGCCATGCTCATGGATTGGCAACTGAACTTCTATACCTTACCTTACCTACCTACACATAATTAAAACAAAACAAAAGCTCCTTTTACAATCCAGTAAGGATTTGTATGTTTATTCAGAGAGGGACAGGAAGTAAAATGAGACAATTTATTTACCCTAAAGAATATGAAATAACATTTGCACTTATACCCTAAGAGCAACGAGTTAACTTTTGGAATTATAAGTCATTTTAGAGTTTTAGATATAAAATGGTGATTTAAAAATTACATTATTGAATATTTTTTTCACGCTAGGACGAGTATAGAAAATTAGGATAATGGACAATGTAAATTGTGAGAAAATTATGATTTACATGTATTAATAGAAAAATGTAATAAAACATTATTTTATTTGTTTAAAATAACAATAGTGACAATTTTCTATGCGTTCCTTGAAATTGAAAAGTTTGTAATTCCTGCTCTTTGTGTTGCCAATCCACTCAACACTAGCCTGGGCTTTGCCCTGGCAAATGCTGGTTTTGATGTGTGGGTGACGAAGTAGAAGAGACGCTGTACCCAGAAGAGAATTGCACAGAGTTACAGATTGTCACCGAGTTACAGATTGTCTGGGATAACCAGAATGTTGACTAGGAAGAAATACCTTCATTTTTTCCTAAAAATAGATTAGTCCTATTCATATCACCACAAACTTACTGACTAGCGGCACTTCACTAACATTTCCAAATATTGAATAACATTTTAAAAGTAGTACATCGAAACGTTGCTTCGATTAATGTTAACTACACTGCTTAGAATCAAATGAAAACAAATTAAAATATTATTTCTGTTACATCCTTCTGCTTCCCAACTACCAACAATTTGGCTATTATTTAGCATTTAGTATATATAGCTTTGTTAGTGTAGACATACACATCTATAACTCACAATTTTATTTTTATTTCTGGTTTGTGTCTTATTGTTTTCAGGGAAAAGGGCAAACAAACAAAAACAAAAACCCTGCAAAATATAAGAAAAATTTAGTAAAAATCTCCCTGTCAATTTGCAGAAACACCTTCTCATCGTCATCTTTGTCTTCCCAACAATCTTCCTGCTTTAGATGTTTTAGTGTTTCCTAAAATAACATAAATAAAATACGCTTGTGTTTCTTATAGGTGAAACTATGGAAAGAGTCCATGATTATTAACTGTGGATGCTACATAACTTGCACTCTCTGTAATCTGGCTATAGACCAAGTGTGCTTTGAACGTTAGTTACTCAATTGGCTATGATCCTTGGCATGCTCCCTTTGTCCTGTAAAATGTGCACCATCACAAGACCATAATGAGGATGTTGTGTGGCCAATGAATGAAATCATGTCTTGTAAGCTGGTATCATAATAGCTACTTGGCTGGCCTCAAACTCATAGAGATCCACCTGCCTCTGCTTCCCAAGTGCTGGGATTAAAGGCATGCACCATCACACCTGGGTTTTACTACTTTCTTAATAGAGAATTAATGTATAGTCCCCCTTTTTTTTTAAGATTTATTTATTTATTATATGTAAGTACACTGTAGCTGTCTTCAGACACACCAGAAGAGGGCACCAAATCTCGTTATGGATGGTTGTGAAGCCACCATGTGGGTGCTGGGATTTGAACTCAGGACCTTTGGAAGAGCAGTCGGTGCTCTTACCTGCTGAGCCATCTCTCCAGCCCGTATAGTCCCATTTAAGAAAAGTCTCATTTAACTTGTACTCTGAGTTGCTTGATTGTGCCATTCAGTGAGCTCACACATCGCTTTACTTGATGTTCTAGGCAATGTTAATTTTCATGCTCAAAAAATAAATCCAAGAAAGAATGGATGCTTCCAAACATCACTGCCCAGGTAACCATTTAGCATATCATTTGCTTAAACAGTTAGTGTGTTTACTAATTAAGAGATACTTGGCTTGCTGCTAACTACAATGTACACTAAACAAACCAATTGCCCAAAGGTCATAATCTGATAAAGCACTGTGTCCAGACTATCAGTTTTAGTTAGGTGTAAATCTTATTTGCCCACAGAATGGCCAAAACTTAAAAAAAATATAGAGTACAAAAATCTTCACCCACATCAGGCCCCTCCCCCCATCTTCTTTTTCAGAGGTGACTGAGGCTGGTAATAGGGACTAGTAGCATGGTATTTTTCTAGGATAGTATCTTGATAACCCTTCCAGAATACTTCAAGTGGCCGAAGAAAGCAGACTTAGGGGAAGTCATACAAACCTATAGTTCTTCATTTGGATTAGATTGGATAATCAAGGCTCACATCAATGTACCGGTGGCTGAAAAAATAAAACGCTCTTAAGTTTACTGCATAGTGTAAGATACATATTTATAGAAAAAAATAAAATTAAGATAACAAGTGAGACTCTAATGTTAAGCTCTTTGTGAAGTTAGTGAAAAACTGGAACAGGCCAATATAGCTGGAGGAGCAGATATTCTGAAGATTAGTCTTGAAAAGGAAGAAATATTACCATAATTTAGACTAAACTTTGAATAATCTTACGATGTGTGACCATTCTAGCTGCTTTTTGTAAACTTGGGGATGTTTCTGGTGCCTGCCTGGGTATGATTTCGAGACAATGAATGTCAACTTGGTGTCTTTTCATTAGGAAGCTTTCTTGGTTAACCATCCCAGAGTCCCTGACTTTTTGATATTTACAGCAGCTGCCTCCCTTTTCATTCTCCCCTCTTCGTCACAATCTTGCCCCCTGTTGGAGGATCACATTTGTAGCCATCTCCTTCAGGGAAAGAAAATGAATGCATCATTTCCAACAACAAACTACTAAGGCCCTCCATTTGAAAACTATATTATGGATGGGACATTATTAACCTTTGTTTGTATATTATGGAAAAAATAAAATTTTACCTAATATTTAACACCTTGTCCATAGAAACTCTTTATGAAATTTGGTTTTCAAAATTGTTATTCATAAGCTGTATTATTAATGGCAATCTTTATCCACCGTCTCACAGAGATGTCTTGTCTTGCTTTGCCTCTTGTAAAATCTAACCACTAGAAATACACATGCATGAAGCTCTGTTCCCATGGTGGCTTCAGCATCATCTTTCTCAAAATAATAGTGTAATCTCACCTCATGGATGATTTTATGCCAAAGCATAAGAGGTATACTAACATAGCGTACAACTGGGAACTTTGACCCCTATTACAGCATCATAAGCTACCTTTACTTTAAGTAAAGTTGACAAGAGCTTTTCATTTTATGATGCTTGAACCTTCACAGTGGGACACGGATACTTTTTGTTCTCTTTAAGTTGCATCAACCATTTTTCCTACCTCTGATTCCATCCTGATGCTTTCTTCTTTCCTGTGTATTTACACAAATGACCAGATTGTCAAGGTGTTTTCTTAAACAGTTGTGTGTTGTGTCTCGATTGCAAGCCCCGAAAGACCATCCAGGAGCCGACTCGGATGAGTTGGACTAGGGTCTCGGTCTTCCAAGCTAGAGCTTGGGACTTGCTCACCGACTACCCTGACGCTCAGGATGGGTTGGTGAAGCATCCTGAGGCCCCCAACAGGACAAGGTTTTATAGGAAATGCTGAGCAAGCAAGGTGGTTTCCAGCCTGGCAAGCGTCTAAGTGAATAACTATTGGGTGCTCTGAAGCAAAACGGTGAACATCCACAAACGGTCAGAAAGTACATCTGAAACAATCAGACTAATCTTTGATTGGCTGTTGCTAGGAAGTAGCCAGGGAGTAGCTCTGAGGTATGACCCAAGGACAAGCCATAGGGTTCTTCCTGGTACTGGGGTGCAGCTTGGGTTCAGCTGCCGGTCAAGTTCTCAGGCTTTTTTTTTTTTAAAGATGGAGTAGGTTTGGTCTCTCAATTAAATGGCTATAAACACCTCCTGCATATTTCTGTGCATTTGTTAGTTCAAAAGACAATATTGGTATTTTTTTAAGAAAATCCGGTGAAGCACAAAAAACTAATCGTCCAACTGTGCAACTAATTTCTAATATTCTGTGAAAGCACTTTAATAAACGTTTTTCTTTATCATCAAAAATTTCATATCTATGATAAAATATTAGCTTATCTACCCCTTGCAACTACTCTCATATTATATCATTTTTCACCAAAATTTGTATTTTTTTAAATAATCTGTTATGTCCATACTAAATTCAGTTAGTACTGCCCATGTGTGCATGGGTGCGGTACATTGGAATCCTCTCTTTGGTCACATCCTCAAAAAGAATGATTCTTTACCCCAGAAACTATTAACTTCCAATAGTACCTCAGTAAGGGGTGGTCCTGGAGATAACTTCTGTGTCTGAGCTGGAGTTTTTGCTGGTGATATCTGTGCATGTGTAATGTAGATAATCAAGCTTCTGTGCGTTCCAAAGTGGAATAGTCATGTCATGGTCAGGAGACAATTGTTTATAGCAACCCTACCCATCCTCTAGACCCCACAACAGTCACATCACTGTCCCACCAGGGAGCACATCTCATCTTGAAAGACAATATTGCAGCATTCAGGGCCCAGGGCTAGGTAAGAGCACTAATACCTTTTTTTCCCTATCTGTTTACATAGCCCAATCTGATACTATGAACACTCGCTAGTGGAAAAGAAAATTCCTAGGTGTGAAATTGTTTTCTTTTTGTCTTGCAGAGTGCTTAGTGTTATTTTGAAATAGAGTCTCACTATGTAGTATGGTAACAAAGGACCATGGCAAAAGCCTGTGCTGTTTTTGAGATCCCTGTGGCTTCCTAGACCAATAACTTACAAAAATGTGTATCATGACTTGCATTGTAGAAAAATTAATTCTTGGGGTTATCTGGAGGCAATTCAGAGACATAGTGAAGTTCTCTCTTTCTCTCTCTCTCTCTCTCTCTCTCTCTCTCATCTCTCTGTGTGTGCATACGTGTGTGTGTGTGTGTGTGTGACAGAGAGAGAGAGAGAGAGAGAGAGAGAGAGAGAGAGAGAGAGAGAGAGAGAGAGCAAGAAAGTGAAAATTTCTGTGTATAAAATTTTAGTGCTTTTTATGTTACCCCTGAAATAATCAAGACATTTCTGGATCAAATTATACTATGACCAGCTGAGTGAATGTCAATTTTCCATCTCCCCATTTTTCCATCTACTGGAATTTTCTGCTGACAGCCACAAGATTATACCATTCTTGTGCAGAAGGATTTACTATTGTTGCAGGAGAGGAGTAAGTTCATAGTTTTGACCCAGAAAATTACTTGGTGAAGAAGAGTTGCTTAGCAGCAACCTGATATCCTAAGATGGGCAGAGATGGTAGGGATTTCCTTAGAATACAAATGACTGTCCTCATGACCTCTCAAGAAGAGAAAGAAAATGGAAGCATTCATCTGCATGAAATGAGGCTTTTGATAATTTAAATGGGTGCAGACCACTAATACCCTTTATTTTTTTTTTTACATCTTGTCCTTTCATGATGTGGATTAAAGGCATTTATGATGAACTCACCATCACCAGTAATGAATTAAGAAAAGAATTAAGAGCACTACACCCTTGGAATCATTCAACCAAGAGTGAGTCCAGATCTGAATCTTCTACTTCATGTTCCTTGTGTCTTGTGTCCTTTGTCGTATGAGTCTGAATCTGTGCCTGACTGGGTGCTGTTCTACGAATCTGTTCCTGTCCTTTTTAGTGTGTGACTCGTGTATGTGTGTGTGTGTGTGTGTGTGTGTGTGTGTGTGTGTGTGTCTATATGTGTCTGTGTATATGTGTATGTGTGTGTGTGTCTATATGTGTCTGTGTGTATCTGCTTGTGCTTGTGCGTTTCTGTCTGTTGCATGACTGTACATCTGTATGTTCTGTCTCTGTGTGTCCCTAACTAAGACTTCTTCCTCTGTTTATTGAACAACAAACACAAAAAGCATCATCTGGGGAAAAGTGGTATACCTCATAGAAATCTTTAAGAGGATTTTACAAGGGATTAAGTCACTAACTCTGACTCAACAACGAATATCATTGTTTATCAACTAATAACTAGAAATGGATATTAATAATAGAAGACAACATGCAAGAGTATTTAACTTAAGATTACACCTATGTATTAGTGTAGGTTGTGAAAGTTGATTACATGGGAATTCTAAGTCAAATAAAGTTAGTTGTTAATTGTTCTCTTAAAAACAGGTTAAACAAACAGGCTGGGTACTTAATAGTCTAACAATCTTAAGTCTTAAGTAACCTCAAGTGTATTATCAATTCTGACTGTGAGTCCTGTTAAAGTTTTAGTCTCTTAGAATGTAAGAGGGGTTTTCATAATACTGCATCACTACACAGCAAGTCCTAGTATTCTCTGCATAGAAAAACCTTAACTTCTCAGATATGACCACATTCACGCTGCCTTTTTTATGCTAATCAACCTAGATTATGATGTCAGTTAATTATATAGCAAGATTTACAAGTAAGTTATATATAATCTCTTGTCAACTTGACACTTGAAAAGGAACCCAAACTTTTTCTACATAGAAGTCACAAGCCGGGATATTGAGCCTCCTAGAAGGTAGGCTACGTGATGTGAGTAGTTTGTGGGTGAGGTGGCTTTCATAGGTTCTTGGGTTTGAACACTGTATATCAGAAGACTTTGTGGATTTAGGAGCTTATGGAACCTTGCCACCTGAGGCATGCCTGGTTGGATACTTGGAGGTATCTTTCCCCTTTCTTACTCTCTTTCTTCTTACTCTTCTTTCCTCTTTCCCTGCCACCTCTTCTTCTCCTGTTCATATCTTCTTCAAGATATGAACAGTCCAGGCCCCATCAGCTGCTTTGTCCAGATCCAAACAGAATCCTTCCCACCCTTGCAAGGACCATAAGCACTCACCTCAACAGTTCATTCCTCTGCTGATGCAGTTATATAATATTCTCCTCATTCTGAAACATTTACTCAGGTATTTTTTAATAGATATCTTAGTCAGACTTTCATCATTGTGACACATACCTGAGAGAAACAGGGATTATTTGAATTCATGATTTCAGAGGATTCATAGAACATGGTCCTCAGGCTCTGGCTTCAGGGTGGTGGTAAGACAGTCGGGTGTGGCAGCTGAGTAGGATCAAGAGAGACAGAGAGAGAGTAAGAGAGATTACAGAGAGATGCGTGTGTGTGTGTGTGTGTGTGTGTGTGTGTGTGTGTGTGTGTGTATACGCGCGTGCGTGAGAGAGGGAGGGAGGGAGAGAGAGAGAGAGGGAAATAGATCAAGGTCACGATGCAGTGACCTAATATGAGATCTGCTATCTTAAGCAATGAGAATATTTACTATTATAATAGCCACAATTCAGAGTTCATCCCCGGCATTGCCTCCCCTTTGTCCCTTCCATAGCTCCTCATCCCAATCCCTTTCATGCTTACCTCAGAGAGGGTGCTCAACTTCTCCCTCCACCTGGGAATCCCCCTTCCCTAAAGCCTCAAGTCTCTACAGGATTAGTCATATCATCTCCCACTGAGGCCAGACCAGATAGCCCTCTGCTATATATGTGCCAGGGGCCTCCTTGGACCAGACCTTGTATGCTCCCTGGTTGGTGGCTACGTCTGTAGGAGCCTCCAGGGATCCTGGTTAGTTAAGACTACTTGTTTTCCTATCTGGTTGCCAGCCCCTTCAGCTCCTTCAGTCCTTTCCTTAATTCCGCCATAGGGGTCTTCGACTCCAGTCCAATGGTTGTGTGTAAGTATCTGCATCTATCTCAGTCAGCTGCTAGTAGGGCCTCTCAGAGGACAACCATTCTAGACTCTGGTCTGTAAGAACATCATAGCATCAGTAATAGTATCAGGCATGGGTGCCCCCCACCCCATGCAGTTTTAGTCACTATTGCTTTGTAGTACGACTTGAGGTCAGGAATGGCGATTCCACCATTATCAAGTAGACTTCATGCCAGGGATGCAGGGATGGTTCAATATATGGAAATCCACCAACATAATCCACTATATAAACAAACTCAAAGAAAAAAACCACATGATCATCTCATTAGATGCTGAGAAGGCATTTGACAAATTCAACACCCCTTTATGGTAAAAGTCTTGGAAAGATCAGGAATTCAAGGCCCATACCTAAATATGGTAAAGCTGCATACAGCAAACCGGTAGCCAACATCAGACTAAATGTAGAGAAACTTGAAGCAATCCCACTAAAATCAGGGACTAGACAAGGCTGCCCTCTCTCTCCCTACCATTTCAATATAGTCCTAACCAGAGCAATTAGACAATAATAGGAGGTCAAAAGTATACAAATTGGAAAGGAAGAAGCCAAAATATCAGTATTTGCAGATGATATGGTAATATACTTAAGTGACCCCCAAAATTCCACCAAAGAACTCCTAAACCTGATAAATAACTTCAGCAAAGAAGCTGGGTATACTTCCTCTGCTCAAAGGATAAATGGGCTGAGAAAGAAATTAGGGAAACAACACCACTCATAATAGTCACAAACAATATAATATATCTTGGTGTAACTCTAACCAAGCAAGTGAGAGATCTGTATGATAAGAACTTCAAGTCTCTGATGAATTTAGTCTACTATCGGAGGGTCCCACAGCTATTGGGACACCACTGTAACAGAATAATAATTCAGAGATCTGTAATTCTAGGAAATGTGCCTGCTTGCAAGACAAATAAACACAGTTAACATCCCAGGAATTTGGGGTAGCACACACCTTGGGAAAATCTTTTTCTGCCCCACCTTTTTATGGCAACCACTAGAACCTCTTTTCCTGTGGATAATTTATGTCCTGGTGGAGATAAACCTTAGACCACTGTTTTGAGTACAATCTAAGTGAAAGTAAGTTCATCATCTCACTTTTGCTAATGCCAAGCATACATGTTCTTAGAAATATGGAATATACAGTCCACACAAGTATAGACCATTCAGTTATATGTTGGATAGGAAAAGGAAAAGAGTTAGAGTTCCCATGAAAGCATGCCAGGCCTTGGCCAATATCCAAATGGGATAGAAAGAAAAAAATGGAAAAGAAATTACAATTTTCTGTTATTGAGAAAAGTGAGCATAGCACAGTGCTTCATGACGTAAGTCTTGCAAGAAACTGCCTGGAGGGTCTCTGGAAGAACCTCACTAAGGGGGTAATTATTCCTCCCATCTCCTTAGCATGACATCAAGTAAACCAGCCTATAGACTTGAGAGCAAGTGATTTACCTCCTAATTGTATTAATCATAAAAAGAAATGTCAATTGAATGTAATAGCTTATTCTATATAATAAATATTATATTAATTATATATAACTAATATACAATATAATATATAATAGATATAATAATATGTAAATATAATAAATATTAACTTAACCATAATATCTTATAATGTTAGGTCTTGGGGAAGAAGGATGACTTAAGAGCATGGAGTTCTCTTCCTTAGGTCCTGGGTTCAATGTCTAGCATTCATGAGTTGTCTCATAACCATATATATCTCCAATTCCAAGGATCTGATGCCCTCTTTTGGTCAATGCAGGCCCAAGGTATGTTTGTTCCACACAGATATACATAAAGAAGAAAAAAAACTAGCACATGAAGCAAAATTTAACTGATGATGATGAAGAAGAAGAGGAGGAGGACAAGGAGGAGGAGGAGTAGGGAGGAGGACAAGGAGGATGAGAAGAAGAAGAAGAAGAAGAAGAAGAAGAAGAAGAAGAAGAAGAAGAAGAAGAAGAAGAAGAAGAAGAAGAAGAAGAAGAAAAAGGTAGTGGTGGTGGTGGTCAGGCTTCTTCCAATGCTAAAGGCTGAACTTACATTGTATTCATTTGACTACATGAAACAAACACGAAGTATGTTTGCCTTAATCAGCCTCAACAAAACCCAGAAATCTTCCTTTATTGTTTCATCAAAGAACTGTAACTTAAAACCACAATATGCTACTGTCTCACTCCAGTTTTAATGTCTATGGTCAAAGGACAAAGACTGGATGTAGGGGAATACCAGGACAGAGAAGCGAGAGGGGGTTGAATGGGGAATAGAGGGAGGGAAGGGGGCTTATGGGACTTTTGGGGAGGGAGGAAACGGGAAAGAGGAAATCATTTGGAATGTAAATTAAAAAACTTAGAAAATAAAAAAAAGAGAATACTGGCAAGGATGTAAAAGAAATGTAACTTTTTCACAGTGTTGGTGGGACTTAATATGGCAATTATGGGTAACAGCATGGAGGTTGGTCAAAAGACATAAACCAGAACTGTCATTTAGTAGTCTTACTAGGCCATATGGTAGAGTTCCAGTCCTAGTTTTTAACAGACCTTCATGCTGTAAGCGTCTCATAGTGTTTGTCTTTAAGTTTACACTAAATCCATTGTAAAAGTTGGTATTTATGCTTTGTTATTGGAACAGTACATTTGAGGGATAACTTATCCTTTTCTAGATTTAAATCAGTATGCTCAGTGAGGTTTTGGTTTCAATCAGTGATCACAGGCTGCTGATAAACAGATTGTAAACAAGAGGTCCAGTAATGAGCAATGGATTGGATCAGGTTGAAAACACCTTTACCTCTCAAGTCACAATGAAATTGTGAGATTCTAATGGCAGTGCAGTGACTCTTGCAACTACTCAGGTTTTACTGTAGTTCACAGGTGGCCACATCTAAACCAGAAGGAATGGGTGTGTTGCATTTAAAGGTTATTAACTAAACTTTGAATTTCATATAATTTTTCATGACATAGAATATGATTTTGTAACCATTTAAAAATGTACACTCTTGTACATTCTTAAGTCACAGTCTGTACAAATGCAGTCAGTGTGCCAGATTTAAAACATGGCTTATAACTTGCCAACCCCTTAACTATGTCTAAATAGCCAAATGAAATGAAACAGTGACTATGTTTAAAATTCCAGATATGCATCTTCTTCAGGGGTCACCGAATCTTTTCTTCCTTGTGACGCAGGAACATCTTATCTGTCAGTTCATACAAGTCTTTGCTCCCATAAGTTAATTTTGTAAAAATCCTACTTCTTACACTTGTCAGATGTGTCTTACCAATGTGAATATCATCTAAAATAAATCAGCATTCCTAAATTACAAAACCAAGTTATATAAGCCATGTCTATCCTCTGTTATAATACCACATAGTTCTCCAGAGTAGCATATTACACTGTGAACGACCGTGCCTAAATACAGATGTTTACAGTTTTAGCTGAAGCCAGAATTTTTTTTGTTACACATTTTTTTGGCAAAATATTGTTTCCTTCGAGCTGGGTGGGGAAATATATCAGTGGGTAAAGCACTTGCAAGGCAACCTAAGGGCCCAAGTTCAATCCCCAACTTCCGATAAAAAAAAAAAAAAAAAAAAGATGGGCACTATGACAAGCACTTTTAACCCAAGTATTGAAACATAGACCATGAAGAACCTTAGGTTCAGGCTGGCTAGCTAATCTGGTCTAATTGATGTACACTTGTACACACATTACCATTCTCACATAACACAAGCACACATGTATGCAAACATTCACACACATATGCACGTACGTGTACATGAGTGCCCAGAGACATACAAATATTTTGCCCTTGATATTGAGACAACATGAATGAAGAATTCTGAAGAAGGATGGCAGGGCTGAATAATAGAGCCAGTTTCTCCTGGAAGGGGAGAAAGACAAAGGTCGTCTGATGAGTGCAGGGATGGCCACAAAGGATTTCCACCTGTACTGTGTTTAGTGACTTTCTATATTTTGGCTCAGCAGAGCAAGTGGCATCTGGAAACAGCGTTTCAAACCTAAAACAAAGGCCAACTTGAATGCTTGGGGACCACTCAGGAACATAAAGAGACCAGAAGTTGAACATGCAGTTTCCGTTTTGGTTTCCAGTATGCCATGTGAGAGACAGAACACTTATCAAAATTTTTCTAGGATGATAAACATGATGGTTGAGACCTGACTTTTACATGGATGCTGCACACAAGTCCCAGTGATTGTGCACCAAGCACTTCACTACTGAGTCATCTTTCTAGCCCCAAATTCTTGAATTTTAAGATTTTATAATAAAATAAAACAAAACAAAAATTAACACACTGGAATTGGACAAAATAAAAAAAAACAGTAGGAAAAGAGCCCCAAGAGAAGGCACAAGAAAAAGACCTACTCATTTGCACATACATGTGCGCTGTACATGAATAAAAGATTCAGTGTTTTGTGATATGATGAAATATTTTAATTTTTATTCTATTATATATTACCATTACCAACTGAAACTCCAATAACCAAACTAAAGCACTAGATATGCCTTATCTCCATGAATATTATATTGATATTTGCTGAGTATCAAAGATTTGATTCCCATATACTGACCAATAGCACAATATAAAACCTGATAGGTACTGCCTCTCTTGTCTCCATAGCAAAAAGAGGGGCTACTGTGCCTGTATGGACAGATAGACGCTGCTGTGGCTTCTGAGGCTCCCTTAGACAACTCCATCAAGCAGGTAACAGAGATAACACAGTTGCAGCTCCCTTTCTCATCCTTGACCTTACATTGGCGGCAATTCTTTACTGATTACACCATGCATTTCTAGCAGTGAGTACCTGATGTTCATTTCTTGAATGTTCATTATTGTGTAAGCACCTTGGTCCACTTATGAAGTAAGTCCTTCTGCTTTAAAGACTCCCAATGGATTATTACCCTGTCAGAACTCCCACTTCTTACAGGAAAATCATAATAGTATATGTTATTTTATAGTAATTATTGTATCTTACTCGAACCCATTGTTACGTTCTCTTTTAAGATATTGTCTTGTTAGGGTTTTATTACTTTGAACAGACACCATGAGCAAGGCAACTCCTTTTTTTTGTTGTTTTGTTTTGTTGGTTTTTTTATTTTTTTTATTTTCTATATTTTTTATTTACATTCCCAATACAGCATTTAATTGGGGCTGGCTTATAGGTTCAGAAGTTCAGTCCATTATCATCATGGCAGGAGCATGGCAGAATCCAGGCAGGCATGGTACAGGAGAAACTGAGAGTTCTACATCTTCATGTGAAGGCTACTAGCAGAATATTGGCTCCCAGGCAGCTAGAATGAGGGTCTTAAAGCCCACACCCACAGTGACACACCGACTCCAACAAGATCTCACCTACTCAAACAGGGCCACACTTTCTAATAGTGCCACTTCCTGGGCCAAGCATATACAGACCATCACATTCCACTCCCTGGCCCCCACAGGCTTGTTCAAACATATGAGTCTATGGCCATACCTTAACATATGCAAAATGCAAAATACATTTAGTCCAACTTCAAAAGTCCCCATAGTCTATAGCAGTCTCAACAATGTTAAAAGTCCAACATCCAAAGTCTCTTATGAGATTTATCCAATCACTTAACTCTAATCCCCCAAGGAAAACAGGAAAACAGCTGGGCAAACTCCAAACTCTACATCTCCATGTTTGATGTCAAAGCAGTCTTCAGATCTCTAACTCCTTTTTCACCTTTGTTGACTGCAGCAAACTTCTTTCTCCTGAGCTGGTTGCACTCCGGGAGACGGCTCAAGGAAACAAGATGTGCGAGGGCATGGCTGAACTGCAGAGACACTGTGTTGAGTCAGAGAAACTCAACTGGAAGAAAACGTATCTTAAGACTGCATCTGTACGAACTTCTTAAATACAAAACTTCAGTGTGAGAATACAGGCTGATGCCCCTTTGGTCCAGACTATGGAAGAAATGGGAAGGATTGAAATGTTATCTCTCTTAATCATTGTGAAGATTCTGGGGCAATATACATTTGCCAAAAATCCTAAGACACCAGGAATAAGGTCCATTTTATTGCTTGTAAATTGGACCTCAATAAAGTTTATTAATAATTGTGGAAAAAGAGAAAAAGAAGGAAAGAAGAAAATGAAGAAAGTAAAAAAGAAAGAAGAAAGGAAGGAAGGAAAGAAGGAAGGAAAGAAAATAAGGAAGGAAGGAAGGAGGGAAGGAAGGAAGGAAGGAAGGAAAGAAGGAAAGAAAGAAAATAAGGAAGGAAGGAAGGAAGGAAGGAAGGAAGGGGGAAGGAAGAAATTAGATGTGTTGATGGATGCCTTTAACTCCAGCACTCATGAAACTCTCTGTGAGTTCCAGTCCAACCTGGTCTATGTAGTGAGTTCCAGGACAGCTAGAGTAACATAACAGAGAGATCATGACCCTCAAAAAAACTAAAATGAAAAAACAGAGCAACAAATGTATCCTGATATTTGTTATATCTCCACAATTAATGCTCTAATAAATTTAAAACTTTTGTTTGTGAACTCAGAATTATTACTTTTTGGAAATGTTTTGTTTTTCTTTATTTATCCATAATATTGGATGTAGCTTGCTTTCTGGAGCTGGGATTATCAAACATGCTCATTAAAAAAGCAGGAAACAAGCCGGGCGGTGGTGGCGCAAGCCTTTAATCCCAGCACTTGGGAGGCAGAGACAGGAGGATTTCTGAGTTCGAGGCTAGCCTGGTCTACAAAGTGAGTTCCAGGACAACCAAGGCTACACAGAGAAACCCTGTCTCGAAAAACTAAAAAAAAAAAAAAAAAAAAAGGCAGGAAACAGAATCAGAAGGTAGAGTTGGAGATAGAATCATCAATACAAACTGGGCAAGTACGTAACAACCAGATAAGATTTTGTGCATCAGAAATGACTTGCTCAGATGAGGTTACCCAAGCATTAAAAAAAAACTCCAATTTTTTAACATAATGTAATCATCAAAATGGTCACAAACTCTAGAATAAGAATTTGATAAAGGCTACTCCTCCTTGTGTTGAATCCACTGATATAGAGTAATTGTTTACAATTTGGCATCAATATTCAATTCTGTTTATCAAAAAGTGCATCATTGATGATGTCAGTTATTAAAGATAGCATTTTCAAGTTCAACGGGTTGCACTTTGCTTCTAAGATTTAGATGCTGGAGATGCCATGCAGAAGGAGTTGGGGTGAGCAAGTGAGATTTCTTGAGAAGCTCCACCACTTTGCCCAGTTGCAATGGATGAACCTCAGAAATGTAAAGCCCTGGAAGGTCGGGGTTTCCTTTCTGGATTGTTTCTTGCTGCTGCTGTTCCTTCCCTTGTTTGTCACTGCTATATTCCTCTTGTATCTAGCATGTTGTGAAAGGGCATGGAGGGACCCTAACTGCCTACAGCCTGCTCTGATTGCTTCTTGAAAGACAGCCCACTCTATTGGGCAATGTTCTTGCAGAACAATATGAAGATAAACTCTCATAAAGTAAATTATTTAAATGAAGTAATGACTTCACAGGATTTTTCTTTTGATTTAAATAGTTTTAAGAAGTTAGGGTAGTTGATAGAAAGTTTAAGGAGATTTAAGTTGTTTTGCCAGAAAGACATAATAAAGTTAGAATTTAGAATAGAGTGTGCCCCCTCCCTTGTATTATACTGAGGGCTGCATGGGTGAGAAAAGGAATACTTTTCTAGTATTTCTAGTATTCTAGGCTGCATGGGTTAGAAAAGAAAAAGCTTTCATCTGTTACAAGTCCGTAATTGTACTTGGAAGAGAAAAATTGGCTTGGGACAAGTAGTTGATCCACAAAAACAGTTGAGGTTGGGTCTGAGTTCCTGAATCTTGTGATCTAGGATTTGGCCATAGGTTTTGGTGTGCACCATGTTAACAAGGTTATGAATAAAGAGTAAATAATTCTATTATAAAAATAGATGATTCAATAGATATAAAAATAGATGGTTTAGTTGAACAAGACTTCAAAAATAAGACCTAAGATAAATGATGATCTATTTCTTGGTAAATACAAGTTGTTGTCAGCTACGCATAGGGAAAAACTTGCTACTGTAGAATTGGCTTGCTTAAACTTTGGTAGTCATTGACAAAAGAGTTACTGCTTTAGGGTTAGGAGGAACTTGTGGAGAGAAAGGCAGAGGGAAGTGTTTAGTTAGGTATGAGTTTCATAATAATACATAATTATCCTGTTGTAATTTCCTTTGTGTAATGATTTTGATCCATTCTAGAAGAATATGTTCTTGTGGCAATTGTTTTTGGAAATTGTGTACCCTATAGCTATGAGGTATTATTTTCTTACATAGGGAATTTTTGTCTTTGGTCTTATAAAAAGGCTAAGAAGGAAAAAAGTTGTGGAGCTTTGCTTCATTCACCAAATGTATGTGTATGTATGCATATATGTAAAATGGTTGGAAATTGTTAGAGATTGCTTCATTTACCAAGTGTGTGTGTGCGTGTGTGTGTGTGTGTGTGTGTGTGTGTGTGTGTGTGTGTGTTTGTGTGTGTGTGTTCCCTCACCATTTTCACTGGCCCCAGAAAATCAAGCTGTGAAAGATCTGCTGAGTGAGCGATCACTGGGTCTATCCCCTGCCTCAGTTTACCCTGATTTGTCAAAGCTGGCCTTCAACAAGATGTCATCCCATTCTTGTCTCTTGGACCTTTGTACCAGGATGACATATCACATGTTGCTAGTTCACTAGGAAGATTATCTTTGTTTTGCTAATATGATCTTGAAAATTTATTAAAAGACCAAGTATTTTTGTTGACTTTCTCCAGTGTTCTCCAAGGATAATCAATTGTTATTAGGATTTCAGGTCTTGTTATGATTATCTTTCTTAAACTCCCTGTTTCCTTTCTGGGTTCTCTTGAACATTGCATGAAACTGTGCTCTCTGCCCTTTGTCAGTAACTTCCTATTTGGGAAAACAGTAAATATTGCATTCTGTCACTTCCTGAAGAAAGTCACCAAATACCTCCAATGATTTCTATCAATCAGACCTTCAACGTATTGCTTATTTTAACCCTGGAATTGAAGCTATGTTAAAGATCCTTCACTCAGAAAAAGATTTGCTGGAGAGAGGGAAGATATGAATATGGAGGGGAGGAGAGCCAGGGAAGGGGACATTCCTTGGTCTTTTATTTTCTTCATCCTTTATTTGCTTAACTCCCAATGGAAACTTGGAGAATTAATCTGTATGAATCAGGAAAATTCAATTACTGATGTAGAGAAAATGAAGGCGACTGTATTCCAAAAGTATATGTACCATCAAGTAGAGATTTAAACGCAAATGGAGTAGTCCTTAGAGGCATAATGAACCATGAGAATGGGAAATGGAGAAATTGCTAGAGGGCGCTAAGCACTACTTTTCAATATTCAGAGTCCGAAATTGGTTATAAGTAGTCATTACTAATCTTTGCAAGTGACTCTGTATGCAGCTGAGATAAATCAAAATAGTAACATCTTTTAGGGAGAATATAACGTAAAAGACAAGGCCATAAAGTACCCAAGCTGAATTTCACATATGTCAGCACAAAAGTTTAGATAAAACAAAATCCTTTGCAATTGTAGAGAATGTGGGAGGTTCATGGGGGGGGTCAATAAACATAGTAGGTGGGCAGAACTGTTGAAAGCATCGGCCATCACCAGTGCATAGCTGAGAGGACCTGCTGTTTTACTTACTTGTAAATTGGAGGTGGTACCTAATATGCTACCTTGAGAGTGGCCCTACAACTGACACATAACATAATAATGCAAGTAAAATTCCACTTAATATGTAAAGTATAATATTTGTCTAATAGACTTTTTTAGTTTCTTAACAATTTTATTTTTAATGGATATTTTATATATTTACATTTCAAATATTATCCCCTTTCCCAATCCCCCCTGAAATCCCTTATCCCACCCCCCCTCGTCCTCCTGCTTCTATGAGGGTGTGCTCCCACAAATTCACCCACTCCTGCCGTCCCGCCTCGCATTCCCCTGGAATGCCTCCCATTCCCCTGGAATGCCTCGCACTGGGGCATCGAGCCTTCACAGAACCAAGGACCTCCTCTCCCATTGATGCCCGACAAGGCCATCCTCTGCTACATATTCGATGACTGGAGCCGTGGGTCCCTCCATGTGTACTCTTTGGTTGGTGGTTTAGACCCTGGGAGCTCTGGTTGATTGATATGTTCTTCCTATCAGTTTGCAAAACCCTTCAGCCCCTTCAGTCCTTTCTCTAACTCCTCCATTGGAGATCCCGTGATCAGTTCAATGGTTGGCTGCAAGCATCTGCCTCTGTATATGTCAACCTCTGGCAGAGCCTCTCAGGAGACAGCTATACCAGGCTCCTGTCAGCGTGCACTTCTTGGCATCCACAATAATGTCTGGGTTTGGTAACTGTATATGGGATGGATCCTCAGGTGGGGCAGTCTCTGGGATGGCCTTTCCTTCCGTCTCTGTATCTCCTCCCATGGATATTTTGTTCCCCCTTCTAAGAAGGACCAAAGTATCCATACTTTCGTCTTCCTTCTTGTGTTTCATGTGATCTGTGAATTGTATCTTGGGTATTCTGATATTCTGGGCTAATATCCACTTATCAGTGAGTGCATACCCTGTGTGTTCTTTTGTGATTGGGTTAGCTCAGGATGATATTTTCTAGTTCCATCCATTTGCCTAAGAGTTTCATGAATTCATTGTTTTTAATACCCAAGTGGTACTTCTTTGTGAAAATATGCCACATTTCTTGTATACATTCCTCTGTTGAAGGACATCTGGGGTACAGAGTTAAACAAAGAATTCTCAACTGAGGAAACTCGAATGATCGAGAACCACCTAAAGAGATGTTCAACATCCTTATTCATCAGGAAAATGCAAATCAAAACAACCCTGAAATTCCACTTCACACCAGTCAGAATGGCTAAGATCAAAAACTCAGGTGACAGAAGATGCTGGTGAGGATGTGGAGAAAGAGGAACACTCCTCCATTGCTGGTGGGATTGCAAGTTGGCACAACCACTCTGGAAATCAGGCTGGCAGTTCCTCAGAAAATCGGACATAGTACTACCTGACTACCCAACTATATCACTTCTGGGCATATACTCAAAAGGTGCTCCAACATACAATAAGGACCCATGTTCCACTATGTTCATAGCAGCCTTATTTATAATAGCCAGAAGCTGGAAAGAACTCAGATGTCTAATAAACTCTTGATAACCTCATAACTGAGACTTGGATAGTGAGTGAGACAGCAAAACTGACAAGAAAGTTTGAACCAAGATTCCTCAGATATTTCTTTCTTCCATTCACTTTTTCGTAATTCTATCCTTGTACCTCTGAGTCTTTAGATAAAGTTTCTTCAATATCTTTCTTATCCTTCAGTTCCCTTTCCTGAATTAGAGTCCATCAAAATCTTTCCTATCTCATAGCAACCAAGCCTGGGGTAGGAAACAAACCTCAGTAGGATGAAGGCTAGAGTTTGTTGGTTCTGGGATTGAGATCAGTATCCTTATCTGTCTATACTTAAGGGATTAAATCAAGACTAAGTGGCCAAGTTGTAGCATAGCCAACTTCCTAAGACTGTCTTTGTCTAAAAATCCTAAAACACATCTATCTTACTCTCTTCACAGAAGTCAACGAAACAGATCCTGCTTGCTTTTCAATACTTTATTCTACTATTGCCTTAAGGATTAGGAATGAAAACACTTTCCCTTCCCTATGCCATTCTGGTGTAGATGGGCATTGTGTTAGTCAGTTTATCTATCTCCAAACAAAAAATAATGCTTGAGAAAATCAACTGAAGGAAGGAAAGATTTATGTTGGCTCCTGGTTTCCGAGGGCGCTTGGCTCCACAGTTCTTTGTCACTATGTGTGGAAAGGCAGAATATCACAGTGAGAAGATATAGGGCAGCAATGGCTAATGATGGACAGAATACATGGAGATGGAAGCATTTAAAAGACCCTTTGATAGTACGCCTCTTACCTGTTTTCTCCAAGCAGGTGCTACTACCAACCAGTCTGTTCAGCTAGGAATTTGTCAATCAAAAGACAGGAGGGAGCTTGGAGAGAACTCCTTATTTTGATAGGTCACAGTAAGATGGTGGTTCTTCCATGTCTAGATCTTAAAACATTTGAAATTATGAGGATATCATGAACCACACACTCCCTCAGGTCTCCTACTTTGTCACAGTAATACTTCCCTGAAAATCCTTTGAATGAAAGAGATTCAGTCATCTATATCCAAATTTTCTCCTGAAGATTCTAATACACAGCCAAAATTAAGTTACTTTCCCTTGGTGATTTCATCTAATCCCAAGGTTAGTTACCTGATCTATCTATCTATCTATCTATCTATCTATCTATCTATCTATCTATCTATCTATCTATCTATCTATCTATCTATCTATCTATCCATCCATCCATCCATCCATCCATCCATCCATCCATCCATCCATCCATCTACCTATCTATCTATCTATCTATCTATCTATCTATCTATCTATCTATCTATCTATCTATCTATCTATCTATCTATTACACACACACACACACACACACACACACACACACACACACACACACACATTTGTGCTTTCTATGTTGGTAATTTTCTAAAATTCCAGATTCCCATGAAAACCCACCCACTTCATGTTTTTGTTTGCATATCTCCTTTGTCAAGAAAGGATTCCTTGGGTTGCAAACATCAATGATATTTGTCAATGGCTGTCTCAATGTTTCAGAATCAAGGAACAATTTGTGCAAGTCTAAATAACATCTTTTGGAAGTTTCTGAATTGTTTTCTAAGGCAAGTTTCAGTTGCTCACTTACAGATACAGACATTTTAAAAGGTTAATCAGAATTTATAATGGTAATAATAACTGTAAGTTGAGAAGAAGAATAGAAAGTGGTGTTAGTGAGAGGTTAGACAACTGGTAACCCAAACATAAGTTTTTAAAAGTGAAGTTACAGTAAGCTACAGAACTAGAATTCATGAGTAAATATTATATATGTAATAAACAAGTAGGAGAGAAAACCTGGGGCTCCATACACAAAATGAGAGAGATAGAAAGGTAATTGTTCAACTGTATCAGCACATAGTGTGCATATATTCTGGAATATCATGAACTAGGGGTGGCTTCAGTGGATTAACCTACAGATTAGAAGTGGAAATGATGGATCAGCATGTGATAGACTCTAACTTTGATTCTCACACTAATAGTAAAAGTAGGGATATAATTTGAGAATTGATACAATCAAAGTATATTATATATGTATGAAAATGCAGTCTTATATAATTAATATATGTAAATAAGTATACTACACCTCAAAAGAATGTCCAAGTATCATATGCTATTAAGTTTGTAATATACTAGATATATAGGAAAAATTAATTTCCTGAATTTTATTATTATACATGATATATATTTATAGAGTTATCAACTTGTTCATGTATGGAATTACCATGCTATATATCATAATTTTACATAATTAAAGTAATATTTAAAGAGAAAACTAGTTTCTTATCATTGTTGAAAAGTTTTTTATCATTGATATTAGCAAGAAGATAATTTTATTCTCTAATTTTACTCATGTATACTTAAGTATCTTCTTTTGTATTATACTTACAATTATAATTATATGAGTCTTTTTATCATAGTTACTAAAATGTTTATATTGCATATAATAGCTAAGCATATGTATAAATATTTACAGAAAATTTGCAATTATTTTTCTCTTTAAATATTTGCTAAATAAAAACAACATATCCATATATTAATCATATATGTATATATATATATATTTTCCAGACAAATTATAGGCATTAAGAAATAGGAGTAAATGATCAAAATGCAGTTCTTGAACTTCAGGAGTCGGGGATGCATTTGTGTGTCTGTGTGTGACTGTGTGTGAGTGTATGTCTGACTGACTGTCCGTGTGTCTGCCTATATGTGTATATGTCTGTCTGTGTATGTGTCTATATATGTGTCTCTTTGTGTGTCTGTGTGTCTATGTGTGTGTCTGTCTGTGTGTGTGTATGTGTCTCTGTGTGTGTCTCTGTGTGTATATGTGTCTGTGTGTGTTTGTGTTCATGTGTGTCTGTGTTTGTGAATGTATATCTGTCTACGTGTCTGTCTCTGTGTGTCTGTCTGTATATGTTTATATGTGTCTGTCTGTGTGTGTATTTATGTGTGTCTGTGTCTGTGTGTCTCTATGTCTGTCTGTGTGTATATGTGGGTGCTTCTCTGTCTCTCTCTCTCTCTGTGTGTGTGTGTGTGTGTGTGTGTGTGTCCAAGTGAAGAGTCGTATCCTATCATATAGCAAGTCCTCAAATACAGAGAAGTACAAAGTCTCTCAAGAATGTAGGAATAGATTCCTAGCCCAATATTTAATAAAGAACACTGTATGGATAGTCTTTCTGTAAACTTAAACCCAGTGTGAAGTCAGGGGAAAAGGTAAAGGAAAGAGGATATGAGGACAGTGGGCTAAGTTCCTGTTGTGAACTGGAAACTGAATCCGTCTGATTGGTGTATTTACATTAATTACTGCCAGAGTCAGATTTAAGGCATGCATTGAGAAGTAGGAATATCTTTGCTGTTCAGCTGCCATCTTCAGAAAGATCATGGATCTTTTAACAACTAGTAGAATTTGTACTTTTTTACCAAAAACTCTTAGACCAAAATCCTCTTCAGTTCCAGTGAAAGATCAAAAGAACACACCATATTTACTTTTTTTAATTTAAGCAAATGAGTGAAGAAACATAGTTTATCAGCTTACTATTTGCAGGTGAACAGTAAAACTTTTCATTTCCAACTTGTTCTTTATAAGAAAGTATTATCTTTGCCTTTACAAATTTAGTGGCTGTTAATGACAACCAGAGCACTAGGGAAATGGAACCTTAGCATGTGTGAATATATAAACACACTTAGTATTTGATAATTCCCAATGTTGCTTTATATGCTCATTTTACTCCTACTTAATTGAGTTATGGAGCATTGAAAAGCATTAGATTTTGGATTAACCATTTTTCCCTAACAATAATTGCTTCTTCACTATTTCTGGTATATATTTAAGTACTGCTATGAAAATATGGATGCTAAGAATAATTTATATGGTTCAAACTCTGACCAGGAAATTTCATAAAGACTGCATGGCATGGCTCAATTGTTCTTAACAATCAGGGGCCAAGTTTCATATATTATTTGCAGGGCAAAAAACAATGACTGAAGACTCATAATAAATCTTCAACTTGGCACAGAAAGACTGACTTATCTAACATCCTATCAGAGTAGCCAGTGGCCGTTTAAAAAAAAAATAACAAAAGATCAAGTCTTTTACTACCACAATCCTTTTAATCTAAGCCCAGATACAAAATCATTTGCATTGTAAGTCATGCTCAATGGCTTTTATATGCTTAAGTTTTCAGTCATCATTTTTATTGTTTCCTAAATTACTTCTAATCAACGATCCTTTGGGCAATGTTTGCGTTTGTTAAAGGTTAAAGTTGAGGAGCCAATGCCATGTGCAGTCATCTAAAATATTTGATTTTAAGGTTTGTGCTTTGATATTGGGTGATGTCCAGATATGAAGGACCTATGATAGTTTAATAAGAATGAATAATCATTTCTGGCCATTGTTAAAATTTTGTATATAAGGAGCAACTGTCCATTAGCTAAAGTAGGCAACCAGAAAAACAGAATCCTGTCTCTGAGGACACTGTAAGTACATTTGATGATCAAAAGTAATTGAAATTTTGGTCCTTTTCCTTTACTTCAACTATCATGGATAAATGCATCCATTTAATTTATGTATTATGTTTCTAGAATTTGGCTAATATTTTTCTCTGTTGTGTGTAAATGAAATTCTTATTTACTGATAGGTGAATTTGTCTATTAATGTCATAAATATCTACTGTGAAGGTTTGTCTTTTCATGTTATTTTGAAAAACAATAGATCAGCCCTTTCACATCATGGAAATCATTATTATTGATATTTAGTAGCATAACATCATCCACCATCTGGTATTGAATTAACAATTATCAGTAACACTGTTCAGCAGGCTACTAATGTAGTTCTTCAAATTAAAACTCAAAGAAACAGAAATTTTGTCTGTACTTGATGCCCTAGTATAGGGGAATTCCAGGACAGGGAAGGAGTGGGTTGGTTTGGTGAGCAGGGACAGGGGATGGGATGGGTGGTTTTCAAAGAGGAAACCAGGAAAGGGGATAACATTTGAAATGTAAATAAAGAAAATGTCTGGGGCTGGAGAGATGGCTCAGCGGGTAAGAGCACTGACTGTTCTTCCAAAGGTCCTGAGTTTAAATCCCAGTACCCACATAGTGGCTCACAACCATTCATAAAGAGATCTGACACCCTCTTCTCGTGTCTGAAGACAGCTACAGTGTACTTATATATAATAAATAAATAAATCTGAAAAAAAAGAAAATGTCTAATTAAAAAAAAAAAGATTCATTGGGACAGTTGTCCCCAATTCATTTCTTATATATGCTGCTTAAGGCCATTCCAATGAAGCTTTATGGTAAAGGGGAAGATAATCCTTAGGAACAACCAGTACAGTTTTGACTTGGATGTTTTCTATATACTTGTTGGGTCTTGTTTTGTTCACCTGCAAAGTAAGGAACATAATGCCAAGGACTTAATAGAGTTGTTTTAATTAAATATAGCAATACCAATAATACTTGCTTATAATAATAGTGGTAATACTTATACTTAATTATAATGTTTGTATCATTGGGAGATATACTCTCGTTTGTCCTATTTTATCGAAAAGTAAACAAATCGTGAAAATAACTCACCTGCAAATAACACGTGTAAGCACACTATTGGGCATGAGATATCCTGGAATTTGTTACCAGATGTTTTAAGGAATTTAATCATGCTCCAAGTATTTTAGAGCCTTTCTTGTTGATTTTTGTTATTAGGGTATCCAATACCTCAAACTATTGGTTAAATAGTCTCACCTTATGAAGGTAAATTACTTAAGACAAAAAAAAGCTTTAAAGGAACTGTCATTTCTTTGATAGTCTGACAACTATCTGGTTTGAGCATTAAAATGATGACTAGTCTTTATAAACTGGATTATCCTTTCCTGAATTTCCATTATACAGAGAAGTTTTAGTTCCATCCATTTCCAGAGACAACGTTATATCCAATCTCAACACTAAGTGGCTACATTCTAATATCAGAGGATTGGATTTAGGTCTTGGAATTTCTAGTTTAGCCCATGAACATCAAGAACTTAACAAAGTATACATTAATAAAGAACCATACAGTGTTTATTGAAATAGTGATAACAACTGAGACTTCATCCTTTTCAAAGAACACCATTTGAAATAAATGATACAAATTTTACAAATTCTTCACTTACACAATTAAATTATATTTTATTTATTGTTTATTTGTTTGTTTGGTTTTTTTAGACAGGGTTTCTCTGTGGAACCCTGGCTGGACTGGAACTCACTTTGTAAAGCAGTCTAGCTCACAGAGATCCTCTTGCCTCTGCCTCCCAAGTTCTGGAATTAAAGGCATTGTTCACCATGCTTGACTTACTAAAATATTTTTTATACATGATTTCCAAATTTGCTTCTACTGCATTCTACTCACAATAAAAAGTATATTTCATACACACTAAAAAGACCTTATTTTAAACAACTCTCAACAAGGATCTCTTCAAACAAAAAAATGTTATTTCTCACTTGCATTTTTTATTAAGCTTGATATGAAAATACTCTAAAATTCATAGTTGGTACTTACATAATCTAAGTAAATTTAGATGGTATAAGTCTAATGCCAAGTATTATTTATACTAAAAAATAAACGGCAATTGAAAAAGAATTTGTAATTTTCTTTTACAAAATCAACGCTTATAATTTGAAATGAGAATCAAAATATAAAACACAAGTAGCGAGAATCTACTCTGAGTTTATGAGTGATTTGCTATAGTAAGATAGAATTATCAGTTGGGTTATTTAAATCTAAAATTTTCATTCATTTATCATAAGCCTGCATTGCTTTACAACTACTTAAAGGAGAGCAGTTTTGAAAACAAGTTATGTGAAAGATGGATCATTTAAGTAGGGGCATAATTTCAATCCTTTTAAAGTGAATGTTTTCTAAAACATAGATTTTCAGTGTATAAGTATGAGAGAATTCAATTAGTAAAGCCTTTATATATTTAAAAAAATAATAGTCCATTCCTTTCTGCTCTTAAATACTTCTGGAAAAGGTATGCAGCCATATAGTCCACTGGTAATATATGATCTGACTTACCTAAGTAATTTTGAAGAGATATCTTAGTAGAAAACTGAAAGAGCAATGCTTTCTTAAAATTATATCCCAGCATTATTCTAGGTGATGTCATCTTTCAAATTCACACAATGAATTCAAGTCAGCTAATGTTATAAACTGGCTATTTTTAATTATCTTAACACAACAATAGTTCTATTTATTTCAGGACATGTGTGTCTGCCACAGAGCACATATGATTGTCAAATACAGCTTTTGGGAGTGGATTCTGAAGATCAAATGCAGGTCATCAGGCCTGCATGCTTTTATCTACTAAGCCATTTCTCCAGCTCCATGATGATAGCTTTAAACACACATTAAGTTGATTCAAAGTCATCAGATGCCCACTTAACCTTCAGTCCAAATCTGTGCTCACAAAGCAAGTTTGATGCAAATACTGAATAATAAACTTATCCTTCACCAAATGATAGAAGATTGTTTGATGGTTAAAATTCTATCTATAAGGCTGGAAACTGGAGTTGAAAATGCTTTTGAAGAGAAAGAATCAGGACTTAGTATGTGGTTCAGTTGGTAAAGTACTTGCCACTCATGGTTAAGGACCTGAGTTACATTTCCAGAACAAGTCAAATAACTGAGCATAGTCATGTTTGCTGGTAATCCCAGAGATGGGGGAGCCAAGACAGAGGAACCCTAGGGCCTGCTGACCAATGTCCCAGTCTATTCAGCAAACTCCAGTGAAAGGCCCTGACTCCTAAGGAACAACAGCTGAGATTATCCTCTACCCTGCTCCATATACCTATTTGAAAGTGCATGCACACATGTGCATATGTACACACATGTACACAAATGCATACGCACATACAAACGTACAAATGATCACATATGTACACACAGATAGAAAAAGAAGAAATGCCGAGCAGTGGTGGCACATGCCTTTAATCCCAGCACTTGGAAGGCAGAGGCAGGTGGACTTTTGAGTTTGAGTCCAGCTTGGTCTACAGAGTGAGTTCCAGGACAGCCAGGGCTACACAGAGAAACCCTGTCTCGACCAAATAAAGATTCTTTGTTTAGCTCTGTACCCCCATTTTTTAATAGGGTTATTTGGTTCTCTGGAGTCTAACTTCTTGAGTTCTTTGTATATATTGGATATTAGCCCTCTGTTGGATGTAGGGTTGGTAAAGATCTTTTCCCAATTAGTTGGTTGCCATTTTTTTTCCAATTGACAGTGTCCTTTGCCTTACAGAAACTTTGTAATTTTATGAGGTCCCATTTGTCAATTCTTGATCTTAGGGCATAGGCTATTGGTGTTCTGTTCAGGAAATTTTCCCCTGTGCCCATGTGTTCAAGGCTCTTCCCTGTTTCTTTTCTATTAGTTTCAGTGTGTCTGGTTTTATGTGGAGGTCCTTGATCCACTTGAAGTTGAGCTTAGTACAAGGAGATAAGAATGGTTTGATTTGCATTCTTCTGCATGCTAGCCCCCAGTTGAGCCAGCACCATTTGTTGAAAGGGCTATCTTTTTTCCACTGGATGGTTTTAGCTCCTTTGTCAAAGATCAAGTGACCATAGGTGTATGGGTTCATTTCTGGGTCTTCAATTCTGTTCCGTTCTACCTGCCTGTCACTGTACCAATATCATGCAGTTTGTAACACTATTGCTCTGTAGTACAGCTTGAGGTCCGGGATATGATTCCCCCAGAAGTTCTTTTACTGTTGAGAATAGTTTTAGCTATCCTGGGATTTTTGTTATTCCAGATGAATTTGAGAATTGCTCTTTCTAACTCTATGAAGAATTGAGTTGGGACCATAACACAGTTTATCCCTTTGTTTCAGGGCACTACAAGATGTGGCTGCTATTTATAACAAGTGTAATATCTACTCTCGGAGGTGTACATGGCCTATTTGGAAGACTGGGTCCTGAAAACCCTGAAGCAAACATGAATATTGTGAGTTACTGACAGGTCTTACTAGGATTAGCATAGTGATGGGTCGAAACCTTTAGAGAACAGTTAAAATTCATTAGAACTATCCCTTAGATGCATTTTAAAACTAATAAATACTTAAAAGGTTTTTTCCCCTAATTTTTTCTCCACAGAGTCAGATGATAACTTACTGGGGATATCCATGTGAAGAATATGAAGTTGTCACTGAAGATGGCTACATTCTGGGGGTCTACAGAATTCCTTACGGGAAGCATAATTCTGAGAATATAGGTACAAACTCCTATCCCCTCATTTCTCTCTCCTCTTCTTTACCTTCTTTCTTTTCCCTCCCCCATCTCTCTAGCCTCCCCTATCTTCTTCCCCTGCTCCCATTTCATTTCTCTCTAAGGATGAAATAAGTCTAGATCACTCTGGAAAGGCAACACATGATTTTATTTCCAGTTTCAGTAGATAGCAATCAAGTCAATGAGACAGAGGGATGACCCAGTGATCACAATAGATTGTAGTCCTGCTGTTATATACAAACTTTTCAAGGCCTCTAACCAGCCAAAGGAATCAGGGATCAGTTTCTTTTAATATGGTAACCAAGTTAAATGTCAGCACATGGAAGTTAGCCAGGTAATATTGTAGGGGGAAAAATTGGGAGGTAGCTAGAGATCTATTTCTTATATAGATAAAGATCATTTTATTTTGGTATTATTGTTAAATTTTCATATTTTTCATTATAGAAAAATTGTGCAACATAATGTTATTATGCACATGCTACATTTACACAGTACTTAAATTTTTTGGGCTATCATTTTCATATCTTTATTTACACATAACTGGCTTATAATACAGTAAACACATTCAGCACATACAATATGAGATGAAGGTATAGCTAAGTGGTACATTTGCCTAGCATATGCAAGTTCCTGTGTTGGTAAAAACAAATGCAAAAAAATGAAAATAAAATGTATGTACCAAAGAGATCACTTAGTAGTTAAAAGCCACTCATATAGGCCTTGGATTCAGTCCTCGGTACCCATGTGCTGTCTGCTCACAACTGTCTATAATTTCAGTTCAAGATCAATTGTCCTCTTCTGGATTCTGATGGCTACTACTCATATATACTTCACATAAACACATACAGGCTTACGTAAATACACATACATACAAAATTATAAATCTTTAAAAAAGAAATAAAATGTGTACAATTTCATTAGTTTTGACACAGGAGACACAATTGAGAAAAGGTAACTAAGAGCTCAAATACAATGAGAACAAAGTGAACATATTACCTCTGAATACCTGCTATACTACCTGCTATAAAGAATAAGTGTATAACATTTGGAATAATCTTCTTCTCTAGGCGAGAGACCCGTGGCATATTTGCAGCATGGTTTGATTGCATCAGCCACAAACTGGATTACAAATCTGCCTAACAACAGCCTGGCCTTCATTCTAGCAGATGCTGGCTATGATGTCTGGCTGGGGAACAGCCGAGGGAATACATGGTCCAGGAAAAATATATACTATTCACCAAACTCAGTTGAATTCTGGGCTTTCAGGTAAAGAAAGAGAGTAATTCGAAATGGACATGCATTTGGGATCTACAATCATGGCCATTCTCTTGCTCATCACAACTGGCTACACTCTAGGCAGGAGGTGAAGAAAGCTGTATCACTTTTTCCAACACTAGAGTCTTCTATACACCTCATTCCAATGGCAGTGTTTCCACTAAGCTTGCTGTGGCCTCCATACCAAAGATCAAGAGATACCTAAAAATGCTTTTCCAAGTAAAACGAACATCACGGCCAAAGTTAGGATGCAAGGCAATTCATTGTTCCATGAAAGTTGCAAAGGGAGAAGTCAATAGACTAAGGACGTGTCAAACGAGGGAAAGGGGGAACATAAGTCTTCATCATCATTAAAAGTCCAAAGGTCAGGCACAGAAAAGTTATCAGAGGAGCACAATATCTTCTCATGCCCTAGTCTTGGAAATGACTGAGGAAGATAATTGATGGAGAGGACGTGGCTGATCTTGCTGAGGCACAAAAGTGTCCTGATGGTTCTGAAAGCTGGTAGGAAGCCCATGTGTATCTTGTGCGGTGAGAAAGAGGTAGAGAGAACATAGTAGAACACTAGCATGTTTATAGGAACCAGATCTAGTGTGAGGGTGTTGACGTTCATTTTGTGCACAATGAGAAGCCACTAATTATTGTTCAACGTGGAGTTCTCATTTTTGTATCATTCTTGATTATTTGTGAAGAATGTACTACAGAGATGGGACTCATATAAAAAAATTGGAATGTAGGATACAAGTGCTTATTAACTCTGAGATTACATTTCAGAAATAAAAATATTATCCACCCATAAATACCTATCTTGTTTATATTTAGATTATGGCCATTATACATGTTTACAAATGATGACCTTTGCTTACAAGCAACTACCCCAAAGACACCTAGCATTTGCTAAGGGTTTATATATAACTGGCAATAATTAAAGTGTCTAATTTTCTACTCCTCAAGTAGAAATATAGGTTTCTCTATAGATATGCATTTTTTTGGCTTAGATATAGTTTGTGAACGTGGGCCTAAAAACTAGGATTGAGGGTGAAGGGTTTAAGTTTTAGAAACTATTAAAGGAAAATATATTTTGCTTGATTTATTTATTTTCTTACAGCTTTGATGAAATGGCTAAATATGACCTTCCAGCCACAATAGATTTCATTGTACAGAAAACTGGACAAGAGAAGATACACTATGTTGGTCATTCTCAGGGTACCACTATTGGTAAGTAAAGTACTGAGACCGAACACAGTTTCTATGTCTCTACACAGTACCATAGCTACTGCTGTGCAACTTTATAAAATGCATTACCATTGCAATCCAGTGATATAAAGACAATTGTTCCTCCTACCCTAGAGATGGATAGATCAGACAATAAATAAATAGCTCAAGCAAATGGTTTCATCTCCATCAATAGGCCAACAGAGTGGTTCAGATATCAGTCCAGGCCAACTGGTTCTCAAGGTTGCATATTCTAGCCTCCCAGTTGAATTTTTTCCCTTCACTCCACTATTTTTGATGGAAACCTGATCATTTGTCCAAATAATATATCAAAGAAGGTAAATTAAAATCTCTTATCTTAATATCACTTAGATATTAAGTAAGAGACAGGGAGAGAGAAACAGAATGAGATGACATTGTGGCTGCTGGAAAAAAAACAAGAGTATTCGGGTTTCTTTGGCTATTGTAAAGATATAAGTAAAAGGGAAATCATAAAGAGATTTTTAATAGAGGAATTTCATGATCCATTATATGATCCTTCTAATTGCTGAAGGGAAGCAATGGCAGGAGCTCAGAAACAGCTAGAGGACCCATACAATAACTCATGCCAGAGATTCTGGTGAGCTGGATTACTGAGGGATGAGGAGAGATGTGAGAATAATGATGTCCAGTCAAGCAGTATAAGTACACATATATACATGTATACATACATACATACACACATACACACATACATACATATACATACATACATGTGTGTGCAAATGTGTGCCAACAAACTTTACTAAAATGTTGGATATACAGTATATGAAGCAAAAATAGAAGTAAAGACAATGCCAGAGATTTTGGCTTGGGATCCCGGATTAATGAAGAAAGATTCTTTTACCCGAAGTGAGGAAGAAAGAGGCGGTAAGAAGGGCTATTATATAAGGACATTAGGATCTCAGTTTGGAAACATTGTAAATCATCTATTGAAGATGCAGGTAAAGATGTCAAAGAGTCAGTTATAAACAGCATGAAGTTCAAGGAAGAATACTAGACTGAAACTACTCAACTAAGAGGCATCAGACTGCGGTTAATACTCCAGGGAGCCAGCTCAGACAGCCAAGAGGAGAGGTGTTGGGGCAAGCCTGCATTATTCCTTTATATAGAAGATGTGAGTTTTATGATAGAGGAAGCAAATTCAGAGGTAGTAATAGTTATGTGCAAGGGCAGCTAGAATTCTGGAATTGAAAGACAGGAAGTGTTTACTAGTGTTTGAAAAGCCAAGCGAAATGCAGTCTCAGAGATCATTGTTGGAATTGCCTAGAAGTCAGAGGCCTCTTTGTTGTTGCTGTTGGTGGATTTTTGAAACAAGGCTGTCCTATGTAGCTCAGGCAGGCTTCAGACTCCAGATCCTCTTGACTCAGCCTCCAGAATACTAATATCAGCCAGTAACTAACTGTGCTTGGGTACAAGGGGCTCTAATAACATTAACTTTCAATGACACATATTTAATACAACTTGTGTCTGTGTTGTGTCTGTAACCTGAGGCTATAAAATCACTACATTGAGACTGAATGCAATGGTTTCCTTAGAACTTACTGAGGTGAGTGAAATCGCTTGCTTTGACAGTGAATTTCTCCACTGTGCTTCCCTCTTGAGTTACCTTAAGACTGAGCATATCAATTCTTTTTCCACTAGTGCATATCTTTAAATGCCATCACTGTGCTTTTGCATATCTCAACAAACTATTGTGTCAACTTCTCAGCATGCTTAAGATTGTGTCTCTAGCAAGTCCAAGATATTCTCACACGTCTAGAAACAGAAAGCTGCACACATGCACATAACTTCTTCATTGATGGTCTGTTCTATTTCAGGTTTTATTGCCTTTTCTACCAATCCTGCTCTGGCTAAAAAAATCAAGACGTTTTATGCATTAGCTCCAGTTGCTACTGTGAAGTATGCACCAAGTCCCTTAACAAAGATTTCACTTATTCCTAAATTTCTTTTCAAGGTATGTGACTAAGGCACACAATTGCCATTGGATTGATCGATGTAAACAAATTTATCTTACATATTCATATCCTCAAACTAAAACATATATGTTTATATTATCTCTCCCAGAGCATTAACGTGTGTGGATCTTCTCTTGCCTTTGAGATTCCCATTTACTCCTTTGGTTTGGGTTAGCTTGCAGTGGGTTGTCAATGTCACTAAATGTTTTCCTTTTTCAAGGATGTTTCACTGGTCAAGCACTCCACACACCTGTGTCAGGGTAACAGCTCCACTCCTGCAGCTGGGAATAGAGTGTTAAAAGCAGAGAAAAATAGTCAAATAAGAATCCCAGGCAGAGCCAGAGGGATCTTGAAGCCTTCTGTAATAACCCAGCCACCACTCACCAGTCTCCCATCCCCCTCCAAAAAAAAGAAAAGAAAAGAAAAATAAAGTGAGAAAGAAAGAAAGAAAGAAAGAAAGAAAGAAAGAAAGAAAGAAGGGAGGGAGGGAGGGAGGGAGGGAGGGAGGGAGGGAGGGAGGAAGGAAGGAAGGAAGGAAGGAAGGAAGGAAGGAAGGAAGGAAGAACGAAAACAGCCCAGACAGGAAGCTATTGAAGAGAGTATTTTAAAGTTGTAATAAGGATTCTGAAGTATAGCTCTTCACAGTCAATGTCAGGGGTGTGAGGAGTGCAAAGAACTTGGTTTACTTTAAGAGGCTGGCCACTGGGAGTTTGATCATGTTTCAGTGAATATATACAGACAACACAAATTGGAGTTGGTAGAGGTTGGTTTTTTGTTTTTTCTTTTTTTTGTGTGTGTGGTTTTTGTGCTTAGTTCTTGTTTTTGTTTGTTTTGCTTTTGTTGTTGGTTTTCTATTGTTCTGATTGGCTTTGTTTTTGTTTTTGTTTTTGTTTTGGTGGGAGAGTGGACCAGGGGGGAATGGGAAGTGAGTGTGATGCAGCAGCATTCTGTGAAATTTCTAAATAGTTAATGAAAATATTGTGTTGAGGGCAAAAAAAAAAAAAAAAAAAAAAAAAATAAAGAAAAGAAACTTGAAAGAATGGAGGCAAAAGGAATAAGGAAAGGAGAAAAGTAAAGAAAGCAAATACTATAACTTCCAATTCAATGCTCTTAGGCTGCCTGAGAGTTCTTATCCTAAAAAATGGAAATTTCATAAGACAGTAGTGTGGATTTCAATAAACCATAACATGAATGCCTTGTTGAACAAGGGAATGAACTGACAGCATTTGCGTTCAAATGCTTAATGCTCAACTTCTATTGCACTCAAGCCAACCCTTGCAGACATGCCTGCACATTTACGAAATCTCCTTTAGAAGAGCAGTTTAGCCTGGGGCTCTAAGTACACTAATCCTACCCTTTCCTTCTGTATTATCTTCTCCATTTACCTGCACTCTAAATTAGCATGCATGTCTAAAGCCAAAGACACTGGATGCAGTCAAGCATACTTATAGAACTTTTATGCAAAACCTAAAGCATTAAGGTGACTGTGACCATCTCCTGAGCCTCTTACTTCTCACTTATGCCCAGATTTTCAGACAGCAAGAGCAAGGAGTTGAAAGGAGGAAGCATTTGGACATTGAGTCACAGGTGTGGATCAGAACTGCAGATAGAACTTAGTCCTTATTAGCCAGAAATGTTGATATCTCCAAGCCATGCTTTCTTGGGCATAAAACTGATAAAGCAAAATGACCCAATGCTCACCACAATTGAGACCAATCTCTAAGATTTTCCTATCGATATCCCTCTGATTACTCCTCCTTATCTCACAATTTATTACTCAGATCTCACCTGTTGATACATAATTATGACACTCTTCCATGTCAGCTCACGATTTGACCATAACTTTATTACTACAGCTGGAGTATAATTCACTGTGTCCTCACCTTCCTCTGAATTCAAAACTACACACTGAATGTTGGTATCTATCTGCTCTTTCCTGTTTCACAACTTCATTGAGAAAAAGAGGGACTGAAATAGTTGAGTTGGTCCAGGTGATTTTCATTTTCAGTATGGACATTTAGATTGTTTCCGTTTCCTAGTTACTGTGAATAGAGCAGCAAGGACCATGACTGGGCAAGTGTTTATGGAGTGGGATGTGGAGTCCTTTGGGCATGTGAATTGAGTGGTATAATGGAGAAGATTTATTTTTAGCTTGTTGAGAATTCTCCACACTGATTTTCTGAGTGTCTTCTCATGTTCACAACCATTTCAACAGTGTGTGAGGGACTCCCCTCTCCCTACATTCTCTCCAACATTCTTTGTTGCTGTGTTGATCTTGACCATTCTGACTGGGGTAAGATGAAATCTCAAAGCTGTTTTGATTTGCATTTTCCTAACTGTTAGAGACAATTTACAATTTTTTGAGATTTTTTTTTTAGCCACAGTGCTTTTTGTTGTTGTTGTTGTTGTTGTTTGGTTTGATGTTTGTTTGTCTTGATCATCCTTTCCTTTTTCTTCTTTTGGAACTCTTTGTCCAGGTTCTGGGTCCAGTATTGGAATGAGTTGTTTGCTGGTGTTTTTCATTTGTTTGTTTGTTTTTAAATAATTTATATATTGTGGATATTAATTCTTTGCCAGAGGTTTAACTAACAAAGATTCTTTCCCATTCTGGGGGCTTCTGCTTTGCCCAGTTGGTTGCTTCTTTAGTTATGTGGAAGCTTTGTAGCTTTATGAGGTCCTACCTTCAACAGATGGCCTTACTGCAGAGTCCCCTTCGAATGTCCCTTCCTACACCTGTGTCATGCATGCTACTGCCCTTGCTTCCTTCTGGAAGTTTCAATGTTTGAGGTGTCATACTTAGGTCTTTGATCATTTGGAGTTGATTTTTTTTTTTGTACATGGTAATGGGTCTAAAGAGAAGGAAATGTCTAAAAACTAAACTTCTAAACAATGAAGGAAAAGGACAAGCATGCTCACACCTGCATGAGCTGATTCAACAACGAAGAGGATTTTCTGCAGCTAGGCTGTTGCTATGTTCTGATGATGCTTTTATTTTTCAGGTTATGTTTGGTAACAAAATGTTCATGCCCCACAACTACCTCGATCAATTTTTTGGTACCGAAGTATGCTCTCGGGAGCTGCTAGATCGTCTCTGCAGCAACGCTTTATTTGTCTTCTGTGGATTTGACAGGAAAAACTTAAATGTGGTGTGTATGCATTGTGGTCTCCATTCAAGAGATTTCCCCAAATACCTCTGTGTTATCATCAACCCTTAGAAGTGATACTTCAGGAGAACTAAGATTCACCTCACAACTGTGCCCAGAGCATTTTGCTAGGCCCCAGAGAAATTACAAGCCACTCCTCATTCCAATTCCATCTCCTGCTCTCCTTAAAAAATATGATTGTCAGCCTGGAGAGATGGCTCAGTGGTTAAGAGCACTGACTGCTCTTCCAGAGGTCCTGAGTTCAAATTCCAGCACCCACACGGTGGCTCAGAACCATCCATAATGAGATCTGACGCCCTCTTCTAGTGTGTCTGAAGACAGCTACAGTGTCCTCACGTATAACAATAAATAAATCTTAAAAAAAAGAATACTTTTTTAAAAAAAATATGATTGTCCTGTGACTACCTAAATGCCTGGCACGGTATTTACATTCTGTGAGAGAAGGAAATGAATCTTATTGCGAAGGCGCTTCTGAGGAACAACCCATTGTCGTCAAATAAGTGTTGTAAATGCTTTTAATCCTTCTGGCCCTTCCCATTAATTTTGTAAAACACTTTAAAGGAGCAGTATAAACAGCTTCCCCCTAACTTGACCTGCATTTTAAATCCCAGAGTTGGAGTTTTAAGTCCTATATGAGAAAGTTCAATATCATAAGGTCTATAAACATATGGATTCAGGTCAGCCTAATTGAAATCCTACCTTTGGAACTGATTTAACTTCTGTGCTTGTTTCCTCACACACAAAATATGCTGTTGTAAAGTTCAAATCAGCTAAGATAATTAGTACAAATAGATCAAAACATTAACAACATGACACATGACCATGGTGTATGTATTATGTATGTGTATATATGTATATATGTGTGTATATATGTATATGTATATATTTACTATTATATAGACATACTTCTGCTGTTTCTTCTTTTCCTTTCTTTTTGATTTTTTGTAGTACTAAGGGTGGTACCTAGGAATTTTAGGACCATGCTCTACCACCAATATTTTTTGTCAGTATTTGTTAAATAAGCTTTTACTGTGAGACAGGGTCTTGTTAAATTGCCCAGTCACTTAATCTACAGACAGTTCAGGGATTTAACCAGAGATTCTCATGATTTAGCCTTCCAAGTAGCTGAAATGATAGAGTCATATTGCTAATCCTTACTTTCATCTATACATTTATACATTTAAAGTCATAAAGAAATTAATTCTATTGTTAAAAATGTGTTGTGTTCTATTGTTTAAAATTGTATACTAATTCCTGTACTCATTGAGAACATAATAGTGAAATCACAGTCCCTCTTTCTATGGAGACCAATCAGGTTCAGTTGTCTTTCTCAGTGTCAATGATCCACTCTATAGCTGGATAGATACATCAACGTTCGTTTATATCTGTCCTTTAGGTTTCACTTATGGTGGAAAGTGCCCCCTTTCTTTTCAATTTGAGGCTGTTTCTCATTATGCATGAGGAATGCAGCAGGGCAGCCTATCCTTATTACACCAATAAACAGATTGGTTCTTATATTTTATCAATAGAAGTTTTCAGAGAAAGATAATAGTGATATAGAGATACAGAGAATAAACAAAATGAGAGCGCTTGTTTTATGCATGCTGCTTACATGGATTGAGAAATTAGCCCCTTTGATAACAGTCAGTTCATTTGACTTTGTCACACTCTGAGACCCACTACCCAATTGGCCCGTGCAACCTGGAAACAATTTCAGAATGCTAAAGGGTCTGAGCAAGGTGATCTAGGAACCAGATAGAAGACTATAGCTAAACATAAGCAATGGTTATCATATAGACATACCTACCTGTATGTATATATATATATATTCTATATATATTAAAATTATGCAACATGATGAATCTGTGTATAATATTTAATATTTTGCATGCTGACCCTAAAGAAGTTGAGCATTTAGCCTCAGAAGTTAGGTAAAACTTTCTGACCTCAGAATGCTTGTCACTGATTAGTGCGAACCTGATATTTGTCTAAACCTCTTTGAGTTTCAAACTCTACTTTGAAAACCTATGGAGATAGTAAGCCTCCACATTGCTGATCAGGGTTAAAATACGTGGTGTGCTTTGTAGATTCTGAGGTGGCATTTCACTGCACTACTCATCCTTCCACTGAAGACCCTGAAACACTGGATTGGTATCAGAAAACATGGCTCCAAGTGTTTTACAGAAACCAAATATGTGTAAGCATGTGTATAAATGTGTATGTGTTTGATTTCTAGAGTCGCTTTGATGTGTATCTAGGGCATAATCCAGCAGGAACATCTACTCAAGACATTCTCCACTGGGCACAGGTATCATTATTTCAATGTTTTTAGCATTAATTTTGTGGCAATGAACTTTTGTGCTTAATCTAAAGCACATTATTAAGATGTTCCTGTAAGGCAATGTTTCTAAACATGACAATCTACAAAAGTAGCTATTAATCCACGTACATAAAAATATTATGAAAGCATGTGATTTGAGTAACACAGAAATAATTATTTTCATGATTTTCTGGGTAAAACAAAATACTTAAAACAAATACTATATTTTTACTCACATAAGTCCTAGATAGTTAGTTATTATTTCAAATAAGAAAATATTTTTTCAATAATTATGAAAATTGAAGATGAGTTATTTGGAGAAGGTTAAATTGTTTTTGTGTTGTTATAAGGATATTTAGCTAATTAATTTTAATTACTTCTTACTAAATTTTTATTTAATTTTTACCTCTAAATTTTCATTAGCTTTGTAGATCTGGGAAGTTTCAAGCCTTTGACTGGGGAAGCCCATTCCAAAACATGTTACACTATAATCAGGTATGTTTCTTGAGATTGAAATTGCTCACAATCTTTTTAAATTAATTTTTTTATTTTAAACTCCAGATTTTATTCCCTTCCTGGTCCACTCTTCAACTGTTCCATATCCCCACCCCTGTCTTCACAAGGATGTCCTCATCCCCACCCCTACCCCACCAGACCTCTAAACTCCCTGGGGCCTCCAATCTCTTGAGGGTTAGGTACATCCTCTCTGACTAAACCCAGACCCAGCAATCCTCTGCTGTATGTTGGGGCCTTGTATCAGCTTGTTGAAATTGCTTACAATTTAAACGACAAAGAAGTTTGGAAAGAAAAATAATATGATTAGGTATTCATTTTTCAAACTAATGCTGGTGTCCACTTTCTCCACTACTATGCTCTGGAAATATACCCTCAGAGTAATCCTGGGTCCCATGCGAAGACTTTCTGTAAATTAATAGTACATCATCTTTACACAGCCCAGCTGTATAATCCAGTCTTTCTCTACATGACACTCTGTTCTCTTCTCTCTGAAGTCCAACTGGCTGAAACAAGTCATCACTTATATCCATGCATAAGATTAGGCAGTTTTCTTATATATCACCCTCTTCATTTGGACGTGCATACACCTGACTTCATGGGAACACATTTCTATGTAGAAGAAAAAGGTCGTGTGTTTTTACGTCAAAGTTAGAAATATTTCTGAGCACGAAGGTGCCTTGTAATCCTCACATTTGCTGTGGTACAAATAACTCAGACCCTGGAGTTGGCCTAATTGGTGGTCAATACGAACTTGCACAATAATTCATGGACTAGAAAATTATTGACAGGCTATAAAAGGATAGTATCTGTAACCATATGCTCAGGGCAAACTCTTGTGCTATCACTGACTAATTGTGAGTAATGCAGGTATCTTATAGTAGTTTGTGACCCACTCTTTCTATTAAACAGTCCTAATTTTTTTCCAATTAGTAACTAAATAATCATGATTTTCCTTAGTTCCCCTGACTCAAATCTTAGAAGGATATGTTTTCAGACAAGATTCTACATGTAGAGAAATGCCTCACACCATTGATTTTACTCATTTGATGTCTTTAAGGACTTTTTTTCAGAATTCTATAAGATCAACTCACAAAGTACAGACTTGCTTTGAATTTACATTTCTGTTGGGCTCTCATTCTGGTAACAAAAATAATAAATCATAGATATCCTGAATACCAATAATCAAGCCTACCATTTTTCCAGTCAAGTGAATAACACTTCTGACTAATTGTTATTGAAAACAGTGATGTTAATTTAACAGGCATGACAACATCTAGGAAGCTGTTTCCTTAATGGTATGTAAGTAAAATAAAGTATATTTATTATAGATATTTTTCACACTTTAACCCATGTGTGAGGAATGTAAGAAGAAGCATAAATTACTGGGACAATAATGTAATACATGTTTTGGACTGTAAGTTGGCTCTATCACAAAGTATAAAGACACAAACTTTTGGCTATTAGATTAGTATCCTTGAAGTAATAATCTTTTGTGCAAAAGTATCTAACTAAATTCTGTCTAGATTATCAGAATCAAGGAAATCACTCTCTTGTTCTATTTTCTGCTTTATGAATCTTTATAAACCCTATGTGTTAATAGTGGCTTCCTAAGAATAAAAAAAAACCTATGCCAATACTTTTTCTCAGAATTTGAAGCAATATTTAGGAAAATTACAGGAGCATACACAGATCCAACTTCTTACCTGAAGTACTGACCTGGTCACTAACCACACTATGGACAGTTGCTTTGTACGATCCAGAGGATGATTTATGAAAGCTGTGCCTTCATGTTTGAGTCAATGAGTTGATGAATGATATTGCGAGAAAATTTAAAAAGAGTAAATAGCAAAGTGCAGATAGAGAAAATCAGCAGAAATATAGCAAAACATTATCAAATCAAGTACCCAAAACATGCAGCAGTATGTGTGAGGCAGTCTGATTGAGAGGCCAACCAAGAGATAAACTCATCAAGTTGGAGGCTGAGAATCAGCTAGCAGAAACTGATTGAAGACAGCCTATTGAGAGAGCCAGTTGGAACTCTGCATCAAGAGTCCTTGTAGAGTAAATCAGCCCCTCCAGTGAGACTTTGAAATGAACGAGTGAGGTGTGAGTAGCAGACAGACAGCAGTATCAAATCAAGCTCTTAAAACATCTCATAGAAATGCCTGCACAAGCTCTACTCCAAGAGCCATGCTCAGGCTCCCAGCTGAGAGATTTCTAGGCAAAGCAGCTTCTCAATGAGGTGAAACGGCATATAAAATTTTACCAATATAATGCACATTGTGGAAATCAATACAAGGACAAAACAAATATCTCAGAACCCAGGATTATTTGAGGAGATCATGATTCAGAGTGGTAGAGACAATCTGCCCCAGTCAGGATCTAGTCAAAACCTAGCTAAAGAGATAGATCAGTGGGTAATGAGTTTGCTATGTAAGCTCCATCTACTGTAATGTCAGTGAGCTCTATTAGGATATGGGAGGCAGAGACAGAGCCACCAAAAGTTTCTTGACTAGCTAACCTGGCATATCCACCAGTAAAAGAAAGGGACCCTGTCTAATAGACATCAAGGACCAACATGAAGGCTGTGTTCTACCCTCTACATAACACATAGTAGTTTGCATGTGCACATCCCATCCACACACAAGAATCTAGTGAAATCTCCTTCCTTCATCTGAACTGAAACCTAGCTTAGAACCAACAATATTGGCATCACCTGTGAATGTGTGTTCCCTGACTTTCCTCCCAGACCTGCTGAGTCAGTCTACATTTTAAGAGTCCTAGGTGAGTGACAAGCCTATTAGAGGTTGAGAAGCATTGACCCAAACTATGCTGTGTTTACTTTGCTCTATGGGTAAGGGTGATTTTGTTGATACGATCATTAGACTTTATTTAGAATGAGCACACAATCGACACTGGTCTGGAAGTGTGGTTGCCTAAACTCTACTTCTTTCACCTGTCATGTTTTAGAGAACGCCTCCTGAGTATGATGTGTCAGCCATGACTGTGCCAATTGCAGTGTGGAACGGTGGCAATGACATCCTGGCTGATCCCCAAGATGTTGCCATGCTGCTTCCCAAACTCCCTAACCTCCTGTACCATAAGGAGGTCCTTCCCTACAACCACCTGGACTTCATCTGGGCAATGAATGCACCTCAAGAGGTTTACAATGAGATGCTTTCCCTGATGGCAGAAGACTAAAAGAATTATCTGCATCCATTCCAAATTCCTTTCTCCTTTCATACACAGCTTTCAAAACTGTATTACATGTTATTGTAATTTTGACTTTAGAAATATATTAGCATCAGGAAAGTTCTCATGTGTCATTTGAATTTTTTAGTTTAAAGAAATACAATATTTTTATTTGGAAGCTTATATTAGAAACATTGAGAGAATGCATTTCTGAGGCAAGGTGGAATTTCTCTTTGGAGCATCTCAAAAGTGTTTTTTTAACTCAATTTGGAATAGGAGCATGGGTCATTAAGAGTCCTGGATCTGAGTGATGACTTTGATTATGTGTGTCCGACAGTGATCCGATTACTTCTGACCACCACTCACGACCACTGCCACGCCTACATGCTGAAAGTATCACTTCCTCTTTCTTGTGAGCCCCATGAGAAACCCAACTGTTCTGAGTATGAGTGAGGAAGCAAGAGACAGCCCGGTGTAAATTCAGGAAGGCATAAGGTGTGCTCTAATGTCCTTACTCTCACCCTGCCATCATGACTACAGACCTAAACCTCTGTTTAGTCACCATCTAACAAAAATATTTTAAAAGTCACTGCCAGTGTTCTGGTAACTATGAGATGTACAAATTTTTCCCCTGACAAATGGACCAAACTAATAACTGCCATAGGTTGATGAAAATGTTTTAAAAGCCTAAAACCTGAAAAATATCCAAAAACACATTCAAATTTGGGAATTTTATGAATACGTTCTCAATGATGGTGTGACTTCATATTCTAAGTAACTAACATTTTAGTGTCTACTTTTTATAGTAGGGTTAAATGCATGAAACATGAACTAAGCAAGTCTTATTTGTTGCCAGCATAATGAATAAAAGAATGCACTCACCAAAATGTTAATTTTCATAGCATTATCCTGTCCCGTGTCTTTTACTAAGAATCTTGGAGGTTTTTTACAGACAGTACACTTTTGCCTCCATCTTTATTAAGGAAGACATTTGTCAGAGAGGATAACGTAGGAGCCTTTAAAATTTCAGTGAAAATTGTAGGGCCCCACCATGAAAACGGCACGCGGCTCTTGGTGAATAGCTGGGACAGATATTGGGTGGTACAATCAGTTAAAGACAAACTATGTCATCTACTCCTACTTGAGAAAAGCACAACCATCACATCCTTAGAACCTGTGGTATTTCCCCTCTAACTGCCTTTTAGTCTGTGTCTGCAGATATGGGCATTTGTTCTTGTTCTCTGAACACAGGTTAATGTCACTGAGGTTGCTTCCTCAACAGCCCAGCTTCAGACTCTCATTTGCTACTCTGAATTGTGGGCACATTTGCTAGTGTTTGAGGAGCTATTCACTTAGGATTCCTTTACCCATGCCCTGGGTAACATCTTGTCACGTAAAGCTCATCAATATCAAGCCAGCATACCTCATTCTCTAAGTCAACAAAAGTCAAACAAATAAAGTGTTTTTAGGAACACGACTTTGGAGTCAACTTTGAACCTCTTTCCTCCCCCATCTAAGTGTATAAAAGTTTAAATCTATTCAGATTTAGTACAGTCTGATGGTCTTCTTTATATTCTTTATTATTTGCATTCTCTCAGTCAATCTCGTCCCACCTGTGACTCCAGCCATGCCCCTCCACCCTCAGGATAGATTTCTCAAATAATAGTCTCTTTTTCACAAAATGAGACCATTATTACGTTCCCTAAGAATCCAGTCGGAGCTCAAATGTCCAGTCCTCTTATAAATATTGACCTACACATATGTTAATGATCTTTATCTAATTGTGTGGATCCCCTGGGTTTTATTAACAGTTTACTCTACCGACTAGATGCTAATAGCACTCACACACCCCAAGTCATGATAATGATGAGTATGTGTCGAGACATTGCTAAATATTTAATAAATTCTTTGTGGTTAGATCAGAATTATTGAAAGTCTAACAGAATTTTGATTCAAAGAATCAACATTTGACTTTATGGAGTAAAGTTAATTCCATAAGTGGGTAGACATGGAAGCATAAGAAATAATACTGTGCAAAAGCGGTTACTTAAAATAGCATTCTCCATTTTCCAACCTTTTCTTCCACAATGGGTCCTACATTTTTAGGTTTTTTTATTTAAATGTAATTAGATTACTTTTTGCCTCCCTTTTCTTCCCTTCAGTCTTCCTTGTAGCTATCCCATGCTCTCTCTCAAATTGATGACCTCTATTTTCAATTGTTTTATGCACACACATCTAATACATATTAGAATATAGCATACTTGTATACATATATTTATGAATACCTGCTCGGCCCATATAACATTACTTGAATGCATATGATTTCAAGACTGTTTAAGGCAGGAAAAGTCTCAGGAACAGCCCTGTAAGTATTTAACCACTAGAGGGCAAGGTGGATTTAGTAGTTGTGATTTTTCTCTGCAGGAGGGCAGTTAACTCTGAGTGACCTTACTCTGATTGTGGTTACACATCTTAGCCTTCTTATTAAAACTTATGGAATCCACTCGGTAGTTTACTGTTGTGTGGTGTTGGAGAGATCTGAGCCTGGTAGGGAGAGAGGTCTGTTTCCTCAGCTCTGTGCCTCAAGTGCAGAACTCAGTTCTCTGCTTCTCCCACTCTGAGTACTCAGGCTGTACCTCTCAGCATGGACAATACCTGGATGTGGGTGTGAGACGTAGGAGCAGATGCCTTTACAGTGAGTAGGAATCTGACTGGACCCACAGGCCACAGAAGTCATTGGGTCAGCAATGAATTTCAGGACACAAAGGAAGCAACTAAATCCAGGTTGGTGTCAACAACATAGTCCTGGATAACACCAACCTACACAAAGTGGGAAGAGAAAGAAACTATAATAGACCATAATAGAGTGCATATATGGCACGACACCAACAGAACAAATTAATTCCAGTGTCAGAGAAAACGAAAAGAAGCTTAACAAACTGTGTGTGTGTGTGTGTGTGTAATTTATTATGTGTCTCTACTTTTTTTTATTTTCTATATTTTTTCTATTTACATTCCAAATGATTTCCCCTTTCCTGTTTCCTCCCTCCCCGAAAGTCCCATAAGCCCCCTTCCCTCCCCCTGTTCCCCACTCAACCCCCTCTCACTTCTCTGTCCTGGTATTCCCCTACATCCAGTCTTTCCAGGACCAGGGGTCTCTCCTTCCATCTTCTTGGAAATCTATTGATATGTGAATTGTGTCTAGGGTATTCTGAGATTCTGGGTTAATATCCCCTTATCAGTGACTGCATACCCTGTGTGTTCTTTTGTGATTGGGTTACCTCACTAAGGATGATATTTTCAAGATCTGACCATTTGCCTAGGAATTTCGTGAATTCATTGTTTTTAATTGCAGAGTAGTATTCCATTGTGTAAATATACCACATCTTCTGAATCCATTCCTCCATTGAGGGACATCCGGGTTCTTTCCAGCTTCTGGCTATTATAAATAAGGCTGCTATGAACATAGTGGGGCATGTGTCCTTATTGCATGCAGGTAAAGCCTCTGGGTATATGCCCAGGAGTGATATAGCCGGATCCTCCGGGAGTGTCATGCCTAGTTTTCTGAGGAACCGCCAGACTGCTTTCCAGAGTGGTGGTACCAGCTTGCAATCCCACCAGCAGTGGAGGAGTGTTCTTCTTTCTCCACATCCTTGCCAACAACTGCTGTCTTAGGCAAAGGACACTGTCAAAAGGATAAAGAGGCAACCAACAAACTGGGAAAAGATCTCTACCAACCCTACAGAGGGCTAATATCCAATATATACAAAGAACTCAAGAAGTTAGACTCCAGAGAGGCAAATAACCCTATTAAAAATGGGGTACGGAGCTAAACAAAGAGTTCTCACCTGAAGAATATCTAATGGCTGAGAAGCACCTAAAGAAATGTTCAACATCCTTAGTCATTAGGGAAATGCAAATCAAAACAACCCTGAGATTCCACCTCACACCAGTCAGAATGGCTAAGATCAAAAACACAGGTGTCTCTAATTTTTATCTGTGAGAATTGAACCGAGGGCCTTGCATAGACTAGGTAAGCTCTCTACCACTGAACATTTTTCTCAACTTTGTAACTTTTGTTTGAAGATAGGGCATCACAAATTTTCCCAGGCTAAGGAGTATTTATGATTATTCTCACCTCGTTTTCACAAGCAAGTGAGCTACAAGCCTATGTATAACATAGGTATAAGATATAAGTACAGGGCCAGATTTTCTTTCATTTTTTTAAATTTGTATTTCTTTTAAAAAATGTTTTCTTACCTATTTTTATTACATAACAAAATTTTAGTCTCTTTATTTCTCTATTTGCATTATTTACTTTTATCATTGCTGTTCTTTAACCTTGTTTCTCTTCCCTCCTTTCCACCATCCTCCATACTTTTATGCATGAGTTATTATCATCTTTACTTTATAAAAAGGACTATAATTAGGGCCCTCTGTAATATGAAAGCTGCAGTTAGGAATCTGCCAGTTTTTATGTATCACAGGTTAATTGAGCTAAGATAGCAAGCAGGCATAACACAGATTTACAACTTAGGGACACATTTCTTTAGGCCATAAAATCATTAGCTAAAGGTTGTAATAGGAAATGAATGATTTGTTGTAAGTGCATGGTAAAGAAGATAAAATATTGACTAGGTTTATCTAAACAAAACTTCAATACTAATGAGACACTAGGCAGATGATTTGCCTTTTGACATACCGTGTTAACTTAGACCTAAGAATTACAGTTTTAGACTCTCGATCAACCTGTGGAGCTAGTAGCAGATAATGAGCCTTGTTCCATGTTTAGTTAGATAACTAATGCCCTAACGGAAACACAGGCAAACATCTTAGTTGTCACTTCTTGTTCAGCTTATGATTTGAATTTGTGTTTGAACTTCTGAACTCTTGAGAAAATGGATGCTTAGAATATCATGTGATTATGTATCCTGTAAAAGTACAAGAACTAGGAACCATGATAGATAATCAGTGGTAGATTCAGAAAGAGAAAATAAGGAAATGAGGATTTGGGAAGAACCTAGGATTTCTAGTTTACTGCACTGGTTATGGAAGTTTTTGTTATTGTTGCTGGTGCTATGTCAAAATATTTGTTGACAAAAGCAACTTTGGAAATGAAGTGTTTATTTTGGCTCATGGTTTGTGGGTTCAGGCCATCATAGTAGAACAGAGATGGTTGCAGTAGAGTGATACAGCTGGCCACGATCCACCATCCGTCACAAAGCAAAGTGAGAAGAATGGTCTTCTTCCTTGTTCTGTGGCTTGCACACCTCCACAGAAACACATATGTACACATATTAAAGTTAACTTAAAGTTTCAGATCCGCCTGTGATGGAAAACTCATTTGTCTGGTGATTCTGTCTTTGCAACACTTGTTTTTCTGAGTCTGGCTTGTGTCACTTGACTTTTAAGTTCCACCTATGCTCTCGAAAATGCCATAACTTAATTTTTCTCTTGGACTGATTACAATTTTATTGTATGCATGTACCACATTATACCTATTCATTCATCTGTTAGTGGACATAAAAGATTTGGTTCATATATTAACTATTACAAAGCACATTATTTTAAAGCATAATATTTCACGCTGACCTACAAAGTCTTAAGATCACCATAGTTAATGTGCAGCACACTTAATCCATCATCAGAGGTGTTCAAAGATCTAGATTCCCAATGTGCCTCAAAAGTCTAAGTACTGAGTTTCTACTGAGATTTAGACTTTTAACTATGAACACTTGAAAAAAATATTTTTTTAAAGTTACATACTTCTAGCATAAGATACCACAAAGTAAGCATCTATATTCCAATATGGCAAAGTGGGAGGATGACTAGGAAAGGCCAGATGAAAGCAGGATGGAAAAGCACCAGAACAAGAATGACACCCTGGAGCTCCATGTCTAGCATCTGAGAATTATGATGGCATCACCTGGGTTTTGACATACTTAAGGAGACATCCGGTCCAGTTTGGAGGCCTTCAACATATGTGATCCTTTTCCAGACCACATACTTACTCAGTAGACTGTCAGGAGCCTGCCTGGCTTGGGAAATGGGTCCTGATGTGGGACACAGATGTTGTATGAATGCGGCACAAAAGATTGATGATCTCTGGCTGGCCCTTTAACTCTTTATACTGGATGCTAGAACAATAAAAACCTTTATACAAGCAATTATGCATAGTCACACCTACACATTTATATACTCTTGATGGGCCTGACCACTTATCTCATCAATGTATATACTTACACACACACACACACACACACATACACACACATCTATACTTACATATGCATATGGAGAAAAAGCCTAAGTACCAGCACAGAAAGAACTAACTCATTCTGGATAAAAAATAAGCTTCAATCTTTTTTTTTTTTTGCATAGAGAAAGAGTTTCTATCTATTTCTGTTAGTAAAACAGCCCTGTCCTTGTCAGTAATAAGAAACTTTCTGTAAGAAAGAACCCATCTCATGCTGAGGTCTGCCTATTCTTTCTGCTCTCTCTGTAGCTCTTTATTTGTGTCTTCTCATCTCTCTCTCAAATGTGCTGTTATATTCTGTTATGATCTATTATCTCTATATCGTCAGCTTCTATTCTGCTTCTCTCTCATTTTTCTTCTGCACCTCCAGTATTCCCTTTCTGCATCCACCACTTATTGTCATTATTTTTAGTTCTTGTAATTTTACAGGATAGATGACCACATGGTATTCTAAGCATCCTTTTTATTCAAGAGTTCACAACAAGTTCAAACAAAATTTCAAATCATAAATTGGACAAGTAGTAACAACTAAGATGTTTGCATGTGTTTCCATTAAGACTAACTATCTAACTAAACATTCATTATCTAGCTCCACAGGTTCATTGAGAGTCTAAAACTACAATTCTTAGATCTAAATTAGCATAATATGTCAAATGGTAAATCATCTGCCTAGTGTCTCATTAGTATTGAAATTTTGTGTAGACAAACCTAGTCAATATTTTATCTTCTGTCCTTGCACCTACAATAAATTGTTTCCTTTTACAACTTTTAGTTAATGGATTTATGACCCATTTTCCTAAGTTGTAAATCTGTATCATGCCTGCTTGCTATCTTAACTCAATTAACTCATGACACATGAAGAGTGGCAGATTTCCTAATTGCAGTTTTCATACTACAGAGAGCTCTGATTGTAGCCCTTTTTACAAAGGCCTCAATAATTACTAGTATACATTTAGGGATTCTTATAGAATCATCATTAGGAATTAAGAAAATGTCTATTTGTCTATATAGCATCATCACAAGAAAGTATATCTTTGTTGATCTGCAGAAAATCTGCCCAATAGGGTGGGTTAATGCCCAGGGCTTGTTATATCAATTTAATAATGACAGAAAAAGCATATCAATAGCTAGAATCAATCCTGAGACAAAGTCCCTTGGATCTTCTCTCCAAGAACTCATTTATTACAGTTCACCATAAACCACCTCAAGAAAATCATCTGTTAGCCTTTAGCCTCTGCTAGATACCTCTGACAGTAGAGAGACTATCCATGCATCTTCACCATCCAGGATCTTATATCTAACTTAGGCTCTATCTTGGCACTATGGCCTCGTGGGGTTTCTTTGAATGAGCTATAACAACTACATACTGTCTGGACTCAGCAGCTTTCTGGAACCTTGGTAAAAGCCTCCATGACACTGTAACTCTTGTATATTTTCTTGTAATTTTACAGGATACATGATCACATGGTATTCTAAGTATCCTCTTTAGTCAAGAGTTCACAACAAGTTCAAACAAAAATTTAAATCATAAATTGAACAAGAAGTAACAACTAAGATGTTCGCATGTGTTTCCATTAAGACTAGTTACCTAACTAAACATTCATTATCTAGCTCCACATATAGGTTCATTGACAGTCTAAAACTATAATTCTTAGGTCTAAATTAGCATGTTGTGTCAAATGGTAAATCATCTGCCTAGTGTCTCATTAGTATTGAATTCTGTTGCTGGATGAAGACCACAACCAAAAACAAAATGGGAAGGAAAGGGTTCTTATGTATGCCTTATAAATTTCAGCCATAAAGCATGATGAAGAGAAGTCAAATCAGGAACCTGGAGGCAGAAAGTGAATCAGTGGCAAAGAGGAATGCTGCTTACTATCTTGCTCCCCATGGCTTGCTCAGCTACCATCTTTATACAAATCAGGAAAACCTGTCTATAGATGATACTGCCTACAGTGGACTGGGCTTACACACATCAATTATTATTGAAGGAAAAAATGACCCATTGGCTTGGCTATTGACAAATATTATGAAGGCAGTTCTTCAAGTAGCATTCCACTTCCCAGATGACTGTAGCTTGTGTAAAGTTGACAACACACAAACAAACAAAACCACTTACAATATGGCTAACGTGTAGATAGGATAAGCAAGTTATTCTAACTCAAGATACAGTCTTGTCTGCTTCTAGCACAACTACAGTATCCTCTGTGAATTTTGGTCAATGAACATTGGAAAACATTCCTTAGACAGCTGCTATACTGCAGGGATTATTTTTGTTTTGTTTTGTTTTTTTGTTTTTTGTTTTTTTGTTTTTTCGAGACAGGGTTTCTCTGTGTAGCCCTGGCTGTCCTGGAACTCACTTTGTAGACCAGGCAGGCCTCGAACTCAGAAATCCTCCTGCCTCTGCCTCCCAAGTGCTGGGATTAAAGGCGTGCGCCACCACCGCCCGGCAATTGCAGGGATTATTTTTAAGTAGAGTTCTCAATCAGACTCTTTCCGTTACAATTAATTTGCATTTTCATAAGTCAAGACCTTCCACACATGGGTAAGGTCTTGCTCTGGGGCACCTTTTATATTGTTAGAGTGAATAAAATTTCCCTCTTTAATGGTTCTATTTTCTTTATAAATTACAGATGCTTTCTTGGCAATCCCCTGTTTGCATCTTTAAACACATTTGTTTCCTTTCCCAACTTTTCACTGAAGGAGCAAATGCAGCAGAAGTCTTTGCCAGACCACCACATAGGTGATTTTTAGTCCAGTTCCCAATAGAGTCCGTGTTTCTCTCTGAAATGTTGTGAACAACTCTTCTACTCTCCAGATTTCTCTCAACCTTTTGGTCTTCCAAACTGAGGATTCCACCAGAATGTCCTGGAAAGCTTTATACACAGCATAATAGAGCTTCTCTAGCCCATAGCTCCAAACTTCTCCAAAAATCCCCCTGAATAGCAATTCCAAAAGCTTAGATATCACCTGATCAGGTTTATCACAACAATGACCCCACCCCTGATACAATTTTTCATAGCAGGTACTTTCCTTGTAGAAACAAAATGACTAACATAGACAGCTTTAGGAAGGAAGGACTTATTTAATGAAGTTTGATGTTAGAGACCATCAAAATAGAGAAGACATGGATGTGACAGACCTATAGATGCAGAAACAATACCACTGGCTTCATTAAACATCATAGAACAGAGAGAGATGTTAGTGCTCATCAGACTTTCACACAGTCTGTGCATGAAGCTCACATTTAACACGTGTCTTTCCTTTCAGTCGATCCTATATAGAAACACTTTCATAGACAAATTCAGACCTGAGTTTCCTTGGTGACTCTAAAATCCAGCCCAGATGATAACAGAGCTTGATCATTACATCTAGTAAACCAGCACACCTCTAAGATGGATTTAATTATATACATTTAAATAATAGTTTTATCTAGCATGAATAAACAGTTAATGTAATAATTTAAAATATGTGTTAAACAGTATTGAACCAACAAATTTTATAAAATGAACCCTATTGAAGATTAAAAAAACATTTTAATTCAAATATAATAATAGTGGGTGATTTTGATGTCACATGGCCATCAATAGATGATGTAAAATTCAACAAATTTCTTTTTTTTATTTTCTACTTTTTTATTATCTTCTATATTTTCTTATTTACATTGCAAATGATTTCCCCTTTTCCATTTTCTCCCTCCCCGAAAGTGCCATAAGTCCCATTCCCTCCCTCTGTCCCCCATTCAACCCCTTCTCCTTTCTATGTCCTGGTATTCCCCTACATCCAGTCTTTCCAGGACCAGGGGGTCTCTCCTTCCATCTTCTTGGAAATCTATTGATAAGTGAATTGTGTCTTGGGTATTCCGAGATTCTGGGTTAATATCCACTTATCAGTGACTGCATACCATGTGTGTTCTTTTGTGATTGGCTTACCTCACTAAGGATGACATTTTCCAGTTCTGACCATTTGCCTAAGAATTTCATGAATTCATTGATTTAATTGCAGAGTAGTATTCCATTGTGTAAATATACCACATCTTCTGAATCCATTGCTCTGTTGAGGGACATCTGGGTTCTTTCCAGCTTCTGGCTATTATAAATAAGGCTGCTAAGAACATAGTGGAGCATGTGTCCTTATTACATGCCGGGAAGCCTCTGGGTATATGCCCAGGAGTGGTATAGCAGGATCCTCCAGGAGTATAATGCCCAGTTTTCTAAGGAACCGCCAGACAGCTTTCCAGAGTGGTTGTACCAGCTTGCAATCCCATCAGCAGTGGAGGAGTGTTCCTCTTTCTCCACATCCTCGACAACAACTGCTGTCTCCTGTGTTTTTTATCTTAGCCAATCTGACTGGTGTGAGGTGGAACCTCAGGGTTGTTTTGATTTGCATTTCCCTAATGACTAAGGATGTTGAACATTTCTTTAGGTGCTTGTCAGCCATTAGATATTCTTCAGGTGAGAACTTTTTGTTTAGCTCTGTACCCCATTTTTTTATTATTTATTTTATTTTATTTTTTTAATTTACATTCCAAATCACTTCCCCTTTCCCGTTTCCTCCCTCCCCGAAAGTCCCATGAGCCCCCTTCCCTCCCTCTTTTCTCCATTCAACCCCCTCTCTTTACTCTGTCCTGGCGTTCCCCTACATCCAGTCTTTCCAGGACCAGGGGTCTCTCCTTCCATCTTCTTAGAAATCTATTGATATGCGAATTGTGTCTAGGGTATTCCGAGATTCTGGGTCAATATCCCCTTATCAGTGACTGCATACCATGTGTGTTCTTTTGTGATTGGGTTACCTCACTAAGGATGATATTTTTAAGATCTGACCATTTGCCTAGGAATTTCGTGAATTCATTGTTTTTAATTGCAGAGTAGTATTCCATTGTGTAGATATACCACATCTTCTGAATCCATTCCTCCGTTGAGGGACATCTGGGTTCTTTCCAGCTTCTGGCTCTTATAAATAAGGCTGCTATGAACATAGTGGAGCATGTGTCCTTATTGAATGCAGGTAAAGCCTCTGGGTATATGCCCAGGAGTGGTATAGCCGGATCCTTCGGGAGTGTCATGCCCAGTTTTCTGAGGAACCGCCAGACTGCTTTCCAGAGTGCTTGTACCAGCCTGCAATTCCACCAGCAGTGGAGGAGTGTTCCTCTTTCTCCACATCCTCGACAACAACTGCTGTCTCCTGTGTTTTTGATCTTAGCCATCCTGACTGGTGTGAGATGGAATCTCAGGGTTGTTTTGATTTGCATTTCCCTAATGACTAAGGATGATGAACATCTCTTTAGGTGCTTCTCAGCCATTAGATATTCTTCAGGTGAGAACTCTTTGTTTAGCTCTGTACCCCATTTTTTAATAGGGTTACTTGCCTCTCTGGAGTTTAACTTCTTGATTTCTTTGTATATATTGGATATTAGCCCTCTGTCGGATGTAAGGTTGGTAAAGATCATTTCCCAGTTAGTTGGTTGCCGCTTTGTCTTTTTGACAGTGTCTTTTGCCTTGCAAAAACTTTGTAATTTAATGAGGTCCCATTTGTCAATTCTTGATCTTAGAGCATAAGCTATTGGAGTTCTGTTCAGGAAATTCTCTCCTGTGCCCGTATGTTCAAGGTTCTTCCCTAGTTTCCCTTCTATTAGTTTCAGTGTGTCTGGTTTTATGTGGAGATCTTTGATCCACTTAGAATTGAGCTTAGTGCAAGGAGATAAGGATGGGTCAATTTGCATTCTTCTGCATGTTGACCTCCAGCTGAGCCAGCACCATTTGTTGAAAAGGCTAACTTTTTTCCACTGGATGGTTTTAGCTCCTTTGTCAAAGATCAAGTGACCATAGGAGTGTGGATTCATTTCTTGGTCTTCAATTCTGTTCCATTGATCTACATGTCTGTTACTGTACCAATACCATGCAGTTTTTAACACTATTGCTCTGTCGTACAGCTTGAGGTCCGGGATACTGATTCCCCCAGAGGTTCTTTTACTCTTGAGAATAGTTTTAGCTATTCTGGGTTTTCTGTTATTCCAGATGAATTTTTGAATTGCTCTTTCTAACTCTATGAAGAATTGAGTTGGGATTTTGATGGAGATTGCATTGAATCTGTGTATTACTTTTGGTAAGATGCTCATTTTTACTATATTAATCCTGCCAATCCATGAGCATGACAAATTTCTGATTTAAACATTATCATTACTATAAATCAAATGCATTTTAAAGACATCTATAGAATACTCATTGTAACAACTGTAGAATACAAATTTTACTCGAGCATTCAAGCAAAATTTATATGAACCAGTCACATTTCAGGGTATAAAATAAATATTAATAAGTACATAAACAGTTAACATAATTTCATGTATATTATTAGGTTATAATGGAAAAGAGTAGACAACAATAACAAGAGAAACTACAGATATTATATAAACATGAAGATTCAGTAATACAATTTTAAATGATCTGTGGGTCATCAAAAAATAAGATAAGTTAATTAGGGGTGAATATGATTAACATACACATATACATATGCAAAAATATTATAACTATGACCTAAAAAATTGTCGCCTGTTATGAGCACTTGTTGCTCTTATAGAGGACCCAGACTCAATTCCCAGCACCCCCATAGCTGCCACCAAACTCTGTAACTCCACTTCTGGGAGATCTGATACTATCTTCTGGCTTTTATGGATATTACACATACGATGCAAGACATGCAAGCAGGCAAAACACCCATACATATATAATCAAATAAATATGTCACAATTAATCCATTTCTTTCCCACTACTAATATACACTAATAAAGTCACTATGTTTCAAAAATATTATTAAGAAAATATCTAATAAGCCAAAAATAACACACACAAAAGCAATTAATTCTGAGAAGACCATAGATGAGATCTAATAAAATCTAGGTCTCTGCAAAGGATTTTGTATATGGGTTAATGGTACACAAAAATACTACAAAATTGATAATTTTACATACATTTTAGTAAGATTTTGAAAATGAATTAACAGTAGACTCAGGATTTGAATTTAGTTTTACCTGATCCCAGAACTCAGTTAATTTAGTTTTCTGCACTTAAAAGCTAAATCAAAGCTTTAATGCAAATACATATATCACATTATCATATACCTCAGGACATTTGCTTTCTTTGCTACCAGTCTCACCCTTATGGAAGGTTTACATTGCTCTTGCTGCTTCTGGATTGCAAAAATCTATGAATTTATGGATTCTATTTTGCTTCTCCATAGATTTCCTCTTTGCTGGATACAAGCACACATGAAAAATTTTATTCTTTTTTTTTTTTTTTGCAAATTCACAAGTAGATTTATTTTAAATCTTCAGGGAAAAATTGAAGTGAATAGAAACATAGAATATAAATTGAATTTCTCAGTTCTTATTAACAATTCATTCATTTTATCCGCAACTTGTAGCAAGTTACTTACTCTTTTTTTTAATTTTATTTTATTTTCTAAGTTTTTTTTATTTACATTCAAAATCATTTCCCCTTTCCCATTTCCTCCCTCCCCGAAAGTCCCATAAGCCCCCTTCCCTCCCTCTTTTCCCCATTCAACCCCCTCTCACTTCTCTGTCCTTGCATTCCCCTACATCCAGTCTTTCCAGGACCAGGGGTCTCTCCTTCCATCTTCTTAGAAATCTATTGATATGCGAATTGTGTCTAGGGTATTCCAAGATTCTGGGTTAATAACTCCTTATCAGTGACTGCATACCATGTGTGTTCTTTTGTGATTGGGTTACCTCACTAAGAATGATATTTTCAAGTTCTGACTATTTGCCTAGGAATTTCGTGAATTCATTGTTTTTAATTGCAGAGTAGTACTCCATTGTGTAAATGTACCACATCTTCTGAATCCATTCCTCCGTTGAGGGACATCTGGGTTCCTTCCAGCTTCTGGCTATTATAAATAAGGCTGCTATGAACATAGTGGGGCATGTGTCCTTATTGCATGCAGGTAAAGCCTCTGGGTATATGCCCCAGGAGTGGTCTAGCTGGATCCTCCGGGAGTGTCATGCCTAGTTTTCTGAGGAACCGCCAGACTGCTTTCCAGAGTGGTTGTACCAGCTTGCAATCCCACCAGCAGTGGAGGAGTGTTCCTCTTTCAACAAATGGTGCTGGCTCACCTGGAGGTCAACATGCAGAAGAATGCAAATTGACCCATTCTTATCTCCTTGCACTAAGCTCAATTCCAAGTGGATCAAGGACCGCCACATAAAACCAGACACACTGAAACTAATAGAAAGGAAACTAGGGAAGAACCTTGAACATATGGGCACAGGGGAGAATTTCTTGAATAGAACTCCAATAGCTTATGCTCTAAGATCAAGAATTGACAAATGGGACCTCATTAAATTACAAAGTTTTTTCAAGGCAAAAGACACTGTCAAAAAGACTAAGCGTCAGAACTTGAAAATATCATCCTTAGTGAGGTAACCCAATCATAAAAGAACACACATGGTATGCAGTCACTGATAAGGGGATATTAACCCAGAATCTCGGAATACTCTAGACACAATTCGCATATCAATAGATTTCCAAGAACATGGAAGGAGAGACCCCTGGTCCTGGAAAGACTGGATGTAGGGGAATGCCAGGACAGAGAAGTGAGAGGGGGTTGAATGGGGAAAAGAGGGAGGGAAGGGGGCTTATGGGACTTTCGGGGAGGGAGGAAACGGGAAAGGGGAAATGATTTTGAATGTAAATAAAAAAAAACTTGGAAAAAAATAAAAAATAAAAAATGGGTCAAAAAAAAAAAAAAGACTAAGCGGCAACCAACTAACTGGGAAATGATCTTTACCAACCCTACATCCGACAGAGGGCTAATATCCAATATATACAAAGAACTCAAGAAGTTAAACTCCAGAGAGGCAAGTAAGCCTATTAAAAATGGGGTACAGAGCTAAACAAAGAGTTCTCACCTGAAGAATATCTAATGGCTGAGAAGCACCTAAAGAGATGTTCATCATCCTTAGTCATTAGGGAAATGCAAATCAAAACCCTGAGATTCCATCTCACACCAGTCAGAATAGCTAAGATCAAAAACACAGGAGACAGCAGTTGTTGGTGAGGATGTGGAGAACGAAAAGTTTTATTCTTAAAACTTTTTAAGAATAAAACTTAAAAATCTTAAAGTTCACCATTATGTGTCTACAAACCTAACTTCTTAATAACTCAGTAAGTTGTAGTTTTCTGGCCTGTGGACAAATTGTTTTTGTTAATGTAGTAGATTCTCTTAAAGAATATAGTTAAGGAGCAAATATTTTTTAAATTAATTTACATATCACAAAATATATCCTAAACTCAATACGACATTCACTTTTCTTTCCTTGGTTTGATTTACTTAATAATCATTTTAATAATTATTTGTGTTGTGATTTTCAAACACATGAGATTTAGAAAACAGTCTAAGCCCTAAATATTTGCCTCGTGCCTCAAATCATTGACAAATAAACTTCACTAAACCAGCAACAAGATGTTTTAAAAAAAATTCCAACACAGAGTATTTATTATTTTATCTGGAAATAATTTATTATATAGTTAAAACGCCGATATTTCTAAAGCAATCAGAGTACTGATATTAACAGTAAAACAAGGTATAAAACAATTCTTTAATTTGACCAACCAACCTCAAATCTCTGTAATTGACTCCTAAGTGTGCTTTTTATATTAGTTTTCTGTTTTGTTATTGTTTGTTTTTGTTTTGTTTTTTGGAATCAGGACATAACATCACATTATACCATATTGGTTTATACATATCTTAAGACTATTTTCTTGTTTGTTTTCTTTTCCTGGCTCTTACTTACTGATTTCCTCCCTCAATTTGGAGTGTGTAATGTGTCCTTGAGAATGCTTCAGAAGGTCTCATTTTCTCCATTAGCAATTCTTCTACTTTAAGAACATCTATTCTATCAAGTATATACCTATGTTTTCAACTTGGCTTTCAATAAATTTCTTTTATTCTGCCCATATTTCAAATGTTTCAGTCTACAGTCACTTGGTCCCTGCACCTGAAAAGAACATCCCTGCAGTGGGAGCCTGTGGCAGGGAAGCTTTGTCACCTCCGTGAGGACAGGAACCAGAAGAGTCCAGAGATGAGATTTGACTGAGAACCTGTTCCCACCCACCTTCTTCAGCCAGTTGGTTCCCACCTCACAAAGTCTCCATGACCTTCTAAAATCACACCAACACCTGGAGATCAAGTACTAATTCTCATGCCTGTCAGGAAGATGGTTTATATGTAATCATGAAGAATGCATTCAATTGTATCTGTACAAGTACTAAATCCCCAATAACATGCCACACCCCATTTCCTCCTCCCATCAACCCCATAAGACTCGACTCAACTTTATAGATGAGACCAGGAGTGCCTGCACTGGTTTGTCACAGCATCTCCTCTGGTCAACGTCAACACAATGAGGCTCTTACATGGATGATGGGGCACTTAATTCCTAAAGTAGAACTGAGTTTACTTCTGAGTTTCTTTTGAAAAACCCTTGTATATTGTGCTATGATAGGATTTTACAACTAATAACTTTGCGCTTCAAGGGAGGCATTACCATTTCCTCAATCCCTACCCTCCTATCAAAGTTTCAAGGCATGCCTTCAAGAATAATTAGTGTACAGTGGGGTGACTCTTCTTCCTAGACTTGTTTGATCACTCTGTTGCCTTTGTCAGGATTTGTTCTCATTGACACCACTCCTAACAATTAAAAGCTCTTTCTGGAATCTTTATTGTATTCCATGAATAGACAGTATGATTGAGTTGGAAAGGCATTTCCATCCTTAGTGGTTGTGGTCCTCAAGAACAGGGAAGTCCCTGATACAGAAGCATAGCTCTCCCTGCAGATTCTGCGAGCAATCCATTGCATGGTGTCTCTTATTTACTTCCACGTTGTTAAGGCAAATCTCATTCAAAAATACTCTTGTACTTTAGTTCTCAGTAGCCCAATATATAACTCATAAAAGTCAAACTTAATAGAATTAGCAAATCCATTTATGGGGAACTGCTAGGCTAGATAACACAGCACTGCTACATGGAAGGGAAATCAATGATTCAAAACTTTTTAGAACCCTGTTAGCACAGCTAAAATTTTGAGGGCTCAGTGAAGAAGAGCCTAACACTTTTCATTCAGAGGATCCAGTTTGTTCCCAGCACCCACGTCAGGGGTACACAACTGCCTGTGACTCCAGCTCCAAGGGATCTGATTCCCTTTCCTGAATTTCTCAGGTACCTACACTCACCTGCTTATAACTCCATACAGATGCTCACAAATAACCACATAATTCCAAATAAAATTAATATAAATAAGCAATTTGACAAATAAAACATTTAAAGGTACTTATTTATCTTATAGGCATGTTGAGTTTATATAGTCTAGTAGTTCTCAACCTTCCTAATGATGCTACCCATTAATATAGTTCCTCATGCTATTGTGACCCTCAACCATAAAATTATTTTATGCTACTTCACAACTATAATTTTCTATTGCTATGAATCATAATGTAAATATCTGATATATAGGATAGGATATCTGATATACAACCCTCATATTGAGACCACTGATATAAATTCTATAAACATGGGTTATTATGAGATTTATCTATCCACTTTTATTTTTCCCTTCTTTTCTTCCTTCCTTTTTTTATTCATCTCTCTCTCTCTCTCTCTCTCTCTCTCTCTCTCTCTCTCTCTCTCTCTCTCTCTCTCTCTCTTCCTAGAACTAGAGGAGAACATAGATGTTAATACACTTTTAACTTACTAATGATATTTGGGATAAGCTGAGGGCTAGCAGAAATAATGGAAACAGACAACCTCAGAAGGTAGGAGGTGAGGGGACTCTCCAGAATGTACTAGAGACCTGGGAGTAAGAGACTCTCAGGACTCAAAGGGAGGGACCTTAGATGAAATGCCCTACAGTGGGAAGAGGTAACTTACAGAGCCCACCTCCAGCAGAAAGACAGGGCATCAAGTGAGGGATGGGGTTGCCATCCCACAGTCAAAAACTCTGACCCATAAGTGTTCCTGTCTGAAAGAACTGAAGGGACAAAAATGGAGAAGAACTGGTGGAAAAGGAGGTCAAGTGGCAGGCCCAAGTTGGGATCCAGCTCAAGGAGGGGGAAGAGGGGCCCAGGGCCTGATGCTATTGCTGATGCTATGGTGTGCTCACAAAAAACGCCTACCATGACTACCCTCTGAAAGACCTAACAAGCAGCTGAAAGAGTCAGATGCAGATATTTATACCCAACCAATGTACAGAAGCTGCCGACCCCTGTGATTGAATTAGGGAAAAGCTGAAAGAGGTTGAGGAGGATGGCGATCCTCTAGGAGGACCAGTAGTCTCAACTGAACTCCTGAGAACTCTCAGACATTGGGCCACTAACCAGGAAGCATACACCAGCTTATATGAGGCCCTCAACACATACACACCAGAGGACTTCTGGACCTGTATGCAGTCAGAGAAGATGCACCTAACCCTCAAGAGACTTGGGACCCCAAGGAGTGGGGAGGTCTGGTGGGGTGGGGGGAGGAGGTGTGGTATGTGGAACAGTCAGAGGGTGGACCAGGAGGGGAATAAAATCTGGACTATCTAAAAGATTAAATAATTTCTTTAAAAAAGGAATTTGAGAATGTTTGGCATTAATTACAACTCTTTCTTCTAAAATCACAGGCCTCTCCAATGAGTTTCTTCATGTTAGCACTTAATACTTAACCTTTTCTCTGCCACTGTAGAATTTAGTCTCTCTCACATGTTGTGCAGTACATCTCTCATTAAGGTTTGCTGTTTTATAATTCATTTTGGCCTGTCTGTTCTTTATAGACTGTGATCAATTAGTTACATGCCAAATAATTAAACACTTTAGCTTTTAGAATCTATATTCTTAAATATGTTTATATGGTTATTCTTATTTTTAACTGTCTTAGGGTTTTTATTGCTTCAGTGAAACACTATAACCAAAAAAGAAGTTGGGGAGGAAAAAGTTCATATGACTTATGCTTTCACAACACAGATTATCATCCAAAGAAATCAAGACAAGAACTCAAGCAGGACAGGAACCTAGAGGCATGAACTGATGTAGAGGTCACGCAGGGTGCTACTTCCTGGCTTGTTCCCCATGGCTTACTGGACCTGTTTTCTAAGGGAATCCAGGACCACCAGCTCAGGGATGGCCCCACCCAAAATGGGCTAGGCCCTCACCCATCAATCACTAATTAAGAAAATGCCTTGCAGGTCTGCCTACAGGCCAATATTATGGGGATATATTTTTTTCTTTTATCATTCATTTATTAATTTATTCTCCTTATATCTGATCACAGCCTCCCTATCTCTTCTCCTCCCAGTCCTATCCTCACACACACCATCATCCATGTCCCTTCTCCTCTGAGAAGGGAAGCTGTCCCATGGGTACCAACCCATCCTGGCACATCAAGTTCTAGCAGGACTAGGAAGTTGTGCATCCTCTCATACTGAAGCCAGATAAGGCAGCCCAGCTAAGGGAAAGGGGTTCAAAGGGAGACACCAGAGCCAGAATCACTGCTCCCCTCCACTTGTTATGGGACCCAATGAAGATCAAGCTGCACAACTGTTACGTGTGTGCAGGGGGCCTAGGCCTGTCCCATGTGTGCTCTTTGGTTGGTGGTTCAGTCTCTGTGAACCCCAGTGGGTCCAGGTTAGTTAACACTGTGGGCCTTGTGATGTCTTTGAGCCTTCCAGATCCCTTAGTCCTTTTTTCCACTCTTTACAAGACTCCTCAAGTTCTGCCTGATGTTTGGCCGTGGGTCTGCATCTGTTTCCCTCAGCTGCTGGATGAAGCCTCTCAGAGGACAGCGTTGCTAGGTTCCTGCCTACGAGTATAGCAGAATATCATCAATAGAGTTAGAGGTTGTCTCTCTATAGGTTAGTCTTTTAATCTGGAAAAAAATTATATTTTTCACTGTTTAAAAAGAATCAAAAGAATTTTGATTGAAGTCTCATTAAACCTTTCCAATAATCTTCAAAATTTGAAGTTTTCTAGGTTAACTTACTCATACTGTCCTCTGTTAACTGTAAGTAGTGTCTTGCAGTCCCCCCCCCTTTTTTACATATCTTCCCTTTTTTATTATTCATGGTGTAACTGTGGCTATTCAAAAATAAGTTTCGGGGAGGGAGGAAACGGGAAAGGGGAAATCATTTGGAATGTAAATAAAAAAACTTAGAAAATAAAAAAAATGCACTGGCTAGAAAAAACAAACAAACAAAAAACAAGTTTCAAAATCACCTGTGAGTTTTTCAAACTCCTCTCAAAAGGAGCTGAGACACACCAATTTCAGCTTTCAGAGGAGAGAATCCCTCCTACCTCTTGTGGATAAATTCCTATCATTCATCAAGATGAGATGAAACAATGTGGGATAGCATCAAAATAAACACTACTACTACTACTACTACTACTACTACTAATAATAATAATAATAATAATATTTAATGATTTAACAATATTACTTATTTTTCTCATATCTTCTAAGAGTTTTCCTTTGGCATGGAGTTATTTGTTTCCTAAAATTAAACACAAGTATTTCTTTGAACAAGGAAAAGGAAAAATTGCCTCTACTGACTAACCAACAGAAACCTAATACATAGAAAAAAACCAGAGGGAAAGTCTGTTTTGTTTTGGTATTTTTTTTAATAGTTTTAGAGACAGTGTTTTTCTGTATAACTCTGGCTGTCCTGGAACTCTCTTTGTAGACCAGGCTGGCCTCGAACTCAGAAATCCACCTGCCTCTGCCTCCAAAGTGCTGGGATTACAGGCGTGTGCCACCACTGCCCGGCTAGAGGGAAAGTCTAAGGAACGGGGATGCAATCCTCTGAATGTGGCCTTTGGTCACTAAGATTTGGATAAGAGTAGATACTTAGTGGACTAACTAAGCTAAACTAAAACTGAAGAATAATGTGCACTACAATTTGTTCATTTATTGTTAAGTATGACTCACCCCTTCTGTAATGAAAATCAGTTGCTGTAGAAGGATGTTGGGTCAGGACTAATCTACAATCTGATTGTAAGAAAAATTCCAAAATTTGTCTTTTATTCTCATCTATTGTTTTTTCTGTCACCACAACTAAGTGTGTATACTGAATGTAGATATGCAGGTAACTTATTACCCAAGGCTGTAGGAGGCAAAGAGTGACTATGTGGTGTGGTCTGCTGCTTAGAAACGGTTTAAGTAACTTTTGCTGAATAGAAGTGCTCTTTCTCATTTTCATAAAGTCAGTGGGGCATGTGATTAATAACGGGTTGTATCTTAGTGTTACCATCTAAGTTGTGTATTTAGAACTCACAACATAAAATATGAAAATACTGCTCTAGATTAGAACCAATTTCAGCTGTAGTTCCAGTTTTAATAACTCCAACAAAACAAAAACCAGTTCAAATTCCCTTATAAACCATGACATTGTATAGATTCTGGAAGGAAGGAAGGAAGGAAGGAAGGAAGGAAGGAAGGAAGGAAGGAAGGAAGGAAAGGAAGACCCAGAGATGGCTCAGCAGTCAAGAGCATTTGTTGCTCTTCCCAAGAACCCAAGTGCTGCTCCAAGCAGAGGCATGGTGGATAACAACCACTGTTCCAAGGGTGCCAACACCTTCTGATGAACATGCAGACATGCAGGCAAGACAGCTCATATATAGAGAAAATAAAATTAATATCTAAAGATTAATTCATGAACACAGGATTTAGGCAATGAAGGAGGATTAAGAGAAGGATTTTAGGTAGAGATGGCGTCAGTGGAGAGGAAAAGCTGAAGAATTGAGGCTTTTTTTTTTTTTTGATGACCAGTCTCACCAAGTTCCATGAGAGAAGAATAGTAAGAGATTGTGACTACCTATCACAATACCTCCCCCAACACAGACACACAGACACACATAGACACACACACACATACACACACACACACACACACACACACACACACACACACACACACACACACACACTAGCAAATGAAGCAGACCCAGAAGAGTGGAGAAATAGAAGTTAAGGAAACAGGCTCCCGAAAGTGTCCTCTATCCCAACTCTTGTAAATTTCTAAAGTTATCTTTTCTGACCACAGTTAAATATATAATATTGGCCCCATCTAGAGAGAAAGGAGCATTAATTAATATTTATCTATTAGCCATTGAGTACTGTTCTAGGCCCATTGTATGTACCATCACCCTCAGTTTCTGATGTCATTTTCAAAAAGATAGCCCACTGCAGAAAAAACACAACACAGTTCTTGCCATTCCATGAATGGGTGGTTTCACTTTTCCACTCAAAGCATGGTCATTTGTAAGAGAGGACAGTCATTCCATATTTGTCAGATTATTGTGAGGAATAATATATGTAGGCCAAAGACATAACATACCTGGCTTGTAGCTGACATCCTAAATTCATTGTTGGAATTACATAGCTGTCTTTATTGGAGAAAATGTACACAAGGATTTGCAAGACTCAACCTTTTGGCAAGCAATAGACAAAATTCAAATCTGGGTACTGTTTTTTTCAAATGTCCTTGGCATTCCCTTAGTTTGCCAATAGTGAGAGTGTGCTTCACACACTAGTAGGATTTTTGTATCAATAAGAAGAGTGATACAAATAGAGAATCACAGACTCCACATAGGTCAATAGAGTCTGAATCAACACCCTAAGTAAAGTTTACTGATTCTGGTATGATTTTAATGATTAATTCATTTACGTTGTTTGGATATTAAAATCTGAGATGCTCTTGCTCTCATTGCTACTGGGAGCATGATGTCCTTTTCAAGATATGGTCTGTTACCAATGTCCAGCTCTTCCATTGATAGAGGAGTTTGGCATATATATGAATATGAATATCTATATATGTATATATGAATATGTATGTCTATATATGTATCTATAAATATGTATATCCATATATGTATATATATGTGTGTGTATTGTAACACACATAACATTTATAAATATATATCTTAATCAGTTTCCAAATTAAAACTTTAATCATGAAACTGTATAATTTAAATAGCACGATTAATTTGTCTTCAATGTTCTTTCTCCGGCTTTTGATGCAGATTGGTTGTACTTTGTCTCCAATATTCACTAAAGAAATTTTCTACCTACCTCAAAGTTTGATTGTCCTTTAGTAAATGGGCTTAAATGTTCTGCATAGATATTTTTCTTTGAATCACAACAATCTAAATGTTTTACCTTTGCACTTTATTAGAATTATTTTAGATACGCCACTAAAGTATATATGTCACAAAACCTTTTTAATCAATTTGGTCAAGTAATGCGTATATTCAATGGAATACATGAAACACATGGTAGCTTTAAGAAAAACAGTAAATCAAATACCTAAATGCAGAAAAGAGATTACAAACTTTGTTAGATCTTGATATTTAAATCCTAATACAGGTGTAATTTCTGTTCCTGTCTGGCATGAGGTAGATGTTTAGCTTTATATTGTTATGATTATTTAGCTAGCTTCACTAATGCCATCTGGAAAATAATTTACCCTAAATCTATCAATGTTTAGTCCTTTTTGTATTCTAATATTCTTATATGAAATGCATTTGTGTGATGAATTTTTCAATCTATTGTGTTTCCCATTTTGTGGACTATTTTTGGAGATGTTTTATTTTGCACTAATTTCACAAAACAAGTATCTTTTAAATTTTTTATCCTTTGTTTATTCTAGTTTGACAAATGCTTTACAATGTTCATGGGGTCAGCAAGATAGGTAACCAAGGTAAAGGCACTTGCTACCAAGCCTAACAACCAAAAATTGAACCTGACTACCTCATCTATATCCAAGGACCAACATGGTGGGAGAGAGAATCAACTCCCATTGTTTTATGACGTCCATATGCTCATCTTTGAATATGTATGCCACATACATATATACATACATACATATACACATTTTAAAAATAATTATTTTATGCTCTTTAATAACCATGTGAGTTGATATACTGCAATCTGCATATCCCTTAAGTGCAATAAAATCCTCCTACTCAAATCTTATTTATATTCTTTTATTGCCTTTTACGGTTTCCTCAAATATCTTCATGTGTTCTTTTGCTTCTGATAGTTAGTTGATGATTATATTTCACAATAAAGTTTTCAAAAAGCATCTGAACAAATAACATTCACAAAGGACATCTGAAAACAAGGCCAAAAATATTTGAAACAGTTTTGTTCATGTGTGTATTGTTCCTGAGGATCCAAACAAATCTTTATTTGGCAGCGGAAGTCACAGACTCTGAGGATCATGAAACCTTTTGATGAAAAATGCTACTAAGCATGCCGTGAGTTAAAATAAATTCCAAATCAAACATGTAGCAGGTCAAAGGTATTTCAGGTGGTGTTGACCCATGCTGCACTGCAGAGTCTCACTATAGCCTTGGTATTGAATGCACATGTGTACCCCATACTGTGTGTGACATTAACCATGCATCACCAATTAATGCATTATGAACCACCTTAACTCCGATCCCAAAACCATTGTATACTGTGAACTACTGTGGTTTTAATATCCATACCAAGCTTTCCTCTCTTACAGCACCATATTGGTTTAATCAGAAAAAAAAATCATTTTCCTATTCTCAGTCTCCAGCACATAAGTAAGTATCTATAAAATGTATCTTTGGGTTGTGTTTTATTAAAATGTTTGACTTTTTAAAAAATTGATCTTTAGTAACTGACATGAGATAAAATTAAATTCATTTAATAAATTGTCGGTTAGAATAAAGACAAACTTTACAATAATTTCTGAAGCTACACTAAATATACTTCTGCCAACATTATATTGCATTTATATGAAGTACTGTTGTCAGCACTGACAATTATAAAAGAAAGCATTGATCAAATATGAAAAATGTTGAAGACACTACATTCTGAAAATCAAAAATACAATTAAGGTTTGGTAGTTTATGTAAGAAGAAATAATGAATCCATATAATCAGTCTGTAAACATGTTTTCACTATTAGTAAATGGTAGGATTCTATATATTAAATATTTTACAATAAACTAATGAATTGGCAATAGTGTTTGTTTTTTTACTTACTTGCATATGTGGGTCAAGTCAAAACTTCTTAACAAATGAAGTTTCAAATTACAGAGTTTATGAAACCCCCTTTTCTAGGACAGTTGTTTTACCATACACACTGTCCCACTGCTGCTGCAATGTCTTAAAATAGCCACTGAATTTTGTCTTAAAACTATGTCTTTACAAAATGTTAAATTCCCAGCACTTTAGCTTCTCTCTTTGTATGTAATTATCTTCACATTTAGAAGATTAGTTGACAAATAGAGATAATGGGTTTCACATCTCGGTATTCTCTTCTTAATAGTTGTGGTTTCTTTCTTTTTCTATTAATCATTTTATTTGTTTACATTTCAAATAATAGTCCCTTTCATGGTTACCCCTACAAAGTCCCCTCCATACCATCCTCCTCTCCCCCATCCCTTTTGCCTCTATGAGGATGCTCCTCCACCCATTCACCCACTCCCACCTCACCCCTCTAGTATCCCTCTACATTGGGGCATCTAGCCTCTCTTTTCCCCACTGATGTCAGATAAGCCCATACTCTGCTACATATTTATCTGGAATCCTGGCTCCCTCCATGTATACTTTTTGGTTCATGGTTTAATCCCTGGGAGCTCTGGGTGGTCCAATTAGTTGATATTGTTCTTCTTATGGGGTGGCAATCTCCTTCAGTTCTTCAGTGCTTCCCCTAGCTCTTCCATTGGAGTCTCCTGGCTTCATCCAATGGTTGACTGTTGAGTATCTGTATTTGTATTGGTCAGGTGCTGGTAGAACCTCTCAGGGAACAGCTGTATCAGGCTCCTGTCGGCAAGTGCCTGTTGACATCAGCAATAGTGTGGGGAGCTGGTGTTTCCAGATGGAATGGATCTGCAGGTGAGGTGGTCTCTGGGTGGCCTTTCCTTCAATCTCTGTTCCATTTTTTGTCCGTCTTTCCTTTGAATAGGAACATTTCTGGGTTAAAAATTTTAAGATGTGTGAATGGCCCCATCCCTCAACTGGGGGTCGTGCCTAACTACTGGAGGTGGTCTCGACAGGTTGTATCTCCCCTTTGTTGGGTATTTTGGATAAATTCATCACCATTGGCTCCTGAGAGCCTCTTGCTTCCCTGGAGTCTGGGGTTTTCTAGTGGCTATTTCCAGCTCTCTGTCCCCCACTGCTACATGTTTCTATTCAATTTCCTGACCCTCTGTACTTCTTACCTGTCCCTTCCAATACCTGTTCTTGTCCCCACCTTTTTCCCTCCCCTCCTTTCTCCCTTCCTCCCTCTACCTTCTGTGATGACTTTGTTCCCTGTTCTATGTAGGATTGAAGCATCTTGAGAAATGACTACATTACAAACCTCGTGAGCATGTTGACACTCCCCGTGTTCTCGGAAGTGGGGCTATGGTGCTGTATTTAGAAAAACTTAACATTTTAGGAAAGTCCTCTGTTACCGTTGGGATGTTTAAATAATTCTCATCAAGGAGCTCCAAGAACAACAAAGCCAGGACCTGTTTGAAAGCATGTTGTAGAGTAAGAAGAGTTGGCCACAAATGACATGAAAAGTTACATACTGCATACATTACAGCAGGATGCTCATATTTTAGGCTAATAAGTGGAATTTGAGATTAGGAACAAAAGTTAAAATTAAACTAAGAGAAAATTGAATCAGACAGCAAAGAACCCTTCTATAGAAGAATGGCTCTGTTGGTATAAAGGTGCTGTTGACTACACTGCATAAGTTTCCAAGGTATATGATGCAGAAAACCTTTGGTAACAGAGCTCAAGATTAATTTTAGAATGTGTATCCTTATAGATCTTTTTCCTAAGAATGTCTGTATTTCCTCAGAGGATGAATTTGATACTGAATATTTACAAATGCTCATCGCAGGTATACACTCAGGAACCACTCAGTTACCAACATAGGGACTTTTCCCAGTTATTTCATTTGCAGAGTTTTAAAATACCATGCTAGTAGGACATATCACTGTGCAAGTAAAACTGTATGCCAAAGATGCAGAATTATAAGGCTTTTATAAGACAGCTAACTCTCAGAATAAATCTTATAGAATGACTGAAACTAGGCAAATATATCAAAGGCAATTTTAGCTGAAAGTTATAACCAAATAGAATGCAATGTAACATTTAATTATTACAGTGCAAAGGTAATTCTAGCTGACTTGCTAAAATGAAAGTTGTATTTTTGGAGAGTTATTTCATTGCAATTATAGGAGGGGATGTGTTTGCAGAGGCCAGAGAGGGCCTCAGAGCTCCTGGAGCTAGAGATATGTGTGGTTGGCAGCCTCCTGATGTGAGATCAAGGGAGCAAATCTTGGTCCTCTACAAGAGCAGTGCACACTCTTAACCCTTGAACCACCTCTCCAGCCTCGCAAGATGCTTATATGCATCTTGTATGTTCTGAGTGTATGTAGGCATGTCTGAACTATGAAAAAAATTACAAATTTATTTAGGAAGATTCTTCCTGAATTTCGAATCTCTGGAAATGAAATAACTGGAAAGATCTCTTATGTTAGCAACTGAGTAGTACCCTTTCCCACAGTCACCTGCAGTGACAGAGTTTGTAAGTAGCTAGTATCTAATTCACTCCAGGAAATACAGACATTCTTAGGCAAAGTAAGTGGAAAAGTAAGTAGAGTGTTCTATAGTTGATCTTAAACTCTGTTACCAATGGCAAATGACCTTCAAGAATGTGAACTAGATAGATGATAGATAGATAGATAGATAGATAGATAGATAGATAGATAGATAGATATGATATGATATAGATACATAGATATATAGAGATATATAAACACACACAATATATATGTATATATATATACTCATATAATTGTAACTTTTCATAATACAAGGTCTCTGCAGAAAATAGAAATCTACACAGCCCTAAAACTCCTAATGGGTTCTATAACACCAAACTTCCACCTAGTACAGACTCAGACGTGGCATACAGGACAAGGAAGAGGCAAATTAGGGCTCACTGGATCTTGAATCATGCACTATCTCTCAAGGAGAGATTAAAAATATGGACACCATATTGTCGGCGTTTCTTGACACTCCCGTGGTAGGAAAAGCAAAATAGTTGGGAAGCTTATCACATTAAAAGTATTGCAAACAGAGTTACAGGAGGATGAGGCCTGTGACGGAGATACTTATATGGCTAAATGCGTGGTAACCTTTCTTGAGTGAAAAGTGTTTTCAGAGTGAGGAGGGTGCATTCTGCTGAGAAACTGCCTGCCCACCTCTTCCTTGAGGCCCAGCACTTAAGGTCCGGCTTGGCAAGAGCAAGCATCTTAGTTCTTATGCATCACTTAGAACTCACCCAGCAAGATTGTCCCAGCCAGCATCCGTCATAGCTGAAGCCATAATTAGCCTGCCTCTGCTTGGAAACTTTCTGATTGCAACATCTTCTGAATTGTTCGGAGCAGAGCATGTTTCACTGATAGGAAACTCTAGAAGGAGCTGGAGTCAATCTGATACTCTCTCATGACTTGATGCCTGGCCCTCAGAAGAGCTGAGATCTGGTAATGTTTGAAGGGACTGGGTGATGGTATGTCAGTGAGACATGGGAGGTCTTAGAGGGACATGAGTTAAAGTGTGGGTGAGGAATGATGTGTTTGAGTCTGTCAGGTTAAGCAAGGTATAGAAGATTACTATGGAAACATAGCTGTTTAACGCATTTCCGTGTGTGCTAATAGAAATCATTAATCCATGAAAGGAAAAACCAGATGTGAAGGGAGAGGAGAGAGAGAACTACTTCAGAGGGAGAGAGGAAACCCAGAAACTCACTACTCAGTGAAAGGTGTCAGTAGGTATTTTAGTGGAGTTTTCTTCAGAATTGGATTAGAAAATGATGTTTAAGTAATATAGCATGTTTTGTTCTTAAAAATTCTGCATTGCCTATTCCAATGGCCTTGAGCATGAATATTGCTGGAATCATTTACAGGGGACTGTGGGTCCCACTTATGGGTGAGGGTCTACTGTCTCATTTTTATAAAAACTTTGAATGTTCTTCTGCCATTTATGAAGGGTACAGCAGTTTTATTTTCAGTTTCTTTGCAATAGTCTTACTGGCTGAGAAGTGTAAAAATAGCTCATGATACCTGACCTTGAAGAGTGTTATACTCTACTGAGACTTGCAATTTTAGACCTTTTGGGAATAAGAATGGACTATAAAATAAACTAATATCCCCCCAACATTCTAATAAGTGGCAGATAAACATCTTCTGGAAAACTCAAACATTTGTACTGATGCCAAAATTTTTAAAATAAACATATAAATACTATCAGAAAATACTGAAGAGAATATTACATGGTCAAAGTGCTGGACTTCACAGACTCCAATTTATAGTAAGAAATGGAGGATTGGACTGAAGATATAACTAATATGATAGAGTGCTTGTGCCTTATGCATGAGATCCTGGGTCAAGGCCAGAAAAACACACACACACACACACACACACTTGCAAATGCACAATCTCAAGTGCACACACTCCCACACAAATACACACGTACATATACACACACTCGCGCACACACATGATCAAATGCACACACATACACACACACATGCTCACGCACTTATGTACCCACACATGAGCATGCACGCACAGAGTTTCAGAAGTCATTGATTTAAAGTAAATTTATGTTTTACATTGATATCCAATTATTTTAAACTGCATTTTATTTTTAAAGTAACTCAGACTAATAAAGTCATTAAGAAATATACAACCTATGATTAAATTGATGAAAGAATAAAGACTATTATATTCAATAGCCTATGATTATCATCATTTTAGAGTGAATATTCCAGTCTTTTTGACAATCTTAACTTTTTATTGTCCTTTGACATTTAAAATAATAAAATTTTATTAATATTTGCAAGAGCTTCTTAAAATTTGTTTTTGTTATCTAATCTGCAGTAAAAATTTTCAAAACTACAAGTGCTTGTCTAACTTTAGGATGACATAACACTTCTATCATAATTTTAAACAGCAGCTAAGGATAGATGTTATAGTACATTGTATATCTTAGTAATTTAAAATTAAATTGTCGCAGTAGATTGTAATTTCATACCTCATATATTCTACTGGGAAGATCTCTTCATTTAATAGGATAAAATTTTAATAAGTTTTAGACCCTCCATCTTTCTCAATAAAATCTCTTCATTAATCTTTTCCATTTTCAGAATACACATTAGTGGTGCAAAACTATGCTCAAATGGAACCATTTACTTTCTGGAACTTCTGTCTGAAGCTGTGTCATTAATTGCATAGCAATGCATCAATAAAAGTACTTTTATGTTGGGTTTAGTGGAGAGTTTGTGGCCAGCCTGAGCTATACAGAAAGACAGAAAGAGGAACAGGGAGGGAGGGAAGAAGACATAATCATAATCATAATCTGTCTGCTAACTAGACAAGTACATATTCTTTTGGCTTTTTCATTAAAGAAGTGGAAACTCGTTTACAGAGCAATTACCATTAGAAAATACTAAGCAGTATACTGAAGCTTTCTCTTTTCCCAAGGTCAACCTTGAGGAATTTTCATTTCTTAGAATATCTCAGGTGTTTTTGCAGTTTAGAGTAATTGATAACAGCATGAAAAAAAAGTGTGGCATAGGCAAATAGACTCTAATCTGGTAAGAGCTGTGAACTTACTCCTGGCTTTAACATCAGTTAAATTTCATCAGGCTTAGAAAACCCTACGCCTATAATTTTGCCCCATGGTTCTTCTCTTTCGGACAAATAACAGAAAACATAGGAAAGGAAAATAACAACTGTCTCTGGTAACAAATTAGTCAGAACACCAAAATATCTATACAAAAAAATGTCATCAATATGGTCACAAGCCAAAAACTAGTTCATGCAATATTATTCTTCTGATCATGATGATCTGGGGAGAAAGAGATGAAGGAAAGTTACCTGCACTTCTTGATGAAGCGTTACAGGCAGAGGCAAGACCTTGGTTTAGAAAAACAAAACAAGCAAAGTAAAACTCTATGTTCCTACTAGGCAGCTAGAGGGACTTCCTTCCAACTCAGGTCACCCCAGCTCAACCCCTACACCCTACATGGTGCCATGAAAGAATGATTCTCATAGGCTATCCTCTGACCTCCAGGTGTACACCTTGTTGTGTACAAATGAGTATGAAAATTTGATTTACACGAGAAATAGGAAGGGCTCAGTACCCAGGAAAAACTATTTATAAGCCTGAATTTCATGGTAAATGGACATCTGTGTAGAAAGGTGTTTTGACACAGAGCATGATATAATGGTTAAAGATTGAGTGGGGGTGGGGGGAACCCCAACAAAGCCTACAGGACATTCCTCTTGGCCTCTCAGAGTCATTCTTTCCTATATGATGTGGCTTCTCTGGAATAATCAACAAAGGAGGTAGATGGACAAAGCAGTCTTTCTTTCCTTTATGCCTTGTTACACAGAGGTCTTCTAATTTCTATGACCTGCCTTAGGCAAGAATTTTGGTTTCTGTGCTTTGGTTCATGGTAGGACAGAGATAAGACACTGAGAAGCAGATGCCTTTAGTTTTGTCAGATTTTATGTCTTCTGTAGGTCTATCATTAGATGCCTATGTATAGGTTTTCTTTGTCCTGTTGATGAAACCACTAGTGTCTTCCATTTACAGACTAACATTATGATATATCTCTTAACAACACTCTGCTTTGTCTGATGTAAATACACTCACTTTCTTAGAGTTACTGTTTATATGGTATATTTAATTCCTTTTACTTTCAACCCATTGCCCTTTGTGTTTAAACTGTGTTGCTTACTTAAAGCAGGTCAGTGAGCTTTACTTTTAACATAGCTTAATGTATTTTTTTTATAATCTTTGGTTATTATTTTTCTTTCTCTAGGCTAGTATCCTATTATGGTTCCTATAAGATTATGCTAAATTCTTGGTTAGTTTATGCCCTCTATTATATGAATTTATGAAAATGATGCAACTTAATGTGCTGAAAATTAACTTAATACATTGTGCCCATGTGCTCTCTACTAACATCTCCTGGGAAATGCATAAACATAAATAATTCAATAGTCATTTGTGTCTAATGGGGACACCATTTACCAAAAGCTAAACTTGGGAATCACTCAGACATAGACAATCCAAGAACTAAAAAGCAACCAGCATCCAGACTGCAGGCTGCCTATACTTCCGTTGTTTAATACAACCAATCCTTCCTTCCTTCCTTCTTTCCTTCCTTCCTTGACAAAGGAGCTAAAACCATCCAGTGGAAAAAAGATAGCCTTTTCAACAAATGATGCTGGCTCAGCTGGAAGTCAACATGCAGAAGAATGCAAATTGACCCATCCTTATCTCCTTGCACTAAGCTCAATTCTAAGTGGATCAAAGATCTCCACATAAAACCAGACACACTGAAACTAATAGAAGGGAAACTAGGGAAGAACCTTGAACATATGGGCACAGGGGAGAATTTCCTGAACAGAACTCCAATAGCTTATGCTCTAAGATCAAGAATAGACAAATGGGACCTCATTAAATTACAAAGTTTTAGCAAGGCAAAAGACACTGTCAAAAAGACAAAGCGGCAACCAACTAACTGGGAAATGATCTTTACCAACCTTACATCCGACAGAGGGCTAATATCCAATATATACAAAGAACTCAAGAAGTTAAACTCCAGAGAGGCAAGTAACCCTATTAAAAAATGGGGTACAGAGCTACACAAAGAGTTCTCACCTGAAGAATATCTAATGGCTGAGAAGCACCTAAAGAGATGTTCATCATCCTTAGTCATTAGGGAAATGCAAATCAAAACAACCCTGAGATTTCATCTCACACCAGTCAGGATGGCTAAGATCAAAAACACAGGAGACAGCAGTTGTTGGCGAGGATGCGGAGAAAGAGGAACACTCCTCCACTGCTGGTGGAATTGCAGGCTGGTACAAGCACTCTGGAAAGCAGTCTGGCGGTTCCTCAGAAAACTGGGCATGACACTCCCGGAGGATCCGGCTATACCACTCCTGGGCATATACCCAGAGACTTTACCTGCATGCAATAAGGACACATGCTCCACTATGTTCATAGCAGCCTTATTTATAATAGCCAGAAGCTGGAAAGAACCCAGATGTCCCTCAACGGAGGAATGGATTCAGAAGATGTGGTATATCTACACAATGGAATACTACTCTGCAATTAAAAACAATGAATTCACGAAATTCCTAGGCAAATGGTCAGATCTTGAAAATATCATCCTTAGTGAGGTAACCCAATCACAAAAGAACACACATGGTATGCAGTCACTGATAAGGGGATATTGACCCAGAATCTCGGAATACCCTAGACACAATCCGCATATCAATAGATTTCTAAGAAGATGGAAGGAGAGACCCCTGGTCCTGGAAAGACTGGATGTAGGGGAACGCCAGGACAGAGTAAGGAGAGGGGGTTGAATGGAGAAAAGAGGGAGGGAAGGGGGCTTATGGGACTTTCGGGGAGGGAGGAAACGGGAAAGGGGAAGTGATTTGGAATGTAAATTTAAAAAATAAAATAAAATAAATAAAATAAAAAAAACAAACAAACAAAAAAAAAAGAAAATGTCAATCAGGCATAATCATACTTGCTGCAATCCAAACACATAGCAGATATAGGCAGTAAAATCTCAAGTTTGAGGCCAGGCTGCTCTAGATAGTGAGTTTCAGGGTGGCCATAGCTGTGTCTCAAAAAGGGGAGAAAGTAAGAGAAAGGGGGAAAGGGGAATGAAGGGAGAGCGGGAGAAAGGAAGGGGGATGTGATTTGTCAATGACTAGGAAGATCTAATTATTATTTCTTCTCCTTTTACATACATAACAGTTTTTTCAACTCTGTTGGGCTATGAAGATGTAATATACACACATTTGACTTGAATTTGTGCATCTTCACAATGACTTTTTATAATGACCAACATACAAAGAATGTTTTCATATCTTCAAGCCCTGTCTCTTTCAGTTTCATCACTGATAATTTTATGCTCAAACATGTTATGACAATCTTGTTCCTCTATTTGCATTATATAATGTGCTGCACTGTATTCATTCTAACATCAAGTTAACATCTTGAGAATAATTTTATGAGTAAGACTCAATGAAAACAAAATTGAGTAATCTTGTCTGAATGCTAAGTTGACATTTATAAGCTCTGAAAAAAAATAATAATTATAATGACTCAGTCAATCCTACAAGAATTATGGGTTAAATAGACAAGATTCTCTATATAATCAAAATGAAAGTCATTGTTAGAAGGAATATGAACATAGAGATTCCTAATTCTCTTCATGATCCTGTTGAGAAGTGACCATGGCACAGAATGAGCAGTTCAGTTACAGTTTGCAATTCAGTTAAAAAAAAATTGTACAATACCCATTTTGGGGGATTGTGGGGGGGTGTTTTTTATTTTATTTTATTTTGTTTTCTAAGTTTTTTTTATTTACATTCAAAATCATTTCCCCTTTCCCGTTTCCTCCCTCCCCGAAAGTCCCATAAGCCCCCTTCCCTCCCTCTTTTCTCCATTCAACCCCCTCTCGTTACTCTGTCCTGGCATTCCCCTACATCCAGTCTTTCCAGGACCAGGGGTCTCTCCTTCCATCTTCTTGGAAATCTATTGATATGAGAATTGTGTCTAGGGTATTCCGAGTTTCTGGGTTAATATCCCCGTATCAGTGACTGCATACCATGTGTGTTCTTTTGCGTGATTGGGTTACCTCACTAGGGATGATATTTTCAAGTTCTGACCATCTGCCTAGGAATTTCGTGAATTCATTGTTTTTAATTGCAGAGCAGTATTCCATTTTGTAAATATACCACATCTTCTGAATCCATTCCTCCGTTGAGGGACATCTGGGTTCTTTCCAGCTTCTGGCTATTATAAATAAGGCTGCTATGAACATAGTGGAGCATGTGTCCTTACTGCATCCAAGTAAAGCCTCTGGGTGTTTTTTTTTGTTGTTGTTTTTAAGATTTGTTTATTATTTATCTGAATGCACTGCATCTGTCTTCAGACATACCAGAAGAAGGCATCAGACCCCATAACGGGTGGCTGTGAGTCACCATATGGTTGCTGGGAATTAAACTCAGGATCTCTGGAAGAACAGCCAGTGTTCTTAACCACTGAGCAGTCTCTCCAGCCCCTTGTTTTGGGTTGTTAATGAAGAAGAGTTTATTGGAGATTTTGGTTTCAGAGCATGATCATCAATGCTGGGATCATGGAAGCAAGATGGCACACATAGTATTGTAGCAGTAGCTGAGAGCTTGCGTTTTGAGATACAACCATGAGGAAGGGAGAGGGTGTCCAAAATCCCATCGGTGATGGAATGTGACTTGGAAATATAAAGCAAGTAAAGATTTTCTTCCCTTAAGTTTCTTTTAATCCTGCTGTTTGTTTCTGGTATGAAAGGTGATACTTCCTTAAGAAGCCAGTGCAGTAGCCGAAGAGCCAAGATGTGCACATCTGAAAGAGTCACTGAGTAATAGAACAACAGTGATCACCTGTTGAGAGCCAAGCATTGTTCAATGTTTTCTAGATACTGTCTTTCATCTGTGTATTACAACAAGATGCGTTATCTTAAGTTAAATCTACATGTAGGTGTTAGTTATGATCCTGGTGACACACAAGAGAGTTAAATTGACTGCAAGAGTAACATAGGTACTAATAGAAAAAAACAACACATCCTATCTTAGGCATGTAACCGATGTGAGCACAGGGCTGGCCTGAGAGCATGGAGTCATGTCTAAGGTCATTGTTTCTCTCTGAAGATGAAGTCTCCAACCTAAAACTCGTGAGCTGCCTTGGCCATTGAAAAAGATGAGCCAGGTCTTTAACCCAAAACACGTATAAAATTCATCATCATCTTGCTTTGCCACTGAGGAAGCAGATTGATCAGAGCACCATGTGTAGATACCCATCTTTGTGTACTTTCCAAACTAAGGTCGTACTGCAGGATTCAGTCCCCGCATACTTTCTGCCAGTTTCACCTAGATTTCCGAACACTTTGAGAGTTCCCTTATGGGGAATTAGGGTGTGAACTAATCAAGAATATTATCCAAGTTTCCTCGTAAGCCTTGCTTAACATCTGGTTAATAAGCCCAACAGTTCTGATCATGGATCAATAAAACCCAGAAATCTGAGTATTGCTTCTGATCTTTTATTCTTAAGTGAATGTCCTCAATCCCATCACCTCTGTGTATCACTGTCGGTATTAAATATTTTGTTATGAGAGCTACCTGTATATAATCTACCAGCATTTATATAAAATATTTAACAGTGTGAAGACCAAAATTTCAGGAAGGAGTGAATTTTGCAAATTTCTCCATTCTCTGGGTATAACAAATAGAAAAGAAAACAAATAGCCTCGATTAGTAAATGGGTATCTTTGGGCAGTGGGAGAGTCTTACACTATTACAGAATGTTATGGTCTTGACTTGTTTTGTCCATTCAGATTCAAGTAGGGCAACTGCAGTTGCCTCCGTGATGATGAGAGTCTCTACTTAAAGCAACCTGTGAAAAAGCAAGTTCTGATTGGTGAATCCTTACTTCATTGTATCTTTTTCTTTTTCTTTCTTTCTTTTCTTTTTTTTTTTTTTTTGAGACAGGGTTTCTCTGTATAGCTCTGGCTGTCCTGGAACTCACTCCGTAGACCAGGCTGGCCTCGAACTCAGAAATCCGCCTGCTTCTGCCTCCCAAGTGCTGGGATTAAAGGCGTGCGCCACCACTGCCCGGCTCTTTTTCCTTTTCTACACAGGCATTTTTAAAGAAAATGTTAAAGAAATACTAAACTAGCTTTTGTCCATTTGTATTCTTTATAAAATTTGTTATAGTATGATTAAGGAGCATAACACAAAAAAATAAAATCATGGAATAATAGATTAAACAGATATATTGATTGTGGATTTGGCCTAGCTTTAACGCTGTAAATTATGATTATCAAGTAAATCAGCCTTGTGGTATGCACATGTCATCAAGTTATATAGCTAAACATAATATAACTATATATAAAAAGTTATATAGATCTGATTAAATTATATAGTTACATAATATAACTATATATATAATAGATATATGATATATATGCATATTTTGTAGAACAGTGTTATCCAGCATGGCACTGCCATTATTCTTTTCAAATTATACCAGCTTTGGTTCCCACAAGAGACACTCATAAGACTGGGCCTCCTAATGTACCCTTGTAAAAGGAAAACAAAAGGCAAGTTCAGGAATCAGGGTGTGGGGTTTATGAAGGGCTTAGAAGATGGCACACAAGGGGTTAAAGGAGGCTCTGCTTAAGTCATAGGGAGCTCAAGAGACCACATACAAGGAACTCATGAGGAAACATGTAAAGGTGCTCATGAGAGGGTCACAAGTAGTTCGGGAGTCAGTACACAAGATGCAGAGAGGTGCCACAGGGCCCTAAGACCAGGTGGTGAATGATCGCTGAGGAGAGACATGTTTGGTGGTATAGCTGTTTATAAATGTTTATAGCCTCCATGTACACTCCTGTAAGGACCACAGGAATGAACTTAGGTTGTCAAGCTTGGCATTAAGCCATCTCACTGACCCCTATGGTGGTCCTAGTTTTAGTTTTCTAAGGAATCTCTGGATGGATCTCACAGTGGCTGCATTAATGGACATTCCCACTGAGTTCCCCTTTCCCCTGCATCCTGGTCAGCATTTACCTTCATTTGTTCCCTCAATGACACCCATTTTGGCTTAGCTGGCAGGGACCCATATGTCATTTTGATTTTTATTTCCCTAATTGCTAAGGACATTGAGCATTTTTCTATATATCTCTATTGGTTACTTTTCAAGATTGTCTGAAAAACTCACTTGTTTCATTTATGGAATTATTTGCGAGAGGTTGATGTTTAGGTTTTGAGTTCTTTATGTATTCTGAATGCTGGTTCCTTGTTGGATGTACAGCAGACAGAGATTTCCTCCTATTCTGTGGCCTCCCCTTCTCCTCTATGCGTTGACTATTTGGAAGTATTTTAGTTCATGTAATCTCATGTCTCCATATTTTCTGGAAATTGAAGTTTTTTTTTTCAGAAGGTTCTTGCCAATTCCTAAATCTTAAAGTGTTTCTTCTAACAGTTCAAAGTTCAGAACTTATATTAAGGTCTTCAATCAACTTAAGTTGACTTTTAAACATATTTTATGGCTAAATAATTTGATTCTTCTTCATTAATAATTGATTTTGCTAATCTTGTATTTTGTAAAATTATATACCACATTGGATAGACACATCATAAAGAATATTTAATGCATTGAACACAAATGCCTTATCTTTTATTAGTTCTTTTTTTGTAAATAAAATTACTGAGTGAAAGATTAAATGTTTTTAAAAATATAAAATGTGTTGACAACATTATTTTTTAAACGATTTTTAAGGCTTACTGCTACATTCAGGAAAGTGGAAAAATATAACACAATCTAATAGGGCCAGAGTATAGCTAAGTGGTAGAGATGTGTGTCACATGGCTCCATAAAAGAGATAAAACAAAAACAATTTATATAGTTCTTGGAAGTAGTCAGTGTTCTATGAGAAACATATTAGTCAATACATTTTTCTTCAATTATCCATAATTTCTTTTATCTAATTACCTACTGAAGACTCAATTTGTTTTTCTTATACCTTTTTCCTCCCTGCCCCCCCACCATTCCCTACTTTGTCCTTGTCTTATCTAAAGTCACCATTTAAGGATTTTTATGTAATGAATCCTTAATAACTCATTGTATTGCTTGTAAAAAAAAAAAAGCCTAGAAGTTTGTGTTCTACTCACTTCCTCAGCAGTGCTATTAAAAAAATCACCCCAATTTCCCTTTTGCAAGGTTTCTCCTTGATGATGTTGCATTAATATTTCCTTTCCTAGGCAGACTCCAAATGTGGTGGCTTTTAGCAACAACATGTTGCATGCTTCTCCCTGGATCCATATATGGCTATAAGCAAGGGATAGTCACAAATCCTGAAGCCAATATGAACATTGTAAGTAACTCACTGAGAAAAAAATATGATAAGAAATTATGAATTGGTCACATTTTAAGTATAACTTGTGTGTGAAGAATGTCTCTAATGACTAAATCTGGGTATCCTCTTTTGCTCCTTCCCAACACTACCTAGTCTTAGAATTGAAAGCTCGGACCCACATTGGAGCAGCAATCCTGGTGGTCTGAGCTCATCTCTAACTGTCGCCTTCTGAGGAGGAGGGTCAAGACTTATTTTGATAATTCCTTGCCAAATATCCTCCACTTCTTTCTGGGGTTCTGTATAATCCACCTTCATGATTTTGTGAGCTACATCAGTGTATTTTGAGAGTTTAATAAGCCAGACTTGGCTTATGTCCAAATAATTTCATACCATCAGTGGACTTTTTGCTATGTAGGAAAGACAGATGGCACGTCCACTCTGTGCTTTGTGATAGTGCATTAATAAATAGAATGGCAGATGTACCATGCCATATAGTCTGTCTTTAGAGTCTAGGCTCTTAACACTATTCTGCATAACAGCATAACTCAAGCATGCAATGTGTGCCTCACACGAGCAAATGTGTAACCTTGAGATAATGGTATAGACTGTGCAGTTAACCTTGCTGTCTCATTAATAAATCATTTACCTCATCCTAATGTATTATCTTGGATAAATTACTAATTTTGCTGATCTTCGGTATTCTCAATTCTAAAATATTTACAGTTCTATCACAGGATTGATGAAGTAGACCAAGCTTATATCCTGTAACATTTGTTTCTGCTTCCATGCATGTCTGTGGATAGGGAAATTTCTGATGGCCTTCAAAATCATGTTGTATTCCTTTATGCTTTTCTTTCCTTCCAAAAGGCTGGCCTATAAGGCTATATCTAAAGCTCTTTCAGATGGCATACATACATATCCATATATACACATATACATATATACATACATATATTCATACATATATTTCATATATATATATATATATTATGAAAGAAGAGTGAGATGCAGGGGTTGTTTGCTTTTGTTTTGCAATTGCCTTGCTCTATTCTTGTAAAATTAACTTAGTCATCTATCTCCCTTGATGTGGTCCTTTCCTTTCCCTTCCTGGATTCTAATAACCACTTCCTTTTATATCCCTTTGGAACCAACTTTGTAGGAGTTCACTTATTATTAGCCACAATATCCTTTCCAATCTCTTGTGGTTTCCCTCATTAATTTCTCCTGCTATATGCTGTTGCCGAATGCATACTTTAGTGAAAGGATTATAGTGCAGTGCAACACAGACAGGAAACTGAATTGTAGGTATGTATTTTTCAGAGTGAAATCATTTCTTACTGGGGCTATCCTTATGAAGAGCATGATGTCATAACAGAGGATGGCTATATCCTCGGAATTTACCGGATTCCTCATGGGAAAGGATGCTCAAGGAAAACAGGTATGATTTATTTTGCTTTGAAATCAAAATGCCTGAAATAGAAATGTTTAGCCATCCTGGCAGCAGCAGGATGCCTTCGCCCAAGATAGGTCATGGCTCTTTTATCAGAGAAGGAAATGCGTCCCCACCTCTATTTAATTTACATAACTCTTAAAAAAAAATCTTTTTCCAGTTTTATATATTCTGCCTGCTTGGACTTTCTCTTTCTCCATGTCTTTATCCCTCCAACAACAACAACAAAAACAACAACAAAATACCAAAATAAAAGGAAATAATCCCTCATCGCAATAGTACCTCCATAGTTTAGAAACCCAAGAGTCATCCTTGATTTGGCCCTCTTACTTGTGTCCTAAATGCAGACAGTCCTCAAAATCTTTCAGTTTGCCTTCCAAATCTGTCAATCCTGAAAATTTTTCTTACCTTTAATGATATTCAAATTCACATAAATTAGAGTTTTTTATTTTAATTTAATTTTTATATATGAATATTTTGCCTGCATATATGTCCATACACCATGTGTGTGTCTGTTGCTTCTAGAGGACAGAAGATGGTGTCAGATTCCCTGGTCCCAGTGTTACACGTGTTTGTGATCTGCCTTTGTGCATACTAGGAATCCAACCCTGGGTCCTCTGCAAAAGCAACTTCTGCTCTAAATCTAAAACACCTCTGCAGCCTCCAATAAGATGCTTCTTAAGAAATAAAATAATATGAATCAAAATAGTAGAAGAGCTAACATTTATTTTGCTGTAAAGTCTTTTACATGTTTTATTTTTAATTGAATTCTTAAACCTTCCCTATGAGAGAGTATTTGCTATTATTTACCACTATATAAATAACAGGAAGCACATACATACATAACAAGATAGATTTTTGAACCAGAAAACTCTGTCTCTAATAAACCCCTATATGACATAATAGACTATACATAATCTTCACCTTATAAATGAAGAAAGTAGGGAATAATTATGTGTCCCAGGTAAAGAGTCTCTAAAAGACTAGATCCCTAAAAAACTAGGCTTACCTGGCACAAAATCTCATCTCTTAACTTTGCTTATGTGGGAATGTCAGAAAGCAGGGTTGTAAGAATGCTGAGGGGCATCAGGGAGGAAACCCTTGTTGTCTGTGTTTTCCAGTTCCGAAGGCAGTTGTGTATCTGCAGCATGGCTTAGTTGCATCTGCCAATAACTGGATTTGCAACCTGCCCAACAACAGCTTGGCTTTTCTTCTGGCCGATAGTGGTTATGACGTGTGGTTGGGGAACAGTCGAGGAAACACCTGGTCCAGAAAACACCTGAGACTGTCACCCAAGTCACCACAATATTGGGCCTTCAGGTAAGAGAAGCCTGTTTGTGACTCACTTATGAGCATAAATTCTTCCTGGTTTCCTTTCTCTGTCCAAATGCACCCTATAGAATCTGCAAGAAGCAAACTAGAATTTCCTCCCCATCCAGACTTTCCTCTCTCTCAGAAGAAACTATAGTTACAGTTTGTTTTTAAAGCCTTATTTCCTTCCTGGTGTGACTGACTGGGGTGAGGTGAGGTGGGGTTGGAGGTTGTATCTGTCTGTCCTGATCAAAATGTGTCTAAGTAGCTGAGAGTTGTTCCTGAAGCCTGACGTGCTTAGTCACAGGGGTGAGGCTTGCTCTTCCTCAGAACTAAGAACCACTGAGATCACTAAGGCCACTGGCTTCACGGCCTCGTTTCTGTGTTCTTTCTGGAACTTAAGTAATATTTCCTAAATCTCTAGGATAAATGGAACATGACTGAGCCTCAGAAAAATTATCAGTAGGCTTTCCATCAGATTCTTTTTAATTCCAGTTCCCTGACAGGGAAGATGGCAACATGGAAGCTGTTCAGACACACAACATAGTCAGTCTCCCTTAGATAGAGCCAAATGTGAGTATCAAGTCTGCAGGACTGTTTGCGAACGCTGCGGGTCTAACAGTCACAGATCCTTGTTTCTAATTTCATCATTCCTTTTTTTCGGCAGCTTGGATGAGATGGCTAAATATGATCTTCCAGCTACAATCAATATGATCTTAGAGAAAAGTGGACAGAAGCAACTCTTCTATGTGGGCCACTCCCAGGGAACCACCATAGGTGTGTTTGGGCTGGATGAAATAGGACAATGTCAAGCATTTTCTTCTGTGTTTGTGGAAAGGGTCAGGTGGTTGGTCGATTGGTTGGTTGGTTTTCTGTACAGTTTTTAGTTTCATGACTTTGAAAAACTATTTTCTCTAGCTAGGTTCTAAAGAATAAATAAAGCAAGAATGACTATGAGAAATATGTCCCCAACACTGAATTTGGAGGTTGATAGAACATAGTTTTTGTTCTAAGCAAATACCCGAGACCCCAGGCTATTTTCTGAGGAAGCAATGAGAAACAATTTCTCTTTGAGTTTCTCACAGTCAAGAGAAGGGCATTGGGGCTAGAGAGATGGCTCAGAGGTGAGAGCATTGGCTACTCTTCTGGAGTCCTGAGCCCCAATTCCCAGAAACCACATGGTGACTCATCTATAATGAAATCTGGAGCCCTTGTCTGGTATGCAGGCATACTTGCATGTAGAATAATATATACTAATAAATAAATCTTTTAAAAAAAGGACACTAAAGAAAAACCATGGAATTATGAAACTGATTATATGCTATAATCAGTGATGCTTTTCTTTTTTAATTCATTTTTATTGATATTTTCTTTATTTACATTTCAAATGATATCCCCTTTCCCAGTTACCCCCCAAAACTCCCTCTTCCATCTTCTTTCCACTCCTTCTATGAGGGTGTTCCTCCATCCATCCACCCACTCCAGCATCCCTGCCCTCACATTCCCCTAGACTGGGGAATTGAGCCTTCACAAGACCAAGGGCCTCTCCTCCCATTGATGCCAGACAAGGACATCCATCCTCTGCTACATATGTGGCAACAGCCATGGATCCCTCCATGTGTACTCCTTGGTTGGTGGTTTAGTTCCTGGGAGTTCTGGGGGGGGTCTGGTTGGTTGATGTTGTTCTTCCTATGGGGTTGCAAACCCCTTCAGCTCCTTCAGGCCTTTCTCTGACTCCTCCACTGAGAATCCTATGCTCAGTCCAATGGTTGGTTGCGGGCATTCGCCTCTGTATTGTTTTGATATGTTCTTGGATTTAGTTTGCAAGAATTTTATTGAGTATTTTTGCATCAATATTCATAAGGGAAATTGGTCTGAAGTTCTCTTTCTTTGTTGGGCCTCTGTGTGGTTTAGGTACAAGCGTAATTGTTGTTTCATAAAAAGAATTGGGTAGTGTTCCTTCTGTTTCCATTTTGTGTAATAGTTTGTAGAGTATTGGTATTACATCTTTGAAGGTTTGATAGAATTCTGCACTAAAACCATCTGGGCTTTTTTTGTTTGTTTGTTTTGGTTGGGAGATTTTTAATGACAGTTACTATTTCTTTAGGGGTTATAGGACACTTTAGATGGTTTATCTGATCCTGATTTAACTTTGGCACCTGGTATCTGTCTAGAAAATTGTCCATTTCATCCAGATTTTCCAATTTTGTGGAGGATAGGCTTTTGTAGTAGATCTGGTTATTTCTTTGAATTTCCTCGGTTTCCATTATTACATCTCCCTTTTCATTTCTGATTTTATTAATTTGTACACTGTCTCTGTGCCTTCTGGTTAGTCTGGCTAAGAGTTTATGTATCTTGTTGATTTTCTCAAAGAACCAGCTCCTAGTTTTATTGATTCTTTGTATAGTTCTTTTTGTTTCTACTTGGTTGATTTCAGCCCTGAGTTTGATTATTTACTGCTATCTACTCCTCTTGGGTGTATTAGCTTCTTTTTGTTCTAGAGCTTTCAGGTGTGTTGTTAAGGTACTAGTGTATGCTCTCTCCAGTTTCTTTTTGGAGGCACTTAGAGCTATGAGTTTCCCTCTTAGCAGTGCTTTCATTGTGCCCCATAAGTTTGGGTATGATGTGCCTTCATTTTCGTTAAATGTAAAAGGCTTGAAAAGAATTTTCCAAGCAATTGATCCCAAGAAACAAGCTGGATTAGCCATTCTAGTATCGAATAAAATCAACTTTCAACCAAAAGTTATCAAAAAAGATAAGGAAGGATACTTCATACTCATCAAAGGAAAAATATGCCAAGATGAATTCTCAGTTCTGAACATCTATGCTCCAAATGTAAGGGCACCTACATTCATAAAAGAAACTTTACTAAAGCTCAAAGTACACATTGCACCTCACACAGTAATAGTGGGAGACTTCAACATCCCACTCTCATCAATGGACAGATTATGGAAACAGAAACCTAACGGAGACACAGTGAAACCAACAGAAGTTATGAACTAAATGGATTTTACAGATATCTATAGAACATTTCATCCTGGGAAATGATCTTTACCAACCTTACATCCGACAGAGGGCTAATATCCAATATATACAAAGAACTCAAGAAGTTAAACTCCAGAGAGGCAAGTAACCCTATTAAAAAATGGGGTACAGAGCTAAACAAAGAGTTCTCACCTGAAGAATATCTAATGGCTGAGAAGCACCTAAAGAGATGTTCATCATCCTTAGTCATTAGGGAAATGCAAATCAAAACAACCCTGAGATTCCATCTCACACCAGTCAGGATGGCTAAGATCAAAAACACAGGAGACAGCAGTTGTTGTCGAGGATGTGGAGAAAGAGGAACACTCCTCCACTGCTGGTGGAATTGCAGGCTGGTACAACCACTCTGGAAAGCAGTCTGGCGGTTCCTCAGAAAACTGGGCATGACACTCCCGGAGGATCCGGCTATACCACTCCTGGGCATATACCCAGAGGCTTTACCTGCATGCAATAAGGACACATGCTCCACTATGTTCATAGCAGCCTTATTTATAATAGCCAGAAGCTGGAAAGAACCCAGATGTCCCTCAACGGAGGAATGGATTCAGAAGATGTGGTATATCTACACAATGGAATACTACTCTGCAGTTAAAATCATCCTAAAATAAAAGAATATACTTCTTCTCAGCACCTCATGGTACCTTCTCCAAAATTAACCATATAATTGGTCACAAAACAGGCCTCAACAGGTACAAGAAGATTGAAATAATCCCATGCATCCTATCAGACCACCATGGATTAAGGCTGGTCTTTTTTTTTAAGATTTATTTATTTTATCTATTTGAGTACACTGTAGCTCTCTTCAGACACACCTGAAAAGGGCATCAGCTCCTATTACAGATGGTTGTGAGCCACCATGTGGTTGATGGAAATTGAACTCAGGACCTCTGGAGGAGCAGCCAGTGCTCTTAACCACTGAGCCATCTCTCCTTGTTAACGAGGCCATGAGTCAAACTAGAGAGCATGATAATAGAGCCGCAAGGCATCTTGGGCCTCTCACTGCTTTCTTCCTGTTGAAAAATGTAAATACCTGAGACTACAATATCCATAGTTCTTCAATTATCATATTCAGAATTTTTTCCCAAAGTGTAAAAATACCAAGTAGCACTTTAAGATTCATTTTATATATGTTCTGCACAATATTTTAATGTATATGAAACAATATCATATATATGTACATGCGTACATAATCTCATATACACATAGAATCGTCATTCTCTTTAGATTGCTATCCTCACATATTTAAGAAACTCTGATTCATAAAAGGAAGTAACATTCTCAGCTATTGAGTTAGAAGCCAAGATGATAGCTTGGTTTTATATTACACAAAGGTTAAGGCCACTATGGTCCCTTGTGTTTAATATATATGCTCCACAGAATGTCACTGAACCTTCCCCCCAAGAACACAAGAAAGGGCCAGTTGTACCCTTGAGAAATTTAGAAATTCCTCTCCACAAATAGTCCTCACAGTTTGTTTTGTTTTCTATATAGCTACCTTCATAAGGATTTGCAGTGATGAGCTAATTGGAAATTTGTGTGAGATAATGTCTTCTTTCTCCACAGCGTTCATCGCATTCTCTACGAATCCAGAGCTGGCTAAAAAGATTAGGCTGTTCTTTGCACTAGCTCCAGTGGTCACAGTAAAATACACTCGAAGCCCAATGAAAAAATTAACCACCCTTTCCAGGAAAGCTGTCAAGGTATGTGAATTCCTCTAAAGCAGGAGGAACTGTAAATCTCCATTTCCAAAGATACCAAGAGAAGACATGTGGCATCTTTAAAACAGTTAGTGATGTAAATGGTGATTGAGGTTCCATGGAGGTTTGTGGATGACCTGTTTTACCAATGAACTCAGGGAACTTGTCTTGATGCCTCCTGCTCTAGGATCTTTATCTCTGTCTCTAGAACATCTCTCCAACATCATCTCCCAATCACAGCTAAATTGAGACATGACTTGATATTTCTGAGGAATCTTTTTCTGGTTTCAACTTCAGCTCCTTTTCTCCACATCTTCAGCACCTGTCAGCTACAATACTTTTGATAAGAGATTTTTTAACTGAAATGAAGTAACTCCCTGTGGTTTTAAGATGTGTTTTGATGCTGATGACTGAGCATTTCTTTTTTATTATTATTATTTATTTTATTTTTTTAATTTACATTCCAAATCATTTCCCCTTTCCCGTTTCCTCCCTCCCCGAAAGTCCCATAAGCCCCCTTCCCTCCCTCTTTTCTCCATTCAACCCCCTCTCGTTTCTCTGTCCTGGCGTTCCCCTACATCCAGTCTTTCCAGGACCAGGGGTCTCTCCTTCCTTGAAGATTGCCTACACATCTTCTTTTGAGAAACATCTATTTAATTTTATCCCTCATTTAATCACATTATTATATCACTAAGTTGAATCCCTGGAATATTTTGAATGTCAACCACACATCAGATGTGTAATTTACAAGTATTTTCTCTCTTCCATGTGGCCCTTTGTTGTTTACTTTGCTATTCATAAGCCTCCTAGTTTTATAAAATCCTATTTGACGACTTTTGGTTTTGTTTGTGTTAGTCAGGGATTTACTGCTGTAAACAGACACCACGACCAAGGCAACTCTGGCTTATAGAGTTCAGAGGTTCAGTCAAGGCAGGAACATGGCAGCAAATGTGGGGCTGGAGGGGCTGAGAATTCTATATTTCCATCCAAAGGCAGAAAGAAGAAGACTGGCTTCTTAAGGACAAGAATCTTAAAGACCACGCCCACAGCGATACACTGCCTTCACATAGGCCACACCTACTCCAACAAGGCCACACCTCCAAATAGGGCCACTCTATGGACCAAGAATATTCAAGCCACCACAGTTTCCAATGATGTGGGGATATTATTTTTAAATACCTTGATAATTTCAACTTCCCAAAAACATTTTTCCTACACTTTCTTCTGAGAGTTTCAGATTTTACATGCAAACTTTATCTGTGTTCAGTTTATTTTTCTGCACAGTGAGAGGACTAGCTTCAAGTTCCTGCAAGTGCATATCCAGTCTGCAGTATGACATACAGAAGAGACTGCTCTTTCCCAGTGAGTGTTTCTAGGCCACACAGCTGTCACATGTGGTATTATTTCTAGTCTCTCCAGATTCTCTTCCATTGGCTTGTGTGTTTGTTATATCAGTGCCATGACATCACTATCCATGTAGCTTTGTATTACATCACAAAATCAGGTAGTATGTCTCCACGTTTTATTTTTCTTCTCAATATTGTTCTAGATACTTAACTATTTAGGTTTTCCTTATGAATTTTAGGATATTTTTCTTATTCTATGAAAATTGGATTAATATTTTTATTGCAATTACATTTCAATTACTTTTGAGGGGGTCTTTAGTATGTGCAAATGGCATGCCTAGTTTTATGTCCTGTTTGATTGTTTTTATCTATTTTATATTTCTCATTGTAGAAAGTTTTCCCTGCTAGTTAGTTTATTCTATTTTTTATAGTTATCCTAAATGATAATACTTTCTTTATTTCCTTCTTAGAATAATTTTCTATTGGAATGAAGAAAAGCTACTACTGTCCACACATTGATCTTATGTCCTACAACTTTGTCAAATTCATTTATTAATTCTAATAGTTTTGTGGTTGTCTGCAGGGTTTTCTATACAAATGATGCCAATGATGACAAGTTGAATTTCGTCTTAGAAAATTAGATCAGACGTGAGAGCACATGTCTATAATCCCAGGCAGGAGTCAGGAGTCTGAGGGAGGGGGATGGTAAGTTTAAGTCCAACCTTGGCTACAGAATGAATTTGCATTCAGATTGATATATATATATATATATCAAAGACCTTTCTCAATAAATAGAGATGGATAGTAAGTAGATAAATGATGCCCTTTGTTTCTTTGTTGTGCCTTATTGCTCTACTGAAGACTTACACTCTTGGTTTATATATCACGATGACAGTGGACAATCATCTTGTTTCTGATCCTAGAGAGCTTGCATGTTTCCTCATTTGTGATGATGCTAGCTGTGGGATTATTATATATGGATTTGATTATGTTAAACATACATCCTTCTCATGCTAATTTGTGAATAGTTTCTAACATGAAATAATGTTCAAATGTTTCCAAAAATTTCTGGATCTATTAAGGTGACAGCATGCTTTTGTAATTTATTATTGAAAGAGGACGTATGACATGAAGTGTATGTGAGTTGGTTTGTGGACAACTTGTGGAGTTGGTTCTCTTCTTCCCACAAGACCTGTTGTATTCCAAGAATCAAATTCAGGTCACCAGGCTTATGTGCCCTTGCCTGCTGAGACATCTCACGAGACCAATATGTTTACTTGCTTGTTTATTTTTTTTCCTGTTGCTGTTGCTGCTGTCCTTCATTCTGTTGCTCTGTCATATCATGCTCTTTCATTTGCATATTGGTTTCTTGCTACTATTTGATGAATTCCAGTTGGTTGGAATAATTTATCTTTTCCAAATGTTGTATTTGGTCTCCTACGTTCTGCATTGAGCATATTTTCATCTTTTCATCAGGAATATTTATCTGTAATTTTCTGATTTTGTTGTTTCCTTGCCTGAGTATCATGATAATATTGCCTTCATAGAATGAATTTGGAAGACCTCCTTCTTTTTCAATTTGAATGCTTTTAGAAATTTTGTTATTAACTCTTCTATAGATGCTTGGAAGAATTCAACAGTGATACCACTGGCCATGAAAGACTGTTCTTTATCAATTCATTATTATTAGCTTTTACTAATCCATTCAGGTGTCTATTTATTATTCTATATTGGCTAGGCAGGTGCATCAATGAACTCACTCATTTCTTCTAGAGTACAAGTGTTGGACATCTAGTTATTCATAGTTGTTGGTGCTGGGAAATAAATGTAGGTGCTTTACAAGAGCAGTATGTGCTCATAAGCACTGAGCCATCTCTCCACCCCATGATTTTTAATTTTTAAAGATTCATAGAGGTTTTAGTTGTACCTACCATATGATCGGTTCCGAAAAATGTTCCACGTTCTGACTTCTCACTGTCAGCTCTTGTTCTTGGAATTGCTCCATTGTTCTTATTAAACTGAGTTCAATCCACTTAGGACAGGTCTAAGGACTAGAGTCACATACAACTAGACTCTTGTTGTGTATCTGACTCCTGCATTTATGACTGTGGGTAAGCTATTCAATCCTTCTATACTGTGCTTTTCAAATTTATATAGAATTTGCCACACTGCGACATTCATTGAGATAATATGGGTAAGCATTGTCCCTGGTCCATAACACATTGCATAAGATTGATAATATATTAATCAATTATTTTATAGTTCAATTCAGAGCACTTGGCATTTGTTTACTGTTGTTCCATGTGCAACACACATTGCATAAGATTGTTAATATATTAATCAAGCTTATTTTAGAGTTCAGCACAGAGCACTAGGTGTTGGCTTACTGTTGTTGCCTTCCAGTCTCCACCCTGCCTCTGGGCATTTATTTCTTTGTATTGTTGTCTTGCTACTTTCTTTGTAATCTGCAAATTACACTGAACCTTTTCTCTTTTAACTTTCTCTGCTTGACTCAATTGTTATTATTTTTCTTTCTTAAAAATAAAAGCTTAGGATTCAGATAAGCAGAGCAACCTTTCTCAAATCATTCTGTGAATGGGTGCTAGAGCTAAACCTCAATATTATTGAGTGATGATTTTGATTATATGCAGTGGTTTCTCTGCTGTTCGGATGGTAGGTGTTTTGTTTGGGCCTGTCTGGCTTGAAACTTGCTATATAAATCAGGTATCTGATTTGTAGCAATCCTCCTGCCTCTGCCTCACAGGTGCAGGGATCATAGACATACTTTATCAAATGCACCTTCATAACTTTTTCAATGTTGGTCAGGAAAAAAAAAAACAGGCCTAGATACTTGTCCAGCCAAGTAGACTATTGGAGATGTAATGAAGCCAATGTTCTGTTAGGCAAGCCACGTGTTCACATTAATACAGTGTGTAGCATCTGTCAAGCTCGTACAGTCATTGACATGACATATAGAAGCATCGTATCTGTTTTGCCCACAGCCACAATATTGACTGGGGTCATTTTTTTTCAACAAAATAAATTCTCAATTCTCACAAACATGCAAAGTTTCTTATAGGAACCTACATGCCTATTACCATGTGACAAACATGCCCTCTCCAGGATCAAGCTTGTGCACAGTAATGTGTCCCTCTGTAAATGAGCCCTGGACTTGAGAAATGCTACACTACACTCTCCTTTAGGTCAGGATGAAGGGGTAATTCTTTGTCCTTGGGTAATGCATAGTGATGACCATAGGAGTGGAGTAAAGATGAGAACCCCATGCTGTTTCTCCCTGCATTTGGGAAAACTGAGTAGCAGAACAAAGAACCAGGGCCTGTGATATAAATGTGGCCTCTTTCTTCATGTATTTTTGTAGCTAGCTACATGAACATACTGGCTGTTTCATGTCATGTACATTTTCACATGTATGGAAAGAACTAGTATTGATGAACAGAAAATAAAAACATGCAGTTAATCAGATTAGATATGCTTTGTAGTTGAATCATTTTTTCCTGTAGGAATTCAGATTTTCACACACAGAACACTGAATAGATGTCAGTATTCTTTTAAAACATAAGTCCACAGTGTAAATTCATGTTGCCACGATTATTAAATTACGATGGGGACAGTTACACAGAGTTACGGTTTGGTGAGTAGTGGTTACTAGGCTTGTGTAGTAATTAGGGCAAAATGAAGAACAGAGCAGAATGAATTAGATGACTTTTGCAAGGGCCTGTTACTGCCTTCTGACCTGTAGAATTGAGAAGCTTCAACTTAAATGAATGCCATTCTTCTCCTGCATTACCTTCTTCCTTTTCTTCCTACTACTTCCCCCCATCTTGTTACACTTTCTCTCTCCTTTCCCCCTCTCTCTGCTCTACTTCTCTTTTTCCTTTTCTCTGTTTTCTTTATTTTTGATAGAAAAACTATATTAGACAGACTATGGTGTCATTCATATAAATATATGTGTGAATATATATGAATATATATTCTATCAAAGTTTTATAGACTAGTAAATGTTTTACTAAACAGGAAGTTCTATAATGCAAAACATTTCCAAACTCAGAACTGAAGTAGTTATGCCACGTAGGAATTTACTTGCTCTAGTTTACCAAAGAAAGGATATAAACTTGTAGTGTATTACTGCAATAAAAATAGCCATGCATTCTTTTTGTTCAGTTGTTGTCATAATAGTCAGCTAATAAAGGATTCCAGAGGAAATCTGTGACAGTTTTTATAGTAAATGGTTGTTTCTAAATCTTTTAAGAAATAAAATTGTTCTTTCACCGCCCCTATAACTTATTTCCCTAATAATATGAAATTCACTCCGATGAAATTAAAGCAAGATTTGAATAATATACACAGGAATTCAATATTTTCTTATCTTGTGTTGTGATAGATTTTTGGAATTCACAAGGTGTATTCAACATACTTGTGTCCTTGCCTGAAATTTCCTCAGTAGAGATGCTGTGCTTAGGGTGAAGATTTGTTTCTGGGGAAACATTAAAAGATCATGAAAGGAAAACTTGTTGTCTATTTCAGTTGCCACTAGGACAAACTTATTGTTCTGAAACTATTTGCTAGGTTCTAAGAACTTCATTAAATATTCTTCAAATATAAACCATCACCTTCACAATGATTGTGCTTGGGAGATGCAGATTTTCCTATTTTATAGTCACAAAACTTTAGACAAGCAGGAACTAAATTCTTCTCATGTTATAAGAAGGAGAATCTAGAACCAGGTAGAAATGTTTTACCAACCTCTGTACAGGCTATTCTCTATGCGAACTTTCCCAAAACATACCAATGAATGAGTCTTATGAAAAGTTTCAGGGAAGTTAGGAGTACTACAAAGATAAAATTTCACAATCCTTGTGGTTTCACACAGGACCAGTACTGTTACTGCCCATGCAGTCCTTGCTTGGATGAACAAACATTCTCTGCCCCTGACAACCATTAACTATGACAGTTAGTGATGTTCTACGCCCATCTTTCAGGTATTGTTTGGTGACAAAATGTTCTCCACTCACACGTGGCTTGAACAATTCATTGCTACCAAAGTGTGCAACCGGAAGTTATTCCATCAGATATGCAGCAACTTCCTGTTTTCTCTAAGTGGATTTGATCCCCAAAACTTAAACATGGTAGGTATAAGTAATCACTTCCTGAAAACCAAAGATTTTGTTGCAAAGGGGTTGAGAGTTCGTTGGATTTTATTCAAACCACATTAGATGGCTTCTGTTTTGTCTTTTGAAATGTAATTAGTGTCTTCTTGGTTCCAATTAGGATTATAAGTTGACTGTCATATATAAAAACAACTGGAGAAAATGGCTTGCTAACATAACTTTGAATTCTTGTTGTGGCTAAAATTATACCAATAAAAAAAATCTCATTATTTTCATTAGAATAATGATTATTTCTGAGCTACTAAAGTAGAATCTCAGGGAGTGATTCTAGAATCCACATTTTGTATTGTTTTTTGATAAATATTCCACATCCATGAGCAATTTGGAAATTCTTATCCTGTGAATCACTCCTCACTAATTGTAACAGTTTTAAACCTAGCAGTTAAGAGTCCTGAGATGGGTGGTTACTAGGGTTCTCTTCCTTTCTTCTAGCATAACTGGTCTTCTTTTGAAATATAAGTAGCTAACTTGATGGGTAAAGAAGGGAAAGTTCAGAAGTTACTCTTCACATCCCAGCTAGACATGGCCTATGTTTGAAACCAAAGGTAGCACATAGCCAAAGATGGCCTCCAAATGTCTCAGAGACTTTTGCCAAGAGCCTGCTCTCCCTCTATTTTGTAGATAGGAGGTTCTCTCTAAGTTGCCCAGACAGGCCTTGAACTCACTGTGTAGCCCAGATGAACCTTGAATTAATCATAAGCCTGTGTCAGCCTCCTGAGTATTTGGGATTACAGTGCTGATGGCCAGGCTCAAGGCTTTAGCATGCTTGAACTTTTGCCTTCCCATATTCTCAAGTCAGTTCTCCAGTGAAACTCTGCTTGCTCTCATGGGGATCTAGGAATGTCATGTAAGATGCTGGGCTAAGCAAGTTGGCCCAAGGGTCTGAAAAAGACTTAGTAAAGCAATACCTTTGACTATAGAAGCCCTCTTTGGTCATATCCCTTTTTGACTGTCAGCTAAGGACTAGATTATAGAATATTATAACATCAGGAAGAACAGAGGAACACATAACCAGAGGTGAACTTCAGTTTTTGTGGAACTTTAAAATATTAACTATTACTAATAATACCAATGTTCTGAACTCAATTTATGATTTTGGCTTTTTTTCAGTAGTCTTGGGTTAATCATAAATAGATGTATTTTTGAAAACTGTTAAAATTGGTAGAAAAATAATTATTATATTTAAAGATGAATTCAAAGTGTGAAAGAAAGTATCTTATCCAGAATAAATCTAACTATATTATAGGACTTTCATCCTACATTCAAAGGCTTTGCAAAATATTTGACACATTTTTAAAGCATAGTAATGACTTGGAACATGTAGATCTGTTGCCAAAATGTTGTGCAAGTAAAGTTTTCACTTTCTTTTTATTTTTTCATATGTATTTATTTTCATTTTATGTGTATGTTTGGTACCCTGTGCCTATTGTACTTGCAAAGGGTAGAAGAGGTCATCAAATCCCCCTGAGACTGACATTACACACATTTAGGAGCTGAAATTTTGGTGCTGGGAACCGAACCTACATCATCTGCAAGAGCAGTCAATGCTCTTAACCACTGAGTCATCTCTCCAGCCCCTCAAAGCTTTTATATATACAAAGTAAAGAAGAGGTCCACTGAAGTTTTTAATGCCTTGTCTGTGTGAGATGAGTCAAAAAAAAAAAGCTACACAGCCTTCTGCATTCAAGCGGTTAGATACCCACCGTGGGCTGAAGGGAACCATTATCCAGCACAGGAACAAGCCATGGAGGAGAGTATTCTTAATGATAGGCTTCTTTGGTTAGTATTTCCACAGAGATACAGTATATGTTTTCCCTAAGGATAATAACGGTTATCTTTGCATGTGTTATGTGTGGCCTTGAGATGAGCGATGATCTCTTTACAGAGTCGCTTGGATGTTTATATGTCGCAGAGTGCTGCAGGAACATCTGTTCAGAACATGCTACACTGGGCCCAGGTATATGTTCTCTCTCTCTCTCTCTCTCTCTCTCTCTCTCTCTCTCTCTCTCTCTCTCCCCAAATATCTACAAAATCCTTGAATGAGGTGTAGTTCCATGCAGAACTACATGAGAGAACTCCATGCAGGTTGTGCGCGTACCTACCTAGCATGGGTGATGCTTCTAGAATCAGCACCAACTCCTCCTTTTGATTACCTGTGCTCCCAATCTATCCTCCTTATCTTCAGTGTTTGGGTTTAGAGCCTGATTTCCACATAGTCTGATTGAGTTCCTGTCCTTATATTCCTCACTTAGCCTATTTGGAGGAAGACTTTTATTTCTTCTTCTGGGAAATCATTAGGTTTGATACAACTGTATGCAAAACAATACAACCTATTCCAGAAAGACCTGCTCATCCTCTAGTTAGCCCATGGGGCATTTCAGAGTACAGAAAGAATGATTTGTTCTGAACAAAGGAAATTCTAGGGAGGGATTAAAATATATGAATGGTTTGTGGGTTTGCTCATGATTACAATTTCGTTTGATAAGATTACTCAATATCAGATAAGCTCAAGATAAATTGAGTTCAATTACATTGTGTAACTTTCTGAGTCAAGAAGTGTATGAGTGTATATTAAAACTTTGTGTAATGTTGTCTTTATCAGTAATTTTATTCTTTATCAATAATTTCACTCCCATCCATTTAAAGAGTTAAACAAAATTAGCATAATTCCATCTATCTGTGTACAAGAGGAAATGAGAGAGTAATTTGCATTTTAATATATATACTAATATCTAATGACCCACTTTAAAGGTGAAAATGGTAATCAGTTACAAATAGTATGAAAAACGCTGGAGATTTCTGCAAAGTTTGTGGAGATAGACTTTATGTTTCTATGAGTGAAGGCTGGTGTAAGCATGGAGCCTGCTACTGGTGAGGACATGGGCCTAATCTATAGTGGTCCTGTCTTCCAAGGAAATGCAAATACAAGTTCACAGTTCTTGAGAACCTACGACATACTCTTCTTCCTCTTTGTATATGATTTCCTTCATCTTGCTGGATTCTTATGAAAATGTTTCCATTAAGGCCCATTCTACAGATATTGCAGCCAATGCCTTATGCATCTACGGAGACTTTTGCCTTTTATAAAAATAAGGAATGATGGGGATAAAACATTTGTTTCAAATGCACTCCTCTCTATATAGCTCTAGTTAAATAGCTCTAATCCATCACTTACACTGAAAAATCTTAGATTCTGGAGCAGGTTGGATTGGGAGTTTTCAGATTAGGCATGCTCAATTGATAAAAAATCATGCAGATATTCCAAAATTTAAAAAAAAATGTATTTTTAAAACTTCTGAAATCAAGAGCATAGCTGGTCTCAAGCATTTTAAACAAAACATACTTGATTTGTAGTGACTCAGTAAAAGGTGCTCTGTTGTACATTGCCAGGGACTGAGAGACTTACACACATCTTCCTAGTTCATCTTACAGAACAGGTGGATGCCACCTTCATTCACACTGCACAGATATCTTGCCCTACATAGGCGATTGGGTTATCATTCAAGCCTGGGAATAAAACTGTCTTATTAGACCCTAGACTCCAGAGTTAAAAAAAAAGAACACTCTGTTGTTTCATACTGCTTAAAATGTGTGGAAATTGGGCTGGAAAAATGGCTCAGAGGATAAGAACACTGTCCGCTCTTCTGGAGGTTCTGCGTTCAATTCCCAGCAGCCACATGGTGGCTCACAACCATCTATAATGAGATCTGGTGCTCTCTTCTGTCATGCAGGATACATGCAGGCAGAATGCTGTATACATAAAAATAAATCTTTAAAAAATGTGTGGAAATTTTTTTATTTTTTTTCAAGACAAGGTTTTATAACACACACATATAAAATATAATTTTATACATGCATAGATACATGTATGTATCTTTCATAACTATATATATTATATTACATTTATAGCAATGTATGCATTTATATTGTTATACATATAAATATGTATATGCATATATGTTATGGAAGTAAAAATTATAAAGTAAAAGAATTAAAACTATAAGGAAGAGAAATTCTTCTGAAGAGAATTAAATTGAGTTTGTCATATAAATCTGGATTTATCTGCCTCCTTAATTCAACAGGGGTGAGAGGTGGCAAATAACAGAATCAAGGAAACTGTAAGGATCTGAATACTTCTACTCATATATTTGAAGTCTGAATATCAAGGTGTATTCCCACTGTTTCCAAAGCTTAGCTCACAGATCTTACTCACAGCACGACACTTGGCTTCATCCTGCTCCGAAGGGGCAAGCAGCCAACACTTGCTGGATATTCTCCTAATAATGACAAAGACATTTAATAATAGAAAATCCATTCACAATAGCATAAGGTCCTTGCTGGTAAATAGCAAAGTGGAAAGTTGTTTAATAACAGCCATACTCATTTGTAGTGTTGGAAATTATGCCCAAATTTTCTATAAGCATATGCAGATAGAAATTCCTGAAATCCAATGTGTAATGTAGCATTTGATAGTATTGTTATCTGCAGATTTTCATTCAAAAGATATATGTGGGACAGGGCATAAAACGTTCTATAGGTTCCATGAAGCAGTATCTACTTTTATTATTTGATTGATGTTCTAATGCTCGGGCATAATATCAACTTTCTCTGTGTATTTCTTGCTCACTAATTTTAAATGTACATTGTTTTCTTATGTCATTTTAATGTGTTTTTTTTTTAATCTTAGGCTGTCAATTCTGGTCAACTCCAAGCTTTTGACTGGGGTAATCCTGACCAGAACATGATGCACTTCAACCAGGTAAATAATACTGAAGCTGATCACAGCCAGTGACATGCGGCAATGAACCCATGAGAACAGCTTCCACTCCAATATTTATGTGCTATCTCCCATTTGCTTTGATGGCCATTTCTCATGGCTGTTAGCACATGGTGCTCCCTGGGTTTTACCCTGAGCTGAGCCATTGTTTCTCATGCTAACAATGGTCACTTGAGGTAAACTATTGCCCTCATTTTACTAGAGACTTACGAAAGAACATTGCCAAATAACTAGACAATGACCCACGGATTTCTGGATCTCAAATGTATTTCTCTGTTTTTCTTTTACTACTCATTCCTTTACAGGAAAACTAAACAAAACAAGTACTCTCAATACTTTGTTAATACTGTTTTAAAGACAGAATTTAAAAACGTGGCCCCCATTTCTAAAACAGGTCTTCATCTAATAAATTTAACATTGGTCTAACAGTTCCTCATGATATCCTTCATTACTTTCAAAATCACAGTATATGGATTTTAAGATAAATCAGTCAGAAAATGCCATCTTTGAGGAGAACTGGCTCTATCAAATGGGTAACATAATATTAAAATATTTCTTGACATCTATTAAAATGATGAATTTTGTGAGTATCTTACACTAAAAATTGGACATGCTACTGTTACTTTTTTCCAACTATGTTGGAAAACACAATGGTTGTTCTGACTGCCTAATGGCCGAATGAGCTAAAGCAAAAAAACATTGTCATTATCTGTTCAAAACTGCAAAGAATAAATAGTACAAATAGAGAAATTAATATTTTTAATATTTTGAAAAATCTGGCTGTCCTCCCAATCTTCTATAGTGGAGTCTGCACAGTGTTGGTGCAGGAACAGATACCAAACACACAGTATGGCAGGCTGCAGTGTTTCTCTCTGTTAATGACTGTCTTTCTTATTCTACCAAATTTAAGGTTTCTTTAGGAAAAACATTTTAGATACTGACCTCATCTTATGAGCTAGGAGTCTTGGATGAAAGTGGGGTCAAAGTTATCAAGTTCAACTTTGTATTTACAAATGGAAGGAAAATCATGTGTGTGGTGAGTGAGGCTCAGATATGATCCCTTGCTTGGAACTTTAGGTGGAAACTCAAACGGAAGATGAACTCTGCATATTTAAAAGGCAGTAGCCTTAGTTACAACTACACTTAATGACACCATAAATTATATTGGTTTAATTACCAGCATAAATCACTAGAGATTCTACATTGGTAAGGAATTGTGATGTCTAAATTGTGATGTGAAATTTCTCACTGTCAACTTAAATATAAACTAAGAATTCCTGGCAAAAGTTACCAAATACCATTTAAAGCTGAATCTTAATATTTACTTTTTTATTTGCCATCTTCTCAATGCCTAACTTCTTATCAGAGTAACAGTGTCACTGGCATAATGGAATTCCAGCTTCAGGGATGTCAGACCAACCTTGATCCTGAAAGCTTGCCTTTGTCTGTTGATGCCTTCATGTTGCTTTGGTTTTCTTCAATCTTTATTGAGCTCTATTTTGGCAGCTAAGTATTTGTCCTTTGTATGTTGCTACTAAGAAAACCACAATCAGAAAAACCATCTCCATTCTTTGCCTAGTTACACTTTACATGTGGGATACTGTGCCAGGCTTTCTGGATCCCCCCCCAACACACACACACCCTCCCTGCTTCCTATTGCACACTAAACATGCTAATCTACACTCCCTTCCTTTTCTACTTTCTGTTGCTCACTCAGAACTGCTAATTTCCCTTTACTACTTTAAAAGAGCTCCCACTAATAGATGAGAGGGATAGTACACTTTTAATATCTGAAAGCACAGACTCCCACACTCCCTCCCATCAACAAAATTTAACATTACACGCGGCTGTATCAGTGGGCTTTGCCTAAGTACCACTTTTGAAGAAAACTTGAGACACACGTTCTGCTTGTTATGATCATCTGCAAGCAGAATTCTACCGTGCTGAAAGAACTTCTGTGGGTCCTTGGGGTCTTTGTTTGTGTTACCTCACTACTAGAAGTAGTATGCTTGTGAAGGTTCCATGAAAGTTGGACTGTAGTGAGGGTTCTTTTTCTGGGTTGAAGATAGCTGTCTTCTTAATGTGTGCTCATGTGGTCTTTTCTCAGTATGTGTTCTTGGAAGTGAAGGAAGGGGGAGGGATAGAGGGAAGGAAGAAGAGAGGGTAGGAGGGAAGGAGGGGAGGATGGAGGTAAATTTTTATGACCAACTATCCTATAAAGTTAGGAGAGAAGTGTATGAAACATCATTTAACCTTAATTATGCTTATATTGTAGATTAGTTATTCAACTTTTTAATTGAAGGAGAACAAATTTCTCTCTACAGTGTGGATAATCAGAAAGTATTTACAGTAGTCAATTATTCACTTTCAAGTAGCAGAAACTAAGTCCCTTTTAGGAAAAAAAAAATCTCTGATTTTCTACAGTATTGTCAGAATTTTCTCCATCCTCTGTCTTTGCAGCTCACTCTCAGTTTGGCTCAGAGACCATTTCCATTTGTTGGCTCTTTCCAAAATAGTACTCATATGATGACTTTATCTCAACATGGCTCTTGACATTTCAAAATCAAAGGAAAAGCCATATTTTCTGCATAGCTAAGGAATGATGTGGCAGAAAATTGTCTGCGCCAATTTTATAGCTGTGCTCAGATGCTACTGAGTCACTATGGTGGGGCTTCTGGCCCCAGAAGGACCAACTGGAGTACTTGGTCTTTTAGGCCAAGACGTATGCTAGATCATCAAAATGAGGGATGTGTAAGGAAAGCTTGCTGTGTGTTTACTCCTATACTGCACTATTTCTGTGTACAGATAGATCCCTCTAAATATACTTCAAGTGTTTGCTTTAATGCATTGGTATAAATGCTCTCTGAAAAGCTTGCTGATGCACTAGTGTCATCAGAGCCACTGAGCCCAGATTTCTGTATATGAGAGAGATGTTTATCTTGAAATGTGCACACTCTCAGATCAAGCTCTGTGAGAAAAAGAAACCCCTGACTTTTAGAGAAATACTCTTCCTCAAGTATCTGCCCCAAGTCCAAGTCAAGAGTGCAAAGGTTATTCTTTATTTTCATAATGCATTATTGCATGACATACTTTCTTTGATTCCTGACTATATCATGATGGGGGAGGCTTTCCTCTGCTGGATGCTTCTGTCATGATGCATTGCCTCATAACAGGCCTAAAAGCAAACGAGACATACAAACAAATATTGCAATCTCTGAAAGAGTAAGAACGTGTCTCTCTTATTTACAGGGGTTATTCTAAGACTTTTTCACAGCAGTGGAGAACTGGCTATACAATGTTTTTTTGTGTTTATGTGTCATTAACTGAATCTCAGTTCAACAGATTAGAATCTGAAAAATTAGTTCAATATCTAATGCTGTTCTTCATTTTCCTTGCCCCCTCCCACTTCCTTTAGCTTACACCTCCTGTGTACAATATCACTAAGATGCATGTCCCAACAGCAATGTGGAGTGGAGGACAGGATGTTGTGGCAGATGCTAAGGACACTAAAAATCTGATCCATAAAGTTGCCAACCTTATCTTCTACAAGGAAATCCCACACTACAATCATGTGGATTTTTACCTCGGGCAGGATGCACCCCAGGAAGTTTACGGAGACCTAATTAGAATGATGGAAGAATCTTTGCAAAATTAAAGGCACTTAATTACAATTATTTCTTGTAATTTTTGTAAGCAGGTGGGCATCTTGTGGTAATAATGAGACTGACACTACAGTGGTACCTCAGTAACCAAAAGCACACAAAGATCCGACAAAGAAAGAGAATCTCAGGCCAATCTCTCTTATGAATATCGATGCAAAAATACTCAATAAAATTCTTGCCAACCGAATCCAAGAACACATCAAAACGATCATTCACCACGATCAAGTAGGCTTCATCCCAGGGATGCAGGGATGGTTCAATATAAGGAAATCCATCAATGTAATCCACTACATAAACAATCTCAAAGAAAAAAACCACATGGTCATCTCATTAGATGCTGAGAAAGCATTTGACAAAATTCAGCATCCTTTCATGCTAGAAGTAATTCTCAACTTGTATTGTTCCTTCTTTTTTGTGAGGAAGAGAACCGGGTGTTCTTTGAAATCTACAGCATTTGCAAAGTTGACAGATGCCATACCCCTGGCTAGGTTATTCTGTTGGGCAAAGGTGATGGAATACGATTACTTCCTTACATTACAAGACACAGCATTATGTTTTAGAATTCTAAAGCAAGAGCTACTTCTATTGGCTTGAAACAAACAGATGTAATGAGGAAGTTCACATAGCAAGAAACAGTGAGTGGCTTCTCGGAGCTGAGGATGATCTCTGACCAATAACAAGCAAAACGCAGGACCTTCAACCAATCTACAGCCACAGGAAAAGAAATTCTTCCACAACTCTGCTTGAGAGCAGAAGCCCATTCCTTTGTGAAAGCAGCCTGGATTGCAACCTGTGAAACCCGGGGCAGGGGCCTCCAGCTATAACATGCCAAAATTCCTGAACTCCAAAACAGTGGAATAATAAATATATTCAATTTTAAATTGTCAACTTTATTCTAATCTTGTCAGCAATACTAAGCTACCAACCATTAAGATATGACAAGTATGTAATAAATGCAATATTTGATTCTATTAATTATGTAGTGATACTGATACCATGATTTAAAGCATTACATTCTTCTAATTATGTAATACTATATTACATGTAACAACACATTTATTGCAGTATATTGCATGTTGTTGTGTAATTTCTTGAAAACTTGATATAACCTCATCGTGATTTCACCTGATAACCTATGGTATAATTCTCTTCCTTGATCATTCAATTGTAGGTTAGTAATGACTGAATCATTCAGCATGTATTTAGTTGAAAAAGTCTGTTTTTTTTTTCCTAGAAGAATTTTTTTCTGGAGAATGGAATTTACATCCCCATGTTTGAATTATGTTGTTAATTTTTAGTCTTTTTTAACTTTTATTCTTCTTTCACACATTACATTCCCACCAGTTTCCCCTCTCCCTCCATTCCTCCTAGGCCCTCCTGCCACTTCTTCTCTTCCCCAGATCAACTCCTCCTCTGTTGAGAGAGAGAGAGAGAGACAGAGACAGAGACAGAGACAGAGACAGACAGAGACAGAGACAGAGACAGAGACAGACAGAGACAGAGACAGAGAGAGATAGAGAGAGAAGGCCTCCCCAAATATCCATCGAGCATGACCTAACAAAATACAATAAGATTGGACATAAAACCTCATAACATGACTGGATATGGCAACCCAGTAGTAGGAAAAGGATCCCAAGAGCAAGCAAAAGTCAGAGACATCCCCAACCCCCATTATTGGGAGCTCTACAAGAACACCTAGCTACACAACCATAATGTATATTCAGAGGACCTAGGTCATGTTCGTACCTTCAGGTTTTGTGAGCCCCTATGAGTCCTGCTTTGTTGTAGGCTCTGTTCTTACAGTGTCCTCAACTCCTCTGGCTCCTGCACTCCTTCTTCCCTCCATCTCTGCAGGTTTCCCATGCATCTGCTCTCCCATTCTCTGCATCTCCTCCCATCAGTTGTTGAATGATGCCCCTCTGATGACAATTGAGCTAGGCATTGATCTGAGTATAACAGACTATCACTAAGAATCATTTCCTTATCTTTTGGTTTTTAGTCAGTTGTGTTTGGTTCAGTCCTAAGTCTCTGGGCTATCCTGCCTCTGGTTCCTAGCCTTCTAGGCAATGTTAGGTATGGGCTCCCTCTTGTGGTGTTGGCCTCAAACCAGTCATGGGTTGGCCTCTCTGCCAAGTTCTGTGCCACCACTGCCCCAACAAGTCTTGCTGGCAGGACAGACAGTAGTTTAAAGGTTTGGTGGCTGGGTTGATGTCCCAGTCCCACTGCTAGGAGTCTTGCCTGATTATAGAAGATGGCCAGTTCAGGCTCCATATCACCCATTCCTAGGAGACTTTGCTATGACCACTCTTGTAATGTCCAGGGAGTTTCCACTGCACGAGGTTTCTACATCATGCCCTAAATGCCCCCAATTCCATTTGTCTTTCTCAGTATTCTCTCTTTCCATCTCTCCTAACTCCCTGACTGTTTCTTCCTGTTCTCCTCCCTACCTACCCCTAGTTGCTTGCAAGATCTATTTTATTTTCCCTTCCCAGGGAGATTCATGTGTGTCCCCTTGAGCCTTCCTTGGTACTTAGCCTCTCTAGGTCTGTGGATTATAAGATGATTATTCTTTAACAGTTACTATCCATTTATAAGTGACCACACATCATGCTTGTCTTTCTGGGTCTGGTTTACCTCACTCAAGTTCATCTTTTTTAGTTCCATCTACTGCCTGAAAATTTCATGGTGTCATGAAATATTTAACAGCTGATTACTACTCTGCTGTGTGAATGTGCCACATTCATTATCTTTATCTATTCTTCAGGAGAGGAACATCTAGGTTGTTTCCAGTTTCTTTCAATTATGACTAAAGCTGCTATGAACATAGCTGAACAACAGTTCCTTTGGTAGGGTGGATAATCCTTTGTACCCAAGGATTACTATGATGCACAAGAGTAGTATAGCTGGGTCTTGAGGTAGACCAGTTCCCAATTTTCTGAGGAACTGCCATATTGATTTCCATAGTGGCTGTACAAGTTTGTACTCCCACCAACAGTGCAGGAGTGTTCCACTTGCACTACATCTTCATGAACATGAGTTATCACTTCTATTGTTGATCTTAGCCATTCTAACAGGTATAATGTAGAACCTCATAGTACTTTTGATTTGCATTTCCCTGATTAGCTAAGGATGTTGAACATTTCCTTAAGTGTTTCTCAGCTGTTTGAGATTCCTCTGTTGAGAATTGTTTTAGATATGTTCAGGAATTTGTCTCCAGTGCCAGTGAATTCAAGGCTATTTCCCACTTTTGTGCTAGAACAGGAAGGGCAGCTGTCCTTGCCTTATTCCTTAGAAAAAATCCTTTCAGTTTCCCACCATTACTATGATGTTGACTATCACATTTATTATGTTAGGATATGATCCTGCCCCTTTCTTCTGAGTGCTAGGATTATAGGTGTACCACATTGATGTAGTTGGGTTGTGTAATAGTGGGGCTCAAACCCAGGGCTTTGTTCATGCTAGTCAAGTGCCCAACTAACTGAGATACATCTCCAGACACACACATTTTTACCTATTTTTAATACATTCAGATAGCCTGTGTCTTTTATTCGGAAGACATCATTGGGAGTCATCATGGAACAATATGGATTCTTCCCTGTCATTTTGCTGAGATTTTCTAATTGATTTGAATATCCTTTTCTTTTTCAGTTCATCTCCTCACATTCATCTTTGTAGTTTGATGGTTAACTATATTAATAGTATTTATTTTCTGTATTTCATTTGACTATCCACTCTTCCATTATTATTTTTTCTTTCCCTTGTTTTTATGACAGTTGTTGTCTTTCTTCTGTTTCTTGATTTATTTCTCCTTAATGGTCAGTCAAGTAGGATCAAATTACCTTAGTGTTCGCTTTTCTTGGAGTGTCTTTACTTATTCTTAAGTTCAAAGGGATAACCTCATTGGGCATAGTAATGTCGGCTGATAGTTATTTTCTCAAGGACTTTAACATGCACCATCTCATACCTTCATGGATTTGTGGTTTTTGATGGTACCCTGATAGGTTTCCTTTTCAATTTGAGTTGGCACTTGCCTTTCATAGATTTAAAATGCTGTCCATAATAGGTACTCTTGGTAGTTGACTATATTTCATTCTGGAATTCATTTTGGCTATGTTTATTTGGGGCTCTAAATTTCTTCTACACATAAGTAACCATTTCTCTCCTTCAAGATCTGAGGAATTTTCTGCTTTTTTTTTTCATTCAGTAGTAATTACATGTTCTCAGCTTTTATGTCTGCTGATAGTACAACATTTTGATCTTTAACAGGTGTCTCAAAGACATGGACTGATTTCTACATCCATTCTTGTTTGTATTCTGTATCTCTGTCTGAATGACATAGTTTAAGAGACCTGTTTTCACATTCTAACATTCATTCTGCTGATCAGGTATATTATCCAGGCTTTAAACTGTTTTATTTTTGTTGCCATTGTTATTGTTATTGTTGTTGTTGTTTTGTACTAGGATAGGGTGTCATTGTTTATATAGATCAACCAGCTTCAAACTTGCAATCTTTCTGCTTCAGCAATCCAAGTACTGGGAATACAGGCATTAGCCACTATACCCAGATCAACAGATTCTTTTTATTTTTTATTTTTTAAAATTGGTGTTTTGATTTCCCATATTTCTTACTGGCTCTTTCCTCAAATCTCTATCCTCTTACTGAAGTTCTCATGCATATTGTTTGTTGCCTTCCTTCTTTAATTTCATTGTTTACTCATGAAAATCCCTTGGGTTTTTACCAATAATACATTGAGACTTTTAACAAATCATCACTTTTAATTCTTTTTTGAGAGGTTCAAGTACGGCAACATCTATAGGATCTATTATTACAAATGCATGTATTTTAAGAAGTGTCAAAGTTTATTTTTCTATATTCTTACACTTCTATGCTGATCTTTGCATGTCTGTTATGGCAAATATCTCTATTGTTTTATGGAAAGTGGCTTTCTCCTGGTACGCTGCCTTGGATAGTCGATTTGTTGTACAACAGTGAGTATTTCCAGTACCACCGTGTTATTACTCCTTGAACTTTATTGGTTGTGATGAATGACTTTGGACATCATGAGTACAGTTCCATTGTTAGAGAGTCCCACTCTGCTGTTCTTACAGAAGTGGGACACTGGCAATATCAGTGTGGTAGAGACAGAAGAGCTCAGGAACACCTTCTGTGCTTGCTCATAAGATGAGAGTATTGGCTGCTACCCAGTAATGAGGGCTTCCACAGGCATGACTAAGATTGGCTCTGCTGCTTAAGAAGGTTTCTGTTACTGACTCTCCCAGTCATGGTACTGGCCTGAAATATTTGCTATCTGGTTAGACAATAGTTTCAGATGCTCAGATGCTTCATAGAGAGAGGTGGCAGCCAGAATGAGAGACCTAGACTAACCTATGCCCTGACTTCACTCTCAGGCGTGTCAGTGCTATATGTTAACACAGGGTGGTGACAGAAAAGGAAATGTGTTATTTCCCTCTGCTGCTACTGTGTGCGTGTGTGTGTGTGTGTGTGTATGAATGTATGTGTATGTGTGTGCACATGTATGTGAGTATAAGTATGTATATGAGTATGTCTGTGTGTATATATGTGTGTGTATGTCTGTGTGTATACATGTGTGTATGTGTCTGTGTGTGTATGTGTGTGTGTGTGTGTCAATCTATCTGTCCTGAACCCTGCTGTTCACATTCATGTTAGATCAATAGCTGGAACTTTTCCTTTCCCAAATATTTAATATTTAGATCTGTGTAGGCTTTAAGTTGGTTTTGCTATAGCAGGGGTAGGGGTTTAGCTCAGTGAAGAATACCCATCAAATGTGTGAGGCCCTGCACTCTATCCCTAGCATCATACACACCAATAATAAAAGTCACTAACAACAGAAAAAAATCAAAGCAACAAAGCAACAAAACTCACAAGAAAACATAAACTCTAAGGTAATTGTTTTCAACTGAGGTGCCTGTGTTGTCTAAATCAAGCAGTTATTCTTTGTATGTTATGTTGTTGTGCAGTACAAGGTAGAAGGATGTCTGAGCATTCCTTCTCTCTCTCCCAGTTGTGGTCTCCCTGAGTTTTGAGAAAAATAAGTTGCCGGGCAGTGGTGGCACATGCCTTTAATCCCAGCACTTGGGAGGCAGAGGCAGGTGGATTTCTGAGTTCAAGGCCAGCCTGGTCTACAGAGTGAGTTCCAGGACAGCCAGGGCTACAAAAAGAAACCCTGTGTCGAAAAACCAAAAAAAAAAAAAAAAGAAAAAGAAAAAAGAAAAAAAGAAAGAAAAAAGAGAAAAATAAGTCACATCAAAATGTTATTAAATTGTTCCCAACTGTGATCTACTTATTAAAAAAAGAAAAAAGGCTACAGACTGAAGAAATACAGACAGCACCAATGGACTTATTGTCTAGGAAATCTTAGTCTGAACATCCCAGATGTGGGGCAAAACTTGTTCAAGAGGTTTGTTCAAGGCCTTCACAGATTACCTCAGAAAAATTACTATAGCCACAAAGTTCTACACATGAAAAAGAACAACAGGAACTCCATGATATAGGGACCTCAGTCATGGTGCCCTTAGCCCTATCCATCAAGGAAGATCAAATATGGCTGGCCACACCCTCTACCACAGTAAAAAAGCTTCCTAAGTCCATAGAGATGCTATCTTCTCCCTTCAATATACAACTGCTACAATATACCATGTAATACTGTCACCAAGTTTGTGCCAAAGTAACTTCACAAAGACAGGCAAGCAAAGTTAGTCTTATGGAGCGGTGTCTCACTGAAACAGTTCAGTACAGGATTCCAAAAGATAGGGCTATTCAGGGGCTTCTGGCCCTCCAGAATAGTCTTTTTTCCCAATAAATTAATTTATTTATTCACTTTATATCCAAATCACATCCCCCTCCTCCTTTTAGCCCTAATCTCACAAGGCCCCTCCCCCACCTTTGAGAAGGGTGAGGTTTCCCCCTGGGTACCAACTCACCCTGACACCTCAAGTCACTGCAGAAGTAGGTTCATCCTCTCCCACCGAGGCCAGCCAAAACAGCCCAGGTAGGGGGACAGGATCCACAGGCAGGCAATAGAGTCAGGGACAGCCCCTGCTTCATTTTTGGGGGTACTCTCATGAACTCCAAGATGCACATCTACTACATATGTGCAGAGGGCCTGGGTCCAGTTCTTGTATGCTCTTTGACCAGTGGTTCAGTCTCTGGGAGCCCTGGAAGGTTCCAAGTTAATTGACTCTGTTGGTCTTCTTGTGGAGTCCCTATGCTATTTGCGTCCCTCAATCCTTCCCCAACTCTTCTACAAAAGTTTCCGAGCTACAACTAATGTTTGGCTGTGGGTCTCTACATCTATTTGGGTCAGCTGTTAGGTGGAGCCTCTCATAAGACACGTATGCTAGGCTCTTGTCTGTAAGCATAGCAGTGTATCATTAATAGTGTCAGGGATTGGCTCTTGCTCATGGGATAGAACTCAAGTTGGGCCAGTCACTGGATGGCCATTCCCCCAGTCTCTGTGACATCTTAATCCATACATAGGTCCCTTCGTAAGATAGCTCTCAGCCATTGCCTCCTGGGAAAGCGCTTAGAGATGCAAATAACTTCTCCAAAGTGTTATCTCAGACATCTTGCCTATTTAGATATAACCTGGACCAATACCAGATTCTGTACCAACAGAGTTTGTTGTGATTCTCAACTTTATTTGCACATAGGGGAAGCAATGCTTCTAGCTGTGGAGATGGGTTGTTATTGCTAGGTTTTTCCCCCTATTCTCTATTTTCTGGTCTGAGTCTTATCACCTTTCTACACTTGTTTTATTTGGAATGAAGTTCTTTTATCAGCATGTGCTCATTGTCCAGACTCAGGTGGTTCACATAGAAATATATAAGTATATAAATAGCTTTTGTGTACATCCCCGTAGAGTCCTTATTATTCCTCTTCCCACTCTGCTAATTTCCATTGTTCCTCCAGACAGTTTTGTTTATATTTTAATGAAAAAATACACGTTAGGTACCTATATAAAATCTAGAATCCACAAGTGAGGGAATTTTTGTAACATTTGTCTTTCTGGTTCTAACTTACTTCACTTAACGTTATGAAGTCCAGTTGCATCCATTTTCTTTCAGACAACAATTTATTATTTTTTATGGCCGAATAAAGCTCTATTGTGTACATATTTGATTGTCTTTTTGGCCATCATCTCTTTAAGGACATCCAGCTGAGTCTATAATCTGGCTACGGTAAGTTGTGGTGTAATCAATACAGATGTGTAAGCATCTGTGGGTCATATTAAAGTCCTTAATATTTACCCAGGAATGGTATATCCAAACCTTATGATACTTTTTAGTTTATTGAGGAGCCTCCATACTTCTTTCCACGTTTCCTAGACTAATTTTTATTAGTACCAACAAAGTGTAAGGATTACATTTTCTTCACATCACACCAGAACTTATTGTTATTTGTTTTTTTGCTTTGTTTTGTTTTGTTTTGTTCTAATGATTGCTGTTCTGACTCAGGTGACATAGAATCTCAGTTTAGTTTTAATTTGTGTTTCCTTGATTGTATTATTGGATGAAATTTGCTTTTTATGGTTTCGAATCAACTCAGTTCTTCTTTTGAAAACTCTGTTCATTTCCTTGTCTTTATTAATTGGACTGTTTGGTTTCTTGGTGTTCAGTATTTTGAGTTCTCCTCATATCTAGAAGTTAATCCTTTGCCCCATGTTTATCTAGCAAAGCTTTTTTCCCAATTCTTTAGTCTGTCTATTTCTTCATCAATGGTCTCTTCTGTTGTGCAGAAGCTTATTAAATTTCATACAATTCTTGGAGTCCTTTTCAAAGAGTATTTGTGTATGTTTACATTTGACATCTTTTCCCTGTGTTTTCTTTTGAATGTTTAGGTTTTATATTTTACATGAAGGACTTCCACTTAGAATTGATCTGACTTCATTCTTCTATATATGTATACCCAGCTTTCTTAACATTTCTTCAAGAGACCCTTTTTCTCCAATGGATAATTTGTCATCTTTGTCAAAACCAACTGGCTGCAACTGAATCCTATATTCCTTTTTAATTATGCATCTGTTTTGGTACCAGTACCATGCTGTTTTTGTTAGTATGGCTCCAGAGAATAACTTGAAATCAAGTGTGGTGAAAACTCCAGCATTACTCTTTTTCCCGTCAAGATTCTTTGGCTATTCTGCACATTTTGAATTTCCCATATGAATTTTGGGAACTTTTTCCATTTCTGTAAACAATATCATTGGAATTTTGATGAAGATTGCATTGAATCTGTAGATCGCTTAGGTAACATAGACCCTTTTAGAATGTAATTTTTGCTTAACCATGTACTTGGGAGGACTTTCTATCTGTCGTTGCCTTCTTTATTTTGTTTTTCAGTGTAAAATCTTCATTGCAGAAATATTTCTCTGTTTTTGGTTGGGCTTAGTTTTTATTTGTTTGGGGGGTTATCATAAATGGGTTCCCTACCCCCAGTGTCTTTATCAAAATTTTCATTACTGCTATTTTAGAAAGGTATTGATTATTGTACAATGTATTGTATATATTGTATTATATGGTGATACTATTGTATGGTCAATTTATATTCTCTTTATTGCTAAGAGTGTTCATCAATTCTAAATTTTCTAGAAGCATCTTTATAATTGTTTATGAATAGGATCATTTTGATTGAATGTAAGGGTATTCTGATTTCTTCCCTTCTATTTAGGTTCCTACAATTTCTTCTCTTTTTTATTTCCCTAACTATAACTTCAAGCACTATTGTGAATAAGAGTACAAATATTGAACACTTTAACCTCATTGCTGATTTTAGTGGAAATAATTTCAATTTCTCTCCCTTGAGTTGATTATAGGTTTTTTGTATTCAGTCTTTATTATGTTAAGGTATATTCCTTCTACATTTAGTTTATTTGAAGTTGTTATCAAGAAAGGTTGTAAGACTGTCAAAGTCCTTTTCATTATCTAATGAATAATAATAAGCCTATTTGTATCACATATTGATTCACAGAACCTTCTCTGCTTCCTAGATCTCAGGCATAAAGCCAGTTTAATCACAATGAATATTTATTTTGTTATTTGTTCAAATTCTGTTTCTTGTTTTATAAATATTGTCACCTACTGCAAAAAGAAGCTTCTAGGTTAAAGATTGAAAGATGCACTGATCAATGGGAATAATCACAAATCATTAGGAGTCAGTTTAATACCATGTCCATTTAGTGAGTAATAATAATAATAGACTTTCTACTAGGGTCTATGATTTATCTACCACATGCTTTTGACATTGGTATAGGTCTCATCTTGTGAAACGGGATTTAAATCAAAACAGATACTTGTTGGTTGTCCCTGTGATGTTTGTGCCACTATTGCACAAATTGACTTATTCTGCTAGTTTAATTGTTAGGTAGCTCGTGGCTTTATACCTGGGTGAGACTCAAGATTGTTTTTCCTCATTTATTAGTATATATAGCATCTTCTGGCACCATGAAAGCTACACCATAGAGACAAAACATTCAGATTGGCACCAATTTGATTTCTCCATGTTCCATATTCAAGTGTGTTCTATATTTAGTAGTAGGGTCTCATCATCAAGTTATGGATAGTAACCAAGAGCAATAGCAATAATCTGTAATGTTTGAAAGTCTTAAGCACCCACTGACCAACAACTCCAAAATAAGTAACCCACTCCTAGAACTGGGCTTCGTATTTTATGTTCTATGGTGTCTGGGAAAAGCATTATTTCCCTATTATTGGCTAAGTTTATTTAACTTATTTTTACGTGTATTATTTATGCACACATACATATTTATGTACACATACATACATACATACATAATGCATATGTATATATTTTAGGGAGATTCTGTAGCACTAGTTTTCCATATGACTTTCTCAAAGACCTTTATAGTAATTACCCCCTTCCATGTTCCTTCTTGTTCCCTGCCATTCTTCCTTCTATCCTCCGCCAGTCATTCCTGTTTTTCAATTCCCTCTTACTCCTTCATATTACTTGTATATCATCCCCCTTCTTTGAAATTCACCCACTCATTGTTCCCTGCCAGTTTACTGATCTCCATGGGTGCTCAAATTTAAATCCACAGATCCAACATTTCAGAGCTAGCATCGACATATATGCAACATTTATCTTTCTGTGCCTCGCATGCCTCATGCAGGATTGATGGTTTCCAGATCCATCCATTATCTGAAATTTTCATAATTTGTTTTCTCAGAGCAGCTGAATAATATTCTCTTATGTATGAGTACCACATTTGCATTATCCACTCATCAGTTTGGTAGGCATCTAGGCGGATCCTATTTCTGTATATTGAGCAAAAATGAAAATAGATTAGCAAGGGTTTCTGAAGTAAGACATGGATAACTTAGGTAATATATCCAAGAATGGTATAGCTGGATATGGTAGATCTATTTCTAGATGTATGAAGCATCTCCAAACTTATTTTCATAGTCTCTAAGCCTGTTTTCACTCTGACCAAAAATGGGTGTTTCTCTTTCCCAACATTCACACCACTGTTTTGTTTTGGTTTTTGTTTTTGTTTGTTTGGTGGGTTGATTTGGTTTGGTTTGGGGGGGGTTGTCTTTTTTTTAATCTTAGTCATTCTGACTAGAGTAAAATGAAATCTGAAAGTAATTTAATTTGTATTTCCCTAATGGTTAAGGGTGCTAAATATAGCTGTTTGTACTTCTTTTTAAAGAACTCTCTGTTTAGTCCCAATTTTCAATCGCTTTTTTAAAATTTTGTTTTTCAGTTCTTTCTATTTTCTAGGTACCACCCCTCTGTTACGTACTTTTCCCCTATTCCTAGGCTGTCTCTTCATTTAAATAACAGTATCTTTTGCTATACAACGGTTTTGTTTTTTATTTTTATATGAGGTTCCATTTGTCATTTGTTTGTTTGTATGTTTTAATGCCTAACTAAAAAGATTCTGTTCAGTCTTTTCCTGTGCTAATAAGTTAAAGCAAATACCTTTTTCTCCATCAGATTCAGAGTGTTGAAATCCTTGATTCTTTTGGAGTTGAGTTTTGAGCAGGGTCAGAGATATGACTCTGGTTTCCTCCTTCTACATGTAGATATTCAGTTTGACTAGCACGATTGGTACTCCAATGTGTGTTTTTTGTCTTTTTCTCAAATTCTGAGTGTGGTTGGAGAATGAACTTATATCTAGGCTCTCAATTCTATTTAAGTAAGACAATGTGTATTTTGTTATGTCTGTCCCATGTTGTTTTTAACACCGGAGATTTGTAATATAACTTGAACCTGGGATGGTGTTGCCTCCTTCTCTGTTTTTATTGGTCAAGGTGTTTTCCTATCCTGAGTCTTTTATGTTTCCATATAAAATTTAAACCACATGTCCCTTCCTGGAGGAGGGGAATCAGGACACAGCATTTTGAGGGGTGACCGTTGAGGTGGTAGCCGATGTTTAGGAGTCCCTGTTTGGAAGAGAGGTCCTTCATTCTTTGTTGTGATTGTTGTATTAGTATTTTGTCTACATATATGTCTGTGCATTTGTGTGCTTGGTACTCTCAGAGGGCAGAAGAAAGCACCAGTTTCCCTGAGAGTAGAGTTACAGAGAGTCGTGAAATAACATGAGAGTACTGGGAATTCAACCTGGGTTTGCTCCGGAGCACGAAGCACTATTCATGCTCTAAAACCCCATTCTAATTTTTTCGTTTGTCCTATTTTCTTTTTTCTTTTTATTTATTCTCCTCTCACACAACACAACCTGTCCACAACCTCCCCTCCCTTCATTCCTCTCAGCACCCTCCCCCACCTCCCTTCTCCCCCGAGATCCACCTCTCCTCTGTGGCTATCCAGAAAAGAGCAGGTTTCCCAGGTGTATCAGTGGAACATAACAGAACAAGATGCAATAAGACTAGGCAGAGAAGCTCATATCAAGGCTGGATGAAGCAACCCAGTATGAGGGAGAGGGTCCCAAGAGCAAGTAGGAGTCAGAGACACCTACACATTCACTGTTAGGAGTCCTACAAAATCCTCAAGCTAAACAACCACAACATGTATGCAAGAAGACTTAGTGCAGACCTATGTAGGCTCCATGATTGCTGTTTCAGGTGCTGTGAGCCCCTGTGAGTCCTGCTTAGTTGATTCTGTGGTCCATGTTCACCTGATACCTTCAGTCCCTCTGGATTCTACAATCTTCCCTCTTCCTCATCTCTGGGGTTACATTTTCATTTTGTAAATTTTTCCCTAATCTACACTTGTACTATAGAAATCTAGAGTCTTTCCATAGGCATCCACATCAGTTTGTAGTCACATTCCTGTGCCTTTAGTTTTATACCAGGGAGAAAGAGACAAGAGCTGGGTCCCTTTACCCTGGCATCCTGACTTCTTTCTCAAGCAGGTTTGTATTCTTAAATCATTCCACCTAAGTTTCTCATCTTATACAGGGATTTGCCCACAATGTACTTTAAGCCAAATGAACTCTAACTAAATAAACTATAATACATTTATCAACCATGTAGGAATTTTTTAATTTGTTTTTATTTCTGTGTGTAATTTTGTGAGAGAGTGCATGCCATGTGTATGTGAGTCAGTGAAGGCACTGGAAGAAGGTGTCTGATCTCCTGGAGCTGGAATTTTAGGCCATTATTACCTAGCTTATGTAGGTACTGGGAACTGAACATAAGCAGACACTTTTAACCACAGAACCATCTCTTTAGTCCCTCATGTATGGTTTTATTTCTATTGCTATATCTTTGGAAATTTTTCCTTTGGTTAATAATTTATTGTCAAACTTGTGCTGGTGGCACATGCCAGCAGTCTCAACATTTGGGAGACTGAGTCTGGCCCAGGGTATGTGGCGAATTAAAGCCAACTAAGGTTATATAGTAAAATTGTATCTTGGAAAAAAAACAACAATAGCAACAAAAATAGTATCCCTTGGAGTTCCATAGTAGATTATTATCACTGCCACCAATTACTTTGACCTACATATCATTTATAGGCTATCTAGCAGCTTGTGAGAGAGAAAGATTTTACCATTTGACCAGTTTTTAATTCTACCATGACCCTATTTTGTGAATGACTCAAGGAGTCAGAAACCTCCTTGGGGATGCTGTATCTTTAGAATCTCAGCCAAGGAACTGACACAGTTCCTGAAAGTTATTCATTAACTTTTGAAATTAGCATGACACCTTTAGTGTGTCACTGGCTGGAGACATGGAATTAAATAGGTAAATGGAGTTTGCCATTATGATTTGCATAGTACTTCCCAACGCTGGCTAAGAGTTCAAGAGATCATAATAAAACTAATACTTCTTAGCACATATGGTTCAAATACAGGATTATAACACCTAAGGTGAATATGTAAGAACTGGCATCAAATCTAGTTCTGAAACTTACTTAAATAAAAAGCCCAGGCTCTTGATACCTCCTTGCATTATCTCTCCACATGAGGAAACCAGAAAATACTGTCCTAAGAAGGGAAGCTCAGAACACTTGGTTGTTACAAAACCTCAGAGAAACAATGCAGTGAGCAAAACACAGAGTGGGGTAGACTCAAGATGAATAGAGACACTCCATACAAATGTCACAAGAAGTAGAAAGAAAGGGCATGGCCAGACTGAAAGCAGGCTGGGAACAGAAAGGGTACTGCCAAGACAGACACACACACAAACATGCACACACATATGTAAAGCAAGATGCCCAAATTCTGAGTCAAGTCAGGTTGGCCAAGAGCAGGTCCAGGTCTTCCAGCTTGGTCGGTATTCAGCTGGCAGAGTTGGCAGCAGGAAAGTCATGACAGTTCTTCTGTAGCCACAGCGCCTAAGATAAAAGCAATCAGCTGCTTGCCTCTACCCAGTGTGTGTCCTCTCAATGAGGCTGTGCTCTGTATCATGGAAGAGGCTAAACAACAACAGACCACTCCCTCACTTGTACGCAGAGTAGAATCTGCAATTTTCGGAGATCGGATCCTGTATGATAAAGCTATTGCCTTACCCTCACACTTAATGCTCCATATCACCTGGACCTAAATATTTCAAACCTTTTGAAATCCTGTTTTGTACAATTCCAATGTTATAGTTTCTGTTCTTATTATATTATATTGCCTTATATTAAATAATTATAATTATATAATCCCTTAGAAACTTGCTTGTTTTCCAACGAGAAACAGAAAAGGAGTGTATCTGGATGGAAAGGCAGGAGAGGGGGACTGGGAGGAGCAGAGAGATGGGAAACCATAATATATGAGAAGAAAAATCTATTTTTAATAAAAGGAAAAACATGAAAAAGTTACACACTGTGAGTATAAATTTTGATGTGATTTAAAAGTTTTAAACATTTACGTAGTAACATTTCCAGAAAAAATGAATGCTTCTTTCATCACTATAAAGAAGAAAAAACAGAAAGAAATCCTTCTCCCATTTGAGCCTTTTCAATGTTTGGTTGCAGCTTTTACAGCCACCACCAATATGCAAGGCCCCTGGTCGAGGGATGGGGCTACCCACCCATCTCAAAGTTGTTTAACCCAGAATTATTCCTGTCCAAAGGAAGAACAGAGACAAAAAAATGGAACAGAGATGAAAGGAAGGGCCAACCGGGGAACAGGCCTGCCTGGGAATACATCATCTCTCTAGACTCCAAACCCAACACTTTTGCAGTGGTCAAGAGGTGCTTGAGGACAAGAACCAAGTGTGGCAGTTTCTGGGGAGGTCAGACCAGCACCTGACCAATGTAGATGTGGATACTTGGAGCTAACCATCAGACTGAACTCAGGGAACCTGGTGGGGGAGCTGGCAGAAAGACTGGAGGAGGGGAGGTGGATTGCAACCCCATTGGAAAAACAATATAGCCTGGCCTGACCATCCAGTTCTCCCAGAGACAAGACCACCAACCAAGGAGTGTACCTAAAGTGATCCATGGCTCCCAATACATACGTAGCAGAGGATGGCCTTGCCCGACAGCAACTGGAGGGGAGGCCCTTGGTCCCAGGGAGGTTTGAGGCCCCAGAGTAGAGGGATGCTGGAGTGGGGGGGTGAACACCCTCATACAGGAAAAAGGGAGGAGGGAGGGCAGATGTGGGATGGGGGGGGTTGGCGGAGGGGGTAACCGGTAACCGGGAAGTGGGATATCATTTGAGATGTAAACGAATGAAATGATTAATAATAATAATAAATAAAATCATAAAAATGATAGCTTAGTATACATTTTCCACTGTAATCAAAATCCTACATAAAAAAAGAATTCTTATTTTATATTGGAGCAAAATAGACCATAGTATAAACTGGAAAACATAAGCCCATTATCATAAAATGTGTTCCCTGAACTTTATGGGACTTAGACATGTTTTCTCTTCATAATAATAGAAACTACCCCTCATATGGCTAAGCACTAAAAATGTGTCATCAGCAGAAAATAGTTTGACTAGCATAAATGAGACCCTAAATTCAATCCACAGCACCTCAAAATAAATTTAAAAATAGAAGCACAACAAAACATTTAATAGATGCCATGGTATGTATGTCTATATATTGCTTATTTGATTCTTATACTCCTGAAGATGTACATAGTACTTCCCATACTTTGTATACAAAGAGATTGAATATGCATGAAAGTACAAGTCAACCAATTACTCCCTGTCTAGTCAACAGTCACTAGTATTTTATCCTTGGGCTGTTTTGTCTGTTAGAGGAGGATGGAGGGAAAGTGTATGATGTTTGTGAATAGAAATAAGACATTAGTATTTATAAAGTAGCTACTATGTTACAAATTCCATAAAAGACACACATTGTCACGTTTGTTCCTTGCCAAAGTTTATGAGTTAGGTATTCATAACTGGCATAGGAGGAAACTAAATTCCAAAATATTTATATAAGGTATTCAAAATCAAAGTACAAATAACAAGTTCATTATTCTAGTTACCTAAAGACTTTGTATATGTTCCTACAGTTAGCATCTAGGTCTGGAAATAACCATATTTATGTGAAGGTAACAGGATTATAATATACACTAACAATAAACAGACTATATGTGAGTGTCTATACAAGTATTGTGAGTGTTGGGTTCAATCAAAGTGAGAAAAGAGCATAGAAGACTGAAGGATCCAAGAAGATATTCCAAAGAAAGTAAAAGATGATCTGGGTTGTATAGGATGCATTGAAGAGTCCACTAACAAAAGTAAAATAAAAATAAATTTAAGAAAAAAAGGAGCAAAGATGATAAAGGTTTTCTACTTCCTAATGAACTTGGATGGAAGTCCTACTTCTTGACTGGCAGTACTAGATATATCTTATAACTCAATTATGTTCTCCATCACCTAGGTTCAGACTCAAAAAATAATAATGGTCAATAATTTAGGTAGAGTGTGTCCTACTGTTATGAAGTGATTGGTTGAGTTGCATGCAAACTGGGTAATTTTATGATATGTAATTAATACATCTTTGGCAAATACTCATTGATCAAGAATTTCTTGGCATAAATAGGGGAGCTGTAAATGTGTCCTCATAAATAAGATATGATCTTGGCAGGAGAAGGCTGGCTGGTCAGGCACCAAAATCATCACAGGGAGGTTCCTCTTGTTGTATACATCCTTATCAAAGAAACACATCCTGATACCAGTTGTGCTATTGTCCCAGAAATGACGTATGTGTACACATGCTGAGTCATACAGCTGCATTCATAAGAGCTACGGAGCATAAGCTAAAAGTCACCTTTATTATTTGGAAAACTGAAACCATGAAAAATATTACTCATCATTTTCCCATATGAGCATAAAAAGTTCATGGACTGTGTCTTGGTAGTCACTAGTTACAAAGATAATTTGGTGGTGAAAGGCAGAAATGAATGCTAACTAGTTGTAGTCTTTCACTGTAGTACTAATCAATTCTGTTTATTAAAATAAGATTTATTTTGTTAAAGCATAGAGTATGATTGGTTTGTTTTGACTACAAATTTCCCTTCTCTGGTTAAATACTAAATAAAGTTAAGAAAATTTTTCACCAAAATATTTAAAAGCAGGATGATTCAGGAGCATTCCTGGCCAAGTTGGTAGAATATCAAAATAAGATGCCTGACTTATAATAAGTTCTCAATAAATCCTCATCTATTTTTAGTGATCATCATCAAGTCTCCTTTTCTCATCTATTCATTCCCTTACTCAGCATAGTTTTGGTAGAACTGGTGGTTGGGGAGGGATAAAATAGGTAATCTGACACTAAAAATGCTTATTTCTGGAGACACTAAGGACTGTTCGAGGTGGTCTCTCAGTATGTTTACAGAACAAAATATGAAGTTATAAAAGAGAGAAACATATAACAAAGAAACTAGTGTCATCTCTCTGCATATGTCATACAATTGTATTCAGCACTGAAATGGGGGTGAGACTATGAACAAAATTCTTAGCTTAAGTATTCTGTGCTCTCAGATTTCAATTGGGGGACCTCCATTTGAATACATGGCCCACAAGAATTCAAATGCAAATGAGCTGTAGAGAATGTCATACATAAATTGTATGCATTAAGCAAGATGGGTAGGTGAACCTGCTTTGAGGTAGAGGACAGTCCTTCCCATTCACAAAGCTTTGACCTTTGCCATAAGCACATCCTGAGCCTATTCTAAGTCATGAGTGTTACCAAAGTCTACCACTGGCACTTTGGATCTTAACTCCTCTTTAAATGTGAGTTTTTCCCTGGGAGCATTTATGTGGAGGTGGATATGTGTTCAGCTAGATTATGCTAAAGCCTCTTCAAAAAGCTTTAACATTTTTATTATTTATGATTAAAATCTGTCCTTTCGAATTTCTTCTTTCTCTTTATCATAGCTGTACTATTTTTGAAGATACATGTGGTTTAGTGGTGGAAAAAATAAATTCATTGACACTAAATTCATTTTTGAAAGTCATTTTGTTGGCTCAAGGTAATTCTTTATTTTATAAATCATGAACATTACCAATTTTGCTTTATATGAAGGGTAGGGAAATAAAATTCTAACATGTAGCTTAAAATATTTTTTCACTAACCAAAGTATGCTAATCAAACATCTATGTGCACACACACTCACATTTGTGCATATCTATGCTACTATTGAGCTCTATCTGATTATAGTATACAAATAAATTAGGTATATTAACCAAATCCAACTCCACAAAATAGAGTAAGGTCTTGTGAGTTCTAACTCTAGAGAAAATTTATCTCAAAGGCATTGTATTTCATATTTAATTTTCAAAATTCCCATTACTTTCTATTGTTATGTGAATGAGACATAAGGTTTTACCTTTGAATTATAATTAAAAAGATACAACTATGACCCTTTGACACAAAGTAATATGTTTGAAGAAAAAAAAAAGCCTGAGCCAGAGGTAAGACCACATGAATTTGAGGCTAACAAGATTCCCCACTCAAAAAGGAGAAAAGAAACCAAGGCTTTGTTGTAGAAAAAGCAATCAAACAAAAAGGAGACAAACTGCTCAGGACAAATGTCATTTTGGGTCGTGTGTGTGTGTGTGTGTGTGTGTGTGTATGTGTGTGTGTGTGTGTGTGTGTGTGTGTATGTGTGTGTGTGTGTGTGTGTGTGTGTTTTCACCAGTTTTGATCAATGAATGGTCAGTGCTCCTTAAACAATTTTCTAGGCTGTGATAGGATTCTTTGCTGGAGATATCAGAAATATATTTCTTCCTAAATATCACCTCTTAATTTACATTTTTACCTATGATCCCTTTACAGCTCTAATATCATCTAGTTGGAGAGAAAGCAAAAGAAATAACTGAACTTCTAAAGATCAGAGGCTAGCTATTATTTTATATTTCATAGAAAAGGAAGATGTTACAATTCAGTTCATTTTAATCAAGATAAATATGATTGAATTATCTAACTATATTTAGTATTGTAGAATACTCATTATTCTATTAATACTTATAGAAAATATCATAAACACTACTTCAAAGCATATATAATCTACAATTGATTATATATTGAATACTTATTAAAATAGCAAGCTTATATAGGAAGGGTGATAATCTACTACCAAAAAGGTAATCTGTATTCATTTGGCATAATATTGTTTCTCTACAAGCAAAAGGATAAGAAGAATTCCTCAGGTTACTAAAATGCAAGTCAAAGTGGAAAACATTTTGGAGACTAGTTCAAACTTTAATGGATTTTTTTGGCAAGTTCTAAGAAGATTAATGTTGTTCTTATTGGTGTTGCTTAGTTGTTTAAAGTCATGATAACAAATCAACAGTAAAATATTGTGCATTCTAGAACTTTCCAAGGAGCCCATAAACATTTGTCAAAAGTATTGGTTAATAGCCCAAAGTTATGAGCCATTTCAAACAAGTGCATCTATCTCTGCCATCATGCTGTCAATCAGAACAAAACATGTTTGAATCTTTCAACAAAGCCTAAATGAATGTAAGGTAGTGAGTAAGCTCTTCTTGTTCCAACACGATGAGACTCACCTTCTATTTCACATTTGTGTAATCGGCATGAAATTTCCTATTCAACTGAAATGGATCCTAGGATTTGGAGCAAATACAGATAATAGTTTCATTTCTGAAAGGACTTCAGGATAAAAAAAAAATCAGAAATGCCTGTCCTGTGCTGACAACTTAGCTTCTGTACAGCAGAAGGCTGCAGCACATATACCTCCCTTGTGTGTTGCCCACGTGGAATTTAGAGCTGAAGTGTCCTCAGTCTTGTAGGCACCCATCTCTACCTTCTTTAAGGACAAAGTTAAATGGTTTCCAGGTCTGCAATCAAATGGATTGCTGCCAGAGTTTACTCTAGGTCAAAGTCCTTTGACATGTGGGTGAATTTGCTCTACCACACTCCCCCTGTTCCAATGTCAAGAATTGGATTGCAGCTCAACTGACTCACAGTAACATGCTTCCCTGCACACCACTCCGCCAACACCAGCGCTTTCATACATTGTTTCTGGGGATTCTCATTGTGATGCTGTAGGCTTAGGAAAGGAGATGCTGTTATCTCTGATTTTTGTCCAAAAGGATTCTGAACATATTCTGCTTCCCCATTTGAAACACTCATATGAAAATGTTACTGATTCCTCCCGATAATAAGAGACATTGATAATACCAGTTGATAATAAGAGTTGATAATAAGAGAATTGAAAATACCAGTGAGTCAGCCAAAATGATTACTTGGCATCATGTCGACCACTATTTCCCAACCTACAAGTGCATCATGCATTTGGTGCGCTAGGGAGCCGCCTTGGGCGTGTCATTTTCCAAGGTTTCCTCATTTCCACCAGCTTCCTGTTTGTCACTTCTCTAGCTTCTAACTGTCACTGCTGTCGTAGCTCACTCTTCAGCCTGATGTCAAAAGCAAAAGTTGGGAAGTACTCTGGACAGGCGACGTTCACCTAACTAGGTAAGAATGGAGATTCGTCCCAACCAAGAGACAGATGAGAGTGGTCATCAGGTGCAAGGGTTCTGCAGTAGGGCTGTCTGCATGCCCACCTGTCACCTGTTGGTTCTTGAAGCCTTTGCTTTGCTATTTGTCAGTGAGGATACTATTAGTAACAAATTTACAAAGTTTTTCTATACTTAAGTAATCTAACTTAGACATTGAAGGTCATGTCTTAGATATTTTCAATAACTACTATTATTAGCTTCAGCTTTTAAATTATGCATGGCATCCACAGACAGGATTTTAAGTAGATGTAGCATTATGTAAACCTGTATGCATAAACAGAAACATGTGCTTTTAAAATTTAGACATTAATTGGATATATAATAATGGATTTCTGGTATCAGTATCTTATTCTAACAGTAAGAAAAATAATAGAAACCTTTGTAGGGAACTTACACTATAGTGTATTATGTCTGCTGTGTCCATCCCTTCATCCCCAAAGTCTCACTGTGAGAAAAGTCATGATGTTTTTATCTTACTGATACTTAGAAAGAACTGAGACACAAAGCGATTAGCATCATTTCCCAAAGTCAGGAAGCAGCATGTTTGTGGGAGAGGTGGAAATGTACAGGCTGGCTGATGTTAGCAGCAGCCAGGAGATGAGTTTGATTGCTCAGACGGTGGTGGCCCGTCTTTGAAGATGATCTTTGAAACCGCGGCAGTGGAGTGTGACTGCATGTGGAAACATGCAAGGTGGGACTCTGGGAAGTGTGCACTGGGGAAGTGTCGCATCCCTAAAAACTGAAGGCAAGTGTGATGACTTGTTGGAAACTCCGTCTGTTCATTGTGTCTGCTTGCTCTCTGGGCTGTAAGGCAGGGATACAGATGACTGCACCGCTTAGTGTGCCAAAGTGTCAAAACTTGTCTTCTAAACTAACAGCTGAACAAAGACAAGGTCATCAAAAACCTTAAGTAAAATACAGCTTGAAAGGGCCACATTTGCTGTGTTAGATGACTAAGATTCCAAGTAACTTCCCCTGTATTTGGTTCTTCTGTGAAGCATCAGCTTTCTCTGCCATCACTCCCCTTCTCTATTTTAATTTACACTGTAGTGTGTTACGTCTGTTGTGTCCCTTCATCCTCAAGGTCGCACTGTGAGAAAAGTCATGATGTTGTTATCTTACTGATACTAAGACAGAACTGAGACACAAAGCGATTAGCATCCTTTCTCACAGTCAGGAAGCAGCGTGTTTGTGGAGAGGTGTAAATGTACATAGGTGGATAAGATTAACCCCTGAACATTAAATGTTTTATGCCAGGCATGCCTGTGATGTGGCTGTTTTTAACAGCAGCTTGTTTGACACCTGGAACCTTAAGTGCTGGTGGATTCTTGGATTTTGAAAATAAAGTGAATCCTGAAGTGTGGATGAATGCTGTAAGTCTCCTACAAACTGCTTCGAAGAAAATAGATTAGTAGGTGGTAAGATTGTAAAAGGTTCAGCACTGCTGTGGCAAACTCTTAGATAAGAGAAACAGTTTATAACGTTTTTGTAAGCTGATAAATTGACTCCTTTGACTGAATGACTGATTCGTTATAGCCATAAAAGGCAGAACATGTCATATATATATATATATATATATATGTATATATATACATACTCATATATTATATATTATTTATTATTATGTCATATATATATCACTTTTTAAATTCATGCTTTTAAGCCCATTTGGATATTTCATGACAAAATTCTATTGGCATGGAATTTTACCATCTCTAAAGCCTAGAGGAGAGTCAAAAGACGAGTAGCAAGGAAATACAACTTCGTCAGAAAAATCAACACTAAATATGCACCCCAATATTTTACTAGGTATCTTCCAGCATTCGTTAATTTTTATAATGACTTATGTAATAAATTTAATTTTACAACTACCTACAGCTATAGATTTCATATAATCTACTCCCATTAAGTTGTTCATCACTCTGTCTAGTTTTCCTTCCGCTGTCTCCTGAGAGGAGGAGTTACAAATAACTCTATGTCCTTTACAGAGTGAAATAATCATGTACAATGGCTACCCCAGTGAAGAGTATGATGTCACCACAGCAGACGGGTACATTCTCGCCATCAACAGGATTCCCCACGGGAGAGCACAGACTGGGCAGACAGGTACAAGAGATGTGTCTTTTGGGAAAAATGATACATGACAGGAATTTAATGTTAGCTATTCACTGGAAGGGAGACAGGGCTGTCCAAATATGTTTAAGCTACTGCAGTAGCCTTTTAATGGCTAATGAGGAAGCTCATTCTTTTCCCTCTACTTCTCTAAAGACTCAAGGGACAAGATGGATATTTCTGGGAAAAATCATGCTTTATTCATAGGTGTCATTGTCAAAGTGGAGTCCACTTTTGTTAACCCATTATTGGCTGCTGGGCAAAGCCAGTCTCCTCACTATTAGAAGGAGGCTTGCTAGGTAGAATGAAGTTGACTCCCGTGGAATACCCAAAGGTGACTCCTCTGTTTCCTCTAGAAGAGCTGGGTCTCTTACCACAGAGTTGGATGACAGGATATTTCCGGCAGCCATCATCATAGGGACAGTTTGTGAAATGAAAGAGCGTGGTGTTGAAAAGGCTCAGATTCTAGAAGGAAGAATCAAGCATGCCAAAGCATAGAACCTACACTCTAAAAGGGAAAGCTAACTGCACCCTGCCTATGTTGAGGGTGAAATAACTGTAAATAAAAAAGTTGCAAAGGATCAGGGGTAGCCCATTCATTGGTCCCTTTTTATCAGGTTGGCCCTACAGTCTTTTTCCTACCATGCATGGGGTAGCCCAGACCACCAGAATCACAGTGTGCTACATTCTGCCCCTCTAAAAAAGAAATACATGATTCAAGGTCTCCCAAATGAAAACTCAGAGTGGTGTGTGGACAAAATATAGCTTTGCAAATTAGATTTAGATGTCAAGTAACCAACAGACACATTGTAATAGAATAATGGAATATCTACTCTAGGAGATGGTTATACTAAAAATAATGTACTGCTACCTATATTTCAAATTAGAAGAGCATCCTGGATCTTGTTTGTTTTGTTTATTTGTTTGTTTGTTTGATTGATTGATTGATTGATTGACTTTAGTTTTGTCTTTATTAAATCAGGCAACACTTGTTAGCTGTGTTACTATGCACATTTTTAATCACTTAAAGCTCTCAGCAACAGTAACCATCTCCATTTAAAGATGAAGAGGCCAGGCAGCTTCTGAAAGAGGCACAGAGTCACTTAAATAACATGTGACAAAAACAGAATTTAAATGTGGGCAGCCTGACCAGCCTGGGCTGTACTTTTAGCCATTAAATTACAGTCCTAGTTTTTCTGTTGTTGTTTTGATGTGTTTTAATCAACAGCCTTGCTTTCTCACAGTCCACTGAGTGTTATGTTCCTCAGAAACTAGGGACTGGGCAGAAGGATGGCCAGAGTTTATTCTGCTTTCATAGTTTGCAAATGCCCCCCACCCCGTGAGCAAAAGCTGAGGAACAGGGCGAAAATCCATCAAGGACCTAATCTGGGCCTACTTATGTGTGCCTCCTCTTTCTCCTTAAAACTAGTAAAGAACTGTATTAACTATCAAAAAATTTGCATCATCGTAAGCTTCTTCCAAGACATGCATGTAGATGCTAATCAACAAAGAACGGGATTATGCACTAATAAATCCAATGTAAAGTGAAAATGTTAGGAGAAAAAAGATTGTTTAATGCACCTAATTAACTAAATATAATTCAAAGCCACAGTGCACTGTAGTGCTGTGCCCTTGTGATCTCATGGCTGTCTAGGAGAGGAAGCTCAAGCCTGCCCTGTGCAGTTTCTGGAAAAAGTATCATAGCACTCCTGCTAGCCTAAGAAAAATTACAATCAGCTATAGTGAATACAGATTGATTTGTAGCCGTGGTATGCCTGAAAAACTGCAAGCCAAGGGTATGCGCTTCGACTTTCAACAAAATCAGGCTTAAGTTTCTGCTCTGAAACTTGTTACCAAGGAGACCATTTAGAAAAGTTACTTAATTATTTAAGGCTTGGTTTGCACAAAATCTGTAAAATGTTCCTCAAAATAGAAGTTATTTTTAAATTTCCCTCAGAAGTCTAGAAGCTGATGTATGCACAGATAGTCATCTCAACACCACGATATAGTGCGCCCTCTGGCAGGGGTGAGAGAAGTAAAATACTCGACACTAATATACCAATGACAAGGAGAGAAGAAGTGCTGCTGTGTGTGTGCGTGTGTGTGTGCATGCATGCGGACATGTGTGTTTGCATGTATGTCTGTGAATGTGCATGTGCGTGCATGAGTGTATATGTGTGCATGTGCATGTGTGTGCACGAGTGTGTGTGTGTGTGTGCATGTGCTTATGTGTGTGCATGTGTACTGCATGTGCATGTGGGGGGTGCGTGCGTGCGTGTGTGTGTGTGTGTGTGTGTGTGTGTGTGTGTGTGTCTATAATGTCCCTGTGTGTAAATTTCTCTTGCTGTCTCTCTTCACACCCAGGCCCCCGGCCGGTTGTATACATGCAGCATGCCTTGTTCGCAGACAATGCCTACTGGCTTGAGAATTTCGCCAATGGAAGCCTCGGGTTCCTCCTAGCAGATGCGGGTTATGATGTGTGGATGGGAAACAGTCGGGGGAACACTTGGTCAAGAAGACACAAAACTCTCTCAACAAATGAAGAGAAATTCTGGGCTTTTAGGTAAATTGCATCTAAGTAAAAATTTCTGGGAAATTGAAGGAGTTTTCTTTAAATATAAATATATGCATCTGGCTAATGCATAATGTTTTAGGTCATAAAAATCATTATTATTTCTAATATTTCCTGAAGTAGAAAGCAGAAAGGAAAGTCAATTCTACTGGTATCTTTTTCAAATCTGTTCTCTTTGACAATCCATTTTGGAAAAAATGGTGTGGATGTTATATTTATTTTTAAAATTATAACTGAGATTATATTCCATATTGGCAGGAATGGTAGCTCACACTTTTAATGTCAGAACTGGGAAGGGAGGAGGATTTCCATGAGTTAGAGACTAGCCTGGTTTATATTGTGAATTCCAGACCAGCCATAGTTAGGTCCTTGTTAAAATGGCATGACTGTACATCTAATAACAAATAAATAGACAGCAAACAGAATAAAAGAGACCCACAAAAGAGAAGAAAAAAGTTTATATTGCACATTCTTTTAAGAAAAATTCTGATAGGACGTTTGAAAAATATTAATGAACATTAAATAAGATTTTCTTTTGGTATTTTGACAATTTATCTTAGTAAAATTGTTTTCTGCTGTCACTAAGAAGACAGGCTGGTCCCTCATAGACTACCCTTCCAAAGGACCTAAATACCAAATTGACTTGCATCCTGCTCTTGGAACAGATATCACATCATTTTTGTACTAATTAATAGTCATCACTCTCTGAACAGTCATAACTCCCTGACTGGGGCTGGCAGAGAAAAGGAAAGGAACACGTAGTGTTCTATCTGTGGAGAAGAAGCACAACTAGTGAAACATTCTGTGTCTCTAATCTTTGTCAGGAAGCTTGGTGCTATTTCCCTGTGAGGAGTCACAACAATTTTCTCACACTTTGTTGGATCAATTTATTGATCTCCTCCTGTATGACTTTCATAAGCTCATGGGGTACTTGATCCTACTGAATGTAATACAGTCCTTTTTGTTCTCCTCTATGGATGCTAGATGGATGTAGGATTTTGGTATTGGTATTATCGGATATTGAATACACACACACACACACATACACACACACACACACACACACACTGAGAATATCAGCTTAAGTACTTACTAACAGTCAAGTCATTTCTTCCACACAATCTAAGCCCCATCACAGTTTATTTCTCAAGTGGACATTTAAACAACTTCTCTGTTACTCAGCTAGTAAATGACAGAATCATCCTTGACAACAGGGATGGGTATTGAATAACAGTCATCAATACCATAGGGGATTCAGAAGCTGGGGGGGGGGGGGAGAGAAGAATGATAACACAAAAAGGAAACAGAGGGAGTGTGAGGAGGAAGAAGGCCCACCAGAGAGAATATGCTTAGTCCTGCAGCCTTCCCTGCTGTCAGAAAGTAAACAGAATAAATGCATACAAAATTGCAATCATATACATTTACCTGGGTACATAATGATATACACACCAAATAAGCAGATGACTCAGAGTTTCTACGTGAAAAAGAATCAGGTGAGTGCCTGAGTTTTAAAAGTATAGCTGTATGTATTTATAGATTGTTTCATTTTGCAGCTTTGATGAAATGGCCAAATACGACCTCCCAGGGATAATAGATTTCATTGTGAATAAAACAGGCCAGGAGAAGTTGTACTTCATTGGACATTCACTCGGCACTACAATAGGTATGTTTACAAGGGTTAAGGTTGTCAGATCTTTGAATTGGATCGAAGTAATTGCTCTCTGTTTTTAATGAACGCCCTTCTTTCTCTGACCTCTGAGGAAAGCCTTCCTATTCTGTGTCTCTGGGAGCCTGTAGTCCAGGGGCTGTGAAAGTGAAGGGCCAGACCAATCCTCCCCCTTCCTTTTGGGTCACAATCACATACAAGTCATGGTGACATAAGTTTCCAGAAATATTTTATGGCCAAAGCTCAGTGAGATAATTCTAATGCTAAGGTTCCCAGGTGCCCTTTAAAGCTGGAAGGACAAAGCCTAAGAGAACAAGTTAGAGGAGAATCTCTGTCAGTCACACCTGCCTCACAACCCCAGTGCGATTTAAATAAATTAAAAGGGAGAGGCTGAAGAGCAAACTGAGCAAGTGGAGACTAATTGGTCACATCTGTGTGTGAGTTGAAACGCCAAAACCTGCTCTAATAAACCAGCCAGCCTTGTGACCCGATTTAACATCTACAAAGGAGCTCTTAGACAAATAAAAATTAAAACAGTTTAACTTGGTCTCTGTTTTCAAGTGTAGATGTCATGATTTCCTAGATATTTGGTTGTTTTTTTATCTGTAACACTGGGCCTAGATCCCAGGGATTCAGACATTCCAGTCAAGGGCTCAGTGGTAACTGAGTCGAACATTCGCCCCAAACTTTCCACAGATATTAAAAAAAAAAAAATCAAAGTTCTTTTTCCAAATAAAAGGTTAAAGAAAATAAATATAGATGAAATAAGTAAAGAGAGAGTTTTGAATGTTACTAATCTTCCACTGAAGTGTCTTTAGGAGACTTAGTCATGTGATGTTGTGACATTCTAGGTTGGGTAAAACAGCAAAAAAAAAATGGATCTTTCAATATTTATATATGGAATAAGTATATCCACTATTGCCATTACTATTAATCACCAAAAAGAGATGCTTACCTGTTCTTTATGCTTAAAGGCATTTTACAAGCCTGAGAGAGGAAGTGAGCAGGAGAGAACACAGATAAAACGATTATCAACATACCAAGAAGAGAACCAAAGGAAGTCAGACAATTGCATCATAATTATATCATATCCAGTACTTCCTGAACATTTGCTATGTCTAGGGATCTGTGTTAAGTACTTTTCCTCCCTTGATCTCCCAAACGAACCCACTGATGCAGAACACAGACTCTGAGCAGGTTCATTAGACTCCACCAATGGGATGCAGAGACACTGTGGAGACAATATAAAGGGAGAAAGACGAGACTCACAACCCGGAAAGTGGGCAGGACTTACACTCTTACTGATCTTCAAAGAAAATACAGTAAATGAGACCATTATATCCCGTTACAGCCTGTTACGTTTGGACATAAACATGCTTAGTTAAAGTCTTCTTGCATTTGGTGCAGAAACTTTTTGAAATGGGTCCATTTCAAAATTTCATTTTGAAATGGATCCATTGTTTGGAGGTCGTTTACTAACCCTGACTCTAGCATGTATGTGTCCATAAAGTGCACTGTTGTCATGACAACCAAAGAACTCATTCCCACACATTTCCAAACATCGTCTGAAGGAGAGTTGTCTACCTGGTGGAGTCAGTTGCTCAGCTAATTTCCATGATCCTAACAGTGTTAGCAGTTCAGTATGTATTTCCATGTGTTTGTGTGTGTCTCCAACGGAGACCTAACAATGCATCTTGGGAAAGTAAACTACCCAGATACTCACTATAGCTTCCTCAGGTGCAATACTGATCCCTACCTTGTCTCCAAGGGTATAAATGGGTGCTATTCCACTGCTGGGAAAGAAAACAAAACAAAACAAAATAAACAAACAAACAAAAAACGGAGAGCAAATGGAGACACCTAAGCCTTTCTGGTATCACTGTGGATCCAAGGAAAACATCTTTACTTTGGGAAGCTTTGGAAATGGATGTGGGTAGGGTCTGAATATCCAGGAAAGTAGCCTGGACAATAACGATGAAATATTACTGTATAATAGACAAGAAAACTTGCAAAATACTTGTAAACAACTGTAGAAAGAATTTCTTTGCTTGTGTCTTGTGAACTGTTTATTTCTAGAAGCTTCGTGACCCGGCAAGCATCTTAGAATTGTGGGTGACCGGCATGCTTGCATGCTCAGGAAATAAGGTTTCTATAGTTCACCAAGCTGTGGCTGCTTTACCAGATCATTCCTCACCAGTCAGCTACTACCATTTCCTCTAAATGAGTTAAGTTGTCTGGCGATAATATTAGAGAAAATTTCATTCTCGTGACTCACTAGAACTTAAGTCAAATTGTCTTGGCAGACCAACTCAAAGAACCTTTCCAATTCATCCCCTTGATCACTGCAGTAGGAAGCCAAAGTTCAATGATGCAGAAACCCACTGGCTCCCATTGATTAAAATTTTGTATAGGTATATCGAATTTTTACGAGATTGTCTTGTCTCCTGTTCTCCCAGGATTTGTAGCCTTTTCCACCATGCCTGAACTGGCACAAAGAATCAAAATGAATTTTGCCTTGGGTCCTGTGATCTCGTTCAAATATCCCACAAGCGTTTTTACCAGTTTTTTTCTACTTCCAAAATCCATAATCAAGGTACGCTCCTCGTTTTGCCAAATTTTATCTCAGGATCTCACATCTTGTATTATAGATCCTCATTATATTTTTTTTAATCTGTCTAAAATAGAAATAGGAACTTTAGACAAAAATCCACAGAAATCAGAGTCCCACGAGAATGTACTTGAATGTGTGCATGTGTGTATCTGTGTCACAGCACTTGTAGGTACCGTATGAAATTTACTAAATTCAGTCACAGAGAGGCATGTGTAGACTTGAGCTGGGGTGAGTTCTACAGTTTATTATTTACTCATGCATTTTAATGGTCTGTTTTGTTGGACACGTCAATGAATTCACATTGCATATGATTATGAATGCCTTGGTTTGACATTAGAAAACCCTTACTAATTTACATTTTATCCATATGAGAGTTTACTCTGTTAAAGTACCTAGATTTATTCCAACACCTCAATATCTTACAGTTCAAGCATTCATCTTAATACTTATTGGTCACTTTTAAGCAGGAAAATAATTGTTCAATAAGCAATTGTGGATTTGAAATTCTATTCACCCAAGAGCTGCTTTGGTTTCATCTTCCATTAGTTTCAGTTTCTCATGGCCACAAATAGCATATTTTGAAGCATAGTATTAATAGTTTGTTAATATTGTCCTATGGCTTTTGGAATGATGGTAAAATGAATTTGTGTGAAAATGAAACCAGAAAGCCAACTAGACAGTCACAATAATTCTTATAAAAAGAATACAACACCCTGCTTTGTGATAGAGTTGTAGGAATGAAAGAAAATATTAGGGAGCACATAAGGAAGATATTTTCCTATAGTCAAATGACAGGTTACACACCAGTCTCCTTGCTTTGTTTACTTTGAGCAGAGGTAATATAATACCTATCTATTTCAAAATATGTTGTCATTCATAAGCTTTGACTTCTACCTATATCTGGGCAGGGTTGGCTAACTGAATTTGTTTCTTGTCTGTTTGTTCTACCTGCTTGCCTTCCTTCTTTCTTTCTTTTGTTCTTTCATTCTATCTTTTTCTTTCCCTTGTGGTCTTTTGAGATCCCCACTAAATTATCACTGGAATCATTGAACTTGCAGCAATCATCCTGTTTCTATGTCCTCTGCCACTACACTCAGCTGAGGAAACTAGCTTGCTAAATAAAATTTGGAATAGACACACCCATCTATAAAAGCATCAGTTTTGTAAAATGGATTGCTCTTCTTTCAGACAGATGTGTCTTATTACTGTATGCATTTCTTTCTGTCAGAAGTGTCCTGCCTCTTTAAGACCTAACTTGTCAATCCACTGGACACTGGTTTTCTATGCAGTTCCTGGACTCCACCAGTGATCTGCCCAGGCTTACACTCACAAGCCCTAGATATTTTAACATGCTGTCCTGGTGGCATCATCGTGGATTTGATGTCCAGGGCTAACTTCTCTTTGGTATTTCATTCTCTACTTTTGGTCATGAAAACTGATCAGTTTAGGACAGAAATACACAGCCACTGTGTACATGTGAAATAACAGATAAAACTCATGCTTCCTTTTTGTTCAGTGTAGTATTTCATCATAAAGTGTCACAGACTTCTTACTACAAAGTATGGCCTTCTCTATTTGGAAACAGATGCCTACCGCTCCTCAACTAAGGAAAAAAGATGCAAATATAAATAGATTGCCAAACTGGTTCACTCTTATAATGAAGGAAATACAAGGTACTTAAGGAGACATCTTAAAACGTTTTTTTTTTCTTAACTTTCACAGCTTTTGTTTGGTACCAAAGGTTTTTTTTTAGAAGATAAGAATGCAAAAATGTCTTATGTTACAGTCTGCAGCCAAAAGCTACTCCGACAAATGTGTAGTGAATTTATGTCCTTGTGGGCTGGATTCAACAAAAAAAATATGAATATGGTATGTATAACTATATGTACATTAGGTGCTTGAAGAATTTCCAGCTTTCCTTTGATTTATGTTTATCTCTTATATTATATAAATATATACTATATAGTATATATGCTATAAATATATACTATACAAATGCATAGGTGTTGCAAGACTTTAAAGACAGATATTTGATATGCATGAAGGATTGGGTATCTCAACAGGTCTTGAACATCAGAACTAGAGAAGGAAAGGCTCCATCCTCTGTCAAAGTTAGGAAACTGAACAATTCCTAATGAGTGTTAATTCTCACATGTTTGCACATAGCTACAACTTATAGCAATTTCAGTTTACTTCATTTTGAGATATTAATTTAAAAAATAAAATTCTAGGAGAGGAGATGTTTGAGTAAGTGGTACATTTACCACATGTGTGCAGTCATTAATGTGTGAATTTGAATTTGAATAAAATCCATGGCTTAGTGTGAAAAGACTAGTACAGAATGGAAGGAAATGGAATCCTTACTTCGGAAGTTAGACTTCTATTTTATTAGGAACTCATTTCCTCTTGAGAATACAAGAAGGAGAAGGGACTGACATTTGGGGAGTAGAATAGTTATATAGCTCTCCCTCCTATAGTTCCATAAGAATTTAGCAATTACAAGTTACAAAGTAACAGTAAGCAGTTAAAAGGAACCCATTTCCAAAGGAGTTGTTCCCCACCCCATCTCTTCCTCTGTGTTTTCAGAGGATACACTCATGAGAAACCACTGATCAAGTTAACTTGTTCATAAGTTAAGATGTTTAATGGGTTCCCTTCACATGGGTCATTAAGATCTATAGTACAAGTATGGGTATTATTTGACCCACATTATTTTTACCCCTATGATTCCATGAAGATTAAAACAATCTTTTAAAGAAACTGATTTCCTATTTTATTCTTATATTCTTACAGTATGTTATTTTGCCACAGGAACCTAACAGGTTGAGAACATGAGTTATAAAGGATTTACTTACTTACCTAATTACTAACTTATTTGCTTGCTTGCTTACTTACTTACTTATTTTTATGGTTTTCTAAAATATGGACTCACACTGTAGCTTAGCTTGGCCTTGAAGTCATGGTTCTCTTGCTTTTGATCCTATCCCTACTACCCAGTGCTAGGATTAAAGGTGTGTCCTGCCACATCTGCTAGGCTAATATATTCATTTTGCATATAAAACTCAAATACGTTTTTAAAAATTGAGCAAAGTCCTAAAGATAATAAACAACACGCAGACCTGAAATCTAGAATGTGTAGTCTGTCTTTGGCAGCCTACGTGCCTGCTTTGCACACACCAACCTTGTACCTGTATACACAATTCCTGTGTTTGCACATAGCCCTTCTGCTTTTGTCTGTACCAAGACTCAGACTTCGTGTATGTTTTTATCCTCAGGAAACACATGCCCTCATTACCCTAGGTCTACTTACAGTCGAGTACTTCACACACACACATTCACAGAGAAGGTTTTGCTGGCTTTTCTAAAGCACCAGTATTTGTTATGCACTCTCAATTGTTCTCTGCTTTTGAGATACGTAGTTCATCTCCTTAGATGACTGCTTTTAACTTCCTAGAGTCGACTGGATGTGTACATGTCACACGCTCCCACTGGATCATCAATCCAGAACATTCTGCATATAAAACAGGTAACAGTAGAAAGTCAGCCCTGTAATTGTTTCAATGAATGCAAAATGTCATAATCCACCCTCTCAACCATCTTGTCTCTAGAAGATGAGAACATCATCTCCACTTTCTTTTGGCTGCCTTTTCGGGCTTTGATTTTCCTGGACTTCAAGAGAAGGAGTTTTGTGGTAGATAGCAAGTGTGTGACACAAATCAATCCCATCTTAAGCTAGGCCTAGTAAAATATGCCCTCAGCTGAAGTAAAGGGTACACTGAGGCAAACTGAAGCTTCCCCCAAGAAAGAGGTGTCTGGGATTTGAGTTTCTAACAGGGCTTAATTGTCCATGAGGTTCTTCCTTCAAACCAAGGAAAACCATCTTCATCTCTCTCTGTTGGACAGCATTCTCCAAATTGATGAGACATTTATTTCCTTCTGGGAACCCAGAGCCCTTTCCTCTCCACACCTGCTATTTCTCTAAGACTCTCTGTCATTCTCACGATTCCAACACTGAATATTCTCTCTCTAATACATTAATTTCAGCTTTACCGATCTGATGAATTCAGAGCGTACGACTGGGGAAGTGAGGCTGAAAATATGAATCACTACAACCAGGTGAGCCACTCAGACACCGGCTGCAGCATGACGTTTTGAGAATTTTTGATGAGAATTGAGTGAGAACACTCCTATCTGATAATTTCTGATATTTGCAATGATAGAGCTTTTTATTATTATCTATCTGCGGACCTTTGTAATATGCGGACTTTTAGAAAAGGAGACAAGGAGGATCAGACAAAAAAGGAGAGTTAACCACTTGTACTCACTCTACCTAGAGGTGTTAGATGTTAGGTAGATAAATATTTTGTTTTGTCTCAATTTTCAGCATATATATTAATTTTACATAACTGTTACTCTTGCTTCTGTATTTCAAATTACAGTAAGAAATAACCAATGGTAAACTTTTTTAAAAAAAATAAAAAGGTTGAATAATGCTGGAAATTATTTCACAACAATATTTAATCACATCCTAGTTAAATAAATACACAGTTTTGATGGAAACAAACAGAATTGTAGACCCATTTAGCACTGGCTTTTACTATGCCCTTAGTCATTTTCTCCTCTCCTCCTCCTCCTCCTCCTTCCTCTTCCTCTTCTTCCTCTTCTTCCACCTCTTCCTCTTCCTCTTCTTCTTCCTCCTCCTCTCCCTTCTCCTCCTCCTCCTTCCTCCTCCTCCTCCTCCTCCTCCTCCTCCTCCTCCTCCTCCTCCTCCTCCTCCTCTTCTTCTTCTTCTTCTTCTTCTTCTTCTTCTTCTTCTTCTTCTTCTTCTTCTTCTAATCACATTGCAGTTAAATTTTGAATTGACTTTTTCTACAGTGAGACACCAAGTTTTTATTTCATCTTTAAATGAAAGCACCTCTGGTTTTCCCAGGACCATTTGTTGCAAAGCTTGTCTTTTCTCCTTTTTTACACCTTTGTGACTGTGTCATTAATTTCTGGGTCTTCTGTTGTATTCAGATCGTCTACATATCTGTGCTTTTTGTTCAATTTCTAAAATATTTTATTGTGACAAAGAAGATGCAATCATACATACAGAATCATGCATTCAGTACTTGATAAATGTATGATAATATTGACAAAATTATTATCTTACATGGTTTTAAAGATTTATTTATCTTTGTCTTACATATATAAATATTTTCCCTGAATGGTATGTATACCATGTATGTAACGTCTAACAGTGGAGGTCAGAATAGGATATTTTGTTCCTTAGAACTGAATTACAAACAGCTGGATATTGCCAGCTTGGTGCTGTGAACCCAGGTCCTTTGTATGAGTAGCAAGAGCTTTTTAGAAAAAATAATTATATTATTTTATCATTCAGTACATTTCAAATATAGCCTCCTCTCAATTCCCTCTGTCTATTCCCTCTCTCCCAGATCCACTGCTCCTCCATTTCCTTTCAGAAAAGAACAGGCCTCCAAGAGATAGCAACTGAACTCATGACAAGATACAGTAACACTAGGCATATTGCCTCATATCAGGGCTGGATAAGGCAACCCAGTAGGAAGGGAAAGGTCCCACTATAACTATTATAGCTATAGTACATTTGAAATCAGAAATTGTGATTTTTATTTCCTTTTTTATTTTCATAAAAATTTTATGGCATTTTCATCTCTCTATAAAGAAAATCATTAGAATTTTGATGGGATTGCTTTGAATCTGTAAAGTGCTTTTGGTACCAGCCACTGTTATGACCTTACAAGAGCCTTCATCCTTTACAAAATATAAGCAAACAAATCTCCCTTCGATCCATCGACATTTTGAAATCCTCATTCTGTCACTATTTCTTTCAATGCTTTTAAAGATAGAAGTAGAAAAGGCAGTCTTCCCCCTCTGTTCTTTCCTAACCTTTGGAAAAATCTATTTGGGGTCTTTATCTGTTATGCAGCACTCTACTTAAAACTACTTGAGGATTTTAATTAGAAAACTTGCTTTTCTATTCTCCCCTTTTGAAGTCCTTTGTACCAATTGGAAACAATTTCCCTTGTCCTGAATTTCTATAATCTAATCTCTGGACTCCCCTGCCCCTTATATTAGCTACTCATCTTCCCAACCCTCCTATACTATTGGCATTCCCCTAAGATTATTTACCGATTTCTCTTATTATTTGTGGGGAATGTAGTCATCCCCACAAATTCAGAGAATCCATACTATTTGTCCTGAGTTTGGTAGACTAGTCTTTAGCTTACTCTTCTCTAGTCATCTCACAGCTCATACATTATTTGTATTAACACAGAGCTCCAAAAAAATGACTCTTCTTTATTTCAAAGTTTCTAAAAGTGTCTGGATTCCTTAGCTTGGTACATTGATTAGTTCATTGCTCCTGGTTGTGTTCCACACACTGTTCCTTCCCCGGGAGGCCCTCTAACACACAGCTTTACTTGTTTCCTTCATTACTTTTCTGTTGGTACAACACAACACCACGACCACAATAACTTGTAAAAGAAAGAGTTTAATTTGGGGCTCATGGTTTCAGAGAGTTGGAGTCTATGACCATCATGGCCATGGCGGGGAGCATGGCAGCAGACAGGCAGGCATGGTACTGGGGCAGTAGCTGAGAGGTCAAATCTTGAGACATGAAGCAGAAAGAGACACTGGGCATGGTGTGGATTTTGAAAGCTTAAATCCCACTCCCAGTGACACACCTCCTTCAACAAGGCTACACTTTTGCAATTCTTCAAACAGCTCCATTAGCTGGAGATCATGTTTTCAAATATATGAGCTTATGGGGGTCATTCTCATTCAAACCACCACACGTGTCAAAGTCCACCCCACCCTTAAAAGTCTGGATCCAATGCCTAATTAGCTATCTATCTTTGCATGTATCTTTTACAAACTCCCTGGAGACAGAGATCATACATTGCTTGGGAACTCTACACACTCCCTGCCTTTGTCTGACAGAGCTATGCTCCCAGCAGATACTCATTTGCAGTCTTTCCATTCACTTGAATTTGCATATTGCTAATGAAGATGTCTTTCCATGATTACTGTTTGTCTCTCTCACAGAGTCGCCCTCCCCTGTATGACCTGACTGCCATGAAGGTACCCACTGCCATTTGGGCTGGTGGACATGATGTGCTCATAACTCCTCAAGATGTAGCCAGGATACTCCCCAAAATTCCGAATCTACGCTACTTCAAGCAATTTCCAGATTGGAACCATTTTGATTTTGTCTGGGGCCTTGATGCCCCTCAAAGACTATACAGTAAAATCATAGGTTTGATGAAAGAATATCTCTAAATTCAGTCCATCAATTTTTCAGTCAAAATTTGCTTCCAGGCCTATGAGAGGCTTTAGGAAAACCCCTGGAGAATGGTGAGCTTTCCTCCAGCATTCACTTGCAATTGCTAAAGTGGTACTGGGACTCAGTGCTCCACCTAAGAGAGACTTGACTTGTACTGCTCTTTTCTCAAAGGGAAGTCTATATCTGAAAGGTCAGGACGTTATCCTTCCAATGAGGAGCAGGAGCAGGCCTTCTTTCCAACCCAAGATGATCTAGTGAACGTTTCTCTACTAACTGCATAATTGAGAAAATTGTGATGAAAGAACTTTCTCAAAAGCTGAGGAAGTAGCTCTGGTAGGTAGCATGCGCAAAGCCATGGATTTGAACTTAATATATACAATCTCTTGGTTTTCCAAAGAATTGACTGTAAGCATGGGAAGGTGGCCTAAAGAGAAAGGCTCTGGCAAGACAGTCATTTGGACACACATTGTGTGGCTGTGACTACCTGAATTCACAATTTGATAAGGCATAAAAGAAATTGTAGCTCCCATCAACAAGCATAAAAGAAAATAGTAATATGGAGTACAATCGAAAGTTAAGTTTTCCAGAAACTTATTATACTACTACAAACTGGCAAGAGGATATAAGAAATTTTGGAAAAGTGAACTAAAAATAAATTGTCTATTACTAAAATTGTCTACTATAGGACAAAGACTAAAACAAAGGTAAGTTAAGAAGGCCAACTGATAACAGTATATTAGAGCCAGCTGGGAGAAAACATGTCTTAGGTTATAATGTGTGTATTCAAGGGATATTTAAAGCCAATTCAGGAAAGCCTAATTTAGAACTAGAAAATGAAGTATAAAGAAAAAAGAAAGAGGAAGGAAGAAAAGAAGGACAACAGCTAACTAGCTAACTGTTTGGGCTGAGACAATGAAGGCTCCATGGATAAGGCACTTGTGCAAGTGTGTTGACTTAAATTCAAATAAAAGTCTGAGTGTGCCTGTATCTATTGTTAACCCCAGAATTGTGTGGGAAACAGACTGGAGAGTGACTGGGCTTGCTAGCCTCCAACCAAGCTCCTGGTTCAATGAGAGACCCTGTTTCGAGGGAGTTAAGTTAGAGAGTGCTAAAATGGGACACCTGATGTCATCCCCTGACCTATGTCCCTGCTCTCTCTCTCTCTCTCTCTCTCTCTCTCTCACACACACACACACACACGCACCATTTACAAACACACACAAAAATACATACACACACGCATACAAGTGTGGGACATAACTAAGTACCTTGAACATTCTCTCATACATACATATAAATGAAAGCAGACAGACAGAAAGACAGAGAGAGAGAGAGAGAGAGAGAGAGAGAGAGAGAGAGAGAGATTCTCTAAATAGTAGAGATAAAAGAGTAATATGAAGTTTTATCATCAGCTCTTCTATTCCTGGATGTTGTGAACTTGGAAGAGCCCTTTAAGTTCTATGATGACATAATTAAAGAAAAACTGTTAGTGGTCCTCATGGAATCATAAAAAGATGATGCAGTTTATTTTAACTTAAAATAGGTAAGTCAGAACATTACTATCGGCATGTAATACCACATCTCTCAGATGCTACCTAGTTATCACCTAACCACTCCAATAAATAACCATAATGTATCATTATTATTAATTGTAGTGTTTATAAAATGTGACAACCATTTTAAAAACATTTGAGAATTCATTTTAAATACATATCCTTCAAGAGTTTGATAATTTCTATTTTTTAAAAATAATTAACTAGATGACAATTTTAGGGACTTTACTGAACTTTTCAAAGAATACAATGTAGTTTTCACACATGGAATGTGTGCCCAATTCATCAAGTTACCCCCCAATAAATGATATAATTCAATTGCTCTAGTAAGTATAACCACACACGACGTGCTTGAGAAGACTTTAAAAGCACATGACTTATCTAGCAGGAGCGATGGAGTATGATTGTATAAAGGAATGTGCTAACAGCCATTGACAGTGACGACCTTGTACAAGGCAAGACCAGGGTCCTCTTTGTGCATTCTTAGTCTCATTAATAAAAGAGCTTAAGAGTTGACTTGGATGGAAGTACCAGGACAGTATTATAGAGTTTGGAGAAAAGCTGTGGTGCAGGCCAACTATAAAACCTTAGCTGCTTCCAGAGGAAAATGGAGGAGAAATGAAAAAGCATGGAGATCAGACACATGGCCAACAGGCAACAATTTGGGCAAAAGGGGATGTTCTAAAGAAAGAATAAGGAAGCTCAAAATGTTATGCAAGGAGGAGAGGGAACCCAGGGTGCTAAAGAAAACATGCTTTTAAAAGAGAGAGAAGAAAAGATTAAGTTAAGCTTTTCTGAACTATTCAAATAAGCAAACAGGCAGAACTATATGAGCCTATATGGCTTTGGCCCTTAAGTTTCTCCTCTAGGGTAGGAGATTTGGGGGATGGAACACTCAGTATCTTGCTGAAGAACTTATGATTCTTCCCACCTCTTTATCACAGCATAAGGTGAGCACACCTCCCTTGCCACCATAGCTGACCCAGGACTACTGGAATATTAAGTCTTCACCAAACCAAAGACCTTATTCTCTTGACCAGGTGGTCCTTCTACCTGCTGACTCTAACAGAGGCACTGAACATCAGTTAACACACTTTATACGAATACAGGGGGACAAAGTTAAGACAGAAATCTGGTTAAAGAGAGGTGAGTTAGTTGAATTCCTATTAAAGTAGCACAGTGTAACTGTGGATTGCAGCAACAGAGTTCTTTTTCATGTTTACCAGTCTGTAGCTTGTCTGCTTCTGGATGAAATCACTCAGGTTTTGGCTCAAAGCCATAGGGTAGGTTCAAGCCTGTTCTACACGTTTCCTCCCCCACCCCTCTTGGAAGGATTCTTCTTCTTGTAACAGATCCCAGAAAATCTACACCAGCATATTTAAACCTCTGCCTCCCTTACATGAATTTACATTCCTTCCTCTAATGCAGGTCATATGACCAAGCCTAATCCCATAGAGTGAGGAGTGGGAGTGGATTTCATCTAACATGAGAGGCTGCAAATCACAAGGCACAAAAATAAATTAAGAAGCCAGGAACACACAATTAAGGAAAATAATTTATTCCGCCACACACAGGTACAAAAGATAAAACTACATAATTGAATTACACTGTCCCCTGTTTATGCACAGTTTCTTTCTACGACAGCAACTTTTAGCGATGTGTTTTGCATACATTTCCATAATTATGTTATAAACATCCTTAAAACTTAAGTTACTCACTTAATTGTATCACCCAATTGTAGAACTTTATAAAGGCTTTTCTTCATCTTTCTTTGATCACTGAATTTATCTCTACCAGCTCATCATCAGAGGCACCGTTTTGACTTCCTCAGATTCATTACTAACAGAGATCTAAATGTGTTACAATCTTTTATAATTATAACCAGTCCTTTAAAGATTATTGTGTATTTGTCTATGAAAATGCCATTTGTACCTACAATATAAATAAACTGTGCAAATATTGTCTATATTGATAGAATAAGTACAATGAGGTAGAAATGTTGATTCAAAGAATATGTGAGACTTATAGGCCAACTTCATGCTATCATCATAAGGAGATTTTATGATTCGGTATGGCATTCCCCTTTTTTATAGAATTTTATATGTTTGATATTTTGTAAAAACTGACAAATGAGGGGGTGAAGAGATGGCTCAGAGGTTAAGAGCACTGACTGCTCTTCCAGAGGCCCTGAGTTCAATTCCCAGCAACCACATGGTGACTCACAACCATCTGTAATGGGATCTTGTTGCCATCTTCTGGTGTGCCTGAAGACAGTATCAGTGTGCTCATATACATAAATTAAATAAATAAATCTTTGCAAAAAACTGACAAATGAGAACAGTGTGTGTGTGTGTGTGTGTGTGTGTGTGTGTGTGTGTGTATGTGTGTGTGTGTAAAGGGTTTTCTGCCATCGGTGGCTCTCCTGAAACTCACTCAGTAGACCAAGCTTACCACTACTACCTGACTCTTCCTTCCTCTTAAAAGCAAAGGGAAGGCACTGAAGGGAGCTCTCCAAAGGAGACCTGTTTCATTATACTGCTTTTTAAAGATCGCTCTGGTTGCTGCACAGAAAGTGAATAAAATGGACCAGTAACAGATCATGAGCAAGTGTATAAAACTGAGACAGGCCATCTCTTCCTGCCACAGTCTCCAAAAGAAGCATGTCTGGAGAAACCAGAATCAGTTCCATAACCAGCTGGCAAGCCCACAAGCTGCTGGCTGCCACGGCACTCTTCCCTGCAAGTCAGCGTTCCAGTTACATTTTTACGAGCACTGAAGGGTGACAGTGATTGAAATCTCATGATGACATGGAACAATGCCTTTTATAGAATGGGCATGAGACTGTATTATTTTAATATGCAAATATTAAAATATGATTTGATATAATATCTACAACAAACTGAAACCTTATTAAAATAGAATTCAGTGTCCTGTGATAATAAATGGTGTCTAATATATTTTGTATTTTATAGACAAGATACAGTTATTCCAACAGAAGGTGAATCGAATGCTCATTTTTAAGCACACATGAAATCAAATGTGACACACGTGTTTTCTTAAGTAAACTATACATACAGATCACTTGTCTATAACTAAAATACTCTTTGATATTAAAGCTCCATCAACATGCTTGGTAGCAAGTGTATTCAACTTCCAAGCCCTCTGGCTGGCAAAAGAACAACCAGAACAAAAAATAAAAAACAAACAAAAAAACAAAACCCAAATTTTTATATATGTTACTGAAGCAGAGACATGCTGGTATCTGGCTGTCTGATAGTTTTATAATTAAATAACTATCACATAATCTGATTTAAAAAACTACAAGGTAATAGCAACTGGTGATTAAAAGTTGCCAACTTTTGCCAGCACATGCAGATCTTGTCTGTCGGATCTGGGATTCAAGAACCTGAAAGAACGTGGCGGACTACAGTCTCATGCTGTAGACAAACTTACTTCAGTTTCAGTATACTTTTATACACAGATAAAACAAAGAAAACAATAATCTAAAGAAGGGTTTAGAAAAACATGATCAGAAAAACATGAATATACATCAGTTAACACATTCTAAATATTAACAGAGCAGCCCTGTCCCAGATCTTTCTCAGGGCAGACCAGTTTAAACAGTTGCCTGGCATGTGCTATAGATTCTATGTGGGAAAGCATGAAAGTGAGTCAGGAGGACATTCAGGGTACACTGAGGACATCAGATTGGGTTTTATAGCTACTGTTCTGACATCTAGCAAGAGCAAACATGTCATATAAATTGGATGTAAATGTTTGTCACAGGAGGCACAGAATCCTGTCCAAGAATAGTCTGGGGAACAAAGTGCACCTGAGGCAAAAGGCCCTCCAACTTTTCTCCTAGAGCCTCTCTCACAGTTCCCCAAGACATTAACCACCACATGTCATTCTTCTGACCGTTCTGAAAAAAGTTAAGTATGTACTATGGTTCAAAGGAGAGGTGAGTGTTCTGTCCATGAAATGTTGCTGCATACATTAGACATCTCCATTTTTAAAGGTTGCATCCGCTCTTTACCTCATGACATACACAAAAAATTTGAATTTTAAGTCTAAATTTGAATATGAAATCAGCACTTCAAAATGCCACATGAAAATCACTTAGAGAAATGGAGGAGAACATGGATCAAAAGATGGAGGCGCACAAGGAGACAACACAAAAATCAATTAACGAGATGAATCAACGGGTAGATGCACTTACAAAGGAATCACAAAAATTGCATAAAGAAATGCAGAAGAATATGGGTCAACAGACAGATGCCCATAAGGAGGCAACACAAAAATTGCTTAAAGAAATGAATCAACGGTTAGATGCCCTTACAAAGGAAACACGAGAACTGCTTAAAGAAATGAAGGAGACGATGGATCAACAGATGGAATCCCATGAGGAGGAAACACAAAAATCGCTCAGAGAAATGCAGGAGAACGTGGGTCAACAGGCAGAAATCCTGAAAGAGGTAATGCAAAAATACCTTAAAGAAATACAGGAAAATACAAACAAACAAGTGAAGGATCTCAGCAAATCCATCCAGGAACTAAAAAAGGAAGTAGAAACAACTAAGAAATCACAAAGGGAGACAACTTTGGAGATAGAAAACCTTGGGAAGAAATCAGGAGTCGTAGATGCAAACATCAACAATAGAATACAAGAGATGGAAGAAAGAATCTCAGGTGTTGAAGATTCCATAGAAAACATCAACTCAACAGTCAAAGAAAATGCAAAATGCAAAAAACGTGTAACCCAAAACATCCAGGAAATCCAGGACACAATGAGAAGACCAAACCTAAGGATTATAGGTATAGATGAGAGTGAAGATTTGCAACTTAAAGGGCCAGTAAACATCTTCAACAAAATTATGGAGGAAAACTTCCCTAACCTAAAGAGAGAGATGCCGATGAACGTACAAGAAGCCTACAGAACTCCAAACAGACTGGACCAGAACAGAAATACCTCCCGTCACATAATAATCAAAACACCGAATGTTCTAAACAAAGAAAGAATACTAAAAGCAGTAAGAGAAAAGGGCCAAGTAACATACAAAGGAAGACCTATCCGAATCACATCAGACTTCTCACCAGAGACAATGAAAGCCAGAAGATCCTGGGCAGATCTCATGCAGACACTAAGACAGCACAAATGCCAGCCTAGACTACTATACCTAGCAAAACTCTCAATCACCATAGATGGAGAGACCAAGATATTCCATGATAAAACCAAATTTTCACAATATCTTTCCACAAATCCAGCCCTGCAACGGATAATAGGTGGAAACCTCCAATACGGGGAGAGAAACAACACCCTGGAAAAAATGAGATAATAACCTTCTTGAATCAAACCCAAAAGTAGATAACCACTCAAACATAAAGATAGCGTCAAGAATAGCAGATGGCAATAATCACTATGCCTTAATCTCTCTTAAAATCAATGGTCTCAATTCCCCAATTAAAAGACATAGACTAGCAGACTGGATACGTAAACAGGACCCAGCACTTTGCTGCATGCAGGAAACGCACCTCAGTGTCAAAGACAAACACTACCTCAGAGTAAAAGGCTGGAAAACAATTTTACAAGCAAATGACCCCAAGAAACGAGGTGGAGTAGCCATCCTAATATCAGATAAAATTGATTTTCAACCTAAAGTCATCAAAAAAGACACAGAAGGACACTACATACTAATCAAGGGAAAAATCCACCATCAAGAACTCTCAATTCTGAATATCTATGCTCCAAATGCAAGGGTACCCTCATTCGTAAAAGAAACTTTACTAAAACTCAAAGCACACATCGCACCGCACACAATAATAGTGGGTGACTTCAACACCCCGCTCTCTGAAATGGATCGTTCAGGAAAGCAGAAACTAAACAGGGACACAGTGAATCTAATTGAAGCCTTGGAACAAATGGAACTAACAGGTATATATAGAACATTTTATCCTAGAGCTAAAGAATACACCTTCTTCTCAGCACCTCATGGTACCTTCTCCAAAACTGACCATATAATTGGTCACAAATCAGACCTCAACAGATATAAGAAGATAGAACTAATCCCATGCCTCCTATCAGATCACTATGGAATAAGGGTGGTCTTCAATGGCAACAAAAACAAAAGAAAACCCACATGCACATGGAGGCTGAACAATGCTCTACTCAATGATAATTTGGTCAAGGTGGAAATAAAGAAAGAAATCAAAGACTTTTTGAAAGTTAATGAAAATGAAGGCACAACATACCCTAATTTATGGGACACAATGAAAACAGTGCTAAGAGGAAAATTCATAGCCCTGAGTGCCACCAAAAAGAAACGGGAGACAGCATACACTAACAGCTTAATGGCACACCTGAAAGCCCTGGAACAAAAAGAAGCAAATACACCAAAGAGGAGTAGAAGGCAGGAAATCATCAAACTCAGGGCTGAAATCAATCAAGTAGAAACAAATAAAACCATACAAAGAATCAACAAAACGAGGAGTTGGTTCTTTGAGAAAATCAACAAGATAGATAAGCCCTTAGCCAGACTAACCAGAGGGCACAGAGATAGTATCCAAATTAATAAAATCAGAAACGAAAAGGGAGAGATAACAACAGAAACTGAGGAAATTCAAAAAATCATCAGATCCTACTACAAAAACCTGTATTCAACACAACTAGAAAATCTTGAGGAAATGGACACTTTCCTTGACAGATACCAAATACCAAAATTAAATCAGGATCAAATAGACCATCTAAACTGTCCTATAACCCCTGAAGAAATAGAAGTTGTCATTGGAAGTCTTCCAACCATAAAAAGCACAGGTCCAGATGGCTTTAGTGCAGAATTCTATCAGACCTTCAAAAAAGACCTAACAACAATACTCTTCAAACTGTTCCACAAAATAGAAACAGAAAGAACAGTACCCAACTCGTTCTATGAAGCCACAATTACACTAATACCAAAAGCACACAAAGATCCGACAAAGAAAGAGAATCTCAGGCCAATCTCTCTTATGAATATCGATGCAAAAATACTCAATAAAATTCTTGCCAACCGAATCCAAGAACACATCAAAATGATCATTCACTACGATCAAGTAGGCTTCATCCCAGGGATGCAGGGATGGTTCAATATAAGGAAATCCATCAATGTAATCCACTATACAAACAATCTCAAAGAAAAAAACCACATGGTCATCTCATTAGATGCTGAGAAAGCATTTGACAAAATTCAGCATCCTTTCATGCTAAAGGTCTTGGAAAGATCAGAAATTCAAGGCCCATATCTAAACATAGTAAAAGCAATTTACAGCAAACCGGTAGCCAGCATCAATCTAAATGGAGAGAAACTTAAAGCAATCCCACTAAAATCAGGGACTAGACAAGGCTGCCCTCTCTCTCCATATCTTTTCAATATAGTACTTGAAGTTCTAGCTAGAGCAATTAGACAACAAAAAGAGGTCAAAGGGATACAAATTGGAAAGTAAGAAGTCAAACTATCACTATTTGCAGATGATATGATAGTATACTTAAGCGACCCAAAGAACTCCACCAGAGAACTCCTACAGCTGATAAACGACTTCAGCAAAGTGGCCAGATATAAAATCAACTCAAGCAAGTCAGAAGCCTTCCTATACTCAAAGGATAAGCAGGCTGAGAAAGAAGTAAGAGAAATGATACCCTTCATGATAGCCACAAACCATATAAAGTATCTTGGCGTGACTCTAACCAAATAAGTGAAAGATCTGTACGAGAAGAACTTCAAGTCTCTGAAGAAAGAAATTGAAGAAGACCTCAGAAGATGGAAAAATCTGCCATGCTCATGGATTGGCAGGATTAATATAGTAAAAATGAGCATCTTACCAAAAGTAATATACAGATTCAATGCAATCCCCATCAAAATCCCAACTCAATTCTTCATAGAGTTAGAAAGAGCAATTCAAAAATTCATCTGGAATAACAGAAAACCCAGAATAGCTAAAACTATTCTCAAGAGTAAAAGAACCTCTGGGGGAATCAGTATCCCGGACCTCAAGCTGTACTACAGAGCAATAGTGTTAAAAACCGCATGGTACTGGTACAGTGACAGGCATGTAGATCAATGGAACAGAATTGAAGACCCAGAAAGGAATCCACACTCCTATGGTCACTTGATCTTTGACAAAGGAGCTAAAACCATCCAGTGGAAAAAAGATAGCCTTTTCAACAAATGGTGCTGGCTCAACTGGAGGTCAACATGCAGAAGAATGCAAATTGACCCATTCTTATCTCCTTGCACTAAGCTCAATTCCAAGTGGATCAAGGATCTCCACATAAAACCAGACACACTGAAACTAATAGAAGGGAAACTAGGGAAGAACCTTGAACATATGGGCACAGGGGAGAATTTCCTGAACATAACTCCAATAGCTTATGCTCTAAGATCAAGAATAGACAAATGGGACCTCATTAAATTACAAAGTTTTTGCAAGGCAAAAGACACCGTCAAAAAGACAAAGCGGCAACCAACTAACTGGGAAATGATCTTTACCAACCTTACATCTGACAGAGGGCTAATATCCAATATATACAAAGAACTCAAGAAGTTAAACTCCAGAGAGGCAAATAACCCTATTAAAAAATGGGGTACAGAGCTAAACAAAGAGTTCTCACCTGAAGAATATCTAATGGCTGAGAAGCACCTAAAGAGATGTTCATCATCCTTAGTCATTAGGGAAATGCAAATCCAAACAACCCTGAGATTCCATCTCACACCAGTCAGGATGGCTAAGATCAAAAACACAGGAGACAGCAGTTATTGGCGAGGATGTGGAGAAAGAGGAACACTCCTCCACTGCTGGTGGAATTGCAGGCTGGTACAACCACTCTGGAAAGCAGTCTGGCGGTTCCTCAGAAAACTGGGCATGACACTCCCGGAGGATCCGGCTATACCACTCCTGGGCATATACCCAGAGACTTTACCTGCATGCAATAAGGACACATGCTCCACTATGTTCATAGCAGCCTTATTTATAATAGCCAGAAGCTGGAAAGAACCCAGATGTCCCTCAACGGAGGAATGGATTCAGAAGATGTGGTATATCTACACAATGAAATACCACTCTGCAATTAAAAACAATGAATTCACGAAATTCCTAGGCAAATGGTCAGAACTTGAAAATATCATCCTTAGTGAGGTAACCCAATCACAAAAGAACACACATGGTATGCAGTCACTGATAAGGGGATATTAACCCAGAATCTTGGAATACCCTAGACACAATTCGCATAGCAATAGATTTCTAAGAAGATGGAAGGAGAGACCCCTGGTCCTGGAAAGACTGGATGTAGGGGAATGCCAGGACAGAGAAACGAGAGGGGGTTGAATGGAGAAAAGAGGGATGGAAGGGGGCTTATGGGACTTTCGGGGAGGGAGGAAACGGGAAAGGGGAAATGATTTGGAATGTAAATTAAAAAAAATAAAATAAAAAAAGAAAAACAAAATGCCACATGGAAAATTATTTCATAACTTGGTGGTAAGAAAAATGTCTTATGATTAAAGATTAGTTAATTTAATTACCCTGAATCTGGATATCACCTTCTGCCTTGCTCTCATGCTTTCCTAGGTGTAATCTATAGTAAGTGTCAGGCATTGTACCCAGTATTTGCATATCTGTGTGTCTGCTTTTTGTTTCTGTCCTTGGATCTAATGTGATCAAGGAAAATCAGTTCCCTACTTAGTTTTTTGAGCCTGTCATTTCCTCTGCCACTGTGTTCTCTCTATGGCTTGGTGATCACATTACTTCTGATGATTGTTGGTGTGCTATTGTGCAGTCATGTGCTTGTTAGCTTCTAGTGTCTGCTTTCTGCTTTCCTGTGTATTTTAGCTTGTTCTTTTTCTTGCTCTTATATGCAATGGCCTTTTTTATTATCATAAAATAATTCAAACCTACAAAACTGTATAGAGAACACTGTAACAAATACCTTCACTAATTATCCTGGTAAATGAAAACAGAGTAATACAAATGGAATTTCTGCCTTCATCAGTTTTAAAATATGTTTCTACATCATTTCCTTTCAATCTCTGTACCTTTCTTTTGTGAATGTTCAATCACAAATGTACATGCATATCATATATGAAGGTGCATATTGTGTTTACATGTAAAATGGTACATGTAAATTGCACCTTTTTGATAGTTAAGTGTCCTGAGGTGGTGAACTCACCCTATTTTGATTGGGTTGGGTTGGAGTGGGTTGGGTTTGTGGTTACATTGGCCCAGTATAATAACAGGAACTTTGAGAGATAGAGATAAGAACATCAAAGTCATAAATTGAAAGTTACAGTGGAATGAGGGGTTAGATTTGTGAACTAGGAGCCAGGCAAAGAAAGCTGGCTCCTAGGAGAGGAAACTGAAAAAGGGAAGAAAGTAGGTGTTGGGGGAAATATTAAAATATTCAAACCATCACATTCCTGCACTTGTGCCTTTGACCCAGTGGCCTGGAGATTCTGACTCTTAATTCCACAATCTTTCTGCCCAGCTTGCTAGGTTCCCATTGGCGAGTAGCTACCATACTAATCCCGTGCTTTAAATCCCCCAAGGCCTTTGTGGAGCACCTCAGGCAAACCCACACTTGGCCACCATACCTTTTTCTCTTGAACCCAGATGAGCCACAGCATGAAGGAAAACACAACACAAACTTAGTTCAGAAACAATGGTGGCACAAGCCTTTAATCCAAGCACTTGGGAGGCAGAGTGAGGTAGATTTCTGAGTTTAAGGCCAGTCTGGTATACACAGTGAGTTTCAGGACAGCCAGGGCTATACAGAGAAACCCTGTCTCAATAAAGAAAGAAAGAAAGAAAGAAAGAAAGAAAGAAAGAGAGAGAGAGAGAGAGAGAGAGAGAGAGAGAGAGAGAGAGAGAGAAAGAAAGAAAGAAAGAAAGAAAGAAACAAACAAACAAACAAACAAACAAACAAACAAACAATGGTAACTCAATCTCTGGGTGAAACAACTAAAAAAAAACCTAATCTTGTAAACTTTATTAAAATCTGATCCCTCCGGTGGAGGATCCTTGTGGATCCACCATAATACTAGGAAACTCTAGCATTTCATGATACTAGAAACATCTTACCCCTCTGCTGTCCCGGTTCCAAAGAGCACTAATGTTCTCCTGTTTCCTCTCTCCTTCCATCCAACCTGGATGTCCTGCCTACTCACCCAGTGATTGGTTCCTTTACTCATTAGGGGAATGGTTCAGAAGAACAGCACCAGGCCCATCTACAACAAGTAGGTTCTCTCTTAAAGTCACCACATCCCTCTGACATGTTGATCTTGATATCACCACTTCCACCATGTAGATATATGCAAATTGAAACCACATTTGTGGTAATTTGTTATAACAGCAAGAAGAAACTAAAAGTTCAGAGAAGAATTGTCATGCATGCAATTTGGTGCTGTATAATACCGTGCCCATTGTTGCAATTTAGATCTTGAATGTCCCTTGAAGTTCTCTTTGTTAAAGGCTTGGCTGCCAGTCTGTGGCAGTATTAGGGAAGAAGCTTTAAGAGTGAGACCTGTGGGGAGGAAGTTAAGTCACAGGAGCTATGCCTTTGAAGGAGACACTGAATAGCTAACACCATCCTCTCTCTGTTTCCCAGATGCATGAGGTAAGAGAATCCTTTACACATTCCTAGCATAATTTATTTCAAAACAGTTCGAGAAGTCATGAGGTCAACAAATGGCTGAAACTTCTGAAAACGGAGCTTTTTCCTTTTTGAAAGTTGATTATCTGAGCAGGCGGGTACAGCCAGGAGCTCAGGGAACACAGGAGTGGCAGAGCAGCTGGGACAGGGTCTGTCCAGGCTCCACCTGCATCCAAGAGCTAGGCAGTACCACAGCACTCTGTGCCATGGGAGAGCCAGTCACCCAGGGGTGCTGAGACAGGCTTGCAGTCCCACAGGAGGGACAAGCGCCAATCAGAGACAGCAGGACCAACTAACACCAGAGATAACCAGATGGCAAAAGGCAAAAGTAGGAACATACCAACAGAAATCCAGGCAACATGGCACCATCCAAACCCACTTCTCCCACAATAGTAAGTCCTGGATACCCTAACACACTGGAAAAGTAAGATTTGGATTTAAAATCACAACTCATGATGCTGATGGAGAGCTTCAAGAAGGACATAAATAAATTCCTTAAAGAAAGACCAGAGAACAAAGGTTAAACAGGTAGAAACCCTTAAAGAATTACAGGAAAGTACAACCAAACAGGTGAAGGAATTGAACAAAACCATCCAGGATCTAAAAATGGAGGTAGAAATGATAATGAAATCACAAAGGGAAATAACTCTGGACATAGAAAACCTAGGAAAGAAGTCAGGAGTCATGGATGCAAGCAACAATAACAGAATACAAGAGATAGAAGAGAGAATCTCAAATGCAGAAGATAGGATACAAAGCATTGACACAACAGCCAAAGAAAATGCAAAATGCAAAATGTTCCTACCCAAAACATGCAGGAAATCCAGGACAAAATGGGAAGACCAAACCTAAGAATTATAGGTATAGAAGAGAGTGAAAATTTCCAACTTAAAGGGCCAGTAAATGTCTTCAGCAAAATTATAGAAGAAAACTTCCCTAACCTAAAGAAAGAGATGCCCATGAACATACAAGAAGCCTACAGAAATCCAAATAGATTGGACCAGAAAAGAAATTCCTCCCATCACATAATAATTAAAACACCAAATACATTAAACAAAGAAAGAATATTAGGAGTAGTAAGGGGAAAAAGGTCAAATAACAAATAAAGGCAGACCTATCAGAATTACACCAGACTTCTCTCTAAAGAATATGAAAGCCAGAAGATCCTGGAAAGATGTCATACAGACCCTAAGGAAACACAAATGCCAACCCAGGCTACTATACCCAGCAAAAGAATATACCTTCTTGTCAGCACCTCACAGTACCTTCTCCAAAACTGACCGTATACTTGGTCACAAAACAGACCTCAGCAGATATATAAGAAGATTGAAATAATTCCATGCACCCTATCAGATCACCACAGACTAAGGCTGGTCTTCAATAACAACAAAAACAAAAGAAAGCCCACATACACATGGAAACTGAACAACATTCTACTCAATGATAACTTGGTCAAGGAAGAAGTAAAGAAAGAAATTAAAGACTTTTTAGAATGTAATGAAAACGAAGGCACAACATACCCAAACTTATGGGACAATATGAAAGCAGTGCTAAGAGGAAAACTCATAACACAGGACCAGATAATTTTAGTGCAGAATTCTATCAGACCTTCAAAGAAGACCTCGCACCAGTACTATTCAAACTATTCCACAAAATAGAAACAGAAGGAACACTACCCAACTCATTCTATGAAGCCACAATTATGTTGATACTAAAACCACACAAAGCTCCAACAAAGAAAGAGAACTTCAGACCAATTTCCCTTATGAATATCGATGCAAAAATACTCACTAAAATTCTTGCCAACCGAATCCAAGAACACATCAAAATGATCATTCACCACGATCAAGTAGGCTTTATCCCATAGATGCAGGGATGGTTCAATATACGGAAATCCATCAATGTAGTCCACTACATAAACAAACTCAAAGAAAAGAACCACATGGCCATTTTATTAGATGCTGAAAAGGCATTTGACAAAATTCAGCATCCTTTCATGCTAAAAGTCTTGGAAAGATCAGGAATTCAAGGCACATATCTAAACATAGTAAAAGCGATATGCAGCAAATGGGTAGCCAACATCAAACTAAATGGAGAGAAACTTGAAGCAGTCCCACTAAAATCAGGAACTAGATAAGGCTGCCCTCTCTCTCCATATCTTTTCAATATAGTACTTGAAGTTCTAGCTAGAGCAATTGGACAACATAAGAAGGTCAAAGGGATACAAATTGGAAAGGAAGAAGTCAAACTATCACTATTTGCAGATGATATGATAGTCTACTTAAGCGACCCAAAAAAAAACTTCACCAGAGAACTCTTACAGCTGATAAACAACTTCAGCAAAGTGGCCAGATATAAAATTAACTCATGCAAATCAATAGCATTCCTATACTCAAAGGATAAGCAGGCTGAGAAAGAAATTAGGGAAATGACACCCTTTGCGATAGCCACAAACAATATAAAGCATCTTGGTGTGACTCTAAGCAAATAAATGAAAGATCTGTATGACAAGAACTTCAAGTCTCTGATGAAAGAAATTGAAGAAGATCTCAGAAGATGGAAAAAATCTTCCATGCTCGTGGGTTAGCAGGATTAATATAGCAAAAATGGTCATCTTGCCAAAAGCAATATACAGATTCAATGCAATCCCCATCAAAATTCCAACTCAATTCTTCAAAGAGTTAGAGCAATTCTCAAATTCGCCTGGAATAACAAAAAACCCAGGATAGCTAAAACTATTCTCAACAGTAAAAGAACTTCTGGGGGAATCAGTATCCCTAACCTCAAGCAGTACTACAGAACAATAGTGTTAAAAACTGCATGGTATTGGTATAGTGACAGGCAGGTAGAGCAATGGAATAGAGTTGAAGACCCAGAAATGAACCCACACACCTATGGTCACTTGATCTTTGACAAAGGAGCTACAACCATCCAGTGAAAAAAAAGATAGCCTTTTCAACAGATGGTGCTGGTTCAACTGGAGATCAGCATGCAGAAGAATGCAAGTCGACCCATTCTTGTCTCCTTGAACTAAGCTCAAGTCCAAGTGGATCAGAGACCTCCACATAAAACCAGACACACTGAAACTAATAGAAAGGAAACTGAGGAAGAACCTTGAACATATGGGCACAGGGGAAAATTTCCTGAACAGAACACCAATAGCTTATGCTCTAAGATCAAGAATTGACAAATGGGACCTCATAAAATTACATAGTTTCTGTAAGGCAAAGGACACTGTCAATAGGACAAAACAGCAACCAACAAATTGGGAAAGATCTTTACCAACCCTACATCCAACAGAGAGCTAATATCCAATATATACAAAGAACTCAAGAAGTTAGACTCCAGAGAGCCAAATAAGCCTATTAAAAAATGGGGTACAGAGCTAAACAAAGAATTTTCACCTGAGGAATATTGAATGGCTGAGAAGCACCTAAAGAAATGTTCAACATTCTTAGTCATTAGGGAAATGCAAATCAAAACTACCCTGAGATTTCACCTCACACCAGTCAGAATGGCTAAGATCAAAAACTCAGGAGACAGCAGGTGTTGGTGAGGATGTGGAGAAAGAGGAACACTCCTCCACGGCTGGTGGGATTGCAAGCTGGTACAACCACTCTGGAAATCAGTCTGATGGTTCCTCTAAAAACTGGGCATGATGCTACCAGAGGACCCCGTTGTACCACTCCTGGTCATATACCCAGAGGATTCTCCAGCATGTAATAAGGATATATACTCTACTATATTCATAGCAGCCTTATTTATAATAGCCAGAAGCTGGAAAGAACCCAGATGTCCCTCAACAGAGGAATGGATACAGAAAATGTGGTATGTTTACACAATGGAATACTACTCAGCTATTAAAAACAATAAATTCATGAAATTCTTAGGCAAATGGATGGAGCTAGATAATATCATCCTGAGTGAGGTAACCCAATCACAGAAGAACACACATGGTATGCACTCACTGATAAGTGGATATTAGCCCAGAAACTTGGAATACCCAAGACACAATTCACATATCAAATGATGCCCAAGAAGAAGGAAGGAGAGGCCCCTAGTCCTGGAAAGGCTCGATGCAGCAGTGTAGAGGAATACCAGGACAGGGAAGAGGGAGGGGGTTGATTGGGGAACATGGGAAGGCAAGAGGGCTTATGGGATTTTCAGGGAGGGGAGAACCAGGAAAGGGGAAATCATTTGAAATGTAAATAAAGAATATATCTAATTGTAAAAAAATAAGAAGAAGAAAAGAAAAGAAAAAATGGAATACATAGCTAAAATAAAAAAAAAAGAATTTTCAACTGAGGAATACCAGGTGGCTGAGAAACACCTAAAGAAATGTTCAACATCCTTAATCATCAGGGAAATGCAAATCAAAACAACCCTGAGATTCCACCTCATACCAGTCAGAATGACCAAGATCAAAAACTCAAGGATCAGCAAATGCTGAAGGGGATATGGAGAAAGAGGAACACTCCTCCATTGCTGGTGGGATTGCAAGCTGGTAAAACTACTCTGGAAATCAGTTTGCTGGCTCCTCAGAAAATTGGACATAGTACTACCTGAGGACCCAGCTATACCACTCCTGGGCATATACCCAGAAGATGCTCCAACATGTAATAAGGACACATGCTCCACTATGTTCATAGCAGCCTTATTTATAATAACCAGAAGCTGGAAAGAACCCAGATGTCCCTCAACAGAGGAATGGATACAGAAAATCTGGTACATTTACACAATGGAGTACTACTCAGCTATTAAAAACAATAAATTCATGAAATTCTTAGGCAAATGGATGGAGCTAGAAAATATCATCCTGAGTGAGGTAACCCAATCACAAAAGAACACATATGGTATGCACTCACTGGTAAGTGGATTTTAGCCCAAAGTTCAGAATACCCAAGATACAACTCCCACACCACATGAAGCTCAAGAAGAAAACCAAAGTGTGCATACGTTGATCCTTATTGGAAAGTGGATCAAAATACCCATGGCTCACAGTTAACCAATAGAATGAGTATAGAGTCCCCAATGGAGCAGCTAGAGAAAGGACCCAAGGAGCTGAAGAGGTTTGCAGCCCTGCAGGAGGAACAATAATATGTACCAACCAGTACCCCCAGAGCTCCCAGGGACTAAACCACCAACCAAAGAGTACACATGGAGGGACCCTTGGCTCCAGCTACATATGTAACAGAAGATGACCATTTCAGACGTCAATGAGAGGAGAGGCCATTGGTCCTGTGAAGGCTCAATTCCCCAAAATAGGGGAATGCCAGGTCAGGAAAGGGGTGGAGGAGGAAGGGATTGGTAAGCAGGGGGAGGGGGATGGGATAGGGGGTTTTCGGAGGGGTGATGCAGAAAGGGGATACCATTTGAAATGTAAATAAAGCAAATATCTAATAAAAAAAGTTAATTATCTCAGGCATTTTTTCCCAGTAATGGAAAAGTTGAGTAACATATTCAGATATCAGCTAAAATCCTGTGTAGCCTCAATGGTGAACACCCTACACACCGCTGAGTGAACCCTTTTGGCAGCCACAAATAATAGTACCCATAGATCAAGGCATGTGGATAGGAATTTTAGCTTGAGGAAGTGAAGCCAGTTGCTATGGTGTGGACGATTAAAAGGAAGCTCTGCGCACCCATTCTGGCTTCCTCTTCACCTCTCCTTCCTCCGTACTGTAGAAGACTCCATCTCTGAGCCGAGTCTTCAGGAGCAGAGGAACTCTGTGTCAAGGTAGATTGTGTCTGTACTTCCTCCCGCTCCTAGACCATGCTGTCTCCGTGGAACCATTTTCTTCAATTTGGCTCTTCATGAGGTTTTTAGTTTCTCTCCATTTTCCTTTGACAGTTTTCTGCTAACCATAATGGCTTCTAAAAATATGTTTCTCGACTACAAAGATGGAAATTTTGTGAGCATATTCCTGAATTATCCATCACAGTTATAAAATTATATTACAGTGGATATTTTTAATATGAATGAATTGCATACATAAGTGGAGGTCAAAGAAGTGGTGACCTGTTTTAGAGAATGAGAAAAACTATGTTTAATTTTTACCTTGTGAGATAAGTAGGAAAGTCTGCCCATCTTCATCTTAAACGACTGTGCATCAGAGGGAGAAGAGGGAAGGAATCAGGATTCCTGAGCTGGCAAAAATTCCTTAAGGGGATATAAGAGTGAGGAACTGTTCTTCTAGGGACAGTTACATCTATTTAAGGAATCCTACCATCAGAATGTTCTGGTTTGAGATAGTTGCAGTGGGTAGACAGCAAAATACAGCAGGTCCCTTTGAAAATCTTTACCCTTTCAGAAAGCTGTGTTGGAGCACAGCCAACACTGGACTGGGTGATTTCATCAACACATACAAGTGATCTGAGAAGCCAGTCTTAGCCATCCGCACAGATTTTCAAAGTGGAGAAACTAGGTGCTTGCTAGACTAGGCAGCTTTAGCTCCACCTAGCTTAGCAAATACAACTACTTTGGACCATATTCTACTGTTGGGATTACCTGACCAGGCTCCTTATCACCGCTGATCTGAAATATAAGGTAACCTTTCGAGGAAGCAACTTTGCCTTTAGTCTCTTTTACCAGCAAGCCCACAAGCTGGCATTTCTCCTAATGATAACAATAACAATGAATGGTAACAGCGTATTAACCAGCTTCTGTGAGCCAGTAGTAGCTGTGCTATACATCCTATGCACATATTTACAACCATGCTGAAGAGCTGTTGTTATTGCCAGTTTATGGGCAAGCACACTGAAAATCAATACGTCGTCCAAGGAGCCAGAGCTGGGGGAAGGCATTTGAACCCAGGTTTATTAAAATCTCACAGTCCTCTGCTGTCTCTTCTGAAAAGGTTTCTTTGGAGTACCCTGTGGTTTTAGACCTCAGTGAGTACTAACATTCCATACCCAACATATACAAGCCCTGTACTTATCCTCATAATAACCATTTGATTTCTTTTTAAAGAAACCCAGTGATGAGGTTAGAGCAATAACTCAGTTGGTAAAGTACTTACTGTATAACTACAAAGTCTTGTGTTTGAGACCTGACATCCACATAAAATTCCTGTGTAAGCCTGGGGAATATTAGAACTGGCAAAATCTGTGGGACTTGCTGGTCACCCAAATCAGTAAGTTCCAAGCCAAAGAGAGATTCTGTGTCCAAGAAGAAAAAGGAGTAGGGGGAGGGAGGAAGAGGAAGAAAAGAAGGAGGAAGAAGAAGAGAGAGAGAAGGAGGAAAAAGAGGAGGAGGAGGAGCACATGGTAGTAAATGATTCCTGAGGAACAATATCAAAGTTGACCTGGTCTGGTCTGTATATGCACACACAAAGAAAGAAAGAAAGAGAGAGAGAGAGAGAGAGAGAGAGAGAGAGAGAGAGAGAGAGAGAGAGAGAGAGAGAGAGAGAGAGAGAGAAAAGGAAGAAGGGAAGGATGGGAAGGAGGAAAAGAATGGACAAAAATTAGAGAGAGAAAGAGAGAGAGAGAGAGAAAGAGAGAGAGAGATAGAGATCTAGTAACATGCAGAATCTGTTCTCCTTTCTGGTCCTAGTTGCAGCATCCCTCATTAGCTATAACCAAAGCTTGAAAAAGCAAAGAGAGGCAAAGGAGAAACTAGTTTCCTCCTTCTGATCTTTGAGATCACTGATTTATTGTTATTGAAATTTGGAGGGGGAGGGTGTGATTTGCTTTATTTTGCCTGGTGTGTGTTAATGTGATTAAGAATCTGCTGCATTCTTCTTGGTGTGAAAACATAGCAGGCATATCCCAGGCAGTAAAACACCCAAGACAGAACCCTTTGGAAAGAAAGAGATTCTGGGAATGCTGTTTGTGGTGTTAGAGGCAGGGTGAGGTAGGCAACCTGCTGACATGTTCTAGAAGTGGGCATACCAGGGCATCAGCACAAAAGTCAGAGCACACAGGAAGAAAGGGGCGTTCTCGGAAGAGAACACACATTGCTTAGAGCTCTCAGGTGTGAGAAAATGGAGCTGGTTTAGGAGTCTTTGGATCCTACTGAGATGACAGAGCCTCTGCTCGCTTTCTAGCCATCCTTCTCTCTCTTTCCCTCTTCCCCTTTGCTCACTTCAGTTTTTTTGAAGCTCAAGCTCGTCATAAATATTTGAGCAGATGATTTCGCTTTTCTTTGCCCAAGGCTCCTCGCTTGTAAAATAAATGAGCTGTCTGCCAGGTCTTTGCCAGTCCCCAAAATTACTCAGTTCTGTAACTTAACGTCTTGCAAAATCAGGGCATGGTAAAGGCAGAGCTGAAGAGCTTGCAATTCTTCTGCCAGCTAAGAAGATTACAGGGCCTGGCACTTTAGCAATGCCCCCCCAGCACTTGGCCCTCTTCATAAGAGTTTATGGTGCCCTGGTCCGCTCTCAAAGTGCTCCTACGTACTAACTTTGGAAGTCACCTGAGGCTGGCTCTCCTCCAATGACTCCAAGAGTAAAATAATTGCCAAACATTTGATGCCCTACTTCAAAACGTCCAAAAGAGCAAAGTGCTACAAAGAGACCAATGTTTTCTAATTTATCAGCGCACTTAGATATTTCAGAGAAGAGGATTATAGAAACCATATTTCCCGTGTCAAACATTTTACAAAGCAACTTTTTCAGATAAAAATAGTTCACATTTTCCAGCATGAATTGGACAAATGAGTTGAAAGCAGCTAGTATAAATAAATGTGCCAAACGATATTCAAATGTGTAACAGCTGCACATTAGGAAATGTAGTGATTGAGAGGAGCCTAGTTTAGTGAGCTCCAGAGTTAGAGGTAGGGTTACAAATCACAGCATGCTGTCGTAAACCACCAGGCATCGATATCGATGTTCCACTTTGTTAGTCTGATATGACACCATGTGCGCATAAGTAGTTGTAGTCACAGTTCTTTTTTTTTTCAATATTTATTTTATTTTCAATTTATAGCATGGGCAGAGCTGGGAGTTTGGGTGTGAAGAGTAATCAGCTTCAGGTTCCCACAAGCCAGAGTGAGAGGCATTTGTGAGCTGCCCAACATGGGTTCTGGGAACGATACTCAGGTCCTCTGCAAGAACAGCAAACCCTCCTGACCACCGAGCCACAGCTCCAGCCTGACACGGCTATTTTTAAAGAATCAAAATCTTCAAACAATTTCAATTTTACAAGGTAACAGAACACACGTTACTCTAAGGTTCTTGACGTTAACAAATTCTTGTTTGAATTTTTATTTGCAGTTTTGATGTGTGTGTGTGTGTGTGTGTGTGTGTGTGTGTGTGTTCAGGTCATGTGTGAAGCATGCTCCTGTAGGTAAATGGCATTGGATAACAAATAACACCTTCCATTTGATGACCTGTAAACATAGTTTATGTGATCTGATTCCTTAGGCTCTCTTATGAGAATCTGTCAAGTGTAAACTTTTCTGATCTCCATGGGCACAAGTCATGGCCAAAAAAAAAAAAAGTTCCATATTTTTCTTACCAGGAAAACGGACGGTAGATTCCAATGACAAACAATTTCAGGAAGATTTATCAATAGACTGACAAAATGTTAAGTGACAAACCTTTAATAAGTATAATTTTTAAGTAGATTATATGGGGTTTTTTTGGTAGATCTGTGTACAGAGAATGCCATGTCTCAGTGATTTCTTAACTTGTTTGACAAAATTAATATGTAGGAATGAGGGTGGACAAACTTTCTGTGTATTTTAAGGTGTTTAGTGGCATCTCTGGCCTCTACCACTAGATGCCAGTAACACTCCCCTGGCAATGACAGTCAAAATTTTATAGACATTGCCAAATGTCCTCCCTCTGGATGGCAAACAGCTAAAGTGAGAGCTGCAGATCTCTGTTACAGAAGGTGAGGACACCCAGGTGACTTCCGTCCCAAAGAAATCAGGAAAGGCTTAGAATGTGAGCTCTTTAAAATGAATGTCTAAATAGAAAAATAAAATTCAGATTCAATAGCATTCTATATTGAAAAATAAATTTTAATTGGTCTAGAATCAGATGAAAATAAATCTATCAAAACATTAAAAAATTATTAAGAATATAACTCAACCTTCAGATGAAAAGATAAGTGTGGCTGAAACAGAGAACCCTAGAAGGGAGAACTTAACTCTGACACATCGACAATAAAACTCTTATGAAATAAATATGCAGAGCGGTAGCAGTGTGGTGATCAATAGCCACGATAAAGGAAAGGTTCAAGCTGATCATTCTTTGAAACATTAAGATGAAACAGGCTGGTAAAAGGCAATCCACAAAGGCAAAAGTTAAAATAAATTAAAACATCATAGTCTGACTGTAATTTCATGAAAATGAAAGCAAAATCACCATGAGATATCACCTTGATCCCACGAGACTGGCAAAATTAAAAGAATTTTCAAAATGTTAAGCTACAGAAGGAAGGGTGGGTCATAGTCATGATTCTACAAGTCTTTAACAGGCTTGTTCAGGATATAGATTGTGCACACTTTCTGTCCAGTGTTCTGCATCTGTAAAGCCGCCCTCTGACAATATTCAATATGTATACATATACATATACTATACATCATATACATATACACACACACACACATATATATATACACACACATACACATATACATATACACACACATATTGCCTTGAAAATATACATCAAGTTGTTAATGGAAACTAACTTCAGGAGGGAAATGTATGAATTTCAATCCATGTACATTGTGATGGTCAAAGTTTTACAGAAATATGCATTGTGCAACTTTTACTAAATTACATAATTTCATAAAATATATATAAGTAGAGAAATAAAAGCAGGATGCTGAAGGAATGGCTTCTGAAACCTGTGACTGTAATTCTAAATTACTGTGACTTAAGTTTTGTCTACAAATAAATTTGGAAAGCTGACTCACCATCTCTTTCTCCATACTGTAGGTTCTTTTAAGGGAAAAGTAGGGGGAGCAAGCCACAATTCCAGTGCTGCAAAAGCTGAGGAAAGAAAATTCAGTAGTTCAAGGTCAACCCAGTCCACATGAGACTCTGTCTCAAAAAAAAAAAAAGACAGAAAAGCTAAAACAAAGAGAGGAGCCGGAGAAAGGCAGTCTGTAAATCCCTCTGGATGTGGACTCCCAGCTTAGCTGGTCACACTGATCCTCTGTGAAAGGTCGACCAAGTTGTCTGACCAAGATCACCAGCCTAGGAAACAGTCGAGGTTAGGAGGGGGGCAGAAATCACAATTTAATCAACGTATGGGGAAAATGTGATTGTTGTTCTATTCATCAGAGATGTGCTAGTATTCCAAGTGGGTGGAGAAATACTGATTTATCTTAGAAACATTGGAACAGACAGTGAGAAAACAACCACTCCCGACAAGATCCTTAAAACCTGCATGAAGCAAAACACCATTGTTCTGTATGAGGCTCTGCACTGCTGTCTGATGTTAACCATCACTGCAGCCCTAGGTGACGGTCCTACTACTGTCGCATCTTGCAAATGAGGACACGGAGGCTCAGGGATCGTGGGAACATGTCCCAAAGCCACGTAAGTAGTAAGCAATGACATTTGTTATATGACTTCATAACCTGTCTTAATTACTGTATGCACAACAGTGTTTAAATAATAGTGTTTTTTAAAAAGCTGGCCTATGAGAAGGAAGAACTAAACTAAGGTGCTAGGTATTAAAGTGACTCCAAGACAATGCTAGGAGGCAGAGATTAATCTGCCTGCTTCCTGGTATGTGAAATGGTTTCTAATACTTCATCACTAAAACAAAGCCTATGAAGAACCATGGCATGCTAGTTGATACAGCTGAGAGGAGAATGGAGTCTCTTTGGGAACCATGCCCATGCAGGCATGTCTGACAAACAGGAAGCAGGTAAGCTCTGCCCATTTGCCTGAATGCACCAGAGTCTCCTATGAAGTGTCCCGTGTTAAAAGGTTCTGAGTTCGAATCAACACAAACATCTTAGTCATTTGATCCTAAAGTCATTCCGAATCAGGTGATACAAGAACACTGACCATGTGTCATTCAAATTCTTTCCATGTCAAAGCCCCAATTAGTTTTCAAGGAGACGTGTAACAGCTGAATCACAGTACTAAAAGTCGATCGAACACTAACACAAAAGCCCTCTAGCCTGAACTTAAATCGATGGAATGACGGTTTGAGGACATCTTGTAGACACACTAAGAAAACCAGAGGGATGAAGATTTGTTTTGTTTTGTTTTGTTTTGTTTTGTGTTTCAGTCAAGTTATTACCACCGTTTGTCTCTACAGAATTCTAGAAACATAGTCATCAAATGTAGGAATTGGCTTAACTGAACATATTGAAGTAAATATGTGTAGCTTGTGTGTGTTAAACAAAATAAATACTAAATTCATTGAGAATTATCCTGGATTTTAAAGCCAGAACCTGAAGAAATGACTTACGCTGCCTAACATGCATGCACCCCGGGTTCAACTTCCTAACATGCATGCACCCCGGGTTCAACTTCTTCACAGCAGTGAGAAGCAGCTCACACAGCTTGAGTGAGGAAGGAAACATTAAGAGGGCTTTCCATGTGACTGTAATATTAAACAGCGGATTCAAATATCTGCTTTGGGGCTGGAGAGATGACTCAGCAGTTAAGAGCACTGGCTGATTTTCCAGAGAACCCAGGTTCAATTCCCAGCAACCAGATGGCAGCTTACAACTGTCTGTAACTACAGTTCCAGAGACTCTGACACCCTCACATCGCAGACAAAACACCAATGCACACGAAGCTTAAAAAAAAAAATTGAAAAAAATATCTGCTTTGTAAGATTTTTTTTAAGTGTGTGTGTGTGTGTCTGTGTGTGTGTGTGTGTGTGTGTGTGTGTGTGTGTGTGTGTGTCTGTGTCTGTGTGTGCAAGAATGTGATCACCGGGTATATACAAATGAGTGCAGGTGCTCATGGGGCCCAAAAGATGCCAGATCCCCTGGAGTTGGTGATTATAAACCACTGGACCTGGGTACTGATAACTTAGCTTAGGCCCTCTATAAGAGCAGTATGTGCTCTTAACCATTGAGGCATCCTCCCAGTCCCAATATCTAAGTTTTATTTCTTGCCTTGCCACAACCTAACTCCGGAATGCTGACAAGATCATGTAATTCTGAAATGAAAATGAAAGCTACTCCCAGCACCTCTCCCCCCATTTGGGTAATATAGTATTTTAAAATCCTGAACTGTCAGCAGTGGGAGGTGAAGTTCTCTTGTGAGACCTCATTTTCATAACTTTAGAATAAGCTCAGTCTCGATGGGGTTGAGAGGGGCTTTGTGGAGGTAGTCCTTCTTTCTTGTTTCTGCTAATTGGGTCAAATCACTCCTCTGTAACTCGTAACAATCAACAATATTGTGAATGGATGCTCAGCCAAGCCCAGATAAAGACACAGGCTTGCCTCTTCATACCTACCCAGCCAGCAGGGATGGGAACGGCTGAGTCAGCCCAGAAGATACATTCCCAGGGACTCATCTTTCCAGCTTTGATTGGCTTCTTCACCCACCACATTCTCAAAGTCTGCAAGTGGGTGTAACTGCTGTTAGTGCTGAAGAATTGATGTAGCAGTAGAAAAATTACCTTGGTTTATTATTATTATTAATCTTGGAAGTACAGTCTTCACTTAAAATAACAAATCTTCCTTCTTGCTGGTTAACAGCAGGTCAAAGAGCCAGTCACATTGCCTCACTGTCTGCTGAACTGGGACATTTAGTTCAGAAAAACGACTAGGCTACCACTCATTATTTGGGTTACTTCTGGTGATTTAATTACTAGGTATCACAGTTAACAATTAACCATTAACTACCAACTAAATTTAGAATTTGATATGTATGGATTGAGCTAGAGCAACAGGCTAAGACTAGATTGCTTTCTTAACAAATATTTTTTTTTCTAATACAGCACTAAAAGTAGGCAATGTTTCTTAAAACTTTTGACATTTCACATAAAAGTAATTAACACTGAATTTGATCTCCAGCCAAATCCAGCCAAATCCGTCCAGACAGTGATGATGGAAGCCAACACGTGTATCCATGGAAACATTCAGTGTGTTCTGCAGGTTCCACCTCTTGCTATTTAATCAGAGAAAGATGAGAACTAGACATAGGGGGCTGTGCTTCTTATGGTCCCTACACGGTGATGGGGACCAGGAGTCTGGGGGCTCTATTAAGCATGCATGAAACTCCCATTGCAACAAAGAAAGTTGGACACACCTAGAAGTGGAAGGATTGGTGTTTACAGGATGAATGAGGGAGGAGCAGGAGGAGCCAGGCAGCATTGTGACATTCTAAGCAATGCTTGCAGCCTACCCCGTGTTCTTTCCATTCCTGTATGTAAACCTGCTTAATCTGCTTCAGATTTTTTTGTTGTTGTTGTTGTTGTTTGCCGCTGGAAAAAAAGCACAGAAGGTGTTTTAAACCCACGGGTCCTTCTTCTGACTCTAGATGTAGTTGTTGCATCCTGAGCAGCAAAGCCAATGCCGATGTTGGACCATGTCAGAAATCTTGTCGAGAGCATGGACTGTTTCACACAGACTGGAGATATGGCTTCTGGTTCTGGTAGCGTATCTACTCCAAAGAAATGTGAACTCGGGACACATGCCAACGAAAGCTGCGGATCCTGAAGCGTTCATGAATGTTGTAAGTTGGGGTTTTCCACGTTTTGGGGAAGTAAAGGGGGATGTGCTAACCTTTGCATTTGTGATGGAGCTGCGTGCTGTGCTTCATATACTGAGATGCTTCATGCTAGAACATGCTAGAACAGTATGGTACAAACAACACACTGGAGGAAAGCTAAACTGGTTGTCAGTAGATGTGGGGGGTGGGGGGCGGGGGGGGGAGGACCATCCCAATCAAATTCAGTGATTTGGGCTGAATGACTTAATCTCTTTAGGCTTCAAGAACAATTTAACTCTTTGTTGGACTTTCAGAGTCACCCAATAAACAAGGAAATAATTGAAACCTTTGGGGCCTGTCTTAGACCCTGATGGTTTTCACTTTGTCTTTTTTATTTTCTTGCTTTGTTCCCTTTGGTAAAAGTACCACCCCTATGCTCTTGCCATGAGAGCTTATGCTTCTAATAGCTCCTGCTCTGATCCTGCTCGGGAGGCTGTCAAACAGCAATGAGAGGTCTGTTTGTGCTAGAGAAGGCGTGTGAGAAAGATTCGCAAAGGATGACACATCTCTTCAGAAGTCTTCAGGAGAATTTTTATGTTTACTATCAAACCCCAAGTTAAGTTTTGGTTCACGACCACCATACAGTACCATTTATTTCATAGAAGGCATTGTGATAAAAAGTAGTAGAAATACAATTTCCTTTTTGTTTCTCCGTCCTGGAGATATGACTATCAATACCCATCAAATTGAGACACTGAGATTAAAGAAGCATTTAAACCAGTTAAACAAGCCCCACAGCTCAGCTCGGTAGACCTACAATTTAAACTCAGGCCCGCCTAAACACATGCCTGTAATTACAGCCGCTGTGCAATAAACCTTACCGGATGACAGGGTGGAGAATTGACTTCCAAATGAGTGACATGGTTATGTTGGACATTCCACAGTCTCACCTAATATCTCCATCAATGGAGGAAACAGGTTTTGGTGACTGAAGACCCTTTTATAGTAACTCTTTCCTCTAGGATTTTTTACATGGTTTCTAAAACCAACAGCCTGTGAGAAAGATTTTATTTTTTTCTGAATCTCCATAGTACTATCAGCCTTCCTCCACCATTCTGATGGCTGGTGTAGCTTCAAAGACTGACAGACTATGGAAATGTTCTGAGTCTACAGAGTGCAAATATCTACAGCCCATGGAGGCTTCTCTGATCAGTTCAATGTTTAGCTGATGCTGTCCTCCCGGTACACTGTGTCAGATCCTCAGGACTCCTGAATGGTCCACACAAATTTCTCAAGTTTTAAGGTACATGGAGTTCCTTTGGCAAAGATTGCTTTCCTAGGCCAGCCATGGCACCTGCCCAGCACCTCCAGGCTGTCTTTCTGAATGAGCTGGACTCCAGCACTTCAGGTGCCTGAAGTCACACTATTCACCATGGCCACAGAGAAATCTCAGAAAAATCAAAAGCTGGTAATCCAGCATAAAAGACAAACTCTCAGTTACTGACCACAAGACTAAGATTAAAGGCGAGAAAAACGTTAAAATGGGGGGAAACTAATGCAGAATTTAGAAAAATACTTTGTAGCCTGATGTCAGAAGAATAAAGAGGAGGTAGGAAGGGGGTGGTTGGCAAAGAGGTCAGCATGTTGAAGTGGGGTTGCTGAGAGCATGCTGTTTCAAGATGAAAATAGGTTATAGGTCGGTTGACCTTTAAAGGTCTGTACTTTTAATATAAGAGCAGTATATCACCTTTGTAGGACACCTTAAAACTTCAGATGCCAATAATGCTTATTAATACATTAACACACTGAGCTTACCACCAACAGCTTTTTCAAGTCCTGTCATTTTCCTCTAAATCTATGAAGGTTTCTGTTTTCTAAGAGAGGACTAAGGAGCAGCACACACAATTTCCTGTTTTCTAATACTTTCTATTAACAATACGTATCACAAAGAATGTTCCAACGTTTAAACAGCTTCCAAGAACATCATTCAACATTCTGTATCACATTCTACTTTTTGGTGTCCATATTTGTCCCAGGTTAGATCATCTAGGGAGCAGATATAATTTAAAGCATAATTCACATGCAAGATGTATATTAAGAACCCTTGTAGCTAGGTATGGTGGCATATACCATATAGTCACTGTATGTCATATATGTCACATACACACCAATGTTTCTAAAAATGAACAAATAACAAAGGGTAAACCTTTTCTTTCAAGGCAGGGTCCTTTGACTGTCCTGGAACTCCTTCTGTAGATCAGGCTGGCCTCGAACTCATAGAGATCGCCTGCCTCTGCCTCTGAAGAGCTGGAATTAGAGGTGTGTGCCATCACTGCTGGGCTAACCTTTCTTAAAGTATTGTTTTAATGTACATAACTGATGTTTTTCCTACAGGTATAAAAAATTTAAAATAGATAATTAGGTTGAAAAGTAATAATAAATACGGTGAGAATTTTTAATTTACTCTTAGGATGGCAAAAACAAGTCAAGTTTGGGTGCTACAGTGAGGCTCTAATTCATAAAAAGTATATGTGTGTATTTGTGTTAATATACACATATATGCATATATATATAAAGTGATGTATTTGATTATGTGGCTGAGCATGGTGATACATGCTTTTAATCCCAGCATTCAAAATGCAGAAGCAGACATGTCTCTGTGAATTCAAGACTAGCCTAGTCTACATAGCAAGTTCTGGGACATCCAGGGCTATATAGAAAAAGATACCTTGTCTCAAAATACAAAGAAAAATAAATGGTTATAAAAACATATTACTTGTTAGAATATGTTAGATCTATATTTTTTATAGAGACAAATTTGTGTCTTAATATTATCCTATGTGAGCGCTCTTGACAAATAGAGCCTGTTCGCCATCTGTTGACAATGTTCACTAACATATAATCATTTTCTGAGATACCCATGGCCCTAACCTTTACCTTCTGTGCCCTCTCAGGTAATTCCTGTTCAGTCTTAGATAGGCTCAAATTTTGCCCCCTCTATCACCCCTTGATGACAAATTGCATAAGTCTTCTCAGAAGCCCTGAAACATTTCATGTATGTATCTTAGGTCTCCAAACTGTCTCTAACTGTGATTCTTGAAAGGGTAGTCTCTCTAGAACAAGCAGCTTCAATGACATCTGGAAGCTTATTAGAAACATCAGTGTTTTGGGTCCACCCTAGATCTGTCAAAACTCTGAGAATGGAGTCTAGCAATCTACATCTTGATAAATCCGATAAGTACATTTGATGCATCATCAAAACTACCTAAATTGACTATGCTAGGTGCACGTATGTGCACGTGTGTACACACAAACACACAAACACATACACACACACTAAATTCCATAACATTTGGTTAGCTGAGTTTTAATTGTGTACTTATTGGGTTTTAATTATATATAACGCCTGCTGAGTACTCACTGTTGGAGATAGGCACTGTAATTAATGTTCTATGCACATTTCTTGCCTTATCCTATCCAGAACAATCTAGCAAAGGAACTGAGGAAAGAACAGTAGCTAAGGTTTTCAATGTCATAGAGAAAACTTGTGTGTTGGATTAGAGCTCTGAGTGAGGCCTTGACCTTTCTTCTTACTGACTATGCTTGTTGGTCTCTGTTCAGCGTTGGGCCTTCAGCACATGATTTCTCTCTTGCTCATTTCTCAGCAGCCCCTGATTGAGATAGTCCCCCTTTCTGGCTTATTAGACAGTGGAAGATAACAAGAGCTGTGAGGCAGCGGAAGAGTTTCAGCATGCACTAGTGTCTGAAGTAGAAATGTTTAGCCAGTGATCCAGGGTAGGCAGGAAGGGAGTCTGAAACCCTTGAAATTGCATAGAAAAAAATGTTTATGCGTAGCATTTTGATAGTTATCACCAAGTCCACAGAGAGTTTTTTTTTCAGTCAAAAAGCTTCAGAATTACTGTTCTTCAGTCCTTGAATTTAAAACTAAAAAAATCTAAAGGGCTGTGGGGTCGAAGACGTCCCACGTGACCCCAGAACAGGCAAAATACAAAAACTAATCACATTTAAATCCAAGGAGAATTGGTTGGTTTGACCTAAGTAGTATCAGTTAGGGAAAGATCAGGAATGTCTTGCAATAATAAAGAGGCTACTCATACCCTTAAGTTGTTGGGATTATGGCCATGTAGACCTGAAGTCTAAATAAATGTTGAGGTTTTTGTTTGTGTTTTCCATAGAGTGAAATCATCAAACACAAGGGTTATCCCAGTGAGGAGTATGAAGTTGCAACAGAAGATGGGTACATCCTTTCTGTGAACAGAATCCCTTGGGGACAGACAAAATTAAAGAAGGAAGGTATGGTTCACTCAGTGTCACCCCAGCATGATAGTCTTCTTGCAGCCCAGATTTTCTTGATATTTAGAATTAAGTTTTGGATCTTAGGACAGGCTGAGATCCCTTGGTTAGGGGTAAAGATAGTATCAGTTCCCAAATAATCCCCATCCCTATTACCATAATCTATTCCATCCATCCCCATAGTCATCAACTATCTCAAAAGTATGTTTCAAAAATCCCTTTGATTTGCAGAAGGAGCCCAAGGGAAGAACACATAACAAGCATTTTGGGGGATCTGGGTTCAATCTCCATCACTACAAATAAAACAAAACAAAACCTTCAAGGAAGACATCCATTTTCATGCATTCTGGCACTTGATCCATTTCCAAACCCCTCCTACATGAATATTCTAGAACATTCCCTGATGATCCCTTGAAAAAATCCACACTGGAGCTTTCATTCTTCATGAGCTCCTATGAAGTACCTGGACATCAATGAGCCAGGCTGTAGGCACACATATTTAAATTTTCAATGTGTTTTTATGGCGCTTGCTTAATTTCACTTTTATATGAGGTTCTAGGCTGATACTGTTTTTGAAACATTCATCCTCGTCAACAAAGTATACGCATATCTGTTTCCACTGGACTCTGTGCTTTTTATATTTTGGCTCTGTATATATAACAGCAACTAAATTGTCTGTCATGGGTGCCAAAATCTAACTTCTTGTGTCCCTTCTGTATGCCAAGTACTTCATTTCCTTAGTTTCGTGTAATTTTCTTCATCACTCTGTCACACACAGCTGTATGACTAGGCCAGAAAGTCCATGCTAGTACCATTTGAATGCATATAGCATTCAAATCAAAATATTCATCAGAATGTAGCCCATGTTCTGATTTAACACTAGACAAATGTTACTGGTCTGTGGTGTAAAAGTTACAGAATTCTATTGATCCCAAAGGTCTGTAGCCTTTTCAAAGTGAGTGTGTTTGACCCAGGCTACATAACTGTACCTGCTGCATGTCTATTCCATTTCCATGCCAGGGCCTTTGAACTTACACTTTCTTATTTGCAGTTTTCCAAGACCTTTCTTCTTCCCTGACTACCCTAGACAGAATGCAGTCTCCTGTCATCTATCAATGCCTGAGATCACATCTCCTATTTTCCCTTACTATGCCTAGAGACATATTTTCATGATAGTTTATTGTCTTTTCCTCTTCCACCAGAGTAGAACTTCAAAGAGTGCAAGGGTTTGTCCCTTTTCATCCATGTGTACACAATAGCAAATACTTTGCTGGGAATAGTCTTGGGGCTGATAAATGTATCTGTGAGATGAAAGAATGAAATGAGCATATAAATGAGTGTCCTGGGAACAGAGGCTTTTCATCGAGTTCTACAAATCCTACAGGCTTGGGCAAGGCATCCTTCTTCCTGCCAAGTGATTGTACTAATTTCTCAGTGTGGAGGACACCGAGGTCAAAAGTTTGTACTTACAGGCTGCTGACTGGTCACACGGCATGAGTGTTGACATTTTAAAAAGCCTTTGAGTCCGAGTGGTATGCAACACAGCCCCCACATGATGATATTCTTACAGTTCCCCTTACTGCTTAGCGAGCTATACTTTATTACCATGAACTTGTTTATTTGAGTTTTGACCACGTCTTACTCTGTAACCAAGGCTGACCTCAAACTTATGATCCTCAGAATTAATCTCCTCAATTTTGATGTTATAGGTATGTGCCACCATACTCAGCTTATAACTCTATTCTAACTGACACAGTTCCTTGAAGTGTGGGTCAATTTTACATGTGGATCTCTTTGCCATTAGACTATGTTTTATATATGTACATGTGTATATGTGTGTTCATCATTATGATACCTTCTTCTGAAACAGTTCTAATATTTTCTGAAGATGTAATACTAACAGTTTAATACTAAAAGTTCCTCAAAAAAAATGATAGGGGCTGAATTCTAGTGCTTTTTTTTTCTTTAACAGGCAGTGTGCATCTGTTGCTTCTGATGTATTTTATTTGTTCTCAACAAAAATCTTATTTTCTGATGGTGTGGAAATTAAAACACAAAAACATTAAATAATTGACTAAGAAAATCAAACTAGCAAGCAATAAAAAGAAAGATTTGCATGTAGATTTCTCTGGTATGCAAGTCCTTGTAAGTAGGGAAAGCAAGAAGAGTGGAGAACACTCCACCAGTTGGAATTTTCTCTTGTTCACAGGATCCAGGCCAGTGGTGTTACTGCAGCATGGCCTTCTTGGAGATGCTAGCAACTGGATTTCCAACCTGTCCAACAACAGCCTGGGTTTTATTCTGGCGGATGCTGGCTTTGATGTGTGGATGGGAAACAGCAGAGGAAACACCTGGTCTCGTAAGCACAAGACCCTCTCCATAGACCAAGATGAGTTCTGGGCTTTCAGGTACAAGAACACTTTGAGGGTAGAGGTGGATACAGATATGCCTAGTAGCACTGGGTAAAAAGAATTGTGACTTGTGGTATTTGAATTGCTTGTGTAGTTCCCAACTCAATATCCCCCAATTTTCCTTATTATCCTATACTGCTATGGGTGAGTATGGGGAAGACTGGGTCTCCCAAGGTCTAGCTAGTGGGTTGGGAACAGTGTCTGGTGTCAGGTGATTGAGAATGGAGTGGGAAAGGTATCCAGCCATTTCCGTGTGAGTGAGTATCTAGGATTAACTCCCTCATATACGACAACAGGACTGCCACCCCCAGGACATGAGACCAAGTGTCATTAAATAGGGATTTAACAATCATTGTGTGTCATCACCTTAAATAGTATTTCTCATAGCTTTACTCAAGTTCCTAATGTCCTTACTTACCACTGATAGTCAACCTGTTCTTTATACATTTGGTCAGATAAGAGTTTTGTTACCATTTCAGCATTCGTCTTGCAAAGAAATCTGCATTCCTCTGAGCTGTTTTAGTTACAGGGTAGAACATGCCTCACAGCAGGAGGTGAATTGTGTGTGTTCAAAACTTCTCAATAGTCATTACTATATTACAGCATCCAGAGAGAATAGACATTTCTAACAGTCTGTGCCCCCACAGAGTCACCACAGGTTTGAAGCAAATCCATCTCAAGGGTTGTGAGGAACATACGGTGACAAGCTAACAGAGCTGACACTGGTGGGTGGGTGGGTGGGGGAACTTGTTGGCAGATCCTGGGGGATTCTGACTCCGTTCTGTTTGTATTATCATTGTCGAATAACTTTGTCTTTTCCCTTTGTAGTTATGATGAAATGGCTAGGTTTGACCTTCCAGCTGTGATAAACTTTATCTTACAGAAAACAGGCCAGAAAAAGATCTATTATGTCGGCTACTCACAGGGCACCACCATGGGTAGGTTCACAGGAAAGAAGGTTGGTATACACAGAGGTATGAGCCTGTGAGCCTGTGAACCAAGCCACTGTGGCTTGGCTCAGTCAATGACTCCTCTCACCTGGCCTTCTCCCCTTCAGTGGCTCTAAAAGCTTCAGGGAACAGAGACTGAAGGAGGCCTGGGATGTGGCAGAAAGACGAGAATAGATGGAGCAAACACCATCTCTGCTAGTCTTTAGATGATACCTTAAAACAAATCTTTCATCACACTGATTTCAATTTCTTCATCTGCAGAATGGAGATAATAATTCTCTCTTACAGGTGTTCTGATTGGACTACATAATGTGATTATGCATGTTAGCTCTGTAAAGGCAGGTATTGTGTCTAAAGCACAGTTGTAGTGTGTCTAGTCTGTGGCATGCCCCGCCCCCCAATGAATGTGTTCAGTGAATGAAGCCTTGGGTTCACAGTTGACCTTACAGTGAGCAGTAAGAAAGACAGAGAATATTATTACTGAGTGACAAGCAGAAATGGTGGTGTGAACTCAAGTTTCTCTCTTTACCAGTGTCTGGGGTTAGGTGCTTACACTCTGCTTTGAGGGAATCTGTGAGAGATTTAGATGACAGCCCCTCAAGATGACATCACTTATATGGGGAGACGGGAATAGGGCTATTCTAGCCTCATATCATACCTAAACCAATAGGGAAGCACTCACTAGGCTTGGATTGGGAGAAAGAAAGATCTGTGTAACAGAATGAGGATTTCTGAGACTAATCAGGGTTCTTTATCTGTATTTTGAAGCTAAACCTTGAGTTGAGAGCAGGAGTACAGTTTTCTCAGGAAAAATCTGCACTTTTTAGTAAGGGTAGCTTGTCTTGCTTCTGGAACAAGGTTTACACTCATTAGAAAGATGAAGTTAAGCAGAATCAGTACCATCTTCATGTTGTATTTTGCTTTCATAATAACTGCCTTATATGCATACTTACTAACTACATCATTTTGCTTTATCACCGAAGAAGAATATTTGGAAGAAATCTTTATCTCCATTTTACAGATGAATAAAGTGTGACATCATGACTTAAGAAAAAAGTAACTGCACTTGGACATGTCTAATAACCAGTGTAGCAGGCGGGCAAACTCATTGCAGGGAAATTCTCCCAATACATTCCTCAGCTCCTAAGAGTCCCACTTCCATCTCCACAACCACTGGAGATTGGGAAGTCAAATCTTTCCAAGAACAGACATGGATACCTTTGACCCTGCTACCGTACTGAAGCATTATGACTTCAGACCAAGAACCTTCAGTAGGCACCGGGTTAACTCATAGGATAACTCAATAGCGCACTATGAGTCAATAGCCAGCAGATCGTGCAGTCTCTCTGGTCACGGGGACTCACTCCCCAAGTGGCTTGCTTCTGCCAAAGCTCTCATTGGTCATTAAACAGTGTCACCAAGCTTACCTTTTACTAGCTTGTGTTGTTTCCCATGGCTATTTACCTCTGTCTGAAATCCCTCCAGTTTAGGCTCTGTCTCACCATTAAAGAAATAAAGGACTTAGTATATTTACTTTGAGAAATTCAAAGAAGGAAGAATGACTAGAAAATCTATTGCATGTTCAAGTGCAACTTTTTATAGGAAAGTTTATGTGTATCAAATTGTCAGCATTTCCTCTAAAATTTACTCAACCCCAGGAGACACATCATACAGAGTAGCAAAGACTAAACTAGATATAGCCAAGCTCTAGACAGCAACTTTTCTCAAGCAGATAGCATGATTTATACACAAAATTAACCTGTCTCTGAAGACCAGTGAGCACAGCAAACTGGCTATTTTTGTTTATCTGTCTTTCTCCCTTGCTTTATATCACTCACAACACAGTCAGTCTCTATAGGGAATTATATGGTTTATAAGGACTTCTTGGGGTTTATTCATGGAACCAGCTAATTTCCAATTTAAAAAAAAATTCCCAACAATCTCTGCGTATCATTGCTCCCATCATGTGACATTCTGTAAAAATAATGTCGTATTGGGAATCAAAAATTCTAATAGCTGCCAGAACTGAGAGCCCAAATTGCATGTCCTCACTTTTAAGTGGTACTCTAACGGAGGAGAGAAGTCTGTGCCTTATACTTTTCTTTATATCAATTTTGGATAACAGCAATGAGCTGCATTGTCGCTGGTTCTCGTCAAACCACTGATCGAAAAGTTAGTTCTTCATATCTCTGAAATCCAGAGGTCCTTTTAAAATGGTTTTTCTATACTCAGTTTATTCAGCTTAGCATCGAGGTGAAGGTGCTGATGGCAGGGCTGGGTGCTGTTTTCAGAGGAATGTATGAGTAAGAAATCAAAGATTAGTCTAATGTTAAACCATGGGGCTATTAAAATAAAAACCTTGAACTTTTGCCTGAAGAACAGTCTTCCTGGGAAAGGTTATTTATGGTTCTCAAACACTTGAGGAGAGTTCTAATCTGGTCAGAATTAATCTGGTGAGAACAGGAATGTGTATTCTCATTGTTTTGTAGTCACAGTGTAGCTGAGAGAGCAAGAGATAACAAGTCTCTTGTGTGTTTGCCTTTGCACACAACTAGCAAATCCTGTCAGATGTGGAGAACTATATAGAAGGATTCTGTCTTCTCTTATACCCATTCACTTTCTGAGAACAGAACAGAAGTCATGAGTTAAGGTTTTCTCATCCTTAAACTGGAGATATCAGCCTAAACAGAGAATGTGAAAATATGCCTGATTTCAAATGTCAGATCTGTTCTGGCTTCATGGGACAGCTTTTCTCTTCCATAGGTCCAGCAGAGATCTCCTTCACTAAACAAGAGTAAATGGGAAAAAATGTTCTCTCTAATCCAGTGTAAGAACTGAACAATTAATTCAATGAGAACTTCCTACTCGAAAATAAGTATAAGAGGTAACATATGAAACCCAGACATTTTTGCATTGAGCCCCCCAAAACACACACACACACACACACACACACACACACACACACACACACACACACACACACACACACTATATCCCTGAAGGCTACAATTGCATTGGAGGAAGGTTAAGACATAATCTCACATAATTATTAAGGAATTTTTACAGAAGTAAAATATGCATTTTATAAGTTCTGAACTACTCAGTACCCATGGTGATAAATTTTTCTCTCTTACAGGCTTTATTGCATTTTCCACAATGCCAGAGCTAGCTCATAAAATCAAAATGTATTTTGCCCTGGCCCCTATAGCCACTGTTAAATATGCAAAAAGTCCTGGTACTAAGTTTCTGCTGCTGCCAGATATGATGATCAAGGTATGTGATACCCCAGATGCCTCTGTCTGCAGGAAAGTCTTCCAGACCAGTTGCCTGTAATCATGTTGTAAGCAGAAACCATGTTCTCCCTGGGTATATTGTCATGAACATTATTTCGTCTCTTCACTTTACAGGGATTATTTGGCAGACAAGAGTTTTTATACCAGACTAGATTTTTCAGACAGCTTTTTATTTACCTTTGTGGCCAGATGATTCTCGACCAAATCTGCAGCAACATCATCTTACTCCTGGGAGGTTTTAACACGAATAATATGAACATGGTGAGTGGGAACATCCTTTCCTGAGGAAAGCTGAGAGATTTTAGTCTCAGTACTTGAAAACGATGAGCTGACACCAGCCAAGGGTTAGGGAAATGATGTGCAACCTGTAATTGGCGATTTCCAAACTGTAAGAAAATGTTGGGCAAGCTGCAGGCGGGGAAAATGCAAGGTTAATGTGAGAACATCACCAGATCCTAGCTGGACAGAGTATAGGTGAAGTTGGAAACCTACAGGGAAAAAACAAAACAAAACAAAACAAACATGGAGAAAAATAACCAGAAAAATGAAAGTCAATCAACCATCACTCATCTCTGTGCTCCACAAGGGAACTTTTGATTCGCACTTGATGTTCCTTGATGGAAATGCGTGTTTCAGCTTGTTTGGGGTATCGCTGTTGGTGGCATCGCTGGGTGAGGTCCCTTATATGTATGGGTTAAAGACTGGTGTACAAAATGATGTGGCTAGAGATAATTCCTAGAGAAGGAATGAAATTGGATTTGGTGGATAAAAAATGAGTCTGGGAAACAACTTCAAAACACGCTGAAGTTGACCCCTCTACCTGGTGGCTCTCAACCTGTGGGTCGTGACTCAAGACCTGTGGGTCACATGTCAGGGATTGTGCATATCAATTACTGGGGTCACCGAAACACGAGGAACTGTGTTAAAGGGTCACAGCATTAGGCAGGTTGAGAACCAGTGCTCTAGAATTTGTGAAGGTAGATAGATGAACCCTACAGAGATATTAATGAGGGAGACTTTGGCCAAGGCATGGATGTTCAGGTAGGAGGTCAATGAGGGCTGACAATGCAAGGCTGCCTGCCTGAAACATTCTCACTGGCTGGAGAAATGACTTTCATTCCTAAAAATTTTTCTTTTTAAAGGGAAAAAACTAACTTATAGCCACCATTTAACAGGCATCTGTATTGTGCCAGGATAAATTGTTCCTGACAACAAACCCATAAAACAAGCATTATTAATATCTCCACTGTACAAGTTAGCATACTGAATTCAAGGTTTAATTAACTTGCCCAGATCCATCCCAAGATAAAATAATAGAGCTAGGACCAGTCCTGGAGTCCTTGTCCTAAATATCTCTGGTAAAGTGACTTATTTATTATTGTTTTATCTATTTTTTTGCAGTGTTAGGGTTGAAATTAGTAATTTCTTCTTAATGAGAACCTATTCTCAAATGAACAATGCTGTCTCAGAGGAAGGCAGAGGTAGTTGACTGGCATGCACATATCCTTTTCTGTTTAAGATTATGGCTGCTAATTTTTAGTGACGTTCCAATTTCTTAGTCTGACAACATTGAAGCCTGGTTTTGACAAGTCTGATGTCTGGTCTCATAAATCATTATGCTTCGTTACAGAGCCGAGCAAATGTGTATGTCGCCCATACACCTGCTGGAACATCTGTGCAGAATATTCTCCACTGGAGCCAGGTCAGAATGCCCCAGCTTGCAGTTCCAGACAAGGATCCTTGCACACTGTGACTGTAATAGTCATGAGGCCTGATGGTTTCTGTTTATCCTGGCTTAAAATCTGGCCACTGATAGTTGAATGTGAGCTTAGTTGAACTTTCCAGAGGGAGGAGGCAAGGGCAGAAAGGGCCTTAAGTCTGTCTTTGTTGCATCTTGAAATTGGGATGATTCAAATAAGAAGCTTCTCTGTCTGGAGTCAAAGTTCCAAAGACTGATAACAGAAAGAAATTGTGCTTCAAGTTGTCCTTTTCTGCTTGTTGAACATGATGGGCAAGTCGGAATGAAAATGTGAAGGTGGGCCAAGTGTGTGCATGTGTGTGTGTGTGCGTGTGCGTGTGCGTGTGCGTGTGCGTGTGCGTGTGCGTGTGTGTGTGTGTGTGTGTGTGTGTGTGTGTGTGTGTGTGTGTACAGAGGGGTCCAATAGAACAGTTCTTGGTGGCACTGTCTCTGGAACTGCACCAAACACCCACCCCCAATGATACACCAGCGACGTACTTCCTGTAATACATGGGAATGGTAGAGCTCTGCTGTGCTCCATGTTTTTGTTTTTTGGTTTTTGGTTTTTTTGTTTTGTTTTAGATTTGGGGGTTTTTTTGTTTGTTTGTTTTTGTTTTATTTTTGCTAAAAGAGCCAGATTCACACTTTGCAGATTTCTAAAAGGACTCCCAGTGTGGAGCTGGAGAATAGCTCAAAGAGCTTTGCTCTCTGCTGTTTTCACAACTGAAAATGAGCTGAGCATTTGGGTACCCCATCTCTTTCTCTCTCTTTCAATACCTTGTTTTCTCTCTTTCTAGGCAGTGAATTCTGGGGAACTTCGTGCCTTTGACTGGGGAAGTGAGACCAAAAATCGGGAGAAATGTAATCAGGTAAGAGTGTCACCTTACTTTCCCACCTGCTAAAAACCCACCAGCCTTTGGAAATGGGTGTCAACTTATTATCCAAGCAGGAAAAAACAAACGATACTTCAACTGTAACTGCATCTGAAAATGGGAAAGTACACAGTGTAGTCAGCAGACTCTTCATTTCTGTAAGGCATGGGAGGCCTGTTTCACTGAGCCTGTCCCAGGAGCAAGACACCAGGGATTCTTGCAAGCAAGGAACAAAACAAGCATGCACATAGAGATGCTATGGCGGTATGACACAGGATCAATGGGGATTCCTGTTTGTCATGGCTCTGTACCTCAAACCTGTGGGATCGTGGCTAGGCTCCCATGATTCAGCATGAACTCTCTCTAAAACAGGAGTCATTATACCATGTAATCCTTAAGATGCCCTTGGGGCTGGGGAGATGTTCCACGGGGTAAGAGCACTTGCTGTGCAAACATGAGGACCTGAGTTCCCCCAGCACTTACGTAACAAGCCAGGCATGGCCAAGCATGCCTATAACCTCAGTGCTGGAGATTGGGTGTGGGAGACAGAAAGATTGCTGGGGCTTACTGACCAGCCAGTTTAACCAGAAAAGCCATGGACTCTGGATTCAATGAGAGCCCTGTCTCGGGAACAGGTTAAACAAGAGACAAGTTGCTCCTTTGACCTCCATCCATAGTGTATGTACCTGTACACACATATGCACACATAAACCACACCCCTACACACACACACACACACACACACACACACACACGCACATGCACACATATACACACACATGAGTTCTCTCTGGTCATACTTTTAATAAATATGAATTTCAAGCTAAAATCCATAAAGAATCCCACGCAAATATTATTGCATCATCGGGAGTGTGAAACAGAAACATGGAGAAACAGAACTGAGTGTGTATGTTCTTTTGAGTATAACTCTCACTGAAGATTTCCAGTTGCCATGAAAGTAGAGAGATTACTCACAAAATGCAAAGTGGAGGGGAGCAGAATATATACCGCCTAATCTTGCTTTGAGGACTCACGTTACACTTAACAGTCAGTATGGTAATCCATCTAGATATAAAATGTTGGAATTGTGTGGCTCCCCTTAGATCTCAAACTCAGTCACATTTTCTAACTCTTTTGAGATCACCCTTGACTGTCTTCAAAACCATGCCTTTAGAGAAAACATATCAGAATCTAAGATGTTTTTAAGGATTTTGTGGGCTGAGTTCTAGAGAAAATGATGGATGCAGACCAGGCGTGAGAAGTAACTGGCAAAGAAGGGAAGAACAAACAAACGTGTGGGAAGACGCCATTTAACAGTGTCAGCCGGAGCTGGGTGGGATGGTTAGCTCAGGCTTTTCACCCAGAAGATGAGAAAGTGCAAGTGTTACTCACACCACAGAGTGTTCCTGCTCTGCATCTAAATTAGGCATCCACTTTAGTGCTTAGGGAGCCAGGAAGACCAAAGGAGCTATCTGGGGTTGAAGCTGTGACTTGTTCTTGATTTTATGCTCAGAAACTGGCCTCCCTGGTTCTAGGGAAATTTCTGAGTGTTGAATGATATCAAAGACTCAGACTGCCAGGAAACTAGCAGCATTGCCTGGACAAGAGAAGTCCCCTGGATGAAGAAGACTTCTTTGGATGATTTGGGGGTAGCTAAGTCTGGGTTTGGGACAAGTATCTAACTTTATTCCCCACTTAGTTTAGAGTAGCTCAGTGCCTGAGGCTGATTTATGGCTTCTCCCAGTTTGGGAAACACAGTGAAGCTGAACCTGTATTGTGAATGTGGGGGATACACAGGCCTTCTAATAGCTTCCCTGTCTTTTCTGTGGAGCATCTCATAAACTGTAACTATCAAAAACATTATTTTAAAAGGATATTTATGTATAAAACAGTTAATCAGAAAAATTACAAGTTATTCAATGTCTAAAATGCAAGGTAAGGACTCAATAGAGCATATAAAACCTATGTTCAGCATGCATAAGTTAAAACCATGTCAACACATCCAAGCATATGTATAAACACACACACACATGCACACACACACACACACACACACACACACACACACACCTTAATTTATATGCCTTTTTGAACAACATGGTAAGGTTTTTAGAGATATTATCTCTATTTCCCAGTAAAGAAACTAAAGTTGAAATATGTTAAGTTTTCCTTAAAGCATGACCTGGAATAAAAACTCTTAACAGAGTTCTATATGTCTAATACCTACATACCTTTCAGTGCACGTACATTATGTTTACTTGAAATAGCAGCTGTAAATTTGTATATAAAAATATTATGTGAAGTTCAAACTATTCTTTTTACCTAGCCAACTCCTATAAGGTACAAAGTTCGAGATATGATGGTCCCCACAGCAATGTGGACTGGAGGTCAAGACTGGCTTTCAAATCCAGATGATGTGAAAACATTGCTTTCTGAAGTAACCAACCTCATCTACCACAAGAACATTCCTGAGTGGGCTCATGTGGATTTCATCTGGGGGCTGGATGCCCCTCAGCGTGTGTACAACGAAATCATACAACTGATGAAACAAGAGCCCAACCTTCCCCAGGGAACCTGCAGGGTCAAATTGTGAAGCTCCTGCTGTTAGCAAGTCTTAGAACAACATCATACAGAATGGGCCGGGCCATGGGAGGATGGATGCTCAAAGGAATGTCCAAACTTGGAAACCTGCTGTATCAGTTAGTCAGAAGGACAGAGGAGATACACAAATGCCAGAAGACCTCCTTGTCCAAATGAAAGCTTCATGTTTCTTCATTTGACACTAAAGCTGACACTTACACTTTGTCCAACTGGTTAACCTAAGTTGGCGAACACAGGTTTTCTATGCTTTGTATCTTTGTCATGGCGCAATGCAGTTTTTACTAACTCACAAGGAAGCATCTAGACAGTCATCATTACATCATTCAACCTTTCCAAAATAACTTTTTTTTCTGAAAGTCAAATTTTTAGAATAATTGGGACAGAGATCGACACTGTAAATCTTTGGATTGTTGACTTGCATAAAAAGAAGTGGATCTTGCCATCTTATTGCCATAAAGACAAGATACTGCTTTGGGAAACCAGGCTGCTTGGACATCAACAGAAAAATGAAATCATTGTGGGTAGGTGGAGTCTAGTTAAACAATCTTAAAACAGAATCAAGTTTTAGAGCTGGGTCTCAAAGATCATTTTGTAGGATATTTATGAGCTTTCCAATTAATTATGTATCTCACATGCCACATCTATGTATCAGTACTGAGATTTTCATCTGCTACTAGACCAGCTACTCCAAATGAAGGCTACAATGAAAACATATAATGTCATGAGTAAAATGAGATAAATTGCCATGTATTTTATTCTTTAATAATTGCAGACTCACTCTCAGATAATCTCCCAAATCTTTAATAAATCTGGATTTATTTCCTTGGAAAACTTTAATTTTCACACAATTTCAAAGATGACAGTTATAGATTATGAATATTATTTGGCATTCTACTCTGAAGACAAATCAAAGCTCTACTACTGTACCTGCTGGAGTTCCAGGTGAGAATATGCAGTTGTCTGTTAAACATACATTAGACTATGAAGTTCATTTTTTTTCCCAGAGTTACTTGGTAAGTTAGTCCAATGTTACCAAATCTTAAGTAAATTACTTAGTAATATTTAAGGACTTCAGGACCCTATGTGTACCCTTAGGGTCTGTATATAGCTTAGTAAACATGTCCAGATTTGATTTTTGTTGACTCTTTTGTAAGAAATGTCTATTATTATAAATGTATCAGTAAATTAATATATTGGCTGTTTTTACTTATCCTACCTAGTTCTCCAATAATGTCACAGACAGACCAAGATTTATTTTCAACTTAAAGTACAATAGCTAGGCATTATCCTCTTCTAATCTAATCTGGTTACCTCTAAGCCAAAATCCAAAAGATACTCGAAATTTTGTATTGGCCTGGCTCTCTGGACTTCAGGAGTGTTCTGCCTTGATGTCTCTCTGGACCCTTTCCTTCTGGTGAATCCCTCTTCCTCTCTTTTTCTCCCTCCTCCCCTGACTGGCAGAAGTCCCGCCCTATCCTCTCTATTGCCTAGTTATTGACTTTTATTGACAAGGCAGAGCACTGTCTACACAGACTTGGGACTGAAGATTCTTAACACGCATTACAATGCCATGGTTTTAAACCAAATCATGGGATAAGAGAAATCAGCATTTGAGTAATACAAGGGTAAATTTTACACAGTGCAAAATGACATTATGTCTACAGCCCTTTTATATGCAAGGATAATAAATCTTTCATTCTTAACTTTTTGCTGCAGTGGGTAGCTAGTATGGCTTAGTCCATGTCGGCATCTGTGCATGCATCATCTGGATTTTCAAAATTCTCTCAGGAGGTAGATTTAATTCCATTCAGTGTCATTCCCAAAAGAATGAAGAAGTCAGACAGTTCAGTATTCATAACCTCTCACTTAAAAGTACAATCCGTACACTCCTCTGTTTCTATGAAGAAGTAAGACCTTTATCCAAATAAGTTATGATCCTTTAAATTTTGTCAATAAAACCAAACAAACTGTCCTGTCCCGGCCGCCATCAGAGAGCAGCAGCCATGGCCCTGCGATACTCCATGGCTGTGGGCCTCAACAAGGGCCACTAGGTGACAAAGAATGTCAGGAAGCCGAGACACAGCTGGTGCCTCTCCAAGCACACCAAGTTCGTGTGGGACAAGATCCGGGAAGTGTGTGACTTCACTGCCCTACGAAGGCAAGCTACAGAGTTGCTCAAAGTGTTCAAGGATAAGCGCACTCTCAAGTTCATCAAGAAGAGGGTGGGCACAGACATCTGGGCCAAGAGAAAACGGGAGGCTGAGCAATGTGCTGACAGCCATGAGGAAGGCAGCGGCCAAGAAGGACTGATGAACCCTCCCCCAATAAAAGATCATTCCTACAAAAAACAAAAATAAAAACAAGGACAAAAAAACAAAAACAAAAAAACAACTAAACCAACCTGAGGCTGGGGTATAGCTTAGAGGTAGACCCAGCGCTTAGTATGACTGAGGCCATAAGGTGACTTCTCAGAGTCACAAAAGAAAATAAGTAAATAGCAGCTAGCTTGTATTCACAAGAGGAGTCTTTATTTCTGGTGTTGGGGGTGACCCCAGGGATTTCTGTACAGCAAGCACGCATTCTACCACTGAACTACAGTTCCAGCCTTATAAGGATTTTGAACAGACATTTTAACTGTTTACATAACTTACAAACTGAAAAGATAGTTATAAACTGCTGGTGAAACACATCCTGATATACAGACCTAGCCTCTCACCCTCCCCAGCCCTCTCCCTGCCCTGATCCTCTACCCCCCAGGGAAACAATGACAAAAACCAGTTCTGCTCTGGGGCATGTGCCAATTTCTATAGCTTAGTTAAACTCACGACAACCAACATTTGTTTTTATTGAAGGTTTTCCATCAAAGGAATATTTACTCTAGTGTCTCTAACTCCCCACACATGCAAGCCATATTGTATGAGTGCACGTGTTTTGATTCCTGGGCTTAGTATGTAAAGGGGCCTGAGATGAACCGTTTATCTCCCAAGACAGGATGTAGGGCAAAGTCTTCAAAGGGATGGCATCACTAGAAAGAGAGAATGTGACCTCAGGTAACTCTGACTTGTTTTTAGAAGACACTGGATTATAAACTCTTTAAAAATCCATTTTGACAACAGAGATTCCAATGCACGGAATGGATCCTTTGGAGGGATCAAGGCCATGGTGACTTCCACTGTAGAAATCATCCAGAGTCCAGTGTTTGTCACAAAGTGGATGCATCCAGGTTGAGTGCCCATAGGGCACTAATCCATAATGTGGACAGCATCCAGTCCTTCAGCTCTGTCTCTGTCACCACATGAGAAGTCACAGGTCTATGAGGCTTTCTTTAGCATTAGTGCAATCTGGGAAAATTTTAGTCTCTGTGCAATATCCAGTGAACTCTCACCTTGCTGCAGAAAAAAAAGAAATCATTTACTTCCAGGAAAGACCAAAGTCAGTGAAGAGTAGACAATTCTTTAGACAGATTGCTGACTTTCAGATTTTCTGGAGGCTTTAAAAAGCCTTCTGTTCTAAATAAAATAAAATAAAATAAAATAAAAATATACTTTAAAACAATGCTTTAAAAAAGACTGGAAAGTGATCATGAGGTCTCCTTGGGCAAGTGAGTGAGAGAGACCCTGCCTCAAAATGTAAAAAATCGAAAGGGGTTGAGCTATAGCCTTGACTCTAGAGTACTTGCCCGGCATATTGAACATGCTGTATTTAATCCCAAATCTGAAAAATATAAATATTTTGAAAATTCAAGAATGAAAGTAGTGAGATCCTTCCTTAATAAGAACAATTAATGTTGTCATGACTTACTTCAAGGAAAAAAAAAAACCCAGATAAGAAAATCTTGCTAGTGCGAAAGCCAGAGTTCCCAGGCTCTTACCTTGTTCTTTATCATGGGGTCTGCATGGGCTTCCAGAAGCAGAGGGATGAGAGTCTGGTTTTTCATCTGGCAAGCATAGTGCAGGGCCGTGTAACCGTACTGAAACACAGAGGACCAACCTTGTAGCTCATCAGCCAGCTGTGCACAGACCTTAGCACCCACTCCCTTAGCAACCGTTCACACTTCATAGTAGACAACTAACCAAAGCCAATCTGCAATCCACTTAGGGACAGATGTATACCTTGTACTGTGAATATTTTCTTCTCTTCTTCACTATATATGTGAAAAATCCAGTAACTCATTGATCTCTTCCCCTTTCACATTTTCCATTCTAAACCAAAATGTGCAACTTATAAAAGATATTAAATTTATCATCATTTAAGCCCAAGTCAAATATAACATTGAATAATGTAATCAATAGAAACAAGAAGGAGGTGGTCATTCATCACAGAACAATGGGAATACCCACATAATAAATTAGGTATCAGAAATAGAAATGCAATTTTTTTTAAATCAAATTTCAACTTGCCCTTTTTGCTAAAATATTGGAAACCTAAAATTTTACCAACAAATGTGAGAAAATAATAATAAAATGTCAGACTACCCAGAGAGCATTAGCAAAGAAGTAAATCTGGAGTGTAGGGTAAAAGGTAAAAAATAAAACCTTCCACTTTCTTAATGGGAAGAGGGCAGTGGTGATAATTCCATTACCATGACTCCTACTACCACTGAGGTATTTCTCTGAACTTTGACCTTATTTACCTTCCATTTATAAAGGAAATCTCTCTTTTTTCTAGTAGTCAGGGTCATGACTGCAGCAGTTATGAACATCCAGTGAGTGTTAACTACATTCTAATCACTCCTCTGAAGATTTTGCAGGAACCTATCCTATAAGGTCAGTGCTAATTTCCAATTTACAACCAGGCACTTTGGGCAGGTCTGTAATCCCAGATATTCAGAGGGCTGAAGCTGAAGGGTCACAAGGTCAGGGCCAGGCTAGGTAACTTAAGGTTGCTTTATTTAAAAAAAAAAAAAAAGTGTAGGCATAGCTCAGTAGTAGAGTATTTACCTAGCATGTATGATGCTTTGAGTTTAGTCTTTAGCCCAATTCGTTTTAATCTCCATTTGGTGGGTAAGAAAATTGAGTCAGTTTAAGTTTCAAGCTCACTTAAGTAGAAAAAAACAATATTAAATGTATGCACAGACATTCTAACTAATTCCAGCTGCCAAACTACTAAGGATAGAATTTTGATATCATTGTCTGCAAATTCTTCTGAATTTTTTGTATATTCAACAAATATTTTATTCTCATGAGTTTAGTAAAAGAATATCTATAACTCCAAAGTTACCTGATGGCAATAAGAAAAAAAAGAGGAAAACTATATTCAAAACAGCTAGAAAAACAAAGCATTCATCTTTGTTATCAGATATATCATATGAATATTACTTCAGAATACAAACTTACACAATCGGTAGCGTTAACTTCGACACCAGCATTAAGGAGCATGCGGACAAGAGTCTCATTCTGCTTTGTCTTTGATACCTGTTACAAACAACACATACAAGAAATTGTTTTGAAAACATTTTGTACATCTTGTTTGGGACTGCTCCAGTCTGGTGGAATTCATACTGAAGCTTCTGTTCATGGGAATAACTACTGTCCATCATCTGCTAGCTACATAAAAGAGGCATAGCCCAGTCAGTTAACGTGGGGAAGGGAGCCACTGTTTCAATCATCTCTCAGAGGAAGAACTGGTCACAGTGGGACTCGGATGGGGAAAAGGTGAAAAAAATCCGTGTAGAACGGTCACCCTACTTGAAGAAAACAAAAAACATACAAAATAACCAAGTTCAACCTTCAACTTAATAAGATTCCTGCATATTTTACTTATTTATTCAAGAAAATTATCCTGCCAAAACCCCATGCAATCGTGATTCAGTTTCTTAGGTCAGAACCTCCCAAAACAGCTTCTCTGTTTGTCAGCATCCAGGGCAGGGAAATCATGGTTTTCACTCCAACTCATCCGTGGGGTGAATCTTTAAAATTCAGAAATTTAGAGAGTTATGATACGAGACAAAATCCTTAGCCAGTGATTCTGAGACTCACATGTGGCTGGGCAATGGAGGTGAACATCAGTGTGATCAGCACCTGGTCAGCACTGTGTATGTACTCTAGAATGTACCATGGTCCTAATCCACGGCAATTGACAGGCTGGATAAAGTAAATGCATTTCTACCTAAAAACATTTTCATTTAAGCATGAGTTGTTGAAATAGGACTCCACTGTATGTCAAGAAACAACTGCACTAAACAAGGCCTATTTTCTTGCCATTTCTTTACATCACACAGTTGGGAGGTACTTGTGTCATTCTACGGTTCTGCTACACATCTGTCCTTTGCCCTAACAACAGTACTCACCATGAGGAAATAGCCAATTAGCAAGACAGGCATTAAAAGGATAATGAGTAGATAATCAAAGAAGGTAAATCTCTTCTTCACAGCGTAGTGCAAGCAGGTTCTCTCCTTCTGCAATTAAGGAAAGTATTCGTTAGTTCAAATTCCATAGTTTTTAGAACACCACACTAAAAGGTTTAGTTCATGTATTTCTTTTTCATTTCTAAGGCACTCACTATCACACAGTACAGAGTTGATTATGATGTCATGCCATATTCTCTTAGTCCATTTCCATAAGCATATGTAGAATTTTTAAATGTAGGACTATACTACATATTCAAAATCATATACTCCATGTACATATTCAGCCTAGGTAGCTTCTTTTATGATATACACCTGTTTAATTAATTCAGGGTTTTGTTTACCAGAATATTGAATTTGCAGACTGTGAAGGAAACACTGAGAAAGGCCCAAAAATAAATAACAGAGATGGATACACATACAAACCACCATAGGATGACTGCTTATGCTTTAGTTCTTGAGATAAAAACATAACATAATGAGATATAAACATAGGAATAAAGTTAGTCTGAGAAGGCACATAGACATAAACTAGCTTGATTACCAGTGACAGAAATTTATTCATTTTGTGTTTTGTTGTGGAAAGTTTTAATGACTTGGTGATTCTCCCATGTTTCCTAGCACACAGAGAAGCAACTTAATTCCTTAAATATGTCAGTAGTCACTGATGATAATATGTGACATGAGGTGTGTGCACCTTCAGGTCCTAACACTTGGAGGAAGCCAGAAGCATGCACAAATAAGTATGAGGTCTACAGGCCACTGTGCTAGCTGGAATGCCAACCAAGTTAGTAGAGAGGGAACCCTGGGTGAAAGCACTGTTCTCAAGGAACCTGTCTTCTCTGTAAAGACGTTGGAAAAACAGTCAAGAGTATAATGGTAGACTTTAAAACTATATTGCTGAGCCGCACAGACCTCGTTAATAACATTATACTCTATTGGTTTCATCTTATTAAGTAAACATATGTAGGATTTGAATATATAGACTTTTCAATATTATAATGTTGTGCATTCAAAACTGTGTGTGGCTGTCATCAGTTTACACATTCATATTTAGAATATATACATTCCCATTGCATCAAAATGTTTATGAAAGTGTTTTCAATGGCTGTTTTTTTGTTTTGTTTTGTTTTGTTTTTTCATTGAATGAAACTCTTCTAACTTCTTTGGACACATCTACCAAGTAGACCTTTCAAGCTGTTAAACCTTAACTTCTACATATATTATTTAAGCACCCTTATTCCCAAAGCCTTGTCAACAATTCTAAATTTGTGCTTTGCATAAATTTCTATAAATTGACTACCTGACCTAAAAGATGCATAGTTTCACAGGATGCTACCAAATTTTGCTACAGTCAGGTGATAATTTAAACTTCCTTCCCAGTCAACATTTGAGTTTTCTTGTTAATTCTATTCAGTTATAAGACAAAAACATTACGGTATGCTGTGTTTTAATTTTATTTCAACTTGCTTCCCATTGAGCCAATGTTTTGATACATATTTCTGAACTAATAGTAGGGCTTGTCATCCAATAATTATCAAGTAATTCCTTTTTTTAACTTTCTTTATTGATCACTTTATTTGTTTACATTTCAAATGATATCCCCCTTCCCGGTTACCCCTCCATGATCCCTCTATCCCATCCCCCTCTACCCCCTCCACTTTGCCTCGCCTCTATGAGGGGGCTCCACCACCCATTCACCAACTCCCGTCTCAGTGCTGTAGCATCCCCTACACTGGGTTATCAAACCTCCACAAGACCAAGGGCCTCTCCTCCCGTTGATGTTGGATAAGGCCATCCTCTGCTAAATATGTACCTGGAGTCATGGGTCCCTCTGTGTGTACTCTTAGGTTGGTAGTTTAGTCCCTGGGAACTCTGGAGGGGGGGGTCCATTTAGTTGATATTGTTGTTCTTCCAATGGGGTTGCAATCCCCTTCAGTTTCTTCAGTCCTTCCCCTAACTCTTCCATTGGGGTCCCTAGACTCAGTTTAATGGTTGGCTGTGAGTATCTGCATCTGTATTGGTCATGTGCTAGTAGAACCTCTCAGGGAACAGTCACACCAGGCTCCTGTCAGCAAGTACTTCTTGGTGTCAACAATAGTGTGGGGAGGTTGGTGCCTACAGATGGGATGGATCCCTAGGTGGGGCAGTCTCTGTTCCATTTTTTGTCCCTGTCTTTCCTTTGGACAGGAACATTTCTGAGTTAAAAATGTTGAGATGTGTGGGTGGCCCTATCCCTCAACTGGGGGCAATACCTATCAGGCAATTCTTAAATATATTTTAAAAATATAAAAAACTGTCTCCCATTGTAATATATAACTAATATCTGCAAAAGGTAAAATTAAGCATCAAACCACCATTAAAAATAATATGAAAAGTCAAAATGCAACCCCACCATGCCACTGCTGAACCCATTGCTAGTCCACAGTACATAAATAAGACCCTTTCCTTGACTTTAATCCCATTTAGAGCATCCTACTAGGATAGTTGAAGTTCAACCTCTGCAAAGTGAAACCCAGGAGCAGTCAAATAATTCCCTTCCTCAGTCACCCACAGCATGCCTCCAGAGCCCGCAGGCCTCTGATTTCTGACAGAGATGCTTACCATACCCACCTCCTCAAATGTGACCCAGGAAGGTCCTGCCACTCTATTGAGCTGTTTCTGTTAGATTCAACTCAAGTATGACTTGTGTGTGAACTCAGTCAGGCTGTGAGCTTGACTCAGAGGCAGAACATTTTGCTAGCTTGTGTAAAACCCTGGGTTTCATACTGAAATACTGGGGTCTTTGGAAGACACCCAATCAAACACTAAGTACAAGCAAGAAAATCTGGAAGTGATTTTTTTTTAAATAAGATTTATTTTTATTTTATGTGTTTTGTCTGCATGCATGTTGGATGCCCATGGAGGCCAGAAGAGGGTGCCAGATCCCCATGGAGTTAAGGATGTCTGAGTCATGTGGAACTGAACCTTGAACTGCCGGCAGATCTCCCCAGCCCTGGTTAACCTTTCCATAATACACAGTTGCTCACAGTTTTCTGGTCTTTAACTGACTAAAAAAAGGCAAGAGTCCCTACTCAGTTTTTCTCATTGAAAGCATGTGAGTGGATACACAACATTTGTAACAACTTCAAAAGTTATTTTGAAGTATTTACTTGGTACAGTTTAAATGTTGCTTCTACTACAATGCAAATATTAGAAAGTCAAAAGGTCACTACAGAAAAGTTTAGAGAGACACATTCATGCTGTTCTCTCTTTGTTCTGCAGCCTCCAAGACAAATGCTAGTGCCTCCTTTATGTGTCTATGTACACATCCTTTATGTGTCTATGTACACATCCTTTATGTGTCTATGTACACATCCTTTATGTGTCTATGTACACATCCTTTATGTGTCTATGTACCTCTAGCTCACCAACTTCATTGTCTCCAGCAGATTTTTTTAATTACATCCTTAGGCTCACAATGCACACCACTGGATCTTCTGGAGACCAAGCGATTACAATAAGCAGTATCAGTATCTGAACACTGGAGAATGCACCAGGGAACTCTGGATAACAGCTATCAAAATAGGTGAGTGGGAGCTAAAAAAGAAAATCTCTCATTTCAATAGAAAAGTAAAATAGAAATGTTATACGCAGAATGGAAGTTCAGAGTCCAGCCCACAGAGAGAGATTGGCACAATTCTTTTATGTCAACAAGAAGCAATAAAACAGATCACTGCTGGACCAGTGCCATAGTATAAGACAGAGACATGCAGAAAATCTATACTGTACTTTTAGTTATAGACATTTTAAAGATCGGGGGGGGGAGAGGAAAGAGACCAAAGGATGCATCAGCAAAAATGGAGAGTAGGGCACTAGGAGAACCATCTCTCTATGCGCCCAACAACAGTGAGAGGCCATTTTAGAGACTCTTGTGCATGTGTCAGGTTGGCAGCCATAAACTGCACTCTAGGGAACCACAAGTGTCACAGAACTATTCACTGATACTTGGCCAGTAGAACCTGAACCTCTAGCCTGCTAGGCAGAAAGAGCATCAAAATGGTGTGGCATTCAGCAATGTAGGATTAGAACCAAAGTCTGAGGGGAACACAGACCAGGCTTCTAAGAACACATCAGGCATTAGGAAGGACCTGGGGGAGGGGCTCACAAGGGCATCCATGAAGGACCTTCCGCTCATGGTACTAGCTCCTTCAAAATCACACTTAGTGGCATGGCTGGACCCAAAAGCCCAATAAAAAACACTAAGAGTCCAGGGTGAAACAACAAGCAGGCACATGACCACACCCAGAACCCACACCCTCAACTCCTCCCTCCTCTCTCTCTCTTTCACTTTTATTACTTTTTCATTTTGAAGTCCAGTGTCAATTTAGCTGGCTGGATAAGTAGACCTGCTCTTTTCCTCCCCTCCTCCCCTCCTCCCCTCCTCCACTCCTCCCCTCCTCCACTCCTCTTCCCCTCTTCCTCTCCTCCTTCCTTCTTCCCTACTCCTCCTTTTCTTCTTCTTTCCCCTGTCTTTTAATTTTGAAAATCAATTCTCTTTCATTTTCCCTCTGATTGGTTTTACCAAAGAGCACAGTCTGGCCCAATGGGGCCTCACTGCCTCAGTATTCTGAGAGCCGGTATTATTCTAAGTTATCTAAGGGGATCCCTTTGTCCTCTTTCTTCTCCTCCTATCATTACCCAGAGCATCCTCATCCACCCCTCCCTTGTCTCTATTATTGCACCCTTCCATATACTGTAACTTCTCCCTTTCCCTCATCATCCCAATACCAATCACTAGGCTTACTGTTTTGTTATTTTCTTTCCTGTCTACACACACACCAAGGAGCATGTACTGGCTGGTTTTATGCATCAACTGGACACAGGCTGGAGTTATCACAGAGAAAAGAGCTTCAGTTGGGGAAGCGCCTCCATGAGATCCAGTTGTAAGGAATTTTCTCAATTAGTGATCAAGTAGGGAGGGGCCCTTGTGGGTGGTACCATCTCTAGGCTGGTAGCCTTGGGTTCTATAAGAAAGCAAGCTGAGCAAGCCAGGGGAAGCAAGCCAGTAAGAAACATCCCTCCATGGCCTCTGCATCAGCTCCTGCTTCCTGACCTGCTTGAGTTCCAGTCCTGACTTCCTTTGGTGATGAACAGCAATGTGGAAGTGTAAGCTGAATAAACCCTTTCCTCCCCAACTTGCATCTTGGTCATGATGTTTTGTGCAGGAATAGAAACCCTAAAATAGAGCATCTTGGTGCACACAATATTGTCCATGTTCCTTTACTTCCTGAAATTATTAGAGCTCAAGAAGTAAACATTTTTAACTGTTACTGTATTTCAATAATGGGGCTATTATAGATTCTCAGCCTTTTGGCTAAAACCAAGCATAATACTGAGCCTACTGAAGTGGCTCTTGTTTATAGGCAATATCCTGCTCACAGAGGTATTAAGGACTGACTCTGGTGCCTGAAACATAGGGCCTACCTACTGAGCTAGAGGCATACATAGTCTAGCCTAGAAAAATAGCAATTCAGTCTATGACAATGTACTTCCCTCTTGAACACGGCAAGCACTTCCAGTAAAAAAGAGTAAGGATGAATCTTTTAAAATTCCACCTGGAAACCTATGCAAAAGTCTCAATTCAAAAACACAAGAAACATGGAGAACCAAAGCAAGATGTCTTTCAAAAGCTTCTTATCCCATAGTAATAGTGTGTGGAAAAAAAAGGAAAGAAAGCTCGGGGCTGAAGAGGTGCGTACAGGCGTGGAAAGGGGTGCGTGCGCTGAGCAGAGGCAGCGACATCTCGCATGTGATACAGGAGGGCACTGAGTCCGTGTGGGGTTTGGGGAAGCTGGCAAGACGAAAGTGCGCCTTAGTGCAATAACGAGCGAGCAAACGCGGGGAATCTCGCTCAGAAGGTGGACCGTTCTCTGGCTGCTTGGAACGTCTTGCAGCTAGCTCTGTGTGGCGAATTTAATAAGAGACAGCCCATAGCTTTAATGCTTTATTATTAAGAAAATGAAAAGAGAAAAGAGATAGAAAGACAAAGATAAAGAAGAAAATAGATAAGAAAAGCTATGACCACGTGGAAAGGAAAGTAGAGAGACAGAGAGAAGAGAGAAATAGATAAGAAAAGGGCAGAGAGAGAGAGAGAGAGAGAGAGATCTAGTAACAAGCAAAATCTGTTCTCCTTTCTGGGGCGCTATTTATAGTGAGTCCTGTTGCCAGGTAACCGAGGGGTGGGGAGAGCCTGGCTGCCGGGTGACTGTAGAGGTGGAGTCAGGTTAACACCTGGGGCATGACTACATGTGACTGATGGCTATAGGATTATGGCCTTGTCTTGCATTAAGGTCCCACAATAATCTCTATGATAGTCTCTATGAGAATGAAGTACATGAAATCTCAAAGGGAGAAGTGACTCAATGTCCTCCAGTCTCCACACCTGACCCTTACACACACATTAAACATATGCACACAAATTCTATCACCATCATCATCATTTTAATGAATGAAATAAAAAAGACAATAGAAAGAACCGATAAAACAAGATTACTATTTTGAAAAACAATATTGACAAACTCTAAGCTTCTCTCAGTGATTAACTATAATGTAGACCAAATAAATCCTTTCCTCCCCAAGTTCTTTTTTGTCAGTGTTTATCACAGCAAAAGAAAGCAAACTAAAAGCTGGGTGCACGCCTTTAATTCCAGCACTTGGGAGGCAGAGGCAGGAGGATTTCTGAGTTCGAGGCCAGCCTGATCTACAAGGTGAGTTCCAGGACAGCCAGGGCTACACAGAGAAACCTTGTCTCGAAAAACCAAAAAAAAAAAAAAAAAGCAAATTAGAATAGGAAATACTGTAATAGATGCCAGTGAAATATGGAAAATTTCATCAGGCATCAGGATATAAGCAATTGTATTCTACTTAAGTGAACATATCTAAAAGAAATATATGAATTTCTCTATGCATAACAAAATTAAACCAAGATGAAATAAATGATTAATTTATAATCAGCAATGAGCTTGAAGCAGTAATAATAATAATAATAAAAACAAATCTCTAGACCAAAGAAAGACTTTGTCAAAATGGTTACACTTCTGAATTCTATCAAACTTTAAGAAGAACAAAAAACAATGCTTTTCAAATTAGTCTCTAAAATACAAAGGAAACACCAAGATATTTTTAAAGAAACAAGCATTACAGTGGTAATTAGACCAGATAATGATATAAGAAAAAAGATAATTATAGCTCAATCTCGCCAATGAACATAGACATAGAAGTCCTCAATGAAGTACTTGGAATGCCAACACAAGAACACAAGAAGACATCCACCTTGATCAACTTGTAATTTCAGAGATGGCTCAATATACAGAATTAATAAATCAGCCTAAAGTCAGGAATCACATGAGTAGCTCAATGGATCAAGAAAAGACTTTTGACAAAATCCAAGATATCTGCATAGTAAAAACTTCGAACAGAACTATAAATGGAAAGACTACATCTCAACACAATAAGGTCTTCAAGCCACAAAACTATGCCCAACATTATCCTCAACTGAAACCAGATATAGGACAAGGGTGTGTCCACTCTCTCCACTCTTGTTCTGTAATGCTGGAAATCTTGGGCAGAGCAATAAAACAAAAGAGGCAATCAAATGTAGACAGAAAAGGAACAAGTCAAAGAATCTTATTTGCTAATGATATGATTCCATTATGTAAGATTTCAACATAAAACTCTCATATCTGATAAAGACATTCATTTCAGCAACATAGCAGAGTACAAAATTAACTTACAAAAATCAGTAGTCTTCCTACGAATCAATGACAAATGTGAGAAAAATATCAAGAACACTTTCCTACCTACAAGTGTCTAAAATATATATCTGGATAACCCTAACAAGGACCACCCTGAACATGTAGTGAAAAGTCAAACATCTATTCTGTACCACTTGGATAATCATTAGTCTGCCTTTGGTCTGTGAAACTTGTGTAAATAAAGAAGCACCAGGTTGCTAGTCAGTCAGAGCAGCAAAAAATGGCCTGAGTGCAGCAAGTCAGCTGCAAGATTTCCCTGACCATTGCACCTGGCTCACTCCTTCCCCTCGCCAACTCTGACTCTTTATCTCCTCTATGGGTCACCAGGCCAACAAAGACCCTCTCAGTCTCCTCTTCGTGTCAGGAAGGCTCCTGGAACACAACCGTGTTTACTGCAGCACACTGCACCATGCCTAAGTCATACAACCAAATGAAAGGCTCATCACCAGAGGAAGAGATAAAGTAAGTGTGGTATACATGCATGATGGACTGTTTTAGGCACAAAGGAAAATGAAGTCACATCATTCATAGGAAAATGGGTGCAACTGGAGATAGTCAGTGGAAGTAAACTGTCAATCACAGAGAAATATCTTATCTTCTTCCTTTGTTTGTCAGTTTTTATAAAGATACATGCAATCATCTGTAAATATTTGAGTTGGAATTAGAAATAAAACTGTCTTGGGGAACAAAGGAGAAGGTGAGGAGGTTTATGGGTTATACAAGGAGTAGGTAAGCAGGCATATGGGATATAGAAGGAGAAGGTAAGGAGGTATTTGGAGGTATATAAGGAGAAGGTATGAAGGTACATGTAAGTATATAAGGAGAACATATGAAGGTACATGGAGGTATATAAGGGAAAGGTAAGGAGGTATATGGGATACATAAGGAAAAGGTAAAGAGGCATATGGGGTATATAAGGTGAAGGTAAGGAGATATATGGAGGTATATAAGATGATAAGGAGTTATATGGGATATATAAGGAAAAGGTAAGGAGGTATATGGGGGTATACAAGGAGAAGGTAAGGAGATTTATGGGGTATATAAGGAGAAAGTAAGGAGTATATGGGGTATACAAGGAGTAGGTAAGGAGGTATATGGGATATATAAGAAGAAGTTAAGGAGATATATGGGGTATATAAGGAGAGAGTAAGGAGGTAAGTGGAACATACAAGGAGATGGTAAAGAGGTACATGGAAGTATATAAGAAGATGGTAAGGAGGTATATGGGGTATATAAGGAGTAGGTAAGGAGGCATATGGGATACATAGGAGAAGGTAAGGAGGTATGTGGGTTACATAAGGAGAAGGTAAGGAGGTTCATGGGGTATATAAGGAGAAGGTTAGTAGGTATACAGGGTATATAAAGAGAAGGTAAGGAAGTAAGGGAGAATATGTTCAAAGTATACAACAGACTTGGGTGAAAATGCTCTCATGTAACCCAGCACCAAGTACATGAACGTACATTGGTGAAAAACATTATTAAAAAAAATGCAACCCTATACCAAAACAACAGGTAAAAATGTAAATAATGGCAAGCACCATGTTTTCTTTCCCCCATTATTTCTGTAATACTGAAGAGAGAAAGAAGACAGGTTGGAGAGAGCAGAACAGAGAAAGAAACTGCCTACAGTCAACATAGTGGACTGTTCTCTTCCTCAGAGGCACAATGATGTCATCACCAAACATCCCTGATGATTGAAATGCTATTTTTATGCTTTTAGTCTAGCAAAATGCCCTTGGGTTATGTAAGGCAAAGCAGGAGAAAAATAATTCTCTCTATTAGAAGCTGCAAGGAGGAAACATGGCATCAGTTCCAACAATTTAAGGAGAAGTTTCACAGTTACCCTGGCCCCCTCTGTTCGGGGTACATTTGGGGTATATTCCCCCAGACCTCCTTACAGTCTCCCACTTCTAGTCTCCAAGTAGTCATTCCACAGCCTCCCTCTGTTCTGTTTGTTGGGTTACTTTAGTTTATTTATTCGTTCATTCATTTGTCTGTTTCTTTAACTTATTTTATTTGTTCCTCTTTGGGCAAACATCAGATTATAAGTAAAACTATGTAGCTCACTATAGCTGCACATTATTTTTTTAAACATTATACAAGTTGTAAATGCATCTATGTGGACAAAATTTTTGGCTAACAACATATTCCAAGTTAGGCTTATAGAAATGTCCCAATTGAAAGGATGCCATCTGCATTAGAATATCATCCCACAGCAAACTCACCAAGTTTTTGAGGTTGACATCAGCATTTCTCCTTAAAAGGAAGGAGACAATTCTCAGGTGCCCCTGCCTGCAGGCACAGATGAGGGGAGTATCGCCATTGAAGCCATCTTGAATATCCACGTAATGGTTGCTTTCTTTCGCCCACCGCCACACTTGCCCCAAGTCGTTCTGGTAGGCTGCCTGGCAGATGGGCTGAGCCAAGAGAAGCAGAACAGTTCTTAAAATGCAGGCACAAACCACCAAGAAGAAAACATTACCTTAAGCCTACCAGCTATCTATGAAGTTCTGCTTATATCTTCCAAAATGGCTTGCAACATGAAATGGGCAAAATGTTATGTGGACGAATGGGTAGACAAATGGATGAAATACTATGAACCTCATCCACTATGGAAATTTTACATCAGGATGGCAAATTAAGAAGAGATTATCAGTGTTAGCATTCTGTCTAAGCTCTGCCCCACAGTTACCTGGCAACAGCCAGGTATGCTCCTCTCCACAATTACCCGGCAACAGTCAGGTAGACCTGGCCCACTATAAAGGGGGATTCTTGCCCCCTCCTCCCTCTCTTGTCTCTCTCTCTTGCCCCTTGCTCTCTTACCTCTCCCTCTTGATCCCTCTCTCTCCCCATTCCCTTCCCCCCTCTTTCCACGTGGTCATGGCCGGCCTCTACTTCTCTACTCTCTCCCTCTCTCTGCCTTTCTCTGCCTCTACTACCCTCTTAACTCCTCTCCCCATGCCCTGAATAAACTCTATTCTATTCTATACCATTGTGTGGCTGGTCCCTCAGGGGAAGGGAAGACTTGGCATAGGCCCACTGAGGCGCCCCCTTTCCCCATACTTCACCACATCCCCATAGAACATATTCTTATACCTCTTTATCTTTTTATAAGCACACCAATCAGAAAGAGTAGAATCTGGGTAGAGTAGAATTGTGCATTAGGGAAGGAAAGACTTTAGTCGGTAATCAAAAACCCATTAAACTTGATAACCTGAGTTCTAACCTAGGAACCCACAGGAAGAAGAAGAGAACAAACTTCTGTAAGTTATTTACTATCCTCTACGCCTGCACTATAGCACAGGCACACACACACACACACACACACACACACACACACACACACCACTCACATGCATGCATGCACCCACAAATATAAAAATGGAGATTACCACAGTGTCCCTCCAGGGGACTTCTAGGCCCTGGTTTCATCTGGTTTCATCTGGGGCTATATCATTGACTCCCCTATTTTGCTTTTGTTTGCTGGTATCAAATTCCTTGAACTTAGTTGCTGTTGGTCTTCCAGACTCTGTGGCCTACAAGTTGTCTTGTGGGGCTTTTCAACAACTAATTGTGTAAATGAATCAAATTTTAAAAAAAAAATCCCCTTTAAAGTTCTGGATGCATTCTATTTGTTCTGTGCTTCTAGAGAACAGGGTCTGCTGAGAAGAGCCAGGATCAAGTCACCTTAAAGCTGTATTGAAGGGGCTCTAGGAAGTTCAAGCGAGCATGCTTGAGCATGGCTCTGGCAGGCCTGGTCCTTCTCCCCGGTTCCCTCTGCCTGACTAATCCCATTAGGTTACATTCCTAAAGCTAGCCACTGAGGTCTATTCCCTTATTTGGCCACTTCCTCCTCCTGTGGTCCAGCTATCAAAGAATTGAAGTTCAGTAATCAAAATCCCCCTTTGGCTCACCAATTAACATACCCAATTAAAACTAAACACCTCATCCTAACATGGGGTTTCCCCCTTTATCTTTATAAACTGTCATTTGCCTATGGGCCACATCTATCTCCTCTCTATTGTGAGGCAGTCCTTTGACCCCCAGGGACAAAGACCTCTTCTCCTTCTCCCTTGTTCCCTTCTCCCTCATCCTCTATCACCAGGTTCTGTCTTTTATTCCCTGACCTTTTTTGCTCTGGGTCTAATAAATCTGCTCTGTGTTAAGAACTTGGTCTTGGCATGTCTGGAGCTGATACTTTTCCTTTCATATATTCTCTTGTTAAATTTTTAAACCATTTTATAACAATTTGCCTTCTTCTTTTTAAATTATTATAGATGTTATAATGCTGAGCCACATTTCCTACAGTTGTTCCCAGTTTTCCACAGTTCTCACAACTCCCCATTAAACCTCACCCAGTCCATTTCAACCTTCCACATTGCATGCCTGGCTCCTACTTTCAAGATCAAAATTCCTCCTCTTGGATTCTTTAAAAAAAAAAAAGTTACTGAGTAAAGCTAAAAATAGAAAGACCAAGAGACAGTTATGAAAAGTCACTAGGGACTTTCTCAGTAGGCACAGGGAAATATGACTTAAATCCAGTCTGCTCTCACCTTTAGTTTCTCCTAGGCTTCCTTTGTTCGGATTGAAAAAGTAAAATGGTAGAGGCTGAGGGCAGCTCAGTGTAAGAGCTGATTCAGAAAGTATGCAAGGCACTGGGTTCATTTCCTAGCACAAATATATAATTCACACACTGTTGTGTGAAATATTAAATAAGTCAAACCGGCATGTTCCCACGCTTGTGCATCTAACTCTCTGCCCCAGAGGCCTCACCAACAATGCACTGGAGATTTGGAGGTTCACTGGCCCGGAACTCCCGAAACTATCCACCAAGCTCGCTAGGTTCCCAGTGGTGGGTCACTACAGGCCTTAGTGGAGCACCTCAAGCAAACCCACACTTGGCCTTCATACTTTTCTCTCTTGAACCCAGATGTGCCGCTACGTGAAGGAAAATGCAACACTAACTTAGTTCAGAAACAATGGTAACTCTATCTCTGGGTGCAACAACTAAAACCTAATCTTGTAAGCCTTATTAAAATCTGATCCCTCTGGTGGTAGATCCTTGCGGATCTGTTGTGATACTAGGAGACTATAGCAGCTACATCTTACCCGTCTGCTGTCCCAAGTTTCAAAGAAGACTAACTCTCTGTTTCCTCTCTCCTTCCGTCCAACCTGGAAGTCCCGCCTACTCGCCCAGTGATTGGCTCCTTTATTCATTAGGGGATCGGTTCACAAGAAGCCACCTGAGTATGTGACTCATTCCTCATTCCATACAGCCTCTCCCAGGAGAGCAAGCAGCACAGAGCCATCCACAATAATACACATGCCTGGACATGAATATATATGCACAAAAATAAAGAAGTAAATAGTGTACCACGCTTTGGTGTTTTGAATGAGAATAGCCCCCATAGACTCATACTTTTGCATGCTTAGTCATGAGTTGGTGTTTGAAAGGATTAGGATATGTAGCCCTTTTGCAGTAGGTGTTGTGGGAATTTGACAACCAGCCCTAACTTGATGACACTGTGTTTATTGCCTGCTCCATCTCTATTAGTGACACTCCCTCCAGAGTACCAAGACTTATATAATAGTTTACTCACAACATAGCTCCCCTGTGAGAGCTAAAGAAACTTAATATGGTACCAGGCATCCCTTAAAGGCCGTTGACCATGGCCCACAAGTGCCTGTGAGATGCTAGTGGCTTCAGGTGAGATAAAACACCTGGTACACCCCTCTAATCCCAGCTCTTGGGAGGCAGAGGCAGGTGGATCTCTGAATTCCAGACTAACCTCATCTACAGAGTGAGTTCCAAGACAGCCAGGAATAGACAGAGAAACCCTGTCTTGAAAAACAAGGAGGAGGAGGAGGAGGAGGAAGAAGAAGAAGAAGAAGAGAAAAAGGAGAAATAGAATAAAATAATGAGATAATAGTGTTCCTGCTGTGAGGTATTTAGCCATTTGCTTTCAGTTTATATAAACTTGCTTTTAACCACTTGTTTATCACTGTGAGACTGGAATAAAGTAGTCTTTCTATTACTATACAACCTTTATAAGTCCTTCAGTCAGTCTCCTTTGGCACAGCATTATTTTTGGTTCTAAGGGTGCTGCCCTGCTAGCAATAAGAATAAATTCATTTATTCTAAATTTGAATTGAGTCTAAGTCTTTGGTCTTTCTCAGTGGATTTGAACACCACAACAGTATGGGCTTGTTGGAAGAGGTATATCACTGGCAATGGGCTTTGGGAGTCTTCTCTCTGCTTCTTGCCTACATGACATGACGTCGCTAGCTCTCAGCTACTGTCCTAGAGCTATGCACACTGCCATACTCCCACCATGATGATAATGGACTGACCCTCTGAAACTGTAATCGAACCACCAATTCAGTGCTTTATTTTAGAAGAGTTATCACAGTCATGGTGTCAATAAACAGTAACTAAGAACTCACTGTTCTGTATGTTTCGGAGAAATATTTACAGTAGCCATTGTTTTGTTTTGTTCTAAATGAGCCAGTTTATTAAGCACATATTGAACAAAAGAACAAACACACAAATAGCAGGTAGAAACATCAGCTAGATAGCAAAAGATCAAGTCCAGAACTCACAACTGAGACGGCTGAAGTGGACTGATTGAAAGAACAAGCCTAGGTCACATCATCAAATCGAAGGCTTGTATATATCCAGCAGAAAGGGACTGGGGAAGGTTAGGGAGGCAGTTGGCGGGAGGGGGTTGGGGGGAATATCTCAACTGAGCTCTCTCGATAAGTGAGCCTCCCGTGATTGAACTTCCGGTTTCAGCTTGTTTCCCACCAACCAGAAGGCATTTTACACCTTGAGATAAACAACAGTTGCCTCTGCTGGTCACAATGTTTTAACCTTCAGCTTTTTTTGCTGTTCTTTCTCTCATTAACAGAGTCAGCTGGGCCAAACTGTCCCTGGACAAGGGGTCTTGGAAGAACATTTAGAGACAAACACGCTTGCTTCTAAAATATGGGAGGGACAATTCCACTTCCAGGGCCAGCTCCTCAATGAGCTTAAATAGCACAGGATAATTTACCAGGATAATGTATGCCACACTCAAGTGGAAGCCAAAACATTCCCTGCTGTTTTGTACTGTTTCCAGTAGGGGGCAACTCAGCATCAGAAAAGTGCACAAGAAGCAGAAGAGAATTCCACCAGCATTGAAGGGTGGTTACAGTTTTAAGCAATTTGTTATATATTTTATAAATAAGTAGAAAGTAGGGATTCCAAGGTTCCCAACATAATGAAATGATAAGTATTTACTAGGAACCTGATTTTTTTTGTCACTATACAATGCACAGGAGTCACATTATTCCACTGTACTTAAGTGTGCAGTTTGCTATGTTAGATAAAAAATTAAAATTAAAATAATAAGGGCTGGTAAAGTGGAAAGTAACAAGAAGACAGACGCATCCATTTGGGTAGAAAGAAAAGCTTTTCAGTGTTACTGAAGTTCCTGCAACTTCAAGGCACTTTAGCTTAGAGTAACCCCACCTGGAAAATGACTTCTAAAACTCTAAAATTCCCCTGTATGCCCAGCACCAACTCTCTGTCGCTCTCATGACTCACACCCCAGTTCATTACTCTCTACCCATGACTGTATTATCTGTCTCACCCATCCAGCCTCCAGTTCATCCTCCCCACACCTAAGCTGCACATGGAACAATGGAGCCCTCTGGGTCTTGGACCTCTTCCTTTTCAAATGGTTAGCAAATACATTATAAGTTACTGATGTGTGATTGTCATGGCACCTAAAAATACGAGACCAATATTGTCATCCACGCTTTCTTGTACGGCAGCATCTAGCACAGAGTGGGACAGAGTAAGCAGCCAACGTGTTCGTGAGCAAAGGAATCAGACAATGAATTCTAAAATGAACAAACATATTTTGGTTATCTCAGCTATTCCTGAGGTCCTCAAAACAGCCCTATAAGGTAAGTAATGCTTCTATACTCACTCAGCACAGGTGAAAGGAGGAGAGATTGTCTCCCTGTCCAAAGTCACACAGCTCATAAGTGATAGAGATATGAGCTAAGCTAAGAAGCCCGGCTGGCACACATTCTGTGCCCCCCCACCCACCCCTCACATTACTTCAATCCTAAGTATTTCTCTGGCTGCAGGACTTCCTGCCAACAGTAAGCTATGGTTTATACTATTGATTACTCAGGACTCTGATTAATACTATACTCTCCCACCACCAACCTGATAGTTCTTGGTTATATATTCAAATGTTTTCCCAAAACTGACCTAGAATTAGCAATATCTACACAACAACAACAACAAAATGCTGAATATGGATGCAGCTGCCTGTAATCCCAGCACTCAGGATGCAGGAGCAGGAGAAACAAGAGTTTGAAGCCAGACTAGAGTGTATAATAAATAAGTCTGAGGTCAGCCTGAGTACACAAAGTCAACACCCACCCCCACAAAAAAAACCCAAAACAAACAAAAAACAGTAGTAGAAACCAGAGATAACCTAACAGCAAAATAGGAAAGTTTTCAAGAAAAAAAAAAGGAAGATTTAGATGTGATAATTGCCATGAAGTTATCAGTTTTCACAGGACAGGGCAAGAGGCGAAAGAAACAGAGAGGGGACTCAGTGTTAGTGAACAGGCAATAATCCCACTGGCCTGCTCTCACTACGCAGCTGCTTAAACTGCCCATCTCTCTCTCTCTCTCTCTCTCTCTCTCTCTCTCTCTCTCTCTCTCTCTCTCTCTCTCTCTCCCACTCCCTTCCTCCCCTCTCCCCCTTCCCCTCCTTTCCCCCTCTCTCCCCTTCCCCTCCCTCTATTGTTCCCCAACCTCTCTCCTTCCCTTCTCCTCTTCCCTATCCCCCTCCCCTCCCACTTTCCACTTCCTCTCCCCCTGCCCTCTCCCCCTCCCTTCTCCCCCTTCCCTCTCCCCTCCCCTCCCCTTCCCCACTCCCTCCACCCTCATGGCTCTGTTTCCCATCTTGGTTTTCTGCCTCTACCCTTCCCCAGGTCCTCACTCCTTTCCCCTTCCCCCAATATATCTCTTTTACACCAGGTCTGTTACATGGTGTAATTTCTCAGGGGTACACCTTGGCTTAGAACCACTAAAGATACCCCCACGGTGCATCATATTTCATAACACTCAGAATATTCTTTGAACAACTATCAGGGAGAGGAAGCCAGAGGAAGCTTAGCAGGGCAAACAGCCAGTAAAAGCTAAGGAGTGGGTAACATATAGGATCCAGTCAGGACTCTGCACGTTTTGATGGGAAATGGTGTTCTCATGTGATTAGGAATATAAGCTTCAAATTCCTTCGCAAATGGTCAGAACTGGAAAATATCATCCTTACTGAGGTAACTCAATCTCAAAAGAACACACATGGTATGCAAGCACTGATAAGGGGATATTAACCCAGAATCTCTCAGAATACCCTAGACACAATTCGCATATCAATAGATTTCCAAGAAGATGGAAGGAGAGACCCCTGGTCCTGGAAAGACTGGATGTAGGGGAATGCCAGGACAGAGAAGCAAGAGGGGGTTGAATGGGGAAAAGAGGGAGGGAAGGGGGCTTATGCGACTTTCGGGGAGGGAGGAAACAGGAAAGGGGAAATGATTTGGAATGTAAATTAAAAAACTTAGAAAATTAAAAAAAAATAAAAATAAAAAAAAAAAGGAATACAAGTTTCAGATGTGAACTTCCTATGTTCTAGTCTCACTCTCCCTCCTTGCCGAAGTGTTACTTGGACAATTTACCTGAAGGCTTTAAACACTTCTGCTGAGTTTCCTCCTCCATCCACTAACTGTTGCATCTCATAATGCTGTAGAAAGAATCAAACCCGACCTTGTGGAAGAAGCAGTTTGAGGCTGAGTCATCCGAAACCCTCAATTAGTGCTAGCCACTTTCCTAATTATTGAAGCATAAGGATTCAATTAGCATGCACAGGAATGGCTGTGAAATAGGAGATGGTTGCTGAAAGAGAGTGCAGAAATAACAGAATAGGGCAAAAAACGAGATCGTCTGATAACCCCGAAGGAAAATTTTGGCCCCAAAGCAATGGAGAAAAGACAGGTGAAATCAGTCGAGAGAACTGTAGATTGACTGAAGTATTTTTGGGCCAGAAAAAAAAGAAAAAAACTTTGGTCACCACACTTCGCTTTAATAGCTGTTTGTCCCAAAGTATATGGGTTGGTAGACATGGGTTGGTAGAGGAATCGCATCGATGTTTACCTACATGAACAGGTTAATGACACAGGAGGTAGGGTGGAGAACAGGGCAGAATAGCCTCAGCAGCATGGGCGGAGGGATTGGTGCATTCCTTTTTTTTTTTTTTTTTTTTTTTTAATTTAATTTTATTTTATTTTTTTTTTTTTTTTTTTTTTTAATTTACATTCCAAATCACTTCCCCTTTCCCGTTTCCTCCCTCCCCGAAAGTCCCATAAGCCCCCTTCCCTCCCTCTTTTCTCCGTTCAACCCCCTCTCATTACTCTGTCCTGGCGTTCCCCTACATCCAGTCTTTCCAGGACCAGGGGTCTCTCCTTCCATCTTTTTAGAAATCTATTGATATGCTGATTGTGTCTAGGGTATTCTGAGATTCTGGGTCAATATCCCCTTATCAGTGACTTCATACCATGTGTGATCTTTTGTGATTGGGTTACCTCACTAAGGATGATATTTTCAAGTTCTGACCATTTGCCTAGGAATTTCGTGAATTCATTGTTTTTAATTGCAGAGTAGTATTCCATTGTGTAAATATACCACATCTTCTGAATCCATTCCTCCGTTGAGGGACATCTGGGTTCTTTCCAGCTTCTGGCTATTATAAATAAGGCTGCTATGAAATGACTAGTGTCTGGGCTCAATGAAAACACCAAATGGCTTTAATCACCAAGCGTGCAGGCAGGCAGTCATCAAGGACAGCTGGCTGAGCTGGTGCAGGAGTTTCTTCAGCAAGTCTATGGCTGGAGAAGGGTTGTGTGAAGGGGCCCAGAGGAAACGTTGGGAAACCTGTCTGTCAGCTGGGAAAGCGATGGTTTACCGTGGCTCCCACGTAAATTAGCAGGATGGAGAAGGGTGGACCAGAGCAAAGTTAGACATGTGGTCTAGTAGGAAGAGTGGCCCAAGCAAGGTGCTCAAGGCTAAAAAAACATGAAGCCAAATGTAAACTATGGAAAAATCTGCTCTGTGTGTCTCTTTGAAGCTTAGGAAAATTAACACTGCCATAAGTACTAAGAGACTAGGAGTTAGATTCCCTGGTGGACAGATAAGGAAAGCCCCACCCCCTACTCCACCCCATTGCCCAGGTAATAACGTGAGCAAACTTCCAAGATGGCCGACTTCTTCCTCACCTTCCAGATCTGAGACAAAAGCCTGACAGGTTTAAGCAAAGCCTTGTAGGCTTTTGTTTACCTCTCTGATGTGACCTGGATCAACAAGTTCAAGGCCAGGATCAGGACTTGTTACACAACAGTTGTGAGCCTCTTAACTATCTTCAAACTAACCAAACCTTAGTTAGGAGAGGAAAACTCTTCAGAAACTTTAAAACAGCAACAACAACGACGACGACGATGACAAAAACTGGCACTGAGAAAAGGCTGGATTTTTGGCTTCCCTGTCCGGGTCTGCTTTGTCTAGGGTCCTTGTCTCTCTGTGTGTGTCTGTTGTATGTGACTGTATCCTCACCCTGCAGTAAAAGCCTTTCTTCACCTTCTGACTCTAGCTACTGCTGTTTGTGATGGTTGAGATTTCTCAGGGGCTACCTATTGTACCAGAGATTTTTCCATGTCTTTTAATTCGTTAACAGGCAGAAAAAAGGAAACCCTATTGAGAATCCAAGACTGTGCCAGTATTTCATCTTGCCTTTCTTGGAGCAAACTGCAAAATTCTACCCAGAATAATTCTCACTGAGTGCTTCAAGGATTGCTTAAATTCGATCAATTTGAATAATGGGGTAAAATATTTACAAAGGGCATGAATCCCCTCTGACAATAATTGGGCTATTCCAAGACAATGACATTCTTAGAATGTTCTTCTGTTGGAAAGTTTAAAGTGCAAACACATTCAGGTTTCTCTAGGGCACAAATTATTTTGTATTTAAATTAATGAATAATTAAGGGAAGAGAAATGAAAAGTGTTTTCTGTGTAAGTTTCAAAGAGTCACAGGGCTTAGGCTATTCTAGTCTTTGGGAAAGCTCTGGGACTTATGTTTATATTTTCATTTGAGGAATGAACAAATCTCTTAAGGATTTGTTGAATTGCAGTGGTGTCTCCCTGGAACCCTGTACAACCTTAGGTCCCATTTCTCACCCAGTGACAGCCTGACCCTACAGATTAAAGTCATGCAAAGTTTCCTGGGTGTCATGTGTTTACAAAGAACTAAAAACCTTCCTGTGACAGTTGTTGATTTTCCTGACTTCAACATGCATGCTTAACTGACATTATCTAAACCTGTGATCTGTCCTGTGTGCGATGCTTTAAATGTTCATAGTATTTTATTTATCATAGTATTTTATTTTAAAATTTACACACTTTTCAATTTGATAGGTGTGATTTTTGTTTTGTTTTGTTTCTATTAAAATGGTTTCTGATGATGGGACTGGAGAGATGAACTTAGATGACTTGCAAGCATGAAGACTTGAATGTCGTATCCAGAACTCACATCAAAAACAAAAAGAAAACCTAGAAATGATAGTGCTCACTTAGGATTCCAGTGCAGGAGAGTAGAGGTAGCCAGATCTATGGGTCTGTGGATGGCACTACCTACAGCCATGCTAAGTACCTACAGCCAAGCTAAGTACAGCTGGAAAACTAACCTATAGAATTAACAGAACGTGAGCTGGCTTTTCTCTTATCCACTATTCCTTTCTTTGTTTGCAACATTCCATCCAGCTATTCTTGAATAGTCTATATTCCTACCTGTTCTCAGGTCTTCGAAGGTCTTGGGATCTAGAAGACTATGTGGTAGTTTCAGCAACATGGGTCAGCCACAAGAAGGATTCCTGGCCACTGCACATAGAGGACCATTTCTCAGCCGGCTTCCTGTCTGTCAGATCGCCATGCTTTCCTTGTCTGAATTACACTTATCAGGATAGAACTGTGATCCCTCCAGTTTCCAGGAGAGGAGGTATCCAAGATTTTTTTTTTTCCCAGAGTCTCTGGATAAGCCACCCATGAAAAGCACAGCCCTTCTTCATAAGCTGGTATCTCTGACTAGGCTACCTGTTCCTTCCACTTTCAGGTTACCTCCTGATTATCCTGCCTTTCAGATGGTGCATCTCATTCCTCAGGATTATTTCTTAGAAATCTCTTTAGCATTTCCTACAGCACAACAAGTACCCAGAATTGTTGTGATCGTCGGGCAGCTCCAGAAAGACCACACCAGGCCAAACAGTTCCACATGAGGTTTCTAGAGAGAGGAAAGGGCAAGGTGATGGTAGAAAGAGAAGGAGGGTTGGGGATGGGGAGAGAGATCAGAGGGGCCTTCCTTTATATATGGATGGTGACATAGTGGGAGGTGAGCCAAGTGGATTCTGGGAATATGATTGCAGGGAGCAAATAAAAACACTAAGAGGATGACTAGAAAAGGCGTTACATAAGGGAGTATCCACTTCCATGTAGGGTTTTCGAAAATCCCAGAACTGGTGGTCTCACAACAAGATGTACAGTGACTCCCAGGCCCTTTTCCAAGGGAGATGGTTGAGTCTCCTTAACTAGAGCACTGCTTCCCTAACACTAGACTTCTGCAGGGGTGAGCACCAAGAACATGGGTGAAAACCCCTTTCTGTTTGGTTTTGCTTGTTTTTTGTTTTGTTTTGTTTTTTGAGACAGGGTTTCTCTGTGTAGCCCTGGCTGTCCTGGAACTCACTTTGTAGACCAGGCTGGCCTCGAACTCAGAAATCCTCCTGCCTCTGCCTCCCAAGTGCTGGGATTAAAGGCATGCGCCACCGCCGCCTGGCGAAAACCCCTTTCTGACTGACCCACAATGAGGGTTAGGAGAAGGGGCTGAGGTTTAGAAATGAAAACAATGTGTGAGAATCAGGTCAACGTTTTTAACTCAGCGGTTATGAACCACGATTAAGTGGAGTTTTTAACCCCTGCTTGGGTCCCATTATTGACACACTAGTTCATTACACTTGGGAATCTAGTAAAGCATTGTGGTAGTCTCTACATTCTCTAGGAGATATTAATGGTAAGGAATACTGCAAGGTGAGCAGAACTATTGTTTTTTTTTTTAATTTTCTAAGTTTTTTTTTATTTACATTCCAAATCATTTCCCCTTTTCCACTTCCTCCCTCCCCGAAAGTCCCATAAGCCCCCTTCCCTCCCTCTTTTCCCCATTCAACCCCCTCTCGTTTCTCTGTCCTGGCATTCCCCTACATCCAGTCTTTCCAGGACCAGGGGTTTCTCCTTCCATCTTCTTAGAAATCTATTGATATACGAATTGTGTCTAGGGTATTCTGAGATTCTGGGTTAATATCCCCTTATCAGTGACTGCATACTATGTGTGTTCTTTTGTGATTGGGTTACCTCACTAAGGATGATATTTTCAAGTTCTGACCATTTGCCTAGGAATTTCGTGAATTCATTGTTTTTAATTGCAGAGTAGTATTCCATTGTGTAAATATACCACATCTTCTGAATCCATTCCTCCGTTGAGGGACATCTGGGTTCTTTCCAGCTTCTGGCTATTATAAATAAGGCTGCTATGAACATAGTGGAGCATGTGTCCTTATTGCATGCAGGTAAAGCCTCTGGGTATATGCCCAGGAGTGGTATAGCCGGATCCTCTGGGAGTGTCATGCCCATTTTTCTGAGGAACCGCCAGACTGCTTTCCAGAGTGGTTGTACCAGCCTGCAATTCCACCAGCAGTGGAGGAGTGTTCCTCTTTCTCCACATCCTCGCCAACAACTGCTGTCTCCTGTGTTTTTGATCTTAGCCATCCTGACTGGTGTGAGATGGAATCTCAGGGTTGTTTTGATTTGCATTTCCCTAATGACTAAGGATGATGAACATCTCTTTAGGTGCTTCTCAGCCATTAGATATTCTTCAGGTGAGAACTCTTAAAGGAAACTAGGGAAGAACCTTGAACATATGGGCACAGGGGAGAATTTCCTGAACAGAACTCCAATAGCTTATGCTCTAAGATCAAGAATAGACAAATGGGACCTCATTAAATTACAAAGTTTTTGCAAGGCAAAAGACACTCAAAAAGACAAAGCGGCAACCAACTAACTGGGAAATGATCTTTACCAACCTTACATCCGACAGAGGGCTAATATCCAAGATATACAAAGAACTCAAGAAGTTAGACTCCAGAGAGGCAAGTAACCCTATTAAAAAATGGGGTACAGAGCCAAACAAAGAGCAGAACTATTGTAATGAAAGTAAGCAATGACAGAGTGTTACAGCTTTTAAACTCTCACTGACTGAAGACTATCCAATCAGTTTACATCCCCAGACCTGGTATCAAATGGAGAATTCTCCCTTGACATCAAAGGGAGATGTCCTCAGTGATTCAGTTACAGGCTTCAGCTTGCCAATCCTGAAGCAAAGTACTAAGGAAAATGACATAAAAGAATCTAGAACCTGCTTCTCCTTACAACAGAGCAGCACTATTTGTTTCAATCATAGTCCACCATACTGTTTGGTTTCATATCCTGAGATCAAGGACAGTGACCCAGGTGCTTATTTTACATATCAAAGCAGATCTGGCCTCCAGGTTTTCCCAGCATCCCTCAGTCCCTTCCTGGTATACCCTGCTCCCAATCCTGAACTTTCCAGCCCAGGGACTGGGCTTCCGTTCCTCCAGAGGTTATTCCCTATATAATGCAGACATGTTGGTCTCTCTTGTCCTCCTTCTTCTCCTCCTCTTCCTCTTCATCCTCTTCATCCTTCTCTTCTCTTCTCTTTTCTTCTCTATCTGTGCAGGCATGCTTTCTCTCTCTCTCTTCCCCCTCAGCCAACCTCTTCCCATGGCAATTTCTCTGGCCTCAATCCTTGTGGCCAGTGAACCCACCCAGAGCTGTTTCCCGATAAACCTGCCTTTAAAATATTCTAATCTGGCTTGAATTGGCTCATTTCACCAGTGGAGAAATAACCTATCACTCACTATTTGTAATCAATACTAACCTTGAGCTTTGAGGAATTACCTATGAGATCCTTTAGTGGTGTGTGTGTATAGGGGTATACTTAAGATTTTATAGAAAAGTTCATGTTACTATATATTATGTCCCGGTCCTGTGCCCTTTGTAGAAAACTAAATGAGTCTTTCTAAAAAAAAAAAAAAAAAAAAAAAAAAAAAAAAAAAAAGAAAGAAAGAAAGAGGAAAAAGAAAAAAAGAAAGAAATTGTAACAGAAAAAAAATTTAAAAACCTCCAACTTAATTTAGCCTCACAGCATATCTGAAAAGTTAAACACTATGTCAGTTTGTGAGCAATTCTCAGCTTTACTTGGAAGCAGTTAAACATGCCTGTCCTGGCCTAAACTTGCCTTGCTTGACAAACCAAACTGACATGCAATTGCACTGCTTGGTTCTCTAGTAGTCACAAAAAAATGCAGCTGTTCCCACAACCTCGGCTAATCTAGTACTGTTTAAGGGACCATCGACATGTACACAGAATTAGGGGGCCACAATGCACGATCTTAATCTACACTTGCACAAGATTGGGCTCATCTCCATGCACATAAAAGTCTTAAAAAAAAAAAATGCCACCCTGAGCAGGAGTTCTGACTTTCAGGATGGAGGTGAACAGGTTACAGTCAGAATTCTTGTTAAAACTAGTTTTGTAGACCCTACATGAGGTGAGTCAGAACTCTGGAGTGAGTGTCCCAGAAACTTCACTCTGAATGAGTTTCTCTCCCTGACACTTAGAAAATTTACAAGAGTGGAATGTTAATACCCATTATATCTTTTGCCATCCTCATATGTACTTGACTTCTTGGTGAGATCAAAATCACAGAGCAAGATATTTCCAGGATGGTGAAATAAGCAGACAATTTGTTTAGTAAAGGAATACGCACTCTTACACACACATACTCAAAAACTCATGCTCGCACATGTGCCTTTGACATAGGTGCCAAACTACTACCTTTCATGCTAGCAGATCAAAATTAGTGAGGCTCCCTTGAGCTTAGAGAATGGAATGCTGATTAGCAAGTTAATTGTGTCAGACAAGGAGTAAGTCATGAATAATAATAATAATAATAATAATAGTAATAGTAAGAAGAAGAGGAACCACAACAACATAGTCTTATTCAAACCTCACCCTTTGAAACATTGAAAATGTATTTGATTATTTTATGTATTTGATTATAATAAGCTATGTTCAATGTAGAAAATGTCCTGTCAGCTTATCAAAAGGAAATAGTCCAAATATCAAATCGGTACTGCCTGTCATCGTTTCTATACAGTGATAACCTGTATTAATAATTGCCAGAATGGACTTCCTTTCACATAATAAGCTTCAAGGTGTTGCTCTATTCCTGGGTTCCATGAAAAGCCTGCCAATTGTTTGGCTTTTTAGAAAATCCAATTAAGTATGAGTTTCACTGAGACACAATATAGCTGCAGCTCCGTTTTCCAAGGTTTGTATCACCTCTGCAATTAGGATGTCAGAACATATATATCCCATCACGCTCAACTTGGGTCTAGCTAAAACTTAGTATTTCAATCTAACTTGGGTTAACATATTAAAACAAACAAAGCAAAACCAAAAAAATCCTAAATATCCTAGCACACGGGATCTTTCCTGACTTAATTCTCACAAGGAACACTAAACAGAATTAAAAATAAGCCATGATAACAGTATAGACAATTATTTGTGGAAAAACAAGAGCAGTTTTTAGCCCCTTTGGATTCCTATGTTCAGAAATATGACATACCTCAGAATATAGGATTCCCATCGCCGTCCTTCCTGGATTTGCGCCCTCTAATGCAGTATCGAATCTTCTAGAGGTGTTTCTAATTAATATTAAATTTCTTCCTGGAAGTCCAAGCTGGTGGAGAGCCCTCTCTTTCCACACCTGGGAGTGCTTTCCCAGAAGTCTGTGACAGCAACACACCTTGTAGAGAGGCTGGCTATGGAGCAAAGGCATTGGCTTACAGGTAACGATCCTGGAGCTGTATCACTGTTACAGCCAGGAGAACCGGTTTCTGAGTCATGTATGCTCTGCCAGTGAAGGCGGCTAGTCAAAAAGGAAGCACAGGTGGGGTGCTGGGAGGAGGAACTTCTTAGACCAGCAAGAAGAGCTCAAAACAGGACTCTGCATTTACGCAATTTCTGAGTTGAAATCCAGCGTTCAATGGTCATTATGGTCAGCCAACTCATTAGTGAGAGTCACGGGATCTAGTTAGTTAAATTATCCTCAAAGTCCTCAAAAGTCATGACTAGCAAGTTATACCTTTCCCCAGACACTCAAAGAGCCCTATAAGCCAATAAATTAAACTTAACTTAATAGTTTTTTATTGTTTTAATTGACCTGTGGTAATTACACACATTTTTTCAGTTCTATCTGATAATTCAAAACAAGTATGGTATATAATGGTCAAGTAAGAGTAATTAGCATTTACACATATTTTAATGTAATTCCTCTGAGAAACTTCAAAGTCCTCTCTCATACTTTTTATATGAAAAATAAAAAGATGCATAATAGGTCACTCTGAGGTGCTGTGAAGCAACAAGCCTGACTTCCTCTATATCTGTTGTGGTACCTGTGACTCAGCCTCCTCTGTTGCCATTAACACCTTCTGTGCCTGCAGTCACTACTACAAACTCTCTTATCATGGTGCTATAGAGACCGGCTGAAACCCTGCTCAAAGTTCTTTTGTGTTGTGTAAAAATGGTTTTATTCAGACAGTACCTTGCCCAGACAGATTTCAGTTTACAAGCAACATTTGACTCCATTGTGAGAATGGTGGATGGCTGTTGTCTTGTTGGACACAGGAGCAACACCATCTGTCCAACATGACCTGAGAGGCACAGACTGAAAAGCAGTATGTTGAGTTAACTTTACATTTTGACCTTTTCTGAAACTAAGCGGAAACACTTTATGCTAAAAGATGCTTTGTTGTGTCACTAAAAGCTAAAGACCATTGGCAATGACTGAAGAGGTACTTTGATGTCACACCTAGCACCTGGGAGGTTGTTGTATGGCAGGTGGAGGATGTCACACCTAGCACCTAGGGGATTGTTGCATGGCAGGTGGAGGCCAGGGACGCTGTGAGAAAGCCATAGTACATGGGATATCTCCTCATAATAAGGCCAGTCCACAATGATGGTAAGAAAATAAACTGGTTCTAAAGTAATGGATTGGTTAGAGGTGAGGAGAAAGGATTAGAGCAGTGTTGGTGTTAGAATGTGATACAGAAAAATACTCTCAGAAGAAAGCCTGCTTGTAAGATTCATGTTGGGCTCACATTGCCAATTTGAGCCCACCAATGCAAAGTCACATGAGGAAAAAGAAGTTTCAGAATTATTTTCTGTCAAGAAATAATGTCTGAATTAGACATCGAGGTCTTAAAGTTAGTAGCTTCCATCTTGTCCTGTCTATAGATGAGGACAGCCTTGGCTGCCCAGCAACCAATCCCTTGGAGAGAAGACAGGCTCCTGTAAGCTGAATGGCACAGAATTACCCCCAAAGAGGTTTAGTAGAGCACTTGTGGACACTCAGGAGGTTCATGAGTTCTCCAGCACCATCTAATGGCTCCCATTAGAGGGGACTAAGTACAGGAATATGGTGAGATCAGAAATCTGTTCATATCAGTAAAGCTTATTTTCTTTTATCTTTCTTTTTTCCTTTTCTCCTCCCTCCTTCTCCCCCTCCTTCTCTGCCCCCTCCTTCTTTCTTATGACAATCTGTATTTAAGGATCCAGAGGCCAAATTGCATCAATAAACATTGATTTGCCTCATTTAAAAAAGCAAACACATTTAAAGACTTCATTTAAACACTGGAACTGGTGGTGTATGAATGTAAGCCCAGGTTCTTGGGAAACTGAGACAGGAGAAGAGTAAGTTCAAAGCCAGCCTCAGCTACAGAGCTCAGGCCAACCTGTGCAAAGTACTGAGACCGTGTCTCAAAAAATAGAAAAAAAAAAAAACTAGGGAAGTCCTCAGTGTTGTTTGATACTGGTTTAGCATTTAGGGCTTAGGTTTAAATTACAGTAGTATAGAAGGAAAACTGGGTAGCATTATTTATGAGGAAAGTGCTTCCTAAATTGGTCAGTCACAAATCAGAAATGGTTCAAAGAGCCCTTGGAGGGCATGCCAGGGAAAGGTTTACTTGTGGCACACAGAGACAAAATGGTAGCAGTCATTGGTGGCAATCACACAGCCGCCATATTGTCTGTCCTGTGGGAAAGCCTTCGCTATATAAGAGGCATCTGGCAGTTTTCAACAGGGCTGGCTTTCAGTTTTATATTTTCTTCAAAATGTTTTTACTGTAAGAATTTATAAGAAATATCCCAATTTAAATGTTGTTTGTGTTTACAAATCAAACAAGGTTATCATTACTTATGAGGCCTACTAGCTGTTTCTGCTAAAATACTCATTAGAGTGAATGTAACATTTTTAGTATTTCCGGTTTAAAACAATCTTACCAGATTTTAATTAATTAAATTTTTTCCAGTAAAATAAGAAATTTAGGATACTGGAGAAATACCTAGTGTCAACAAGTTCCTAAATCAAGAAATATCAAAACTGAACATTTAAATGTAAAATAGGTCACATTATAGTTTAGCACTTAGGCAAAAAAGTCTACTTAATCCTGTGGTATGTTTTATTCCGGGTCACTGTCTTCCATGTAGTCATCTCAATTATGATCATGTGCTCTAAGGGAAAAACAAAGAGAGTAAGTTATATTCAAAGGTTCCTAGTCATTTGGAGGTTATGACCTGTATTCCTTTTTTTCTGGAACAATGTGAAGAGGTTGGGATATTGTAGGTCCAGAGTCTAATTACACTTTACCTTGGGCTAGCTAGCTCTAGCCTCCTAAAGAGCATGACCACCTCACCACCTCTATGTCAGAACTAACATCATGTGGCTAACGGATTTTTTTTAAACCTTTTGAAATCTATTAACTTAGCAGACCACTAACTTATACCTATCCAAAAGCTAAGACTGTCATCATCTTACAGGAGAGATTCTTCCATCTTGCTGTAACTCCTGCCTCTTTGATGTTTCCACCAATGTAATTTTAAAAGCCTTGATATATTGTTCTTTGTTCTGTTGCTATAAAGTGCGATGAAAATATGTTTCTTTCACCTTAGAAACATATTTTGTATGTGACCAGGCCACAGCAACTCATATTGTTCCAGAATAAATCATATCTTTTATACCGCTGAGGAGACAGCTGTTTCTTTCCATGATGAAACCTACACATAAAGGTCAGAGAACATCCCTCAGGAGGTGCTGAGAGAGTCTCTCCTATTGTTTCCAGTGTTTTGCTGCAACTCCCTGCTAGATGCCCTTGAACCTCTGGGTGATACCCCTGTCTCATCATAGAAATGCTGGAATTACAGATGCTTGCCACTGTATCAGACTTGAATTGCTTGTTTTAAGCAGAAGTTTCAGCATTTGACAGAAAAACAAGCAAGCAAGCAAACAAACAAACAAATATCCACTTAATGTTTCTTACCCTGGAGAAATGCAAGAACTTTTAATGTCTGTATCCTCCATCATCAGCATTATCAACAGTATCCTTGCCATTATAGAATGTGCCTGAGATCTCAGAGACAAGTAACCTGAGGATGGCTGGAATTGGAGACTTTAGAACATTTAAATAGCAGGAGAGAAAGGCTCTAATGGATATGAGTGACTCTTTGGAAAGATAAGTGGGCTGTCAAGACAATAGATGGAATGTTCGTGAAATATGTTCTCTCTCTTTCCTACCAATAATGCTCCCTTGAAGCAGGGGTTTGGGGTAAATGCCATTTACTGTCTGGAAGCAAATGGATCCCAAAGAACATTCACAGCTGTTTCTTTTTCCAGAAGCTGTCTCCTTTAGAGAGAATAAGGGAAATTTACAAAGTTCTGCATGGTCACACCTTCTGAACCTGTGGATTCTCGAAGATTTTAGCTTAGAATAATCTTCATACGAATATGGCATGTTTGGAGTGATGTGTTCTTTTTCATTTACCTAAATAGATATAGAATATATCTGTACTTCTAAAAGGATTAGGAGGAAAGACAATTAAGAGCTATCTTAATTGGTTGGAGAGACAGCTCAGTTGGTAAATGCTCACCTAGAAGGCACAAGGACCTGAGCTGGATTCTCTGAATCCACATTAAAACCAAACCAAATCAAACACAGAAGCCTGCGCTACACAATTGTAATCCTAGCACTAAGGAGGTAGAGTTGGAACAAGCCTATATATGAGGTATTTAACTAGTCTTTTGAAAGATGAGGACTTTGAGATACAGAGACTTGACTCAGCTCCCTCAGGGATACACAATAAATAATAACACCCAAAAAAGCTAGGAATTTTAGTTGCAGGATTTGTGATTTCAACCATCAGGATATGGTCTTATTTCTTCTGTCCATTAACATGTACATAATTAGCTTATAGGCAATTTCCTAGCGTTTCCTTGCTATAAGTAACAATTTTCATTTACTTAGCATACCAGAACTTTCCACCAGGAATACAGAACATACATATGGTTATAGTTTTGATGGGACAATTCCTTGAGGTGCCAATGAAAACTGATGCTATCCATGATGCAGCTTATCAACTTTATCCGCATGGTCCCATTTAGTTCTTTTTTACAATAGCCCTTTTTTTTTTTGTACAATAGAGGGTTTCTATTATTATCCCCATCTCGACAAGAAGGAAACTGAGCCTCTGAGAGGTAAAGTTATCCTCTCAAGATAACAGTCAGCACGAAGCTAAGCCCAGACCTAAACTCCACTCCACCTCTGTAATTTGTGCCTTCCAGCTATAGAAGAGAACTCCATCCATTGTATCTCAGTGGGCTTTATTTATTTATTCCTTGGTGGCAAATAGACTACAAGCTGCTGAGATAGCTTCATACTTTCTTAATCGGGTCTCACTATCTTCCCCTAAGCACAGCTAGACCACTCCGTATTCATATCCCTGACTTACACCTTACTTTCTTAAAATATAAATCAACTGGACCAGCTATTGTCCTGTTATAACACAACACTGGCATTACTAACTTTGGCCATCCAAATTCAATAGCTGATAAATAACCGATGCCTACAATGCTTCTGTTTTGTGACACTATGCTTGGTGAGAAGAGAAAAGCTGTCTACTCACTCTAAATAGGGGACAGATGTCACAATGGACACCACTGAAATCCAAACTCAGTGAATCAATGGCTTATTGGGATTGATTCAAGTGTGTATCCCATTGCTGTGGTAATTACGGTAACCAAAAGCACATTGGTGGAGGAAAGGGTTTATTTTGTCTTGCAACCCCCAGGTCACACTTCACTGAGGGAAGTAAGGGCAAGAATTCAAGACAGGAACTGAAGTAGATACCATAGAGAAATATCACTAACTGACTTACTTATTATGGTTTGCTTAGTTTGCTTTCTTAAGTAACTCAAAGCTACTTGCCGTGGTGTGATATTGCCCATAGTGAGCTAGGCTTTCCCGCAGTAATCATCTGTCAAGAAAATAATGCACAGACATACCCAGAGGTCAATCAGATGGAGGCAGTTCCTCAACTGAGGTTCCTTCTTCCAAGGAGACTCCAGGAAAGTGTCAAACTGACACCCTCCCCCCCAAAAAGCGCAGGATTTCTTATAGGAATATGGGGAGGGGTTACAGGAATTGAAGTGACTCAAGACCAAGTGTGAGTTCATGAAATCTGGAAACCTGGAGTGTGCCACATACCTGCAGACAGCTCAACAGGTATCTTTCCCAGGCATCTTGGCTGGTCTGGCAGGCAGCTCAGTGGTCAGTCTCTATGGCTTAAATATGCTTCCAAAGGGAAGGGGTTGGTGAATCTGTTCCGTTTCTGAAAATTCCTGAAGCTGTTGAGCTATTTCCTGAGCTTAAGATGCTCCCCTGTAGGATGGAAAGTTTCACCTCTCAGAACAGCTGCTCTCAACCCATGGGTGGCAACCACACTTTGGGGGGTTGCATATCAGATATCCTGTATATTAGATATTTACATTATAACTCATAGCAGTAGCAAAATTACAGTTATTAAGTAGCAACAAAATAACTTTATGATGCTAGGGTTTCTCTGCGGAAGGAAGGAGCCAAGGGATGCCACAAAGTCACAGCAAGCAACCACGGAAGAGGGAAAAAAAGAGCGTGGACTGTGAAGGCACTGCCTTTCTGTAAAGGTGTACAGCACATGTGCACAGGAGGACCATGCCAACTTGCGGCTACAGGGGAAATATGTCTCAATTTGGCAGTTGGTGATGACAAGGTTGCTTGTTGCTGGGTTACTGAAGCTGGGCTTGGGGGGTGTGGGGTGGGGTTTTCCAACAGTTGGGGGTCTCAGCATTAGGAAGGCTGATAACCACTGTCTGAGAACAGTTTGCTGTTTCACTCCTCCCTTAACATCCTGAATCTTAACAATCTTCCTGCCATGGCTTTATGCTCAGAGGAAATAGCTACACAGCTGCCTCTCAGCTGCAAAGTTCCCCAGAGATCCACAGACAGTGGGAGGCAACATGTTTGCCAGTTGTCTAAGAAGGCCAGATAAAGTAGAATCTGATGTCAGATTTTCTGTGTGTTGTTGTGGTCCTTCCAGGAAGACTTTGCTCCCCCCCAACGCTGCCCGCACCCCCCCTACTGCTCCTGATTGCACAGAACAGACAGAAGCTCCACAGTGGTCCCCCTGTGGCAGAGTCTGTGTTCACGGGCCAGCTCCTGGCCAGTTGTGATGCTCAACTGAGTGACAAGCCTTGTAGGCACAGCTGAGGTGATGAGCAACGGTCAGGTGAACAATGGACCAAAGTGATGATGTAGGGTTTGACGGCACCATGTTCCATATGAGACCTTAGCTCGGTTTTTTGTTGTTGTTGGTTATCTTTTTTTTTTTTTAAGGAAAGATTAGGTCACTGGATTTCAATGCCCTGATCTGGTTTCCTGTGTAAATTTCAATCTACATCAGCGTTACTTTCACCAATTTTGAACTGATAGGCCCATGATCTCACACCTGTTTAAACTGACATCACAATCATGTCCAAACCAGACATTTCAAACAAAGCCAAAAAAAAAAAAAAATGTTACAGCGTAACTGAAAATAAGAATCTTCACTGACTGAGTGGTAATCATCTTGGCTTTGTCCTTACAAACCTGCTCTTCTCAGGCAAGATCTCTGAGCAGGCTTTCCCTTTTTCTTGTTATTGTCTTTTGTTGCTTTGTTTTCTGCATTTTGAGATAGGATTTTCTGATATATCTCAGACTGGCTTTGAAACATATCTACTACCATTAGATATGCGCCAAATATAGCGAAACTACCATCTTATCCCTTAAAAGCTTAAACCCACAAGCATTAAGTACAGCTGAGTCCGCCAGCTGCTGGGATCCTGCTCTGTTCATCAATGGCCAGTTTCCCATGACATCCTGAGCACGGGGATCATGGGTGAGCACGGAGATCATGACTGAGCACCCCTACTCACTCTGCCTGGCTTTTTCATCTGAAAAGTCGATTGGTCATAAAATTAAATGAGCTGTTGAGCTTGGTTATTTATGCCTGCCATCCCAGCACCCAGATGGCTAAGACAAGAGAATTGTGAGTTTGAGGCCAACCTGGACCACATAGTAAAAGACTTTGTCTCACAAGAACTAAAACAAAACAATACGGCAAATGAGTTAACAACTTAACATATCTAATTATAAACCACACAGAAAACTGTCTACAAAAATGGATACCAACAATGCTTCTGATCCCTATGCTTATGTGCTGCTCTGGGCATAAACATGTGATTGGATTTCACACAAGGTCCATCCCATACCAGATTAAGAGCCCAGTCAACTTGAGACTTACCTGCCAAGTAAAGATCATTAAATGTTGGGAGATGGGGGACAGTAATTCCCTGATAGAGAACTTTCTTCTGAATGCTCAGACTTCCAGTGCATAAGGATATGACTGCCACAATTTTCATTGTCTTACCAGATATAATGGCTCCTGGAAGTAGAGTGAAACCGATAAGATCAAAGGGAGTTTCTGGACTCAGGAATAGACTAAGCCTGCCTTCATGAAGAAGGGAGTGTCTTAGATGGGATAATTCTCTGACCCAGGATGCTCCTTGCAACTCCTAATTCTCTAATACCTAAGGATTAGAGCTGTATTAGATGTATGATATAGTCAGGATGTTAATGTTGGGCCATATATGCTTGTTGGCATGATTATTAATTTTCACAGACATAAACCATTAGGCATAGACATACATTTGTCATAATTTCATAGACACACCAGAGATCCAGAGAGTCCGGGAAACATTTGGATTTCTCTTTGACTGGATCTTAGCTCCTTTAGGTCTCCATTCACCCGTGGCCCAAGAGCTCTTTAGGGTTCTTCCTCTTGGTATATGCTCATTAATTTGTGTAGGGACTATTCCTTTTCATACTCTTACAACCCTAGCACATGCACCAGGCGCAGAAAATTCTACCTTTTTCCAAAGAACCATGGGTACACTACTTTAATTTAATTCATAAAATAAATATATAAAGAATGCAATAAATAATGTAAAATTAAATATATTATTGTACATATATAAATATTCTACATGCCTAATATTTATCTGAGTTATTTTATAAAAATTTAAAAATAAATATTTCAATATAAAAATGTAGAATACATAGAATTAAATTTTACATTTTTAAAGATATTAAATGGAAAAACTGGTAACAAGTGTCTCATTATTCATCTATGTATAGTCTCATTCTATACCTCTGACGAGATAATAAAACATTGTTTTTCCACTATCCTATGTCCTATGTAAATTTTGAGTAGCATTACCCATGAGCTTTTGAAGATGGCTTGAATATAATCTAATGTTGACCCTTGGCTCATAATTCTGACCGTTAAAGGGACAACAGTTGAGTCACAGAAATAAAAGAACCATAAGTTGCCAGGAAACTCCACACATCTTCAGAAGCTTGATCCTCCTCAGAGTTCTTCTCAGTGAAAAGGGAGTAGAGACATGTGATCACACTGGGAAATTACTTAGAAACATACTATTCAAATCTTAGGTAAATCCCAAACACAAATGTTTGCATTATCATGTCCAGAAATATTCAGGCAGTGCTATTTGCTTTAGACAAATATTATAACCAATTGCAGAATGAACATAGTACTTAAGATACTGATGAAACTGTATAGTGCAGAGCAGTCAGATTGAAAAGTCTATTCTAGCTACAGAAAAACAATATAGACAAGGTGCACAAGCAAGCTATAGAGCAAAAAAGCTAGACTCAAAATAATATAAGCATATAATTCCACACAAAGTGGCATATGCATATAATTCTACTTGTATAAATTAACTTCTCAGTGCTAGCTATCAAATCTGGGGCCTTGGGCATGGCAAGCAAGCTCTCAAACACTAAACCCTTGTTTCCCATTTTAAAAAGGTTACTCAATTTGAAAGTGATAAACTAATGATATTGGACTTTGAGTAGTAAATCTGCTGGTCACCCTTGAAGACTAAAAGAAAAATGCCTTCTTTTTAAAGGGGTGACTTTTTAAAGGGAATTTCTTAGGTGTTGGAAATATCCTCTCTCCTGACTGGATTATGTTTTCCATCATATTCATTCACTTTATGGCAATTAATTGAACATATGATCTGCATACATCTGTGGCCTTTACAATACAAATACTCTCTTTACTCCCTTCTTGCCCCTGCTCCTTTTTTAGAACAAGGGGACTTAAATGCAATCAGTTCATGAGTGTTTTCTAGAAGCCACTTCCCTTAGTACTATTTCCCAATTCCCACTACCACCCACTCACCCTTCTCCCCCTTCCTGCTATTACCCACTCACCCTCCTCCCCCTTTTCCACTACCACCCACTTACCCTCCTCCCCTTTCACACTACTACCCACTCACCCTCCTCCCCCTTCCCACTACCACCCCCTCACCCTCCTCCCCCTTCCCACTACTACCCACTCACCCTCCTCCCCTTCCCACTACCACCCACTCCTCCTCCTCCCCCTTCCCACTACAACCCACTCACCCTCCTCACACAGAATTCCCACCCTCAGTCTTGTCTTCCTTTTGCTTCTCCAGGTGGAGATGACTGTTTCCACCTAAGGTTATGCAAGGCCTTGGCCACATCAGAGCTTGCATCTTCTCAACCCTGAGTCATAGTGCCATTGTGTCATCCATATTATTTGAGAAACATAACAGGAAAAACTGGGATCTCTCTCTCTCTCTCTCTCTCTCTCTCTCTCTCTCTCATTCTCAATCAAGTAGGAAAACCCCACAATAATAATTAATAATTAAGAGTGACTTCCAAGTGGCGCGAACAACTCTGCTAAGAGCCTAGAATTGAAAATCTGTCCTTGAGGGATATTATAGATCTCTTTGACAGTGTCCTTAAAATTCATTGTATCCATTTTAGAAATATAAAATGATCACTAATGCAGTAGGCATTTTACCTGTTGTTTTGGCTACAATGTTGAAAAATATGAATTTGGAAACTGTCAAAAAATAAATAAAAATTAAGAATCAGAGCAAATGAACAAAAAAGAGAAAAGTTTCCTCAAATTCCTTTATGCCGCTGAAGTAGGCACTGGCATAGAGGCTGTGCCGGGTTCATTCCAGTGTCTGCTTCTGGTTTCTAAAAGCAGTAGGCATTTTGTTTTTGTTTGTTTGTTTTACTTGTTCGAGGCTACTAAGTAGCCAGCCTTAGAAATGCTGGCAGATGATATAATAACATTTGTGGATCAGAAGATTCTGCCACTCATGAATCTGAGCTTGTGTACCTTTTCCCATCTTGGCCATAGCTCTCATGGAAGGTGTATAGATGGACTTGTAGACCTGTCTATAACACAGGCAGCTGTGTTACAGCGAAGTCATAGGCCTACAAACCCTTGCTCTATAGAGAAATACCATCTCTGATTTCTCTCTCTACATAAACATACTTGAAAGAAATAATCTTAGAACAAAGGCAAGAGTGCTCCAGATCAAAAGAAATGAAAAGCACCGAAAGAAAAGTGTTTTCAAAGGCAGGGTTCAGTGTTGGAGATACTAATGGCAGTGACTCAACTTGACGATGGTGCATGTAGTATCTTCCCCAAACCAGTTCTGTAACACAGTCCCAGTTGGGAAATTTGGGAACTCTATTCATCGTTTCTATCTCTCACAGCTATTGATCTTGACTAATACTCTAAAGAAGTGGTGACTCTTTACTTAAAAAATGCCTGTCCCAAACCACTTCCTGTTTTGTCTTCTATTTTACGTGGCTCCTTTAGCCTCTTAGGTGTCAGCTGCCTTCCAGCCCATTAAAGCCAGGTGTAAGATACCTGTTGCCTTCAGTCTTAGAAAGACTGAGTGTATATATCATCCACAGGCTGAACCTGGAGAAAAATGCCCTTGTGAACAATTTCTGAAGGTGTTAGATCCCTGGATTTTGGGTTTCTAGAACCCTGAGGAGAGTCTGTCATAATCTACATGAAGAAACTCATCTTCCAAAGGACATAGAGGAGTCTGACCATTTGTTGATTGATTATTCTGCAGCAGTAATGCCTCCTATAAAACCATTTCTTTGTACCTGAAAAATAAATTTTGTTCATTGACTTGCACAATTGCAATTGAATAGTAATCTGTACATCAATATTCTCTCTATACCCTTTAGTACTGAAACTCATAAAAAATTTTATTTGAAGGATTCTCTCTCAAGTTAATATTGGTTTAATAGTTAATATTAGTTTTCACCTCTAAAAATATTTCATAATGTCCTTACCATAGCTTTTTTTTTCTCATAATTTTCCAAGGTGACTTTCATATACTGTATCCTGGTAACTCTAACATGAGCTAATTTATCCTTCTATCTCTGTAATGCACATTAATTTAATGTTACACTGCGGTCTCCCTCAACTATTAGAATAAGGAGGCCTACCACCATCTTCTGGTTTGCTGCCCAATTCAAAAAGAGAGAAGGGGACAGGAGACAGATGGCTCGTTGACTTAGAGCACTTGATTTTTGCAGAGGTGCTGGTTTGATCCTCAGAACACACACTGTGACTCACAATCTCCTGTAACTCCAGTTCCAGTGGTTCTTATGCCCTCTCTGGTTTCTCCAGGCACCAAGTACACATGTGGTACACATACATGCATGCAGGAAAACTATAAACTAAAACAAAGGAATCTTTTTAAAAATGAATGAAAGCAGGATGTCTGCGTGCAGGCACTTACACTACTCTTACTGTTTCTCCATAAAACATGCTGTGTGTAAGACTTTATTTTAAGCAAATAAATAGTACTGGTTTGTTTATTGAAGACCCAGTTTATGTGTATGTGTCTGTAAGAAAATGTGCAGGTGAGTGCAGATTTTTTTTCCTGGGGGGGCGGTGCGGGGAGATGTTGAATCCCTTGGAACTGGAGCTATAGGTGGATGTGACTTAAGGTGGGCACAAAGAACTAAACTCAGGTCCTCGGTGAGAGAAGCAAGCACTCTTAACCACAGAACCATTTCTCCGGCCTCAATGTTTACCATTTTAACTGGACAATAAACAAAACTTTTTATCATAGAGAATGTATTGTTTATTTCCATGTGCCATTTCTTGTTTTCTTGATTTCCCGTTTTCTATTTTGAAAGTGTATTTCATTTACATATGATTTGGAGAATGGGGGAGGCAGATTCTAGATATTTGGCCTTGAACTCAACCTTCCTGCTTCAGCCTCAGAGTGCTGGGGTTACAGAATCATGCTAACACATCTAGCTCTTCATTTATACATTGTCCATTTTCTCACTATGTAGCATGTAGCTACCTGTAAACATATAAATACTTGTGCTGGCTTGGGAACATGCCCAACTGAAAGAATGCTTGTGTAGTATACACAAAACCTTGGCTTCCATCGGAAGTAACAGGTAAGCTAAGCTTGGTAGTTCCTGCTTAAAATCTTAGCATTTTGGAGGAAAATCAAACGTTCAAAACCTATATGTATGTATGTACATCAACTGCATGCATGATGCCCAAGGAGGCCAGAAGAGGGTGCCAGATTACCTGGACTGGAGATGTGATGTAAACTACCATGTGGGAACTGGGAATTAAATCTGTGCCCTCTGCACGAACAGTTAATGCTCTTAACTGCTGAACCATTTCTCCAACCCCAAATGAGATCCTGTCTTAAAACAAAAAACCAAACAACATAAGCCTCAGTTGCTAGGAACCCTAAAGCAATGGCAGCTGCTTCTTCTTCTTCTTCTTCTTCTTCTTCTTCTTCTTCTTCTTCTTCTTCTTCTTCTTCTTCTTCTTCCTTCTCTTTCTTTCTCTCTCTCTCTCTCTCTGTGAAAAAAGTGTACCATTTTATAAAGAAATGTCACAAAATGGTTAGTCAATTTATTTTTCACTTTAATACTGGTAATCTATAATCTCTTTTTAAGATGTAATTTTGAGTTAAGGGGATTTCTTAGGTTTGTATGAGACTGTGGCGAGTAGAGAATATTGGACTATAATAAAATACAAACCATGATTAATGTGCCCTAATTGGTGGTGGTGAAGACCAGGCCAGTTGTTTAAAGATCAGTAAGTTGTTAATGTGCCCTGATACTTTCCAACTCCTTGAGAAAAGAGTATGGTAGTTTCTACTAGGAAACAGAATAGTCCTTCTGAGTCAAGATGACAATTGTCGTCAAAATGCATAGTCAGGGACAAAGAGGTGACTCCAGGGATAAATGAGAGATGGTGCTTTCCATGCAAGGGTAAGTACCTACTTTAGATCCTTAGAACCTGGGTAAGCCTGATGTAGTAATCAGTAATCCCAGCACACCCATGGTAAGATCATAGAGATGAGAGTACAACTGAAGCTCCCAGGCTAGCTAGCTTACAGTATGCAGCAGAGAACAGCAGGCCCTGCTTCAAACAAATTGAAAGTTGAAGGCTGACACCATCTTCTGACTTCAATCTATATGTCTGTATGCACCACACACACACACATACACACACACACACACACACACACACACGCATGCAAGCTCATGTGTGCATAAATGAAAGTTCTTGGAAAGAGCTCCACCTTCTACTGAACTTTCTGCAAGGCTGATTGAGAACTTCAATGACTGAGGAGGGTTACAGGTCCAGAGGTTAATTACCATTTATCTTGGATTATCTTCACCCCCTCCCCCTTACTAACCATTCCTTGCCCTCCTCTGTGTCTGACCTAGCATCTTGAGACTAACAGGCAAGATCTTTTGGAATACGTTAACAAACCATTACTTTTCACCACACGAAGATACTGTCAAGACAAGCTTAATGGTATTATTAAAAGCCATACATTTCCTTTATATGGTTTTTTTTACAGTTTATTACTTAATACATGAAATATATTGTATTATTGAATCTTCACACAAACCAAAGGGGGAAAAATCATTTTTTTACATTAGTTTATTCTTTGACAATTTCATACATGTCTATAATACTGTAATTCATTCTGGTCATGCTCACCCCTTGAACTTTTCTTATCCTTATTCCATTCTCAAGACCTCCCCCACACACAAACACACACACACATGCACACACACTCATTCCTCCTACTAAGTCTTAGTTGCGCTTAAGTCAGATTCCAGGAGGTTTCTAGTGGTTTTTTAGTCCTGAGCTTTAGAGATGTCTGTGTTCTCAGTGCTGTCTCCTCTCGCTGACTCTCAATTCCTATTTCCTGCTGGAGGGAAGCATCCTGACAGCAATATGCACAGACTGTGTTGCCCTGGAGGATTCAGAAATGGTCCTCATTTATTTTCAAGAGCACAGGAAGGGACTTCAGGGAACTACCTAGAGACTGGGGGTTGACTTTCAGTGTGAGAATGACATGCTTATATCTACAGTCCTACCCTGGAGAGTTCCTACAAATATACCATAAAGCCCTTAAACCTTCTAGCTTCAAGAAGATACAGTGTCAAAGGAAATGGCCCAAATCATCCTCCCAAAGAGTATATACTCAAGCACATTCAGACTGCCTGAAACTTTACCTCCTCAAATGCTAAACATCTTTGGGTGAACTGCAAGATTATGTCAGGTTAGTTCCCACATTTTGGCACAATGTTCAAACCTCTTTATAATGTTACTAGGGCCTGAAGTTGGAATTTTAGAATGGACCCCTGAGATGTAAGACTTTTAGTCTCTAAAGTTAGCCCTAAATTAGACTCCATCCCTGGTCATTCCAGACTTAACAAAACCTTTCACTCTCTAAGTTGCAGAATAACAGAATTGATACAGGTGTATTGACTAAAATGGCTGGCCTCTAAGTTTCAGTTTCTTGATGAGTAAAGACAATGTAACTGTTATGAAAAACAACTGAAATTACTTCTATAAAACGTGTAGCAATCTGTCAGAGGACACCAAGGCAAACTTGAGTCTTGGTTGCAAAAGTAGTAGTGCATGGAAAGAATGGAAGAAAACTAACATAATGAAATGATGTGCTTCAGATGAACACAGGAGTAACACTGGCAGTCCTGAGAAGTTAACATCATGGTATAGATTTAGGAGAATATCTTCTCAATGTTAGCAGGTAGAATCCACATAATGGATGGAATCCCAAAAGACCATAAGTTGGGTAGACTGAGGCATCAAGGATTGAACCTTAAAATGCCTGCTTGCGTCTGGCCATTCAAGGACAAGGTCAGGCTAGGGGAACAGAGGCAGGGCCTGTGGATATAGCCCATTTGATAAAGTGCTTTTTTAGTTTGTATGTTGTTCTGGGTTTGATTCCTAGCAATACATAAAACTGGGTGTAATGGCATGGACTCCTAATCCTAGCACTAAGGAAGTACAAGTAGGAGGATCCAGAGTCCAAGGTCACCTTCAGCTACATAACAAGTATATATACATATACACTAAATATATAACACATTAAATATACTAAATATATAACATATATATTTGTAGTAATATCCAATTAAATACTAAAATTGATCCCGGCAGTGGCAGATGCCACACATCAAAATTGTCCTCCAGAAGCATATGTCCATACACATAGGCATGCACATACATGTGTACACAGATGCATAACACACACACACACACACACACACACACTACACACACACACACACACACACACACACACACACACACACACACACAATAGAAGAGCCAGGCCACGTCAGTATAATATTTACTATGGCTGTTAATCTCTAGCCACCATTATCTTTGCCAATGCTGAGTGACTGGTTGTTTTAGGTCTCTACTCTCTTAGATCACACCACCTTCTGAGGTAGATCATACTACCACGCTGGTGGCCTTTACTGTCTGCTGTTTATTCCAATGCTGAGTCTCTTACTTAACTTGGGGTTCACTATATTAATTTTTTTCACTAAGATTATGGCCTGAAAGCCCCAGCAATCCTATTTTGAGCACACACACACACACACACACACACACACACACACACACACACCAGTTCTGAGGTACAGGTGACCACAGCCATACCTGGCTTTTTACCTAGGTGCTAGAGACTCAGACTCAAGTCTCCATGCTCACACAGCAAGCCCTTTTATCAACTGAGCCCTCATCACAGCACACAATTTATATTCTGTGATTGCACTCTTCCAACTCCAGTAACTTCTGCTAACAAATTTTAAATTTAACCAACATTTTCCCACCTTTTCTATTTAACATGTTTTCTTTCAAAAGTTAAGTTGTTCAAATCTATTGAATTGTTGAATTTCATTTGTTTTTATGATATTGGATCACACTGTGATCAAATTGTGTTATTTACAGAAAAGTCCTGTTACTAGTTGTGGCATAGCTTAGTCCTTGGCACACACCTTTAATCCTTCTGGCTGGAATACAGACTTAGTCTTTAATACACACCTTTAATCCTAAACAATGAAGGTAAAAATAGCTTGTAGCAGTTTGAAATGTAGTTAGTTTGTAGAATGTTCGAAAATGATTTCTAATTGTGTAGCAGACAAAGTGACAAATCAGAGAAGGATTTGAGAGAATAGGATATACCCAACTCTCATGAGAACAGAGAGGAAAGGGAAGCTACTTAAAAAGAGGTAGGAGGCAGGCACTTTCCCTGGGACAGTTACACAGAGACAAGTTGCAGAGAGAGAACAAGCTCGACAGAGGAGAAGATAAAATGAGCTGGAGAATGAGAAGGAGCCAGAAGATTAGAACAGAGTGCTAGAGGTAGTTTTAGACCAATTTAGAGTAATTCAGGAGAAGCTGAGAGAAGCCAGATTGAATCAGTCATTTTGGAGAGGCGTTTGAGCCAGAACAGCTGAGTTGAATCAGCCAGTCAGAACTCAGAAAGAACTAGAAAGGGTAAGCTTATTCAGCAGCAAACTCAGAGGCTGAAAACATTTTAGACTTAGATTAGATTGTACAGAGGCTAGAAGCTTCTTGGACTAGGCCTAGGTTAGCAGACAGAAACAGTAAGCCTCCGAGATTACAATTACTACAAGAGAATAAAAGTTATTTCCTTGGGTATTGATTTGATTCTGCTGTTTATTGCTTTATGTTGTTGGCAATGCTATATAACAATAAAGCTCTGATTTCACTGGAGTAGCCTCAACATAGAGAGCTAGAGGACACTTACCTTTCTGTGCGTAATGAGGAAAAGCCTTTTATCTCTCTTTTGATGAGCTTTTTCTTCTTCCTCACACATTCTTGTATATGTAAATCAGCCTACCTGAAGAGTTTGTATTTGAAAAAAAAAAACCTCAAGCACGAATAATATGTTAATATCATATATACCTAAATCCAAAGATGTCAAGTAAATAGTAGCTGAAGAGGAAATGTTCATTTTTCCACCAAGGGCCTGCTGCATATTGAAATGTTTCCTAGAGCAAGCTTTCCTCTTTCTAGACTGTTTCAATAGTGAATAGCTTTAAATTTCATTTCCAAGCTCTCTTGAGCTGTAGTTCATGACTTGCAATAGAAAAACCTGAGCTCAGGGAAATGTGGTCCAGGACACTTTGTAAGTGGCATCGGAGAAGAAAGCTCCAGACATTTTTTGCAAGTCTCATCTGGCACATAGGACACAGAATGTCACAGTTATAAAATCGTCTGAGTTTAAAGTAGCAGGAAAAGGACACCCAAGTAAAGCTCACATGTGGAGAAATGTCAAATGTGCCCACAGTTTCCGCTCTGAAAGTTTCTTCCTGTGTTAAGTGACTTGGGCTAAACTCCCATAGCTATAACTGAAAATGGAAAGTGATTATTTTAACATAGATCAGTGGCTCTCAAAGTTGTTAATCTCAGAATTTCTTTTGATTTTTGTTTTTCTTTACAATGCCAGGCTAGGAAGAAGCCCAAGCCCTTACATGAACTAGGTCAGTAAACTACCAACAATCTGTCATCCCAGCCCTGTTTTCTATCTCTTCCCTGGCCATCTTGAGAAATGGCTGGATGTTTCTATCTATATCTGCATTCAAGTTGGGTCTACACCCCTCACACACACACACACACACACACACAGAGCTAGAACTCTCTACTGCAAACTCATGAGAGAACAAGAGCGAAACTGTTAATCACCGCACTTGTGTTTTCATGAAAATTCTTTTGAGCTTCTTGACTGAAAGAAGTTCATGAGCTCTCCAGACCCAGTAGAAAACACAACTGTAAGAACATGTGCTTTCTGGAGGGTTCTTGTTACTTCCCAGCACTCCTGGGTGTTTTGGTGCTTGTGTTTCTTCTGAGATTTGACATTAAACGTAAACCGGAGCCAGGAAAGGCTAAATCTACAACCAAGTTCAAGGACTCCAGTCTGTCTGGAGCCAGAAGTAGGATTGAGCCAAGAGACCACTGCTTTCCATACATTCCTCAAGCTACTGAGTAGTACATAGACCACTTAGCATCCTAGGTAATGCCAATGCAGCCCAGCATACTATGTACTGCCAGTACCAGAAAATAAGATCTCAGAAACAAGGAAATTAGAGACCAAGCCAACTTCTTGGCGTGCAGATTCTCTAACTAGAGTGCAGATCTCTGTGTTATAACCAGAGGCAAGAAGAGACCTTTTGGGTTTGAGTACCAACACTCCCAGGCTGTTCCATATCTCAGGACAGAGCATCTCTGATATTGTGGCACAAGAAAGATCTGCATCTGGCTGTATTGCACAGCCAGTGGGACTTATTTGTCATCGGTTGGGAAATACTGAAATACAGTGTTGCTCAACGAAGCAATTTAGGATGCCATGCCTGGTTTCTGTAAGTGCCAGCAACTGAGCAGATGACAAGGGAATCGAATCCCTTAACTCACGGCTCTTTGTGATGTCACGTATTTGTTTTCCTTCTTTCTTCCTTTATGTCTCCCTTCATTTCTTTTCTTTCTTCCTAAATAATTGTTATCCATCTTGTATGAACCAGGTACTGTGACAAGCATAATTTCACCAGGCTCTGGATAACAATTTCATTTACTCTTTACCTATTAAATTCTCCTTCCTAAATAAAAGAAAGTCACGAGCTTTATAGAAAAATTGAAAATACGATTCAGTATAAAGCAGGCAATACCTGTCCTAATGAATATCTAGGAGGTAATTTTGATCAATTCTCCTTGAGTTTTGCTGTATTTTTACACACTTGATATTACGTGGATAGCAATTTTGCGTCCTTGTTCGATTAATATTGTGTCTTCGGCAGTTTCAGTGTCCTTAAAAATCACCATAAACATTGTGATTCCTGCAGTTGGTCATAAATAGTTCACTGGAAAAGTCCTACTTCTCATTGCAGAATCCCTCTGGATACATTCCTTCTCAGAAATGGAATTGCAGGTGAGAAGAACATGTACATTTTATAGTTTTGTTAGCATATAGAAAAATTCCTTTCCCGTCAACGATATCCAAAATGACAGCATGAATCAGGGGAGCTCATCGAATCCTGTCCTAGCCAGCAATACAGAAATGGCTGGCTACAAATAAGCAGTCCCTGATGACATGTTGTTTGTTTGTTTTTTATTTTGATTGTTTTAATGTACATAGTAGTAGAGGCTGAATATCCTCATGCATGTTAAGCACTGCTTTAGCACTGAGCTACCTCCCCCAGTCCTCTTCTTGTGATTTATTTGAAGAAAGGATCTCTTGAAGTTGCTCAGACTGGCTTTGAACCTACTGTTCCCCAGCATATCCTGCAGGGTGAGGCCATCCAGTCCCAGAGTCCTGAGTAACTGGAGTTATAGGTCTATAGATTCCACACACACCCCCATATCGTTCTCTTCCTTTTTTCTTCAATTTCTCCCTAGATTTGTGAATTTTGGTTAATCTCGAGATTAAATCTTTTAAAATGAAAGGAAAACTATACCATAGATTAAAATTTGAAAGCTAAGAATAAAATCTCTCAACTGCTATAGTACTTCTTCATAAACTGCTTAAGTCACCCCCAAATTGTGGCAGACGCTGAAACTGTTTCCACACAGCTTAATCGGAGAGGTGCTAGAAAGGCCGTCACACTGTGCATCAAACGGGCGTGGAAGCTGGCCAGTTGGCATTAGAATAGGTTTTACTACTCCAACAGCCTATTTAGACATCACTGGCACTGTCTATGTAGGACAGCATCATTGTCAACTCTGAAGTTACAGTCCCTAGGCACAACAGCCCCTCAAATGGTAATAGAACTATTTCTATACTTCCTTAATAATAAAATCTAGTTTCAAAGTTGGATAGGAGCCTCTGAGTGGCTGAATTTTTCACATGTAGTGTCCTGACTGCCAATGAGCCAGACAGAACATACTGAGTCATTTTGACACTTATGAAAACATTTTAATTCAACAATTATTTATTAGTTTATTCATGAACGTGTGTGTGTGTGTGTGTGTGTGTGTGTGTGTACGAGAGGACAGCTTCAGGAGTTAGTTCTTTCCCTCTAACATGTGGGAGGGATAAAATTTTGTTAAGCAGAGCAGCAAGCATCTTTACCCTCTGAGCCATCTTGCCCCAAATGCTACTTCTGTTTTGAGACTGAATTTTCTGTGCGGGCTGCACTGACCAAGAACTCTCAAGTCTAGTCAGTTCTCCCAGATCAGCCTCCAGTTAGTTGGAACTACAGGAATGCACTACCCTACTCTTCTTTGAAGAGAGACTTTGGATGCTAGGTAATAAAATCTGTAATCAGTCACTCTTATAAAGTTGTATATGGAATTAAGAATGTGATTATTTTTCACTAGTATCACCAGACTATAGATTGCCTAGTACACAAGGTGACTATCCCATCTAGAATGTCAGGCTCAAATGTCCACCAAATCTTCAATTACCACTGAAGTGCATACACACACAGGAATGATGGTCCTGGGACTCAGGGAAACAGAAAAGTCTGAGGGACTCACCTCCTACTTGGCTATTGTGGGTAGACCATCCTAAAACTTTTTCTGATAAATATTAAAAAAAAAAAACTGAATTTTGAAGTGCTAAGGATGTTGCTCAAGGTTAAAACTCATCCTTGGCACACTTGAAACTCTGGGTTTGATCCCTCTGACAGCAAATGAATATAATTAAAGACTTGAATATCTGTGGAATTTCCTGGTTTTGCTATTTGGAACTAACATACATACATACATAAAACAAAACAACAGCATTGCCTCTTGAAAAACCAAGACTGCAGACTGCCTAAGGCAATGGAAGCTTATTTTCATACCACAGTAGGGTGGTGTCACCTTAGAAGGGACCAAGGGTCAGCAGATAAGAGCACTGACTGCTCTTCCAGAGGTCCTGAGTTCAATTCTAAGCAACCACATGGTGGCTCACAATCATCTGTAACGGGATCTGATGCCCTCTTCTGGTGTGTCTGAAGAAAGCAATGGTGTACTCATGTACATAAAATAAATAAACCTAAGAGAGACACACACACACACAGAGAGAGAGAGAGAGAGAGAGAGAGAGAGAGAGAGAGAGAGAGAGAGAGAGAGCGCGCCAAGGGTGAATTAAACATCTCAGAAAGTGGCAGGGTCAGAGTTTGGTTTCCAAAGGAAAAGCCAACCAAGACAGTCAGTGTGTCCACCCCACCTGTGGTGTTTTCTTCCACTTGGAGCTGTGTTCCCACAGAAGCTGAAGGCCCCCAGTCTCATCAGTAATAGCCAGTGTTCTTAAAAGGTTGGCCAGTTGGCACCATCTGCTCCCTCAAGGAAGCAGCTTTTGAGGTCGGCTTACTTAGAGTTTCAATCACTGAGATAAAGCAGCAAGTCAAAAATCAACTTAGGGAGGAAAGGATTTATTTCACTTCCACCGCACAGTCCATTCTTGACGGATATCAAGGCAGGAACTCAAGCAGGATTGGAATCTGGATGCAGGACCTTATGTTGAGGCCATGGGAGGGAGGGTGCTGCTTACTGACTTGCCCCCCTTGGCACCTAGGATAACCTGTCCAGGGGTAGCACCACCCACAATGGACTGGTATCCTCCCACACCAATTAGTAATTAAGAAAACACCCTACAGGCTTGCCTAAGGCCCCCTATCTTGTGAAGGCATTTTCTCAAATCAGGTTCTCTCTTCGCAGATGGCTCTATCTTGTGTCAAGTTTCCATAGAAAACTTGCCAGCACAGTCGTCAAATCAGAAGGGATTCTCCCTCTCCCTCATCCTTTCTCTTCTTCCTCCACACTCACCACATTTACAGCATGCCTTCTAGTACTTTGCAGCTAAGTAAAACTCACAGATACATAATTTTGCTTGTCTCTGTCTTATTCATGGAAAACGTATAAGATGCAGCTTTTATACACGGGGCTTTGGTAAATATGGATCGCTGTGTGTACTGTGTCTGACTCAGATCGAGGGCCGTACTAAAGATCCTGCATATGCTGGTGACACTTATAGTCATGGTGAGGAGCTATCCGTTTGTATTTTCCTAGTTCAAGAAGGTGGGGAGCGGGAGAGTGTTTCACGGCGGCAGTGCTTAGTCACGGTTAAATCTCAAAATGAGATTCCGATATAAAGCCATAACCCTATATCTAAACCATTACATCGGCAAATCCAGCTTCTTCACAGCTTGTGTGCTCTGCAGTTTTGGAGTCGCCCAGCCATTTCCCCAGCTTCTAGGTGAAGTTGATGATTCACTGAGCTGTCCAGGTGGTCCAACTAGGGCAGTGAGCATGCAGGTAGCCCGGGGGTTAAATCACAGGCAACCATTTCCATCTGGCCTTAGGTCATTAGCAGGGACCCGCCACCCCAGACAAGTTCTGCAGCATGTGGGAGGCTGTGGCTACAGAGGGGGCGGAGGCAGAGGCGGAGGCCGCACCCAGGGGCTGGGGAAGGGGGAGGGGAACGGACCATCGCTGTGACAATTCCATTCCCTACTGCGGCAGAGAGCGCCGCCACAGATTCAGAGGCCATTGGCCGGCGCGTCGGTTTGCAAGGACGCTTGGGCTGTCCCACTAGCCAGAAGAGAGAGCCCAAGCCACGGAAGACATCCGAGCTCGTCCGACCAAGAGCAAAGAGAACCCAGAGGCCCGCACCAGACCAATCTACGAGCGCCTCCCAGCCTGGTGCCACCGTCACCGAGCGCCGGTGCCTTGCGGTGCAGCCACCGCCGCCCGGGCTGCAGAGGCCACACGGATGCCCGAGCCACGCGGCCCGCGCGGGGGCAGCCGCCGCAGTCGCCATCCCACACAAGCTCCGGACGCGCACGACTGCTGGTGAGTGGCCGCGCACGTGTGCCCGCTGGCACGGAGGTGCGTGGAGATGACGGGTGCCTTCCTGTCGCCCTGCGGTCCCCGCCCCCACGCGCCCCTCTCCCGCTCCAGGGTTAGCTTCTTCTAGCTGGGGAAGGCGGAGACTGTGGTTCCTGATCTCTGGGCCCTCAGGGCGGTGACCAGGACCCGGCTGCGCGTGCTTTTCTGTTCCAGACTTGGGGTGCATCCTTGCAGATGATGTCAGGATTCCGAGAGCCCACCTCACTGGTTTTGCGTGGGGCTCCACGTCTGCTGCGCCGGATGTCAAGGAGGGAGGGGCGAGAAACTGGTAAAGCACCTTCATACTAGAGGGTGGGGGGAGGAGAGGACTTTCTAGATGCCTCGTGAGACATATTCTCTTACTGGAATAACTTGAGTGTTCGCTAGAAGTCTCAAGGGAAATGCGCAAAAAGATGCAATGCTGTTAAAACATAATTTTCTCAGAACTCTTCGAAACAACTGCTGACAGTCTAGAGGCCAAAGTGCTGTGGTTAATTGAAATGTAAAAGAAAAAAATCACAATGAAGCAGTAATTCAAAAAACGAATCTGATTTAGAGGATTGGGGAAAACAATCTCTAGGTTGGTGTGACGGGGAGGGGCCTGTCTGCCTTCCTAAAATGAGTGTTTGGTCACTAGTAAGCCCTGGTGAGCACACCACTTTCCAGACATCCTGCTAGACAGGAAAATTAAACCAAGTCTTGGGTTTCAAAAGTGTTTCCAGAAATAAGCCTAATCTGAGCTCTGTCAAGGTCAATACAGACTCGTGAGAGCAGACAAAAATTAACACTTGAATGTTTGACTTCCGGTTTCAATTTGTAAGTAGTATTTGTTTCGAGACCTGTTTCAATGGGAAGTTGTTTGTTTTGTTTTTCTTGTTTCTGGCAGATGCTAATTTGAATTTTATAAATGTACTCTGTAACTAGACTCTGCTGGGCATTTTCTAGATACACTATAAATATGTGTTCATTGTAAACACGTTAATGTCTGAGCAGTAGGCTGAGTCTGTTAGACCAGTGGTTCTCAACCTTCCTAATGCTGTGAGCCTTTAATACTGTTCCTCATGTTGTTGTGACCCTCCCCCAATCCTAAAATTATTTTTACTACTTCATAATTGTAATTTTGCTACCTGTAATGCAAATATCAGTGTTTTCTGATGGTCTTAGGTGTCTCCTATGAAAAGGTCAAAAGGTCATTAGACTTGCAAAAGGGTCGTGACCCATAGGTTGAGAACCCCTGGGCCAGAGCCAATCAATTCCAAAGGGAGGGTGGGGAGGTGGTAGGGGATGGTATTGGGATCATCCAGGAAAATTAACTGGATGTAAGTTGTCTGTTCCATTCACAAATAGCAGCGTGTGTAGCTTGTGGAAACCTGTTGTTGAGTATACCTCAGCTGTGATGTGTGCATCAACTGTTTCTTGGGAATTTTAAGAAGAATTTTATTTTCTTGTTTGCTTAAGTAGAATATGCATCTATAAAGGCAGATGTGAAGTCCTTTACCCCTCTCTAAGGGGTCGTGTGGCTTGGAGAGAGCAGTTAGGGGCCTGGTGTTCTGCAGGTGTGCTCAGCCTCAGCGGGTAGGCTGAACAGTGTCTTTGGGGTTGGTTGCTGAAAGGCTTGATAAAAAGTTAAAGACCTGTTACTAATAGCGAAGGCTTTCTCCTTTCAGTTGGTTGAGACCCTTACTTTCAGGATTCTTCTCAGGTCTGCTTTTAAGAACAGAACCATCTAGGGAATAAAATAAGAAAAGACTGATCATCCTCAAATTACCTTTTTAATAGGCAAAGAAATCGACTTCTTTGGTACATGTACATCATTATACTGTTCTTATTAGGTCCCCCCACCACCCTTCCCCTCACTCCTCCTGTTCCCCTTCAGCCCCATAGTTCCCTTTCTGCCTCAGGCCATGTGGATTACCCTTCTGTCCCTCCTTCCCCTTCATGTTAAATAGACAAATAGACTTCTTTCTCCCTCTCAGGACCCCTTTTCACTTTCATATTCCCCCACAACCCACCCACCTCTCTCTCTCTCTCCACACACACACACAAGTATAAGCTGAACTCTGGAATCTGCACACAAGAGAAAATGTGCTGTTTGTCTTTCTGAGTCTGGCTCATTTTGTTTAACATAACGACCCTTTTTTTAATCGTTATAATTTCATGTTTACGGCTGAATAAAAATAACACTATAGGTTTTCTTTATATAGTTATGCATGGATGGACATCTGGGCTGATAATTTTTACTCAAAATTATGAGAGGAAGTCATGTCGATGGCCCCGAGTCTATGTCAAGCGTTCTCTTAGCCATTGTTTTCAAGTTAGGGACATTTTTTTCATGTATTTACTTAGTGTGTGTGCCCATTAAGAGGACAACTTTGGGGATTGGTTTCCTTCTTCCAACATCTGGGTCCTGTGTATTCAACTCAGGACCTCAAGCTTGGTGCAAGCACTTTTACACACTGGACCATCTCTCAAGCCAAGCCAGCTGACTTTTTAATCAACCCACTGGGTATCTGTGTGTTTCTGTTTAATCCAGTAATTTTTTTCTTGACCTCCTTAAGGACTTATAAGTTATTTCTGTTGAAACTATGAGAAATGACTCATGATCACTGCTGAAAACACCAGAGCCAAGTTTCCATCCCTTAGGGCTGATAGGTTTCAACTGTTCAATAAATAGTTGTCAAATGAGTAACAGATTCTAGAATGTCTTTGTCTTACCAACCTAACTTACATAGACTCTTCTGGTATTGATTTTCTTTTTGGACGTAACTTTAAATGAATCACTAAAGCACTGTATCAAATCAAAGCAGGGTCAATGTATTCAACGAAAAAGATCAGCTTCCACAATAGAAGGACCAATAGCTATTTTTCTCAACCTTCCTAATGCAGCAACCCTTTAATACAGTTCCTTATGTTGTGGTGACCCCCAACCATAAAATTATTTCATTGCTACTTTATAACTGTAACTTTGCTACTGTTATGAATTATAATATAAACATTTGATATGCAGAATATCTGATATGTGACCCTGGTAAGGATTGTTCAATCCCAAAGGAGTCAAGACCCACAGGTTTAGAACAACATAAAGCACCATATTGCTATCTACTGACACCTCCCAGCTCCCTGAATGTGTAAACTCTCCTATTGGACTGTGTCCTGTTGAACTATGCCCTATTAGGGGCATATTCAGAAATCCTGAGCTGACATCACAGAGTCCCATTCTTGAATAATCTGGATGGAACTACATCTGGATGTGGCTTTTGTCAGAGATTATTTGCATTTCTAAGCAAATCCACTGAATGGCTAGAACAGTCCTTCCTCTCTTTAGACCAAGTAGAGAGGCCAGTTTAACATTTGGCAAACTGCTCAGTTTCCAAAGCACACATCTTTTTATTCTCTTTCTAATTTTTAAATGAAGTTCATATTATTTTTGACTATTGAAGCGCTTGGCTTAGAGACATTAATTCAGATGGGTGACTCTTTCATAACCCTTATTTATGAAAAACAGTCCTTTCATCCAAACACCAGTGAGTCCTATGATTCTTTCGGAATGCTAGAAGTTTATTTTCTTGTTGCTGCAGTTCTGACTTTCCATTAGTAATCACTAGCGATTCTCTCTGTGATTCCAGATCTAATTTCAGGATGGAAGTTAGAAAGCTACCAGAATTGACCTAGATAATAATACTGTATCGTTTAACAATAAAGCAAAAATTATTTTCTATGTTCTTCCCTTTATGTGTTTCTCTGAAGCGACTTCTCTCGTTTGGGATTAAAAATGAACCACCCCCAAAAATAAATATGCAAAAATAAAATTGCTTTTCATAGTTTTGAAGTAACACTGCACCGCTATTCTCTGCGTAAATGAAATATAACTTTAAAAAAAAATCAGTAGCCCTTTGTTATAAGTAGGCTTTTGAGAACTTCCATGATTTCTCACGCCCCCTGTAAGCCAGGTGCTGTGATTTAAACTTATGGGTTAGACAATGGCAGGTTCCTTGATAGAAGTGGTGGAGGCATGTTTCCATAAGTGCATTCTGGCAACTGCTGAAGTGGGTTAGAAAAAGGAAGGAGGACATGGTGATCTGGTGTTTGGCATCAACAACCTGGCCCAAGATCCTTGGGACACCAAGATGAAGACAACTTCAGGTGTCAGGGTTCCTTATGTGAAGAGGCATAAAAATAATCAGCAGCATGGTACACTTGTTCAGGCATTACCAGTCGATCTCAGCATCCTTTTCTGTGGAGCCCTTTAGTACTTCAGAACCTTGCAAAGTTTGGGAAGTATTTAACAATAGATATTAGTTGCTGGCCATGATATCTCAAGGATGGTGGGTTGGTTAGAAACATGAGTTTATTTTGTTATTTATTAGTTGTGTCATTGGGCAAGTTACTGACTTCTTTGAGGCTTAGCTTTGTCATCTTCCAAATGGGTGGCTAATTTCTATCTCCTAAGAGTTGAATTGGAATACATGAATAAGTAGGTGTGTAAATAAATGGGGTCTGATACAAATGAGGAGCCATGTGTGCTTGTTATTTTTAATATTCATAAAGCATCTATTTGTAGTAGACACCTGATTTGCATATTTAAAAATTGAAGTACAAAGGAGCCAGGTACAGTGTTAAGTGCCATAAGCCAGCTGGTGACAGAGCTGGAGTCAAATTGAGACTGTCTGCTTCCAACACTTGCTTTCTTTCTGCGTGTGTGTTCCCTGTCACCCATACTGCACACTGACTTAGAGATACTGGCAAATACAGTGTGTGTGACTTTTGTTCTCAGGAGGCATCACAGCTCCCAATTCAAGCATAGACTCTGAATCTCCCACCTAGGATTGGTACCCAGGTTATTGTACTTTTTGGAGGACAATTTTTCCTTGATGTTTAGTATTTGATAAATGTTGTTTTCACAAAACCGTTAATGGAAACTCCATGGAATCTACAAGAGTAACCCTAGTAATGGGGAACACGGGGTCTGAACTAGCCATCTTCTGTAACTAAGCAAGGCCTCAAGTGGAGGGGTTGGCACACTAATACAGTCACAAAACCTTTGACCTACAGATCATCCAACTGCAAAGTGTGCTGAAACCAGAGCCCGAATCATCATCATCAGAGACCAGAGAAACTTCATCCAGCAACTAATGGAACCATATGTAGGGTCCCACAGTCAAACATTAGGCAGAACTGAGGGAGTCCTGTGAAGAAGGCAGGAGAAAGGAAGGATTGGAGGAACCAGAGCGGTCAGGAACATAACATGGCCCACAGAATCAACTGATTGGGACTCATGGGATCTTGCAGAGATCAGGGGTCTGACTTAGTTCCTCTGCATATATGTTATGGCTGAATGGCTTGGTGTTCTTCTGGAAATCCCAGTGGGAACAGGGTCTCTCCCTGACTCTTTTGCCAATTCATGGGACCCCTTTCCTCCTTCTGGGTTGCCTTTTCCAGACTTAATGTGATCGTATGTGCCTAGTCAGTAGCTAGTTGTGCTGTGTTTGATTGATGTCCCTAGGAGGCCTGCTCTTCTCTGGGAGGTAGGGAGAGCGAGCAGATCTGGGGGAGAGAGGAGGTACTGGGGAGAATCTTGGGTGAGGAGAGAGGAAACTACAGTAGTTTGGATATAATATATGAGAGAAGAATGCAAAAATTTCTTAAAGAGAATTATAATACACACAGACACACAAACACACATATACATGTGTGTTTATATATAAATATGTATATGTGTGCATATATATATGCATGTTGGCCTTGAACCCATATGGAAAACAGAAAATAACTTTTAGGAGTTGGTTCCTTTTTTCCACCCTCTGGATTTTGGGGATCAAATGTAAGCCAGTAGATGTAGTGGCAAGTACTTTTACCAACTGAGTCCTGTCATTGGTTCTAATTTGTGTTTTTACGTTTGCTTTAAAATGAGTTCCTCTTTACTTTTCTGCTCCATGCAGTTGGCATACATGACACATACCTTCAAACTCAGTGGCCACGCCTGAGATAGGGAAGACACTCTTCCTCAAAAGCGTAACAGGTCCTGAATCCAATATGATTGGCTGTCAGTATTCCAAGGTCCTCTGTGACATCTACGTCTCTCCATGGTCTAGAGTCTCAGAAGCTTCTATTCTCTAAGGACCACGCAGTGATGAATATATTTTCATTTTTTATTTAGATCGGGCAGAATGTTCTGGAGTATATGGGCAAAGTAAATTCTAGCTGTTCTTTGGCTTCCTTAAGTAGCTGCATCTAGTTCTCGGAGTCCGGATTTTAATTGTTGGTGGGGAGATCCTTGAGGTGGTGAGAAGTGACAGCTGTCAGCTCCTTCAGGTCTTCTCTAGGTGACTTGTCTGCCATCACTGACCTAAGCACTTTCACAACATTGCATCGAACCTTGTAAGTTTTGTTCTTGTAAGTTACTTTGAGAAGTCTTAGCTAATACCCAGTCTTCAGTTTGTTTTTGTTTTAGGGCTGGGATTGAACTTGGGACTCATGTATTAAGCACAGACTTGATTGTCTGACTTTTACACTTCCAGTTTTGGTGTTGTGCCTCGCTAAAGCAGGTATGAGTTTTTCCTGGTTTTGGATAAAGCTCCTCGATAAACGATGGATTATATCATTGAAGGCATTTTAAAAATAACCTCTATCCTTTGATTTAGATATTTCATTTAACCAAACTTTCATTCCTTCTAAAAGAAACTCTTCAATATATTGAGTTTTAGCTGGACTACAGATGCCAGAACTGGAGATTTGGTGAATCATGATGTTTTGGTTTTGAAACATTTGCCATAACTAGTGTTTTAATGGTGTCTCAGTTGAGCCAGAGTGACAAAAGTTCCTATGAGAGGTAACTTTAAGTGAGTCACCACCAATCAGTCACTTTGGTGATTTGACTCATTGAGTTAATTTGGAAACAGAATGTCAGGATGTCTTATTTTGACCCTTTCTGGCCCCACGAGTGCTGACTTCCTGTTTTGCATTTGCCTATGTTCAAAAAGAAGCCCTGGTGCTGGTCCCCTTTATAACACTATATCTCAAACTCAAATGGCTGAACACTAATCAGCCAGGCACCTCTAATTAAAACCAGAAGGAAAACTACATTTAGTAATAGGATTATGGTTGAATTACTCTTATCTACTGAATCCATGATTTCATTTTTCCTGAACAGGATATTGTTCTGTGTCCTACCACTAAAGTCCTGTCCCTTAACACCACTGCTCTGCATTTCTGTGAAACCTAAAAAACTACACCTTGTTCAGGGGTTCCTGCTTTGGTATAATGCTGGATTGATTCTAGTTCTTTTTTCCTATCTGTTTTGTCCTCATAGGGTTGTTTTTAAATTGTCCCCAAATTTTTTTTCTCTAGCTGTAAAAGATTGAAGCCAGGAGATGGAATGGGATAGGAAAGGCCTAGAAAGGGCACTGTTGTGTAGGCATTCTGCCCAGGAATACTACTCACCAAATTGATACAAGACTCAAGTATGTAAATAAAATTAAAGTTGACTTGGAATCAGGTTGATGCGGAACTTTGCTTTTCCAATTAGCATTTTGGAGAACAAATGAAATCTACAGATGTAGTTGTTAGGTGAGTTGAGAGTTGGGGTTGTGGGCTGTGTGATTGGTTGCATATTGGTAAGAAACACTTCCAATTTCCATCTCTGCTGCTACTTACAACATCTTTATGTTTTTGCATCTTATTGTATCTGGGTTGATTTTGAATTCTATGAGTATCCTTCAGAATGTCCCCCCAAAATATATTTCATTTATTGTCTTTAGTCCAGACCTGGACTACTTCCTTCCACAGTGATACACTTTATCTCCTGTCTGAGTCACATCTTACCTTCTTCTGATTTTATCCATCACAGCCAGATAAGTTCAAGCTTGGAAATATGTACTAAATGCCTTATTTGGACAGATCGCCTTATTACCAGGATTTAGAATTAAACAAAAAGTTAAATATACTTCAGGAGACTCATTGCTCATTTCCCAATTATAATTTGAAGCAAAGAGAAGGATATTTTGCTTAGGAAAACAAAATACAACCTGTATTTTATGCCTTATGTTACACTAATCTAGACATGGCCAAGAGCTGTTTATCCAAAAGTGTCTAACAATTAAGGTGTCAGAATCTTAAACAAGGGGTAGACATACTTTTAGGTTATCTCATAATTGGCAAACTTGAAGATCTACTTTTGTTAGCTTTGCTTCCCTGACTGAAATACCCAAGACAGATGTAAGGAGTTGGTCCCATTGCCCTGGAGTCTGTGACAAGACAGAGCCTCAAGATAGGAAGCTAATGGTGGAGAATAGCTGCTCACTTCTTAGAAGCTAGGAAAAAGAAAAAGGGTACATCGGAAAAGGAGAGTGAGAGAGAGTGAAAGAGACAGAGACACCGACTCCTGTGTGGGATCCATTACCGCCATCAAGGGATGGACATATTGACTTCATTTCTTTTCACCAGGATGCACCTCTTAGAGATTCCACAAGATCTCAGAAGTGCTATCATCTATCTGGGAAGCAAGCCTTAACAAGGGAGACTCTGGCTACCATTGGCTATCTGGTATATCTAGTGGATGTACCAGCTCTCTAATGCTGGCAGCTGAGGGAAGGACTTGATGCTAACATGCATGCCTAGCCCTGTGCTCATCCTCAGTATCTCTCCCACCATGGATAGATTCATTAGACAGCTTAACTTTTTAAAACTTTATGTAAAACCATAACAACTTTCATCTGAGAAGTTCTGCTAAACTAATAAGTATGCAAGGAATGACGTCAACAGAAAACTCACCCTTTTCAAACACTGCGATAATTGTTTCAGACAAAAGTCATATTTAGTTGCTAAAATTAGCTGGTAGCAGAATGTGTGCATACTCTTAAAACAACTGCTTACAAAATATTTTGTAATTTCATTGAAAAAGAAAAGAAAAAAGAAAGAGAGAGAGAGGAAGGAAGGAAGGAAGGAAGGAAGGAAGGAAGAAAAAAAAGAAAGAAAGGTCTCAGGGGAAAATCTTACAGCACAGCTTAAATCATCAAAGCTCACTTCTCCAATAATCAAACAAACCAATGCCATGTTTCTGGATGCAGCGAGGATAAACCATCACTTCTGCAATAATTTTTGGCTTAAGAAATGCTAAACTGCTTACTTCTTTGTGTCAACATTGTAGTAGGTGCCACAATCTTCTATTATACAGTTGTTTAACACCTACCTTTCTGCCATAGCCCTGGCCCCTGGCACATCAGAAGGCAGAAAACTCCCTTACGTCTTTGTTTCCCATTGTTTCACTCCTTTCTTGTTCATAGTCAGGGCTTAAGGAGTCAAGACAAATAAATGAAAGGGGAAATAAATTTATTTGGAACAGCAGACAGCATTTGTAGGAAAGATAGATGTATCCTCGGCTGATATTGAGTGAGAAGTCACAGGTGGATGCCTTCATGAAAATGAAGGGACACAGCTGCAGCTCCAGTTAAATGGCAGCTGTGAGAAGCCACTGTATTCTGCAGGATAAAGACACGTCCATCAAGTGCAAAGATGGAAAATCCATTTTGGGGATGCAGATTGAGGGCTGAGGAAGAGGAGAGATACCTCTTATTTCATAGAAACCTAAAGAGGTATCAGCTGAGTGAAGCTAGGCATTTTTGGAGGGTTTTCTAATACTGTCTTAGAGAAATTTTACTTGATGCAGTGTCTCAAGTTTTGATGTAAATAAAGATATCTTGGACTGCTGAATTATAAAAGAAAGACATTGAGAGAGATGCCAAGGGCATCTTTCCCAGAAATTCTGACTCGTTTGGGACCTAAGGATTTACTTTATTGTTGCCAACACCTCTCTCTTCATTCCTGCTGCTGTGGTCCAGGTAGTCTAGGAACTACACTCAGAAGAAACATTACATCAGCTTTAAAGAGTCGCTCCCAACAGGGAGGGAGAGATGGCAGGACTAGGAAATGGTCACTTTTTAAGCACTCTGTTGTCATAAGGACCTCTTGAAGAGTGGTGTATTACTAAAGAGTCCCATGAAAGGGTGTGTGGGTAACCCTGTGTTCATCCTCCTTACCCAAAACCCTCGCCTCCCTACAGTTAAATTCATTAGACAGCCTTACTATGGCATTTCTCCATTGTATTGAAGAACTCATCTATTGTAACACCAAACGTAAATGCAGTTGCTCACAGGAGCACAATGGGCAGTGCAGAGCTCTGAGGCTGGAGAGCCTTGGGGAATCAGTGGATAGATACTTCAAGATGTCTGGCTTTTGTTTTTGTTTGTTTGTTTGCTTTCAAATAGTAATGTCAGACTAACATCGTTTGTTGGAGAACTCTCCTTAGGAAATTTATGAAAATTAGATACAATTAATTAATCATGGCTAAGAACTGGTCCTCTATCTCAGAGCTTCAGTCAACCTGGCAAGCAGAAAAATTAATATCATTTAAAAGTGGGTCTGTTGAACTAAGTACCTTTGAACATTATGTTTTAAAAGATTTTTGGTATAAAGGGAAGCATATTATAGGATATGGTAAAATGAGTGACTTATGCTTGAAGTGAATAATTTCTAGATTTTTTTTAAATGATTCACCAACAGGAAAGCAAATTATCATCCTGACATTATGAATAGAAAAATGCATTTGAAATCTAAGTATCTTCTTGACACCTAAAATTTATTTACCAAGCATATTTTATATTGCATATTAATTGGCTACTCACCATTCTTAAAAAGCTCAGAATCCTACCTATTCAAGATAGCAATGTTGCTTTCCTGCTAGTAAATCTGTTTGTAAGTTTAGGAAATGTCCATTGAATGCCACAACATTTAGAAGTTTGTCTTAAAAGGTAGTGGATACTTTGAATTGAGCTGTGTCCTGCTAGAATAATTGTGCATTTATGTGGCCAGGCACAGACACTGAATCATTCTGCCTAAGGAAAAAATGTGAATGAATGTTCATTTTATGTCTCGGGCACAGAGATAATGAGTTGTGTATTTGTGATGATAGACTGAAGATCCATTTCTACAGTCAATTCTGTCTTTCTCACCTGAGGTCCATGGATTTGACCCTCCCCTGGATTTCGCTGGTAACTTTCAAAGGTTAATGAATGACGGGTATCCTTGCAGGGCCATGTCTGAATGCCAGGCTCCTCGCTTTGCTTCCTTTCTCCATCATGGCTCAGTTTTATTACCTGTTCGAGAAGCCTTCCTTTTCTCATGCAGAGAATGGAGGGAAGGGCAGGGAGTGCTGTGCTGTATGTTGGTCAAGCATTACCTCACTCTAAGACAACTTGGAATTTGAACTCAAATGTTCTGACTGTGGGTTACAAGTCTAGGGTGTAAACTCCTGTGTCTGTTATCTGAGAGGCTTGTCTTCACCGCAGTCTGAGGTCGAGTGTTGATGTACGATTCCATTAGAGAAGGAAGGTCTATGTTAACAGTACCTGTTACCACCGTGGCAGCCTTCTTGCTGTTGTTTGATGTGATAAAGAAGATAGATAGTACTTTATTAGCATCTCCCCTGTAAACTCAACTGGCTCTTACCCAGGAGACAATAGGGTAGTGGTTCTCAACCTGTGGGTCACAACCCCCACAGGAGTTGCATATCAGATATCCTGTATTGCAATTCATAAACAGTAGTGAAATTACAGTTATGAAGTATCAGCAAAAATAACTTCATGATTGGAGTCACCACAACATGAAGAACTATATTAAAGGGCTGCAGCCTTTAGGAAGGTTGAGACCCACTGTAATAGAGGGAAAAAGAGAGCTCACCGGATGGGTGCTTGCCACAAATCCATACCCAGGCTATATTTTGTAATTATTACATAATTGATTAAGTGATATGAAACAGGTTAAAAGAGAGAAAGGACTGAAGCCAGTACTTTCAGTGAGATATTAGAAGTTTTTTTTGAAACTCACAGCAGGTTAAGAGTCAAGAAGGAAAGAAGGAAGCCTTGCTACTATCAGATACTTAGAAGTGAAAATGAAATATCAAAAATGGTTAATGTTTGTGTTTTACATCTGGAGGAAGTAATATATATCAAAATTTTTCTTCAGAAATACTAGCTCTTACAAACTTATCATCATCACCATCCCCATCACCATCACCATCATCACCATCATCATCAGTATTGTGCTAACTCAGTAGTTAAGGACACTTGCTGCTCTTGTAGAGGACCTGGGTTTGGTTGAGTTACTGTCTGTAACTCCAGTTCCAGGTTATCTGATGTGCTCTAATGACTGCCACAGGCACTGGGCATACATGTGGTACACAAACACACATGCAGGCAAACACTCATGCACATCAAAATATGCAGATCTATAGAACTCTCCCCAAGAGTGGTATATTTAGCACTCCCCATCGTAGTGCCTCCAGTCTTGATGACTGATCACCTTCAGACCCCTCTGCATAGACTGTTTACTCAGGACAGCCCTGCAGAGAGGAGGCAGAAACCTGACACCAGGTAGGTGTTCACACACATGTAGTGGTTAGTAGGTAGAAGGGGAAAAAAAACCAACCTTCAACAGAAGCTGCCTCTCATGTTCTCGCCTCTTCGTTTCCATTCACATCTTTTTATTTCCCCAAAGATTCCTTTTAACTTTGGGAAATGTGTTCTTCAGTAATACTTTTGGAATTTCTAAGTCTTAGCAACTTTAAGGGATCTTAACATTCAATTATTAATTGGCAAATTTGAGTTGCGCATGTCTTTATTTTACCCATAGTTTGGCATAGAGAAGATGCCATCTGGGCCTTGGCACTTTTCTCGTAAGTACCATAGATATGTATTTTAAATAATCAGAGCATTCTGTTAGAATCTTTCAAAATGAAGGCAGGCGCTGCATCTAACTGATATGCCCTCCTAAAACAGGCCTGCAGCTTTAAGAGTATGGCTCAGAGGTCCTCCTTTGTGAGTCTGCCACTAAAGGCATGGGAGTGGCCCTCTCCCTTTATCTAAAGCAGATAAGATCTTCGCAGCTCAAGGCCTAGGATACAATAATTCCCTTTCTGTGCCTCCAATTAAAGTTAGCTGCACCCTGTTCTCTGTGGAAAATGAACTCTAACCCAGTGGGGACATGAAAGGCTGTTGGTTTGGCCAGTAAGAACTGAGATGTGCAGATGGCATGAGCTGCTCTCTTCTCTCACCTGATAGCACCTTATCTGCTTATCCAGGTCACTGTGGCACTGGAGAAAGGGATGCGGCTGGGTAGAGATGTCCCCAGCTCTTTCGTGAGTGTGGAGCCTGTCAGAACTGCTCCCTGTCTGTAGATTCTTTTCTGTATTCTAGAAAACACTGCTGTTGTGGATGAAATTGGGTCGGGATTCTGAGTACCACTTCCTAAAGAAGAAATGTGTTATTTGTTTTTTTCATTTGTTTGTTTGATTTTGATTGGTTGTTTCTTTTCTTTCTCTTTCTTTCTTTCTTTCTTTCTTTCTTTCTTTCTTTCTTTCTTTCTTTCTTTCTTTCTTTCTTCCTTCCTTCCTTCCTTCCTTCCTTCCTTCCTTTCTTTCTTTCTTTCTTTCTTTCTTTCTTTCTTTCTTTCTTTCTTTCTTTCTTTCTTTCTTTCTTTTTATTGTTATATTTTCAAGACAGGGTTTCTTGAGGCAGGACAGTCCTGGCTGAAACCAGACTGAGACTCACACTGTCCCCCAGTCTTTGAGGGCAATTGAGACCTGGTGACAATGAGCTGGGAATCAAATGGCAAGAGGCCTGCTGCTTTTGTTTGGAAGGACAGTCAACTGCTCTGAACTGTCATTTGGGGAAGATTCAAGGATGAGGCCCCTTGTGTCACAGACCCTCTGAGCACTTGGCTGCTCAATTCCCGCCCTGGGCTGCTGTCAACTGACTCCCTGGGACAGGGTTAGCTTCTTTGTGATCATTGTGAACTTGAGTACTTCTGACACCCACGGTCCCAAGCCCTGTAAGTCAGGATCAGCAGCAGGCCGAGGCTCTCTACAACTCTGTAAAAGGTTGGTTTAAGAGGAAAATAATTACCTTTTCTAGAGATTGTATTAGGGAAGTGGTTAGGGAAAAGGCAGAACCTCCCAAAGGTCTCTCATAGGTTAAGCGACTCGTGGCTGTAATTTAGATCTTATCAAATCTGAAGAATGTAGTTGGTATTGAGAATGGGGTTAAGGAGCCGGCTGAGACTCAAACATTTCTGACGGATGTTCTCAAACAGCTCTATGTGTGAGAACAGTGCGGCCAGGCCATTTGTGAAGGAGGTTGCTAACCCGCTAACCCGGAGGACCACTAAGGATCATTAACAAGATGTTAGAACTAAGTTTATCTCCACCGTGTGTGAGTATGGGGCTGTTTGCACTGTGCGCTTGCTGGCACATGGGACCTTCACTTCGAACAATTAATTATATTTTCTTCTTGCATGACGTGCAGTACTTCTGTGTTGCCTCTGACATTCTGCTTCAGTATATTTCTGATTCTCCAAATGGCACCATTTTATCTTTAGCACTTGAAGTCCTTGTCAACCTCTCTTCCCTGTTAGCTGCTGAAATGTAAAGAGTTAGAACATTAACTCAAGCCTGCTCTCCTACTGAGTTAATGTTACAGGGATTGCTTCCTGCCATGAAGTACAACTTGCTTATCCTCTCAGCTCTAACGTTGTTTGCCTTCTCTCCTGTTGGGCAATAAATAAATAAAAATGGCTTTGATTTCCTTATCAGAACCTTGCTTCCATTTCTCTAAATCCAATCCACAGATAAAACAACTAAATATTGTAAGTGCCTAAGTACAGGATCTTAGGTTCCATGGTCTCCAGAGTCTCTGATAGCTGGCTGTCTGGGACTGGGGAGATAGCTTGGTTGGCAAAGAGTTTGCTACTAAATGTGAAGACATGCGTGAGTGTCCCCAACACACAGGAGAAGGCCAAGTATGGTGGTGCATGCTTGCTTGCAATTCTAGCAGTGGAGAACAGAGGTACATCTCTGAGGCTGGCCGTCCAGCTGGCCTGAGTCCATGAGCATTACATTCAGTGAAGGACCTTGTCAAAAATCATCCGGAGAGCAAAAGAAGAGGACAACCCTACACCGACCTCTGCTTTCTACACACATGCCTGTACATGCACATGAATAGGTATAGAAGCATATAACACACACACACACACACACACACACACACACACACACACACGAAACTGAAAATACAATTTTCATCTGAAATCTTCCAAGTATTCAATGGTGAGCATTGACTTAAAAGTTAAAGTTTACTGTAAAAAGCCAAATTAACTATTTTTGACAACCAAAGGTGACTTTCGGGATTGCAGCTCACTGCAAATCTGAGAGACCATATGATATTGATTCTGGAGAAGCCAGTTTTAGGGGGAGATAGAAGAAGGATAAAGACCATGCAGACGGATGCAGAGACCAGGGAAAGAAGGGTAACGACAGGCTTGTGTTCTCATATTAGTACGGCCGTAGTCCCCAGGTTTTTCTTTGGCAGATGACGGTCCAGCTCCCTAAAGAGTCACTCAAAGCACTCAGCAAGAGAGAAATCTGCATCTGTCTAAGTTGTCTGGGTGTAAGCAAACTAAGATGCTCTTTTTTTTTCCTGTTTTGCCAAGGCTCATCCTTCTGACACATCTTACTTTCATGTGACTTCAGTTGGCCAGAGGGGGAGGGGGTGAGCGAAGCACCGTCGTGTGTATCCCTCTGAGACGGAAGCTCCCTCACCGTAGGTAGAATGGGAAAAGGACTCATGGTAAAACTACATGTTATCACAAATGTGAGGATGAGAACAGATGTGCTGAGGGGAACACAGTTAAGGTATTAGAGGAGAAACTGAAGGGCTTGTAGCTGGCTATCAGGTAACCAAACTGGGCCAGAAAAGAGGAAGGGAGTCCTCTGAGCCAGCATTAGCAGGCCAGCTGCCTCCTTTACAGCACCCTTTCTTGAGTAACATGTGCTGGACACTGCTACATGACACTAATGCCGGCCACATAACCGTGAGAACAAAGAGCGCAGACTATCAACAGCCTGGAACACCTGCCAAGTCAATGGTAGTCATACCGGCCAGATCCAACAGCTCCAGACGGTCAAGGTCAACAGCTGACAAAGCAGAAGTCAGAGACAGACGTGTGTGTGTGTGTGTGTGTGTGTGTGTGTGTGTGTGTGTGTAGGGGGGTGTTTGTGTGAGTGTCAATGTGTGTATGTGAGTGTGTGTCAATGTGTGTGAGTGTGTATATGTGTGCGTGTGTTTGTGTGAGTGTGTTTGTGTGAGTGTGTTTGTGAGTGTGAGTGAGTGTGTGTGTGTATATGTGTGTGTTTATGTGAATGTGTTTGTGTGAGTGTATGTGTGAGTGTGTGTATTTGTGTGTGTTTATGAGTGTGTGTGTGTATGAGTGTGTTTTGTGAGTGTGTGAGTGTGTGTGAGTGTGTGTGTGTGTGTGTGTGTGTGATCAGCAGCTCATGAGCAGAGTGTGACCATCTCCAGACTGAACCGGAACATGGACAGATTTTAACTCTTGATCAGCTAAACCTGTGATAGGTCCCAAGTGCTAAGGGATCTCAGTAGAAATTGCCTCAGTCTTTGTACAGTTTCTACAATGAATACTGCAGTGCATTCTGAACAAAACAGTTAACTATTTCCTCTCTCGGGACTCTCTCTTTGCCTCAGTCTCTCACTTTTTATTCATTTCTCTTAAATAAGAGAATTGTGTCTGCTTTGTTTTCTCCTGCAAGTTCCGCATCTTTACTCTTAACCAGCGTGAGACCACATGAACTCCACTGTCTCAGGTTGACTCTTGGTGACCACTGACTTTCTGCTGTCTTAAGTCCCTGGGTCATGGGAACTCAGGCCCAAGAAAACTTCCCATCATGCTCAGTCATTGTGATCATTCCTCTTCAGGACCCAGATCTTGACTGCCTCGATCTGTCCCCACTCTGTCGTCTATGATTTGGTAACGTGGCCCCAGAGGTGGGAAATGTGGGTCTGAGCAGCGTGTTCTGTATCTATTGACACATTCATATCAGAAGGAGAACGGCATTGTGGGATACTTACCAGTCCGCTGTATTTGTACTTGTGGGCCTCAGTTCTGTAAAGCCAGGTATTGATTGCTGTTTAAATTCTCTCCTTATTTCATCGAGACTCCAGTAGCATGAATGAAAGGTGACCTTGGCATTGTCACTCCCTGTGTTAGATTCATGTGGCTTGCTTTATTTTAGGATGCACTGGCATAGTAGGATGAGGTGTTTGTTTGTTTGTTTGTTTGTTTGTTTGTTTTTTATGTTGCTTTTTTGCTTCGTTATAAAACCAGTGCTTAAACTTTGCCCTCTAAAACGTTACTGAAAATAGTTATGTAATTTTAAGTGTGTTGTTTACAGTATTAGATGTTAAAACAGACATTAAGAGTATTGAAGGTTCTGTGAATTACTTTACCCCCTTGGAACTCTCTGAAACACAACTGTGAGAGATTGATACTACTGCTACTACTACTACTACTGATAATAATAATAATAATAGAGCTTAGAGATGACTTGATTGATAAAGTGCTTGCCTTGAAAGCTTGACGACTGGGGTTCAATTCTCAGCACCCACACAAAAGCTGGTCCAGAAAGGGTGTGTCTATAACCCCAGCCCTGGGAAGGCGATGTCAGGTGCATCCCTGAGGCTTGACGATTAGTGAACATCACATTCAGTGAAGATCCCGTCTCAAAGTCATATGGTGGAGAAGTGATTGAGGAAGACCTGACCTTGACCTGTGACCTCCACGCTCATTGACACCTGAGCACATTCCTTCAGACACCCACATAAGGGCTTGAAGGACTCTAGCAAGCCCGAGCATGGCGAACATGGCTCTGGCAGGCCTTGCCCTTCTCCTTCATTCCCTCTGCCTTGCTACAGACCCTTAGATTACATTCCTAATGCTAGCCACAAAGGTTTCTCTCCCTATTAGGCCACTTCCTCCCTGCTGGGGCTAGCTACCACAGTCAAGCTACCAAAGAATTGAAGTCCAACAATAAAAAGTCCCAGTTTGGCCACCTTAATTGATATGTCCAATCAAATTAATCAACTCATCCTAACACAGGGGTTCCCCTTTTACCTTTATAAACTAACGGTTTTCTACATGCTATGTCTATCTCTATCCAGCAACAGTCCTTTGTACCCCCAGGGTCAAATGCTCCTTTCCCCTCTCCCTTGTCTCTTTCTCCACGTCTCTCTTGTCCTCTATCTCCTGTCTTTGTCTCGTATTCCCTACCCTCTGTCTTTCTGAGGCAAATAAATCTCTTTCACACTGAGAACTTGGTTTTGGGGGTCTTGAGCCAACACTAGTCCCTTCAGTACTCACCCACACATGTATGAGAAAGCAAACGCTATAATAATATTGTGAAAATACCATTAACATCCCATGAAAGCATCTCAGGACACTTGGTCTATACTTTGAGAGCCACCAACCTAGAACTGGGAACTTAAAAATTACAAAAATTCATATCAGGACAGGGCTATGAAGCAATAAACAGCTCAAAAAAAAATAGGTCAGCCAATCTGTGAACTTCTTTTATCTTATATTTGGAAGGAGTTGGCTTCTACCACTGAATTATAAACTTATGTGTGAAAACTCAAAGTGTTTATTTTAGCTGGGTCAAGCTAATTAATTTTGGTATTTAAGATATTTGGACTAAACCATATATACAGATGGAAACTCATTACAAAGAAGATTTCGTTCATTTGGTTCTGTAGCTTACTGCTGTGTTCCACCACCCACCCTAAACACGTTTCTAAATTAGCATGCCCATTGCCTTCTATAGAAATGTGGCGTGCAAAATGTACGAGCTCACCCCTCTATACAGCCAGGCTGCAGGCATGTGACCTAGGCATAAATGATGAACATTTTTATTTCGACCTGTGATATGGAAACTGCAGGCATGTGGAAAACCCTCAGGCAACTGCACATAGTTTCCATGGCAACAATTCGTGGTAGGAGTAGAGGAAGCTGTTGTTTGCACTATTACAGAGACAGCTGGGTAGCGTTTTGGTCTACCGAGACTTCTGTGAGATTTGAGTCGGTGTTCCTGGAAACACAGCCTCTGAGTTCAGTTTTGCTGGCCTTCCTGGAAATACATGTTCTCTCCATTGTTCTTTGAACTCAAGAGTTGGGGTGTTTTGCCTGCAACTAAGAATCCTGCATGATACATTGCCAGGCACATTAAATGCTGTCCTTTTCAAAATGTATCTCTGGAATCTCCTGTATGGAAAATCCCTGGGCCGTGTTCTGAGATGTCAGTTCCTGAACTTACAATCTTTGTGGATGAGTTCTACAACTCTGTGTTTTTATTAATTAATAAAAAGAGTCCCATGAGTCAGTCTCAGGCTGATCTGAACTTGACTTGTAGCTCAGAATGACCTTGTACAGAAATTCTGACCCTCCTGATTCCACCTCTCCATATACAATTCTTTTACAAAACCAGATGACTGGCCAATGCTTCTTTATGCCCATGCACCCTCACTCACCCCTGCACAGTGTTCTGGCTCTTTCTTTACCTCTCCCTTTCCCCTCTTCTTTCTGCTGCTTGAGACAGGGTCAGGGTCTCACATAGCCTACGCTGGCCTTCAACTCTCTATATAGCTAAACTCAACTGTCTTTGTAGCTGAAACTAACTTTGAACTCCCGAACACTGCAGACTGTACCCTATTAATGCTGACAAGTGCAGCTACATCAGGCAGGGGGTCTCTTCAACTCTATTTTTTTTTCCCTTTTGGTCTGAGTACTGAGAAGTGGCTGTTCCTCTGAGTGTCACTTGCCTTCTTCATCATCCGTGGTACCAGAGTGATCGGCTCTCACTGTGACTGGAGCTCTCCAAAGTGGTTTTGTTTGTTTGCTTTTCTTGGGCATCTTTGCAACTCAGGCATAGAGCTCAGCAAGTTACTCCAAGATTCAGTGGGATCAAGAGGGAAAAGCCAGAAGCTAAGAGGCAGAGTCCTTCTCTTTGAAGGGTTTCTGTGGGTGGGGATGAAAACTAACATGGAGAATTGATTGATTGGATTGGATCAATCACAGTGTTACAACTTTGAGACTGTCACTTTCTACTGTTTCCAAAGCGAGGAGATGAGTGTCCAAAGTTACCAAAGTGGCTGGTAGGGTGTAAAGAACATGACCTGGTTAAAGGTGGAAAAGTAAGGATGTTGGTGTTCTTGGTCATGTGGGATGAACAAAGAAAAAGGATCACTTAAGAATGAGCTAAGGCCTTGCTGGTAGCAGGGAGATCTGGCCTCTGTGGATCAACATCAAAGCGCTGTGCAAAAGCGTATGTATTGATTGTTCACAAAGGTTTTCTTTTCTTTTTTTTTTCCAGTGGGGGTGGAGGTGTAAAACAATCTCCTTATACAAATACCCCTAATCTAATCTATATGTTTCATGAAGGAAAACATCACACCCCTGCAGTCCTTACTGTGTACAGTTGGCAGTACTCAAGAATGCAAGACACTCCAGGTATGCCAGGACTGTCTTGTGACCAAAGTCATGCAAAGGCTGTTGAGCTCCTCCAGAAAACAACTCTCTAGATCACAGAAATCTCTGTTTTCTACAATGGTTTTTTTCAAGATCAGAGGACTTCTGGAAGACAACTATCTCATTCTAATGTTTACTCTAGATATAATAATTCTATTGGATTTTCTGCTACATAAGGATGGAGGGAAAGTTTGACATTCAGTGTTGTACAAAGGAAGGGCTAGCAATTGTTAAGAGTTGTACTTGGACATGTTGGCTTAACACTGTTGAAACGGAGTTTCTTCAGCCGCAAAATAAAGATTCTAATAATTTTAATGCTTATAGCATATTGGCTATGGGGTAGGAATTCTTTCCAGTTCACCCGATAACCCCTTTAATCCTTGTTACAACTATGCCATTGCTACTATTACTTCTCCATGTTTCAGATGCCACAACAGTATAATTTACCTGTAGTCATACAGGTTGCTGGTTTTCTATTGCTACCATATCGATTTCCTTACACTTAATGGCTAAAGACAGCCTATCTTCGTCTCAGGTTTTTGTGGGACATGTAAGTGAGCATAGCTTACATAGATTCTCTCCATGGTATCTTAAGCTTGAAATCAAGCTGATGACCTTGTAAGGACAGACTAGGGATCTATAACTTGGGTGTTGTTGGGTACGGGCTCAGCTGTGGCTGTGGCTTTGGGTAGAATTAGCTTTCTTGCAGCTGCAGAACTCCTGGCATCTGGATCTCAAAACAAGCTATTCAAAGTCTCACTTCCTCTGGTGAAGACCTCATGTCAGGCTGCCTTTTAATTAACTTAAGACCTTACAACTGCTTAAGTGGCTTTAATAGATCTGCAACACATCTTCATCTTTGATATATAATGGATCATAATCATGGGAACAATATTCATTTATCATTGTCCATAGGTAGAAGACCCACTAGGATAGTCTTGTCCATTCTCAAGGGGAGGGGACTCCACAAATCATGGCTCACAATGACTGGATGCACAGAGCTATTGTGTACATCTGCCAGATGCAGCTTTAGGGCTGTTTAAACCCAGCCTGGCTCCGGGTGAAGAGTCAGTTGCCACACAGCATTCTTGCTAATAACAACTATGTTCTTCTTTTTCTGTTTTTGAAGGAAGTAAGTCTGCTTTATATATCTAGCCTTGCATAGGATTCTGAATAGACTAGCACACGGCAACGCCGTACTCTCTTCTCACCAAGCATTAATTCCCTGCATCCCTCCACCTTTGAAGATCAATTTCAAGCACCCATAACCACCCACGGTTTTGTATTTTCTGGAGAAGGCCTGCATCGTCCCTGGAGGGGGATGTATCGTACCTTTGTCAAAAGGTTCACCTTCATTTGAACTTGGACCTTGGGAATTGAGACGTGTGTTTGCTTAGAGTGACCTCGGCTTTGCTCTGTGTCTTTGAAACAGATGAAGTGACTGAGAAGGAGGAGTGAGCACCTTGCTTTTGCAGACAGAACAGCATGGAGCATCCGTTCACTGTGAATTCACTGGTAAGTCATGCCAGCCCACACTTTTTATGTGGTTGGAAAGTGCTTAAAGAAGAGTTGGGACAGGCTGTAGAAAGAAAAGACTCACTACTACTTTAAGACACAGAGCCCTTGAAGGTTTGTAGCCTTCTGTGTGGCCCTGTGCTTCAAGGAAGTGATTAATAGAGCCATCTTTGCATGATTTAAAAATAGAGTTTTGCTCTCAAAATCTGGGAAATGTTAATCTGTGAGGCTAGATTCTAGGAGTGTAGACCCTCTGGAAAAATATTAGAGGGGATTTCAGAGGGGTCATTGTGTTTGAGTACTCCAGTCTCTTTATGCCTTAGCTCCTTTACAGATAAAAGTTGGAGGCTTGCCGTGTGTGGTAACAACTGAGAAAAGTCTTACATGTTCAGCACTGAGCTATTGCTTAGGAATCCTTCTTATGTGTCTGTGTTCTTAAAATGCCTGTGCTTCCCACTTTCCCTCTACAGCCTGTCAGAAACGACGGCTTTCTTCCCTGTATCCCAGAAGAACAGTGTGTCAGAGAGGAAGAATCAGACTTATTTTTCCCTCATTAATATATTTATTTATTCACTTCCTGGTCACAGCCGTCCCCTCCCTCCTCTCCTCCCAGTCACACCCTCACAAATCCTTCAGAGAAGGGGAAGACCCCACCCCCCACCTTGAGTACAACCCCATCCAGGGATATCAAGGCCCAACCAGGCAGTTCAGCCAGGGGAAGGGGATCCAAGGGCAGACAACAGAATCGGAAACAGTCCCTGCTTCAATTGTTAGGGAACCCACATGAAGACCAAGCTGCATATCTGCTACAAATGTGTAGAAGCCTAGGTCCCTGCATGTTCTTTGGCTGGTGGTTCAACGTCTGTAACCAGTTCCCCCCCAACCCCCTCCCACCCCCTCCCACCTCCCCCATCCCCTCTACCCCCACACCCCCACACCCCCACACCCCCGCTGCCCACGGGCCCAAGTTAGTTGACTAGTTGACTCTCTCTGTAGGTCTACTTGTGTCCTTGACTCCTCCTGGCTCACCTAATCCTGTCCCCACCTCCTCTTCCACACGAGTCTCCAAGCTCCACCTGATATTTGGCTATGGGTCTCTGGATCTGTTTCCATCTGCTGCTGCATGAAACATCTCAGGAGAAAGTGATGCTAGGTTCCTGTAACAGGACTTTGGGATCATGTCTACTTGCTTGGTAGTCCAGACAAGGCCCTGAATGTGAATATAGGCATACTACATAATCTCTTTGGCCCTCGTTTATGTATGTCCTCAGCCTACCATGGGGACTTGGTCAATGAAAGCTGTTAATTTTTTCATACTGTACAGCTCTTATGCAGCTGATCAGACTTGCTGTGAGCTCAGGAGTGCATCTGTCATGACCAGAAGATGCTCTCTCGCACTTCTTTGACCTCTGACTCTTATCTCTTCCTGCCTCCTCTTCCATTATGGTCCCTGAACATGGAGGACACTCTATAGATGCTTACTCTCTGCCCATTGGCCCGTTGGGAGTTTCTGCATTAACTACCATCCACTGAACAAATAAACATCTTTGATATGGTCTAAGAGCTGCCTAAATCTATAGGTATTTAAGGGGCAGATTGATATCTGTTTAGCAAAATAATAGTCGTTAAGTCCTTTGAGCTCCCAACCATACCAGACCTGTATTAGGTTTGCATTTCCTTGTAGAACAGACCTTAAAATCAATGAGACATGTAGTTGGTTACCTCCGTAACATTGATGACACTCTTGTACCCATAGGCATACCTTGCCATGTTGGTCATTCTTGTAGCTCACAGGGTTCATAGCTGGTAAGTCTGTTGATGACCTTTCTTTTGTTGTTGTTGTTGCTGCTGTTGTTGTTGATGACCTTTCTCCATCAGCAGCCTGAATAGTACCTTACCCAGCAAGGAGAAACTTCCTTTCTCCATGTATTATGAATAGAGAATATAGTATCTTCAGCAACAGGGTCTTACTATCAAGTTCCAGTGGGAAGTCAAGAGCAATGGCAATAAACTATGATGTATAGGAGGTCTCCAGGACATCCCTAACAATGGCAGTAGCCTGTATTGTGTAGGAGGTCTCTAGGACACCACTAATAAATGACTTGAGAGAAAGTATCATACACTTGGCACTGGGCTTTCTAATCTGACAATTTCTGCCTCCTGGCAGAAACATTATTCCTTGGATAACTCTAATTATATTATTTTTATGAAAATATCTCTCTATCTCTCTCCCTCTCTTCCTCCCTCCCTTCCTCCCACCCTCCCTCTAGATATTTAGGAAGTTTATAAAATAGTAGGCTTCCATTTGGCCTTTTCAAACCTCTTGCCAATTTTCTTTCCTTACCCTGTTCCCTGCTCCTGTTCCTCCACCCTCCCTCCTTAAACCATTTACCCATTGTTCTCCTCCTTTTAGACCTCCTGAGCCGTACTATCCCCTGCTGCCTTAAGATCTCTCTTTACCCTTCCCATCTATGGCTCCTTTCTTTCTCTTTACTGGCTTCTACATGCACCTCAAGTTAAATACAAAAATCTAAAGATTTGTTGCTAGGATCCATATATGACTGAGAACATGCCACATTTGTCTTTCTGGGTCTTGGTTACGTCACTCATTATAATGTTTCCCAATCTCGTCCATTTACCTGAAATTTTCATAATTTACTTTTTTTCCAGATTAATAAAATTCTATTCATTGTCCATTTGTTAACCGATGGCACCTAGGCTGTTTGTTTCTATGTCCTAGCTATTGTGAATAGAGCAATAAACAAGGATGAGCCTCATCTCTGGAGTAGGAAAGAGAGTAGCTTGGGTATATGCCAAAAGTGGTGTATCTGGGTCATAGAGTTGATCTGAACCAGTTTGTGCTGTGACCTACAGTGTGTAAGGCTTCCCTTTTCCCTGCATCTTTGCCAGAATTTGTTTTCTTTTATATTTTAAATCTCAGCCATTCTGACTGGAGTACAGTGAAATCCCAAAGTACTTTTATCTGTAATTCCTTGATGGCTAAGGATGGTGGACACTTTCTTCTCCTGAGAACTCTGTTCAGTCCATAGCATATTGATTAATTCAGTTGTTGTATTAATATTTAGTGTATTGAGTTTTTCTATATTAGCAACACTAATCTTCTACCAGATATATAGCTGGCAAATATTTTTCTTTTCTAATGCAATTTTGTAGGCTGCCTCTTCAGTTAACAGACTCCTTTGCAGTAGGAAAGTGTTTTAATTGCATGAAGTCCCATTTATTGACTGTTGATCCTATTTCCTGGGCAACCAAGACCCTATTCTGAAAGTTTTTACTTAAGTTTCTCCCTCTTTCTTCTAGAAGTTTCAGGTCTAGTATTAGGATCTTTGATCCATTTGTAATTGATCTGTTTGCAGGCTAAGAAAGAAGGATCAGGTTTCATTCTTCCTCATGTAGACAGTTTAGCACATTCCTGTTAAAGATGCTCTTTTCTCCAGTGTATATTTTTTTCCCAATCAAGTTGTCTGTTTTTATGCTGTTTTGCTATGATAGCCTTATGGGATAGCTTGGAATCAGGAATGGTGACTCCCCTGGCAATGTTCTCTTGTTCAGGATTGTTTGGGTCACACAGAGTCCTTTGAGCTTTCATATAAATTTTTAAATTTCTTCTTTCAACTTCTGTGAAGAAATGCATCAAATTTTTGATGAAGATATCATCGAATCTGTTGATGGCTTTTGGTTGCATGACTGTTTTAACAATAAGAATCCTACTGATCCACCTGCATGGGCATTCTCCCTATTGTCTCTGTCTTCTTTTATTTCTTCAGTGTTTTCGAGTTTTCATTCAGTTCATTGATTCCAGGTATTTTTAAAGCTACTGCTCGGAATGGGACTGTTTTCCAGGTTTCTGTCCTGGACCGTTTGTGGTTGGTATACATAGGATGGCTATTGATTTCAAGGTTAATTTTGTAGCCTGCCACTTTTCTGAGAACTGTTGTCCTCTCTACACCTTTTCTGTGTTGTCCTTGTAGTATCTCATGTATAAAATCATTTGCAAACAGAGAGACCTTGATTTCTTCTATTTCTATTTGTATCTCTTATTTCATCCTCTCATCTTATTGTTCTAGCTAGAACTTCAAGCACCATGTTTTATAGGAGTGATAACCCCTTATCTTAGTGGGATTGCTTCAAGGTTTTCTGTTTATAGTGATGGCTATTGGTTTCTCATATATACTTTTCTTAGCTGAGCTCATTTCCCTCCAGCTCTACTCTCTAAAAGACTTTTGTCATGAAAAGATGTTGGATTTTTTTCTAAAAAAAAAAATGCCTTTGACAAATTCCAACAGAATCTTTTAAAAACATATTTATAGGGCTTAGGATGTTAATTCAATATATATATACCCACTTTGCAATGATTGAAGCAGGATGGTTGTCATTTCCATTTCTCTCCGTTAGAAACTTTCACATTTTTATAAATTTTGGACTATTGTGCTTTTAGAGCTAACTGTATTTTGGTTCCGATTATCAGATGAAGGAAATGTGTTTTACTTTGGTATGGACTCATTTAGGTAGGAAGGGCATGTTTTGCATGACTGCTCATCATACCTCTCTATTTTTGGAATTCTTGACCAGAGAAAACAGATTAAGAAGTATAAGGTGATCACAATGTAGTCATTTATTGTGGTCACTTGGATCAGAAACTTCTTCTTCTGGGAATTCAGGAGACTAAATCTTACTATTTCTTGAACTGTAATTGAACCTGGTATGCCTAGCAAGTCACAGGAAAGGTACCTAGAGACCTTGCAGAGAAGAAGTCAGTCCCTGGCACTTCCTTGGGGAGGAAATAATAGGAAGGAACTTTCATCTTCATTGCTACAAGTCCGATCAAAAGTTGTTAGCCTAGGAAGCATCAATGTCTTCAGCTTAAGGGAACCTTCAAGAAAGGTTTTATGGCTTGTGCTCTATATTAAACCTTTAGAAGCAAGAGTCATTTCAGATTTGTAGTGTTCTAGTTGCCATAAAATTGGAAGTGATCAGATGACACAAGAAAAACTCTATGAATCTAATCTCCTGCACTCTAACTGTGAATGTTGTTGT